>CM068368.1:589523795-590858795 GCA_034769895.1 Magicicada septendecula | reverse complement strand
AGAGTGAGAAGTAACCGTTCTTTGGTCACGAACGCTTTTCTATTCATTACGACTAATCTCAATAATATAATACGTACAATAACTGGGATTTTTATTTTTTGTCTTAAATATGTAAAATTATTTGAGTATCAGTTAAAAGAATTTTTATGTAAAGTTTATTTTGTACTTACAGTGATAATGTATTCGAATTATTTTGAATGTACCATAATTTAATAACGGAAAAACTAAAAATGTTAAACCTTCTGTAATTATATAGAGGTGCAAATACTTAGATTCAAACACTGAATTTAAAACAAACCTATATTTTTTGGGGAATCTATTTATTGACATACTGTCGACTTGTGTTAATATTAATTATTATATTCGTTGTTCTTTATACTGATTGCGGTGTGAATTTCCACAAGAAGTTTACACTTATTCTCAATGTCTTTATCCCTGTGCCATATTCGTCTAAGGTCAGCTATAAAGTGAATCTTTGTGGATATGGTCATTTTCTTGTTTTTTGTTCTTAAAAACTGCCAATAGTTTGTTCTCTATGGAATTTTTATAGAATTGTGTACATGCTCTGCATAAGACAGTTTAGCGATAAAAAATTATATCCGAACAACAATCGATAATACTTTCATGCCATATACGTTTACACGGTTAGAATATAGAATTAGAATCTATCAATCTAGTTTAAAATATAAAGCTTGTAAACAAGTTAAGTACAGAAATGCAAGAAGGCTTTCAGCCATATTTTATTGAGTAAAATGTCAACTTGTGGTATAATTGGAAAGCATGGTAAATGGTTTAAATTTAAAATAACAATGTAATATTAACCAGTGTGTGCAAAAACAGTAAGTAGTTAACCTAACATCTTATATACAAGTAGTGTGTTGGGGAGAATACTGAAACAGTGACGTCATGATCACTGATCTCGCGTTTACCATCCACTCGCTACGTGTCTCGAACGGATATACCATCTCAACAGAACGAATAAGTGTAACACGTTTTTTTCTTGCGCATGCGCAGGAATGTCGGTACCTGCGCTAAAGTGACTTTCATTCACTCCGTCGCGCACTATATCTGATCCGTTGTAATACCGGCATCTGAACACGTTCAAATACTGAATCGCGCGCGCGCGCGTTAATGGCTTCTTATCTATATATATCCTCTTCTTCCTCCCCTCCTCTACCTCTAGCGCTCTACACGCGTTCCGAATCACGCTTTCATGGTTTGCAGTTCGTATCACGCTAGCCCGTTGAACCGTAGCACGTTCCTCTTTCATCTCGCGAATTCTGTAATGACCGTAGGCTAGCGTTTTCTGCCCGTCGTCCAAGACGTATCTCTTGTCGCCGTACGGCGACAAAGACAGTTTCACTGTCTGGCGCGTGTAGAGTTGATGGTCTTCGCTGCGTATGATCAACGTGGGCGTGTACGTTTGTCGGTTACTCAACGTCGGTGACAGCAAACAGCGTTTGTAATCTGCGTGAGTCAATCGGTTTTGTATAGCCACTCGCGGTACCCCTTTCACTACGCGCTTCTCCTAATTATCACCGTCATCATGCAACACCAGCAGCGAATACGATTTCGCGCGCAACCCGACGAATTCGACGTTGGGTTTCGCGTGCGTCTCGTCCTTGAACGTTCCCAAGCGTTTTTGTTTACCGCGCTATAACAAGGATGGGTCGTGGGATATTCCGACGTATCGAAAAGATGTAGGTTCCCCTTAATGTCATCGTACATGTTATCGGTGCGTATATCATACAACGAAGAGTCCGTATCGGTAATACACAATCGAACACGCGATCCGTAATTCGCGACTATGAACTTCTAGTGAAAACTGTACATCACGTATTTACTAATATCCAACACCGTGCATCCTAAGTACAGCGGACGGTTGAGGTACACGGTGCTGTTTTTCATCATCACGCCTACCAAGTCTTCGTTATACACGTTTACGTGCAAGAATCTCGGGCTCCCACTCAGCTTTATCATTTCGCTTTCGTTGGATACTAAACGGAAATCTATACGTTTCCGGATGTTTTTTAACGATTTACCGTACACCGCGTTGATCATTAGTTTGAAGTAGTCTTTTTCGAAATCGTTCGCCGCGGCTTTGCGTTTCTCCGTATTGAAGTCTTTGAACGGCTTCATCCACGCGCTCTGACGGAACGCTACCACACGATTGACGGCTTTCAATTCCATACCGAGTTTAAGGTACAGCTGCAACGTTCTGTAGTGTACGATGTAATTTTTCTTGTCCTCGAGGCTGGTGATCAGTTTTCCAACAGTGCCGGTGGCGGGCAAATGGAAGTTCTTCAAATAATTGAATCGTTTGCTGTACGCCGACAACTCGTGCTCGCCGACTTTTCTGCTTTCCGGCGACAGCGGGTAGTCGGAATCTAAGTCATGTAAACGGTGGGGATAGACCGACGTCGAGAATGTAGCCGATTTCGTCTTTCGCGCCTACCGTACTCAAATCTAACGCGTCGATTTCTTCGCGTTCCAACCATCGGAATCCGGGTGAGGCAGCGGTTGTCTCATCGCGGTGCAGTACAGGTTTGTACAAACCAGGTAGAGGAGGTAATTGTTTTCCCGTTTGCGATCGTAGTCCGGTACGTAAGGGTTGTTGGCTTTGGCGTATCTGGTGGATAACATCGCGGTACCCTCTTTTACTCCACTCTCTGCGAACAGGTGCATGTCTATGTCCTGAAGGAGTTCCAGTCGAACTCCCGTCATCTTCATCATCGCGTTCCACGCGAGACCCGGTGCGGAATAAACGTCACAGGGATCTATCTCGTAGTACTGCAGGCTGGTCTCGCGAAAGTTTCGAAAACGTCGGCCAACAGGAACACGTCGGTTTTGAAATAGAGGTCATGATAGTCGCCTAACGTTCGCATCACGAAAGCCGTCAAAACGTTTTGCGCGTGCGCGTAATCGTCGTCCGACACGGACGTCTCGGCTAAGCGGTTGTAAAAGTGGTCCGGCGCGGGTAGAGAAGCGCCCTCGAACTTACGTCCGTGACGTACTCGTACGGGTAGACCCCCTTCCTGACCAGCATTTCAACACGTTCTTCTCCTTCTTCTTCTTCTTCGTTTCCGTCCGTTCGAATGCACTGTCGTAATATTTTAAAATTTTCTTTCCGCATGTTTTTCACCAGCTTCTCCAACGACGTGTTCATAAACTACGCGGAATCGAGAAACCGGAGGTGACCGAGGAACACGGACACGTACCGCTCGCTGGTCGTGGCTATACACTTGATTTCTTCGTGTTTGAATTTCCCGAACGCTTGGATCAGATGGTGGCAATCGTAACCGCGCAGGTTGTGAAAGAACACGGGAACGTGCTGCGGCACGTTGTAGATTAAATTACACGTGTTGTGCGCGGCTCCCAGGTACTCGCCCGTCACGTGATCGTGGTTTCGCACTTTTTCCCCCACGTCGCGCTCGATACTCTTCTTGCACAGATGACACGAGGTAGCGTTCTAAAATTCGCGTTCGTTGTCTTCTGTCATGCGGAGGTGTCTGTTGAAGTCGCGTTCGGGTCGGCTCACGTCTTCACGAAGAGTTCGGAGAAACGTCTCCACTACGTCTTTACCGCCGCGGTACAAGGCGGGTTCTTTCACGGTTTTACCGGTCCAACCAACGATCACGTAGCAAAAACTGCACGGTACGTGATGCGCGATTCCTGCGAGTAGTGCGATCTGTCCTCTTCGCGTTCACAACTTTACACGGGGAGGAGAAAAGATTCAAAGTCCGCGTACACTGTGTACGGTACTCTGTGACACTTCGTGTACTCTTTAAAATACATGTAAGTGTATTTTCCGGTCGGAAGTTCGACGTTTTGCACTCTGTGTGGTTTCCAGAGTATCTCGTGCTCTTTCAACCGTTTCCGCGCCAATCCGGGATCCGTATTATCGCGAAATCGTTGCAAACAGTAATTGCAGAAGAAAACTGGATTGTTAGCACTCGTTGTGGTGTGCACCAGTGACATGTTTCTAATAAGACAATAATGTTTAACTCCTACGTCGTTGACTAGTAATAGAAGATTCACATGCGTCCTACCTTTGTGCTCAGTGTCCGCATAGGCTACACTTCGTCTTTTCTGTATCCGGACTCGTTAATTTCGCTTTCGTAGCCGAACACGTTCACCGAAATGTTTACGTTTTGTTTTTCGAATTTTTTAATTTAATTCACCGGCACCGGATAGTCGATCCCCTCCATCTTCAGCTCGTATTCGTACTGTCTGTAGTGTGACACGCGGTGCGGGTTAGAAGCGATCGGATATAAACCGGCAAGAATGGACCAGAGGAAGCATTTATCGTCGTCTAGATTCTGCACGTTCGCTAACGCTTTCTTACTTAATAATTTCTTTGGGGTTGGTATGTAACTGGATCCGGGCAGAGGACGATATTTTAACAAGTTCACTTCGACGGCTACGATCCCGTTTTCGACCCATCCGCTACCTTCGCGAGTAATCTTCGATTCCAAGACTTTTTCAACGCACTCGCTGTACTGTTCATTCACGTCTCCCGCGTCCGCCGCGGGTAAAACGAGTTGCGTACGCGAACAAACATTCCCGTTTGCTCCAGTTCGTGATCGGTTACTAATTTTTTGAACAAGCCGCGTACGGCCAAATACCACTTGAAACTTTCTCCCATATCGTGTGATTCCGCGCGGACGTCTTCCGGAATATCATCCACCATTCTCTCCAACAACACGGATACCGTGTCCACTCCGCCTTTAAAGTCATTATATTTTATTGTCTTTACACTACCGTTAAGAGCGACTGTACTTGCATTTATATTTGTTACGTAGTAAACAACCTGATTAATTGTGTAGGATTTTAACCTTTTAATTACCACACATCGAAATTAAAAACCTTTTATAATGTATGTAGGTATCTAAAAATATTTCCCAAGATTTCAGATGAACCAACCCAGTTTTTCTCACTATGAAAGCGTGAGAATAAGTAGGTCGAGTTAACCAACCAACCACCCAACTAATGCCCCCCAACCCCACCTCACATTGCCAATGTAAACGTTGTCATGCCGATAGAAATTTACAGAGATGTGGTACATTTAAACCAGTTACAATTTATTTGAGAACAAGTAAGTCTAGTTAGTCACCCCACATTGCCAACTTAAGGACTGTAATGGGAATAGGTATTTACAGTAAATTCAAACCAGGTACAGTTTTATTGGAAGTGTTATTTAATGAATGTAATAAAACGTACTTTTTAATTGAACAGACTTTTTTACAATAAAATAATGAAAAAATATTGCAAAAGGACCTAATATTCACATTCTTATGTGATAAAAATTCTTCTGTTAAAAATGTTAATTGCTAAGTTACAGCTGCTATGCATACCTTTTATGTTG
Source organism: Magicicada septendecula (assembly GCA_034769895.1). Lineage (NCBI taxonomy): Eukaryota > Metazoa > Arthropoda > Insecta > Hemiptera > Cicadidae > Magicicada > Magicicada septendecula. Next base: position 590,853,430 of record CM068368.1, on the reverse strand, counting down.
GATATTATATCCGTATTTTATCTTCCGACGAATCTACAATTCCTGCGTTTTTGGTACTAGTGAAAGGCATAGCGTGAATGCGTGTTTATAACTGTCCCTAATCTAATAAAAATATCAAGGTTTGATTTTATAAACGTGTAGTAATTTACACGAAGACACAACTTGTCGCGTTCAAGAAATTGATTCCGCCTGGATGACCTGAATAAAAGATAATTTTCTTTAAAAAGAAAAGAATGTTTTTGTTCGTTTTGGTTACCGTTGCACCTCTACGAGGAACGCTCCAGATACGCGTTTTTCTGTTTGACGACGTTCAGTTATCCAGTCACGTTCCATTAAGATAGCATGTGTTTGGTTTCTGTTGCTGCTATTACACAGTATTATTTTTAAACAATATAATGATACAGATTCTTAAAGACAGCAAAATTTATAATTGAGACAGGAGACTAATAAACAAAAACTTAGTACCATTCGTTAGTACGGACAGCATAGGGACAGGAAGTTTTAAGTCAAAAAGATAGAATTCAGTTTAAAGAAATTAGTGAAGATAAACAAAAATAATGACAGGTATGAGACCAGGATATCTCCTGGCCTTTACCCTTAAATGTTTACAAGCAATGAACAATAAATTGTAAAGAGAAAATCTTTAACGGCGTTAGAAAAGGGGAAGGTATTTGTATATTAATTTTAATTGTGGTAACGGAGAGCGAAGGAGACCTGCAAGTTAATTTGTTAAACAGACCGAATGTTACAAGAGTTTAAGATAAAATGGAAAAACTCCTATCGTGTGATATGTTGTGGGTACGTTACAGTTGTGTGTTCCGTCGTAACAACAGTAAGTGCCTCATTCACAATATTATGTAGTGTCAATTAATTTAAACATATGAGTAATTCATAATGATATATACTAGATTAGTTTTAAAATTGGTGCAGTTGTCAACTGCGTCTTGCATATTTTAAGGTTACATGAATAGTAAATTATTATAAATAAATCACCTTATATCCGTCGTGTGACTTCGTTACGTCGATTAAAATGACGCGTTTCGGAACATCTGTTCCATCATCAGATAAAATCGCTCTATTGAGGTCGTTAAACGTTAAAAACACATGTTACACATAATTGTCCACTACGTAATTCACTTGCTTCCTAAATGGTGCGCACCACGACGAAGCCGATCGGACACTGAACTATTATCTGAGTGATTACGCCTAAGCAGGTTCAAAGCTGTATCGTATAGCGGGTTGGATTTAAAATTTAAGTGGTCATTCAATATGAAGTCTCGGCTGTTTATGTTATTATATGCTTTGTATATTTCGAACTCCTCTATTGCGTCCATGTAACGGCCTTTGTTGCACACATGTAGGGGTATTAAATTAGATTTAAAATCAGTATAATTATGATTGTGTAAGATTAAGTGGCGGGCAAAGTTGGACTTGATATTATTTAACAAAGTGAGATTATTTAGGTGACGTTTTGGTGTGTGTTCCTTAAATCGTTTGAGGAAACCTCTCCCCGTTTGACCAATGTAAAAACTGTTGCAGTCGTTACATGATAATTTATATATGCCGGATTTCTTTTCTAAAGGTATGGGTTTTCTATGACGTAGTATTTTTAATAGACTATTGTTTGTTTTGAAGGTAGCAGTAATATTCAATTTATTAAATGTGGAGGTTAGAATCTTTGGCATTATATTTGTGTATGCGGTAGAAATAAAAGTTATTTTTGCATCCTTATCTATTGGGGGCTTGGATTTTCGAATTTTATGTTTCTTGATGAGATTATCAATCAACGTGTTTTGGTAACCATTAGCTAAAGCTATATGTTTAATGGTATTCACCTCCTCACGGTAATCATCATCACTGAGAGGTACTGCCAACAATCTGCGGATAAAGTAATTATAAGCTGCCAACTTTTGCGAAAATGGATGATAAGAGTCAGCATGTATTGTCACATCAGTGATAGTCGGTTTTCTATAAATATTAAATTTCAATTTATTTACGTGTTTAGTGACAGACAAATCTAAAAAATTCAATTTATTATCCACTTCAGTTTCCAACGTGAATTGAATGTTTTTATTAATAATATTCATATAATGTTTTAGGTTTTCGATCTGTCGTACAGTACCATTGAAAATTAGAAAGGTATCGTCTACATAACGTGCATAAAATATTATATCATTTTTGTATTTGTTATGTGAGAGCAAATGAGAGTTTTCATAAAAATTCAAGTAAACGTCAGCCAATAGACCAGAGAGAGGTGAACCCATGGCCAATCCATCGTCCTGAATGAAAAATTGGTTATTGAAAGCAAAGTAATTTTGTTCTAAGATAGTTTCAAGTAAACCAATTAACTCGTTTATCGTCTGTATATTTAATTTATTATTCTCTAATAAATTTTCTTTTAAGATATTTAGTGTTTCCTTTACTGGTATGTTGGTATACAAATTTACTATATCAAACGATGCTAACTTATAATTTGGTAGTATATCAACATTTTTACATTTATTAATAAAATCCGTGTTGTTTGTGACACTATGTTGTTCTTTAAATTTATGTTTTCTTTGATTACTTTGACGAGTTTTTTAGCTGTTTTGTATGCGGGCGCTGTGGTAAAATTAACGAGTGGTCTGACCGGTATATCGTGTTTATGAACTTTGGGTAGGCCAGTGAGTTCGGGAGCTTTAGCATTAATAGGCTTCAGGAAGCGACGTGTGCATTCGCTAAACAAATTTACGCAATTATTGATTTTGTTATTCAATGTCTTGACATACATATCAGTAGGATCAGATTTCAAGGTTCTAATATTATTGTTTGAAATAAAGTCGTTTACTTTCGTTTTATACAGTACGTATATTTTTTATCGACGTAACGAAGTCACACGACGGATATAAGGTGATTTATTTATAATAATTTACTGTTCATACGTGACTTGGATACCAGAACTAATATGCATTTTAAATTACATGAATAGAGAATATATATGTACATACCTATGGTTATGAATGTGTGTGTGTGTGTGTGTGTGTGTGTGTGTGTGTGTGTGTGTGTGTGTGTGTGTGTGTGTGTGTAGATATAGTCGTGTTCATATAGCCTTACAAGGTTGATAAAACGTAAAGAACCCTGTATCAATATGTATACGTACTTAGAATTTGTGTAACATGCGTAACTATGATTTCAGTATGTGGTGGAAGGATTGTATACGTGTTCCTGAGAAATTGTTTCATTGCTTAAACACACACACACACACACCCACACAACACACACGATTATTTGATCTTATTGTGTTTGATTTTTCTCTAATGTCTTACACAGGTTATGATGATAACAATAAATATAGGCAAAACGTCGACACAAATAAAATCAAATTTGTGTTATTGGGCGGAGCATGATGAGCGTAGCGAAATCAGGCATAGCCCTCTATCCATGACTCGGTGCACAACTTAAACCGCGAACTCCTCCAAAACTACTCAATCAAATGTTATAACAATTTGCATACATATCCGGACTGTATTGTAGAGTGCACACATGTAATTATTATATCTCTAAGTTATTTGGTCTATAAGATATTACGATTTTTTAAAAATTGTTAGCTTAAACGTGCGAGAGGAAGAGAGATAGACAAATCGTTGCCCAGCAACGGCGCTGTCTCACTCGCACTTACGGGGCGCTAGGCGACTCACCGGTCACCGGCCGATATCGGTGCTCGCGTGACAGTGCGTGTGCGTGTGCGGCTTCCGCCACCCTCGATGGCTGTCGCCCGATAAGATAAAGTTTTGCTGTATCACAAATGCCGGTGCGTGTGCGGCTCCCGCCGACCGCGCTGGCTGTCGCTCGATAAGATAAGATTTTGCTGTATACATTTTGTATTCGTGTCTCACACGTGTTTAATTCAAATAGTAGTAGAGCATTGTTCTATGGTGTAGCCAGATTTACGGATTGGACTTAAGTGTTGAAGAAGTGTCAATTTTTAGACGAGAATCTATGTAGTCGCTGATGCAACTGCAACTTTCCATTACATATAGCAACGAATCACAGTTCAGGTAAATTTAAATTCAAATTCTATTTAAATTATTATTCTTATACTTCTTTATTCAATTTTCCAAATTCTATTAAAGTTCTTATTCTTATACTTCTTATTCAATTTTGTACTTTTTATTTAAGTACTTTTTTCTGTTATACGCATATTCTATACATTCTTATTCATCAATTTATATATACGTAGTATTTATAGTATGCCTCGACGGAGAAGAGGTCCAAATATTAGTCGTTTAACTACAAATCAAAGACGGATGAGAGAGGAACAAAATGTTGCTGCAGCAACTGTTGAAGGCCCTGCAGAACATAACATGAATCATGTGTTATATGATCAAAACAACACAGGATATAGGAATCTTCAGTATGAATTTGAAGATAATTTACGATATCTAGAATTTTATTTGGCTGCGATGCAACACTTTTAATGGCTTCTACTGGTGTGGCAGCTAACAAAATTGTTGGACAAACAATTCATTCAGCTCAAAGTATAAATATTTCAAAGAGAAGAGGAGGAACTTTCAAAGATTTAGAAGGTGAATCCAAAATTGCTTTTGAAGAACAATTAAAAGATGTGAGGTTCGTTATTTTTGATGAAGCCAGTATGTTGAGTTTTAGTTTGTTTTTCAAAGTAGATATGCGACTCAAAGAAGCAAAGCAGCGTTCTTCAGCTGTTCTTTTGGTGGCCTTTGCGAGTATTTAGTCGGTGATTGGTCCTAACTTCCACCGGATTGTGACAGGAATTTTTACATTATTGGTAATAATGTTCAGACCATTCAATCGAATATTTTATATAAACAGTTCAAAAAAGTTTTCTTTTTAACGGAGATTATGCGACAGCAAGGTAATCATAAAACACATTTCAGAAAGACTTTAAACAGAGTCGCAAATGGAACAATCACTGAACAAGATTATCACCTCTTATCTAAAGAATTATATGTAACCAATATCGGGGATAATTTCAAAGATACTGTCTGTATAATGTCGAAAAATGCTGGAATCGAACGCTTTAATTATGAAAAACTAGAAAGCAATAAACAACCCGCGGCTGTAATCAATCCAATCTATAATTACCCAGAAGGCTCTCTAGCAAAATCTGACGATGCTCAGGGATTATTTGCCCAATTACGTTTATGTAAAGGTTCTCAAGTTCCCCTTAGAAGAAATCTTTAGGTCACAAAAGGAGTAGCCAACGGTTCACTTGGGACAGTATCTGATATTATTTATGACCCGACAGTTGAATGCGAAAATTATAACAATCTCATGCCAATATATATACTTGTATCTTTCGAAAAAAGTACAGGACCAGTTCTGTACGAGAATTCAATACCTATTTTACCAGTAGTGGCATCATTCAAGAAAAATTAAATTTCTTTTACTCGCAAACAATTTCCTTTAACGTAGTATGCTGTTAGTATATCCGTTAATTTCCGTAGCATATGCTGTTAGTATACATAGATCGCAAGGGATAACATTAGATAAGGCAATTGTTAATTTAGGAGACAATGAATTTCACGTTGGATTAACGTATGTTGGTCTTTTAAGACTGAAAACATTAGAAAGATTATTATTAAAAACTGCGTTTAATTTTGATAGACTGCTAAAAATTAGTAGAAGTCCCTCAATGGTTGATCGTAGAGATGAGTTGCAAAGGTTGTGGAATACGTCTAATGGCAATTAGTGTATATTGTACTATAATGTAGTGTATTCAATAAAACGTGTGTATCATAAAAGTATATATATTTTGTTGATTTTAAGAATATTGATAAATAAATTATTACGAATATGAAATGCTCTGCTCATTTGTGTCAGTGACACTCGTAGTAGTTATTGGCCGATCCTCAATAAACCTTCCATAGTGAAAATTTTTCTTCTAAATGATGTCTTGACAAAGAAAACTGTTGAATAATTTTGTTAAGGTCTGAGTAGACAAAGTCTTTAATTTAAATTTTAAATATTTTAAATTTATAGTTGTTCAGACATAAAATGTGTTCAAACCATGATTCGCCTGTGACGTCGGCTGCATATCGCGTTAACCCTCGAGGTTGGTCCGCGCCCCCCTCCAGTCAATCAGTCAGCTCACGGAGCTACACGAGGCAAGAGCCTGTTCCGTGGGTGTGTCACGCAAATTTACTTTACGGCCGTCAATATGTTAACGATTTAATAAATTCAATTTCAATTAGCCTAAATTAATAGATATGCAGTCGTACGGGCACGCGCGGATTCGCAGACTCCCATAAGTATAATCAAATCTGTTCTTTATAATAAACCGTTTTATACAGTCCAATTTTATCGTTTTATATTTTATTAAGCCCAACCTAAGGTTTAAAGTGTGAACAGCTGTTAACCCCAAGATACGCAAGGGGACAGCAGGTTCAACAGCAACATATGGTCCACCAGGGCCGGATTTAATTTCGATCTCAAAGTGCGTAAAAAACTTACGAGCAGTTCGGAGTGACGGACTTTAAGCGTCGTAAGGCAGTTAGTGCGTGCTCGTTTTCGGATATTAGTGCGGCATAGCTGTATGCGTCCGAGTATTATTCGGGCATTGAAACTGTTATGCGTAAGTTCCGCAAAATCATTTAGCTTGTAAATCAAACACGTAAATTTTCGGTTCGCAATAAGTTTGCAAGTGTCTACCGGACAATCTATTACATGCAGCGCGGACAGAATTGGACAGGTACAACACACCTACGCAGAGGGAGAGAGAGGCATCTTTATCTCACCGCATTGCAGTAATCCGACGTCACGAGCTGCCGCTATCTCAAGAGATAACAACCCGTTCTACTCAACGGCAATTTCGTCATTCTGGTTAACTCTTATTCGCCATCAGCTGATAATCTCTACAAACCGTATGTAACTTATTATCTTGATTCAGTGTCAATTCAGGTAAGAGGTTTTTGCTATGGACTATTATTCACTCATTATGTTATGTTGTATTATTTATTTGTAATTATTCTATTTAATTATTAATACGTAGTTATATTGCTGCTGAGAACTGAGTTGCCTGTTCTACTTTTGTTCCGCGTCTTAATACGCTCAATATGGCCGAAAGCAAACAGCTCATAAGGCAAAGGCCGTTATTAAGGCTTGAATAACAAGAATTAATATTTTCGCGGATGCTTTCGACATAACAAAAAATGAAGTCCACGCGTTGCATTTCAAATTAAGGTCGCTGGCGGAGCACCAGCGCAACTATGACACAATTCAATCCGAACTCGAGTTGTCCGAGAACGCTGTTTTTGACGCGGATAGCGATCGAATCCAGGTCGAAAATGATTTATGCACAATCGGGTGCAAACTGCACAACCTTATAGAAAAATTCTCGACTAATCTTAGTGAGAATTCTACAGTAATACTACTGCTAATGACAGTAGAGCGGATAGATTCGCTCATGTCACGCAACTGGAGCCCATTAAAATCCCAGAGTTTAGCGGAAATGTTATGGAGTGGCAACACTACATACACATATTCAAAGACTTGGTAGACTCTCGCTTGGATCTTTCCAACATACATAAGTTGCATTACTTACACAATTCATTAAAGGATTAAGCGCTCTAAATTATACAATCGCTGCCTATAACTGGTGAGAATTATGGCGTAACTCTAGGGTTACTCAAGACTAGATTTGACAATAAGCTAAGTATTGCCATCCGCCATGTCGAAGATATACTAAAAATCAATTCTATCGATAGGCAATCGGTGAGTAGCATATCTAAATTTCTTAATAAAATAAGCGCAACTATAAACGCGCTCAACGTTATGGCTTTACCCGTAAATATTTATCAGCTTATTGTTAATCAGCTATTAGCGTCGAAATTGGACCCGAATATTCCTAACGCTGGAAGGAGTCACTCTCTAACATCAACTTTCCCGATTTGAAGGGATGATTGAGTTTTTAAACAATAGGAGATCGGTGCTGGAAACCGTGGCGGCAGATTGCGAGAGTGGTCGGGCAGGCAACTCAGCAAGGCCTAAACAACTGATAAAATATGTAAACAATTCAAAACAAGGCAAGGTGGTCAGCTATCATGCTAATTCTAAAAACATTCAATGTGGAACGTGCAATGCTAACCACCACCTATATACGTGTCAACAATTTGAGGGGTTAACCATTGACAAACGTAAGGAGTTTTTAATTAAAACTAAATGCTGCTTTAACTGCTTGCGGGTGGGCCATTCTGTAAATGAATGTAAAAATAAGCACACTTGTAAAACTGGCTCTAAGAAGCATCACTCCTTAATACATACAGGATAGGGCACCTACTGTGCCCTCAAACTAAAAACTAATAGGAACATACTATTGTCTACTGCGTTATGCAAAACCTTAGACAATTCTCGTAAACCCCGCCTTTGCTAGTTTTTACTGGACTCTGGTAGCCAGGCGAATTTCATTATACAGGCCTTTGCCACAAAACTTAAATTGAACCTTGTAAAAAATGAGTTGCCAATTACAGGCATCAACAATGCGTCCTATCTGTCCCACCACAGCACCACTATCACCTTACAATCGTTGTACGAAAACTTCAATTTTAGCGTACAAAGCTCAATTCTGCCTAATATTACTGACAATCTCCCTACGGAATCCTTTGATCCTGCGCAGTTGGGATTGCACAAGGGTATATTCCTAGCGGACCCAAACTTCAGCACGTCCTCGAGCATTGACGTTCTGCTGTTCGCCCAATTCTTCTTAAGTTTGATTAAGCCCGGCAAATTTGTCAGGGACGGGATCTTCCCCATTCTTCAGGAAACTAGACTTGGTTACATTGTGTCCGGAAATCATCCTTTCAAATTTAAATCTCCTTATCGTGCTTCGTCATTTATAGCGAGAAATGACAATAAATGGCTCACTTCTATTGTTGAGAAATTCTGGTAGGTCGAGGAGTATCCTGTTGATTTGCCCTCAGCTGCCGACGAGTCATGTGAGGGACACTTTGTGCATAACACGCTGAGAAATAGTGACGGTAGATTTGTTGTTAGGTTGCCCCGTAGGGCAGGTGATGTGGCTCTGGGCGATTCGCTGACCCATGCTAAACAGGGTTTTCAGACTCTTGAGCGTAAACTCATGAGGAATCCTGGGTTGAGTTATGACTATTCCAAGTTCATCAAAGAGTACCAACTGCTGGGGCACATTTCACCACTCAGTCCCAGCGACAATTTGGTTCATCGCTCCAAGGTGTACTACTTACCCCATCACGCGGTTATCAAGAACTCAAGTCTAACTACAAAGCTCCGCGTGGTATTTGATGCGTCCGCAAAATCCTCTAATAACCGTTCACTTAATGATACGCTACTGGTAGGGCCGAAAATACAGCAGGACATTTTTTCCATTATACTCAGATTTAGGACCCACATCTATGGCTTAACGTCCGACATCGAGAAGATGTATAGACAAATTTTGGTCGATTCAAGCGATTGCAACCTCCAAAGAATATTTTGGCGGGATTCCCCCGACTTGGAGTTGAAACATTTCGTGCTCAGGACTGTGACTTATGGAACAGCCAGCGCTTCATTTCTTGCTACCAGGTGTCTATACCAGGTTGCGAGTGACAATCTCAATCAGTTTCCCTTGGCATGCCGAGTTATTGCTAACGACTTCTACGTCGATGATTTAATTACCCGCTGCGATGATATAGATGAGCTCAAACGGTTGAGATCGGATGTAAGCGAATTACTTCGAAATATGGGTTTCCCTTGCACAAATGGTTTTCCAACCGCCAAGAAATCATAAACCAAGACGGCACTGCCATACCCCTAAACAAGGATAAAAAACTGAGCACTTTAGTGCTACTATGAAACAACGGTTCCGATATGTTTGTTTATAAGACGACGCTCAAACCTTGCCATGTGGCGTTTACCAAAAGAACTGTTCTTTCAGTAATCGCGGGCATTTATGACCCGTTGGGTCTACTTTATTTGGTCCCATAGTTTTTCTATGCAAACATTTCATGCAGCAGGTTTGGAAACCAAAAACGAATTGGAATGAGGTCTTATCAGATTCTCTTCTTTCCAAGTGGAGGGAATTGTATAGTAAACTAAATCTAGTCAATAAGATTAATGTGAACCGTTGCATAAAGTCTAACCCATATACGAGATCGTTTCAAATTCACGGGTTCGCGGATGCTTCCTGTGAGGATTATGGTTGTTGCATATACGCAAGAATTGTATATGATAATAGGCATGTCTCATCTAATTTACTGTGTTCGAAATCCAGGGTAGCCCCCTGAAACAAATTACACTGCCCAGACTTGAGCTATGCGGTTGTCTTCTGCTTGTCCGTTTGCTTCAAAAGGTTATTCATACATTGAACATACATGCTCATGAGATCCATCTGTACTCCGACTCCATGGTCGCCCTTCACTGGATACACGGTGAGTCCTCCAGGTGGAACACCTTCGTCGCCAACCGTGTGGCTGAAATCCAGCAGGGTTCCAATAACGCTGACTGGCATCATGTGAAGTTCCAGGATAACCCCGCAGATGTTCTATCTCGTGGTTGTTATCCAGACAAATTGCGGAACTTCCAATTGTGGTGGCATGGTCCGGCATGGTTTTTGTAAGATCCAATTCGCCACCCCAAATTCAGCACAAATGATTCGGCCACCATACGGGAGTGCCGATCTGAACAAAAACAATCGGCAATTCTTGAACGTCGTCCATATCGATATAAGTGAAGACTTTTCCTCTCTTCAGAGATTTTTACGCGTTATCAGCTATTGCTTCAGATTTATCTATAATCTGAGATCGAATTCCGCTGGTTCTGGACATGACCTGCGACTGTACAGGGTGGAATTAAACAACACTTTAAATTTCTTTATACGCTAATCTCAATTGACGTACTTTCATTGAGATATGTACTTTCAGATCATTGTGATAAAGAACGGGAATCTATCCAAATCTAGCAAAATTATCTCTTTTGATCCAATCATCGATGATTCCGGGTTACTTTGGATTGGAGGTCGTCTCCAACATTCCGATTTGCATTACGATACTAAGCATCAGATTATTCTGCACCCAAAGGCCCACCTCACTAGATTAATAATAGAGGGTGAGCATTCGAGGCTGCTTCACGCGGGCATTCAGCTAACGCATACTTCTGTTCGTCAAAGGTATTGGATCGTCAACGGCAAGATTGTTGTCAGTTCTGTCATCCGTAAGTGCATCAAATGATTTCGCGTCAGAACCCACAAACATACGCAGCAAATTGGTCAGTTGCCTTCGTCAAGAATGGTATTGACCATTCTTCGTCTGCTGTAGATTACGGCGGCCCTATCGTGATCCGTCATGGCGGGCAGCGATCCAAGACTACCTCAAAGGCATACATATGCTTGTTTGTCTGTCTTGCTACGAAGGCGATTCATTTGGAATTTGTGTCTGACCTGACTGCTGAGGCATTTATTGCCGCATTTAAACGTCATTGCCCGCCGCGGCATTCCAGGGAAATGATGTCTGACAATGGCACTAATTTTAAGGCCGCGAGTTCCACTTTGCGCGAGTTATACAAATTATTCACCTCTGAAGAATTTAAAACGAGTATTCACTCATTCTCACATGCCCAAGGTTTCAAGTGGTCGTTCATTCCACCCTCCTCACCGCACTTCGGAGGCCTTTGGGAAAGTGGTGTAAAAAGCGTCAATCATCATCTGCGCCGCACCATTGGCGCCACCATTCTTAACTTTGAGGAATTATACACGATCCTTACTCAAATTGAGGCGTGTTTGAACTCCCGTCCTCTTTCTGCCATCTTATCTGATGCTAGGGATCCGCAGCCCCTTACATCCGGACATTTCTTAATTGGCTCGGCCTTGACAGCCCTCCCCGACGCTGACCTTGCAGCCTTTCCATGCAACCAACTGCGACGCTGGCAATTGCTGCAGAAATTTGTACGATCTATCTGGAGCAGGTGGTACAAGGACTACCTGCACCAGCTCCAACAACGTAATAAATGGCAGACACCCGAAGGGAACCTCGCGGAGGGTGATGTGGTCATAATTATAGAGGATAACGCCTCCCTATTACACTGGAGTTTGGGTGTGGTTACTAAGATTTTCATGGGCGACGACCAGTTGGTGCGCGTCGTCAACGTCCGCACTCCCCGTGGTGTATTACGTCGACCTATTCATAAGCTGTGCGCTTTTACCTGTGTCCAACGACTAATGATTGTCGTCACTCGTGTGGTTTTCACTCTATGCGAAGGGGTGTTATTGTTCTAGTCCTCAGTAACGCTGCCTTGTGCAGAGGACTTTATTCAATTTGCATACTCATCCAATTCCTGTAATTTACGTATTGTATTTAATTTATGTAATTTATGCGATTCATGCATTCTATTCAATTTATGTATTGTATTCAATTCAGTGTTACAACCAATTTATGTATCCGCTGTTGGCGTCATGGGTGAGTAAACTGCTCACTGCATCAAGCTCGGGAAAAATCGAAATCTTCGATTTTTGATGGCAGTATGTTCAGACCTAAAATGTGTTCAAACCATGATTCGCCTGTGACGTCGGCTGCATATCGCGTTATCTCTCAAGGTTGGTCCGCGCCCCTCTCCAATGTATCAGTCAGCTCATGGAGCTACACGAGGCAAGAGCCTGTTCCGCGCGTGTGTTACGCAAACTTACTTTACGGCCGTCAATATGTTAACGATTTAATCAATTCAATTTCAATTAGCCTAAATTAATAGATATCCCGTGGTACGAGCAGGCGCGGATTCGCAGAATCGCATAAGTATAATTCAATCTGTATTTTATAATAAGCCGTTTTATATAGTCCACTTATATCGTTTTATATTTTATTAAACTCAGCCTATGGTTTAAAGTGTGAACAGCTGTTAACCCCAAGCTACGCAAGGGGACAGCAGGTTCAACCGCAACAATAGTACTCTCTGAATACCCGTGCTTTCCTATAGCTTAGAAAAAATTGAAATTAAATTTACAATCCAGCTTATACTCTGCTGAATTTGATTATTAGGTTTTTATTTTACTAAATAGAAAGGGCTGCAATTAAAACTAACATATCAAATTCAACGTAACATTATTTTTCAGTGTGTGTGGTAATAATGCAACCTAATACATAATTGTGGACAATGTGATTTAACAGAACAGAAATCAGTGTGAATTTGTGAACTGAAATTATAAAGAAATTATATTAAGAAAGATTATAACAATGTCTTTTTGTAAGCAAAAAATAAGTTAATTCTAAAAAAATTATTTTTTTACGTAGGGATTAATAAAAAATATTGTCCTCTGAATGTTTCACAGGTTCAGGTTGATGTTTCTATGAAGCATTACCCGTGTCCCGACGTTGAGAGTCAATGTTGAGGGATGTGGAGGGTTGAGGATGTGGAGGGTTGAGGGTGTGAAGAATCTCGACAGGTTAATGCACTGCATCGTGGCATCTCCACCATCGAATCTACCGGTGAAAAGTGACCGCCGTAATACTAAAACCCTTTAAGAGCAGGTTGTTGATATGAGCTGACGTGTCATTCACACTTGTTAAGATCACTCTCTCCCACAACCAAGACTCGTCTTTTTTGCTCAGTCTTCCAGGATCGTGATCTTGAATTTCCCCTGCTACCTGCTGCAGAGTCTATCGTTTTTTAATATATAGTATTTAAGAACTTCATGATAATGAATAGTTATTTTGAACTATCACTTTTACATAAGTCAAAGAATGGCAAATGTGTTGTTTTTGGAAGTTATTAATTTTTGTAATTACTTTTTAATAGTAAAATACACTCTGTGGCTATTCTCAAGATGAACAGCTAGATGCATAACATAAGGGAAGCCCTCGTAGATGGAGAAGTCACACAGTCCCTGAATTGCTTATGTAGCGCCCTGCCTCGTGTCTCGTCACATTGTTCTTTCCTTCTGTCGTAAAAAAACTGTGTTCATGTCATTTATTTTCTACCAACCTGAAAGATTCTTAGGAAGTCGTTGAACAATTCATCAGAAAGGTGATATTTTTATTTAAGCGGATAATTCTCCAAAACCCCTTAGACGTAAAATTCCTCATAACATTCTCTTATCATACAGCTACGACTTAAGAGAAATTTTAATACCAGATTTAAGGTTTGTAGGCGTGTGTGTGTGTGTCGCAATTTTCATTAGAAATAAATGTTAAAAAGTCATATTTCTACCACTTAGGTTCTGCATAGTTGAAGTGTATCTTTTTTAACTAGTCGCATGCATTAAAATACAATACTGAATAAAAATGATTTTTATGTAATAGAAAAACTGAATTGAAATAATACAAATTAACGTGAATGATTAAACAACACGAAACCACAATGGGTATGTATCTGATTTTGTGTTGTTCTGGATGTTTATGGTTCTGTGAAAGTAAGATGAATTGTGTGTGTGTGAGGGAGAGAGACTATTGTTGTCTGTGTAGTAGTAACTGTTATGTATATTTAATTATAAATGATGGATCATTTTGTTTTCACAAGTGAATATAATACGGCGTATGAAAACAAGGAAATGCGTAGTTTTTCGTAGGTCAATTAGTGTATATTTATCGGAAAACTATTAACTTATACAAGGATGGTCTACACAAACTATAAACTAAATAGGGAATGTTAATTAAAGAAAAAATTATGTTACTTTCTCAGAAAGTGTAAAATTAATTCCTTTGCCTCCTGAGACGTAAAACTTTTTTGTGTTGTCATTCTACTTGTCACCTCGTGTTAGCACTGCTATCAAATTACTTTGCGTGAAAATCTACTGCTTTGCTCTCGGCTGCGTCGCATATCACTTTAGCCACCGTGTTGACAACACTCTAACTTTTGTTCTGATGGTCCCTAGCGTATAAGATAACTTTCCTAAACTTTACAAGGGTTTTATTTAACATTCGTTGGAAAAACTACTGTACCACATATATCTTACATTATGTATAACACACTTGCTCTTTCAAGTACTTATAGCTGAATACCTGTGTATATATGTGTGTATACGTACGTGTATGTGTGTATACTCATATATACCTTACACTTTCTGTTTGACGTATTCACTTATGATTACACAAATGTTTACCACTGCAGCGGAATCAAAGCCATGAATGTTAAAATTCAGACACAATCTAATAACCTAGTGTACTCTTGTAAACACTGCCTCGCTGTGGTTACTGTTAATAATACGTTCGCTTTCAAGTTTATCGATTCTTGCTGTTTTTCAGATAGTAAACGGTAATTATTATAATATATATTTCCTATACACGATGCATGAACACATACGCCATCGATTTACTTACTAAGATTTACAGTTAACGTATCGTCACTACCCTACTTTTGAGTATAAATGTATTGAAAGCAAATTTTACTAATTTTAATTAACAAGCATTTTATTCAATCACAGTTCAAGAAACAATCACGGCAAAATACACAAACTATTTTAAGGTTGACTCTATTACACTATGTTGTTTTTATCTTGTGGTGCTCTATTTTTATATCTAAACAAACTCAACAATTCAGTTTGTGAGATCCGGTACTCATAACGACTCGATTTCTTTGAGTGTAAAATATTCGTGTTAGTCATGAGTAGTCTAAACATACAAATGTATCAGTATTAAAAATATTTAAACAGATTACAAATACGAATGTAAAAATTAAAAGAATAAAAGCAACTGCACATTTGTAAAAAAAGTATTGTAAAACAAAAAATAAAGTATTAAAGAAAATAATGTAGGCTATTATATACAAAAATATTGTCCTTGGATTTTGTTGTCCATGACGTGTCCGTTGATTAATAAGTGTAATACTACTGACTCGGAACACTAAATTTTTTATTGCTAAAATTGTAACCTTTTTACCTTATAACCTGAATCAGTTATAAGCTTCGTCAGAGGCTGAGACTAAGAGTACTCTCCGCCATGTTCTTCGTGGCGGCGCCGTCATTTGAAAGATCGTACCTTTGATATGATATTTAGTAGAATGCCAAGGGAAAACGTATAATTACACTGGTATCTGCTGGTGAACATAAGACAGGTATTCACATATGTCAGGAAAATACTCACGGGACGACTGTACCGATATTTTTATTTTCTCGTATAGTGTAACTTTATTACATTATATTTACTTTATTACTTTATAATGTAGCTTTTCATGCTACTAAACTTTCACTTTAGTAAACTCCATTCGTAATTCATAAGATAGTCATAAGTAAGGCAGTGAATATTTGAGTGTGCGAACATGTGCTCATACGAATGTTTTCATACTTAATTGAAGAACTGATGTTAGTTTCCAATTGTGTAAAGCTGCTTTATAGAACTAAAAATTCGGACTAAAAAACGGTAAATATGTTTATGTGTAAACAGTTCTAAATAACTGTCTAATCACCCGGTTATTATTTTCTAATTTATTATGTAAATAAACATTCTGTGTACTGGGTGTTCTCTAAGATGTTTATTTTGCAATGTCAAGTGAAACAGTTTTGAAGTAAATTTTATAACAAGGAATGTAAGCTTTTAAGTATTTGTAAACAATAACGTTAGCTTACCATTATTCTGAGACAATGCACAATTAACTATCGGTATGGAGAACCATACATGACATCACAGGCATGTTACTAGTCAGTTTCGTGTGACTGAAATTTGCCTGTACCTCTTAGATGATACCAGTTATGACGACAGCATTGTTGTGGATAAAAATACTTAGCTATTCAGCAGAGGCGCTTCGATACATAGAAATCGCTCCACGAACTGAGACCTGCCATACAGTACCATCATATGCCTGAAGAGTTTGTATTGTCAACCCTTCCGTTGTCACGACCGGATGAAATTTCCCGTGTTGAGTCAAACTAGGCTGCCACTGGGTTACTAGGCTGCCTTTCCGGAAGTTACTTTGGGCTTCAGTTTTGTAATAATGCTTCACATGGAACACTAATTATTTAATGTAAGCGTTCCAGGGTACATCGATAGTGTGGAAAGCAATGTAAAGTTGTTGACTGGGCGGCCGGGATACGTTGGCTATGATGGCCAAACTTATACGCAGCTTCAACAGCTAGTGCCGCCAACGGCAGGAAAATTGTGACCAAATTGCGTAAGGGGTGTAAACCAACCGCATGGCTTACAGATCTAACTACAAGCTTTTTACTATAACTATTTTAATTTACGCTATTTTACATTAAATTACTAAAGCTGCTGGAACTAGAATTGTCCTCCCTATTGATAGTCGCTAAAGTATGTAAAGTGTATTCATTCCGATTACGAGGCCTCGAATGAGATCCATACTTTTATATTTTGTTACTAACTTCTTCTATCGGGAGTTAGTAATTTTTACGCCATCTGTCTTTATTCAATGCGGTAGTATTTTCTCAGGTTCTCTTTTGCTCGATACACGTTACAACTATAATAGGCACAGAGCTTACCTTGATCAGTTGAAGTGAGACATTTGAAAGACCCGTCGCTGGTACTCTGACCGTGCGAATGAATATTAAGCGTTTAGTAAAGTCTCTATGTAGTTGTAACAAATAAGATGAAATAATGGACATTAAAAACATTTTCCATGATAAGTATATTAAACTTTATTGTAAGAAACACTACTGGAAAAATAAAATACTCATGAATAGAACTAAGTTTTCCAGAATTCTAGAAAATAATATAATTATGATAGGAAAATGATTGTTTTGATCCAACTAATTTTTATGTCGACGATGCAGATAATCATTAATACTATAACTCGAATAAAAGTGATGATAATATTGCGAAAACGTTAAGCGACAAGATATCATGCATTAGTGAAAAAAAAAATAGAAAAAGTAATCATAATATTCTCCGCAAAATATGCCTAAATTCATTATTTAATATACGGGCGCATGGCACCCATGTCATATTAGAAAATTAGCTTATAAGCCAATAAAGCTTATACGAATCTGATGAAATATACAATGGACAAAATATATTTAATTTATTTGATATATGATTCCTAGAAAAATTTGAAGTATCATTGAAAATTAAAGCTTGAATTTCCGTAATTTATAAATGCGTAAGTATATACACACATAATATTGTGTACACTTAGAACAGTCTAGGCTACATTTTTCTAACGTTAGGAATATAACTCAGTAAATAATTGATTATCGTTAACATTTTCTAGGTTTCCATTTTTAAAGTAGCAAGACGACATCATGCTACTTTGGTTACTCGTTAATAACATGAAACCAGTGACATCGAACTCGTTGACATAACGGCAATTGTAAAATTGTAGGGTAGCATTTGCTTACTTTCATGACGTACAGTCATATGATCACGCCCTGGTACTCTTATTTAAGTGTGTTGCTTATTGTCATTAAAATCATACGGTACACTGCAGTTGCGAGTGACGTTTGCTACTAAAGCAATTTAATGAAAGCACGTTACAGTTAACAAGCCCATTGTAAACAGAACTGACACGTGGATAACAATGCCCTTACAAAATGTATTGATAGATTACGAATTGATAGTATTTGTACTATTTGTATGCATGAGTACAAACAATAGTACTCTTACTACTACTACTACTACTACTACTACTACTACTACTACTACTACTACTACTACTACTACTACTACTACTAAAATTATTTAAACGCTATGTTTACATATGTATCTATAGACCTATGCATGCGCGCACACACACATACACAAACATGTATATTTATTTAATAATTTATTTATTTCACTATAAGTTGACAGCTACCATTGACAGGTAAATTGTTGTATTTTACTGGAAAGCGTATACCAAATGTCGACGTGGATGTTACTGTACTAGTGGTACATGGCAGTTTATCATAAAGATAATATATATAAATTAATAGAAAATAAAATGAACTAGACGGAAATTATTTTATAATAATTATAAAGTTTGGAAATGCACTTGAGCAATGTGCACAACTATAAATAAAATGTTATTACTTCCAAAATTAGGGGTGTAAACAGGTTTCTATTATCTAGTAAGAAGTACAAGAATAGTTGTGGTTTAAATAGTTGATGCCAGACAATGTTGTTTAATATACATTGTTGCAATTCGAGTCTGATAACAGTAGCCTAATTTGAGTCCGGCATGTTAATCAGTGTAAAAGTGAAGTATTATTTAGTACATTAGTAAAGAAGTCTGTATGTAAATGAATTCGTTGTAGACATCATGTGTATCTTCGATACCGAAGGAGACGTAATCGTAAAGCTAATCGCAAAAGCGACTTCAGAAAATGTATTAAAGACTATATAAAGAAGAATTATTAGTAAATTTTAGTAGATCTGTAATTTTATAATTTTTACTAGTAATAAATTAATACAACTATTTCATTTATGTCTTAGTAATAATTAATAATTTTGACAATTAAATTCACATAAAAACGAATATACAACTTTTTAGTACCTTCTTCAATGCTTCCTTGATTCATTTTTGACAGTTTACTATAAAAATCTTGAAATTTTTGAACCTTTAAAACAGATAAAAATCAATTGTGAATGTACCGTCTATGGTTAACTAATGTAACATCTTTAGCACAAGACTTCAGCATCCTCACTTTACGATGCTGTTTCATTAAATTCGTCATCATCATACGTGACGCAACATGTAGGCCTTCGCTATGCACACGTACACTTTGACGCGTACTCTGTGACATACCTTGTAGTCTACATACGCACGTACAGCTTCCACATCAGTACGTCGCTGTCGCAACTGCTTGACTTTTATACTTTGTGATGTGGTAGTCCCGATCTAACGACAAATCTCTTTCAATAATCACTTAGTAAGGTATAAGAAAATTGTATATTTCCTGAAATTAGGTATATACCATGTAACAAAAACCCTGTTTTGACGGCATAAGCAGAAGCCGTAATTTTCCTGTTGTTCTCGAATAGTTTATAGTTTCTTATGCTATGTATTTTTAGAAGTTTTATTTAAGTATTATTAAGTTTTATTTTATCTTTCCATCCTGGGTTATTAAAAACACGAGGAATTCTTCTCCTGTGTTTCAAAACACAAAAGTTGGTGACATTTTGTATATGACAGAGTACAAATTAAGTTATTCAATAAATGTTTTATGAAAGTTCTTAATGAAGAAAGTCAAAGAGTACAACGTGTTGCTAATTAATTGATATGTTAGAAGAGGTTAATCCTGGTACATGAATGGGGAAAAAGTGAATAGCACATTCGATACATTAAAAAACCTGTCAAAATAGTAAACATACATGTGGAGTCATTCTCTACAAAGGACTCATTATAAATCAAAGTTAACTAAATTCTTATTTAACGGTTTGAATCTGAGAAATGCTTGCATTTTTTTGATCGAACTCATATTCGCTTTAGAGGAAAAGGTATGTATTAATTTAGTTAGCAACGTTTAACATAAAAAACCATGCATTACATCGTATATGAAAAACTAAGAATCACATGTATACTAGTAACACCCCTCTCCCGTATACGTTTGTATTGTGAATGACGGCGGAGCACATCAAAGTCAGGGAGACCCGTTACCTCACTAGTGACCAAATGGTTTTCCAGTAGTACACAACCAGTTGTCAGAGGCCAACTTTGCAAAAAATCACATGGGAAAGTGCAATTTTCTACTTAAATTTGGTGGTTTGAAGCAATTGTAGCGCAGTCTGTATTTTGATTTGCTGTTTTTCAAAACGGACAATGCAGTAATAAATTTTACTTTAACCTGTTGTAATTCTCATCTGTTAACATACATATTAAATAATTATACAACAGGAGAATAAATAACATTTTATAGCTTCAGTAATTTGTTAACACTAAAATCATTAAATTCAAATATGCAGTAGGATGTGAGGTGTACGTTTCAAACAACAATTACAAATTTTTAAATGAGGAGTAATACTGCAAACTAATTGGCATGTCAGATTATAACAGATGGACAGCAGTCTATCACTCTGTTGTCGTCCGGCGATAGGTATAGTTAACACTTGTTCAAAGATTTTGCGTGGCATAAGTTGAGTAAAAGAATTTTTATGAAGACAAGTGAACAACGCATAAAATATGCGGTGTAAAGCAGTTTCGTTTACTGAGTGAATATTGCACCTCCTGCACAAACAAAAAGTGACGTGTGAGGGCAGAAAATGTCTCTTGGTTGAACGGAAGGCCTGTTATAAATCTGATTCTCGACAAGACTTGGTGAACAGTTTACCTGTACCTTCAATTATTGCGCTCAACACTCACCATTTTCGGAACAGAACCTCTAGTTCCCTATACACTAAGTCGATATGTCTCAATATAGTAATTGTTCACATTACATACACGCACACTGACTTTTGCCGTTTACAGTCCATCCACTTGTCACTCATTCCCACCCTCTCACCCTCTGTCTCTGTCTCTCTCTCTCTCTCTCTCTCTCTCTCTCTCTCTCTCTCTCTCTCTCTCTCTCTCTCTCTCTCTCTCTCTCTCTCTCTCTCTCTCTCTCTCTCTCTGCAATGTACCTAATGTTTCTCTGACGTTTACCCTCTACTACCCTTCAACCAGCACGCCAAAGTGAATGTGAAAGAAAATCGTTTATTTCAATTGTGGTGTTAGTGGAGCCTACAGATCATCAATAGAGATATTTACAAGCATCGAACAAGGAATTGCTTTTAGACAAATTAAAGGCAATCATCACCTTTTACCAGTTTAAATATTTCCAAATAAGCATTAATTGAAAATACTTTCCAGATTCGAAGATAATAAAAGTATGACAACTTTAAAGTAAATAACAAATGTCATACGAACGTAGAACGTTAACGTTGTGTGTGCGTGCGTGCGAGGTATATTTCGTCTAGACGCAAATTTTCGTACATCTGCACTGTATATGTATATTTAAAATGAAATCCGTGCGTGCGTGTACGTGTATCATGTAGGGTAGAAGAACAATATTCATGCTTTTATGTCTACTCTTTGTTGGGTTTTGTATGTGTGTGAACCGTGCGATTGCACATTGAGCGTGAATTGTAAGCATTTATTTGTAACGGCTCAATACAAGAAATGTTTCTTACAGCGATGACTGTGGGAGAGGTGTGTCAGGTAGTTATGTAGAGTTAGTTGTAAAATACCATTCTTGAGTTTACTTTTATTACACCCTTACTGCTCACTCGAGAAATTCTTTCTGCCCATACGCGTATCACTTTTTAACATGATAATGTCTTTTAGCTGGACATCGTTTGAAACTTTCTGTAACATTTTATTTACCGTCTGGCTGTATGACGTCATCATTGCATGACGTCATTGGGATTGTTGTAAATAAAGGTTTGTTTTGATACGTCGCAATATATTGTAACAAGACCTGCTTACACTGGTTACAAATAAATAAATTCTTTGTGTAGGTTCAAAGAAAAGAAAAAAAAAATTTTATTCAAAAAAAGAATTTTGTTCCAAAAAAAATGTTATGTTTGTTTGTTATTGTAATAATTTAGAAATAATCCTGGTTCTGCGTTTTGGTTAAAATTTTAAAATTCTGTGAGTTTATTTTGGTTAATTTTTACACTTTTGGTTGACCTTAACTAAATCTGGAGTTAATCAGATTATCTTCTTACAGTAATCGATTGGTGATTTTCAGCGCTGCTCCAGTATATCAGTTTCAGTTAAGATTTATCGTCTTCCAGTAAGTCCTGTAGTTAGTTAAACTCGTAATTTAATATGTGAAATAATTGTGAAATCCAGATAATTGAAATAATTTACTTTATTAATAATAATTCTTAAAGATCGATTTAAAATCGATGTTGAGCAAATATTCGACTCTTTCACAGGGATATATCGATTTTCAATTACAGGTTATTTTTATATAAATATCAAAAATGGTTCTTTCAACGATTATAATTATATAGTCAGAGAAGGGATCAGGCATAGAAAGTATAACGTGTACAAAAATAATTTTTAAAAGTAATAAATGACAATTTGTTAATAATATATAATGTTTGTAGTATACAATTTATACCCAATAGTTGACTAGACGACTTCGTTGCTGGTTGATACTTTGCATCACGGGAAGATCAAAATCGCGGCACGTCTCGCTGTGGAATATTACTGTCAATTGATGGTTGGAAATTCTGATAACAAAATTACCTTCACAACTGTTTTATTGGTCTCCGTAATAGTGTATATTGTCTATTGTGTTGTTCTGGTATCCTGGATAAGTGTTCAGTGTTCACTGGTGTTAATTGTCTTATTTTAGATGTATTCAATGTTTGCTGGTTATGGCCAAAAATCGAGAAGTTGTTACGAAGTGAATTATTAATGTTAGGTTGTTTGACCGGTTTAATTCACTTGTATTGTGTTGTGTATTGTTTGTTTTCACTGTTGTGGTAGAGTATTTCGCTGATTTTAAGTCAAAAAGTGGCAATTTAGTTAACTCTCGTTTTCACTGATTTTCGCTTTATACTCCATTACAATTCGTTATACGGTTTTAGAACGCGATCGAGCATCAACCGTTCCCGTTGAATGTTATTAATGAACTGTTTTACTTCCTTCGTCTTAGGAAATATCTTGCCAAGTTAGTATTGGAAAAGTATTGTTAAAATAATTTTCACTTCCTATTTAGGTAATTATAAAGTACATTATATATGGAATGTTTGTAGTTTATTGATTGCTTTCATGAACTATTAACCACATAATTGGTTTATTTATCTCATTCTGTTTAATTTGATATGTCATGGTCCATATTTATTGAGATTTTTGTTAAAATAGCCATATTTCTGTCTTTTTGGAAATCTAGGCCCAAAATTCGGTTTCCTGTTCTTGTACAAAATTCCTGCCATTTTAGGTGTTATAAATATAATTATAATAAATTGCAAATGGTCACAAATCTTTCACTTTCCTTAATACCTTATAAATTTAACATTTGAACTGTCTTTTAGTGATAATTCATTAATTTACTATTTCTCCTCTGAAATAGTTAGTTTTTACATTTCGAAAATTTTTAATAATTTAAGACATTTTTCTATATTACTCTTTTAAAGCATAGGATCATTTACAGTAGTTAGTTATCGATCCACCTTACATAAATCTTGTTAGTTTACATGGTTCATTGGTTAATTAACTAGTGTATATTAATTTTTGGGAATTCATTATTTGGCCTAGAATTTAGTATTTTACATATATGGTTTTTTCAAATAAAGTTAATTCTACACCTCCTCTGACTTTTAAAAGTTAACCTAACATGAAATAAAATTGCTTACATAACTACTGATACCAGTAGCATATACTTCATGCTACTAATACAAAAAATAATATTTGACATGAATTAGCAGTCTTCAAAGTTAGACATGTTTGTTGGAACTATTTTGAACATACATTTTAAACATTTTATAAACTGATACAGCATCCATACCTAAACATTTTAATCTGTATGCAAGCTGTTATGTAACTAAAACATCTTACACTAAATATAAAACTTATTCTACAGGAACTCTTTGAAAGTTGGAGTTCCTAGGCTCTAAACATTATTAGCTATTTAAATTTCTTAAACTTTATTTAACTTTAGTTACTTTCAGTCTTTCCTGATTATACTATATTATTATCTTTAATCCCCTTGTACAGTAAACATTCCCCCACATACTTTCTTTATTATTGGCATTACTATGAAAGTTTTGATATAAAAAAGTGACCTTATTTATGAAATATAGGAAATATTTGTCACTTCAATATTTCATCACCTGTTAATTATAAAATATAAAAGTTATTTAATAGCACCTTGTTTAAGTTATAGTTACACATTAACTTGAAGTTTATTATACTTAAAACCACTTCCACTGGTACACATTCACTATTGGTTCTGACTTATATTTGAGTTTTATTATATTCTCAGACCAAACCTTGAGTCATAATGGACTGTGAAGATTTGTTTATTTTACCATATAATAACTTTAGTTGGTTCACTTCTTACCATACTACTAAATACTTTTGTCTATAATTAAGTTACAATTTCATAAGATTTTGGGGTGTTATACTTTCTTTTGTGGTATTAACATTTGGTTTGGGGTTCATGGTCGTTAATAATAGGTTTTTATTGTGGTTTTTCCATCCTATATCTTCCTTTCTTCTCTTCTTCCTTCTTGGGTTTGGGATATCTTTTTTATCATGCTACTAAACTTCCTCTTCTCTCTTGGGTTCGGAGTATCTTCTTTATCATGCTACTAAACTTCCTCTTCTCTCTTGGGTTCGGAGTATCTTCTTTATTGCATGCTACTAATCTTCCTCTTCTCTCTTGAGTTCGGAGTATCTTCTTTATCATGCTACTAACTTTACTCTTCTTTCTTGATTTCGGGATATCTTGTTTATCACCTGCTACTAAACTTCCTCTTCTTTCTTGGGTTCGGAGTATCTTCTTTATCATGCTACTAACTTTACTCTTCTTTCTTGATTACGGGATATCTTGTTTATCACCTGCTACTAAACTTCCTCTTCTTTCTTGGGTTCGGTGTATCTTATTTATTGCATGCTCCTAATCTCCTGGCTAATCTCCTGAATTTTTAATATGAGTTTCCTTTAATTTATTTTCTTGAATTATATTGTTGCATTTTTATTACTTAATTACTTTTCTCTTTTATAGTGGTGTTTTTCTTTGAAGTGCAATTTTATTTTCATTTGAAATTCTTGGTTATATGTAATTTAATTATTTTTATGATCTTAATGGAAATAATTTTTAGTGGATTATCTGTCATGCTACTATGGCGAAGTAAATATTATTATTATTATATTTTTTTTATTTTTCGTTTGAATAAAAAATGAAAACATGTAACGAATCATAAAAGGACTACTCTTATTATGATTACACCTAAACTCCAATTATACATACACATTATCAGTAATGTTGTATGAGCTTTTATACTACACAATTTAGATTACATTTAATTAATACATTGTGTCGTTATAATATATATAATGTGTTAAAAATAGATACAGTACCGTTTACCAAATGGTAAAAGCTTAAGAGCATGATAAAGTCTTTCAGCCACCAGCTAAACGCAACATTATTATGGTTACTGAGTGACTGATTGTTTTATGTTTTACCCTGCCCTGCATTCTCTAGAGTGGCAATGACACGCCTCAGCTACATTGACAACACGATTGTACCAGTCACAGTTTTATGATCTATTTAGTCTGTACACAATAAAGATAGCTACGGCAGTTGCACACAAATCGTCTGGCTTAAGATATGGTAACACAGATCAGGGACTAATATTGTAATAAACAAATCTTTCTACATGTGTGGGTTGCTTCTATTTGATACTATTCGAAACTCTCGCCTAATTAAGCCCCGCGATGAAAGCCATTTGTAACGTTGTGGTAATCAAACCTTCTCTTCGTTGATTTATTTTAACCGGATTATGTCGTATTTGTTTTGTGGGAAAAGTTTTTTCCGTTAAATAAACAATCTGTTTGCTTAATATCATTATTTTTATTTTATATATATTTTATTTACTATCGGAATCCTTTGCGGTTGATTCTCCGCAGGTATTACAGTTCAGATGATAGAGAGAGAGAGAGAGAGGAGAGGGTGAGCGAGAGAGAAAAAGTTTCTCTATTGTGTACTGTGTTATCGTTTTATTAAGTGTATTTTGCAACAGCTTTTTTCAAGGCGACAACACGCTAAAGGTAATGTTCGCCTTTTATACCTCGTACGCTATGATGACTGCTGTAGTTTGCCCACACTTCTCTGCTATTTACCAGTTTCCTGTAACAAATTCGCTATCTACAAAGAATAACACAAAATCAATTCCCTCAAAAAGGTATTTATTATCTGATATTGGTTTATATTTTTGAAACCATTAAATTCAGTTCATCGATTTTCAAGTCAACTATTACCGAAATTATAACAACTTTCGATATATGTATTTCTATCATACGACAGATGTATTCAATTGTAGTTAAAACAAAATTAATAAATTATTTATCTCAGGGTTTTTTGGGATTCTTTGAGCTGTAAGAAAGTCAGAAATGCTTTGACAAGAGTATCATACTTTTCAAGAAAAATGTTTTATTCTTAAAGTCTAGGTCAAAGAGTTCGTTTTTTAGACGCCAGAGCGCAGATTACATGAATTCATACAGCTGACGGTCCAATAAACATGGCCGCTGTGAATGTTCTAATGAGATTATATTTTTACGTTTTTAATTAAATAAATAAAGTTTGAAACGTTCTCACTAAGTTTTCTTATAGATTTATTTATTTTATACTGGTCCCTAGTGTTCGTTACTTGGTGGTGATGTGTAGTTTTTTAGTTTATGAAGGTAGGCATTTCTCACCCATGGTAGCTAGGTTCCAATTTTTAATCTATCTTGTGACTGGAAAAATTTTCTTTTTTTTTGTATATTCTCGCATTAATTAATATGTTTCAAGTAATGTCCCAGACATAGTTTTTTATGCTGCTTCTTTTTCTTCAGTTTTTAATTGCGTACGGTTTGAAATTTAGTTAAAATTTGGAAATTTTCTGGACATTATTTTAGTGGCATCTACTCTCTTGAAATAAAAGCTAACAATCCCCTCATCTTGTTACCTTCGTTACCGTTAGTAACCAAGAAATTAATGAGTTTTTATTGGCTAACCTAGGTACAGTTTTAGTAATTAGGCTAGTCTTTAGATATTATTAGTTCTTTCACCTTTTAAGAAAAATACTCCTTTATAAAGGTTAACTCCAATTAAATTTAATTTACATAGTGTTTTTCTTCATACTGTTACATATGAAGAGTTTACTATTACTATTCCATAGTTTTTTTATTAACAAGATTCTTGTTTTTTAGGAACTATTTCCCATTAACATTATTTTCTTATAACAATTACATAAACTTATTTATTATACCCTTCTGTCATCACCTCAAAGAGTTTTTTATTAAAATTTAGTTTTCTTTTATCTTTTTGGTTTACAAGATTGGTCTAATTAGTTCATTTCTGACTTTTATATTTGTAAATGTATTACTGCTCTAGGCCCTACTTTATTTTTCACTATCTCTTTATAATTTATTCCAATTAACAGTTATTAATTCTTTCTGTAACCCTGGATCTTTCAGAACAATACACATAATAATATTCTACATATACATTGAAATATTGCCTTTGTGGCCTAACAAAAATAAAACAGTAATAACTTACTACTAACTACTTATTATCTATTACAAGATTCCTGCATCCTTATCACAATTTGTGACTGATGTCTCTTTAATATCAATAATCATATTTTGCTATTCTTTTAAGTTTTTTATAAATAGGCTATGCTTTACTATAGTTCTATTTATTATGATATTGTTTCACTTTAACTTCATTAACTATAATAACATCACATTCTCTTATTAGGTCGCACTTGGTGTACACTGTATTTTTATAGCACCACTTATTACACTGTTTATTCACTACTAGAGTTTTTATTTTTTAATTTACTAATAATCTAAGACAAAAGTTTTATAGCATGATACCTTTGTAAATATATTTTCTGACCTGTGGAATGGGATATCTACTGAATTTGTTTATCATTAATAATAATAATATCAGATATTTTACTGTTTCTTAAAGAATATTGGACACTTTGTTCATTTAGTATGATGTACTGATTATGTAAGGTTACAATATTCAGAAAAGACAAGAGAGAAAAACTTTTACTAAAATTTAGCAACTGATGTTAGAAAATTGTGTTTAAGGTAGTTCTTTAAAATAAAAAAAATTTCAATTCAAAAATTTTTTAAATTATTTTCAAATTTGGTTGCAAACTGGAATAAAACTTTTAAATAAAACAGAGAATTACATGGTCGTCATGCTGTCGTTTTCTCACCGTCTCTCGACATACGCAAAGTTGGTAGATCAGTTTTCCGTGGCTTTGGTTCAGCAACGATCTAGAAAATTCAGCGTCTTTTATGTTTTTTTCAATTGGTTATCTTTACATGTCGTAGAGACTATAAACTCATAATGTCGTTGAAAAAGTTACCAGTTCTAAGTAAACTAATCACTGATTGGAAAAGTGATAAAGGTTTAGAATACCTCGGTGCTCAATGTAACATGGACAAGTTAACTATATCGATGAGACTGAGAAGAAAGCTACTAAAAAGGCTAACTGGAAGAAATACGACCAGTAAAAATCTCTCATTATGGAAGTGCTGAGAAAAATATTGTGGGTCAATAAGATAGAACAGCGGATGGCGTCTCAGGTTCTATTACGAACGAAGCCTAATGTCCAAGGAACCCAACATTTTAAATTTTATTCGGGTAAAAAGTTGAACATATACACAACATCTGAGCGAATAAAACTTAAAGGGAATCAATGGTCAGTACAAACAGTAATGCCAGTGTAAGGGAAAGAGAAAAATATAAGATAACTATAGCCAGATTTCATTCTTTAATGTACCAGCTGCTTGATTATCTCAGAATAAATTAAAATATTTATATTTTTCTTGTCAGAATTTGTTGTCTTCCAGATAAGCGATTTAAATAAAATACTTGTATCACTGTCCAAAACTTGTTTATTTACCGGTATCATAAATAAATTTTCACAAATAAAAATATAACACAGAAAATACGATTTGGTCCATGACTGTGAAGAAGAATTTTGTCAAAGCCATGGATAGGGAAGGAGAGGGATTCGAGTATTTAACTGAACCTTTTCCTCGACTTAGTGAAGCTAAGATGAAGAAGGTATATTTACTGAACCTGGCTTAAGAAAAGTAATTCGTGACACTGAATTTGAGAAAAAGCTAAACAAAAAAGAGCTAGCAGCATGAAAAGCATTCGTGAAAGTAGTAAAAGGATTTCTTGGCAACAAAAAAGAAGAAAACTAGAAAACTTTGATTAAACATTTTTTGAAGGCTTACAAAGCCGAATGTCGCAAAAAATACATTTCTTACATTCGCATATGGAGTTTTCCCAAAGAATTTAGGAGCAGTAAGTGATGAACAGGGACAGAGGTTTCACCAGGGTATTAAAACCATTGGGACAAGATATCAAGGCCGCTAGAATCCTGGTATGATAGGAGATTATTGCTGCTGGTTTTCAAAAAATGAAGATTTGACGCCACATAAGAGGAAAAAGTAAATAAAAACTAAACCAGACCTTAAAAAGTAGTATAAAAGTATTTTTTTTGAAATATAGTAAAATAGCTGTATGTAATAGATTTAGTTTCGTAAATAATAAAATATATATTCATTGTATATTAATACATCTGAATTTGCACCATTTATTTTTAGCCCTTTTAACAAAATTTAGGAGATAACTGTAACAAAAACTGTATTTGATACAGTTTTTTCGTTGTCATTTTCGGATTCAGCGATACAAAATACATAAGAAGAAGGTTACTTTATTCGTGTTACAGAAAAAAAATATTTTTTTGTAGACCTGTGTTATTAACATAACCGTATTTTATACAAACAAAAATATAACACACAAATATAATATTGATTTGGTATTTGGTATCTAACACATGGACTAACTCTGTAACTGACTAACCAAACTCTCAATCTAGATTAAAACTTTTCTCCATCTCTTAATTTTTATACTTGGTAATGACGTCATTTAAAAACATGAATCATTTGTGTATCATCAACGTTCTAGTATAGTCGAGTCCTTCTACGATTTTATAGAATAAACTACGCTACCTATAAATTTATTGTACGTTCTATACAGAACATTCTCGGATATTCAATGAATAATATCTCTTATAAATAATGTCGATCAATATACGTAAGTTACACTTCAATTGTGGATAGTGAAAATCACGTGAGTAACATAACCTACGTATGTATTATCCTATTGACAACTAGTTTTAAGAATACCAACCTCAGTATCACTTCATATATTATGCAAAATTCATAATATTACTTTGAATGTGGATTGGGGGTTCTCTAGTGGACAACAATTATCCCCTCCTTAAAACACACAACCACATTTACATACAAAATTCCCAAAGTTTGCAAATATTATAAATTTAGAAATCTATTTAGTATTTACTTGTCTTTTTAGTCTTTTTGTCTTTTGGTCAATCGTTTTATCGTATCTCTTTGATATCTAAAGAGTCGCCTTTGGATTTAGTCTCTTTTACCTGTATGCTAGCCCTTGTGTAGTCAGGTCGTGTTTTACCACCTTCAACTCGGCTGCATGGACTTTCACTGGCAAAAATGTCCTTAGAGAATAAACATCATTTTCCCGGCTCTGATCGACCTCAAACGGCCCTACCCACTTCTGGACTAACCTTGCATGGTATCCATCTCTCTTTTTCCTGACAGTGTAATTTCTTCGCAACACTGAGTCCCTTGATTTAATATCTTCTCCTTCTCAACGTACTGGTTCTTGGATTCCTCTAGGGTCCGTAGCTTCGCTTCATCTCGTTTCGTATCAATCTCTTGTAGATGTCTTTTCAGTCACGGTTCTATATTTGCCATGACCTTCTTCTGTAGGTTGGCTGCTCCCCTAATCACTGATTCTGTATAATTGTCTACCAATTATACAACTGGTGAATAGCCAGTCAATCTGCTGACTCTATGGCGAAGAGAGAATAGTGACTGGGGTAGACGTTGCTCCCAGGTTTAATGCTTCCTGGTTTTACCAGGTAGGTTCTCAACATTCTCTTTAGCTCTGTTAGGCTTTTCCTTGTGTTTCAGATAGAATCTGTCCAATGTTCAGTGCCTGTTTGACACATTGATAACATTCTAGTAGGTAAATTCTGTAAATAATGTCTCTATAAATAATGTCTACTAATATACATACGTCATACATCAATTGTGGATAACGTAAATACAGGTAAGTAACATAACCCATGCATGTATTAATCTAATGACAAATAGTTTTAAGAATACCAAACCCAATATTACTTAATATTAATATATATAATGCAGTATTCATAATATGACTTTGACTGTGGGTTGGTGATTCTCTAGTATACAACAAATTCCGTATTTAATGTTGATTCGGGAAGATGGAAAATTGTAAATTGTAAAGTATTTATTGTGTGTTTTAAAATAATAATATGTTATTGTACTTCTCAACTTTTGAGGGGTTGTACTATTTCAAGATGCGATACTATCATTATATTATAACACGTTTTTTTTTACGTTTAAACAAAGATCTTAAATATCTTAATACATTAAAATATACCTCTCTCGCAACGGCTTTATAATTTTGATTCAAAATAATTAGTTACCCAATAATAAGCTGAAATAGACTACTACAGTATATTTTCTTAATAATTTATGAAAATAAACTAAAGCGTATGTATATTTAACTTATTTTATTTCAAATTAATCTTTATTACTTGAAGGGAACACACTGCCAAACATATATACAAATATTAGGATGTTGGAAAACAAGCAGCCGTAATCACTACCAACTTAAACTGTAAAATAGAGGAAATTATCTCCTCACACAGTGAGATAAAAACGTTCCACCACTATAGAAACTATCGTTATTTACACCAGGACGGCCGATAAAATTTTATTGCCGCACATTGTAGCCACGTAACAGTGTCCGTTCAGTGCACAATATGGTTGGTTTTATCTTACACTGTAGGCTGTGTCTTTTCCTATCCTCTTGTAAGGTTTGTAACTTGCTCCAAATTCCGTGAGCCGTTTACATAATATTAAAATATTGTATATTTAATACATTAAAATATATAATAATATATTATTATTATTAATTATATTGTTATAATCTACGAAAATAATGTATACTAATAATTATGTAAAGATGAGCGTAATATACAAGTCACAATAACCTGATAGTGACTAAAAAAACGTAATAAACACAACGTGTTGTTTTGATTGTTATAGTAATAAACCGTCGAAAATAATAAAAAATAATCTAATATATAAGTAGTTATAAATGACGCCTTTGTAGACAATGAAGACCCCCATAGACAACCAGGGCAGTGAACTTAGTTGTGTAATAATATGTTTGTGTGGTAAGAATTCAAATGTTTAATTTTTCCTAACTATAAATAATTGACAAAACTATAGTGCAAGGCATGAAAAAATTAGTAAGTGTAAACAAGTGTAAACAAATCGAATTCGGTAAGTACAATTTCATAATGGTAGCTAAATTGAAACATGAAAAGTTACAGTAAACCATTATTAAGTCTTTGATAAAACAACAAATTTCAGTGTAATGTTTAAATAAATTATACCTATCTTAATTTCAAGTTTTGATATATACTATTACGATATGTGTTATAATAAGCTGTGTAATCATTAGACTAAACGAGGAACAAGTAAAAGCAATAGAAAATAAAAAATTAAAATCTAACTGGAGTCACCAACAACAGGAAAATGTCATGATTTACAGCCACGTATTTTTTACAATGTGTTATTCTTGGTAGAGAAGCCTTTACGTAACTCTTATCTTTCGCTTTTTGTATGAAACTTTAAAATTCGTTGATTGTAAGTGTATAAATATATACCTTTGGTGAGGTTTGACATGCATATTTCTTTCTTTGTAGGTTGTGCGCTGTGTATGTGTGTATGTGTGTGTGTGTGCGTGCTGCGTGTGCGTGTGTGTGTCTGTCTATGGCTGTCTGTGTCTCTGTTTGTATGATAAATTTCGATTAAAAACGGTTTTTATTATAATAATGACTTGACGAATTTCCCTGAGTCGTACTCGGGAATCAAAGCGAAGGAAGTGTACATTCCATGGCCTTTTTTTTTTATGTTATACCAGCATTCACATATACATAAAGGAGGTATTCCTCAATAATTCAAGCGCCACACGAGCGGCCGTTTGCGGTTTCTGTTACGAGTGTCGGGTGAGATATACGATGTCTACGCGTAGTTGCGTACAATTCATTCATGACACAAGAATTGCTTAGTAGCGGTTTGCTCGGTGGAGAGCGGTAGGTTTTATGGTTGGTAAGAAACTCTCTCTTTCTGTCGAGAACAATGAAGATTATTTAAGGATGAATATATTCTATTCTGCTGAATGAATAATATTAAAGGTATTTTTTGCATAAGAGGTTTCATTGTGTAAAAAATAAGAAACATACCTAAAATAAAATATATTCTAACTGTAAATCATAATAAATACAGGACGTCGTATATATATTTTTATTATCCGTTTGACAGAGATTACGGAGTCTTTTAAACATCTCAAGACAATTACAGGCATACGATTGTGATCAAGACGTTCTTCTCCTTATAAATGAATGATCGTTAAAGTGTGACTTAATGCAACAAACGTGTATATTTATTTATTTAATATCCATAACACTATTACCATACAACGATGTAAATTTTGTATACAAGTATAGGTGTAATAAGTAGGTGTATAAGTATGTAGTTGTATAAGTATACGAGTTAGATATCGAACCGCGTAGAACAGCTGAGAACATTATCCATTCCGCCCATCCAGTGCGGCAGGTGTTGCGTCATTCAAGCAAGTGGATTCTAGAGTTTTCCAAGAACATTTGTGGTAAGCATTAAGCCGGCGGCGTGTAGGAAAGAGGGAAAACTGTAATGGACCTCTGCGCGACCTATATAAAGCTATAGCAGCCGGGTTGTCAGCTCAGTTACGTGAGCGATTTTCGTTAGCGCGGATCGAGTGTTTGTCGAAGTCAAGAATTATTGTGTTAATAATTGTGTGGGACTCTATTAATTGACATTGTTATTGCGTGTAGACAAATCTAACTAGAATTATTGTACGAGTTGATTATAAACTGTTATTTGTGATAATGAAAGCTGGTTTGTAGTGACTTCATTGGTATCTTGTGTTTTGTGTTCCACTGTACCATACGACGATCCGTAGACCGTCGAAACAGTGGGTCAGAAGTTGGACAACAGAGCGATTAGCAGTGGAAACAGGGGACACTTTGTAGAAGAGTGGTGTTAGTGGTAGTTGATAAAATAAAATGGATACCAGTCAGATGATAGAAGCATTCCGAGCAATGATACGGCAAAGACAGGAACAACAAGAACAAGAGCGAAGACAGGAAAGAGAAGAAGCAGGAAAACGGCAAGACGTGTTAACTATGAAAACAAAAAGTTTAGAAGTTTCTATTAAAATTTCAATTAAATAAATTAAAAAGGAAGTCGAACATTCAATGAAAGAAATATTTGATAATGAAAGACCATTAATAAATGCTGAAGAAGGTTCAAAATATCAGAGAAATCAAACTGTAGAAAAGGCCAGTTTACGCAAAGGCCACAACGTTTGATGAAAGCACTCACTGGCCAACTTATATTCGCCAATTTGAAGCTGACGCTCGCTTGAATAAATGAACGGAAGAAAAGAAAGCGCTTTCATTAATTCTTCCTTCAAAAGGACGTGCCGCAGAGCTAATACAGAAAGTGCCATCTGACAGCCAGAACATCTATGCCGAATTAACAAATACACAGGAATTACGGTGCAGTGACCAGCATTTGTGAGAAGTTTACAGTGTTCAACTTAAAGCGAGGCGACAGCGTTCAGGGGAGAGCCTTTAAGAGTTTGAAGCAAAT
Source organism: Magicicada septendecula (assembly GCA_034769895.1). Classification (NCBI taxonomy): domain Eukaryota; kingdom Metazoa; phylum Arthropoda; class Insecta; order Hemiptera; family Cicadidae; genus Magicicada; species Magicicada septendecula. Next base: position 590,818,045 of record CM068368.1, on the reverse strand, counting down.
GTCGAACGACTCACGAGATTGGCTTGTCCTGAGGAATCGGATGACTTTCGGAAGTGGATTTTTCTCATTACGTTTATTGACGGTATCAGAGATAGTCAATTAGAAAAAGTGTTAAATATGGCACGGCATGATAATCAATCACACGCTCTTGTTCATGTTCTCTGTTTTGAAGCTGCCAAGTCGGTGACATACATTAATCATAGTATTCCATCACGTTGTAACCAAACGAATCGAATACTACAGTATCGTCATAGGGGAAGGAATACAGAGACGATTCAAGAACAACAGTTTAAGAAATCAGTAGCGCCAGAACGATCTTTCGAACCAAAGGATAAAGACAGAAGACCGAAGTGTTACATCTGTAGGGAACGTGGTCATCTACAGGTAGAATGCTGGAAGAATAAAATACCGGGAGAAGGTGTGATCGCACAAAGTGGAGAAGTAAAGCCGCAGAAGTGAAGACTGGTGTTAATAGATTTCCGGAAGTTAAAGAAACATTATTTACAGCTGACACGGAACCTACCGTGTCTATTGTGCGCCTTGACTTAATCAGCAACCGGCGGCCTCAACTTAGCTCTTATAAAATACAGACAGTGACTGGAAGCCCTGTCAATATGTTAGGAAAGATAGACGTACGTGTACGCCTGGGTCTTCTTGAGTTTAACCACCAACTGCTTGTTGCAGACATTGTTGATGAAGTGATTCTTGGCACGGACATTATGAATGCCTACGGATTCGTTGTGGATTTAAGACAGAACGTCCGAAGGTTGGCCAAGAGAAGATAAAGCTTTGTATGGCTAAAATGACAGGGTCTGCCAACCATTCGATTAAGTATGTGGCATTGGCCGAACAAGAAGTCAACAACTCTGGTCAAGAGGAATCTTTCCTGTTGCAGGCTGAAATGGGAGAAGAACTAGCAGAGGAAGTACAAATGCGTGAAACGGCAAAAGAAGTAACTAGAAACCCAACTATTGGTGTCAAGGGAAAGTTGCTGAAGATGAAGATACGACGAGAACTTCAAGAGGTTGTTGACGAGAACCAAACAGACTTGGATCAGCAAAGAAAGAGGTTTCTTTCCATGAGGTTACATAGATATGTTGTAAATGCATATGTTTTAATATTATATAAATGTTAAGCAGGATGCATATACATAATATTAATTCCGCCACTCATCTCCTTCAGTTATTTGTCTTATTTATGTTTTACATCTTTAACAGAAACTTCCAAAATGTGTTTAGTGTCTTACTTTTACATTCCATTAACAACCTTGAAGTCTGTACTTAGCAATTATATGATATTTTAACAAATGTTAATTAAATGGCACTAAAGAATGAATTTATAAAACACTATTAGGCCAGCTTAACACAGGGTTTAAAAGCACGGACATTAAGACAAATCAACATTATCTATAAGGGAATGTTTTATCTTAAGCGTGTGATTTGGTGAACGGACCATAATGCAAAGCTGTATTATTTCTATAGACAGAATGATAACATAATATTTATTAATATAAATAGATTTAGGTAGCCTCAACACGCGGTAAGATGAAATGTCATAATCGACCAAGCAAATATTTTGCCGGAGCTTTGTATTAAATAGGCCCATAAAATGACCAAGAAGAAGGATAAAGGTTAATTGAAAGATGTTCCTAAATCTGGGAAGACTGGGGAAGATTAATTTTAAGAGATGGAAGTATTTTTACAAAGGAAGTAAATTATGAATCTTTAATAATAAAATCATAATGGTTACAATTTACGACAAATTTAACTTATAATTAAATGTAGATATTTCTGAATTTACCGCTTACGTATAATAAGATGTATAGCAAACGTCTTAATAGTTATAAAGCCAAACATAATTAAGAATATCATATCCGTATGCCGAGAGAGAAAAACGAGACACACTAATGATTACGGTTTCAAACAAACTGCATTTAAATTAGGAAACAAATTGTAACCCACAAATTTGTAATAGTAGGTACGTTGTTAATATTAAAATCTTAATCTTTTCAAAATATTGTTAAATTTGTCTATGGTGTTTATAGTCGAATAATACCTTTTAAAGGTAAGATTTGAAGCAAACATTTTTATTCTATATATATTCTTTTTTTAATTAGATAGACATTCAATAATTCATGTGCTAATTATTATCCATAAATATACAAAATAGTCAGTAAATATATTAAATGTTACAGTTTTGTAAAAAGAGAGAATAAATGTTAAAATACGTCCGGTATTCCATATAAACAACATGAAATTTAAACTCTATTATCATGGAGTTTCTAATTACTCCCTGAGTAAATTTATAATATTGAATACCTCAATTATGCCTGCAGTGTTTCTTGACGTTAGTACGAGTAAAATGTCTTATTACCAATGCCGTTAACTAATGGAGACCTATATATTGGCAGGTGGTCGGTAGTGACCTGTAAAGATGACCCTCTGTTATCTGGCCACAAGTTCCCTACTAGTTATCTGACAAGATACAGACAGTTTTGTCTACGAAATAGGCTTTCTCCAAATTAACGATTAACGATTTCATTAGGTCAGATAATAATAGCTAAGTATATAAGTATTATAATAGTATAAATATATAAGTATTTAGTCTGCAGAATGCTTTCTGTAAATTTGAGAACACGTGAAATATCAACTAATCTTTCCTACGTAAACGTTAATACGTAAGCGTTCTCACAAAGTCGACACATTTTTTACATTATTTACTGTATGTACTGTAACGCATATAGTAAATGTACTACATTTCTGTATAGCCATATTACAAACATATTGTCTACGTAGTGGAATCAACAGGTCGTTTTTAGTAACCATCTAAGATTCCTGAATTCTAGTGTTGGAATTCTTGATGTAGGCACATGGAAACAGGAGTCAACAACATTTTTTCAAAATTAGACCAACAACAAAACATTTATTATAAAACTGAAATAAAAAAGTGCCCTATTATTCCTGGAAACGTATGTTTCGAAAAAGAACTCACACAGTTTTTACCATCCTGAAAAATTGGAAACCGTTATCTATAAGTAGCTTCACTCCTCATACCAACACAAGGCACAATTAACATATATTTTTTACGTTTAAGTTTGGATCTACTGTTCTCACAAATGAATACAAGATTTGCAGTACTCAAGTAAGCTTTAAAGAAGAATTGTTACACCGCCTGAAAATCGGCAGGCCACTTATCCACAAGAGACAACAAAAGTCCCTTGAAGAGTCGTTGAGGACCCCACATCTAACAGATTAATTACAAACCTTAAATTGAAACCACTGTCACGCAATTATACTTTCCATAAGCGCATTCAAGCCTCTCGACTCATCTTCAAATGGAACACAACAGCCTACCTAGAAACCTTCAACCCTTTATATATCTTATCTACAACTCGGAAGCGTCAACTTAACATAAACAAACATAGTAGTAAACACCCTTGTTACGCCTTAGCCAGCAAACAATCAGGCAAGTCACTACACCTTGTCCCAGTATTTTTCAATTGCTGCCTGGTAACTTTCATGTTAACTTCACCCATTTTATAGTTATACTTTATATGAAGTATTCCATACATGTAGCAATTAAAAAGTGTATGACAGTGTTTGATAAAATTAAGAATAGTAATACAGAAGAAATTCCGATTTTATAAAAAGTAGGGTATACAACTTTAAATGTAAGGGTTGTAAAAAATTATATGTGGGAAACACGGGCCGTAAGTTCGAGTGTAGACCGGCGGATCATAAAAGAGGGGAAGGAAATAGGACATCCAGTTTACTTTGGTAAACAATTTACTGGACAAAACGGACTAGTAAAATAACCCCCTCGAATTCCCCAGGAAAGTGTTACAATTTTATACAGAACAAAGGTTTTCGTATACATTTTCACAACAAATGTAACTGTACACAAATTGAAAACTTATATTTTTGAGTTTTTCCTTCAAATGTTTAAATATCAAAATTGTTAAATTGATAAAACTGCAAACGTTCGTTCAAAATAGTTGTTCAATGCGGCCATTTTGTTGAATGCAGAATTCAGCTCGGCGAATCCATACTAGCCGAGCACGTTTTGTAGTACCTTATCAGGTATAAAGAAGCTCCATGTTCTTTTATGCGTGTCTCGATTCTTCTTGTGTTAATATGAGCGGAATAAACTAACGACTTCATCCAACCATAAAGGAAAACGTCTGCTGGCGTGAGATCAGCAGATCGAGGTGGTCATTTTCTAGTCAGTTTCGACCAATCCATAGCTTACCGAATGTATTATTTTTTCTTTAATTTCGTACATGGTTCATCAAATGACGACAGTAATGAACAGATGTACTCTTATTCAAAATCATATCTGCATTTTATCTGCAAGAGGAATATCGTCAAAGAGTTCCATCGTAATCGTTTGCAAAAAAAATTAGCTTAAGTATTATCTTGCATTAAGCCTTGGTGGTAAAGAAAAATGACCTAAGAGATTATCACCAAGAAGACCGTACCACACATTACATGGAAAACTATGTTGGTCATGTCTTGTAGCAGTCTAGTGGGTTTTCGTCTGCCCAAGTGTAGGTGTTTCGAAAGTTTACAACACTATTTTAACACTTTTCTGGCGCATTTTGGTCTGTTTTGTTTTTAATTAATGTCAAATTTCTTAAACCGTTACTTATTATTAATAGACATTATACACATCAATTTTTTCATATTAATAATTTCTACAAAGTTATAGTTTTATTTGTTTGTTGGCAAATTAGCGAAGTTATTTTATCCCAAATCTAAAAATCTTGGTTTTTCGACTCCAATTTTTTGTGTTTTACAGCGTTTGTCTTAGAAACTACTTCAGATAGAGCTCTGGGAACACTTTTATTCATTTTTATTTATCAAAGCCATAAGAAACCACCAAATTTACACTTCACTTTATACCCCACGAATTTTAGTATGGTGTGAATTTACCGTGGGAGCAGAAATCAGGGCGAACTGGTTCTCGAGCCGTAACTCGCTAACGAACCGTTTTCGGACCTATGTTTATATGAACTTTTTTTCCTACTGTTAGCTATAAAATCAGCTTCCGAGAGATTGCCGTGCATTTTTGAATCACCCTGTATATTGAAATAAAGTATATGCTTAAGCAAATCCATTAAAGTTACTGAGTGTAATTCAAAATGTTTTTCTTCAAGTTTACGCATTTATATTCAATGCATCGTTCCAACGTTACTGAAAACCATGTATCAAGTGCGCGGGAAAATAGTGTTATAATAGGGTACGTGCAATGAATGAGCAAAGATAGTTCGTGATTGTAATATATATGCTTACACTGTCTCATAAGTAAAAGAAAAATTCATAACAGTTGGTTAGTAAAGTGTTAAAATAACTCACGAATTCGAAATTGTATTTTGAGAACACGTATCTTATTATAGGCTTTTAACTGTAGTAAAGTTTATATGTTCGAGACAAAATTTTAATGTGCTGTACAGTTGACACGAATTCAGTAATTTAACAATGCATGCTTCATAGCTCCGTTTATAATTAGCTGTGTGTTAAAACTGTTATTAATACCGTTTGACGTACTTGCTTCAAGAACTTGCAATCTTGTAAAATGCATTCTTAAGAACGTACACATAATTTATTGTGTAAATATAAGTATAATTCAGCACTTCCTTGTTGCATACTTCCTTTAAGTACTCTCCACATATTCAGACCAATTTTACACAATTAGTATTATTTAATTTAAGAATAACTTTAGCAGATAAGTTATTCATTTCCTTAAAATGTATATTGACTATGCGTTCATTTGTGTGTTTACTGTTAGTATGAGACACGTTAGTATGCATTCTAATTCCAGATCTCTTTTCTTAATATATCGTTTCCCACTCTATGTAGGGTCGATGTTTCTCCATTTTGACCTGTGTCAGATTACTCCATCTTCTACCGATAACTGGTTTTGTAAGATGATCCCTTAAACATTCTACTCGCCTCTGTTTAAACCTATATTTGGTTCTCTCAACCTCTACCTCTACCTTCAGCATCCTTGCCTCCAAGTATAACTGCCATGGTAGTTTTGGCATAGTTTTACTGTTGAATGCCCTTTCTGCTACCAACACCTCCTTTTCCCGGACTTGTGACCGACAACAACCACTACAGTATTACACAAAGACACGTTAGTCTGTAACTGAACAAAGAATCACATATTCCTTATGGAGTGGTCGGCTTTCTCCCCCTCATCCTCGCAATCTTCTCACTCCCTCCATCCGGCCCTCTCTCTCTCTCTCTCTCTCTCTCTCTCTCTCTCTCTCTCTCTCTCTCTTTCACTTTCTCGTATTACACGCAGATGAGAATTCGTTCCCATGTGAGTTTCGTTCAATGATAATCTTGAAAATTGTTTTTATCTGCTCAAACTCATTTTTCATTGAAAAGTTTCTACCTGTTCCTTCCATAGGCAAATTCCATTAAACGTACAGTTCAAATTGGTTATTAACAGTTCTATCATTTGCTTAGACATTTGAACTAAATGTATCCAATTGGCCATTAATTTAAAGTAATATTTTTTCATATAAAAAAAATAACTTTGTACGAGAAACTCTAATATATGATAGAGCTACAACTCGTGTCAAGTTCGTGAAACAATACATGGAATTGTAATAGCAAGTTGCTGCATTGCATACCGCAGTGTTTTGCGTGTCGAATAGAGACCCCGTAGGACGTGCTGAGGTCACGCAATATCATTTACCTTGTTAAGTCTATGCATACTTAATGCCTTGTTATCTTCTGTCCTATGTAAATATGGATTTTATGATATACTTTGACGTCAGCAAAATAATTTGCATTCTCCTGTAATTTAATAACTATTTTAGAATATTGTAATTTCTACAATTTATTTACCATACTAAAACCTATAATTTCATGAAAATAATTCTGTTACATTTTTTTCTGTAGGGTGAAGTCTTATTATGTTTGATGAGTTTAGTAGTAACTGATGCAACTTTTAATGTAATTATTGTCTCCAAGTCAAAGCAATTTTCCGGGTAAAATATTTACAGTGTTCCAGAGAGAGGTGGATTTATTCTGGTTACAGATATATTTCTATATTATTTATAATGATAATGGGGTTCCAGTCATGTCACATCAGCCATTTTAAAGGAATAAGAACGAATTTCAGTTTTTGAATATTTCTGTATCTATAAGAAGGTACATTGAATTTAGTGAATAACAAGTGGAGTATTGACTGTAAAATGTATACGTATTACTTAAATGTAAGAACCCATGGAACTAAATTTCATTTTTTTATTTTTGCTTTTTCCGCGTGTCAAATAAAGTTTTTGATGATTGCAATGCACTTTTTTTATTCATATTTAAAAGGTGATACAAGTATGCATTCATAAATTGCAATAGAGTACTAAAACTTAAAGAATGACAAAAATATCTTTATTGGCTTTGTAATATTTGAAACAAGTAACGCAGGGAGATCTTAATACTACCAATATGTGAAGATGATTTTACTAAGTAAAAGAATCACTTTTACACGGCTTCTACAGGAGGTAAAAACGAGGATTGATAAGAAGATTGATTTAAAGTAGATATGAATTTCTTTAATTATAGCCTCTATAATTATAGCTTACAGTTTAATATAAAATGTATATGGTATTCAGCTTTGCAAACATTTTGTGTGATTCTTGGTTTCAGGTTTTACAGAAGTAGTAACTTGGGTTAGACAATTATGAATCATTTTAGGGCTTCCTTATGCAAAATAATTATTTCCAAAAAACTCACACCTTTTTAAGCCCTAAAACAACTTTATATTTTTTCTATTCACTAAATAAAAATACGGCAATAGTACAAATCTAGCAAATAAAAAAAATAAATTTAAACTAGTAAAGAATGTAAATAAATGATGTACTAGTAAATTCTAGTAGACAGGCTTATTCGTATATATACTAGTGTCTAATATGAACATCAGTTTCTATTTAGATTGTGTAAAGATATAAGCGTATAACAAATAGTGCGGGTAACTGCAGAATTTAAGTTTTTACTTGGATCAAATAAATTTTATAAAAATTACTCTCATGAGGTACATAATGTTTAAGTTATTTGTTTAGATACGTATCACAAAACAATTGTGATATTCCCTCTTCCAACATTAGGGAGGACTCAATGGCAATAAGATTACATAAGATGGATATGCCAATGCAATAAAGACATAGTTCTGGGGACTAATAATATTGCAACGACGAAACGTTCTGGAACAACGGAAGTAGGAGTGTGTTTCTGCCAAGGCCGCACAAAAGTACCCTCTAGAGTTTTCGAGTGCTTCTTGACGCATAGTATGGAACATTCTTTTGGAAGACCTGAAGTCTATATATAGGCGACAGCGGCCGCTTTAGTCATTTATAAGTGGCGATTAATTGATGTTTGTTTTGAAGTATTGTGGCGAAGTGATTATTGTGTTATAATTAGTGTAGAACTCTAATATTTGACATTATTATTGCGTGCGGACAAACGAAACTTGAATTATTGTACGAAGTGATTACAAATTGTTATATGTGATTAATTAAAGCTAGTAATTAGTAACTTCATTGGTGTCTGTATTTGTTTCCACTGTACCACACGACGATCAGTGAGACCGTCGTAACAATATCATTTGAATTGGACTTAACCCGGAACAATAACACACATATTTATAGATACATACACAGCTGTATACGCTCGCGCGTGGGTGTGTGTTAATACGTATATCCGTGTGTTAACGTGCGTGGTCTGTAGGTTTACGTTAACTAATATAGGCCTACCGGCATTCATACAGGATTCGACTGTTTGGGTTGTTGTAGCAAACGATGTTTCAACATCTGTTTTCCAGAATTTTCATCACAATTGTGGCCTCTTAATTACTGATGTGGGATTTGAGATCTGTACACACACAAACAACCCACAATGAATTCCAGTTTCGAGGTGCGTTCATAAGCTTGAACCTCAAAGACTCGCTAAATATTGCGAATTTTTCTATTTGGGCAGTACCAGCTAGTACAAAGTCAGTGCCATCACTGTATACTGTACCTGCGAAAGCAGACATCACGACGTTGTTTGGACGCTTCACCTTTAGTTGTAAAACTTACGAGCAGGTTGTCTGTCGGAGAAGGAATACCGATACCGCTAGCACACACGGCAAGACAAACGTTGGTCAGGGACGTTTCGCCTCTACCCCATAAATCGTATTGATATTATATTTTCTTTCACTCACAAACAAATCTAGTTCGCAAATGCAATAGACAATACTGCTAAAAAATTCTTTACATTGTATGACGGTCCCTATATTTTGATAAGACAAGTTGGCAAGCAATCTTTTATTGTATATGATGACACACCCATAGGAAACAAATAAACCGTAACAGAACCAGAATTATGGCAGGAAAGACTGCAGGAAATCAGGGCATTCCAAGGAAAAGGATATACAGAGATCATTAGTGTGGCACAAAAGAAGAGGTTAGTGAACAATTACAATAACTACTGAATCGTATTCTTCAACTCACCGAATAAAGTGAAGAATTTAAATAATATCCGGTTAAACAGTTGTTAAAGAAAGCTGTAAGAAAGTAAATCCAGCGCATGATAAAGGAAGAAATAATAGGAAAAAGTAGTTTGTTAAATACCAGCCCCATTGTTGCAATACTCCAAGGAATATATAACCAAACCGAGATAAAGAGGTTTTATGGAAAGTGAAGACAGTTTTTGTAGATTTTTGCCATTTATTTCAGTAACTCCTAAAACTACCATTTACTGAAATAACTTGTCTTAAACGGGGGCCTTTATGTAACCTGTCGTTTCACCAAACATAAAACTAATAACATACTAACTAAAAGATAATTTACTGACTGTAACAAACTATGGCTGACAATGACCAAAATACCAAAAAGTTAAAGATCCCAGGACAAAATATGTAAATAAATAAGATGTAAAGATGTAATTAATCGCACTGTTGAGTACATTTACATATGTTTTTATTTGTGTTAATCTGATTTATTCTAATAAGACAATTTATAATATTATTAATAACTTCATTACTAGATAAAATGTAAGTAAATCTAATTTAACTATGGGGAGGTCTGCGCACCTCAGACTGTTATTTTATTTAAAAATAAAAAAAAAATTTACATAAAGTGGAATTATTTAAGTTTTACAAATATAATAAGATCAAACTATAATTATAAAAGTGGTATGGTATGACAGTGCTAGAAAGTGAGAATAACAATGAAATACGGTAAAAAGAAAAAATTGTGTATAATGAAAGTGATTGAACATAATTATAATGAGCATTGAAGAAATATATAATCTATATGGAACAGGTATATATCACATATAGTGAAACAAAACAAATTAACTATTTGCAAAGGATAAAATTTTACATTAAAAACTTATATTAAAATAGTGTAAGGAAGAAAAGATAAAGTTCAGCTGAATATTATTAATTAAAAATGGTACACCGAACCTGTGACCCATAAAATAGAGCCAAGGCCTTTAACTAAATAATTTAATTTTTTGAGTGGAAGAAGATTGATTGTTGAAAATTATGAATTGCAAGCCAGAACGTTTAAAAAATTACTGCTGAGTTTGATTGAAATTGAAGATCAATAAAAGCTGAGGTGACCAGGAAAACCAACCCAAGACCTAGAGGAATGATGTTTTGACAGAGAGAGACCAAAAACCAGGTGTCCAGGAGTGAAGAATCAACCAATAAATCCGTTGGAAAAACTGCAAGATTGGTGAGATCACTCCAAAACAATAACTGAAATACTCGAGCTAACATTGCGACAGTAAAAATATGAATTACCACAAAACAGTAACTGAAAAAAAAAAAATAATTGTGAATTATTTTAGAACACTATAATAAAATAGTCGCTAATCATAAGAGTTTTTTGTTCTAGTTTCTAGTTGTTTAAAAGAACCCATAAACATTCAACAGACATTTACAACACCATATTACCAAGACTCATCTATTAATTATATTGTCTGTTCTATGTGTAAACTGTACCAGACTTTAATGATACTTGTATGTTAACACAGAGTCACGAGATTCAGATAAATAATCATCTAATTAAAATAAAACACAGGTTATTTTATTTAGCTACAAATCGACGTCAGAAATACTAATTATTTTAATATTAAATATTGGTGATCCCAAAACAGGGCTAAACAAAATAAAAGTATCAACGACGAATAGGAAGATATTTACTGAATATTATATATTGACGCTCAAACGTGGGGCCTTCCACATTCGCAGAATAGATTTGGTACTATATTTAATGAATATTACATTTAATATAATGAATGTTATATTTAATTAATATTACAATATATGTATTATAACGTAATTCTGTACCTCTTTTAAAAGCCCCAATTTGTTAGCGTCAATTTATAAAGAAGCCGATAGCGTCAGTAGTGAGGGAGGGGGGTACTGAAACACAATGACGTCATCATGTTCCAGAACCCCCCTACATCCGGGGGGACTCTAAAACAGCTAGCTCTGACGTCGTCGTGACGTCACTGGCCTATATTAGCCATATCTGATGTCATCGTGACGTCACTGACTATGTTCGCGGTTCGCAGTTCACCGTTCGCGGTTCGCAGTTCACCGTTCACGGTTCGCAGTTCACCGTTCGCGGTTCGCTGTTCGCGGTTCGCTGTTCGCTGTTCGCCGTTCGCTGTTCGCCGTCCGGCGGCAGCCAGGTCACCGCCCGGTCGCCGCCTGGACATCGTCGTAGATTGGTGATAAATTCGAATGTGTGTGTCTGTGGTAAGTATATACTGTGTTCGTCAAGTTCCGCGAAACTCTCGATGACTTGGTCCCTCAGTACATAATTGAAAATGAATTCACTTGTAAAAAATTTAATATCGCACATCCATGCACAGAAGATAAGTATTACCATATATAATATTCTGATTGATATGTAATTTTCTATAGGTAAATTTGATTATTGTTGGTTATGTATAATGAGAACGTATGTGTTGGTGGTAAATATATTTCAATTTTGACGGTGAAGAGGCTGTGTAACTTGAATTGATGGGCAATGAAGTGATTGATTGTGTATGATTGGTGGGGGTTAAATTTAATATTGGCGGCGAAGAGGCTGAGTGAATTGTATTGACAGGTCTTGTTGTCAATTTGTACATAATGTCTTGTATGCTGTGGAAAGTGTGTATATACCACATAATTGTACATACTATCCAGTATGTCGCGGAAGGCAAGTAACAAATATAAGTTCGTGCACTCGCTCGTGTATGCAGCGCGTAATTGAAAATCACTTCACTTGCTAAAATTGTGTAACACATATCATGCATGGAAAAGGATAGTTGAAAATGTATCTGTGTGGTAAGTATATATTGTAATAATAAAAAAGTCTGTACATAATAACTGCGAAACTCTCGATGACTTGGTCCTTCAGTTGAAAAATCAATTCACTTGTAAAATTGAATATCGTAAATCCATGCATAGAAGATAAATATTACTATATATGATATTCTTATTGATATGTAATTTCTATCGCACGAACGTAGAAAAAGAAGCTGTAGTGTCGTTTACATTTATTGTAAGAAATACACAAGATATGTACTGCATAAGTGAACACCACTTCACATATAAAACACGCATCATGCATGGAAAACTAATTACTGTTTATATTAATCTGTTGGTTATGTAATATCTGTGAGTTAATTTTAATAACAGGACGCAAGCTGTGAATGATGTAATCGACTCCCGCTGAGACCTTCACACAGCATGCACGTGTGGAGTTTTTTATATCCGCTTACATCAGGATGCTGACTGACCATCTGTTATCGCAGCGTGTGAACATAGTGAGGGCAGGGGGGCTTTATTACGTACATAAATTTGTTTAATAACAGACGCAAGCCGTGGATGATGTAATCGGCTCCCGCCGAGATCATCAGACCATCTGTTATCGCAGCGTGTGAACATAGTTGGGTGGTGGGGGGCTTTATTCAACTTAGACGTACATGTTACCATCTCTTTCACTTTCATCATTGAGTGGGCTTTTCGATATTGTATATAAGATGAACGAATTGCTCTCAACGACACATCATTCGTCGAGACTCAACTGGAACTCGTACAGGGTGAGTTTGTTTTTTAAAATATTCTTTAGTTTCTAAATTGTATTATAATCAAGCAATTATTTTAAATAAAATTGATTTTTTAAATTAGTTGTACGTAATAACACATGAATGGACGTTGTGCAACACTCGTTCTAGCTTGTATATTGAGTGGTGAATAGTGATAATGTTCGAAGGACTTTTGAAATTAAATACAATAAAAATGTTAAAGCAGTACCGCTTAATTAAAAACAATTAAAATACATGTAATCAATTATATTACAATTTAAAATACATAATATGTAAACGCACACAGTAGTGACAATTACAAAATACATAATATGTAAACAACTGCAATTTTGTACGAAATACATCTAAGTAAACTAAGTACAAGTTAAAATAAACAAGTGCACTATGACAAATATCTACAATTAAAATCAAAAATGTAATATGTGTAATCAAAATAAATATTATGTAAACGCACACAGTAGTGACAATTACTGTGACAATTACTATTAAGTGACAATTACAAAATACAATTAACACATGGACAATGACAATTGTGTACAATTAAATCAAATGAATTATGTGTAAACCACATTATATTATAAGTTAAAATACAATATGTAAACGCATACACAATTGCGTATAATTACAACAAATGAAATACGTGTAGTTACACATTAAAATACATAATATGTAAACGCACACACATACAAGGACAATTGTGTACAATTACATCAAATGAAAATAAGTGTAAGTACATTATATTTTAATTTAAAATACCATTTGTAAACGCGTGCAATGACAATTATGCACAATTATACATGCTAAGTAATACATACGAAATATATTTGTTAATTCAGAAGATGCCTATCTGGCCTTACTCTAAAATGTCCACCACGTAAGCCTTGTCTTATTATGTTGACATAAGCACATTGACAACTGTGTACAATTAAATCAAATGAAATATGTGTAAGCACATTTTATTATAAGTTAAAATACATTATGTAAACGCACACACAATCGTGTATAATTAAGACAAATGAAATGAAGTTAATATACGATATGTAATCGTACCGCACAGGCAGTGACAATTGCGCGCGCGCGTGTGTGTGTGCAATGACATTTATGCACAATCATACATGATAAATGAAGATTTCCATTCGGTCTTACTCTAAAATGCACACACAATTGCGTATAATTAAAACAAATGAAATACATGTAATTACAAATTAAAATACATAATATGTAAACGCACACACATACAATGACAATTGTCTACAATTACATCAAATGAAAATAAGTGTAAGTACATTATATTTTAAGTTAAAATACCATTTGTAAACGTGTGCAATGACAATTATATACAATTATTCATGCTAAATAATACATACGAAATATATTTGTTAATTTAGAAGTTGCCTATCTGCCCTTACTCTAAAATGTCCACCACAATTGCGTGTGTGTGTGTGTGTGTGTGTGTGTGTGTGTGTGTGTGTGTGTGTGTGTGTGCAATGACATTTATGCGCGTGTCTGTCACTGTCTGAATGAATAACACTTGTTCGTAGCGGAAATAAATAGGGAGTTAGTTGTGGAGGAGGAAACCGGAGAGTGCATGGAGAGGGGGGACCACTCATCGCACAGTAAGCGGTTATTTTTAACCGTGTGAACAGGATACAACCTGATTTCACACGCTTTGTTCAGCGGGTAGGTGGGCGGGGTGGGGAAGGGACTCGGTTATTTTTATACGACTAGACAGCAATTGTGCGTGTATGAACATGTCGACGGCACTATTTTTTTGTATGCGTCTAACTGGGTGATGTAATCGGTTTTAGTTGGACGCCGAATGGGAGCGGAGACGACACGGTTATATTTTATACGTCTAGGCAGGGTGATGTCATCGACACCAGTCGAGCGTGTGGGAACAGGCGACAAGACGGCGGCACTAATTTTTTATGCGTCTACTAATCGACTTCTGTCGTGCGCGGAAAGGGAGTAGGCGAAGGCAGTTATTATTATGCAAGCGAAATAATGCTAAATAAAACAAAAATGTTATTAATTTACCAGAAACCTACTGATTAGTCTAAAATCTGATACAACCCACTCTCGTAAGGCGTGTACTCTATGATTTGTACATATTTCTGGAAATAAGCGGTGCGCGAAACGGGCTGTTCCGTGCATCGATCTTAATTGTTCGAGTTTGAGACAACCGAAATCTTCTAAAATTTATAATGTAGAAATGCACGATACGCTTCTCCAGAAATCTTTTTTTTTTGTAATCCTTTTACGAACACGTAGTTAAAAGGAAACGTGTACTTTACTAATATCGACACAAGATGTTCGTACGATGTCTCCTCTTTCGTCCACGAAAATGCTCCGTTAACCATCGGTTCGTCCTCGCATGTTTGTGATTCGAAACGGTTGTCTCCGCTGGTGGTGCAAATATCCAATGCCTGATGGAAAATGCGGTGACATCCATAACGGTCAGTTCCTTGACGAGTTCGTTTCCATTATCGTTTCACGAAACAGTGAAAGTCGAGTATGACTGCTAGCTCGTGGACTGCCATCCTTTTTGTGTTACAAACAATGTGTTCGGTGCCACTAGGTACGCTACCGATACGTCCGTCTCGCGGAACAGACACGTTGTATGTTGTAAAACTTCCGTAAACAATTTCTTCGGAACGTTTACTTTGTATCTTGTCTCCTTGTCACGGATCAGTGCAACAAATTTTTGTGTCAAAACGTTGTATACAAAACGCTTTACAGGGTACAGTACTGCGTGCTTTAAGTCACTACAACGTCTGTACTCGTACGAAGTTAATAGCTCCATGCGTCCATTCTCGACGCGTACTGTCGAAACACTGAGGTATACGAGATTGTGGGAGAGGTGGTAGAGAGATATCTATTAATTATAAACACTTCCGTCACAGCAGCAGAATAGGTTTTCTAAACAATTTTTTACTGGTTTATTTCGTGCATTAGTCGAAACGTTTTTGCCCTTTTATTAACAGCTGGTAAGCGCGACTATGAATTTGCTGTGAAATCAGTTCTTCCGGCGCTAGACTTTGTGCACGGTGTACGAGTTCCCTGTTATTGTGTGCTACCATGACGGATGCCTAATACATACTAATACGTTCGCACCAACCTGTTGATCTAGCGCGCGCTATGTCGAGCCCTACAAGGTCATTCTGCCCAACCGCCGCCACGCCTCCGCCTATCAACGCACAATTATGTATGCATTGCATGTATGTGACTTATTTTATTAAAAAAAAAATGTAATCAATTTTCATGTATTTTATTTTCTTAATACCCGTAACCTTGGAGGGGAACGTTTTATTATTATCCCCTCCCCCGTTCTTCGGAACGTTTACTTTGTATCTTGTCTCCTCGTCACGGATCAGTGCAACAAACTTTTGTGTCAAAACATTGTATACAAAACGTTTTACAGGGTACAGTACTGCATGCTTTAAGTCACTACAACGTCTGTACTCGTACGAAGTTAATAGCTCCGTGCGTCCGTTCTCGACGCGTACTGTCGAAACACTGAGGTATACGAGATTGTGGGAGAGGTGGTAGTGAGATATCTATTAATTACAAACACTTCCGTCACAGCAGCAGCATAGATTTTTAAACAATTTTTTACTGGTTTATTTCGTGCATTAGTCGAAACGTTCTTGCCCTTTTATTAACAGCTGGTAAGCGCAACTATGAATTTGCTGTGAAATCAGTTCTTCCGGCGCTAGACTTTGTACACGGAGTACGAGTTCCCGGTTATTGTGTGCTACCATGACGGATGCCTAATACATACAAATACGTTCGCACCAACCTGTTGGTCTAGCGCGCGCTATGTCGAGCCCTACAAGGTCATTCTGCCCAACCGCCGCCACGCCTCCGCCTATCAACGCACAATTATGTATGCATTGCACGTATGTGATTTTTTTTATTAAAGAAAGATGTAATCAATTTTCATGTATTTTATTTTCTTAATACCCGTAACCTTGGAGGGGAAACGTCTTATTATTATCCCCTCCCCCGTACGTTCGCACCAACCTGTTGGGCAGAATGACCTTGTAGGGCTCGACATAGCGCGCTCTAGACCAACAGGTTGGTGCGAACGTATTAGTATGTATTAGGCATCCGTCATGGTAGCACACAATAACAGGGAACTCGTACTCCGTGTACAAAGTCTAGCGCCGGAAGAACTGATTTCACGTAATGTAGGTAAATTGTCGGTGTATCAGGTCTGTTTGCAATTCGGTATCGACGTTGAAAACGATACGAAAAATAGATTTTTTAGAGTACGTATGAAGTGTTGGTAATGCTTCCCGGAGATAATGTACCAAAAGCAGTCATTGTGCTTTGTTGTTCACCAACTGGAACGCACTTTCCAGTTTTGTTAACGGCGACGACGGACAGTCTGTGTCAAAACTACTGATTGATTACTGATGCAGTCCGTTTACGGATCGGTTGTTTGTTGTTATTTCCGAAGTATGCCGAATTACGCTTTGCGACGCGCGAACCTAATAACACTGGTACGTTGAACATTCTCTGCTTCCTCCACATCCATCTCGGACTCGCGAATTCTATAATGCCCATACGCTAGCGTTCTCTGACCGTCTTCCAGGATATATCGTTTATCGTCGTACGGCGATAGCGAGAGTTTGACGATCTTGCGCGTGTACAGTTGGTGGTTTTCACTGCGGATAATCTGCGCCGACGTATATGTTTGACAGTTACTCGATTCCGATGACGAAACGAACACCGTTTGTAAACAGCGTGCGTTAAACGGTTTTGTATTGCCACCCGCGGTACCCCTTTTGCTACACGCTTCTCATTTTTATTCCCGTCGTCTTGTAACACTAACAGTGAGTATGATTTTGCGCGCAACCCGACGAATTCTACAATAGGTTTTGCATGCGTCTCGTCCTTAAAAGTACCCAACCGTTTTTTATTTAGCACACTATAACACGGATGCGTCACGGGATATTCTGATGTATCAAAAAGATGAAGGTTTTCCTTAATGTCTGCGTAAACGACATTAGTCCTTATATCATACAACAAAGAGTCCGTGTCTGACATACACAATCGAACACGACATCCATATTTCGCGATTATATAATCGTAATGAAAACTGTACATCACATATTTACTAATGTCCAACACTGTGAACCCCACGTACAGCGGACGGTTGAGGTATACGGTTTTCTTTTTCATCATCACACCGACCAAGTCTTCGCTGTACACCTTTACGCGCTCAAATCTTGGGCTCGCAGTCAGCTTTATCAGATCGCGTTCGTTGGACACCAAACGAAAATCTATCCGTTTTCGAACGTTTTCCAATGACTTTCCGTAAACAGCGTTAATCATCAATTTAAAAAATCCTTTTCGAAATCGTTCGCTGCGGCTTTCCGTTTTTCCGTATTGAAAAATATAAACGGCTTCATCCAAGCGCTCTGTCGGAACGTCAACACGCGATTAACGGCTTTCAGTTCCATCCCGAGTTTTAGGTAAAGCTGCAACGTTCTGTAATGCACGATATAATTCTCCTTATCGTTCAGGCTGGTGATGAGTTTTTCAACTGTACCGGTGGCAGTCATTTTAAATTTCTTCAAGTAATTGAGCCGTTTGCTGTAAGGCGACAATTCGTGTTCGTTGACTTTCCTGCGTTCCGGTGCCAGTGGATAGTCCGAATGCATATCATGTAAATTACGAGGATAACCAAGATCAACATCAAGAATATATCCGATTTCGTCTTCCACTCCAACTGTACTCAAATCTAACGCGTCAATTTCTTTGCGTTCCATCCAACGGTATCCGGAATGAGGTAGCGGTTGTTGCATCGCTGTTCCGTACAGATTTGTACAGTCCAAGTAAAGAAGATAATTATTTTCGCGTTCCCGATCGTAGTCCGACACGTAAGGATTGTTGGCCTTGGCGTATCTATTAGATATCATCGCTATTCCGCCAAGAACTCCGGTTTCTACGAACAGATGCATGTCGATATCCTTCAACAGTTCGAGTTGAATTCCAGTCATTTTCATCATAGCGTTCCAAGCTAGTCCCGGCGCGGAGTACACGCTACACGGATCTATCCCGTAGTACTGCAGACTTGTGTTGCGAAAATTTTCGAACACGTCAGCCAAAAGCAATACATCAGTTTTCAAATAGAGGTCATGGTAGTCCCCTAACGTCTGTATTCCGAAACTTGTCCAAATGTTGTGCGCATGAGTGTAGTCTTCGTCGGACAAGTATGTCTCGGCTAATTCGTTGTAAAAGTGTTCCTGTGCGGGCAGAGACGTCCTCGAACTTACTTTCGTCTGTCACATACTCATACGGGTAGACCCCCTTTCTAAGTAATAAATCGATACTACTTTCATTTCCACTGGTTTGCATACATACACTGGCGTCAAATTTTAAAATTTTCTTTCCGCAAATTTTTTACCAGCTTCTCTAACGACATGTTCATGAACTGTACGGAATCGAGAAACCGCAAGGGGCCGAGTGACACGGACACGTAACGCTCGCTGGTCGTAGCGATACATTCAATGTCTTCACGCTTGAATTTTCCGAAAGCCTGCACCAGATGGTGACAATCGTAGCCTCGCTAGTTGTGAAAGAACACGGGAACGTGTTGCGGTACCTTGTAGTTCAAATTACAAGTGTTATGCGCGGCTCCCAAGTACTCGTCCGTCACATGATCATGGTTTCGCACTTTGTCCCCTTCGTGCTCGAGACACTTCTTACATAGATGACATATGGTAGCGTTTTGAAACTCGCGCTCGGCTTCTTCAGTCATGCGAATGGGTTTGTTAAAATCTCGTTCGAGCCGACTAATGTCTTCCAACAGAGTTTGAAGAAACGTCTCCACAACGTCTTTACCGCGATACAAAACCGGTTCTTTAACAGCTTTTCCGGTCCAATCAACGATTACATAACAAAAACTACATGACACGTGATGCGCGTTGTCGAGCGAGTGCGATCTATCGTTTTTGTGTTCACAGCCATGCACGGGAAGAAGGAAGGATTCAAAATATGCATACACCGTGTAAGGTATTCTGTGGCACTTTGTGTAATCCTTAAAAGACATATTACTATATTTTCCACTCGGCAATTTGACTTTTTGCGCTCCGTACGGTGTGCAGAGTACCTCGTGATCCTCAAGTCGTTTTTGTGAATTTTTAGGATCTGTATTATCTCGGAAACGTTGTAAGCAATAGTTGCAGTAGAACGAAGGGGTCTTACTTTTAGTTGAAGTATACAACAAGCGTGACATGTTTCTAATAAGACAATAATGTTTAACACCTTCATTGCTGACTAGCAGTAGAAGATTCACGTGCGTTCTACCTTTGTTCTTGGTTATCCGTATGGGGTACACTTCGTCTTTTGTGTAACCAAACTCATTAATTTCTCTTTCGTAACCGAACACGTTCACAGAAATATTCACATTTAGTTTTTCAAATTTGTTAATTTGATTCACCGGTACCGGATAAACTATCCCTTCCATATTCAACTCGTTTTCATACTGTCTGTAATGATCCAAACGGTGCGGGTTAGAATCGATCGGATGTAAACCGGCTAGAACGGACCAGAGGAAGCATTTCTCATCCAATAGATTCTGCACGTTTACTACAGCTTTCTTAAGTAATAATTTTTTCGGAGTGGGTACGAAACTTGATCCTGCCAAAGGACGATATTTTACCAAATGTACTTCAACGGCTACGATACCGTTTACGACCCATCCGCTACCTTCACGAGTAAACTTTGATACCGAATCCAGCACTTTTTCGATACACTCCCTATATTGTTCGTACACGTCTTCCGCGTCCGCAGGTAAAACGAGCTGCGTACGCGAACGAAACACTCCCGTCTGCTCCAGCTCACGATCTGCTATTAATTTTTTGAACAAGACGCGCACGACCAAGTACCACTTGTAACTTTCCCCCATATCGCGTGATTCCTCGAGAACGTCTTCTGGAATAACCTCCACCATTATCTTCAATAACACGGATACCGTGTCTACTCCGTCTTGAAAATCATCGTACTTTATTGTTTTTACACTCCCATTGAGAGCAATGGTACGAGTGGCGTATACTACCATGAATTTACGATCACTTTAACACTTTATATCACACAAAGTAAATTAGAATAACAATTTGTAACACACAATTTGTAGCGCACCAGTGTTCAGCAACATGAACGACTTGTAACTGAGGCGCTGTTGCGAAGTTCACAGGTTATATAGTGCAAGCGTCGATGCACGCGCAACTGTACTAAAAAGCCGTTATGCGGATGCGCAAATAATTCTAATGCGTATGCGCAGATGACTGAAAAAAAAGAGATGACTTACATAATAAATGTACGCTTAGGCCAACGATATGATCTTTAACGTATCCGTGTTTCTTGATTATGAAAGAACATTCGTCTATCTCCCCATAATACATTTTTCTTCGACAAACCCATTCGCATGACTGAAGAAGCCGAGCGCGAGTTTCAAGACGCTACCATATGTCATCAATGGAAGAAGTGTCTCGAGCACGAAGGGGACAAAGTGCGAAACCATGATCATGTGACGGGCGAGTACTTGGGAGCCGCGCATAACACTTGTAATTTGAACTACAAGGTACCGCAACACGTTCCCGTGTTCTTTCACAACTTGCGAGGCTACGATTGTCACCATCTGGTGCAGGCTTTCGGAAAATTCAAGCGTGAAGACATTGAATGTATTCCCACGACCAGCGAGCGTTACGTGTCCGTGTCACTCGGCCCCTTGCGGTTTCTCGATTCCGTACAGTTCATGAACATATCGTTAGAGAAGCTGGTAAAAAATTTTCGGAAAGAAAATTTTAAAATTTTACGCCAGTGCATGCAAACCAGTGGAAATGAAAGTAGTATCGATTTATTACTTAGAAAGGGGGTCTACCCGTATGAGTATGTGACAGACGAAAGTAAGTTCGAGGACACGTCTCTGCCCGCACAGGAACACTTTTACAACGAATTAGCCGAGACATACTTGTCCGACGAAGACTACACTCATGCGCACAACATGTGGACAAGTTTCGGAATACAGACGTTAGGGGACTACCATGACCTCTATTTGAAAACTGATGTATTGATTTTGGCTGACGTGTTCGAAAATTTTCGCAACACAAGTCTGCAGTACTACGGGGTAGATCCGTGTAACGTGTACTCCGCGCCGGGACTAGCTTGGAACGCTATGATGAAAATGACTGGAATTCAACTCGAACTGTTGAAGGATATCGACATGCATCTGTTCGTAGAAACCGGAGTTCTTGGCGGAATAGCGATGATATCTAATAGATACGCCAAGGCCAACAATCCTTACGTGTCGGACTACGATCGGGAACGCGAAAATAATTATCTTCTTTACTTGGACTGTACAAATCTGTACGGAACAGCGATGCAACAACCGCTACCTCATTCCGGATACCGTTGGATGGAACGCAAAGAAATTGACGCGTTAGATTTGAGTACAGTTGGAGTGGAAGACGAAATCGGATATATTCTTGATGTTGATCTTGGTTATCCTCGTAATTTACATGATATGCATTCGGACTATCCACTGGCACCGGAACGCAGGAAAGTCAACGAACACGAATTGTCGCCTTACAGCAAACGGTTCAATTACTTGAAGAAATTTAAAATGACTGCCACCGGTACAGTTGAAAAACTCATCACCAGCCTGAAAGATAAGGAGAATTATATCGTGCATTACAGAACGTTGCAGCTTTACCTAAAACTCGGGATGGAACTGAAAGCCGTTAATCGCGTGTTGACGTTCCGACAGAGCGCTTGGATGAAGCCGTTTATATTTTTCAATACGGAAAAACGGAAAGCCGCAGCGAACGATTTCGAAAAGGATTTTTTTAAATTGATGATTAACGCTGTTTACGGAAAGTCATTGGAAAACGTTCGAAAACGGATAGATTTTCGTTTGGTGTCCAACGAACGCGATCTGATAAAGCTGACTGCGAGCCCAAGATTTGAGCGCGTAAAGGTGTACAGCGAAGACTTGGTCGGTGTGATTATGAAAAAGAAAACCGTATAACTCAACCGTCCGCTGTACGTAGGGTTCACAGTGTTGGACATTATTAAATATGTGATGTACAGTTTTCATTACGATTACATAATCGCGAAATATGGATCTCGTGTTCGATTGTGTATGACAGACACGGACTCTTTGTTGTATGATATACGGACTGATGACGTTTACGCAGACATTAAGGAAAACCTTCATCTTTTTGATACATCAGAATATCCCGTGACGCATCCGTGTTATAGTGTGCTAAATAAAAAACGGTTGGGTACTTTTAAGGACGAGACGCATGCAAAACCTATTGTAGAATTCGTCGGGTTGCGCGCAAAATCATACTCACTGTTAGTGTTACAAGACGACGGGAATAAAAATGAGAAGCGTGTAGCAAAAGGGGTACCGCGGGTGGCAATACAAAACCGTTTAACGCACGCTGTTTACAAACGGTGTTTGTTTCGTCATCGGAATCGAGTAACTGTCAAACATATACGTCGGCGCAGATTATCCGCAGTGAAAACCACCAACTGTACACGCGCAAGATCGTCAAACTCTCGCTATCGCCGTACGACGGTAAACGATATATCCTGGAAGACGGTCAGAGAACGCTAGCGTATGGGCATTATAGAATTCGCGAGTCCGAGATGGATGTGGAGGAAGCAGAGAATGTTCGACGTACCAGTGTTATTCGGTTCGCGCGTCGCGAAAGCGTAATTCGGCATACTTCGGAAATAACAACAAACAACCGATCCGTAAACGGACTGCTTCAGTAATCAATCAGTAGTTTTGACACAGACTGTCCGTCGTCGCCGTTAACAAAACTGGAAAGTGCGTTCCAGTTGGTGAACAACAAAGCACAATGACTGCATTTGGTACATTATCTCCGGGAAGCATTACCAGCACTTCATACGTACTCTAAAAAATCTATTTTTCGTATCGTTTTCAACGTCGATACCGAATTGCAACCAGACCTGATACACCGACAATTTACCTACATTACGTGAAATCAGTTCTTCCGGCGCTAGACTTTGTACACGGAGTACGAATTCCCTGTTATTGTGTGCTACCATGACGGATGGCTAATACATACTAATACGTTCGCACCATCCTGTTGGTCTAGAGCGCGCTATGTCGAGCCCTACAAGGTCATTCTGCCCAAAAGGTTGGTGCGAACGTACGGGGGAGGGGATAATAATAAGACGTTACGTCCCGTACGCCTCGTCTCGGTCTGGTACGTCTCGTAGTGTTTCGACAGTACGCGTCGATAACGGACGCACGGAGCTATTAACTTCGTACGAGTACAGACGTTGTAGTGAATTAAAGCACGCAGTACTGTACCCTGTAAAACGTTTTGTATACAATGTTTTGACACAAAAGTTTGTTGCACTGATCCGTGACGAGGAGACAAGATACAAAGTAAACGTTCCGAAGAACGGGGGAGGGGATAATAATAAAACGTTTCCCCTCCAAGGTTACGGGTATTAAGAAAATAAAATACATGAAAATTGATTACATTTTTTTTAATAAAAAAAGTCACATACATGCAATGCATACATAATTGTGCGTTGATAGGCGGAGGCGTGGCGGCGGTTGGGCAGAATGACCTTGTAGGGCTCGACATAGCGCGCGCTAGACCAACAGGTTGGTGCGAACGTATTAGTATGTATTAGGCATCCGTCATGGTAGCACACAATAACAGGGAACTCGTACTCCGTGTACAAAGTCTAGCGCCGGAAGAACTGATTTCACAGCAAATTCATAGTCGCGCTTACCAGCTGTTAATAAAAGGGCAAGAACGTTTCGACTAATGCACGAAATAAACCAGTAAAAAATTGTTTAAAAAACCTATGCTGCTGCTGTGACGGAAGTGTTTATAATTAATAGATACCTCTCTACCACCTCTCCCACAATCTCGTATACCTCAGTGTTTCGACAGTACGCGTCGAGAATGGACGCATGGAGCTATTAACTTCGTACGAGTACAGACGTTGTAGTGACTTAAAGCACGCAGTACTGTACCCTGTAAAGCGTTTTGTATACAACGTTTTGACACAAAAATTTGTTGCACTGATCCGTGACGAGGAGACAAGATACAAAGTAAACGTTCTGAAGAAATTGTTTACGGACGTTTTACAACGTACAACGTGTCTGTTCCGCGAGGCGGACGTATCGGTAGCGTGCCTAGTGGCACCGAACACATTGTTTGTAACACAAAAAGGATGGCAGTCCACGAGCTAGCAGTCATACTCGTCTTTCACTGTTTCGTGGAACGATAATGGAAACGAAATCGTCAAGGAACTGACCGTTATGGATGTCACCGCATTTTCCACCAGGCATTGGATATTTGCACCACCAGCGGACACAACCGTTTCGAATCACAAACATGCGAGGACGAACCGATGGTTAACGGAGCATTTTCGTGGACGAAAGAGGAGACATCGTACGAACATTTTGTGTCGATATTAGTAAAGTACACGTTTCCTTTTAACTACGTGTTCGTAAAAGGATTACAAAAAAAAAAGATTTCTGGAGAAGCGTATCGTGTAATATAATAACACGATATATAACAGTATAATAACTGCCTTCGCCTACTCCCTTTCCGCGCACGACAGAAGTCGATTACTAGACGCATAAAAAATTAGTGCCGCCGTCTTGTCGCCTGTTCCCACACGCTCGACTGGTGTCGATGACATCACCCTGTCTAGACGTATAAAAAATAACCGTGTCGTCTCCGCTCCCCTTCTGCGTCCAACTAAAACCGATTACATCACCCAGTTAGACGCATAAAACAAAAATAGTGCCGTCGATATGTTCATACACGCACAATTGCTGTCTAGTCGTATAAAAATAACCGAGTCCCTTCCCCACCCCGCCCACCTACCCGCTGAACAAAGCGTGTGAAATCAGGTTGTATCCTGTTCACACGGTTAAAAATAACCGCTTACTGTGCGATGAGTGGTCCCCCCTCTCCATGCACTCTCCGGTTTCCTCCACCACAACTAACTACCTTTTTATTTCCGCTACGAACAAGTGTTATTCATTCAGACAGTGACAGACGCGCGCATAAATGTCATTGCTCACACACACACACACACACACACACACACACACACACACACACACACACACACACACACACACACACACACACACACACACACACACACACACACACGCAATTGTCACTGCCTGTGCGTACGATTACATATATATATATATATATGTATTAACTTGTACTTAGATGTATTTCATTTCATTTGTTTTAATTATATTGATTGTGTGTGCGTTTACAGAATGTATTTTAACTTATAATATAATGTGCTTACACATATTTCATTTGATTTAATTGTACACAATTATCATTGTGCTTATGTCTACATAATAAGACAAGGCTTACGTGGTGGACATTTTAGAGTAAGGGCAGATAGGCATCTTCTAAATTAACAAATATATTTCGTATGTATTATTTAGCATTAATAATTGTATATAATTGTCATTGCACACGTTTACAAATGGTATTTTAACTTAAAATATAATGTGCTTACACTTATTTTCATTTGATGTAATTGTAGACAATTGTCATTGTATGTGTGTGCGTTTACATATTATGTATTTTAATTTGTAATTACATGTATTTCATTTGTTTTAATTATACGCAATTGTGTGTGCATTTTAGAGTAAGACCGAATGGAAATCTTCATTTATCATGTATAATTGTGCATAAATGTCATTGCACACACACACACACGCGCGCGCGCGCGCGCACGCGCAATTGTCACTGCCTGTGCGGTACGATTACATATCGTATATTAACTTGTACTTAGATGTATTTCATTTCATTTGTCTTAATTATACACGATTGTGTGTGCGTTTACATAATGTATTTTAACTTATAATAAAATGTGCTTACACATATTTCATTTGATTTAATTGTACACAGTTGTCAATGTGCTTATGTCAACATAATAAGACAAGGCTTACGTGGTGGACATTTTAGAGTAAGGCCAGATAGGCATCTTCTGAATTAACAAATATATTTCGTATGTATTACTTAGCATGTATAATTGTGCATAATTGTCATTGCACACGTTTACAAATGGTATTTTAAATTAAAATATAATGTGCTTACACTTATTTTCATTTGATGTAATTGTACACAATTGTCCTTGTATGTGTGTGCGTTTACATATTATGTATTTTAATTTGTAACTACACGTATTTTATTTGTTGTAATTATACGCAAGTGTGTATGCGTTTACATATTGTATTTTAACTTATAATATAATGTGGTTTACACATAATTCATTTGATTTAATTGTACACAATTGTCATTGTGCATGTGTTAATTGTATTTTGTAATTGTCACTTAATAGTAATTGTTACAGTAATTGTCACTACTGTGTGCGTTTACATAATATTTATTTTGATTACACATATTAAATTTTTGAATTTAATTGTAGATATTTGTCATAGTGCACTTGTTTATTTTAACTTGTACTTAGTTTACTTAAATGTATTTCGTACAAAATTGCAGTTGTTTACATATTATGTATTTTAAATTGTAATATAATTGATTACATGTATTTTAATTGTTTTTAATTAAGCGATACTGCTTTAACATTTTTATTGTATTTAATTTCAAAAGTCCTTCGAACATTATCACTATTCACCACTCAATATACAAGCTAGAACGAGTGTTGCACAACGTCCATTCATGTGTTATTACGTACAACTAATTAAAAAAATCAATTTTATTTAAAACAATTGCTTGATTATAATACACTTTAGAAACTAAAGAATATTTTAAAAAACAAACTCACCCTGTACGAGTTCCAGTTGTGTCTCGACGAATGATGTGTCGTTGAGAGCAATTCGTTCATCTTTTATACAATATCGAAAAGCCCACTCAATGATGAAAGTGAAAGAGATGGTAACATGTAGGTCTAAGTTGAATAAAGCCCCCCACCACCCAACTATGTTCACACGCTGCGATAACAGATGGTCTGATGATCTCGGCGGGAGCCGATTACATCATCCACGGCTTGCGTCGTGTTATTAAACAAATTTATGTACGTAATAAAGCCCCCCCGCCCTCACTATGTTCACACGCTGCGATAACAGATGGTCAGTCAGCATCCTGATGTAAGCGGATATAAAAAACTCCACACGTGCATGCTGTGTGAAGGTCTCAGCGGGAGTCGATTACATCATTCACGGCTTGCGTCCTGTTATTAAAATTAACTCACAGATATTACATAACCAGCAGATTAATATAAACAGTAATTAGTTTTCCATGCATGATGCGTGTTTTATATGTGAAGTGGTGTTCACTTATGCAGTACATATCTTTTGTATTTCTTACAATAAATGTAAACGACACTACAGCTTCTTTTTCTACGTTCGTGCGATAGAAATTACATATCAATAAGAATATCATATATAGTAATATTTATCTTCTATGCATGGATTTACGATATTCAATTTTACAAGTGAATTGATTTTTCAACTGAAGGACCAAGTCATCGAGAGTTTCGCAGTTATTATGTACAGACTTTTTTATTATTACAATATATACTTACCACACAGATACATTTTCAACTATCCTTTTCCATGCATGATATGTGTTACACAATTTTAGCAAGTGAAGTGGTTTTCAATTACGCGCTGCATACACGAGCGAGTGCACGAACTTATATTTGTTACTTGCCTTCCGCGACATACTGGATAGTATGTACAATTATGTGGTATATACACACTTTCCACAGCATACGAGACATTATGTACAAATTGACAACAAGGCCTGTCAATACAATTCACTCAGCCTCTTCGCCGCCAATATTAAATTTAACCCCCACCAATCATACACAATCAATCACTTCATTGCCCATCAATTCAAGTTACACAGCCTCTTCACCGTCAAAATTGAAATATATTTACCACCAACACATACGTTCTCATTATACATAACCAACAATAATCAAATTTACCTATAGAAAATTACATATCAATCAGAATATTATATATGGTAATACTTATCTTCTGTGCATGGATGTGCGATATTCAATTTTTGACAAGTGAATTCATTTTCAATTATGTACTGAGGGACCAAGACATCGAGAGTTTCGCGGAACTTGACGAACACAATATATACTTACCACAGACACACACATTCGAATTTATCACCAATCTACGACGATGTCCAGGCGGCGACCGGGCGGTGACCTGGCTGCCGCCGGACGGCGACCAGGCCGCCGCCGGACGGCGAACAGCGAACAGCGAATTTGAACAGCGAACCGCGAACGGTGAACTGCGAACCGCGAACATAGTCAGTGACGTCACGATGACATCAGAGATAGCTGACATAGGCCAGTGACGTCACGATGACGTCAGATCTAGCTGTTTTAGAATCCCCCCGGATGTAGGGCGGGTACTGGAACATGATGACGTCATTGTGTTTCAGTACCCCCCTCCCTCACTACTAGCGTCCTTCTATATTTTGTTTGATCAGAAATTGATAATGTAACGTGACTCGCCTCGGGGTTGATCTTCAGTCTATCGCTAATGATGACGATCGCGAACGCACTAATAACCAGTACCGAATGTGTATCGTTCTTCTCCTTACATGTCCTTATATTAATGTACCTTAATTCCCGATAGGCGCCAAATTGTTTTACTAAAAACAATTAAAAGTTTCTTCCTCCGTCGTCTTCTTTTTCTTCGATAATAATTTAAACTTACCCAAACGGACTGGCGCGAATTCAAATCTCGAGTGGAGTCTGAAATGTTGCCAACCTATAATTCTGGTAAAAAATATTTTTCACTGCTAAAGTACACAATTATTAAGACATATATCAAATAAGACAAGGAACGGTTATTAGTGTTCAGTACTAATTTATTAGTGTCCAGATTCGCTGATTATTTATAAGTTAAGTACAAAATATTTGTTATTACAAAAAAGTTTGCTCCGGCTATTAAATTTTACTCGCTCATCGGGTGGTCAGGCGTGTCTTCAAGCGTCCTGGTTAATGATACAATGTTTTGTTCAGAACGATGAATAAGTTCTTTGGATTACAACAAAATAAAGCAAGATGTTTATGAAAGTACACAACCTTACATAAATTTTAATTAAATACTATACAGGTTTACTTACAACTCGGTTCTTAGTGTCTAAAAAGTGTGTCGACTTATAGGCGTCGCATAGAGGTTAAGTTACAGTTTTCAAATAAGCTGATGCAGTTTTACATAATTTTTCACTAATGGTTTGTGAAGTTGTACAGTTTTGTTTTTTAAGATATAGTTTGAACTAATATTTGAAAGAATTTGTTATAGCAAGTTCAGACTGAGGTTTATTGTGTTGTGGAAAAGTTAATTAATTTTATTCGCAATTATATAGAATTCATTTATACTTAACAAAATCTTGTTGTTTCTTCTGATTAGTCCCAGGTAATTCTTCAAAATATTGTTGATTATAGTATTTAGTTCTTCATCATTCGGGTTTTCTTTTTTTCTATTTTATTTAGTCAATGTGTTTTTTAATTTCGATTATTGAATTTTGATTTATGGTTTCATCATGTGTTCAAAGGATCCAGATTCAATTTCTATTATTCATATTTCTTCATTTTGAGTACATTTCCCTCTTATTACTTTTTAATTAGAGCGGATTCGGTTTGGCATCTGCATACCTTGAGCGTTAATAATGGACTCACTAAAAATTCTAACGGTTTTCTTAATTCCGAGCCTAATTCCCTGCTTCTGATTGGTTAAGAATTTTGTTTACATTGTTATGAAAGCTTTGGTTTTTGGCCCCAAATTTACCTAATATTTTATAATTGCTATAATTCAATGGTGTTATTACCAATGTGTGAGATATTAACATAAATGTCTTTGTTTTCTTTCAAAGATTAATTTGGTATCCCATAATGCTGGTCTTGGTCCTGCATCAACGTTTTGACCAATTTGCTAATGTTATTTTATTACATATTTCACTTATTTTTTATGTTTACTCTATTTCTGAAATACTCTTATGGTTAGATAATTAAAATTAACAAGTAACTTTGTCTTATTTCTTAAATACAATGGTTAATTGCTTACAAATTGCTTTTTCTGAATTTTTACAGTTAGGCATTTTATAGGGTTAAGCTATAAATTTCTGGAATTTCTTAATTTACACAATTTAACCATTACCTATTACTTTCATAGGTTCTGCTTGCCATTACTTTGTTATAGTGTCTACTTTTGAATGACTTTAGGCTATTTTACAATAAATAAGTGTTATTATAATTTTAAAAAATCATTCCTTGACCTTTGCTAGTTCATTTGTCTAACATCATTTTTCCTATCTTATTACAATTGTGAGTACTATTGTAATTATTAAACTTATACAATTGCTTGTCTGTATTTTCTAATATTTCTTACACAAACGTTTTACCACATAATCTTTCTATGGTAACATATAACATTAAAATGGCTTATGGTCTTCTCATGATCCAGCCCCATTCCTTCTTTTAAAATACAACTTTTTAGATAAATTAACAATAACTTTGGTGCATGGTGTCTTGACACCATTTACAATATTTTTGATCAGCATCCTTGTTAATATTTTGTAACATAGAATGTTTTACTATTATTTAAATCATAAGTAATTTGTTTCTCAGTTATTAACACAATAAAATTGTTTGACATACTAACTTTGTTGTCTACCATTTATATGAACATTTAACATTATTTCTTAGTTAAGTGTTAAGTATTATTTCTTAATTGAACAAAAGAATTCCTTTAATTAAATCTAACAATATGGTTTTTAAATTGATCTTATTTTCTACTAAAACTTATCTTTTAATAATCGTCTAACATACTTCTTATACCATAGGTTCTACACACTACTAATGTTTCTTATTGTTTATCTATCAACAATTTGGTATTGTTTATTGTTTATTACCACTGTTCTTTCCTTTTATTACTACTATTAATTGTTTATATTAACTTAGCCCTATCCTATCTATCACCTTCACTAATTACACTGGTTAAGTGTTTATTAAATTACAGTCACATTTGTAATACACTCTGTTTAAATTCACAGTAGTGATTCACCTTCAAATTCTTTAAGTTTTACAATCACTGTTGCTATCATATGTTAGTTTGGTTCACTGGTTATCATTAACACTCACTACCTACCTCTCACTCTTGGTTTAAATTAGTTTTGACAAATCTAATTTTAAAGTTAGTTTTTTATATTAATATTGTTATTTTAAAACACATAACATTCTAAATCACAAAGTTAGTCATACAACTTTGTGTAAAGTTAGTTTTTTGGGCTATCAACATTAGTCCCTATAATTCCTTCATCAAGTCTTTACAATTCGATTCTATTCTACCCTTTCTTGGTAGTATTTTTAGCATCATAATATAATAACAATGGTTTTACATGTTTATTACTGGTGGTATACTTCCTTTTACATAACTTGGGTAATACATGCTTCGAAATGAAATATTAGTTAGGTTTTTTATTCGTTTACTTTTTATTTTATAGCCTTTATCTGGCCAATCACTGGGGTTGGGTCACAGTCATTTGTCTGTCAGTCTAGTCCATTCACTCATTTATTATCTTTGTCTACTATTTTTCTTTTTATTCTCTCATTACCTTTGTATATTTATTGATAATTATGCTTCAAATTAGTTTACTTCTCTTACAGCTATATTGTGTTTGTGGATCCCTTATAGGGTCTGAGTTCTGCAACGTTATAATATATATATATATATATATATATATATATATATATATATATATATATTACAACGTTAAGTATTTGTGAAGCCCCCAACTTCTTGTGAGCCATTTACTTTGCAACATTACTTACGCTATATAATTATGACTTGTGTAATCGTAATAATAATAACACAACGTGAAATGGTTTAGAATCATTAAAAATTTATTAATTAAAAATTTTCTATTCTGTTGCGATTTAAAAATTTCATTATTATTCGCATGTGTGTAGCTGTAGCACACATCTAGTTATTAACATATAAGTAATAATCTCATATTACCCATTGAACATAATAGTACACTCTTATACTACAATAAACATTTGTTATTATATAATATTGCTCTCGACTTGCTCATTACTGTGATAACTATTAGATTATCTAATCTCTTTTTAATAATCTATTTTCTTTTTATTATATTGCATATGCATTGCTTTGTTTTCAAATAAAAATTTACTATTTTTTTCATATTAATTTAAATATCATTGATTAAATTATTTCTCAAATTATACTTTCATGTGTTTAAACATTAATCTAAAACTACTATACAAATAAACATTTACATTTCCAAAAATTCTTAACCATCTTTGATTTATGTTGTCTTTCTTTTTAAATAGTTAATTGTCTTTACGTGATTCTTTTTGTCTTTACAAATACATGGTTTTGTTTCACCTTATTTGTCGTGGTAATACTCAGCGTCTCCTCGTCGGTCCTACGTCCTCGATCCTGGATGGTCCTCTGTAGTCGTATAGTCCTGGAGTCCTTGATCCTCGTCCTTCAGATCCTCTCCGCAGTCCGTTGCCTCGTTCCGTACGCTGGACTCTCTTCCATGTACTTGGCTGCTTCCTCATATCCCTTCATGGCCTCAGCATGCAGGTGCTCTCACGAAAGTGATGATTAGTCGTGAAGAACCACTGGCTGCTGCTGTGGTTGATAGAAAATGAGTTGTCGTTGGGCAGAGTAAGTAAAGTAAACCTATTTACCCTGAAAAACTTATTAAATTCTGTACAGATTTAATAAACTGTATCGAATATAAAATACAGTCATTTATTATATACCCAGAAAAAATTGTAAACCATTTGTTTTTAAAAAATTCGCTTTTTATTTTTTTACATATTTTTTAGGAATTAAACATTTAATTTATTAATTCAAATTTCGAATACATTACTCTGTGTATGTGCTGCAATCTGACTGCTGATCGGTTTTGGATACTGAGTAATATGACGTATAACCTCATTCGGCAGTAAACTAGAACAAACTCCTTGTAAGTCTTGGTAAAATACAAAAGAGAATTGAGTTTTTAATTAATTTCGCAGCTATAATATAATACAAAAAACACGCTTGTTCTATAAAGAATCATCAGTATCTTGGGACACGATAAAATTTTACATAGAAGTAGAAAAGTATAAAGATATAAATTCTATTCTACATGTAATCTAATTGTTCTTTTCTTTAGCAGCAGAATGCTACACACACCGTAAACTTCATAATGTCTTTACATAGAAAGCTGATAAACTGATCACGAGTAAATACGTTAGTATATACAAATACGATTTCCCAAGAGAAATTAATCTCACTATTTCAATAAATTGTATACCATTCTTCAAATTTATTATTTTTCCACGAGGTGACATACAAAAAATATATCCTTGAGTGTGCACTTCGGCATTTTATAGATCAGTTACCCTATAAATTTTACTTTATCAGAAAAAATATATCACTAGTTTTCTTTCCTAAGCAATACATTTTTCTTTGCTACATCGTATTCCACACTCCCCGCATTCAGTATTAACACTAACTTATAAAATGTGCAATATATTTGAAATTGTTTCCGGTTACTTCATACAGTCAACAGCAGAAAACTAAATCTCTTCCGTTATTGTAATTGTAAAGCAATTATTAAAAAAAATATATGGTTATGATCATAACAAAAATGGAGATTAGGCCTACCTTAGTAAACATAACTAAATTGGGTATTGTAAACCTGAATAGCGTATTCGAGTCTTTATTGAAACCCCAATAACCAATTTCTGTGGGGCTTAGTTTTATTCTGTTTTCACACGAAGGTCCATCAGACCATCGATCAATAAAAAACCAAAGGAGTTACAATCGCGTTTACTTAAACATCGAAGTGTACTTCTTGTCACACACAGCATTCTCTCTACATCATTAGATTATATTTTCAAACATTCTTTGACTTGGTTCAGAAATTTCTGTAAGACCGTAAACACAAAGTCCCAGCTGTAACTAATAAAATAACAGTTCGTTTAATTAAAGCAGTAACACTGAGAGCAGTGGTTGTCATGCATTTACGGCCTTCGTGGCAGA
This sequence comes from Magicicada septendecula, assembly GCA_034769895.1. Classification (NCBI taxonomy): domain Eukaryota; kingdom Metazoa; phylum Arthropoda; class Insecta; order Hemiptera; family Cicadidae; genus Magicicada; species Magicicada septendecula. Next base: position 590,782,834 of record CM068368.1, on the reverse strand, counting down.
ATAAGATCTAGCTGCATTTATTAAAAACTAAAGAATTTAATGGCAAAATAGTTAAAATTTGAATATGTTGTTAACTTATATGATTAGTTTACATTTAGTCATTTTAGGAACATTTAAACTTTTTCATTCCTATGTAGAATTATTCTCAACACACTAAGTAAAACATTATTCCGTTACACTATTGTAGCCCTATTGCTTAGTAAATACGTTATTGATAAAATTTTAACCACTTTATATTTTATTACACAACCATCCACCTACCCACACACACACACACACACACACACACAAAATTATAATTATCTTCCAGACATATAGTCATTATACTGTACTGTACTTTTACAGTACATACTAGTGACTACACATTTCCCGTCAGTACCTTAAAGTTCTACCATATTGTGGGATGAGAAATATTCAGTATATATAGGCTATTGTAGTATGCAGCTCCAAGAGAATTAGAATCCATTATAATAATGCAAACATACATCAATGTAGCAATCACCTGAAAGCCATCGTGTCAGTATTCTACATCAATAAATCAATAATTGAACAATCTCTTAGTGGTGATCGTTAATGAATAATACTGCAACTAATGCAGATTAAAATTGTTACCGTAACAATAATTCATTCAAAAACAACTAAACCTAATATATCGTTTATAAACAGTATTTCACGTGTGCTGCACACTACTGCGCAATGTTAAATTATTCAGCAAGAGAAATTTGTTACATAAGAATTTGTAGCATATGGCAAATATGAATGGTTTAACCTGTGCTAAAACTAGCAAATGTCATTCTGCCAGGTTTAAGTTTTACAAAATTAGTACATACTCTGTTGTTATTTATCAGAATTTTTAATTAACAAAATGTTTTTCTATAAATAAAATGTTTATTGCTGCTATGATATTAAAAAGAGCTAGCTTGGCAAATATATGTCGTAAATTCAGATATTTGAGTGCCGTGTTTCAAAAATCTAAGGGATTAGATAGCTTAATATGGTTACTGTAATCGAAGGGTAAAGACGAGATTTTGCTATCATAAGTACTGGCATGTAGACTATAGAATGGTAAACCCTACAGAAGTAACCTCGCCATTCAGGGTGTGAGTTTACACTATTCGTTAAGTAATCTATACTAGAAATACCTCAAATGGCCTCGTTTAGAAATACGAGTTTACTTTTGTCTCAAACTGAAGTGATATTGAAACACATTAATTCCAATATTCTATATCGGGAAACGACATGGATTTGATTAGTAAAGAAGACGGATACTTCTGTAGTGGACTAACAGTAAACTCCACATTAAAGTACATCAAATTAAGTTTCCTGAGGAATGTTGATATTTATCATTAAAGTTGATGTGAAATAATATATTCTTACAAGGATCGCACTAATCGTGTTTCAACAGTAAAACTCGGTATGGAAAAACATACATGACTTCCATATTATAAGATTTATGTTTAAAATAATTTACTTGAATTCAGTTCGTTAATTTCTGAAAAAATATCGCACACCTTCAAACTAATTTCACTATTTATAGATATTTTTGTTATTATGGGGTAGTCGTTTAATATAATGTTTTTTCATTCACTTTATCCATAAAAATTAGGAAGGCTTACTTTATTCTTATACAGAAACCGACTACGCAGATAATCATCCCTCCTCCGAAGCGCTCCAAAGTCACTTATGGACACTGACCATCTTGAAGAGGGTTCATTCCCTAAACACGAAAAGTCTGTCTATGAACCGTTCCTCTGTAAACACGTGCAGTTACACTGCCCAGCGATCCGCAGGAAGCAAATCGCTATCAACGCTGGACACTTTTTCGGCTTGCACGCGTTGTGTTGGTGTGGGTTTCGGCACTTTCCATTTAAAAAGCGTGCAAATGTAAGAAAATAAACATGAGTGAGGCCAGAAATAACGCGAATTGTGTGTGTGTGTGTGTGTGTTCTTGCCTGCCTTTTTATTGCGGTAATCATAATAATAAAATGAAAACGTAAACATTACATAATTGAGATATGCTTGCCTGCCGCGAACGATATATTTTATCTCATACATGATTTAAATTAAAATGAAAAAATATAGAATTTTGTCAAAGTTAAATGAAATGTTTCCATAGAAACTATTTCTTTGTTGTAAATAATGTAGTACACATATAAAACTTATAAAAATTTACCCCCTCCATCAACTACCATTTTAGTTTATAAAAAACATTACCCCCTCCCCCTCCAATTACACTTTTCATTTATAGATTTTCATTTTCATCTACCTTTCTACAGTGGAATATTATGACCTTCTTTTCAGGATACTTTATTTATCAAAATTAAGCAATTTACTCTTGTTAAAACGTAAAACGTTGCTGGTAAACTACCCCTTTCCCTTAACCGAACTTCACCAACAACAATAGGCCTTGAGTACTCTACAATTCAGACCTGTATCCGAAACATTATTTGATTCTGTTTGAATTTGTGGCTGATATCGTTTGCCATAGAAAACATTCTACACACAGACAAGTAGACACACAGACACTTTTCGAAAAATGACTTTTCTTCATGTTTTGAGGGTAGTACAATCAGAATCAGCCCTTATCTCGAACACGATTTTTTTCGCGATGATCATACTTCCATTTCCTTATGGAACATGGAAGTTAAAACGAAAATAATTCAACATTACGAAAATTGTTACTAATACTTCATTGACAGTTTCAAAATATCGGTTTGGAGAACCATACATGACTTCCATGTTCTAAGATTTATATTTAAATTCATTTTCGAAATGAAATATTTCCATAGAAACTACTTCTTCCTACTTGTTGCTTCATCCTTAACCACAGTACTGTGGTCACTAACGTATACCACCTCACGTTATCGCACTCGATTTTCACTGATGAAGGCAGTCAAGGGTACTGCCGAAACGTCTGGTTTTGAAGAAAACATTGGAATATGGCCAAACAGCCCGGGAAGGAATTTTAACAACAAACTACTTCTTTGTTGCCGATAACGTAGTACATATATAAAAAATTATCCCCTCCCAACTTCAAATATAATTTTCATTTATAGAAAATTACCCCCACCCCGTTCAACTAGCCTCTCCATTTATAGATATTTCATCTACGTTTCTACAGTGGATTATTATGATCTTCTTACCAGGATACTTTATTTATCAAAATTAAATACTTTACTCTTGTTAAAACATAAAACGTTGCAGGTAAACTACCTTTCCCGTAACCGATCTTCACCAAGATCAGTAAGCCATGAGTCCTCTACAACTCAGGCCAATATGTAAAAAATTATTTGATTCTGTTTGAATTTACGGCAGTTATCGTTCGTCATAAAAAAATTACTCCTGTTAAAACATAAAATGTTGCAGGTAAACTACCCCTTTACCTTAACCTATCTTCATCAAAATCAACTTTCCTAGAGTCCTCTACAATTCAGAAATGTATGCAAGAAATTATTTGATTCTGTTTGAATGCCCGGCAGTTATTGTTCGTCATAATCAAAATTACCCTTGTTAAAACATAAAACGTTGCAGGTAAACTACCCCTTTTCCTTAACCGATCTTCACGAAAATCAATTGGCTGTGAGTCCTCTAAAATTTAGTGACGTATGTAAAAAACTATTTGATTATATTTGAATATACGGCAGTTATCGTTCGTCATAGAAACAATTACCCTTTTAAAACAAAACTCATTACTGGTAAACTGCTCCTTTCTCTTAACGGATCTTCACCAAAAACAATATGCCTTGAGTCCTCTACAATTCAGGGATGTATGCAACAAATTATTTGATTCTGTTTGAATTTGCGGCTGTTATCGTTTGCCATAAAAAAATTCTACACACAGATAGACAGACAGACACACACACACACACTTTTCGAAAAATGACTTTTCTTCATGTTTTGTGGGTAGTACAATCAGAATCAGCTTTTATCTCGAACACGATTTTTTTCGCCATGACCATACTTCCATTTCCTTATGAAACATGGAAGTAAAAATAACATATTAATTAGATTTTTAAAATTACTACCACACAACAAAACTAAATAACTATGCATCAAATAGATGTATACTCTTGAAAAGTTTTAATTTCATTATATTCTTTTGAAGGCCGCTATCATTATCTACACACTGATCCAAACTTAAAATCGGCTAAACAGACATTGTTATTTAACAAGATAGTTGTTAAAAAGTTTTGCAATTTCATTGCCCATATTTATCTTTTTAGTTTCTTCTGTCCCTTTTGTTATAGTGTACCATCAGAGTAATTGCTCATATCAGATTTATAAGCAATCAGGTAATTGCTTATATTTTTTAGGAAGTGTTTAATCATACTGAGATTTGAATGCGGTGTTACTATCTTTAGTGGATATTTAAAATACAAATTACTTCATATTGACTATAAAATACGCATATATATTTACATCAATAAAGACTTTTGCGATGCAAATATAAACTTTTGAAACACAGCTTGAGCAAATTAATTTTATACTTGAAGAAGAAATTAATCGTTGAATAAAAAATGTTGTACCCGACAAAGAATACATGTTTCAACAACACACACACACACACACACACACACACACACACACACACACACACACACACACACACACACACACACACACACACACACACACACACACACACACACACACACACACACACACACACACACACACACACACACACACACACACACACACAAGATAAAACGGATTCTTTATTCCTCTTGTTATATGTTCAAGTATTTTTTCCGAATAATAAAGATACTCAGGTCAGTATTTTTACTAAAATTAAATATTACAGCGTATTTTTTGATTTTTTGTAATTCTGCAGAAGAGACTAGGTTAGTTTTGTTGAAATATTTTCCCAGTACTAGCTATAATTATTTTGTTCATTAAATGAATTTTTTTAAATAGGTTAATGGATTCATATAACAACAAGGTTTGTGTAACAGGGAATCGCTTTTGCTTCCACTTCTCAAAAAGTAAGTTATGAATTGTATACACATAAAAAATATTACAGTTCGATTTTTCAGGCCACATATAGTTTTTTTGTAGCAGTTAATATTTCCTTATATATGTTACAGTGAATGTTGAAAGCTAGTAAAGGTTAACAATGACTAGCGATTGTGAACATTCACTAAACTGGTCAGTGGAAGCTGATGGTAAAATTGCGCGAACTTTCACTAGTAAGTGTCGACCTTCACCAGCTGTTTGCAGGGAATGTTAAAAGTAGATCGGTTGGGTGTGTCATTTGTCTCCATCCCCACCATCTGACGACTGAAGATTGTTTCCCGCCCATTTATTGTTTTGATGCAGTTGCTGTGAGGTTGTTGTTCGTTGAGTTGTTGAGCTTGTGTGTTTTATTGTTCAAAGTTTGTACTGTTAAGTGTGTGTAGTGTGTAATTTTGTAACGATGTCTAAATCCGTGCAATTTTATGAACAACTTAAAAGTGAACGTAACTTGTCCAAAGTGAATTCTGTGTCCGTTGATAAGGTTAAGTACGAATTTCTAATTAATAAGGTTAAAAGCGTAAAATCAAAACCTAATAAAGAAGGGAACGATTATATATTTTTGAAAAGGTACGATATTATTGAAGTAAATGGAATCAGGAAGTTAATATCACCAATTACAGAAGAAAATAGTATTAAGTATTTTGTATATGATGAAGAACTTTTTGAAGTATTGAATGACGCTCAGATTACTACTGGTCATGGTGGTCGCGACCGTATGGTAAAACATTTAAATGCTAAATAGAAAAATATTTCCTACAAAGATATACTGATTTATTTAAATATTTGTGAGCCTTGCTTGCAGAAGCAAAAGAGCCAGAAAAAGGGAATTGTAGTAAAGCCAATTTAAGGATTTGAATCATACATGCCAAGTTGATTTAATTGGTTTTCAATCGCAACCAGATTGTGATTATAAATTTATACTAGTATACCAAGATCACCAACAAAATTTGTTGTACTTAGACCGCTCAAGTCCAAGACGGCTGATGAGGTTTGTGAAAATATAATAGACATTTTTACATTGCTTGAGGCACCTTCAGTATTACAGTCTGATAATGGCCGGGAGCTTGTGAACAAAATTATGAATAAATTAGTTGATTTGTTGCCTAATTTCAAAATTGTCCATGGTAAACCTAGGCACAGTCAAAGTCAAGGAAGTGTCGAAAGAGCTAATCAAGACGTGGAAAACTTGCTTACTACGTGGGTGCAAGATCACAAAACATCCCACTGGAGCCATGGTTTGAAATTCATTCAACTCATGAAAAATAGTGCATTACACAGTGGCAAAAAAACATCACCATACGAAGAGATGTTTGTTTGTCCACCTAGGCATGGATTAGCTTTTCGAACATACCTATTGAATCCTTATCTAACGTGGAATCTGAAGAGGACCTTGAAGCTGTAATTAGGCTAATTAATGTTGGTGGTGGACACGAAACAGAAGAAATTCAGGTAGGAGAAGAAGAGAACCTGGCGTGTTGGAACAAGATGAGAGCCCCGATGTGATAGAACAAGATGAGAGCTTGCTTTTAGAACAGGAAAGTAGGCTAGAAGATACGTCAAACAGCTTAACCGACCTCGACCGATCGACGCTAGAAATAAAAAGACAAAGAGAGGAGGCATTCAACTGCTTAACAAACCAAGCAAAACGGATAAAATCAGACCAGTATCTACCATAGGTGGATAAAGGTTGTACTGTACTAATTCCAGTTCCTGATGTAGACCGTGGAAGAGGAGATTCCAGATCAGTTCTTGGTATCGTCTTGGACATAGTGGATGATACATTTTACCGGCTTGGAACCAGAGATGGTGTGCTGAAGCAGCTATACGCTAGGTAAGTTTTTATCTTAGGTAAAAACTAGTTTTTATGCTAGGTAACGCCTTTTAAAATAACGAGATTGTTAGGGAAGTAAATAGACAGGTGATGGAAAGAGGTAAAAGTACAGCACATGCACATCCACACCACTAGGATACCCACACCACATGCACACTCATACAAATACTGCCCTTAATTAATCAATATATAATCTACAGATAATTTCAATTTTGCAGATCACAATTTAGTGCTTGTACTACAAACATAATAAAAGAAAGTGAAATACCAGAGACAAGACACTTTCTTTACGGACAATTGCAACAGCGCAATCAACTGGAAGTGACCAAGGATTCTTTAAGTGCACTTGCCAAACTAGGTGTCAAACAAAAAAATGTGTCTGCAAGAAAAATAATTTACTTTGTAATTCTAAGTGCCTTAATACATTACCATCCTGTAATAAATAAAATTAAATTCTAAATGAAGATTTTAAATGTGCTAAATTGTTGTAGTACATAGTTATACTCGTATAAGTCAACCTTAAATAACCAATGTTCTTGTTTATTCCGACAGTAACTGCTAATTTATTCCTTTAGTATGTTTAGTGTTGGTACAATTTCCCTAAGATACAGTAGGGTAGGTTGATATTCTCTAGTAAAAGTCGACATTCACTAGTGGAAGTTGATTATGAATGATATTGTAATATGAGTATTCAACTTTCACTAAACCGTTAAGTGAATGTCGACCGTAACTAGTCACTGTCAACCTTAACTGAAACTTCAACATTCATTGTAACATACCAGTTATTAAATTTTTTGGGATATATGATAGTCGTATACGTTATTATGAACGACATTCAGCAAAGTTATTTCAGTCGTTATTGTTTGTTTGTGTACATTAAGCTGAGTCTCACATTCAGATCGTATATGTCTCTATTTTGTTCCAGTAGTTACATTTTGAAGATCTGAATTTCATTGTAATGTACGTATATGAGATATCGTATATACCTTAATAAACGGAACAGTGAAGATGTAGTTGCCCAGGAACTTGAAAATATCATGTAGTGTGTTTGGTTAGACTTGATGAATTTCACGATAACAGCAAGTATATTCCTATATTTTTACCATATTAATTATAAAGAAATTAAAAATATTTGATAAAAAATAAACTGTGTCTTGTAGCTTGCAGTTTTGTATCTGAAAGAATGAATTATAACTTAGCTATAGACCTTTACAAATTTTTAAGTATTTTTAAGTACTATAAACACGATTTCAACAAACTAAACTCTTATTGATATGAAAACGTCTTTATAGTAGTGTCCAGATGCAACTTTAAAGAGAATTAAGTTGTATTACGTAACGACGTAACGTAAAATTAAAGCTGGTGATTAGTAACTTAATTGGTGTCTTGTATTTTGTTTTCCACTGTACCTACGACGATCAAGTACACCGTCGTAACAGTGGTGTCAGAAGTGAGATAAAACAGTTAACAGTAGAAACTTGTACAAGACTGTGTAATTTCTAAATAAATGTAAACAATGGATGCCAATCATATGATGGTAAATTTACAGGCGCTGTTGTTACAGACGGAGAAACGACAGGTTGAGAAACACACGCAGGAAGCGGAAGAAGCAGAAAAACGACAGGATGAGAAAGCGGAAGAGAGACAGTAAACTCTACTGCTGGAAAAAGAAGAAAGACAAAAAGCACTGTTGCTCGAGTTGGAAGGACAACAGGCAGAGGAACGGAAACGAGAAACAGAAGACATTAAAGTGTTAATTCAAGAGCAAAAGCAGATGCAAGAACATACTACCGCAGAATTGGGTCTCCTACGTGGTGATGTAGGTGAATTACGAGGTGAGCTTAATAATCAAATTACCGGAATATTTGACGTAGAAGAATCCATGTCAAATAAAATAGCTGCAGTAGAAAAATCTGTCTTAAGTGTGGAAGAAAATATGTCAACAAAAATATCTGCACTAGAAAACTCAATGGCAAACATAAGAGAACAAATTAAAAGTGAAATTGAGCAGTTCATGAAAATACAAACAAAACAAATTTCTAAACAGACTGTACCAATGATAAAGACTGAGGAAGACACAGAAAATAAGTCAATAGAGAAAATCACCTCGCCTGAGGTTGGGAGAGTTCATGTCAAGGCCCCAACCTTTGATGGAAGCACACACTGGGCCACGTATTTACGCCAATTCGTAGCTGCCGATGAGCAAATAATTGGACAGAGAAAGACAAAGCAGTTTCACTCGTTCTTGCATTAAAAGTCCTGCGGCAGAATTACTACAGAAAGTGCCACCTGACAGCCAGAACATTTATGCCGAGTTGATAAAAGTTCTAGAATTACGCTACGGTGGTAAATATTTGCGAGATGTGTACTACCCTCAGTTGAGAACAAGACGACAACGCTCCAGGGAGAGTCTTCAAGAGTTTGAAGCAAGTATCGACAGGCAGATTAGATTAGCCTATCCTGAAGCGCCAGATTTTCGAAAAAGGTTTACGGTGCAGCCATTTATTTATGGCATCGGAGACTTTGAACTTCAGCAAGTCTTACGAATGGCAAGATACCGAAATAGCTCAGAAGCTCTTGTTCACGCCCTGGAGTTTGAAGCTGCCAAGTCAGCGTCCTGCTACATTATTGGGTTTGTGCCATCACACTGCAGTCAGAACAACCCGGTATCACATTGCCGTTACGATGGGTGCAGAAAAACAATGCTGTCGGACAAACAATTCAAAAGTTCAAGAGCGCCGCAACGATTTGAACGATGGGAAAAAGACATAAGGCCGAAGGGTTACAACTGTGGAAAACGTGGTCATCTACAGGTATACTGCTGGGAAAAGAAGATACCGAGAGAAGAGAGTGATCGCACCAATTGGAGAAGTAAAGCCCCAGAACAACACACAGTTTCCACGCTACATAAGACCAGTGGAAACTTGATTGTTAATGGATTTGCGGAAGGTAAACCAACGTCATTTACAGCTGACACGGGCGCAACAGTATCCATTGTGCGGCCTGACTTATTCAATAACCGCCAGCCTCTAGTTAGCTCTTGTACAATACAGACTGTTATGGGAAGCCCCATCAAGGTGCTAGGAATGGTAGACGTACGTGTACGCCTGGGTCTTCTCGAGTTTAGCCACCAAATGCTCGTTGCAGACATTGTCGATGAAGTGATTCTTGGCACGGACATTATGAATGCCTACGGATTCGTTGTGGACTTAAGAGAGAATGTACTAAGGGTCGACCAAGAGAAGATAAAGTTTAGCATAGCTAAAATGACAGAGTCTACTAACCATTCGATTAAGCAAGTGGCATTAGCCGAAGCAAAAATCAACAGGTCTGGTAAAGAGGAATCCTCCCTATTGCAAGCGGAAATGGAGGAAGAACTAGTAGAGGAATTACAAATAAGTGTAACGACAAAAGAAGTGATTGGGAAGCCAAGTATGGGTATCGAGAACAAGACTCTTGCTTGTTCCTGAGCTCTTAGAAACGCCCGGAGAAAAAGTTGATGAAGCTGAAGTTACGCAAGAGGTGTTGACGAGAACCAAACAGACTTGGATCAGCCAGTGGTGTTTAGGTCATCAGTGGATGGTGCAACGGGAGTGATTCCAGCAAAACTAGTGGTTGAGCTGAAGAGTCGCATTCCTGGGAACTTGATGTTTGGATCACACGAGACTGAATTCGAAGAACCGAAGAATTATCTTTCGCAAAGACTCCCACCTAGATCGCCTGGCTAAGTATTACTTCAGAGACGGTTTGCCAGTTCGGGACGAACAGGCTTAAGGAGGAGGCAGTGTTACGACATTACAGAACAATCTACGTGTTTATCGAATGTTCCAGATGAATCCAGCTGAATCTGTGTGGCGTACGTGTTTCTCGACGCATTACCTAGACTGTGTCAGAAGCCGCGCGAACTATGTCATGGCCGCAATGAATTACGCTCTAATATTTCCTTTATTGTTAACGCGCAGTATGGCATAATCTCGTATTTCTGGGGGGGGGATATAAATACCAGTACTCAACGACGTTCAATTTCACTTATAGTTGCGATATGTTACAGTGCTGCTCGAGTTTATTGTCGGGCGATACTGTGTGCGTTCAAGTGGTTATTAGTGAAGTGTTGAGTTTTATAATCGGGCGGTATAATTGTAATACAATTGTGTGTTTTATTAGTTGATATCTTATTGCGTTTGAACAATTTTTATTTGACTTGTTGTAAGAGACTGTGTTATAATTACGAACTGTTTATCTGTGAAAATTAAAGCTGGGGATTAGTGACTTAGTTGGTGCCTTGAATTTTGTTTTCCACTGTACCATACGACGACCAAGTAGACCGTCGTAACAATATGTATGGCCGCAATCTTTGGAATAAGCACGTAACAGCAGACTTTCACCGACTGGAATAACCTCCTGAAATCTAAAGCCAGTGATAACAATACAAGTGTGCATTTATTTTTACTTTTAAAGGACTTATAGCAGAGCATCATGATATGCAGAAAATAGTTGCAAAGCTATTACAAGAAGATCTACCTTGCGAGACCAAAAAACAAGAGATGAGTTTATATTAAGTTAAATATTGTAAAAAATTATAAACAAATGCTAAAAAAATTAAACGTTAATGTATTTATATGATGTAAAACCTGAAGAGGCAATACAATGGAAATAATTTTCAGAAAGTAAGACAAAAATATGTGGACTTAAATATCTATGGCCGTTCCCGCAGCAATTTCTGAAACAAGCACTTTTCGGCAGACTTTCTCCCACAAAATAAACCTCCTGAACACAGAACCCAGTAATTACAAGAAAATACAGCTTTGTTTTCACTTTTATACGATTTATGTCACAGCATCATGATAAGCGGGACACAATTTATTGCAAGACGGGTTACATCATGAGACCAAAATTGCGTTGTATTTTCTAAACACAATTGAAAGGATACTTTCCGGGGATAGCCAAAATAACCAAAATCTCTCGTTTGGTAAAAATCAGGGAATATTTTGACTCGACGTGCGATTGAAATTTCAAGTGGTAATTTAACAGATTTTGAAATACACCGACACCATTAATCGCATGCCACAACTGTACCAGAAGTTCTCTTGTGGCCACTGTGAATGAACAAATATAAAAACCGTACAAATGCGCACGCGTCAAAGAACCAACCACCCACGCGCGCGCGCGCGGTCACACACACACGCCTACAGTTTGCAAGGACGTATAGTGATTTGATAACAATAGTGAAGACAAGTTATAATTCTAAATTTTATTCTTCGATTTGGTTGTCCATAACGTGTCCGAGTATCACAAAAGACTTGTATACAATTTTCCCACAAGAAACACTAACATTTTAGACAAACATTTAAAAAAAATATTTACGTTTGCGTTAGTGAGTTTTGCTCGTTGTGAGTTTTGTTGTCCAAAATAGGCCACGGTTAATAACATAATACTTATGCCCTGTTGTAACTTAATAAGGCAAATTAGTGTTTACTAAGCGCTAAAACTCTTGCCTCGCAGTCAGTAATAATTTAATTATGACACGTTATTTAATATGCTCTCTACATAGTAATATACTGCACTGTTTATAAATAACATCGAAATTCCTGTAGCATCATGCGTGAAGTAGATAGGAGTCCATTTAATAGAAGCCTAAATTGGAGGGAACGTATACAGTACTTAGCCGAAAAATAGCAGAAGTACTTCAGAATGAAAGAATGCGTTGATTACTTGATAGAAAATGAAAATGTTATTCGAAGAACAAAATCCCCCTATACAAAATGTGCGTAGGCCCATCCAGACCTACCTGTAAGGCATAAATAAATGGGAATGGTCCAGTAAATCTATCATTGGCATACGTCAAGATGCACATCAGCTTACACAAATTATTGTAATTTATTCTTGCTGTTTAAACAAATAAAGCAACATGGTTCTAAATTATGTTAAAATCACCTGAAACGTCTTTAGTTATTTGTGTACTTCAATTACCTTGTCAAATGTACCAACTTATATTGTCAAAATCTTATTCTATAACTTATATTTTTAAATTAGTTAGTCTTGCTTTTCCTTTTTTCTTCTGGAAATACTCGTTCCACGTATTGTATTCTTTATTTATGCTAGTGTCGTATAAGTTAGTGATTCTCTCTTATACATAGTTGTTCTGATTTTGTTTAAAATTTAATTTGAATAATTCCACTAATTCGTCTTTTTACAAAATTTCTTATTTTATTAAATTTTTTAAATTGCACAATAGTGTAATTTTTTATTAACAATAATCTCTACTATTTGTTAGTTATCGATTCTCCTTGTTACATTATAAACAAAATTAAGACAATGTACTTTTTCACCTCTAAATTTTCACATTGTGTTACTTATAAATTACGATTAATAACATTTTTTTTCAATCTATTGGTACTTTCATACATAATGTTAGTTGGTTTAATGATTATCTTATTTAATTTTGCAATTGTCTGTTTTTGCATGTATTTAATCATCTTCAGTGTTACACTCTCATTTGTTGGAGAAATTACTGTCGCATAGTGAATACCAAATTCTTAATATCAACTTTTGTTATGTCTTCCTTATTACCTTAATCTCCTTGGGTAATAAGGAAAGAAATTATTTAAATATATGACCCTCAGCCATTTATTTTTTATTTTCAGTTGTGTAGCTGCGCACAAGCAATATGTTTACCGCATACGGTAGACCATATTAAAGCGTGACCGTATATAGCACGTGCTTAGAGGCGCCAAATTCATACTAGGAAACACTATAACAAACATTAAAAAAAACTAATCTCTCTCAGTTGTGACATTAACTTTTATTTAGTTACTGCTCATATCCCTTATGGTCGTATTCCGTCATGGTCTCTCGCTGCAGGTGCTCTCTCGAAAGTGATGAGTAGTCGGGTAGAGCCTCCGGCTGCCACGGTAGTTGTTCGAGAAAGAGTTGTCGTTGGGCAGAGCTTCCGGCTGCCACGGTAGTTGTACGAGACAGATAAATAAGTTGGTGTGTCTCGATTATTTATACCATAGGGCGCAAAAATCATCTTTCGACAATCCTCTGCAGGTATCAGTCTGTCGTTGGCGTCCCTTTCTAAACACGATTATTTTCACAATTATTTCGCTTGTCTTCCCAACATGCGAAGTCTTTTGCAAATTACCCGATATTCATCTTGTCGGTAATTTTTATGTGTTCACTGTGTATAAACCGTTTTTCCCTATCTTAATTAATATAAGTTTTATTTATATTTATTTTCACTATATTCGCAATTTTTATTATTTTCGCACCATTTTTTGTACACACGTGCGTCTTTATATTCTACACACTGTAGCGTATTTGGCTTTGTGATATTATGTACACGCTCTTTATAATTTAAATAATTTATATAATTAATAGCGTTCATTTAGGGGTGACGCTTTACAGGAATCAACATGTCTCACACACACATGTAAAATACATTTGTACACACAGACACAGCTGGGTGGCGTGATTAACTTGTCCAAGCATGAACTTTTTTTGTTCCCTTTACAGTTCAGATTGAAAGCTGAATTATTATTACTAAAAATATGAATTATTTATTTAATTTAATTAATTATCTCTAATTAATTATGCAATGCACAGTACCCTATACATTTGTACTGTTGCATTAAATATATATAATTTCTATTTACTTTCCCTCAAGATGTTATTTTTCTTTTATTTGGAACATCATCCCTTATTTGGATCCCTTATTTGGACTATTTGTATACCTTAGTGATCGCATCATCAGCATTTCTAATGTTAAAATTTTAGAGTAGCTGTGTGTTGGCTGGCTGTTGTTATGGCTTCCCATTGGTTTTTGGTTGTTTAAATTGTTATTATTGTGTGTGATATTAGTATTTTGTGTGTTTTCGATGTTGACTGCTTTGAAAATTGTATCATGTTTTGTATTGGTTTGTATTTGCTCAGGTATTAATTTGTTTTGTGTTTGTATATTTGTAAATTTTTCCAAATGTTCATTATGGTGCCTTTGTGTGCTATGTGTTTTATTAGTGTCATGTTGGTTATGTCTGAGAATTCATGTCCTGTGTTTATTGCATGTGTGGCCAAATTAGAGTTATATATATTGCAACAGTACAAATGTGTAGGGTACTGTGCATTGCAAAAATTAATTAAAATAATTAATTAAAGTAAATAAATAATTTATATTGTTAGCAATAATAATTCAGCTTTCAACCTGAACTGTAAAAGGAACGACCAAAATTCATGTTGGGACAGGTTGATCACGCCACTCCGCTACGTCTGTGTGCACACATGTATTTTACGTGTGTGTGTGTGTGTGAAACTGTCAATTCCTGCAAAGCGTCACCCCTTAATGAACGCTATTAATTATATGAATTTATTTAAATTGTAAAGAATGTGTGCAGAATATCACAAACCAAATACACCACAGTGTGTATAAAAATAAGACGCACATGTGTATAAAAAATAGTGCGAAAAGAATAAAAAGTGCGATTATAGTGAAAATAAATAAAAATAAAACTTATGTTATTTAAGATAAGAAAAAACGGTTTATACGCAGTGAACACATAGAAATTACCGACAAGATGAATATCGGGTAATGTGCAAAAGACTTCGCATATCGCGAAGGCAAGCGAAATAAATGTGAAAATAATCGTGTTAGAAAGGGACGCCAACGACAGATTGAGACCTGCAGAATATTGTCGAAACATGATTTCTGTGCCCTAGAGTATAAATACTCGAGACGCGCTAACTTAATTATCTTTCTCGTACAACTACCGTGGCAGCCGGAGGCTCTGCCCTACGACAACAACTTTTGTCTATCAATCATAGCAACAGCCGGAGGTTCTTCGCGACTACTCATCACTTTCGTGAGAGCATCTGCAACCTGAGGCCATGACGGGATACGAGGGAGCAGCCAAGTACATAAAATAGAATCCAGCGTACGGGACGAGGTGACGGACGGCGGAGAGGGTCTGAAGGACGATGATCAAGTACTCCAGGACTACACGAGTACAGAGGAGCATCCAGGATCGAGGATCTAGGACCGAAGAGGATACGCTGCCTATTTGCCAGAACAATAAGGTGAAAAACAACCATGTATTTGTAATACAAAGACTCACATAAAGACAATATAATTAACGATGTAAAAAGACAGACAATCTAATTCAAAGATGAATTAATAAATTTTGAAAATATAGATATTTATTTTTGTAGTAACTAGAGTAATGTTTAAAAGTATGAAACTAAAATTTTGAATCAATAACTTAGTCAATGATATTTAAATTAATGAAAAGTAAATAGTAAATTTTTATTAGAAAACAAACCAATGCATATGCAGTATAATCAAATGAAATTAGATTATTAGAAAGAGATTAGATAATCTAATAAATATTTCAGTAATGAGCAAGCCGAGAGCAAAATTAGATAATTACAAATGTTTATTACAAGCTTAGTATAAGATTGTATATTATGTCTATGTGTAATACGAGATTATCACTTATATGTTAATAATTAGATGTGTGCTACAGCTACACACATGCGAATAATAAAGATATTTTTAAATCGCAACGAAATAAATACCTTTTGATTAATAAATTCTAAATGATTTTAAACCATTATTACATTGTGTTATTATTATGACGATTACACCTGTCATACTTATACCGCGTAAGTAATGTATAAAATAAATGGCTCACAAGAAGTTGGGAGCTGCACAAATACAGTACTTACCGTTGTCGTAAAAAAATATATGTTGCGACAGTACAACCATTAACGCTACTGTGCATTGCCAAAATAAATGAAATAAATAATAAAAATAAATAAAAATGAATTAATAAACATGATTCAGATTGCATAAGCTGGATCGTAGTTAAAATAGGGACCGCAGAATTCATGCATGGACTTGCATTTTCGACACACCTGTCGCTAGCGTTGTGTACACGCGTATTTTGTTTGTGTGTGTGAAGCCTGTCCGTTCCTGAAATGTAACCAACCCTTTTCAAGTAGAATAGTTGTACGTTTTATTTAAATTATAAGAAAACTCTGTGCGATAGTGTAAAACAAAAGACACCAAAGTGTATATAAATTAAATGTGAATAAAGTGTTAAAAGGCCGTACCGATGTGACGAAAAGTGCAATTAGTATACGTATAATGAATAGCTCTTTTCGTGATTAACATAAAGAAGTGTAATTTACGTATAGTAAACATATAAAAATTAGTGATCGATTGAGCATCGAGATATGTGAAACAAACTTCATATTTCGCGAAGATAGGCGAAAATAGTGAATTGAACCAGAGTGGCAGAAGTGACGTTTCGACAGAATCTAACAGGTTAAATATTGTTCAGACATGAATTTTTGCACGACCTGACTATAAATACCAGGTCGCGCTAATAAAGTTTCTTCTTCTCGATTCAACAGTTGACACAGGAGGCTATGTCAGTAGACGACGCTAATTCACATCTATAGTAAGAGTCACAGGACTAACTAGATGTCCAACCAGAGCAGCAGAGTACATACGATGAGTTCTATGGACACACCGGCAGCATATGATGTAAGGCGAGACGACTATTAAACAATACATGCAGTGGAACACGACCAGAGGACCAGAAAGACACGAGGACACGACCAAACGAACAGAAGAACACGGAGGACACGACCAGATTACCAGAAGGGCAAGGAGAATCCGACCAGAGGACCAAAGGAGGACGTACGGATGATTAACCACGTCAAAAGAGGTGATAAAAAACCATTGTAATTATAGACATTTGAAAGACACTAATTAAAGTTGGAATGAGAAATATTCAACCAGTAATAAAATAAATAAATTGTACATAAATGTAAAAGCAGAATAAATGTTAGAATAATATTTCTTGTCACAGTTTAGGGCGAGCAGCCGCGGAGAGTGGTTGCGTATACCGGTTTATAAGTGAATTGTGTTGTGCTGTGAGACAACGTTTATTACTATTCAAGTGAGTATAAACAGAGTACACTGTAGATAGTAGCCACGTGTGCAACGTTATTATAAAGGCATACAACTGGTAGAGTCTTGTGGAGTACACGCACGCGTGTCTCCAACGTTGACAATGACTAATTCTATTCAAAGTAATCAGTCACAGCCCACTGAACAACAGAACCGTAGTTATGCCAATGCTACACAAAAAGAAGTTTTCCCAGCCAAGGATCAAGCCATAGTATTACAGTCAATTGAAGGTATACCAATCAATGGCTACATATTAGCGTTAGGAAAAATTATAGACCCATTCCATATTAGATTAGCCTCCAAGATCTCAATGAACAGAGTCTGTATATATCTTTCAAGCAAAGAAATAGTTCAGAAAGTTACCGATCAAAAGACATCTATATCCTTAGGCAACAACATACTTATAATTAAGCCTCTTCTAACCAAATACAAGAGACTGATTTTATCAAATGTGTGTCCTGTTATTCCCCACAACGTCCTCGAGGACGAACTTAAGAAACATGATATACGGTTGGGATCGGGAACTTCATTCTGAGAGCAGGTGTCTCTGAACCGGGCTTCTCCCACGTCATGAGCTTTCGAAGGTAAATTTACATTCACCCTGAAGACGTTTCTAAAGTGCTTTCATCAATAAGAATCAATTATGAAGACACAGTTTACTGGATTTTCCCCTCAACAGATATGATATCATGTTTTCTCTGCAAGCAATTAGGACATTTGGCAAAAAATTGTGTCAACATTCATCAAGACAAATGAATTAGAAGCGGAACAGCATACTATACTTAATAAAAACATTCCGAATTAAAATACCATACCGGAACAAAGTTTTCCCGCATTGAAAAATCATGTAAGAACTGTTAACCCGCCATTAGAAACAAGTAAAAAACCTAAACACGAAGAGAAATTCCCTAGAAATACAACAAAACGTACGCTTTCATTAACAACATCAAGTGCTGAAGAAAATCCCGCTGAAAATTCACCAGGTTGCTCAGAAAATAACATAATAACTAAAACCCGTAACAAGAAACAAAAACAAACAGTACCAGCACCTTCTGATTGTGCAAGTCTTGATCCTCTAGACAATCAGCTTCAACCGCTAAAAAGCTTACTTACGAGTGAAAATAATCCATATATTCTAAACCACAATCAGTTCAAGAGATTTCTTGAAAGAGCTAAGGGAAAATCTGACTTGCATGAATTAACACTTGAATTCACTGAGAACATCCCAGCATTAGTTTCCTTACTCAAAGCCACTTTTCAGCGTCTTACAGAAAGGAAAATCAAAAGCAATTTTACGAGAATTATAAACAAACTTTCAATAGACATCAATAAGGAATCTGAAAGTGACGCATCGTTTTCAAGTGGTGATGTAACTACTCCTCCCACTTCAATTCTACAAAAAATCAACACTGCTTCCCACACGTCATGAAACAACCTATCTTACAATGGAATATCAACGGGTACTATCCACAAAAAGAAAACTTGGAACTGATTATCACAAAATTTTCTCCTGACGTTATCTGCCTACAGGAAACCAATTTTAAAGAGAGTTACCATGCAAAAATAAAAAATTACTCAGCTACTTTCAAAAACAGAACCAACTCTCAACACGCTAGTGGTGGAGTCGCCATATATGTTAGCAGCAAACTCAGCAAAACAAGCGTCGCAATAAATACTGATATTGAGGCGGTAGCTGTCTGTATTACTCCCTATCGGTTTGTTGACGATTTGTAATGTTTATTTACCAAACTGGTAGAATTTCTCTGATAATGACATAACGGGTATTGTAAATCAACTACCCAAACCTTTTCTGGTAGTAGGGGATTTTAATAGTCATAGCTTTGTCTGGGGTTCTTACAAAACAGACAAGCGCGGAAGGGTCATCGAGAAAATAATACAAATCACAAATCTTGTAATATTGAACAACAATCATTATACTCACTTAAATATGACCTTCAACAAATTTAGCTCGATTGACCTCGCATTTTGCAGCCCTTCCATAGCCCATCTACTCAGCTGGACAGTCTCTTGTGATCTCTATGGCAGTGATCACTTTCCTGTTTTCTTGGAAATCCAACATAGAGGCCCTAAGCTAATACCCCAGCGTAAATGGAAATTCAGTAAAGCCAATTGGGAAAAATACCGAAACATAATCATGGAGCACTAAAGCGCTCTTTGTGCACACGAACCAGAAGATTTAACAGTTAACAACAAAGTTCAGATAATTGCTAACTTAATACTGACTGCTGATAATCAGAGTATTCCAAAAACCGCCAACAAGGGTACCAAGTCTCGAGTTCCGTGGTGGAATGAAGAATGTAAGGTGGTCCATCGTTTATTGCGTACATCTTTCTTACAGAAGGCATCCAACTGATGATAACCAGATAAAACACAAGCAATATAGAGCGAAGGCTCGTAGAACCTTCAAACAATGCAAGAGGGCGGCGTGGACTTCATATGTTTCATCCATCACTAATCAGATTCCGACCACCGATGTGTGGAAGAAACTTAAGAATATAAAAGGCCTCACAGTATCGAACGGGACTAAAGTACTAATTGCAGAAGACGGGACGGTAATTTCACAACCGGAATACATTGCTAATACATTAGCTGCAAAGTTTGTTAAAACTCTTGCGACACCAACTACGACCCAGTTTTTCAAGAAATCAAAAAAACATCTAACATTTCGATTAATAAATTCACGAAAACAAGCGCAGTTACGCATCTCAAAATTAATCACCTTATTTCTCTAAAGGAGCTAAAAAATGTTCTGTCGAAATGTAGAAATTCTAGTCCAGGGCCAGACGGTATCCATAACATCTTTCTTAAAAATCTTCCTGAAGCAGTACTGACATTCCTTATACGTTTGTTCAATGTTATATGGTGTTCCGGAACATTCCCTGATAAATGGAGGGAAGCGATAGTTATCCCACTCCCTAAGCCAAATAAAGATCATAGTAAACCTGAAAAATATCGTCCAATTGCTCTTACCTGTACTTTATGTAAGTTAATGGAAATAATTAGTAACAGACGATTAGAATGGTACTTGGAGAGTGTTAAGTTCTTATCAGCGCATCAGAGCGGTTTTCGGAAAGCTCGATCTAGTTTAGATCACTTAATAAATATTGAAACAAATGTCTGCGAGGACTTTATAAATAACGAACATCTTCTTCCCGTCTGCTTAGATCTGGAAAAAGCTTATAAACTGGTATAGAAGGACCGAATTGTATACATTATGAAAAACGTTGGAGTTACGGGATATTTGCTTAAATTTGTAATAAACTTCTTACAGCACAGAGAGATCCGGGTAAGAGTGAATAGCATATTAGCAGATAAATATAAAATCTCAAACGGCGTGCCACAGGGTTCTCCACTTAGTGCCACTCTCTTTTTAATTGCCATTAACGAAATTCCTTCTGTAATATCAAAGCCCATCCAAAAATGTCTTTTCGCCGACGATTTAACGCTTTTATGCAAAGGAATCAACATCCAGTCCACTACGGACTGCATTCAGGAAACACTCAATAAATAAACTAACTGGGCGCAAAACATGGGTTTTAAATTTTCAGAATCAAAATCTGAATATATAATTTTTTCTCGCATCAGAAGACCAGATTCAAGAAATATGAAGTTGTCACTGGGAACCAAAGAAATTAGACGATCAAATCAAATCAAAATACTAGGTCTCACGTTCGACCAGCGACTCACATGGGGTACTCACTTAAGGACATTAAAAGGTGAATGTTTAAGGAGAATGAACCTTGTTAAATCAATAGCATCATGCAACTGGGGTGCCAGCAATGACGTAAACATGAACACCTACAAAGCCTTTATAAGCTCAAAAATGCATTACGGAACAATAATATATGACTCAGCTAAACAAACCATTTTAAAATCTCTGGAGACTGTACATACATCCGCCCTACGCCTGGCCCTAGGAGCGTTTAGAACTACCCCGATTAACAGCATTCTAGCCGAGTCTCATGAATATTCGCTTAGACAAAGAAGAATAAAACTCTGTCTGTCATTTGCCACAAGAGCAGCTTCAAATGCTGATAACCCTGTAAGACTTAATGTGTTCTCAAATAGGAATAGCGACAAATTTGCTAAACGCCCGACCCTACCCAAACCATTTTATGAACGTATTAATATCTACCTACTCAAATTAAACACCAATTTTTCTTCTGTTTTCACCCAGCAACATCTACCAGAGCCTCCTTGGTGTCGTAAACCTCTCAAATTTGATAACGTAATCTCAGAATCCCCAAAAGCTACTACAACTCTGTACATTTTCTCGTCTAAGTTCTACGAAGAACTTGATAAGTACACAGAGTACACTCATGTGTTCACGGATGGTTCTCGTACAGACGGAAACAATGGATGTGCAGCAATATTATCTGGACATGAATACTTATTCAGGTTGGACAGGGTCTGCTCGGTTTTTTCTGCGAAGCATATGCAATTCGTTCAGCACTGGAAATAATAAAAATTCCATGGGCTCCAACTATATTATCTTCTCAGATTCTCGAAGTGTTTTAGATAGTCTGCAGCAGGAGGACAGCAAAGAACCCATTATTCAAGACGTAAGAAACATAACCCTTGACATCTCAACTAGACAGTGCAAGGAAATTATTTTCAGTTGGATCCCATCGCACATCGGAATTAAGGGCAACGAGATGGCTGATAGGGCTGCGAAGACTGCTACGTCGAGTCAATATCATCCTCGCAAACTTTCACACAACGACGTTAAGAAATATCTGCATTTAAAACTTCTGGAGCACTGGAATAATGAATGGCTTAAGTCACCACCCGCCATGTTATTCCGAGTGAGAAAAAATATTACGAGCAGCACTCACTTGCTACAGACTCCAGGAGAAATCAAGTGGTCATAACAAGACTCCGCATCGACCACACGCTTCTGACTCACAAGTACATTTTCGCAAGGGAGCCTCTTGCGAGATGTAATCGCTGTGGCACGGTTTTGTCGGTTTTCCATCTTGTTTCAGAGTGCCCTGCTCTTCAACATCTACGAAGCAAATTTAATATCCCTGCACATGTGCGAAAAAGTTTAAATGAAAGGACTGCAGCCGCCAACATTCTCCTCCTCTTAAAGGAGCTTCAGGTGTTAACAGCAATATAGGTACGAACTAAGAAAATTATGAGAACATTAAAAATTCTGTAGTTAAGTTAATGGACTGATATGTTATTATGACTTATTGTTATATAGTTGTTATATTTTGTTACTTAATGTTATATTTATTATATATATACTTTGTTATATTTATTTAAGTGCAAGATGTGTATTTATATTGCTTGTGTTGTGGGGGGTTAATATTTCTCATTTTATTTGGCTTCAGTTAACTAATACTGTTATTTGTTAAATATTTTTATCTATCTCATTTGTTTCCACTATTTGGTATTTAAACAAATATTTACTATACGTTAATACATCTGTTTAAGAATCTGTACAAATTCATTTTTGTGGTCGCTAATGACCGTTGCTATTGCAGCGACCTTATAAATAAAAATATTAAAGAAATAATAAATAAATATTTCTTGTATTAAAGTTAGTAATTGAGAGTAACGTAAATGATAAGATAAATATTTAATTTTTGAATTAACGTAATTAGTAAAGTCTTGTTGCTAAAGGAGAATGCATATGCGGTAGAAAGTTAAAACAAATTAATATAAAAGAAATTTGAATACAAGTAAACTCATTATTAAAGCAAACTAATCAGCAATTGTAAAACGGTGAGCACACAATGGGTAAGCCGAGAGCAAAATAAATATTTAATTAATTAAAATTAGATAATAAGTTTTATGTATAACTTGTGTATGTAATTTGTTAGCAATAAAGTTGTGTACGAAAGATTCGTACAAACGATATAATAATGAGTCAATATTTAATATGCGAAACGAAGATTTGGTTTAATAAATAAAGTGGAACAATTTAAACTTAAATATCGTATCATCTTCTTATTACGATTACACCCATGAATTCAATACATTATATAAATGCAAATTGTGTTGTTATATAATTTTGTCTCCCAAAAGCGTGGGGCTACACAATTTAAATTACATTTAAATTGGTAATACGTGTTTTGTTATATAGAATTTTGTCGCCCAAAAAAGTGTGGCATGATCCCGACCATTTGACTATTTAAATTTTTTTTGTAGCTAAATGGTTGCTTTAAAAGTAAATGTGTGTTAAATGAAATATATATTATATGCGATAATAATTATTTATATTAAACATTAATTGTATGTTATGTTAATTGTTGTGTATTAAGTCACAACTGGCGCTCAACGAAATAATATCATTGTAAAAGTGTAATTGTAATATGAATAATAATAATATTTTAAATAAATAAAAGGAGTAATTCGGTTCCATAATAATAATATTCTAAAACATAATAAATAATAAATAAATATAAATAATTCGACATGACAGCACCAGGAAGGTTAGATATGGAAGCGCTTCAAACTATGAGGCGTGCCTGGGTAGATGAATTAAGCACAGAACAGATAGAAAATTTAAATGAACAGACAAAAAATTTAAATGAGAAAATACATAAACAAACAGAAAATCTGACAGCAAATTTAAATGAGCTAAGACGAGACCATGTCCAGCTGAAGGACGAATTAAATAAAAATATAAATAAGCAAACCGAGGATTTAAAAGAAAATTTAAATAACACAATCAGCGAAGTGAAACAAAGTGTATCTGATAGTAATCAACTGTTAATAGAAAGAATTGACGACACTAATACGCGCATAGCGGCAGTAGAAACTACAATTGAAACAATGTTATGTGTACAAACCATAATCGTTGAAAGTAAGAGAGAACAGACGTTCGTAATTAATGATGATAATTCTAGTGAGATAATTAACACTTGGGAAGAATATAAACAATCGTACCTGGGTAGCAAGAATATCCAGTTAGCAGGGTACACACACAGTATTAAAACACGTAAGAAAGCAATATGTGTAACACAGTTAAAACGCACCATTAGCGATGAAGATACGCACAAGGATTATCGATCGAATAGTAATTATAATGACAATAATCACAAATATAATTATAAAAACTACGGTGATTATTATCATAAACGACTCACAAAAATATGTTCAACTGTATATGTAAACTGCATGCAACAAACTACTAGTATGGAACAGGTGAGTTATGCAGTCACGTCAGGTGATCGCACAATCGCAGCGTTGCAATGGAATGTCAACACGAGGGTGAGAACAATGCTAAACACGGCGGCAACTATGGCCAAAGGAACAATGTATTTCCTGTATACGACGAACAATTGTTAACTAAGGAGGGTGTGAATTAAACCGCACTCAACGCCCTCATGTAAATAAATATGTTGAGAATATTACTGTATTAATTATTAATAAGGTAAGGAATTAAATAATAAGGAATAATAATATGTTAAGAATAAGAGGTAAATATAAAAAAAAAATTGCCATCTACACGGAGATGTAATATAAAGAAGGCTTATATGGTAACATGAGGTTTTAGCAAAAGTACGTAAGAAAAAGAAAATCTACAAAAGAGTATAATTAAGAGCACATACCAGCAATAGAAAGTATACCACTATTCTCTTCAAATTAGTAAACCAGGATTGGAAGGTAGTAGTATCAAATGAAGTGTTGCATAATTAATAAAAACCCAAACTTGAAAGCGTAGGTTATGCATCAGCTTTGAAAATGTTATTTATGTGTGTGAGAAGATTTAAACTATTAATAATATGTTTAGGAGAGTTAAAAAAGAAAGAAATATATGTTACGATTGTCAGAGGGCTGATCAAGCGAAAACTTCATACCTTAGTGAAAATGCAAGGACACAGAAGAAAGCAAGTGGAAGTCAAAGGGCAGAGACTACTTAGGACTCAGTACTACGATTAAAACATCGAGGGAGTTAAGCACATAATAGTCTGGATCTAGAGGTATTTCTAAGGCAGTTCATCTGTATCCGATGATGCGACCCACTAAAAAGCTAAAAAATATTCTGTTACGGAAGTGTATTTCAGCACATGGTAAGAATGAAGAAAATTATGAGCGATCAGAAAAGAAATATAAGAGCGAAGATTGGAATAAAACGTTCAGAGAAGGTGGAATTCAACCCATGCTCACAGATAAATGACGATGCAAGAAGGAGAGAAGTTGGTAAGTAATCACGCCAGGCTTTGAGGAAAATTCCATTCATGTGTTGTTCATAAGGAAGAAATATAATATACCAAATTGATTATGAAAATGGATACAATAAAAATACTGTAAACAAAATAGAAAATAAAATCAAATATAAAATAAAAACTGAACAATTAAGAATTAATCAAAATGAACAACACATAAATAACAACAACAACAACAAATGGGCCATATTCACATACATAAATAATAAAATTACAACACTAACAAAACTATTTAAAAACACAGATATAAAAATAGCATACAAAACTAATAAAAATAATTCATAAAAACTAAATATCTCACACAACAAAGATAATACAACAACTAACGGTATATACAAAATTGAATGCCAAGATTCCAATAAATGTTACATAGGACAAACAAAAAACAGCTGAGAAAACATTATGTTGAACACCTAAACGCATACAAAAAACCAGAAATATATAAATCCAATTTTGCCACACATGGAATAAACACAGGACATGAATTCCCAGACATAACCAATGTGACACTAATAAAACATATACCACACAAAGGCCCCATAATGAACATTTGGGGAAATTTACAAATATACAGACATAAAACACAAAACAAACTAGTACCTGAACAAACACAAATCAATACAAAACATGACACAATATTCAAAGCACTCAACTTCGAAAATACACAAAATACAGATGCATATACCACAATCACACACAATAATAAAACTTTAAAATACCAGAGACCAACAAACAACCTTAATAGCATCCAGCCAACACAAAATACTTCACCAGACGCAAGATCGCGAAGGCTGAGGATGAGAACACAAGGGTTCTCGAAACATGTTCCTAATAAGGAAAAAAGTATATCTTGAGGTAAATTTATTTATAATAATATTAAATGTAATATATATATATATATATATATATATAGTGTTTTTGTATGCATTTAGATGTTCAAATAACGTTTTTCAGTTGATTTTTATTTTTTGTCCTATGTAATATTTATTGCAATCTTGGCATTCAATTTTGTATAAACCATTGGTTGTTGTATTATCTTCGTTTTGTGGGTTATTTAGTTTTGTATGCTATTTTAATGTCTGTGTTTTTAAGTAGTTTTGTTAGTTTTGTCGTGTTAAAAATGGTGGCATATCCTTTGCTACAACAGGTCTATGAGCCGAAGGACAGCTGAGTTTGGACCGGGACTGATTGAAGCTGGGCATATATCAATGATATGACTCTTAACTACTCGTACGAGGAGTCCATGGGACGTATGCTGGACATGCTTCTGCTTTTCTCGAGCTTCCCAGATAGGCCACTCTGTGAGGCAGTGTTTCGGTTTCAAAATAGAGCGTCGTCGTTGTAGGTGGGTGTCACTTCCCGTGCACCTGTGTGTGCGGCAAGTGCCCATCCGTTCTCATGGTGTTCACGGGCCTTTTGTGTATTTGGTGCGAACCTACACGCTTTGGCGCCTTGGGTCTTTGGCTCGAAAAATGGATCTGGGTTGGCACCGCGACCTCGAATGTGTAAAGGAGAACAGATATGAACTGAAGTTGTTCATCCTGGGGCGGTGGGCGGAGCAGGGCTCGCAGGGCATAAAGGTTGTTGGTCCATCAAATCCATCTAGCTGAAACTTTGAATCCATCCGTCCAGGACAGTTCACCGATGTCCTCATACTTCTAACCAACAGGTTAGAGATGAAGGTTGCACTAGGCTGGAGTAAGACGAAGCCGGAAATGCTGTTTTGCAAATATCATCAAAAACGGGGGCCATGTGGTTGTGGAGTATCGCCGGCAAGAGAGGTCTTATCGCGAGCCATAACTTACTCGTCGGTAAAAAGGCCGAGCGGTGTGGGCATCGAGGCCTGGAGGTCTTTAGGGAACAGATGTTTGCGTAACATCTTTCTTGCTTGATAACAAAGATGCCCTCCAACAGGCCGCCTACGCCAAGGTACTTATTAAGTGTCTGGAGGCGCTTAGAGCAGTGCCTTTAGCCTTCCAGTAAAGTGGCTGCCCTTGGGTTGATCGACCGGGTGACCCTCTGCGACTATTATGGCTCTGCACAATTAAATTGACCTAACGCAGTGTCATATGTATTATGGCTACAGATAACGTCCTTGGGAGACCGTCCATAGAACTGGTGGCATTACTGGAGTCCTGGACATCTTCGGAGCTAAGTATGGACAAAAATATTCCAATGTGGTTGTAAGTATATAAAAATGAAAGACAACAGCACGGACCATTAATGGTATTAGCAAACCAAACAAAATATTGTAATGCTGGTTGTTTTATCCTCAAAATTTTTAAAACTTTCACACCTTAGAGCATCTGTATATCTGACAAACATTAAACGTCGACGTAGATATTAATATTTGTTATTTTATTATTTGTTAATTTCAAGTTTGCAGTTGACACGTGCTAGCAACGTGTTTTGGGAGGGTCCAATATAAGTTGAATAAAATACTGGAGTATCACAGATTCTGTGAGTTATATGAGATTACATAATCCATAAATTTTGAAGTTCATTATTAAAAAAAACGTACTGCTACATAATATATTTTTCCAATCAATTACCCTTTGGTGATTGTAAATAGCTCTCCCAAGATGACTGAAGAAAAGCACTCAGGCGACTGATGAGAGAGAGAAAAAGAGAGAGAGAAAGGCTGTACATTTTTATCACCACTAAACGACAAAGCTATAATATATGTACATATGTTGTAGCGTGACAGATGTTTGCATAATATTGAATGGCAATTGATCATTAGAATAATGAAGTTATAATATTTAAATTTGGAAGAAAGCATTAAGTCTAATATAAATAGATTAATTCATATCAACTGTGGAAAGAAATCATTATTATAAAGAAAATACAAGTACAAATAAAAGGAGTTACTAGTGATGAGTCATCCAAAACCAGTCTCATAACCAAAGGTTTTCAAGGTATAACCCAGGAAGGTAAAATAGTAAATAACAAAGCAGTACACAATATGACCAAACCCACAACGAGGGAGAATAAATAAAAGAGAAACCCTAAAATAAGCCAAGATCAACCAATACAGGTTGTGTATTTCTGTAATAAAGAAGAAGATGGAGAAGATCCCAAGAAACCTGATGGCATCAAGAAGAAGATGGAGAAGATACCAGGCCCAGAAGGCAGGAGAAAAGAAGACTGAAGAAAGAAGAAGAGGGCAGCATCCTGAAGAAGATGTCATGCTCTTATAAAAGACACCCAAATCCCTATATCCCCAAAATAAATATCTAAAAATAAAAGTATAACGAAATAAAAACCACATGTATACAAATTTAAGAGAGAGGAGTTTATAAAGTAAAAGTTTCCTGTGAACTAAGATGAAACAATAATATAGTACCCATGGAACAAATCTCCATTGAAAAAACGCTAACCAATTTATTATGTTGATAAGACTATACGACCATTTAGCATTAACATAATATATAAGTGAAAGTGAACCAGTGATAGTTTTGGGTATTATAAAAAATGAACCTTGTGTTTCATTCTTGGCAATCACAAACATTGGATGCAATGAAATATGCATTTTTCAATGACTTAAAATGTGTACGGTGACAATATGTTGTTCATAAGACATGAATCTGTTTAAAATAACATTTTTGTTTTACATGAAAAAAGAAAAACAGATTTCATAGTGCTTTTTGAACGGTTCATACTATTTATTTGTTAATGACAGGGTACAATTCCCCAAAGACAAGGTATAAAAGACTGTATAAAAACTGTAGAATCCTACTTATAATAATAGTTAGAAATAAGAATATAGATATAAGGTTTTAATGTATATAGTACAAGAATGTTTAAAAATGTTTTAGATATAAGGCCATTTGTTTGGGTCTGAAACAACTAACATCAGAACTATAAAAATAGTTACCACTTGTAAATAGTAGAGAGTAATTAAGATGTTAGTTAGTAAAAAACCTTTGTTGTAAACCATATTTCCATGTTGGAAATGGGAATTTTGTTGCAAAATGTCTGATTTGAAGACAACCATTTATTTAAAAAAAATATTCTTTATTCTGTTTGACTATTGTTTGTATTGTGGCCAATACTAGTTGTTTTTGTGTAATTTGAAAGCATGTTTAATTTATAATACTATTTGTAAAAGTCAGAGAGGGTATCACACATCATATATTGTTTGTAAATTATTTTGTAAGAAAAATTGTTAAAAAATCATAGGCCAAAAGAATGGAAACCAAACTTCATCAAAACAGAGAAATTGCTCATTTAAATGCAAATAAACAAAAGGGGTTTAGACAAAATAAACTTGAGATCATGCCATATAATTGCACATACCATTTAGAGAGATTTTAATAAATTATATTCAGAATTATAAATAAAAATAAAATGACTAAACTCAGAAATTTAGACATGGGAGTCATATATTTCAGAATAATGTTTCAGAATACAACTAATTCAATTAATTACCAGAAAATAAGGGAATAGGAACCTTTTAATACAATATAGGATTATTAATATTAAATATAACTGATAAAATGGCTGAATTTATATAATGACAGGAAGTAAATTTTGATGTTTTGACTCTTCACAGTATACCAAACTGAAAGTGAAATTACTATTTTTTTTGGACAGAAAACACTATAAAATGGCATTATTTAATCTGAAAATAACCAGAATGAACTGAAAGATTAATTTAAATCAAATCTAGTGAATAAAATTGACAAATAACCAAAGTATAGGCATTCATATAGTGAAAATGTAAAAGTGCATACAGGATGTGAAAAATATTTGAACAATGTTAAGGATAATATTATATGGGCTAAGAGTTTAATTGAAACTGAAGGAAACAGTTAGTTAATTATTGGTAGTTGAACGGTTAACATGACATACGTCTGATTACGTGGATAACCTAACCTATAATCGTCATACAAAGCGAGTGTATAGTGAGTTATTGTGAAATCGCGAGTGACTTGTAAAATACTTCTGAAACTATCATATTATAACAGAAACGATCAAGTAACACTCCATAACACAGAACAATATAAATCTACTCCGAAAAACACCATAAAACACTAGAAAACTGTATAATACATTAAACCAAATTAGTGACGGAATCGGAGAAAGTGTTTGACTTATAATTACACAGACATACTAAATACAACCCAGAATCACTACACCAGTCACTACACAACATATAACAAGAGATTTGCAGACACAAGAACAGGAATATTGCGTCAAAAATACATTATTTGGAATGCAGCAGCAACGAGCAACATTTTCATCGACTTGACGGCAGCCATCTTTCTTTGACAATTCCAGTGCCTCCTCTTAGTTCAACAGCTGTTGGGTGAAAACAATTATTATATTTACAAATTATTATTCAATGTCTGTGTTTATTAATAACTATTAATTTGATTGTAACGTTATACTTTTTAAATATAAGCCCGATTTCTCTGACTTTGGTAATAACTGGCTGTTTAAAGAACCCTATATAATTTTTATAACATATACTTGTAACTTTTTTCGATATCCTGAGAATCGATACTAATCGATAAGAGTCAATATTGCTGTTACTTAATAAAACATTAATACTTTTCAATACTTAATAGTTCTTTATTTCTTCAATAATACTAATTACCAATAATATAATTCTAATTGATAATCTACAAGGACTTTACCACCCGTAAGTGAAGATAACCTAAAAAAAAAAAAAATAGGAAGGTAAACAAATATCGATTGGTTTACAGACAGTCTTATGAGTGGTGATAGATTATTTAAATTATACTAAAACTTTAATAAAAATTTTCAGAAGAGCATTGCACTGTTTAAAACTTCACAGCCCTATATTAATTAATTGATCCTAATTAATTAATTAATTAAATTAAAATTTTTTTTATTATTTTTTTTTATAAACATAATTTTTTTTTTAATTTTCTTCAAAACAATAATTTTTGTTTTGAAACTTTCGGTGAAGCTGAGCATATCTATTTCTTCATCAACTTTACGCTACTCGACCGGTCTTGCTACCATTGGGACTCGACCAGCTGGGAAACTTAAGGAAGTGTTTCAGGCCAGTAAGACGTCGAGAGACACACCAATTAAACACCTTACAACTTACAGATTCACACATCAATCTTTATTTATTTTATTACAAATTGGCGCACAACTTTAGGGGCTTTAATTAGCGATTGGAAGGCCAATACATTCTGCCCAATCACTAGTTGGAGCTAGGCAACAGCTACAAAGCCAGAGAATTTCAAGGGAAAATGCAACGACGTGCAACATCTAAGAAACGGGCGGCGGAGGCCGAAAAAGAAATAGAGTTGGAAATGGACAATAAGGAGGCAACGCCAGTAGATGCGGAGAGTTCATTGCCACCGGTGTTATCCAAACAAACTGAACAACAAGAGGAACAACCGGAAATACCCACGCAAACAGGGGAAGTAAATGTCCAGGAAAGACATATAGAAAAATCCAAAGTAACGGAAGAGAGTAAAATGGATAGGATAATGGAAATGTTCTTACAGTTAAGTAAGCAAATGGAATCCACAAAAGAAGAAAACAAATCAATGAACAAGAAAATGGACGAAAATAATAAGAAATTGGACTCCACTAAGGAAGAATTGAGTAAGATTATAAAGGAGAACAACCAGTCCTTGAAAGATGAATTAGGCAAGAAACTGGATGATATAAGTAATGACAATAAACTGTTTAGGGAAAAATTAGGAAAGGAGAAGACCGAAGAAATAAAATATGGTAGTAAACCAGAAACAGAAGATGTACAAAATGATAAGACGCAGGAACTAGTAGTGGTAGTACCTGGAATTAAAACTAGTGGAAATAAGGAAAATATTAAGCAAAGGAAAAGGAGAATGTATCCAAAAAACTTGATAAAAACGAAAGAAGAGTTGGAGATGCTGAAACATGGGTTAATTGATGGCAATAATATCCCAATTACCTATAACAAAGACATTATGAATTCTATGAATTATAGAAGGAGAATCGAAGTAATTTCAGAAATAATTTACCACAAGACAGTAGTCTACCACTGGGAAAGGACCAGAGGTAAACAGAATACAACATGTGGACCAGATCAATTTCAGCGCAAGACTGGACGGTGGATTTCAGAAAGATGGAAATGTGATATCGTACCAGACTGTAATGACGGCACAGGTGAATCACCAGAATGTATTCCATTAGCATGCCATCTAGGACAGTTCCAGGGTACGGTTAGACTAAAATATATTCCTTCAGAGTGGATATGTGATGGTAAACCAGCTTATGGTGTTTCAGATAAACAAATAATAAGTGATAACCCAGATGAAGATCCTCACAGATATTTGTCAAGTAACACAAAACATGGACCAGAAAAGTATTGGTGTATACAATATGATGATAGAGGGAACCAACCCAGTAATTACGACGGCCCTAACAACCCGCCGTGTAATAACCAGTGTATCGGTAATTCTAACGGCGTTAGGGATAACAACCCCTATCCATACAATAGAAACAATTTATACCAACATAATAATGTCCCATACAGTCAGAGAAATCCATATCCCAACAATAATGATGACAAACCTTACCAACCTAACCGAAATTATTATCATGATAAATTTAGTAATAAAAACAATAACAGTAATAATAACCGAGTGTCGCGCCCTAGGGTAAATTTTATAAGAGCAACTGAGATGATGGACCCTGGTTGACACAAATACCACACGACATCAAGAAAAGGGACGGATCATGATAACCGACTACGGCGAAAAACAATGTTGAAGGAGACGAAATAAATATCATTGAAAGGAAATGATACGAAGAATAAACATAGAAACAAAACTGGGTGTTATGAGTGAAGACTATGTAAGAAAATGAACATGACCAATAAGAATATGAGCAATGGAACTACATAAAGAAAATCGTCCATCTTCCTGGGTATATAAAAGAAAAGGCATATATAAAAGAAAAGAAAAAGTGGAGATCAACTTATTAAAGTATAAATAATATGGGCCAGTGTAGAGTACAATATAACCCCATATGTTGTGATAAATGATAAGCATAACAATACATATGAGTTGAAGGAAATCGTTTCAGGAAAA
Source organism: Magicicada septendecula (assembly GCA_034769895.1). NCBI lineage: Eukaryota > Metazoa > Arthropoda > Insecta > Hemiptera > Cicadidae > Magicicada > Magicicada septendecula. Next base: position 590,748,754 of record CM068368.1, on the reverse strand, counting down.
ATCAAAGGAGTGTACAATCAAGATTCTATGAAGAAATATTATGAAGAATGAGTTGTGAGATTTAGAATTTATATATTTTATAAAAATTTAAAAATAATGTAAGTACATCTTACAACCTAATATTTTGAAAAGAACATTCTGGAGAATTATAAGAAGAAGGAATTTAGAATTTTTAATTTTAAAAAATTCAGAAATAATGTAAGTACATCTTACAACCTAATATTTTGAGAAGAACATTTTGGAGAATTAGAAGAAGAAGAATTTTTTCAATTTAATATTTTAAAAAATCCGAAAATAATGTAAGTACATCTTACAACCTAATATTTTGAGAAGAACATTTTGGAGAATTATAAGAAGAAGGATTTTTTAATTTAATTTTTAAAAAATCCTAAAATAATGTAAGTACATCTTACTACAACCTAATAATTTTGGAACAAACTTTATGGAAGAAAGAAAAAGAGAGAGAATTTTGAACTTAATTATACAAAAAATTTAAAAATAAAGTAAGACCAACTTACTATAACTAAGTTTATGAGAAAAACTTTATGGTAAATAATTAAGAAGAATTTGAATTTGGAGAAATACCAAAACTTTCAGAAATAATAGTAAAATCACACTACTATAAACAATTCTGAATGAAACAATTCTGGGAATAAATGAATTAAACAGAATTTGAATGTTGATAGAACGTCAGTACTTTGAAACAAGATAAGATCAACATATTACAAGGATTTATGAGAAATATTTTTCAATTAAATAAAAGGAATAGTTTGAATTTTACATTAAAACTAACCAAGTTCCAAAAAATAATTATGTGTCAATTATGATTGAATTGAGAAGAAAATAAAGTGATTAATTCAGAAAAGAGAATTAACGTTAATCCAGAATAAATGCTAGACATTCACAATAGCATTTGAAGGAGTAGAGAAGAATAACAAAAAAGAGTGTAATATGCCAGAGAAGAAAAAAAAATTTGGAAGCAAAGAGACTAATTACCTATGAAACGATAATGAAAACAGTTAATTAAGAGCGAAGAAGAACAACTCATACCAAACAGATGGAGAAGATGATTTTGAACAAATGATAATAATAAGACCTATATGAAATGCAAAGAGAAGAAATACCACATGAAATATAATATAAATGAATTAATGCTAATGAATGCGAAGGCGGATTAATAACTTTCTAAGAGAAAGGAAAGAACCAAAATGTTTAAATAAAATGATCAATATAACAACCTGTATATCTAATGTAAAGATACAATGTTAAAAAATTAAATATAATATATTAAGACCATTCAAATAATGAATAAGAAAGACTATTTATAAAGACCATGCTAATACTATGAATAACCAGAAGAAAGTATAAAGAGAATTCAGATGGAGAAGAAAGAGAGTTACACTGTAAACAGTAACCAGAATTATTAAAAGAAAGGTTTTCAACCATAATTAAAATAAATATATCAGACAAGTTAAGAGTTTTGAAAAAATATATATGTAATGAGTATAATAATGATTATGAAGATTTATTAAGATAGAAAATGTGAGATAATCTGAGAGACTACGAAGTGGAGAATCCAAAGATATTTTTATTAGTCGAAAATGAGACTACTTTTTATTTATTTATTCGATGACTGACTGAAGATAATTCCAGCAGCATTATGTTTTTGAGCAGGGATGGATATGCCCCTGTACTCAATTTATAGAAGTGGTGTATGGCCAGCAGAGAAGTAGCGTACAGTGCCCCTCTGATCTGCCCCAGCCCACGTGATAGGGAATGTTAGGGAATTAATATCCCAAGGATACAACACGAAGTTGATATAGAAAGAAAATGTATTACAATAATAATATATCTCAGAAGACACTAACTATCCGAAAAGGATCAGTAGTAAAACAAATAATTATATATATAAAATTAACAAAACTCTAATATAAAAAAGTCGATATAAAAATGGAGAAGAAAATGAATTATAAGAAATGATGAAATTATCATAAGAAATTATTTCATCCATAAACATGTCTGAAATAATTACTTCTGGAGGAGAGCAATCTGTAGCGTGACAGATGTTTGCATAATATTGAATGGCAATTGATCATTAGAATAATGAAGTTATAATATTTAAATTTGGAAGAAAGCATTAAGTCTAATATAAATAGATTAATTCATATCAACTGTGGAAAGAAATCATTATTATAAAGAAAATACAAGTACAAATAAAAGGAGTTACTAGTGATGAGTCATCCAAAACCAGTCTCATAACCAAAGGTTTTCAAGGTATAACCCAGGAAGGTAAAATAGTAAATAACAAAGCAGTACACAATATGACCAAACCCACAACGAGGGAGAATAAATAAAAGAGAAACCCTAAAATAAGCCAAGATCAACCAATACAGGTTGTGTATTTCTGTAATAAAGAAGAAGATGGAGAAGATCCCAAGAAACCTGATGGCATCAAGAAGAAGATGGAGAAGATACCAGGCCCAGAAGGCAGGAGAAAAGAAGACTGAAGAAAGAAGAAGAGGGCAGCATCCTGAAGAAGATGTCATGCTCTTATAAAAGACACCCAAATCCCTATATCCCCAAAATAAATATCTAAAAATAAAAGTATAACGAAATAAAAACCACATGTATACAAATTTAAGAGAGAGGAGTTTATAAAGTAAAAGTTTCCTGTGAACTAAGATGAAACAATAATATAGTACCCATGGAACAAATCTCCATTGAAAAAACGCTAACCAATTTATTATGTTGATAAGACTATACGACCATTTAGCATTAACATAATATATAAGTGAAAGTGAACCAGTGATAGTTTTGGGTATTATAAAAAATGAACCTTGTGTTTCATTCTTGGCAATCACAAACATTGGATGCAATGAAATATGCATTTTTCAATGACTTAAAATGTGTACGGTGACAATATGTTGTTCATAAGACATGAATCTGTTTAAAATAACATTTTTGTTTTACATGAAAAAAGAAAAACAGATTTCATAGTGCTTTTTGAACGGTTCATACTATTTATTTGTTAATGACAGGGTACAATTCCCCAAAGACAAGGTATAAAAGACTGTATAAAAACTGTAGAATCCTACTTATAATAATAGTTAGAAATAAGAATATAGATATAAGGTTTTAATGTATATAGTACAAGAATGTTTAAAAATGTTTTAGATATAAGGCCATTTGTTTGGGTCTGAAACAACTAACATCAGAACTATAAAAATAGTTACCACTTGTAAATAGTAGAGAGTAATTAAGATGTTAGTTAGTAAAAAACCTTTGTTGTAAACCATATTTCCATGTTGGAAATGGGAATTTTGTTGCAAAATGTCTGATTTGAAGACAACCATTTATTTAAAAAAAATATTCTTTATTCTGTTTGACTATTGTTTGTATTGTGGCCAATACTAGTTGTTTTTGTGTAATTTGAAAGCATGTTTAATTTATAATACTATTTGTAAAAGTCAGAGAGGGTATCACACATCATATATTGTTTGTAAATTATTTTGTAAGAAAAATTGTTAAAAAATCATAGGCCAAAAGAATGGAAACCAAACTTCATCAAAACAGAGAAATTGCTCATTTAAATGCAAATAAACAAAAGGGGTTTAGACAAAATAAACTTGAGATCATGCCATATAATTGCACATACCATTTAGAGAGATTTTAATAAATTATATTCAGAATTATAAATAAAAATAAAATGACTAAACTCAGAAATTTAGACATGGGAGTCATATATTTCAGAATAATGTTTCAGAATACAACTAATTCAATTAATTACCAGAAAATAAGGGAATAGGAACCTTTTAATACAATATAGGATTATTAATATTAAATATAACTGATAAAATGGCTGAATTTATATAATGACAGGAAGTAAATTTTGATGTTTTGACTCTTCACAGTATACCAAACTGAAAGTGAAATTACTATTTTTTTTGGACAGAAAACACTATAAAATGGCATTATTTAATCTGAAAATAACCAGAATGAACTGAAAGATTAATTTAAATCAAATCTAGTGAATAAAATTGACAAATAACCAAAGTATAGGCATTCATATAGTGAAAATGTAAAAGTGCATACAGGATGTGAAAAATATTTGAACAATGTTAAGGATAATATTATATGGGCTAAGAGTTTAATTGAAACTGAAGGAAACAGTTAGTTAATTATTGGTAGTTGAACGGTTAACATGACATACGTCTGATTACGTGGATAACCTAACCTATAATCGTCATACAAAGCGAGTGTATAGTGAGTTATTGTGAAATCGCGAGTGACTTGTAAAATACTTCTGAAACTATCATATTATAACAGAAACGATCAAGTAACACTCCATAACACAGAACAATATAAATCTACTCCGAAAAACACCATAAAACACTAGAAAACTGTATAATACATTAAACCAAATTAGTGACGGAATCGGAGAAAGTGTTTGACTTATAATTACACAGACATACTAAATACAACCCAGAATCACTACACCAGTCACTACACAACATATAACAAGAGATTTGCAGACACAAGAACAGGAATATTGCGTCAAAAATACATTATTTGGAATGCAGCAGCAACGAGCAACATTTTCATCGACTTGACGGCAGCCATCTTTCTTTGACAATTCCAGTGCCTCCTCTTAGTTCAACAGCTGTTGGGTGAAAACAATTATTATATTTACAAATTATTATTCAATGTCTGTGTTTATTAATAACTATTAATTTGATTGTAACGTTATACTTTTTAAATATAAGCCCGATTTCTCTGACTTTGGTAATAACTGGCTGTTTAAAGAACCCTATATAATTTTTATAACATATACTTGTAACTTTTTTCGATATCCTGAGAATCGATACTAATCGATAAGAGTCAATATTGCTGTTACTTAATAAAACATTAATACTTTTCAATACTTAATAGTTCTTTATTTCTTCAATAATACTAATTACCAATAATATAATTCTAATTGATAATCTACAAGGACTTTACCACCCGTAAGTGAAGATAACCTAAAAAAAAAAAAAATAGAAAGGTAAACAAATATCGATTGGTTTACAGACAGTCTTATGAGTGGTGATAGATTATTTAAATTATACTAAAACTTTAATAAAAATTTTCAGAAGAGCATTACACTGTTTAAAACTTCACAGCCCTATATTAATTAATTGATCCTAATTAATTAATTAATAAAATTAAATTTTTTTTATTATTTTTTTTTATAAACATAATTTTTTTTTTAATTTTCTTCAAAACAATAATTTTTGTTTTGAAACTTTCGGTGAAGCTGAGCATATCTATTTCTTCATCAACTTTACGCTACTCGACCGGTCTTGCTACCATTGGGACTCGACCAGCTGGGAAACTTAAGGAAGTGTTTCAGGCCAGTAAGACGTCGAGAGACACACCAATTAAACACCTTACAACTTACAGATTCACACATCAATCTTTATTTATTTTATTACAATGTTACTATAATGGCATATTATTCTATATATTGTTACGACGATCTACTTGATCGTCGTAGGTAGAAAACAAAACAAATGTACGAGACAATAATTAAGTCACTAATTACCAGGTTGAATTTTCACAGTTAAACGGTTCGTAATTAACAACACAGTCTCCTACAACAAATCAAATACAAAATGTTCACACGGAATAAAATGTCAACTAATATTAAAACAAAATTGTATTACAATATACCACCGGATTATAAAGCACGGAACTTCACTAATGACCACTTGCAAATGCACGTGTTGCATACAGTATCGCCCGACAATAAACTCGAACCGCACTGTAATATATCGCGACTAGAACTGAACTGAACGTTTTTAAGTACTGGTATTTATACCGCCCCAAATTACTAGATTATTCCACACTGCGTGTTAGCGCCAGTGTGTACGACGTAATTAATTGCGGCCTTGACACAGTTCGCCCGGCTTCTGACACAGGCTAGCAAATGCGCCGAGAGTGATGTACGTCACCGCATTACATCCCTCTGGAACGTTCGATAAACACGTAGATTGTTCTGTGATGTCGTAACAATACCATTATGAATCATATTTATTTCAAAATCTTTATATTGTCGGTTCTCTAGGCACTTCTATAATTTGTTTAAATAATTTATACAATTTTTCTGATTTTTAATGTAAAAATGTTGCCAACACAAACGATGAAGATAAACAGATTTTGTCAAGATTTTACCTAAACAAGTTGAGCTAATTTATAACCCGCCTGTAACTAAATATATACTGCCCTTGAATTGCAAAATGGAGTTAAATTTTTAATTTAACTAGGATATTTATGTAAATGTACAAGTCCGTTGGTTGCATATTACTTTAATATAATCTCCATACAAATCCATCAGTACACACAAAACCTAATATATTCTAATCAGGGGGCCTGGATGTTGTCTTAGACACGGTAATCGAAATTTGCATACAAATAGCTTCTGAAATATTGAACATCCTACAGCGTAGGCGCCTAAACCAGGCGTCAGTCCTGCGACACATGGTCCACAGATAAATCTGTATACACGAAAGAATATAACATTATCTCTATGTACGCTGTGTAATTTTATGAAAACTATTACGTCAATAACTACTAACGTAGTGGTAGACTGGATTATATTATGAGAGTCTACATGAGATCTGAATTAAACACACATACACAAGATATTAAAAAAATATTCTTATTTCTTTATATATTTATACAAATTTACAAATACGGGTAATTAATATATAATACGTGATAGTTTGAAGGAATTTACAATTACATTTCGTAATTTGTGGAATGTTATTTTTCATATGTAACATATGAAACAATTATTTAATTCTGTTACATAGAATCTGTTACTTTAGAATTTGTATACAAAAGTCTACATAACTTCACTTAGGAAGTGCCAGATACAATTTTAAGATTAAGATTAATATCATTAAGTTAGCGTAATTATAACTAATTCCTATATGTTAAAAAACAACTACTACTACTAATAATAATAATAAATTAATTAATTTCTTATTACATTTTGAAACAAATAAACTGCTATGGTCTGTAGGCCTACCTGACTAGATGTTCCATCACTAGTGTATAATGATACACACACACAAACACACAATTATTATTTTATCTTGTATATTTCCCACACTTCCCAGCGGAGAAATATAAATGATAACCTATTATAATTATTACAAATAACGTATTAATAATTAATTTTGTCATGTTAAAATATTAGTGCTGGATCATGTAGGCTTCTAACCACAACTCATTAAATATAAACAACCGTTAGAATGAATTAAAAGGAATTAAATTTATAGAACTCACTACTAAAAACCTTACTGGATAAGATTGAACTTATTACCTTAAACGTTAGAAAACGTTTTAAATCCGACAAATATTGTAGTTTTTGTGCTTAATTCTTTCAGCTGATTTCAGTTTTATTATAATATTTTTGAGTGTTATTACACCTACGCGTAACAGAACACTGTTCCCACAGAGCGTGTGTACTGTCGAATTTTTCTTAATTTAAGAAAATCTGTAATTGTTATTGGAAAACCCTATAATAGTATTGCTAATTGCATACCTCATTTTGCAGTTACCTATAATAATCGTCACAATTGAAACTGATAATTCTTTTAGTGATTACTTTACTATATGATACAAATTTTAAATCAAATACAATTTTAACATATTTGATAATTCAAATGTGCATACTTAACTTATTAACAACTAATTAATTTCTACGTACTGAAATTATATCAAGCAATAAATTACCTCAATTATCCTGTAATAAATTACTCTCTAACGGCGATTTTCCACTTCTCATTGTATGTTTGAAGGTGGCAATGACTATTAGAATAATTAGTGGCCTATGCTGATGACACTGGGAATTTGTCCATGAATGCTTTAACCAACATGAATGCTCCATTCAACCAGGGTTTGCGGTACAGCCAGTTTTGGGGCTGGACGTCTTTCACAACACACCCCGCCTCAATATTACCTCCTGAATTTAAAATCAACGGACTTTTATAATTTTTACCTTTCACAGCTATTATTATTTCCTTGTTGCTCTTATGCACGGCTCCACCATGTTTGTAGTGTGTTATCATGCATTCGTTTTATGTATTCTATCTTAATGTGTACACAGTCATAAAATTGTGGCTTTTATTGTACACGCAAATTCTACGTTAGCAAACGGATGGGGTCATTATGTTGTATAATCCTAGTAATAATTTATTTTCTTTAAATCTGACGTGATATTTTTTTGCTAATGTAAATAAACAGGTACAATACAGATTACTTATCATCTACCATAATATTCTATGGCTGAAATATGCATTGATGTTGGTTGTTCGTCAACTACCTGCTAATTTTTGTAATAATTTTTTTTCAAGTCCCTAGTTTGATATGGATTTAATTCGTCATTGTTATCGCCACCGTCATTTAAAGCCACCTAATTTGGTTTATTGCTAAAAATTAAGATTAGAGTACTGTTAGATAAGCGTATCTGAGCCTGCCATCGTCTTAATAGATCTTTGTCGAGCACACAGTTATAAATCAGATTTTTAAGTATTAGTACTGATCCATTCGCTGGTAATATCGCGGTCTTTTAAAGTATTTTTTATACTGATGCTTCCGGTGTCGTCTCAATAAAATTAACATGTTTGTTTTTACATTGTTCACATCTGTAGTTAATATCGGGCTGGAAGCATTATGTTCTGGATTTAAAGTGTGGTCATCATCGTTTTCTAACAACGCTTCCCGAATATGAAATGGATATACATCAGTAATATTAAACACAGGCATCCTTACACCAAGCTATCTTATTACTACTCAGTGCTATGACATATAGTGTGCTATTATCAGTACTCGTACTGTCGTATATTTTTGGTTTTTAGTGCTTTGGCTGATTTTTTTAAGCACGCCGCCCCCACGTGACACTTGACATATTCTTGTACTACAAGTACGTGCTTATTATTAGGTTGTATATTTTTAATTTCATTATTAGCTTGTATTATCTTAGATTTTAAAATATTGCCATTTCTATAATTATCTGTGTCTGTGACATGATCCCCAGTCGAGACCATATTGTGTATTCAGCCGCTCCCTAGGTGACACACTCCGACTTCTCAGAGACTGACAGAGACTGACATGAAATGAAAGACTGCAAATGATTGCTTAACTCACGGCTCACCCGTGTATTTATAATCTACGCGCGTGCCGTCATTTTTACAAGATGAAATATTCTAGATTTTTACTAGAAAATGCCCACGTGTTGGTGGACATGAACTTCCGTTTTCTAGACCTTTCCAAACCACGTGTTTTCAACTATATATGCCTGTACAGCTAACTATTTTGTCAGTTGAATAAATGCTATTAAAATTTATTTAATATTAAAATAATTCGTTACTAATAGTTGTTCTAATTTGCACAATAATATAAATGATTTATAGGGTATATTTCAATTGACTTACTGTTAATTGTCTTCACATAATTCGTTAGGCGCACAACACTTATTCACTTGCATATTAAAACTACGCTACTGTTTTTTTAATTGTCAATTACCGTATTAAACTACGTTAAGATGCAATACAATTCTAATTACAATAGTCTCTTACAGCATTCATACATAATTGCACAGACATGAACTAAGGCTTATTGTAAATATGTATTCACACATAGCATGAAGGTTTGCCCTATTGCGATATATATATATATATATATATATATATTGCAACAGTATAACATTGCAAATTTTGTATAATTTAAATTTGTGATACCCCACGTTGGAAGCGACATTTTTATGCAACATTCAACTGTACATAAGTTGTATAATTTATGTTGTATGTGTATAAATTTACATGTAATTTAATTTGTATAGCCCCATGTTCTTAGGGAGCCAATTTATGTAATAGTACATACATAGTTGCGTGTATACAGGTTGCAAATACACATCTATTTGTGTTTGAATAGCACCACGATCTTGGAGCGACAATTTATATAACAATACAACTTGCATAAATACAATTTAATTTTGGTTTCAGGTGTATCTGTAATAAGAACTCGATGTAACTTGTAACGGTATTTCAAGTTTATTTGGTACTAATAAAATTGTGCGCATGGCACTTGATTTGACTTAAAACATTCGTTATTACTTTGTTACTATGCCGTAAGGCTTACGTTATATACATCCTTACTGACTAAATATTCTATTCTACTAATTATTTTATTAAAAAATATCATTTCCTGACTACTCAGTCAATTAGTGTGCTCCGAAATATCAATATTTAAATATCTTTTTAGATATTGTACTGGAAACTCAAAAATATTAATAGTTACTGAATTTAACTTTCTTTTATCAGTACTGATTTATAAAAACGTTAATTTTTATTTAAATGCTTTGCATTCTTTTCATTTCAATACTAATTTGAGCTCTTATTTACGTTAATCTTACTTCAATAACATCTATGATTCTATCTCTCTATATTTATAATAAACATTGGTTCTTACTTTTAAATAGAACAAGAATGTCTTTAATTGTCTTTGAGTTAATTGTTCGATTAAGAGATAAATAAGTTGTTTATCAACTTATTGTCGTCAATCATACTCAATCATTGGATCCATCTGTAATCGTCCTCGTCTCGAACTCAGCATCGATTCCTCTTGTCCAGCGTCGTTTCCAGACTTCAGTAGTGTTCCTCCTGTCCAGCGCAGTCACCTCTAGAGTCCAGCGTCGTCTCTCTCTTGTCCAGCGTCGTCTCGCTCTCTGGAACTAAGTCGTCAGCTCTCTCTCTCTCTCTCTCTCTCTCTCTCTCTCTCTCTCTCTCTCTCTCTCTCTCTCTCTCTGGAACTTCTTCTCGTGCTGTTTCGGACGTCAGTTGATCTTCTTATATGAATTTTCTTCTCGTGTAATTCTGTTACTAATTAAAATTGCTTGTTTTTACAATCCAGTTACATTACTGTATGTAACTGGAAGGATGAAACTATTTATAAAAAATTTAAATATTTTGTGCGGACGGGCAGAAGCTCCTGCTGCACTGTGGGTGATCGAAAACGAGAACAACTGTAGCGTGTGTGTCCTATTTATACCCACGTCTTGGTCAACAACTGCAGTTGTACGAAATCGACATGTCTGAAATTGTCTCTGGGTTCAGTCCCCCCACTCCTTGTCAATTTCGCTATTTCTTATATTTCTGCGAATTGCAGAGTCCTGTAAGTATACTCTTATACTCATCTTATAACTATTTTCACTACACATGTTCACTGTATTTTTGGACATTGCAACTTAACCCTGTCGCTCTCCACACAGTTATTTCACCACTACACTCGTACGGTGTGTCCCTTTCACGTGGTTTTTGTACACAGCATTTAGTTAAGTTAATTTTATTACATTTTATTGTGTTTTTGGATTTTACTCCTTATTTATAGTTTATGAATACTTACGGAAAAACAGTAATTATGCAATTATTCATCTTGGGGTGGTAAACTCGCCTGCATAGACCTACGTCACACACACTTGCAAAATACTGGTGTACACACTTTCAGTTACATTTGTGTGTGCACATTTGCACGTCGATTCAGGTCGAAACACCTGTTCATATTTTTGTCTGAGCCAAGCTTGCAATCCCTGACATGCTTATTTCTAATATAATATTAATTATTTACAGTTTATTAGGTATATTTAAATGTTTATATTCAATGCTCAGTACATCACTTATTTGTACTGTCGCAATATATATATTATAACTAATTAAACCTTGTTAACTTTGGGAAGCCCCAAGTTCAGGGCGACATTTGTAACTTTACTGAACTTGCAAACTTTACAAATTATGGTGTGTGAACTGACCTACCTGCTGTGCGTTCTTGCGTCTTCTTCTTCCAACTAGGACCGTAGGAATTTGTGATTTGAATTCGCAAGTAGGTTAATTCAAAAGTACAAGCCCAAAGTGTATCGTCATAATAATTGTGAATAGTTTTGTAATGTTGGTAGATTTTGGAGTACAGCAATAACAAAACAGTGTCGGGTATAAAATTGGGGTTTATTATTCTAATAGCACATAAAATGAAAAACTTATATCTAATGTAATTCTTACGTACTAAAGAGTAATGAGTAATTTGATCAATGTTTTCTGAACGAATATTATCTTTCAGAAGGAAAGCTTATAAACATGAATATATTCGAACTTGTTCCTTACTACTTTCAAAGTTAAAATATTTAAATAATTTAATTAATGATTTTTCAAGATTTTAATATTGATTTTACTATTTCAGAATGCTTTTAAAATACTCCTAAATAAATTAGCCGTGAATCTTGTTCTACGTGCTTTTTGTTTACTTTGTGATTGGTTTCACATATACTGCAGTATAAGTTTCTTTAGTGATTTAATATTAAGATTTGTATAGCGCTTTTTATCTACTCTACTTCTTATCTATTTCTTCTTAATTAACTTATACTTGTTCTACAGATTATCACAATATTGAAGTTCTTATTAACTTAGAGTCTCTGTTTTTATAGCCGTCTGAATGAAATTGACTTTACAATTGATTTTAACAAAAGAAAGAAAAATGGTTTTCTTTATATAAAATGTATAAATGATTTTGACTTTCCTGGTACTGAAGTTCTGGATGATGTCCTCTGGGGTCCCTCGATGTCCTAGTCCAATCAACTAGTGGCGATGATTTCCGCTGCGTCCTGGGTTCCAACGAAGAGTTCAGGGATCAGCAACTCCGGTCCTTCAGCAACTGTTGATGGATTTAACGTCAGTGGTTTAACTGCTGCAACTGCTTCAGGCCCTCGGTCTGGATACTCTGCACTGGTGTGTGTGTGTGTGTGTGTACCTCGTCTCGGGTGTAGCTCTGCGTCGTCAGTTCTTCAGCTCGTACCACGATTTAGACGGCCTGGTTCTGTTGTAGTCTGGGCGTGACTTCTAGTAGTATATGGTCGATTTCTTATATGCGTACGCCAACAGTTTAGGTGTATTGCGCAGTACGCTTATTTGTTGATGAATAAGACTATCGCACGTAGACGCCGTCACAGTCCAGTCGTTCTAGAAGAGTGTCTGTGTTGTCCAGAAGTTGAAATTTTACAGAAGTGTGTGTGTGTTCACTCTTTGAGTTCTAACAGAAGAGTCTGTTTACAGGTCGAGTGTTGACAGAAGAGTATGTGTTGACTGCGTGAACGTTAACAGAAGAGAGTGGGTGTGTTCACAGCTTGATCGCCAACAGAAGAGTGAAGAGCTTTCAGCCCGAAACCAACGGTTGTTCAAAATTTTTAGAATGATCTGATCGGCTGAAACATTCTCCCTTCTACTTAAAATTGAGTCACCTCATTACGTCAGCACGAAAAATAATTCCCACAGTCCGAGAATTATTATTATTATTAATATTCTGGAATACACCGGAAACATTTGTCGGTTGGATGTCCGGTTGCAATTTTTATTGCGATTATCTTGGCTGCAAGACAAGTTATGCTTAATCTAACATACACATTTGATTCGTCATTTTTACAATTATAACATATCCAAATCTGAACTTCCTAGCTCACTTACAATGGACGTTATTTAAATAAAATGAATTAGCTCATTAACTCTTAATTATATTTAATGAAATTCGCAAACCGTATTCTTAATACTAGTGGTCGAAATTCGACTGTAATTCACTAATTTTTAAGTTTGAAGGTTATTGAGGTTCTTTTGTCAAATAGTATACCTCTATAATCATTGCATATAATTTTTTTGAATTTTGTTCTATTACGTCAGCTGCGAGCGAGTACAAATACGTCATTAGCGTTTGTTGTTTGCCTTAATTCCCTGCAATACCTATAAAATTTAAAATTTAATGTTAGTAACAGTTGAAAAAAAACACAATTACAGCTTGTATTCGTATTTATTTTTTGATATAATTCATTGTCTGTTTTAATTTTTTCATGTTATTATTGAATCAAATAAACGCTAATAAAAATGAGACTTGACATTCATAGAAGTATAAGATACATTGTTTTCAATTCCAGTGGATTACATTTCATTTTTGGTAAGGTACAAAATTCGAAAACAGTTTGAAGATTATCTGCTACAAAGCTTATATAATTTTTTAATTTTTTTTCTATGCATTAATTTTCGAGTTATTTGAATAATATGAAGGATAGGAAAAATGAGGTTTAGCTTGGCTAAGCCATATTTAAAATGCAATAACGCGTTTTTTGACATTACCTTGGGTTTTTTTTATTGCCATACTGACCAGGTTTCGCCAAGGCTACACATTTATTTTGCCTATCTTTTTCGAATTACATAAAATTAAAAAAAAATTAATAAAAAATAAAAAATGAATTAAAAAGTACGTGCCTCGTATTTTTTCATATATTTTTCATTAAATAAAAAAAACCGCGCGGTTAAAAAAATAAATGTTGTCCATTGAACTTAAAATAGTTTGAAAGTGAATTTAATGATTCAGAACTTCTGTGTAAACGATGTTTTTTGTAAAAACTTTTCATCATTTGCTAAATGCCCTTGCCATTATATTCGGAAATATAAAATCTCAAACCATCGAATGATCGAACTCTACTTGCTGCGACGTACAATTGACCATATGTAAAATCTGGCTGCCTCAATAAAATTCCAATTTTTTCGAATGTTTGTCCTTGAGACTTATTTATTGTATTCGCAAATGCAGGTATAATTGGAAATTGAGTTCTTTGAAAGTTAAATGGTAAAAAAGTACCAGAATATGTTAAATTTATATGTGGAATCAAAATTCTCTTATTGCGTGCGGTTCCAGTTAAAACTTCGCAATCAATAGCATTACGATGCATACACTTGATGCGCATTCTTGTTCCATTGACTAATGCTTCCTTTGTCTTTAAGCTTCTGATCAGTAAAACGATGCAATTAACTTTCAATACTAACTTATGTGGTGGCAAACCACTAATAGTCAAAGAATTCAAAAACTCTACTGGATAGTAATTGATTTCATTGTCATCATCACAAATTATTTTATCGTAGCTATGATATGTTTTTTGTTCACCTGGTATTCGATTAAGTATATCAGTATTAATAAAAGTACAATCATCATTTTTAGGTGCTAAAATAACTGACTTCAATAAGTTATCTGAGAGTATGTTTTCAGAAATATTTCCATACACCTCATTAATAATATTATTTTCATCTCCTATTAATTGCTGAGGTATTTCAATAATATTTTCACCAAACTGAGGGAATTGTGGGGCTTCATCATTACCAAATTTTTCCCAGAATTCGACAAATTCTATTTCACTTGGTAAGGCTCTCATATTTTGAGTAAACGTTACTTTATGAAAATAAACAAATTTATGTCAACTCGTGACACAGTTTCCAATTAAAGTTGCACGTGATCCATGTGGGACAACTGGTAAGATTTGCCGAAAATCACCGCACAGAAGTATCGTTTTCCCTCCAAATGGTTTATGTTTATCATTTTCATCGCATAGATCCTGCAATAATCTATCTATGATTTTCAGCACTTGCAGTGGGCACATAGAAATTTCATCAATAATTATCAATGATGATGAATTTATGTAACGTCCATAGCTACTATTTGCGGTAATATTCGCTACAGAATTTTCCAAAATGGGTATAGGCAATTTAAACACATTGTGTAAAGTTCTACCTCCAAGTAATAGAGTTGAAGCTATGCCACTGAACGCTGTTGCAATGCAACTAAGATTAAGCGAATTTAATTTGTGAATGATTGCTGTTTGTGTGAATGTTTTTTCACAACCTGCATGAGCGGTTAAACAAAAAACATTAGATCCAGTATCATGGTGCAAAACCTCAGAATCACACGATCAATTAGATTACGCTGTTCAATATTTGCAGTTTCATAATGCTCACAAAACAGAAACTCTTGTTCTATTGGATCAATAGCATGTGCTTCGTCTGTTCTCTGCGAATACGTGGGAACTGGTAAACCAAATTCTTGACATGACAAATTATGAACATTCAAAATATCTTCAATTTCTAATAGAGCTGTGTTAAAGGATACTTCTTCGTTGTAATCTCTCAAAAAATCTTCACTAAGATATACTTTAAATTCATTCCATAACGCCAATGCATTGGCTGGCACATTTAATGCACAAATGTAACCAAATAAATTTCGCATTTGTTTTGGTGAATGTAATTCTTTGCTTCATTTAAACATTCGCGCCATTCATTATCATTTGAATCAATGCCGCGAGCATGGCACGCTTCAACAAAAGAAGTGTGTATAATTCCATTGTATGTTCTAACATCTTCAAATGATTTTGGACCACAGACATGTAATTAAACAATCGTAAATGGAAAAGTTCGATGTCTTTTGATGATACTACATATATGCGTGTAATGATTTTATCACCTCCACGCCTTCTCTTCTTCCATTTTTGTCGGGAATCTTCCCACACATTATGCAAAGGAATTTCAATATACTTATATTCATGCGCTGATGGATCTGATCGATTCAATTCAAAAAATGCAAATAATTTTGTTTGTCTTGCATTTTCAATTGCTTGACGTTCTTGCCCTTCTCGAAAGTAAACATTCTGTCTACGCGGTAAATGAATGTCAAGTCTAACGGTGACATGTGATTTAAAATGCATTGGTAATTCATAGATGCGCCATACAGCTTCAGTTGATCCGACATAACGGCCACTTAAAAAATTTTTAACTTCATCAATTTGTATTTCTTGACCTGGTTCATTTCTCTCTGAACCTAATTCAACAGATGCACTGTCATAACCTTTATACACGTATTTATAAATGTATTTAACACTTTTAACTGTAGTGTATACTTCAACATTTATATGGCAATTAAATTTGGCAAGTAAATACGGATTGTATGGTACAACATAACGATTGTCGAGGCAACTACCGCGAACTTCAGCATTAATACCATTATCACGCCTTCTGTATAATGGATATCCATTTAATGATTCACATGTAAATTCATTAAATCGTTTTGGGTAATTTTTTTGTGCATTTTCCATCTCTCATACATACAGAATTTGAATTAAGTACACCGCATGGACCATGCATCATGTGTTTTACAACATATTCATGTAATGTAGGATATGTTTGAATGTTAGGAATCTCCGCAGATACAACTTTATCAATATCTGTAGCGTTAACAATTTTATATTGCACATTTAAAGAGAGTAAAATATGAGCATGAGGCAATCCTCTCTTTTGAAACTCAATTGTATAAATGAGTGTTTCAACTTTACCGAAGATTTTTTTTAGTGTAAGGCCCTCAATTAATGCTTTCAGTTTGGACTTGAATACACGCACAACAATATCAGGTCGAAAATTAGCTGACTCACCTACACCAATATTGCTAACTATTTCAGGCCAACTTGGATTGCAAGTCATTGTAATAAACAAAGAAGGCTTTCCGAAATGTTGTACAATTGACATTGCATCTAAATAATTCTGATACATATTTCTTGGAGATCCATTGAATGAAGATGGTAAAATTACTCTACGGCCAACACTATTGGCATTGGGGTTCAATTCTAAACAATCTGTTAAATTGTTGTAAACTTCAGACCTAAGATTTGTTTGATTTTGTCGAATGAAATGTAACCTTGTGCCCTCTATTCTCACATACATATCAACTATCCACTGCAGAAATAATTTTTGTGAATGGTGCAACATGCTAAAATCTTCTCAAATTGCAAGTCAATAGGGCTGCATACTGAAGCATGGTTAATTTATTCCTGGGCGCTCTTGAATTAGATGTAGTTGGTACATTATGAGAAATATTGATATGTCACCCAGTATCACCATTTGGAAAAAGTTTTGGATACGCTAAAGGGTCCAATGATGAATCCAAAACAGAGATATTTTTAATGGTACCATTAACTTTTGAAAACGAAACCATATTTCTTTCAAAGGGTGGCTCACCATCAACTGTACTAAATATTACTGCTCCATCAGTTTGAACTGCATCATTATAACGGCGTAGACCTAAATCACGATTTACTTTAATGAGCGTACAGATTTCTTTATTTTGATTTTCAACTCTCTGACAATGATCTTTTATTGCAATGAATGACCGAACGAAAGGATTAATGCGTTCCAATTCAATAGATATTTCGCGCATTATATTGTTATTGCATGTTTGATTATAGTGTTCACGTAATCTATAATTGACAGCAGTGTCAACATCATAAAAATATAATTGGGCATAACATGGTGAGCGACCATATCCAGCAGTCATTGGACCTGATCTGTGATAAAAAACATCATGTATTTTAAAATGATACACTCCACGCGTAACTGTATCCGAAATTTTAGCTTCTGAGCTAACCATAGCAAATGATGAATTGTATTTACGAATGTTGCCAAAATAATTTTTTGACTTTCTTTTTATTGAAGGTTCATTTGAAGTAAGTCCATCATACAATGATTTAAAGTATTCATTTTGACTTAAGACCGGTAATATTGCTTTACCCTTATGGCAATATGAAGTGAATGCAGTCCTTTCACCTATAGTGACTTCAGATTCGAAATGTTTTGCATTGCAAAACCTGCATTGTAAATGCATTAATCCACAATCAAAAGTATTAAAATTTCTTGGAATGACATTCAGTGCGCATTTAAATGTATCCCTCAAAATAATTTCATCATTTTGTATACTATTTACACTATTTAATTTGCATTTGGTCTATTATCATTTTGGCTTTCAAGCGAATATATATTCCTTCTTCTTTGTCTCTCACTCCGACCCGTCAATGTTCTATGTCGAGGCATAATGGAAGTAGGTGCAAATATCTGAATGTAAAAAAAAAACATGTAATAAAATTACTGAAACTAAGATTAGACAGGGTTTAATTTAAAAATAATAGAATGTACTCACTTTTTTGAAACCACCAATAATAATTAGGCGAGAGTAAGTCAATTCAAATTGCTGCTACAAAATTTTCCTTTTGCAACAGGTGTATATTAAGCAAGCTGTATTTCACTTTCAACTGCACATTAATATATAAAACACAGATATCTAATATACAAAATATAAAATAAACGCTTTTTTGCCTTAACATACACTCCACAGGCTACTGAAAAAGGAACATTTGAAATCACACAAAATTCACAGCTCATTCAGTCAATCTGTCAGTATTAAGCAAGCTGTATTTCACTTTCAACTGCACATTAATATATAAAACACAGATATCTAATATACAAAATATAAAATAAACGCTTTTTTGCCTTGACATACACTCCACAGACTATTGAAAAAGGAGCATTTGAAATCACACAAAATTCAAAGCTCATTCAGTCAATCTGTCAGTAATTATTTGTTGGAAAAATTTTAAAATTCTTTGGCGACAATCTCTACTCTGTGCAACTGTTTGACCACAGACTATTATGTGTTTGACATTGGCAGTATGAACGTAAACAAACGACAGATTATTATGTGTTTGACATTGGCAGTATGAACGTAAACAATTAATGTTTTATTTTATTTTATTTAATGTATTTGTAACACATATTATATATAAATTTTAGCTTTCTGCACTCCTTCTCCATATAAACTTTAACTATGCCTAATCTCACACTCCTCCGCGCGCTCAATATGCTTAAAAGGGGGTACAAAATTTTCTCTTCACGTATTAATATATAGATTTCGGTAAACATTTTGGCTATTTTGGATTTTGCCTATATTTATTCGTTTCCGAAATATTAATGTTTTAAAGTTAGGGCGTGTCCCTAATTTATAACGGTGCGTGTGCGAATACATAACTTCAACGGAAATATCCGCTGGGCGTTTACAATTGTTTGGAATGCTCGCTACAGCGCGAGATATGGTTCTATCGACTTAAATTTATTTTATACTTGATTTTTTAAAACTTTCTACATATAACCCCAAATCTATGGGATTTGGTACGTTATATACACCCCCACCCGTTTAAAAAAAATGAATGTAGATTATACAGTTATTTATTATTATTTTTTTTTTACATGTATATTCTTCATGTTTTACAAGTATGCATTGTGCTATTTACTTACAAAAACATATACTGATATAACTATCCCATTCATACAAGCTTTATAAATATCACTTACATCTAATACATTAAGATATTGTGTATAAAAATATTGTGAGACAATGTTTGTAGCACGGGTAGTATTTAATAGCCAGACATTTAGCCAGGTATTTCACACAGATGACAACAGACAATTGTGGTACGTGAGTTCAGGAATGTGCTTCCGTTTGCTACCTCTGTTATCGCGTAGCAAACGTCGCTAATTAGCCTATGCGTTTAAAAACCAGCTGAGCGCGGCTTGTGTGCGCGACATTGCTTTGTGAACGCGTTTTCTGTAACCGTTACCCGTCTGTCTCACACCTCGCTCATGTGTTTGTTCTCCCGCGCTACGAATGATTGTTATTTATTTATAACTTGCCCACAATTATTATTATTTATATCTAATACTCTAATTTATATTAAACAATTATTATTTATATTTAAATATTAGTATTTAAATTATTCCTAACTTTATATGATTTATATTTACAGCGTTTCTAATAGTCGTTATCACGCGCCTAAGATTTTTTTTTTATTATTCGTAATATTTTCTTAACGAAGCCGCGTGATATTTTCCTATAATTTTCCTCCTATCTAACGTTGTGACGATAAATGTGTGCGGTGAAAGTTGTTCGGCTAATAAGTAGGGCCCGTTGTACAACCGAAAAAACTTTGTTGCTACGTTTAAATCTCGTCGTCCAACCGGGTTTGCCTTCAGAAGAACATTTTCGCCTAACACAAAGTTCGTTAGTTTATGACTGTTGTTAAACCTTTCCGCACGCCTTCGTCCTTTCGCCGCTATTCTTTCTTTTATTAATAGATTTTTACATTGGACCGGAAGAGGTAAATTACTCGTTTTCGGCGTGTGCAAATATTCCTGCCAAAATCTTTCTGGCTTTTGTCCAGCGTCTAACTCTGCTGGTGTGTATTCTGTCGTGTCATGGTAGCTTTCATTTATTGCTGCTTCGAAAAATAGTAAGAATTCGGGCCACTTGCTCTGATCTTTATGGCAATAAATTCGGAACATTTTCCCTATCTCTCGATTCACTCTTTCAGCAAGATTCCATTGTGGTCTTCTTATTGAAGTGAGGATTGCCTTGATGCCGTTTCTTTCCAAGGTTGCTGCCCAGTGCTTATTCTGGAATTGTTTTCCCTGGTCGCTAAGCACACTCTTAATTTGTCCATGTTCCGGAATATACTTATTAAGTATTACGTTTAATACGGACTTCGTGGTGGGTCTAGGTATCGCGTATAGACCGATTTTCTTGGTAAAGACATCCACACATACTACAATATGTTTTAACATTATGGTTGCCTTAGGTAGAGGTCCCAGGAAGTCGGTTGCGATCATCTGTCCCTTCCCTTCCGTTATCACATCGGCCATGGGAACATAAGTGTGTAAATTCGGTGCTTTTGCGGTTTGGCACGGAAGACACGTTTTTAATAACCTTCGCACTCTTCGATACATATCGGTGATCATAAAATCTTCTTTCAATATTTTTACGCATTTTAACGGCGAAGCGTGAGCCATTTTTAGGTGTAATTGTTGTGCTATACACTCTAGCATAGGTGGAGATAGTACCACCTTCCATTCGCCCTGTAGTAATTTATACAGTATGTTATTCTGTATCTGATAGTGTGGACTTTCTTGCGCTGCGATCACCTGCTTTTTAACACGGAGTCTGTGGTCATTGTCCATCTCGCGTCCTATGTTCTGTAGCATATCAGTTCCTTCCGGCGCGACCGTGTATTGAATGTCCAATACCTTCAACTCGTTGTCAGCTGCTTCGTAGACCTCTTCTCTTTCTACAGGTGGATATCTACTCAAGGTGTCGGCTGTGGTATTCTCTGATCCTTTACAGTATTTGATTGTGAACGAGTATTCTTGAATGGCTAACACCCATCGTGTCAGTCTGGAGTTGGCTAGCCGGCATTTTAGTATGAAAGATAATGCTTGATTATCTGTATGGATTTCGAAATGGGTACCGTATAGGTAATGTCTGAATTTTCTGAGAGCGTTTATAATGGCTAGTATTTCTTTTTCTGACGTACAATAATGCAACTCGGCGCCTTTGAGCCTTCTATTAGCGTATGCAACAACATGAAGACCTCCTTGTTCAACACGGCGCCAATAGCGTACTCACTGGCGTCAGTATACATTACGTACTTCCTGCCATTTTGTGGATGGAATAACTGTAGGTTGGTTGTGAATAAACCCTTAACCCTCTCAAACGCATTGTTGAGTTCAGAACCCCATTTCCACTTTATATTTTTGCGTACCAGCTATAGCAAGGGGACTGTGTATTCGGCGTATTTGCTGGTGAATTTCCTGTAGTATCCCGTGAGTCCTAGGAATGCTCGTAGTGCTTTGAGATTCTTGGGCACAGGGAACTCCACGATACTCCTGAGCTTCTCTGGGTCCGTGCTGATGCCTGTGGCTGAGATTATGTGTCCCAGAAACTTTATGTGAGATTTTATGAACTCACACTTGTCTAGTTTGAGCGTGATGTTAGCTAGTCTCAATTTCTGGAAGACGCTCCTCAAATGTTCAAAGTGTTCCTCCAACGTGCGGGATATCACAAGGATGTCATCCACAAATATTACTGTGTAAGGGTCTACTTCCGGTCCTAGGGCTCTCTCTAGGCATCTTACGATCGCGGCGAGACTCGTACTTAGGCCGAAGGGTACCACTTTGTGCTGGTAGCATTTGTTATTAAAGATGAATGCTGTGTACTTTCGATCCTGTTCGCTCAACGCAACTTGCCAGAAGCTCGCTTTCTGATCCAACTTCATGAGGTAACTAGCTCCTTCGCATTTTATGAAAAGATCTTCCGCTGTTGGCGCGCAGTCGACCTCCTTCTCTACCAAATTGTTCAGGTTTCGCATTTCTAGACAGAGTCGCATTTCTCCTGACTTATTACAAACTACGAGCAGTGGATTAAGGAAGTTACTATTGCATCTGTCTATGATGTCTTCATCTAACATCCGCTGTATCTCTTGCTGGACTTCAGCTTGGTATTTTATGGGTACTTAGTAGAGTCTTCTTATGAACTTCTCGGGTTCTGCAATATTTATATTGTGTTGGTAGACTGTCGTGGTTGAAAGTCGCTCGCTGAAAATATCTATATCCTCTTCCTGAAGCGACCTTCGTGCAGTTCGGGAATCTAAGGTAGGTTCCCCCTCTTCACCCCCTTCATATTTAATTACATGTTTTGGCGGGCGCGTAATTTTACTTGGGACACCGTACTCTTGTGTTGGTGTGGTGTGGTGTTTAGCTTAAAAATGTAATTATTGTCATTAATGCAACATTTTAACAGACGTTCCCCAATGTCAACTTCCGCGCGTATTTGCCGCAAGACATCGACCCCCAATAATACATCGCATATTAGATTTTTAATCTCTACTACACACACTTCAAACTGCACATTTTGTACTGCAATTGTTATATAACGTTGCGTGTCAATTTTTTCTCTAGTGTCTGTAGCCGTGCGTATGTAGAATTGATTGATTGGAAGCGATGGGGCTGTACGGAAATATTTTTTATTTGCGCGTAAAAATCTTTCACTAATACCGGATATCACACTACCGGTGTCCAAAAGTACTTGCGTGGGAACGCCGTTAACGTGAGCCTGTAGTACCGGACATGCTGTGTTAGGGGAGCATTGTTGTTTTGTGCTTGACTCCAACAATGGTTCTCTAACATCCGGTGGGAACACATTATTAACTGGCACACAAATGTCACGAGGAAAATCACATTTCTTACCGCTAATAATTTTCTTATTACTAACAATCTTATTTCTAAATATTTTTGCAGTGTTTATTGCGCATCCTTTTTGGGTGCGCCCTGTGGCACGTTTTTTGTACGGGGATTCTGTTTCACTTTGGCAATAGGGTCCCGAACATTTTCTATTTCGCTAGTGTGTGCGGTCGTAGTAGTATTTGATACCGCGACTGTTTGTATGGCTCTCATTGGAGTTCCATCGTTGCCTTTACTTATCGGTTTCTGCCTATTGAAACTCGCCTTCCCCTTATATTCAACGGTTTTATTTTGCGGTTTCGGCGATTCTGGTTGCGGAGCCGAACTAGTACTAGGCCTTGGATCAGTTTGGGTCTGATATTGCCCACGTCTATTTTGGCTATCATTATTTGGATTATAGTTCGGGCTATACCTCCACCCGCCGAAATCGAAAACGGTTTCACTTTGGGATATTAACATTAATAGTTCGTCAAACGTACGTATACCTTGCGTAAATGCGGCTACACGAATATTATGATTAAAATGGTACGCCAATTTCGTGACTATATCGACCTCGGAAAACGCTGGTGTTAAATGTTTCGCACGTTCAACCTGTTATATGATATAGTTTTCAGGCGTTATACCCTGCTTCCGGTCATAACGTCCGTATTCTAATTCATTACGCAATAGTCTTTGCGTGTGCGCATTCCAATATCGGTTTTCAAACATTTGTCTAAATTCCGTGTATGTGGTAATTTTATCACGTATAATGTTATACCATCGCCCGGCTGAATCGCGCATCGCGTTAACTACCCACTGTATCCGGTCTTGGTCCTCTAATCGCGAACCTACCCTTGCCATTTCGTTTTCGCAAATTAGCAAGAACTCGATCGGGTTTTCATTATTTTCACCGGTGAAATAGACTCGATTCTTTTCGTCTACCTGCCCTTGTACTAGAATATTTGGTGCCGATTTCCTCCGTACTTCCTGTCGCACTTTAGAAATCTCCTCGCTAAGCGTTTGTAATACATTGACTCTATTTGTATCGACATCGGAACGAACTTCTACAATCGACGCGTCTAACCTAGCAACTTGTCGTTGTGTTTCGCTTACGTCGATTTGTATCCGTACTTCAAGGTTATCGACTTTTTTAGCTACATCCGCTGTCTGTTTTTCACACTTGCTGATGTGTTCTTTAAATCGCCCTTCCATACGCGAAATCTGTTCAATAAACGATTTATGCATTGTGGTCTCAAAAACCTTAAAACGTTCATTTTTTTTTTCGATCGTATGAATTTTTTTCTCCGACTTCGGTAACTTTCGAATCTAAGCTTTTCGCGCTTTCATCGATTTTAGCAGCTATTTCTTTATTTACTTGCTCGAATTTTGCATTGATTTTTGCATCGGTTTGTCTTATCTCCGCGTTTATATCCGCGGTACTCTGTTCTAATACCTCGGTTAAGCTAGTTTTCTGTGCGTCTATTTTAGCTGTTATTTCCGCGATATTTAGTTCAGCTTTGGCTGCACTTTGCTCAAATTTCGCGTTCATTTCTGCCGCATTTTGTTTCACTTCTTGTAACAATTGTTTTAACATTTTGTCGGTCTCCATTATTACACAATATTCTTAACACTATTGCTGTACTTATTACCAATTGACAAAACTTTCTTTAGGGATTGTTTGGGTTGGACGCCAGCTGTTTTACAAATTAAAACAGCAAATTTGTCGAAATTTAATTTCCTACAATTAAATTTTACAATTTAAAATTTAATCAAAATTAAATCGTGCCCCACGTTCCGGGCGACATATATAACTAATTAAACCTTGTTAACTTTGGGAAGCCCCAAGTTCAGGGCGACATTTGGAACTTTACTGAACTTGCAAACTTTACAAATTATGGTGTGTGAACTGACCTACCTGCTGTGCGTTCTTGCGTCTTCTTCTTCCGACTAGGGCCGTAGGAATTTGTGATTTGAATTCGAAAGTAGGTTAATTCAAAAGTACAAGCACAAAGTGTATCGTTATAATAATTGTGAATAATGTTGTGATGTTGGTAGATTTTGGAGTACAGCAATAACAAAACAGTGTCGGGTATAAAATTGGGGTTTATTATTCTAATAGCACATAAAATGAAAAACTTATATCTAATGTAATTCTTACGTACTAAAGAGTAATGAGTAATTTGATCAATGTTTTCTGAACGAATATTAGCTTTCAGAAGGAAAGCTTATAAATATGAATTTATTCGAACTTGTTCCTTATTACTTTCAAAGTTAAATATTTAAATAATTTAATTATGATTTTTCAAGGTTTTAATATTGATTTTACTATTTCAGAATGCTTTTAAAATACTCCTAAATAAATTAGCCGTGAATCTTGTTCTACGTGCTTTTTATTTACATTGTGATTGGTTTGACATATACTGCAGTAAAAGTTTCTTAAGTGATTTAATATTAAGATTTGTATAGCGCTTTTTATCTACTCTACTTCTTATCTATTTCTTCTTAATTAACTTATACTTGTTCTACAGATTATCACAATATTGAAGTTCTTATTAACTTAGAGTCTCTGTTTTTATAGGCGTCTGAATGAAATTGACTTTACAATTGATTTTAACAAAAGAAAGAAAAATGGTTTTCTTTATATAAAATGTATAAATGATTTTGACTTTCCTGGTACTGAAGTTCTGGATGATGTCCTCTGGGGTCCCTCGATGTCCTAGTCCAATCAACTAGTGGCGATGATTTCCGCTGCGTAATGGGTTCCAACGAAGAGTTCAGGGATCAGCAACTCCGGTCCTTCAGCAACTGTTGATGGATTTAACGTCAGTGGTTTAACTGCTGCAACTGCTTCAGGCCCTCGGTCTGGATACTCTGCACTGGTGTGTGTGTGTGTGTGTACCTCGTCTCGGGTGTAGCTCTGCGTCGTCAGTTCTTCAGCTCGTACCACGATTTAGACGGCCTGGTTCTGTTGTAGTCTGGGCGTGACTTCTAGTAGTATATGGTCGATTTCTTATATGCGTACGCCAACAGTTTAGGTGTATTGCGCAGTACGCTTATTTGTTGATGAATAAGACTATCGCACGTAGACGCCGTCACAGTCCAGTCGTTCTAGAAGAGTGTCTGTGTTGTCTAGAAGTTGAACCATTTGTCGGTTGGATGTCCGGTTGCAATTTTTATTGCGATTATCTTGGCTGCAAGACAAGTTATGCTTAATCTAACATACACATTTGATTCGTCATTTTTACAATTATAACATATCCAAATCTGAACTTCCTAGCTCACTTACTATGGAAGTTATTTAAAAAAAATGAATTAGCTCATTAACTCTTAAATTATATTTAATGAAATTCGCACACCTTATTCTTAATATTTCGGTAAACATTTTGGCTATTTTGGATTTTGCCTATATTTATTCGTTTCCGAAATATTAATGTTTTAATGTTAGGGCGTGTCCCTAATTTATAACGGTGCGTGTGCGATTACATAACATCAACGGGAATATCCGCTGGGCGTTTACAATTGTTTGGAATGCTCGCTACAGCGCCAGATATGGTTCCATCGACTTAAATTTATTTTATACTTGATTTTTTAAAACTTTCTACATATAACCCCAAATCTATGGGACTTGGTACGTTATAATATGTATATATATATATATATATATATATATATATATATATTTGTTTTTTAAGTGTCAGCGCCCGCGCGTGTGTAGAAATGTACGTTCAAAAAGCGTTTGTTATATTATTAGCTGAATTTTATTTTGTTTTTAAAAACGACTGTCTTAAGTACAATAGTAAAATATTTTTAAGAGCCTATGAATGCCAAAATTAAAGTACATTAATTTTTCGTCAAAGTTCTTTATGAACAATCTAGTTTCTCAGGTATTAAATATAGCTTTTAACGAACAAGGTATATTCGTTAAGATAAACGCTTCAATTGAAATGTTCATAATTTGAAATTTCACTGAAATCTACAAAGGG
Source organism: Magicicada septendecula (assembly GCA_034769895.1). Taxonomy (NCBI): domain Eukaryota; kingdom Metazoa; phylum Arthropoda; class Insecta; order Hemiptera; family Cicadidae; genus Magicicada; species Magicicada septendecula. The sequence goes on along the minus strand of CM068368.1, from coordinate 590,720,997 downwards.
AAAATAGCCGAATATTTGCTTAATATCAATGAACCAAAAATCTGTTATAGATTTTAACGGGGAATTAATGGGGAAATTACATAAAAATGTAAATACATGTTTTACCCTGTAATATGAGCACACTTTATTCTATACAAAATCAGTAGAATATTTAATATAGGCCTAATAATTAAATAAAATTTGAAGAATTTAATAATCAGCAATGTTTGAAAACATTTATAACGTCAATCCTAAAATTTTGTACTACAGGAAAATTTTCAGAATTATATAAAGTGAAATATTGTTCCTTGGAAATTGACTTTTACTTTGTAATATGTTTAAAAAATACTAGATAGATAAAAATTTTGTTTGTTTATTTCATATAATTTTAGTATTAAGTCCTACGTTTCACAGTTACAATTAATATTGATAGAATTATTGAGCGTACGTTGCTTTCTTTTATGTTTTGGGGTTTGGCAACGAAATCCTGCAACTCAACTACGTTTACCAGGAGGGTTGCTCGACGAGATGTTTTATATTCGTGTACATTTTACTCAACGAGAGTGCAAACTTGTACATGACGCAAAACGAAGTTTTTGAAACCTATACAGTAATTATGCTGCTTTTAGGAAGTTATATGTATGTTGTGTGTGTATATATATATATATGTGTGTGTGTGTGTGTGTGTGTGTGTGTGTGCTGTTTGTCTCCGAGGTATCTTTCCAGGTTATCTTTTACACTTTGTCTCTGCCCGAGTTATGAAAGAGACTACAGTCTTCGATTAATCAGTGTAAGTGTTCTCGCCAAAAGTGTAGACTGATTGTTCTTGTCATTGCTGGCAGTACGAAGCTTCAATTTCGTGTGGCCAATTCGCAGTCTAGTGATGCAAACATTTCACGACGACTGCGGACGCCTGCTATTTGGCATTTATGGGCGCTCTATTTCACGGGAGAAAATTTTCTCTGCCATGTGTTCCACATTTGCTGCCACACAGCAATGGTGGTTGTAGTAGCTAGTTTGTACTAATCTCATCGACAGGCGGGATGTCCGCAGCAAACATCAAGCAAAATAGAAGATGAATTGAAGCCTTCTGACGCATGTAGTGGCGTAACTATTGTATCTGGATTGCCTACGCCAGTTTGAAAACTCAGTGAATCCGTACACGTAACAAAATTTCCTTCACCTCGGTGTTCGAATACAAGAAGAGCCTCCCACACCGCATACATTTTGAGCCTGCCACACCGCAATGTTCAGGAGAGGGCCACTCCGCTTTCCGTCTTGGAGCCATCAGTGTACAAAATGTTATGTTTTTGACACATTTCTCCAGGACTCATAAAATGGAGTTTCGGTTCAGTAGGACAGCATGATTTCTTGGTTCTACTGGCGACACCAACTGGCAATTTTGTTTGCTAAGTACCCAGGGCGGCACCGTGGTTTAGGACTATTTGGACCATAGGCGCTTGGATGTCGTAGCGTCGGGCTAATTTGAGCGCACGGACGCCGGCTCGTCCAGTAGACGTAAAACGGTTGTCGTTTATTCTAGCATGTATGTTGTTCGCCAGAAACAGGTGGAAAGAAAGACAGGTAGATTCACCATTGTTAACCGTGTACATAAACTATTAATTTGTTTTGACAACAACTTTCAGTTATAACTATCCCAATAATGAGATTGATTTACACTTACTCCTCGAATCCAACATTTTCCCAAAACTACCAAGGTTAGGTTGTTTATTATTAGCATTGTTAGAATACAGCGTCCACTTTAGGTTTTCTCCTCTGAATAAACAAAAAATTCTCTTTCAACGTAACAACAAATAATCAATATTTCTATACAACACATCAAGAACCTAATGAAGCAGTTCTGTCCTCTCATAATTGTATCCAAATAATAAAAAAGTCTTCTCTTCTTAAAAATATATTATATTTAAGAACTTATATGTAATATATATTTACTAATTAAAATTTTGGTTATGCGGCTTGGTAGTGCAAATATTTTGTCCATATATCTCAGAAAAAGCAACGGATGTCGCAGACGTAGCTTGTATTTTCTTTACAATACAAGCTTTGTGCAGAGCTCATACGAGTCGCCCTTGTGGCGTAGAGCGGCCCGCGTGGTGCACAAGGTCCAGCTTTTTCAAGCACGACCTCCTGGCTGAAGAGTACGCCACGCATCCATAATCCACTTTGGATAGCACTAGCGTGGTGTACAGGCGCAATAAAATTTCTCTATTGGCTCCCCCATGTCATATGGGAGATGCACCTCGCAGCAGGTCGTCTACATGTGCACTCCATTTTAATTGTTATGTAGAAAGTTAAATGCGGAGATCTGATTACGGACCTATAATGTAGGCAACGCTTATCGTTAAGGTCGAGTCCGGACACCTTCCTCGCTTTCGACAGGAGCGACAACGCTCGTGTTTCTTGCCGAGAAAGAAAATCCTATGTTGTTAGCATATTCTACCATCGTGTCTATACCACCTTGCATTTTACTCTTTATCATCGCGTTGTGTTGACCTAGTAGAACAACTGAAGATTGTCAACATGCAAGCAATTCCCTACTGACATTTATGTGCACTCAAAGATCCTTTTAATGGCGATAGTAAAAAGCGTGCCGCTCAACGGAGAACCCTCCGGTCCATTTTTCAACTCGTGTTGAGTCGAAAGTGATTGCCTAGCCCGAACACAAAAAACGCTGTTTCTGAGAAAGCTGGAGACAAATTTCGGCAGGCTATCTTTGAGCTACCAATCGTGTACTTGTTGCATGATTTTATATCTCTACGTTAAGTCGAACGCTTTCTCCAAAGTGAAGAATACTGTAACCATGTTTTTTCCCGATGAAACTGATTTCAACTGCGGTTTCTAGATAAACCAGTTGATCAGTAGTAGAATGGTGTCTCTGGTACCACACTGGTGTGCCGTCAGAAGGTGAATTTTTCTAGACACCAAGTGAGCCGGCTGTTTACCATCATCTTCAGTAACTTTTCTAGATACCACATCAGCGCTACTGAACGATAGATTTCTGATTTTAGGGAATCTTTTCCCGCCTTCAGAATCCGGATGACTCCTCCTGCGTCCATATGGCGTTATAGAATGCCAATGATGTAGCAATTGAAAGATTGTCTGTACCTCGTTATTTAAGCTTGTGCAACTATTCCAATATTTTTTTTTTATTATGTGTTCGTTTCTTCATTATTTGAATTTTTATTTAGCGCAGTCGGGAAATCCGGTAAGATCTTTTCAAACTATTTCACCCATTGCCAGTTTTTCTTCATTCCATTTTGTTATTTATTAACACTACGATGGGGATGTTCTAATTGCTACATAGTTATTCTACATAAATTAATTAGAAAATGTATTCTAATTTGTGATGAACAGAGTAAAGAGTTTTGATATATCTGAAAGCTATTCTTCTTCAATGATTCTACAGTCGATGTCTTTAAGACAATGTTCTGTCTTGATTAATTATGTTCCCTGGATATTTCTATATATGACAGACTCTTGTAATTATACAGTCTAACATTACGTCATTTACTTCTTCAGCTTATACGTAAATATTCTCTTGTATATAAATTAATTTTAAAACTCCACTTTAAATATTCGTTAGCAATTATGTATTTATCTATCATTCATTATTATTTTTTCGTTAAATTTTATCGTTAACAATGACAACCCGATCATCTGCAAAACGGAGTGTATAGAGACCATCTGATCCGATTTCTTCCCACATCCTTGAGCATTTCCTACTCTATTCATTTAGAGATTCCGAAATATATGTTTTAAACGTCGTAGGAGAATGAAATTATTTTTCTCTTAAGGCCTTTGACAGTATATTTGCAACATATCGCTCCCTCTTATAGATATTGAAAATACTTCAAACAGATGTGGGTTTTATTCCGCTTTTCTTAATACTTCAAATAACCTAGGGAAACTATCATTAGCTGACTTGAGGTTATAAAAATGAAATATGTATTCCAGTTGCATGCCTACCCATTTCTCAATTAGCTGTATTAATATAAATATATTATCTAAACAAGACCTACCAGCTCGAAAATCCCTTTGCTCCTACAATTCACTGAAGGTCTTTCTTCTCTTCCTTTCAAAATTCGACTTTAATACTTTCCAATGTAACTAATTCCACGATTAGTCACACTAATTCCACGACAGTTTCCGCAGTTGTTTTACTTTCATTTTCATACGTGTAACTTGTTTATGTCGTACTCTAGTCATCAGGTATGACATGACACTCCAATAACGATTTTTTTCTAATCTCATTACGTTGTTTGGTCCGTATTTAAAAACCTCGATTGAAATATTTCCATGCCCAAAAGCTCTTTTATGCTTTATCATCTACAAAGCTAACATCCCTTGCTGGGTAATTGCTTCTAGAGTACCCCTTTCTCTTTCATCAATATTATATTAATTACTCGTTCTAAAACCTTTTTCTGTCTTCTGCAAATAAAGATCATCAGTGTTTTCACACTCCTACAGACTACTTATCGATATGTAATTTCACGATATTAATTGATGACTCGTTGGGTACTTGTTGAAACATATTAATACAAAGGTTTTAAAATGTGTTTATATATTTTTATATATTTACCAAGTGTTTATTTTATATATTTTTAAAAACCTTTGATATGTAATTTTGCTGTTCGTATCTTTTTTGAGCCCGGTAGAGCCATGGATTGGACGATATTACAAATACCGTACTACACCGACTTTAGGACAGTGGTGTTCGCTTCCTGGTCGACTTGTTCAACGCCTTGCTTTTTGCTAGGCTATTTTTTTTTTAAATCGCGCCAGACGGCGGTCACTACAATCCCGATGCTGGATAAAGACGTCAAGTTCGCCGATAGTGTTTAGCCTATCAGCTTCCTATCAGCCAAGTGGAAAGTTTTCTACATTTATCTACGGTACAAGGGCGAGTACTGGGTCATATAAAGCGGTTTGATATTCTGGTAGACCGAGGAATTCGGACTGCATGCTGGGTACTCTTCGACGCCTCATCTCATGTGGAAATAGCCGGGATGAAACTGATGCCGTTTATTTCGATTTCGACAAAGCTGTTGATCTTGCCTGGCTTCCTGAACGTCTGTACAAACTGACGGAAATTCCGATTTCGAAATGCTTTCGACAGTTCACTTGATCAATAGCTTTCTTCGGAACAAAAACTTCTTCGTGAGAGAGGACAGCCATCTTTTAACGGAAACAGCATTTACCGCTAGAGGGCCTCAGGGCAGTGACTTACGTCTCCTGCTTTACTCTGTGTACGACAATGACTTGAACGACTTAATGACTCTGTCAGTGACTCTGTGTGCCACGTTGGCTTGAATCCGGTTAGTCATGTTCGGCAAGACACGGCAGTAGTGATAGTAGTGCTGATTGTAGGGCTGAAATAGGCGTTATCTGGGTCTACGAACAGCTGGATGCTTGCGTTGAGTTGACGGAGAAATGGTACTACTGTAATTTACTCCAGATGCTAAGGGTTCTCTCTTAGACTCCACATAGGCTACATTTGGCTCTGCCTGGTGTGAAGTATCTAGGGCTCCGCTTTGATATACGTCTCACCTGGCTGACACATTCCACACAAGTAGTTCACAGAATGGCCATTCACTTATACTAACTCTGTCCTCCTACTCACGCAGCAATACAATGTCCCGTCACTTTAGACAACTCATCGTTACTACTTACGTGATACGGCACCTACGCGACCCTAGTATGGGATTACTTGACACAGACTAATGACAGTTAGTACTTGGGAAAACGACAGTCTCTCACGACCAAGGTTTTCACTTGGCTACTAAAGCTCATTACGTGACATATAAGTCGATTATCCGCAATGCTCTAGGTGTCCGTTATCTAAACGCCACAATACGTCGCTGTGCACTTTTCTAGGGCAATCCTAGAATGGACAGATGAGTGCCATCGGTCAGCACCTATTTGTCCTCGATGAACGTTCACACATGTTTTTAGAGTTAAAGAATATTTATTTGAAATTCACTGCCGGTAGTATACACACAGGAATTGTGGTGTACTACAAGCGCGAGAGCTCTTTTCAAGCTCGGAACACGGCGTAAAAGCCTCTAGTATAACAATCCAGCTGTGAAAAATTTGTTTTACTTTTGCAGTTAGTTACTTCTTTTGTAACATTCGTACACATTCTGGTATATATTCTGTAATAAATTCTATTCTCGTTGTCCTGAATTTTGTTTATAACCAATTTTTTATAGTTTTCACTCGTGTAACTTCAACTTTATCTTCCAACTAATTTGTCTATCATTCAAGCTGTAATTTCTCATACTGAATTTTTATCGTAGAGTTTTTTTGCTGCCTCAAGTACACAGTTTTTAAGACTCTCGTATAAAACTTCTACATTTTCTCCTTGACATTCTTTTAATTTGATGGATAGCTGTAGCAGATGGAAGAACCTTACATCTACGTAAGAATACAATCTATGTTGTACCTTACCATTTCTGTAACTTCGTATTTCCTTGTTTCCCCATAATTGGAATTTGTTCCATAATTGACCATAATATATGTTCGCTTTGACCAGGAAATGATCTTAACAACATTCTAGCCCTCGATATACCTGCACATCCATTGTTTTGATATTCAAAGGTTGAAGCTGGATTACTTAGTCGATGATCCTGAATTATCTGCTATCCTTAAATGGTGTATACGTTAGTTTCTATTTTGTATTGTATTCTATTTCATATTATTTTGTCGTGTTTTGTAGTTAGTACGTTAAATTATTCTTCTTAAGATTGGGAAGCCTATGTATCCTGGCAGCGTGTAAGAATATTAATGTCTTATGTTTGTAGGATCGTGTGACTGACAAATCAATGAAGTCTTAAAAAAAAAAGTTATATATTACAACATAATATGGTATGATGCACACATAAACGTACATGAATGCACAAAATAACTTAAAATCTTATGTATAATAATTTTAATGCATTTTTCGTTAATTATGTTGCATCATAAACGATCCCAAATAGTTGATGTTGTTATTACTTGGAATGAGCAATGAGAGAAGGCCTAGAAGGGTACTAAAATATCATCCGCTTTATCGAAGAAAAATGGAGAGGCGTCGAAGAACCTGGAGACAGGTTGTAGAGACGGACATGAGGAACAGAAATTTAAAAGGGACTGGCTGAGGAAACAGAAATTACTGGCTGCTGGGACAAACTATGACTAATGGAGTAATAGTGTTCCCGTAATATGTATAAGAGAATTAAGCGAATACGCTTAGAAAAATACAAAATAGCGCTTAGGGTTGTGATAAAACGGCCAAAAGTGCAGTAAGCATACCACTCCCAACAACAAACACGGCCAGACAGTGAGGCACACACACACACACACACACACACACACACACACACACACACACACACACACACACACACACACACGTTAACAATAACACGGACAACTTCTATACATTTTTACATATTGAATTTTCATTATCAGCAGCATGAGTCGTTATAGTGGATAAGAAGTACTATTTTTCCTTTTAGTAATAGGTTTCAAATTTATGTATACTTATCATAAAGTGAATTGCGGGAAGAAAGTTAAACATAACTTTCTGTTATACCGGAATCTTTTATTATTTAATCTGTGTAGATATCTGTTCATTTATTGTCAATAGTTTACGGTACAGTATAATTACGATTGCCTCACACCATTATTTTTACTTCCATATTCCTTAAGGAAATGGAAGTATGGTGATGGCAAAAAAAATCGTGTTCGAGATTATTGCAGATTCTGATTGTACTACATTGAGTGATTTGACTGATTCAGCTGTCTGCTGCGACGTTCATTTGCACCACCAACACCTCCAACATTTTGTGACTCATAGGACAGTCAGCGGCGAGCTACAGTATTCACTTCTGTCTCTTGAATCGTGCACTTTAATGTATTTATTCATTACATATACTGACCTGTTACAGTTATCATCGCTGTTGTTTCTGTGCGTGAGCAAAAATTATTGTATTTGCGGTATTGTAGTGTCGTCATGGCGACACAGAAAAGAAACATGCGCAGTTTTTGAACGTCTTGAAAAAGGTGAGTCTCTACAAAATCTTGCTTTATAATTAGGCTTTGGTGTAACGGCAATTAAAGATTGGAGAAAAAATAGAAAACAGCTAGAATGTCATTCGTTGTCAGTGGAAGGAAAAGATGCTTTAAAAAACTTAAGAAAATAAAAAGGCCTAAGTCTGAACTGTTAGACAACGCCTTGTGGATATGGTTTTGCCGAGAAAGACACAAAATAACTCCTCTTGTCTGGACCTATAATTAAAGGAAAGCGATGATTTTACGCACAAAATTATTGGGGGAAGATGAAAAATTTACAGCGAATCAAGGGTGGAAAATCGCCATGGCATTCGTCAAATAATCATTTCAGGATAGAAACTTTCAGCCGATCAATCTTTTGCTAGTCCGTTTGTCAGCATATTCAAAAAGCTACTTAAAGAGAATGACTTGATAACCAGCAAGTACAAAACGTCGATGAAAAACGGGTTTAAATTATAAAATTCTCCCTAAAAGACTCTTGCACCAAAAAACGAGACAGTGGCCGGAACTAAGTTGGCCAAGGAAAGACTGACAATCACAAAAATTGAGGGGGCTGAACCAGCCGACAAAAATTTCTCATACTGAAGCTAAACAGGCATTTGATGTGGCCCTTCAGTACATAGAAGAACATCCTTCATCAATGACCTTCGATATTCTTTGGATGACAAAATTGAGAGATTTAGCCGACAGGGCACGAATATCCTCTTTGAAGCAAAAGAGAATTACTGATATTTTTGTATCAGATATATATATTATTTTCTTATTTCTTGAATAAATTAAATCTTTAAGATCATAAGCACTTTAATTTGTTTTAGTCACGTCTTTTAAAATATTTTGGGGGATTTACTGTATTTTTTCTCTCCTTGGATTATCCGACATTTTTTCCCTTCCGACCATGACTGTAGTCCGCTTGGTGACATATAATCAAGGTGTATGTGTAGATAAGGGAGAATAAAAAACGACTACAATACTTGAAAAAATCTGCTGCCTTTTATTAAAACTATCTTATTTAAAATTTTCCAGTGGTTACAATAACAGTGCGCTTGATTAATGTGTAAATTACTATAATTATTTAGTACTAATATGATGATTTAATGAATCTGCAATACAGTAGATTATAAAATTTTTAAACATAGTATTCTGGTAATATTTCGGCAACGTTATCAATGATGTTATTGGTAGGTTTACTAGTCATAATGTTTCTACGTATTAGTAATAAAATCGTTTATCGTAAATCAGTTAAAAATTACTAGACACAATCGCACAAGTATTTCATCCAATCGTTTCTTTCTTCACCCTAACTTATTGCTGTGAGATCTGATAGTTGGTAAGTCTTGTAACACCAGCAGACCTAAAACACGGTCAATAATGTTGGGTATAATGATCACAGCAGTCGCGGTTTAACCGATAGGTCAGCTCTATGTGTAGACAGTTATACTACACTGTCAAATTCACTCCCATGAGAGACAATCGTAGTATCGACATCACACTTGCAATGTTCACTAAAACTGAAAACCTATAATGCAGATCGTAAATGTCACACAATATTACATATTTAAAACAATTATTTAAATTCAGTATACACAAAATTAAAGAATACAAAATATTAGTTTAAAATTCAAATTTTAATTTAAGTAATTATAAAACTAACTTACTAACTTCAGTTGCTGAAGATATAAAGTGTTTTATTGTTTTATTTACTTGTTGTGTGTAGTTGTACTTATGAGAAATCTACAAATTGAATTTCAGATTGAAGGTTTGTCAAGTGACATGAATATAACATATACGATTGGTAAATACTTCCTCTTTATTTTCTGTCATAAAACATTTTAAATAATTTATTAAAGTCTCAAAGGTTTTCTTTTTACAACCGTTTGTTCACCAGATAATTTCTAATTACAGTTACACATTGTGAATCGTTAAGCTTATTTACAGTATTAATCATTAAGCAAATTACTTTCATAGTTACTATGTGTTTGCTATTAAATAATTTGTATATATTTGTATATATAAGTTTTATATTTGTATATGTATATATTATAAGTTATTAATTTTATATCCTTCATCAAAATAGCAATTTTTTTTTTAGTGCAGTGAATTGTAAAACAGTTACCAACCGTATTGTGGTCGTTCTGTGTGTCCTCAGTACAGTCTCAATACGCGTTTTCAGTTTTCTCACCTGCCCCTCAGTTTCACCTAGTGATCTTAGGTAAACTGAAATTTTCATGCTGCCCTTGTGAGCTTGATAATATACTACAATTTCCTACCTATCTCTGATTTATCTGATAGCTTCTGTTCAATGGATGGCTCACATACTGATGGCCAAACATACGTTTTGTTTTTAGTTATTGTATTATCCCTTTAGGTTTTCTTTTAAATTACAGGATTTCCGTGCAAGTAGGTGATACGTTTTCAGCATCTTACATGCCACTTCCCTAAGCATTAATAGTCCACGCTCTGCGTTTGACTATATTATATACATAACAGACAGTAGGTGGAAAATTTTTCGTGTCCTCCATGCTCATTTGTATAGGCGTTATATCTATTTGATCAGGTTTATAGGTCATAAAAAACCTGTAAACAAATTTGCTTTACATCTTTTGAAGCACGCATAGAGAAACTGCAACTACTGCACTACCGTACTGCTCACTGTAGTCCTGTTTTAGATAAGCAAAACACGCACATCCACATTAATTGAGCAATATGAAAGCGGCAACCACTGATAGTGGTAATGGGAAAAGCTGGTCTTAGAGCATTTAAAGTAGGAAATTAGAATTCTATTTATTTTGATTTCCTGTTCTAAGTTGTAATTCTGTGACCGAAATTGCTGTAAAATCATGTAAATGGCGTATAGCAAGCTTTTCTAGGCATCATTTTGGGTAGACAATACAATAGCGGGTGCGATTGGTCTATTAAAATACAAAATGTATAGGTTTTCCGTACAGTCTAAAAATGTTCAGTTCCAAACAATACACGGTTCAGGCTCAAACATCTTAAGTGCTCATCTTTAACAAGTATTAGAATTCTATCTGGACCTTCATGGCTGGAAAAATATCTGTTTATTTCTATAGGTAATATTTGAAATGGTTTTGCAGTACATGGAGAGTAACTTTACTTGAGTTGTTAATAAGAGATAGATCATAGATCTGTAATTACAGCAGCTGCAGCAGGAAAACGTCAGTACAGTCTTCTTGCTTCTTATAAACACTGATCAGACAAGGTGCGAATATAAGCGGTGCTGTGCCATTGCCAGAAGAGAAGTCAGGAAAATCAAGCAAACTACATGAAATAAATATGTAAGTGATATAGAACACGATGCACGTAGCAGGCAGGACATGGCTAAAAAATATTAAAGCATTCAAATCGAACGGAAAGGGATTACTTCAAGACCAGTAATATCTCAGAGCAATAATTGCTTAAATACTATGGACCTAGGATCAACTGGAAGAAACAACCTTTGCTGATGTCAGTGACTGTGTGAACCAGATAATAATGGATGAATTGTTAGCTGCTCTTCACCACTGTAAAATTAGAAAATCATCGGGCTCTGACAGGTTGAACAACGAGTTTATAAGGTATGCACCAGCCTTGCTGCATGAACATTTTCTGCAGGTTATCAGACTATCCTAGACCACTGGCCATGTTCAGAACGGTTGACGGATTGCAAAGGTAATTCCCATATTCAAGAAAGGTGATCGTAAAAACTGCAGAAACTACAGAGGTGTCAGCCTTCTTAATACTTTATATAAATTATATTCGTCTATATTAAGAACACGGTTGAATGCAATAACGGAAACAATGCTTTCAGTGTCCCAGAACGGTTTCAAGAATGGCAGATGATGTTTATATTGCATATTTACAGTAGGCCAGGTTACTGAAAAGTGTAGAGTGTATTCCACGTAAATAGCTTTCGTTAACTTTGGGAAGGCGTTTGACAGGGTGAATCGGAGCAAATTGTGGGCAATAATGGTAAGGTAAGGGATCCCACATCTAATTAGAGCTATACAGAGTCTTTATGTGGAGAATAAAATCTTAATTGAAGCTGTAAAACCGAAAACATCTCCTAAAGAACATAATTTTATCATTAAATGGGGGAATATTTCTACAGTAAACGAGTGCTTTTTTTACTTATGTTAATTACAGGATTCATTTCTTAATCTTTCTTTGCACAACTTCAAATTCTTCAATCTTACTGCAGAAACATTTCAATCTGCCAACAGTACTGACTCAGTGTAACACAAGCAATAGGAAGTTACAAAAGGTTGTTAATATTTTAACAGAATTAAATTATTTATTTAATTCTGACAATTGTTCTAGCTACCGAGACTATTACCAAAGTGGTACAAAAATTAATTTGCAAAATCACATGGGCGCGGTTCACTATTTAATGTTAATGAAAGGTATACGAATGTGAAAATATGTGTCCATATATTATACCATAGCTCAGACGTTCTAAACTATTTTATAAACTTTTACAACTTACGAGTAAATTGAATACTTATGATAGTCATATCTGCTTGAAACATTTAAAGACAGTAACTGTTTGCAAACCTTACTAAACATCAATTTACATAAAGATTAAGAAAAAAATTCTGCTAAAAAGAGATTACTTTAGAAAAAAATCTTTAGGCAAAAAGACAGTAAATTTGCATTAATCAGAATCAATATTCTCAGCAATCGTTATCGTTCTTACGCTACATAAAATCTTACAAATAGTTATTAGCATGTATACAGCGTGATGGTAAGTAAATAAATCCAACATACCTTTATTTCAGAAATAATGACAAATCCAAGTTTTCACCTGTCGTAACTTTTTGTTATATAAACACAAGTCCAATTATCTTTTCGAAGTTGTTAAAATCCATTTTTTTCAGGCGCCAATGTGACTAGCTACTGTGGAAAAAATGGTTGTTTATTAAGTTGTGAGACAAACATGTGGACGATAGTACTGATAATTTGTTTTTGTATTTCTGCTTTATGGGAGAGAAAACGAAGAAGATTTTTGAGAGGCGCTGTAATGAAGTAAGGAAGGAAGGAAGGCAAGAAGATGGCTATAGTAGAATAAGACATAAGAGTGACCACATTCAGACAAACACACTCACAAACACACTTATCTAATATTAAGCAGCAGCATTATTCACATTATTCGTAGTCCATATAAAATTCTATATGTTTACTAAAATGTACACAGTTTTTAGACCATTATTCACAAAGTGGCTGAAATTTTTTTTACTATTTCACATGTTATACGTAATAAATTAGTTAAACTATTTTCAATACTATTTTATGAGAATGAAACATTCAAGAGAACACAACTGACAAACAGATACAGGCAAAAATAGGTCGTTGGTATAAAGGATGGCGTGAAGTAGGATAGGAATCAATGACGAAAGTGGATAATAGAAAAGAGTCGACTGTTCCGTTCCAAAAAGTGGTACACCAGTATCAAAATTTCATAAATATAACATAATTAAATGCATTGTGCTGATGACAGGCATAGGCTATATTGTACTTTTACCGCTAAGCTATAAACTACCATGATTTTTAAATAATCCTATTCAGATTAGAAGTATAAAAGTACATTGCGCTTCAGAAGCACGTTGCTTGTGGTAGAGATAAAACCCGCACGACCATTTTACAGAGCACAAGATTAAAAACTATCCGAGTAAAAATGTATATTGCAAACAATGTAAATGCGTCACGATGTCGAGATGAAAGTCGATAGTCATTGTTGCATTAGCAATGCTATCGATGTTAATATAGTTTTTTCTTGAATGCACAAAACACTGCCCGTTACTCTCACTAGGAAGTCACATAAAACTCAAAAATGTTGTACGCTTAGGTAAATTATCTCTGAATAATGTGTTCATGCGTGAGTGTGAGTGTGTGATGGGAGCGGGCGTGTGTATTTGTAAAGAGAGAGAGAAAGAAAGAGAAAGAGAGAGAGCGAGAGAGAGAGAGAGAAAGAAAGAGCACCTAAACGCGCGCGCCTGCAAACACACGCACACACAAACAATCATATTGTATTAGGGGCTATACGGTCTTTTCGACTGCGCACAACCGTATCTTCTTCTATATATATAAAACAAAGTCGGGTTAGTTACACCATTTATAACTCAAGAACGGCTGGACCGATTTTTATGATATTTGATTTGTTGGATTTGTCTCCGCCCCGAATAGCAGAGTAACTATTAAAACATGGGAAAAATTCACGAAAAAAAATTTATGAAGAAAATTCATGTTCTCATACATTTTGTATGGAACGGCTTTTTTGATGATATCTTGAGAACGGATTGACTGATTTCGATGAATTTTTTTGTCGTTCGTCTCGGCCTCGAGAAGTTTCCTCGCGCATTGGAAAAGTAAGAAAATCACAAAAAATTAAAATCCGTATACAACGCCATCTATGATACATGACAGAAACAAAAAAAGGAACAAAATGAACATGGCGTTGTATGCTGGTTGACAGCTGATTCAGTTGCGCGGTCTTTTCATTGCATACCATTGAGCTAGCTGTGCAGACCAATTTTCATTCAGTTTTCGACCGTTATTACATTTGAATTCGATTCAATCAATTCTCTTCAAAGGTTTTTTCCTGAAATTCATGAGCGAAAAGTGATTTCAAAGAGATAAGTTCAGTTTGATGAAGTGCACATTGTGGAAGGTTATGTTGTTTGTCATTGTGCGCGCATCGACAATCAATACAATCGGTAATTTTGGACTGTGTGTTTAATTTTCCAGGCGGATTCGTTCGTAATTCTGTGGAATTCTATTTTAGATCGTGATTTTCAAACACTAAGTTGCCTTCGAAGATGTTCACTTTGTGAGGTTTTCACATTTGTGATTGTGCGCGCATCGATAATTGCTTCATTATGTAATTTTGAATTGTGTGATTAATTTTCCAGTGTTATTTACAATGCCGCGAGCCAGAAGATCTAATCTTTCACAACGAAGCCGTAATGCAATTAGACTTCGGAATATTGCGAATCAATCCACTGCAGATGAACAAGAAATAGCACGAGAAGAGCGCCGCGTTAGTATGGCCCGACTTCGTGCTTCACAAACACAAGAATAAAAAGAGAGGCAGTACGTCAAACGGCAAGGTTGGCAATGAGAAATCGTCGAGCTTATCACACAGATCAACAACGTGATAATCTTCGACGCGCAAGAAGAAATGCTTCAAGCGTTGATTTGAATCGAGTAGCGTTTCAATATGATTGCACAATTGACTACAGCTCGCATCCTTTCGTTCGAATTGGCCCAATGGCGGTTGTGTGCGACCATTGCGGTGCATTGAAGTTCGCTGGAGAAACGCCTGGATTGTGCTGTCTCAGTGGCAAGGTGAAATTGCCATTATTGCCTCCGCCACCTGAGCCATTGCATTCAATGCTTCGTGGCGAAACACCAGAATCACGACATTTTCTATCGAACACTCAAAGATACAACGGATGTTTCCAAATGACTTCATTTGGAGCAGACATTATCGAAGGACGCGGATTCAATCCAACATTCAAGGTAATTTCTGCTCGAGAGGGTAAACGTTAATTTTTTTTTTTGGTGTTCATAAATCAGTAATTCTGACTTCGTCTTCGACTTTACAGATCCAAGGCCAAATTCACCATCGAATTGGATCATTGCAACCGCTTGAAGACGCAGAGCATAAATTCATCCAAATTTACTTCATGGGCAATATGGAGGAACAACTTGATCGGCGTCAAACGATCAATACGGCAATGAAAAGAGCAATTCTTCAAGATCTGCAGCAACTACTTCATGAACGTCATGCATTGGTTCGGTTGTTCAAAACTGCGTTGGATCGCATGTCAAGTGATAACTACAAAGTCGTGATCAGAGCGGATAAACGACCAGCTGGAACACACGAACGCCAATTCAACGCTCCAACAATAGATGAAGTCGCAATTGTGATTGTTGGTGAAAACTTGGAAACGCGCGAAATTGTGCTTACACGTCGCGACACTGGACAACTGCAACGAATATACGGCACACCGTTCATACGATGCATTGCAATACCCGCTGATGTTTTGGCAAGGAGACGATGGCTATCACTTTAATATCAAAATGATAAATCCATTGAGCGGTGAGTATCGATATCATAATTTTCATTTCAACATGACACTAATTTCACTGATTTCACTGATTTCATTTCAGGTGAGGAAACTACCAAGAAGGTTAGCTCGATGAATTATTACGCATATCGTTTGATGATTCGTCAAAATGCTGACAACTATTTGCTGCGATTTCGTCGATTGCTTCAGAAATATTGCGTCGACATGTACGTCAAAATCGAAACGGAGCGCCTCACTTTCATTCGGTTGAACCAAGCCAAACTGCGTTCGGAGGAGTATATTCATTTACGCGATGCAATCAGCACCGAAGGAGATGCAGCTAATGTTGGTCGATTGACTATTCTACCGGCGACGTACATTGGCAGCCCGCGTCATATGCATGAATATGCGCAAGATGCAATGACATATGTTCGTCATTACAGTCGTCCAGATCTATTCATCACCTTTACGTGCAATCCGAAATGGATAGAAATTGTTCAACTGCTGCTCCCCGGACAAACATCAAGTGATCGGCACGACATCACCGCACGTGTCTTCAAGCAAAAAATCCGGTCGCTGATGAACTACATTGTTAAGCATCACGTCTTTGGGGATACTCGATGCTGGATGTATTCGATTGAATGGCAAAAACGAGGCTTGCCGCATGCACACATTCTTATTTGGTTAGTCGAAAGAATTCGACCAGACCAAATAGTAGACATCATATGTGCCGAGATTCCAGATCCCGAAACCGATCCAGACCTGCATGATGTTGTAATTACGAACATGATTCACGGACCGTGTGGCGCCATCAACCCCCAATCATCGTGCATGGTCGACGGCAAGTGTTCCAAGCGTTATCCACGAAATTTGACGGCGGAGACTATCACTGGCAACGATGGTTTTCCACTGTATCGGCGTCGATCACCCGAAGATAACGGTAGAACTATCAAAACGAAAGTGAAAGGAAACGATTTCGTGGTCGACAACACTTGGATTGTTCCGTATTCGCCACTTCTTTCCAAAACATTCAAGGCGCATTGCAACGTGGAGTATTGCAATTCAGTGAAGTCCATCAAATACATCTGCAAATATGTTACGAAAGGCAGCGATATGGCGGTTTTTGGCGTTCAAACTCCAAATACCAACGATGAAATCACGCACTATCAAGTTGGTCGATATGTGAGCTGCAATGAGGCGATTTGGCGTATATTCTCATTCCCAATTCACGTACGTCATCCCACTGTTGTACATTTGGCGGTACATCTGGAGAATGGTCAACGAGTTTATTTCAACGCATAAAATGTTGCTCAACGTGCTGAAACACCTCCAGCGACAACATTGATAAGTTTCTTTTCGATTTGCCAAAGCGATCCGTTTGCACGAACGTTGCTCTACTCTGAGATGCCACGTTATTACACTTGGAACGCTTCATCGAAGAAATTTCAACGTCGGAAGCAAGGCGATGCGGTTCCTGATCATCCGGATGTGCGTTCTACTGATGCTCTTGGTCGCATTTACACAGTTCATCCGAAGAATGACGAATGCTTCTACTTGCGGTTGTTGCTGGTGAATGTTCGTGGGCCGACATCATTTGAATCACTTCGAACTGTCAATGGTGTAGTGTGCCCAACATTTCGTGCTGCATGTCAACAGCTCAATTTGCTTGAAAACGATACTCATTGGGACATGACAATCGCTGATGCAATTGTTTCTGCATCTCCAAGTCAGATACGCACATTATTTGCTATCATTATTTCGACATGCTTCCCATCGAATCCACGTGAACTGTGAAACAAGTACAAGGATGACATGTCAGAAGACATTTTACATCGAATTCGTGTCAGTTCAGGGAATCCCGATCTCGAGGTGAATGAGAAGATACATAACCAGGCTTTGCTTTTGATCGAAGACATTTGTTACCTCATGTACGGCAGTTTGTTAATAAAGTTAGGAATGCCAACGCCAAATCGTGGTATGAACGACGCTTTCAATCGAGAATTGGTACGTGAACGTGAATACGATCGAGATGCATTGAACGAATCAGTTCGAACGAATGTACCACTGTTGAACCCAAAACAGAAGGAAGTGTACGATACGTTAATGAAGGCAATTGATGATGGAAATGGTGGCTTATTTTTCCTCGATGCGCCCGGTGGAACTGGGAAGACATTCCTCATGTCATTGATTTTGGCCACTGTTCGTGCGAGATCCGAAATTGCTGTAGCAGTTGCTTCTTCTGGGATAGCGGCCACGTTGCTAGAAGGATTTCTAACGGCTCATTCAGCGTTGAAATTGCCATTAAACCTTCAAACGACTGAAAAACCGACATGCAACATTGCGAAACACTCAGCAATGGCCAAAGTTTTGGTAGCAAGTAAAATCATCATATGGGATGAATGCACAATGGCGCACAAACCCGCATTGGAAGCACTCAATCGAACAATGAAAGATCTGCGCAATGACTCAAGATGTTTTGGAGGCGCAATGATTCTACTGTCTGGCGATTTCCGCCAAACACTACCAGTCATTCCAAGATCGACCGGCCGATGAAATTAACGCTTGCCTCAAATCATCGACTCTGTGGCGCTATGTGAAGAAACTTCAGCTGACGACAAACATGCGAGTTGCATTGCTAAACGATCCATCTGCCGAAGATTTCTCCAAGCAATTCCTGACTATCGGTAATGGTTGTGTTCCTGTCGACGAATCGAACGGATTGATTTCGTTTCCGCCGAATTTTTGCAATTTCGTCTCAACGAAGGACGAGCTCATCAACAAAGTGTTCCCGAACATCATTGCTAACCACAAAAATCACAATTGGTTGAGTGAACGAGCAATTCTCGCGGCAAAGAACAAAGATGTGGATCACTTAAACTTCACAATTCAAAATCAAATCGTTGGTCCACTGCATTCCTTAAAATCTATCGACACTGTAACAAACGAAGACGAAGCAACCAACTATCCAACTGAATTTTTAAACTCATTGGATCTGCCTGGCTTGCCACCGCACAATTTACAACTGAAGGTTGGCTCGGTAGTCATCATGCTTCGAAATCTGAACCAACCAAAACTATGTAACGGAACGCGTTTGGTGGTGAGAAAACTCATGGGCAATGTGATTCACGCGACGATACTCAAAGGAAAGTTCAAAGGTGAGGAAGTTCTCATTCCGAGAATTCCGATGATCCCAACCGATATGCCATTCGAGTTTAAACGAATACAATTTCCGATTCGTCTTGCATTCGCCATGACGATCAACAAATCACAAGGCCAATCCTTGAGTGTTTGTGGCCTGAATCTAGAAAATAAATGTTTCTCTCACGGTCAATTGTACGTAGCATGTTCACGTGTCGGCAAACCATCCGCTTTGTTCGTTCTCGCACCTGACAACAAAACGAAAAATGTCGTATATCACAAGGTGCTTCAATGAAGGGAATCGACCCGAGTGCAACCCATCCAGCAAATAGTTTAACAGAAAGTAGTGCAACAATGCTACGCGAATCATTTCGATTCGCTTCAATAAAGCAAATGCCTTGCTGCCACGTGAATTGCATTCATTTCAATGTAATTAAAAGACATTTCATTTTGATTTTTGTACATTTATTGAACTTAATTCATTTTGAGTACTCATTTTATCTTAACAAAAAACTGAATTTAATTCAGCAAATAAGTTAACACAACATTTATTGATTCTGAGGCGGTACGAAATTCGCCGGGTCAGCTAGTTTGTATCTGAAACTGCAATCAGTAACTGTATAGGAGTTGTCATATTTGCAGCAGCATTTCGTTATAGGAATAGACAAAGCTGTTGCAATCACAGACAGATTTATGTATTCTTATTATTAAATAACCAAATTGTACAGGACTACAATATTAGAAACAATTTTACGTATTATCCAAATTAGCAGCATCTTAGTGGCTGAAATGACATCTGTATGTATGAATGTTTGACATATGAATTCTTCCGAAGTTCATTACGGTCGATTACGTGTCATCTCATTTAATGCTTTGGAATTCCGACAATGAAAAGGAAAGCATCGTACCGTAAGAAAAAACATTAAATAATATAAAGCATTCTCTGTAAACTCAAATACGTGTAGACTGACTATGCTTACATTTTTGGTGGCGTTACACCATTTAAATCTCGACGTTAGCTTCGACACCCACAGAAATAATACCTAATATAAACATACCTCTTGTAATCATTGCTCATAACCATACTTTCTATGTTTACTTCCTATAAACATAGGCTAAGGTAAATATAGATGAGTAAATTTACGTGTCCGAGTTAATGTGCACAATGCTCTTTGAAACTTTGAACAAATCCACGCTTACATCATGCTGTTACTAATAAAACATGGAGGGTAAGGAAACATGCCTATAATAATAATTCGCATAAAGGGATTAAAAAACCATAAGGGAAATATTAAAAATGTGTATTTCATTGTTACGACGGTCTACTGATAGTCGTATGGTACAGTACAAAACAGTGTCTGTCGTTTTCCTGTCTGCAACAGCAGCGCCTGGAATTTTATCATCATCTGACTGGCTTCTATGTTTACAGATTACTTACAAATTACACTAGTCTTTTACAAAGTGTCCATTGTTTCCACTGTTAACGGTTCTGTCCCACTTCGGTCCCACTGTTACGACGTCTACTGATCATCGTATGGTACAGTGGAAAACAAAAAACGAATGAATTCACTAAAAACGAGCTTTAATTATCACAATTAACAGTTTGTAATCAACAAGTTATTCCACAAGAATATACTCGTACAATAATTCAAGTTAATTTGTTTACACCAATAATAATGAAAACTAACAGAGTCACACACATATAGCCTACACTAATACACCACTTGCGACGCACTGTGTAAATCGCCTGACGTAACACTTCGCCACAATACTTCGAAACGCACTGGAATATATCTCAACTCAAACTGAAACAAAGCGTCGCTGAGTGCTTGTATTTATACCCGCTAAAATTCCCGAATAATTCATACTACGCTTCAGCGCTACTAGAAAACACCAGAACGTAATGATTGCGGACTGGTGAAATCTGGATCAATCTTGGCTACGGATTGTCACGTTACTGTCCTTCATCTCAAAGTAACAGCAATATGTACGCATACACACATTATATCCGGGCTCCGCTGGAATAGCCGAGAAACACGTAGCATGTTCTATAAAGTCGTAACAATAGGTACTTGTGACACTACAAACTGTTCTGCAGTGACGGGAGTTAGGAATAATAAAGCACATTTTTTATGAAATACATTCATCAAACAAATTAAATCATTATATTTGCAGAAATAGTTAATCTCCTGCCTACATAGTTGTATTCTACACGTTTTAAGTTAATGACATTGACAAAAAAGTTATTATAAGACTCCAACCAATAAATTCTTATACCAGAGAGTGAACACAATTTTCATATGAAGTTAAAATTGACTATAATATTGTCCAATGACGGTAAAAGGGATGCAGTTGAAGACTGAATGTCAGAAGGGGACAAGAAAAGAAGGGTCAAGAACTTCTGAATACAAGAAAATTATAAACTTGATAATAATACGGGACACTAAATATAACTACAAAATAACACTATTGACATATTGGTTAGGCGTCTAATTTTTAGTATAAGTAAATATGGATACAATTGAAAGCAGTAATAATCAGTATAGTACGTACTTAATTTTCTGATGATCTATACTTGAACAATCCCAATACACCGACACCAGAAACTATATTTTCTTTATTGGTGCAGGGTAAATATTGTTAATTTTGGGTTTGTAAAAATTAAGTACGGTGTATACAGCACACACTCATAGACACATGCTTCACAGTAACAAAGCTCTATATGTAGGAAGGACGGATGAATTATGACAAGGGTTCACTGAGATTTTCAAGACTGAAGACGTTATTAATTACTAACCCAGTGTTAACAGAAAGTAAAGAAAATTAATTATATGAAATCTATGTAAAATCAATACAGAAAACTAATTCATGTAATTTGTAGATAACTGTGGCAACGATGCTGAACACAGTTACTTGGGAATTCTCCTTGAAATAAAACGAAGGAAGCGTGGAGAATAAAGATATCTTACGATGTAAATTCATAGATTACATGAGAGGTACTGACACTACTCAGAAAAATGTTGACATTAGTAGCAGTACCAAAGCAGTTCAGTAACAAAGTCTGTCAATACACAGCGGAATGTAATCTCTAATAATAATTCCATTTTTTGGTTACACTAAGCAAATTCTGTTAACTATTCAATTTATTTGTCATTCCTGTAATATTAATGAACTTGTTTGCATTTTTGGCAAACCTGTAAATGTAAAATGCTAATAATGTATGACTCATAACATTTTAGCTACAGTTTCTTAGTGTATCTGTGCTATAAGTTTATTACAAGTTAAATGAGTTTTCGATTGTAAATGTACAGTGAAAACTAAGTTAGGTTTGCCTGATTCTAGCAATATGTAAGCGTAGGATTTGATTTCTTACACGATTAAGATTACGCATTCTAAAATTATTTCTATTACTTACTGAAACGTATTAAGTCATCAAGTTGCGAAGAGAGTAATAATGTACTTGGAACTAGCAAAAATGCCCATTATAATTGATGACAACGGTATTAAATTATTCAGTTTTATATTATTTATATTGTTGAAAGATTGTTTTAAATTTGGTAATATAAAGTTCCATTGAGTTAAATGTCAAGAAGTGTGTTTTAGATATTTAAATATTTTCATAAGATTGTTAAAATTATTTTTGTACTACTTGCCATAGTGCATAACTAATATTGTTGATATTAGTTTGGTGGTTTTTATTATATATATTCTTGTGTATTTTAGACTATATGTATTAGTATTTGCACATTTTTCATTTTAAAACACCTGATCCAAAGAGGCAGGTCGGATTAGTGTAAGACAAAATATTAACTTATGTTTCCCTTTTTGCCTGTGAATTTATAATTTCTACACATTAATGAAGATGTAAGATCCACATATGAACAGTGAGGAATGTCCCCTTTCTCATGAATATTTGAATCCGTTACGTGACTTGAATACGATATTGCGACCTCCTCTTGTATATCCTTAAGCGCTCTTAGACTGACAAATACTCAGCTGCGTACATTGTCAAAACACTAGAGTTCCTTCTCACCCTATAAAGGATAAGCTGTTCAAAACGCTTGGAACTCTACCACAAGTGAGTACAATCCCATCCAATACATACTCAGTTCTGTGCATTTTATACAGGTGTTTCTTCGTACGCCGACAGATTTAAAAGTTATTTTACATTTACATGCTACATAATATTTGATTAAATAGTAATACAATACAGGCACAACATACTGAAAATACGCTGCTAATTTAACCTCGACTGTAAACGCTATTGCGACACATTAAATTAAACATTAAAATTAGGCCTGTATATTATTTATTACAACCAAGCTGAAATAGGAACACCCTATTATTCATGACCAGAGCTTTATGTATACAACAAAGAAATTGATTTCAAGCGTATTAATAGATTTCAGTTGCACTTCTTAACCGTGATATATACGAAGAGAATATGTAATATTTTTCCTAAAAAAAAAATAAATAATGTGTTTTGTACAGTATTCTGAGCGTTGACCATTGCTCTACGTTTTGTAATGTAATGTTAATATTTTGTGATTAAATGTGACATTACGGAAAATAAAACTTGTTACTGAAAATAACTCTATATAGTATATGTTTCCAAAGTGTGTAATTTTATAATCGTTGCATGCTCATTGACACTTAATAATTAGTCAGATTTTTGCAGAGAAAATCACCACAAAATAATAAATCATTATAGGTTATAATAAAGCATACTGTTACGCAATACATAACATTCTCGTGTGTGTGGTGTGTGTGTGTGTGTGTGTGTGTGCCAAGGCACAAGTATCCTCTAGAATTTTTGAGTGCTTGTTAAAGACGCATACTATGGTACCCTGGATGCTATAAATAGCCAACACCTGCCGCTTGGAAGTCCGTTTACGTCGAGCGATTACTCAGTGCGTCTCAATTGGCTATTATTGAAAAATGATTCTATTATTGTACAGGACTCTATTAGCTGACATTATTATTGCGTGTGGACAAATTTAATTTGAATTATTGTAGGAATATAATCTTGTTGAATAACCGGTTGATTACAAACTGTTACTTGTGATTAATTAAAGCTGGTGATTATACTATGTCCAGTCCCGGAAGGCGGCTAGAGGATTAGGAGACCCTCACACACACACACACACACACACACACACACACACACTGACAGCCGCCTAACAATAGACAGGGACAGGCCTTTGACCTGCGCTGCTGTTTTTTAGTTACAGTCCACTAACATGGACAGTAAATTTTTAATATATTTAGATAGCTACATATCACATTTCATTTTGTGTGTCTGTAAAACAATAATATATAATATTTTTATAATAAATAATATTTTTAAGAGTTCGTGGTAGTAAAAAGACAAACAATTATTTCGATTACGTATAACAACTATTATTTCATATATTGTTTATTTGAAATAAAAGTATGAGGTTTGAAAATAATCTTTACATCTATATATTAAAATCTGTTACATATATTGATTATTTTTTTCAGTATTATAACAATAAAGAGGTGGGTCGTCAATCTGCTCTTTACCGAGTATCACAATCGGTGAATCGGAACAGTTAAAAAAAAAATAAAATAAAAATGGCCAAGGCCGACGCCAGGAATTTCAAGATTCTCGTAATTTCGAGGTCAAGTTGTAAAATCACAAATCAATTTGTAAAAATATTACATAGTAAAGGAAGTGTCACAGAAAAATTGTTGAAAAGTAAATAAGATGATCAGTAACATAGTTTTTAATAATAGTCGCTCAGATGGTGTTCTAAAGTTTAACAATAACGATAGTTCAAAATAAACAAATAAATGTAAAACATTTGAATATCGCCACAAAAACTTCGTGTTAGGACTTATTTTAAATGAAATTACAGTCTGAATTCAATTGAACAATCGAAATTAAAAGTTTAAGCACGACAATAAAATTTAATTTATTATAGTAAACTGTTTTTAAAAAAACAGCAGCGCAGGTCACGTGCCACCCCCTGTCTATTGTTAGGCGGTCTGCCTGTGTGCGTGCGTGAGCCAAGGGTCTCCTAATCCTCTAGCCGCCTTCCGGTACTGGACATAGTGTAGTGACTTCACTGGTGTCTGTAATTTGTTTCCACTGTACCATACGACGATCGGTGAGACCTTCGTAATTATATCAAACCACAATTTGAGATTACACTGATCAATTAAATGTCAGTTCCGTTTTATTTAATGAAGAAATTTGTGTTAGTGGTTGAAATCACAATCAGAATGATCAATATTGCACACCACTATATAAAAATTATTCCGATTAGCGCTTTCAAGCTTCACAGCTCATCGTCAGATCAGGATTCCTGATCTGACGATGAGCTGTGAAGCTTGAAAGCGCTAATCGGAATAATTTTTATATAGTGGTGTGCAATATTGATCATTCTGATTCCGTTTTATTTGTCAGTAACAAATTTCATTGATCAAAATTTTATGAACTTCATACGCCACTACTATGGAATTCAGGTTGGGTGTAATGTAAACAATTTGTATGCAAGTACGATATTACGTTTTATCAAATGTGCTTAAAAAATTATTTCGTATTGTACAGTATTGCATTAAAATTAACGTTATGGCTGTATTATGTGATCATGGGTAAGTTGAAATTTCAAAAATATGTTTACAAACACACACACACACACACACACACACACACCATTTTAAAAGTATTAGTCTGACTAAAAGCTACATTTTTAAAAATTATAATTTTTCTTTAATAAATGCATTTCATAAATATGAAGAAAAGCTTTGCATTAAGATATAGTAGTTAGATAACATCTTGAACAATCGTGTAACCATAAAGCCCTACTTCCCCATTACAGAGCTGCGGGTAATACTACGTTATTCTTATTTCAGACGTGCTTTAGATAATAAACTGACAAAAACAGTTGCTGATTGAACGAGAATGAATTGTCACAAAAAAATTAGTAATTTTTGAAGAAACCTTTTATTGGCGAACGCTTGGTGTACACAGACACAGACACACACACACATACACACACACATGCGCATATAATAACAACGTTTTCTTTGGGTAAGTCTTCGTTCGTGACTCTATCTGTAATGTATTTACGTACCATTGAGATCGCATCTGAAATACATGTAAGTACAGGTGGAATTGGAGTTTGATTTAAGTACTGCATTATACATAACGAAACGTGCAAAGAGGATATTAAATAAAATATTTTATACAAATTTAAAAAACACTTTTTCATTAAAAAAGCAGAATTAAATTTAAAATTTCGTATGCCCTTCTTATAAGTGCGTACATCAATAATTATAAGATATTAGTTTACTGCAAGTTAGATGTTTAAGTAATACCATCTCACTAACACATAATTATAAATTATACGCTTATTTATTGTACACCCGGTGACTGACAAAAATTACAAATTAAATAATTCAACGTAATTAGAACTGAATACTTTCAAATTTTAAAATAATTTAAAAGAAAACCATGTACAGCCATAGAAAAATTTAAATACCGTTACCGTTTTTACTCTCAATTAAAGTTTTATAATTTAAATTAAATTATAAACTCTCAATCAAAATTAAATTATAATTTATGATTTATTGAAGAAGTAACATTAAAGAGTAAATTACACATTGTTATTTTTCAACATAGTCTCCCTCGTTTTCAATGCAGAGGCGCCATCAATGCACAGCCGGAGTCAATTTTGTTAAAATTACTTTCTGGTCTGTTTGGTCGTGGTTCAAAGTTTATTTCGAAACCAGACGTTTTAGAAGTGCCATCGACTGCCATTTTCAGTGAAAATCGAGAACTCCAACGTGAGTGGTATACGTTAGTGACCACAGTACTGTAGCCTACTGTGTAACACAAACGTGACATTATCAGGTTTGGCAGGAAAATAAAATAAACTAATCATTAAAACTGCCTACTACATAATAATGGCTATTACATAATAATACTTTTTATTAAATAATAAAAAAATAGTATATCATTGTATGGGTGGCCTTAGTTGTTTGTTACAGAAGGGAAAAACTATAAATTTTATTGAAAGCTGTGATAGTCATGGATAGAAACAAACACCGGATTTTATGTCATACGCAGAAATAACGTACCATTTTAAATGACGTAGCAAAAACTTCGTATCTTCTGGAACATTAAGAATATTCAGAAGATCTTACCAAACTTTGGAATACCTGTTTAGTCTATAGGCTATGTGATTCCATCCAGCACGTATGTGTAGTAAGTATAATTATATAATATAATATGAGTCAAGGTCAGCTGTCTTTCAGACTACCGAATATACTGAGTGTAATGCTAGTGTAGGCAATCTTCTAGGTTAGCAAAACAATCTTATGGAGTACTCTACCGACTATATCGTACCGACTTTAGAATTGCGTCTGTGTGGGAAAACCTTAACATTAAAAACCAATTAATATAATGTATTGGTTTTTAAAATCGAGCCTATTTATTACTGTATTTGTGATGTCTGCTTATACTTACCTGCAATATTCGTATGTTCTTTCTATAAATGTATTGGAAATTCTACTAGTATTTCTTGAACCGCACGATAGATAGGCATACATATTTAAGTAAAAATATGACCTGTAGGTGTATTCATATTTGTTAATAGTTACTGTAACAGTGATTACTAATTTCATAAAACTTTCTTAAACGATATAAGAAAAACTGGTTTCAAATTTATTTTGTTTCTGTGTCTAAATTAAATTTATTTTTAGATTTTAACAGAAACAATGATGTTGGGTAATTAATATCTGTCTCTCACACAAAATTAGTTGTTTCTTATTATTCAGAACGTTAATACTGAATCACATTTATAAGCCATATCCTTGTCGGGACAACTATTAGCCTCTATTTTTATAGAATATTAATAGAAAGTGTAACCCCCTTTTTTTTTTTTTTTAAGGGCTACTAGATATTTAGGACTAGGCTGAAGGCCTAGAAGAAGCATAAAGTGCGCTGGGTCCAATGCGACGGGACTTGCAATTAATACTCTTTATTAAAAAGTAATATAACCTTTATTAATTCATATTATATATATATATATACACATTCATTATAATTCAAGATTTACCATAATCTATTTTATATATCATAAATTCATAAACATTTCGATATCACAATTCCCAAATATTTCAAATATCATTTCGGAGGCGAGAAATATTTCAACATTATAACACATATGAGTATCATTCATTCGCATAACACATAACATAAAGATAACACATAATTCACAAAGATAACAAATATAAATCTCCAATACAATTATAAATTTAAAGACCTTGTGGACCGCCTGTATGTTTTGTCAAAGCACAATGTATAATCTTTAAATGCTTCCAAACCTCCTAGATAGTTTCATAGAAGTACGATTTGTGAATTTAGAATAATCCGGCTTGGCCATAATAACAAGCAAATATAAATTACAACATTAAATATTGCCAGTAAACAGCCGGTATGGTTTTATGAAAAGCACACCTTATAAATTTAAAATGATCTGGATTTGCCATACTAACCAGAAAATACAACTTACAACTTTAGCATGCTAGTTAACAGTCTGCATTGTTTTATCAAAATATAATATGTATATAATTTTAAAATGCTTGGAGACAGCCTGTATAATTTCATAAAAGTACAATTTAGAAATTTAAAGAAAATTTGGATTGGCCCAGAATGGCCAGAAAATGCAATGATAAGTTTAAGTGTCAGTACAGCTTGTATAGTTTTATAAAAATTGCAATTTATAAATTTAAAGACAATCTGAATTGACCCGGCCGCTGACATGTTCCAGAGCCTGACCCGACATAGGGTAACATGCCCGGGAGCTTGCATGGATTTGCACCAACAGGTGCCTACACATTATTTTGTGAAATTTTAAAGGTAACCCGACCTGATAGCAGAATAATGAAAACCCCCAACCCTATTATGAAATGAATAAAATAATTTAAAGCAGAAAGACCCGAGATTGTAATAGAAACTAGACCAGCCGGTCCAGCCCCAGCATGTACAGACAGCACCCACCTACTTAACTAAAATACAGGTTCCCCTTAAACCTTTACAACCCCATTCAATACCACAGTAAAAAAAAATAGAGCATAAAATTAGTGACCGCCGGACACATGCCTGCGAGCAGGCCTACAATTATTTACTCTAAGTATATTATCAAGGCAATGTTACAGAAAGTCGCATCCAAATTATGTCCAGTTGGACAGGAGCACAATCAAAACGGCATTAAGATGTCGAAAGTTAATTCAAGTAGAACCGAGTTTACTGTGTATGTTAAACGCACGTTACAAGTCTATCTGGAGAGGCCAGATTATGAAAGTATTGGTATAATATCACCTCATTTTGCTCCAGATGATTTCCAGGAGGTCCGTGCCCGGTTGGAGAGTCAGAGGTCTAGCTGATGGGGGTTTACAGAGGCATGCTCAGCTTGCTTCTACTTCCGGCAGGTGAGAACGAGAGCCTGTGTGTGGGTTGAGGACAAGACGAAGGGTAGAATTTCCATGCTCGGATCAAATCCTCGGCTGCCTCGGGAGCCCTAAGCATAAATAGTAATTAATTTGCTGACCAAACACTTATTCCCGAGCGTACACACACATACACCACCGCCTGAGCCAGTCTAGACAAAATCGAACAGGCACCCCCGACCAATTCAACTATGTTCATTCTAATTAGATTTAACATCTTTTCTTTTGTATTTCAAACCAATAACTCTCACACCAGACCTAAAATCAATTTATAAAGTTTCAATCTATAAATTACGCCTACATGCATAGGCAAAGTTAACATACCACGACAGGTTACAAGTTTATAACTGCACGTGCTCACACACAATTCCTCAAAGTTCCTCCGATTTATATAATTTTACACCGATTTGGACATAGGCAATTACTACATACTAATTACAATTTATAATGTTGCAACAGAGTTTAAATAATCAAAATATTCGACAAGGAATAAACATTAGATTCACACACACACGAGGCAGGCATGCTTCAAACATTATCCGTTTACATCTACGCAAATAATGCTCAAATACATATTTTTCTTTCAAGCAGTCAATAATCTATATTTTTAATTTACTTACCGAAGGTTTGGGCGAATTTACTTAGCCATGATAGAATAGAAATACAACAATCAATCGAACTCGGTCCTGCCAGAAGAACAGCTGTGCACAGCCGGCAGACAAGACTAGACTGAACTCTTGCAACTCAGATTGGGGCAGACCGACGCGGACAGCCAGCAACAGAGGTCGCTTTCCTCCGTAATTGCCCGCTTCACTAACAGATTGCGCGGGGATTCAGTAACCCCACAACACGGCGCGCTGACCACGTGAATAATAAATCAAAATATTAATAAATAATATTTTTATACAGACGGCCGGTTTCTCAAAAAAAAGGCACAAAAGAACATAATAAAATAAAAAATATAATAAAGTAACCAGTAGAATAAAATATGATATCGTTGTGAGGCCACTTCCTTATGGTGTTTATCGGCTAATAATATAAATCATACACACGGGGCATTTTACTCTTTGATAAACAAACATTTTAATTTAGTTATCTGATTTTTTAGCAATAAATATTGTTACGGACCAATCCGTATGGTTTACCAGCCACACGTTGGTTGGGTCTATTTGTTACGTACCGGAGTCGTACCCATTGAAGCCTCACCCTGCTTCGCCAATCTATTACCTTACTTTATTTTATTGATGTGTTGTTGGGTATTTGGTTTGTTTCCCGACTTTAAGGCGCCAAATTGTTTTATTTCCAAAACAATTAAAATGATTCTTCTCACCTGTTTCTCCTTTTCCCTTATTTTAATTTAATCCAACTCACCTGTGTCTTGTAGTTGATTTGAATTCGTTCCAAAAAATCAGGTTTATCAACCTCTATTTTTTTGTAAAAACATTTTCACCTTGTCTATATTAAGGAATAAATTGTCTGTAAGGTTAACATAAATTAAATACACAATTGCTAATAGTCAATACTATATTATTTCTCTAGTGTTTTTTATTAATTTCTTTTTTTAAACAACATGAAATATGTTTATAATATATATTTTGCTCCTTTTCTTGTTCTTTACTAGCTCAGCGGTTGGCAATAGTGTTATCTTAGTATACAGGGTGTAGTTGATTAAAACGTTATGTTTTATTTTAATTATTTTAATTCAATTGGGTTCTTGTGATTGCAAGAAAGTTAATAACAGATCTTTAGAAAGTACAAAACTTCACATAAAACATACTTAAATTATATACAGTTTCTTAATAAATTACTTCTTAGGTTATATTACATGTGTTGGATCAAGTTGGTGAATAGGTTATTAGTTCGTTTTAAAAGAAGATTCCAATGTCCAATAATTTGGTCACCATAAATTAAAAAGTGAATAAAGATATAAACAGAGTGTCCCTAAGTTATTCCATAAGTGACTGTTTATATAAAGTTTATTATTAAGTGAAAACGTGTCACAGTGTAGACTAGTCGTTTTTCATTTCAGTTTTTTAAGTTAATTTATACTTATCACATTCCTTTACATCTGATTTGTCTCTCTGAGTTCGTTTTTCATTTATAATTTATGAAGTAGATTTTTTGTTCAATTTCCAATAATTCTGGTTATTAAATTTCTTTTTTCCATACTATTATTCATCATCTCATTTTGGTTCATTGCAATTTCATTTCTAGTTGATTTATTGCTATTATATGATTATATTGAGCTGCATGAATTTTATGATCTGCTCTTCTCTGAATCTAATAATGGACTCTCAATTTGTTTGTAACGGTATTTTTATAATAATATTTTGTTGTCTTAGTAACCAGACTCCTGTCTCTATTGGCTGATTTACTAATTTAACAGTTTCGTTTTTTTTTATTAATTATTTTATAACTGGTTCTTTTGATATACATTAGGTGTCCTCAAATTTATATTATTAATTTTAATAGTATTCCCTACATTTTGTCCTTACTTATTACTGCTATTATATCAAATTTTACAAATTACTGTCTCATTCCTATAGGCTCCTCAGGCCTATATCACCTAACTTTCCTTATACAGTTATTATAACATATTTCTAGAATTTCACGAAACAAAACTACTTTAACCATAACTACAATAAATTAACATGGAACATTTAATGATTTATAATCATTTTCAAAACATTATACTATTCTTTCTAACATGCTATGCACATGCTATTTTTTAATACATTTCCTATCTCCCTATGTTCATTAACTATTATTTATTAAACATCCTTTTTTACCCTTCTATATATTCTTTTTAACACAAACAGATAACTTTAACTATTACTTAACTATTATCTTCGTATTTTAACACATGAACTTTAATTCTACTTATTCCATTTGTGTAGGCCTATTATGCATTAGATTATTCACAGTTTGCATTCATCATTTTTTACTCAAGCATTAATTATTATTCATTCTACACATTATTACAACTGCTGACTTTCAGTTAGTATATTTTTCTTGGTTCTGTTATTCACTTAATATTATATTATTCACTGTTTTTCTTTCTTTTCTTTACTTGGATCTAACCACACCACTCACCTTATCATTAACATAGGGTATTTATTATATAAGGGGTTTATTCACTTCATATTCTAATAAAATATTATTTAACATTACTTAATTTACATTTATGTCTTGGTAGTCTTACATGGGACTACTCACACTAATAACATAGCTTTGTACTTTCATAATTACATTTACTATTTTATTATTGGTTGACAAGGGATTGTGATATGGTCACAAAGTTATTTATTTTTATCCTTCCCTTTGCCAATCACTTGGCGTTTGTCATCGCCTCAGTCCTTGTCTTGGTTTTAAGTTATTATTGTGCTATATTTTAATATTTTGTTCATTAATTCCTTCATACTTTGACTTTCTTTATTCCTTTAGTGTTGCAACTCACTTTTTTATTAAATGGTAATTTCTTCTTTATTTGTGGGCTACTTTTTGTAACGTTATAATCTACATTGTTTAAAAATATTGAAAGAGTTCTGTAGTCAGCGATATTACTAGTATGATTTTACATTAGCTTTAATATAAAAACGAAATAATTACAGTTTACGTTTTCTATGACAGTATTCCTATATTGTAGGGGAATTCTATAGAATTATTAATGCATGTAGTTCCTGTAAATACCCGTACCAAGTAAGTGATGTAGTGACGTTACAGTAGTTACATATAAGTATACCTAATTATACGTAATTTTTAAATGTGCTTGTAGTTACCACAATATGTTCTAATTGTTACGCAATTATGTAATTTATACTACTATAATGTTAGTTACATTTTGGATAATTATAATTACATACAGAATATATGTTTACCTAACGTTAAGTCACAGGTTTGTTTTGTTTCAGCGTCCGCAAACGGAGCTATTTCAAAGAAAACAACTAACTGTTAATACCATTGTGCAATAGACAACTGTAATTTTCTAAAGACTTTACCTTTTACACCATTGTTTCAACTTCGATAGCTTTCAAAATATGACTTTAACAGTTCGTATATCACTAGCTTGCTTGCGTTTTTGTTAAGAAAGTTTTAAGATGCTTCGAATCCAATCCATGTAATATATTGTTACTTATTAGTAAAAAAAAATTTCTAAAAGTTCTGCAGAGAAGGCATTCTGTCTTTGTTTGCTATTAGGCCTACAAACTAAAAAGGTAATATATTACGTAAGACGTTATTGTTTTCGTATCTTCTTTTTATTTCAAAAAATTAAATAATAAACTTGCACAGTTACAAACAATACTTGTTTTTATGTTTATAGGCATCCAAATAAGGTTATTAGCCCGACGAGGTCGATCAGGAGTGTTACTCGACGTGTTTGAGTTTCAGCTATATTATAACTTAACAATGACAATGAAAATTGTTACATATAGTGCCAGAGCAATGTTATAAGAGGCGACAGAGTAATGTGAACTGTTTATTTTCGATATCTTTTTTAAGGATACCTTTTTCTCTGTCCCTTTGTCTGAGTTCAGCAAGAACACTACAGTCTTCACTTATACGTTTCACCGTATTTGCTCCTCTACAAGTGAAGACGGTCAGTCTTGTCCTTGTAGGAGGTAAGGAGACGTCAAGTTAAAATGTCCAATTCGGAGTGTGGTGAAGCAAATTTTTCACGGCAACTGCGATCACCTGTCATTTGCCATTTACGGACGCTCTGTTTTAAGGTAAAACGTTTGCTCTGCCGTGCATACTACATCGACTACCACACACTAAGAACGGTGTTTGTGGCAGCTACCTTTATGTAGTTAGATCGTATGGCAATTCCATCGACTTCTGGTCTGTCTGTAAAGTGTCTCACTCCAGCGTCAGCTTTCCCATTACCTTCAATGCCTACATAACTTGAACACTAACAAAAACTAAAAAATAAAAAAATAAACCAAGATCGATTAAGCATGGCATAGCGTCATTACCTATTGTAACAAAGGATCCACTGTTTACTGGTTGTCCAAACTCAGTAACTCCATATAGGTAACAAATTTTCTGTCACCTCGGTGTTCAAAAAATCGGAGAGCTTGCCACACTGCATTCAGTTCGGTAAAGTATACACTCGCCGCGTTGGGCAGTGTCCAGGAGTGGAAAGCGCACTACAAATGCACTACACAAACCGCTCTCCGTCTTCGAGCCATCAGTGCATACAATGATATATTATTCGACCTATTCCTTCAGAACTAATCGGAAAAGTAATTTCAGTTCAGTTGCTGCTTTCATAAAGTTCTTGATTCTTCTGGCGACATCCATGGCAATTTGGTTTGCAGCTGAAGCAGCAGGGAGGCACCTAGAATGCAACGTACGTTTGGATCTCGGCGCCTACATGTTGTTGCGCCGGGCTATTTCGGGCGCACGAATGCCAGGTAGTCAAGTTACGTGTTAGTACACAAACTCAAGTATAGTAGAAGATTACAGTAACTATACTATGAAACTGTGCTTTCCTTCTATGAAACTGTTTTGCACTGTGTTCTCCAGATACGCCAATTAATCAGTAGTAAAATGTTGTTCTGATACACTGGTTTGCAGTCAGTAGTCCATTTTATTCAAGACACTAGGTGAGAAGATTGTTTATCATTCTCTCCAATGATTTTCGTAAACAGAACATCAACGATATTGGACAATAGTGTTTGCTTTATTTGAATCCTTCCCAGCCTCAGAAGCGACATAACATCCACCTCTTTCCATCGTGTCCAAATGGTAATATAAAATCCCAGTAATTTAACCGCAGATATAAAATATCGTCCTGTCTGACTGCAGTGTTGCCGGCAACGGGTCATTATTCTGTCGAAAGCATCGTGGTGACAGCTTTCTGGACTACTGACGTTGGTAGCGCAGCTAAGACGTCATAGATGTCAAGATGCTCTATACGTGTGATGATAGGGTTGAACACAAATGTGCTAGCAAATCCTCTTATCTTCTTCAAAACGTCTCTAAATATGATCATCTTTGTTATGGTCAAGAAGTTATTTTCCGAGCTTGATGTTTGTTAGCAAGTATTGTTCTACGAGCATATGCAGATGACATTGCAATAGTAACAAGAAACGTTGAGAGCCTCAAAGACATGTTTGCATTAATGGAAGGAGAAGACATGAAAATTGGTCTTTTAGTAAATGAAAACAAAACAAAATACATGGTAATGTCCAGCTCAGAGACCAGAAGGGCTCCTAGAGGTTTCAACGAGAATGGGAAGTGTTTCAAAAGAGTGTCCTGCTTTAGTTATCTAGGTGCAAAATGATAATAACATTAAGAGGATTGTAAGATAAAGGATACAAGAAAGAAATAGAGTCTATTGTACATATATTAACATTTTAAAAACAATTTTGTTACAAGAGGTATAAAGCTTAAAGTATATTATTCTCTGGTGCGACCAGATGTTACATGTGAAGCGTGGAACAGAAAATGACAGTATTGCTTTAAAATCGTTTGAGCTAAAAATGTAGCATAAAATGTATGGCCCAGTAAGAGAAGGTAGTTGGAGACTAACAATAACAATGAACTACAGGCTCTCATGCATGAAAAAGATATCGTGAAATAAATCAAATCACAGTGGTTGCGTTGGCTGGGGCATGTGAAAAGAATGACTAAAAGCTTGCTGAAAGGAAGATTATATACTACTAGACGTAGAGGCAGACCAA
Source organism: Magicicada septendecula (assembly GCA_034769895.1). NCBI lineage: Eukaryota > Metazoa > Arthropoda > Insecta > Hemiptera > Cicadidae > Magicicada > Magicicada septendecula. The sequence continues at coordinate 590,684,576 of CM068368.1, read as the reverse complement.
GAATAAGATCGTTGGATGGCGTAACAGAGGATTTTGCTAGCGTGGAAATCAGAGGGTGGAGTGGAAGAGCGGAGAACAGGGAAGCATGGAGGAGTGTTGTTGAGGAGGATAAAGCAGACCAAAGACTGTAACGTCAGATAAGAAGAAGACGATTGTTCTACGAGGGGCGGCTTAAAGTTATTTAAAAGCGATGCCATTATCTTTGGGCAACGCTAGTTCGTACCTTTTTAAGACTTGTCGTTTCACTTCTCTCTCAAACGATGTTCCACCACGATGCAGGTGTTCTGGTTCACCGGCAACCGGACCGTGGGATATGACGTGTATCTGCTGAAGTCCTAAGTGTTTGCGTCTATGTCTATGTTCACACTGCCACCTGTAGATGGAACACCAGCCGTTGAGCTTGTCTGATCAGCATCTCGCAATTTTTTTGTCAATGTACGTATAACGCTGTGTGGGGTTCCCGTTATTATAAATTGTGGGAAGTGGTCGTTTCATTGAAGGTCTGGGAGCATTCACCACAATAGATGTGAAACAAAACTCAGGCTACAAATCTGAACATTAATAGCCAGGTAAGCACCATTTCCGACATTAAAAGGGTGCTCACGCCTGTGTTTAAAAACACGAGCGCGTTCTTTAGCAACAGAATTTAAGTTCTTGATGCAGCGTTATTTATTGTATCACACACCAAGTAGTCTATGGGCGTTGATGTCACCAACCAGGAGTTATAGAGATGGTAGCTACTCAACCAGATCCTTTAGATCTTCTGCTCGCCATGTAGAATGTGGTAAATATACGCAGCTATCGTCTGAGTCTGGTGGGGGATACGTGTTACTAAGAAGTATAGCAACGCGTTCCCTAAATCTAATGTTTGGTGTCACATCAAAGCGGAAGGATTCATATTAAATGTCCTCTTGTGGCCTCAAATATGTTTACCTGTTGGCACGCACACTTTGGTATATGCCAGGCCAGTAGAATCGCCAGTTCCCAATAATGTGAATTACAGCCTTGATATTCTACTGAAGGATGACATCCATAAATTGATATTGATGAATCAGTGGCTACAAACAAACCTTACTACCGTCGCTTCCCCGTTGACCAACCCATTTTCTTGTGTAGCTTGCCAAGCTCTGCCTGGTCACTGAGATCAGCGTTATCGCTGGCACCAGGAATAGAGCTGATGCTTATCTAACCGGAGCTCATCTCTCGACCTTCAAGAGCATTTCTTGTTACCGCTTTCTAGAAAACTCCTCCTTACTGTATTTGGCAGAAAGGGGCTATATATGGTGGTATCCACTCGCCGTTTCGCCTCCACTGAAGGCGGCAACAGTTGCAACCTCGAGGTTTTGCCCTCCCTTCTTGGATTTTCCAGCAGACTAGTTGTGACTATGCACCAACCGACTACGTCTATGTGAACCGTAGCACTTTTTTCAACGTGTAATTTTCTTTACAGTCCTGAAGAATATTTCCCAATAAATTGCGTTATTAGAGGTACTATTTCCTGTCGTTTAAACATTGCCTTCTGTCGTTTTTCTGCTTCTTTTGCTTTACGTCATCTCAATGCTTAAATCTAATCGTCAGTGTTTTTGTTATGATTTTCTTTTGCTGGATTCTCTTTTGTTTCCCTGCTTCCGCGTTTATCACCTTTCATACCACTTCAAAACATCCTGTTACGTTGTAACAGGATCACGGATCCTGATTAGATTTACCATGATTTTACGTCGAAACCTATATTAGTAAACTCTATAGAAATTTAAAACACAAAGCTTTTATACAATTGCCTAATATGCAATACAAAAATAATGTGAGTTACAATTCTTAATAACTATTAACAGTAAAATGAAAATATAAAATTAAATGCTGGACAGTTTTGTGAATAGACTCACTTGACATAATATTGATTGAATACTTGAATATTCTTAGTCTATCTGTGCACAACATCACACGTGTTTAACATGGAATTTCCAGATGACTAGTGAATAATTAATCAAAAGGCTCAACGGGATAGAGAATTTGACACGTATTGAAAACACTGAGTCAGCTTTTCTTTGCATAATGTGTAAAATATGTTACATAAGCTACGGGTTTTGCCTATCGCATCGAGTGTGAGTAATACATTATTCTTAAATTTGTTAGAAAATTCTTAAATTAGTCTGTCTTAGTTTACAGAAAAAAAAGTTAACTATAATGAACAACAACAACAAAAACAACTGCGTCACAACAATTCCGATTATCAAGGTTGTGGATGTTTTAAATTAGAAGAGGCATGAAAAATGTAATTTCACATCATAGAAGATATGCTCTAACAAAGTTTGTTTAATCAATCAAAATAACGGCAGGTTTCCTAACTGACAGCACACCTGCTCGCGTAGTATTACTGTATGTATCAGCGATGCGTTGGAAAATCTCTCTCTAGGTATTTCATTATATAACTTACAGCTGTATGTACTTTATGTGCAAAGCATAGTCTAAATTAGCTTTGAAATATATTTGGCAATGGAAATGAATTTCGTTTAATCTTAGTGATGTAAATAACTAAGCAATATAATGGTTATAATGTAAAAATACACTATATTATGTTCCGTGTATTTTACAAATTATGTAATTAGTAACTATATTTTTAGCTGTTGTTGGAAACACTTTCCCATAGCTACAATTATAGCCACTATTTTGGCTTAAATACGAATACTTGTAAAGCATTTATTGCTCATTCTATCATCGTTCTATCGATTATACAACGCTTGTCAACATCGTATAATTTTCCTGAAGTTTCCCCAATGATGCCTGTCTTGATTCATTGTTTTATGTAAACTCCCATTAAAATCCAAACATCTTCATCTCACTAATTTTGGAATTCAGGTTTCCTTCATTCTGGTTTTTATCTACTCAAGACTCATTTAGCAAGTAGATACTTCTTTTCACACATCCGTACCATTACAATTGCTTTTTTTTATCTTGACATTTACTGTCCCTTTGTCAGCCATAATTCAGGCACATTTGCAAGGTGTTTTGTCCTTTCTTGATATTCTCGCTATTTTCGCACTGGACGTTTGCAGTGCAACAATTTCAAAAGCGTTTAACTCATATTTTCCCAATTCATCGTATCATCACATTTATGTATTCTACACCACACTATTTTTAACAATTTAACTGTAACTGTTGTATTTTTCAAATTTTGTGTTTCCATACTCGACTTTGTAAATTCCAATTCAACAGAACTCTTACGACTTTGAGATAAGCCAACTTGCGTTTCATGTGCACCGATCAGTCTGCAGACATGTATACAAGGTCGGCATTGAAGTAGTATGGAAGTTTCTAGCTCGTACCAGACGCCTTTATCAAAAAAGTCGGGTTTTCTCGACGAATCGGTAAAAAAGGGGTAGGTTTTGCAACCTTGACGAGGCATCAAGACAGGGTTCGGAGATGGCCAACGAAGTAGTTAAGGTTGAGGAGTGCAGATGTTTATTGAAGGTTAGTGTAAAGTGATAATTGTGACTTGGTGTCTTTGAACATGTTTAATTAGTGACAAGTGTTGTTTCAGCAATTCCGCGACAAAGTATGTATGTAGATAATACACATATGTAGTGTACATTCTGACCCTCCAAATCCAGGTAAGGGTGGATCAGTGAGTGAAAGAAAAAACTGTTTATTATTGTTAATTCACCTGAGTCTCATAATGCTTATAGATAAATATGACGAGAGGGGGAAATCAATGAAACCATGTTAGAAGACAGAGAGAGCGGTCGAGGGAGAACACCTTACGCAGCGCAAATAAGGGAATAATGTAGTGTCCTAACTGTACACTAAAAGTACAATAATCATTGTTCTGTCTAACACAGGAAAAAATGTTATGCAAGGAGTGAGTCTATTATTACAAGAGCCGATTCATACGAAGAAGGAAACGGGTGAAATAAGCGGACAACCCTAACGTATAACAACGTATAACACAACGCTATGTCTACATAGGGAGGAGAATTTTGTCGCGCACCACAAGCAGAAGGTTTATTACGTATCGCTGAAATATTAACTTTTATAAGGAATAGTTTTTAAAAACAATTGTAATCTATATAATAAGATGTAATTGTAATTTTAGAGTATATATGCGAAGATGTAAATAAAATAACATTCAAATTTTATTTAAACCCAGCTGTGGAATATATTATAAAGTTATTTCTATCGTTGATGAGCTCCCAGTTGAGTAGCACAAATATTTATAACGTTACAAATTTTCAATGGGTATAATCGTAATAATAACAACACGTAAAATTGTTTAAAATAATTAAAACATTTATTAATTAAAATTTCAAAATAAATTTCGAATTAAACTTTATTATTATTGCATGTTTATGGGTATACGCAGTACCCATACTTATTGATAACATTCACGTAATATCGCATATTCCATACAAACATAAAATACTCTTATATTTGTAAATACATTTGATTATTAATAATATGGCTCTCGACTTGCTCAGTATATTATGAGTAATTTATTATATTCTGAAATTTTTTTTTTAAATAAATCTTATTGTCATTGCATGTGCAATTGTCATTCATTTTAATTACTTTAGTAACTTTCTATTCTTTCTAAATTACATTTACATAATTTCAATAAATTATTAATTCAAAAATTATGCTTTCATAATTACTATACAATTTAATTTTAAATATTTTCAATAAATTTATCAATTCAAAAATTATGCTTCAATTACTATACAAAATATTTACATTTACAAGTTATAAATTACACTTTTGGAAATTATTGTTTTTCTTTTGACAATGTTTATCTGTCTTTGATTAAGTCTTTAATTATGAGGAATACATGGCTTTCTTTCACCTTAATTGTAGTGGTTCGTCAGCGTACCCTCTCCTGGTCCTGAGTCCTTTGTTGATGAATCCTTCGTAGTCGTGAAGTCCTGGATACTTTCCTCGTCCTCCGGGACCTCTCGGAAGTACGATGACTCGTCCTCTACGTCTGGAATTTATGCCATGTTGTGTGCTGGTCCCTTGTCATCCGTAGTGGTCTCTGGCTGCAGCGGTGGTGTCCTGAAAGTGATGACGTCCAGCATCGCCTCCGGCTGCCTCCGTGGTTGAATGAGAAAGAGTTGAAGTCGTTGGGCAGAGCCTCCGGCTGCCACTGTACTCTGACAAGAAAGAGAGCAAAGCTGATGTGCCTCGCGTATTTATAGTCTAGGGCGCAAAATTTACGTTTCGACAATTCTCGGCAGGAATAGGTTTGTCGTGGCGTCCTTTTACAAACACGATTATTCACACAATTTTTCCACTTCTCTTCGCAACATGCGAAGTCTTTTCCAAATTACCCGATATTCATCTGGTCGGTAATTTTTATGTGTACAACTGTGTTTAAACCGTTTCTCTTTATCTTAATTATTATGGGTTTTATTTATGTTTATTTTCACTATATTCGCACTTTTTATTATTTTCGCACCATCTTTCATACACACGTGCGTATTTATATTATACACACTATGGCGTATTTGGTTTTGTGATATTACATATACACTTGTCACCATTTAAATAACTCATATATTTGTTAATAGTTATTTAGGGGTGACGCTTGACAGGAATCAACTGGTCTCACACACACACGTAAGATACACGTGTACACATAGACGCAGATGGGTGGCGTGACCAACCTGACCAAGCATGCAAATTTGTTGTTCACTTTACAGCAGATTGAAAGCTGAATTGTTATTATTACTAACAATATGGATCATTTATTTAAATTATATTAATTATCTTAATTAATTGTGCAATGCACAGTACCCTATACATTTGTACTGTTGCAACATACATTTATTTTGTGTATTTGATGTGAATTTCTTTATATAAATGACACGTGTTGTACATCAGTGAGTTCAGGAAAACCTGATCTTTTAATTAGCGCTGAAAATAAAAATTATAAAAAACTTCTTTATGCTTTCCGTGTCCCCCTTAATAAATGCTCTGAAATCACGTGCGGAAAAGTTGCGTATTCGCATGCTAATAAACGGAAAAATATGGAAAAAATTCCGATGATTAATCTTCAGTTCGCGCAAAGGGCCTAAAGTTTGAAAAAATGACAAAAACACCAAATATTACCTTAACGCTCAAATTTTACAGATTAAGTTTTTCGACTTCTAATAGCGTGAAAGTACTTCATTTTAGTTGCCTAATAATAGAAAAAATATTTAAAAAATCGCGCGTTACATATTGAGTTCGCGCATAAGGCCTAAAGTTTGCGAATTTTGGTGAAAAATTGATATTTTTACAGTTTTACAAACAGACGGACTGTTGTATTAAAAATATATACAAGGCATTTTTTTTACTAATTGTTCCTGTGAGTGATTTTATATATTCAACTTGGATCCGAATATATCACCTTGCAGCTCTTCGCCCATTTCGCCAAATTATTATTGCTGAAATGACCCAGAACTCACCACGTGGAGGTGGCTGCAATTCGAGTTCCACCCACGCCCTACCCAACCATTCAACCATTCAGGGCATGGTAAATTATCAAATCAAACAGACTTGTCGAAACACGTCTGTGTCTGAGTCACCGAGTCATTCCCTCCCAAGGCGCGATGACTTCTGTCTGATTAGTTGCTACTCGGCATGCCGCGTGATAACGTCTCGTCGCAGCGTTACTAGTGTGTCTAAACCGGTACCTTACATACAGTCTTGTGGCAAATCAAGCTTAGTTTCGCTACATTTGAGTGTTCTCTTGTGACGTTGGTATTGGTTGTGAAATGGTGACTCAGAAAAAAGTGTTGGTGACAAGACAGTCGCACTGCTGTCCTTTGTTCGGTTTGCCCAAAGAACTAAATAGAACAAACCTACCGACATTCGAGGACGTGCTTCTGTGTTGCTTCGAAGAAAGCAATAAACTTTCAATATCATCGGATTCAAAGAAAAAAATTGCATTTTCAACAACAGCCGATTGTGTTGCTACTCAAATAGAGGTGATATATCGTAAAGCCTCCATTCTAGTAGTGACTCATACTCGGACTATGCAAATGATAAAAGCGTACCATGATGCATATTATAAGTTAAGAAAATCGTACAACCGAGACCACAAAAAAGACAGTTATAAGACAAAATGAATTCATAGCTGAAGCGAAATAAAAACTATTTGATATTGCAGCGTGTAAGTGTGTTATGACATTTTCTTGTGTGTTGTGGGAAAAAGGCAAGTGCCTGTGACTGTCCTGTAGTTGTGGAATGTAAGTGTGAAAAAGACAAAAAGATCCAACCCATTGACAGAAAGTTTATATACGATCAACGAACAACCAGGATCGGCTGCATTGGCAGTTTGGATAGAAAAGAAACAGTTAAACTTAAGAAAATGGACGAAAGAAAACAACTACAATTGTTGCGAGAAACTGTTGCGCCCGACTGTGACACATGTGACACGCAAGCTACTCGGAAATCTTCGCACGGAAGAAGCAGTGAAATCCATTTGTCTTCAGTTCCTTCTACATCTCAAATGAGGTTGAAATTGATGTCTACTGCCTTAGTAAGCAATAGATTTGGTGTTTCTGACAGAGCTACAGCTGCTATCGCTTCTAGTGTTTTGTATGATCTTGGAATGATCTCTGAAAAAGATGCGTCGCTAGTGATCGACAAAAGCAAGATAAGAAGAAAAAAACAGAAGACACGAGAGGCCGTAGTACAAGAAATGCACCGGCTTACAGTAACAAAGGGAATATATTTTGACGGTAGAAAAGATAATACTATCGTTCAAGAAAAAATAGTGGCTAAAATGTACCGCAGTAAGGAAAGAGGAACACATTAGCGTGACTCGTGATCCTGGTGGGCAATATATCGGCCACGTTACACCGGCAAATGGAACTGGACATGAAATAGCCAAGTGCATCCTAAACTACCTACAAAATAATGATTTCGACATTAATGAACTGGAAGCGATCGGTTGCGATGGCACAGTGACAAACACAGGGTGGAAAAATGGTGCAATTCGCAATATCTAGGTCAAAATTCAGCGCCCATTGCAGTGGTTCATTTGCTTACATCACTTCAACGAGCTACCCTTCAGACATTTTTTTGAGTACTTGGACGGAGAGCTGACGGGACCAGCGTCATTCTGTGGGGAAATCGGCAAACAACTGCCTGGCTGTGACAAATTACGTGTAGTACATTTCGAAACAGTCGAATCCGAGGTAATCAATATAACAAAAACTGATCACAGTAAAGATCAACAGTACCTTCTGGACATTGTCAAGGCAATCCAGACAGGAGACTGTGCTCCAGATCTGGCTGTAAAAGATCCTGGACCTCTCAGTCATTCCCGATGGTTGACATGTGCAAACCGGGTCTTAACGATTGTTCATTTCCCAGACGAGTCCTTCGAATGAACTGAAGATACTTGCCAGTTACATTGTGAAGACGTATGCTCCTGTCTGGTTCGACGTTAAGAGATATCACTCAGTAAAATACGGTCCTAAGCATATCTTTAAGGTTGTACAAACGACGAGACATTTGCCGGACAACATTAAAAAAATCATCGATCCTGTGATTCAGAGAAACGCGTTCTTCTGTCATCCAGAGAACATGTTGTTGGCTATGTTAGTGGATGAGAGACAACACATACGAGAGTTGGGTTACAGGAGGATACTGAAAGCAAGAAATCAGCAGCCGAAGGGAAAATCTGTTACAACTTTTGTGCCTCCTTCAATAAATTTTGGTGCCACGGACTACAGTGAGCTGATTGAGTGGACGAAATGTAAGCTGTCGCCCCCTCCAATAATGGAAAGCTTGACAACAGAGAATATTTCATCATTTCTGCAAAATAACACTCTGCCTGAGTTTGAATTTTTAAACATTCCCTGCCATACCCAAGCAGTTGAAAGATGCGTAAAACTTGTGACAGAGTCCGCCGGAAAAGTGTGCGGACAAGATAACAGAGATGGCTACATTAGAGCAACTTTGCACTCAAGTTCTTCGATGCCAAAATTCGACCAAAAATCCGATTTCAAGATAACGCCCTTGACTGATAGTGGCGAACCAACATAATTTACCATGCCCTGAATGGTTGGATGGTTGGGTAGGGCGTGGGTGGAACTCGAATTGCAGCCACCTCCACGTGGTGAGTTCTGGGTCATTTCAGCAAAATTAATTTTGCGAAATGGGCGAAGAGCTGCAAGGTGAAGTATTCGGATCCAAATTGAATATATAAAATCACTCATAGGAACAATTAGTAAAAAAAATGGCCTTGTACATATTTTTAATACAACAGTCCGCCTGTTTGTAAAACTGTAAAAATATCAATTTTCACCAAAATTCGCAAATTTTGCCCTTATGCGCGAACTCAATATGTAACGCGCGATTTTTTAAATATTTTTTCTATTATCAGGCAACTAAAATGAAGTACTTTCACGCTATTAGAAGTCGAAATACGTAATCTGTAACATTTGAGCGTTAAGGTAATATTTGGTGTCTTTTGTCATTTTTTTCAAACTATAGGCCCTTTGCGCGAACTGAAGATTAAACATAGGAATTTTTTCAATATTTTTCCGTTTATTAGCATGCGAATACGCAACTTTTCCGCACTATTAGAATTCGATACTCGAAAATTCGCTTTTTTCGACCCACCCTAATGTTTACTACGCCCAACTGCGAGCAGGGCGATAGCGTTTCGGTGAGAGCCTTCAAGCGATTGAAGCAAGCCGAGACCGGCCTATTCTGAAGCAGCAAAAGATTTTTGAATACTTTTTGCAGTGCAAATGTTAAATGATAGATTAAAGACAGCCAACTACAGAATGTGTTACGAATGGCAAGGGATCGAAATAGCTTTGACTTGTTCACGCTCTTGTTCAAGCCCTCAAGTTAGAAGCTGCCAATTCTAACTACATTAATGTGTTTATGTTATCACCGTGTACCTAGAAGATCGCAGTAATGGATTATCTTTATAAGAAGTGGAATAAAAATACAGTTCAAAGAAAACAGTTTAAAAGTCAGTATCCCTATAAAAAATTTTTAAAATATAGAAAACACAAGACCAAAGCGCTAAATTTTTAGGAACGTGGCCACCGTGAGGTATATTGTTGGCAGATTAGAACCCGGAGAAAAATTATAAACACACAACTCGTGGAGTGTCTCTGAGAACCAAGGAGTTGCACTCTTTATAAGATAAAAAACTTGTTTGTTAATAAATTTATACCACGTAAAATAGGAGCATTTATAACTGACAGGAGCCTACGCTGTTTATAGTGCGCCTTGATATATTTAAAAATCATTAAGCCCAAGTGTATTCCTTCACTTCAGTGACTGCAGCTGGAAAACTTGTTGGAGTATTTAAAAAGGTTAACGTATTTTTGGGTTTGTGTCCCATCGGGTATAGCCCCAAAATACTCGTTACAGCCAGAATCATTATTTATGGCTGTGGATGTGTAGTAGATTTAAGAGAAACTATCCTAAAGGTTAGCACGAGAAGATAAGATTTTTCACAGCTAAAACGGTGGAACATCTGCCATTCAATTAAGCAGGTGACGCGGCCGATATAGGTGCTGAGAAGGGAAAACATTTCTGTCAGATGCCAAAATTGGGCAAGAAAAGTGTGTTAGAGTACTAATTTACATGACGAAGTAAGGGACTCCTGAAGAACCAATTGTAGTCGTTATAGAGAAACAAATGTTCTTGCCTGAATTAATGGAAGCGCCCATAGAAGACCCTAGCAGAAATTATACATAGGCTACAAGTAAACAAAATATTTGAGCGGAGAGGAAAGACTGATTAGACGTAAAAGAACCGAAGAGCTTAGGTTTTGGAAGCTATCTGTTCAGGATCAGAAAGATTTCCTGAAGACAATGTTACCCAGTTTTTTGGAAGCGTACTAGAAAAGCAAAGTAGAATCGAAAAAGAAAAGTTTGAGGCATGGTGCATGCTGGAAAATTGCATTGGGAATGGAAGTAGCACTTTGGAGAGTTAATCTTAAGCAGAGACCAGAAAATATTTGCCGTTTGGAAGGAAAAGGCTTGAAAAGGGTGTAGTCTTACACCCGTTAAATATTCCGCGGAAATAGGCACTCAGTGTACTGTGATGTGTATAAGGTCGGCGTTGATACATTATGGAAGTAGCCATTGTTTTCTAGAAGCCTTCAACTATGTAATTATTTTTGACGCATCAACCAGAAAGAGGCAGATTTATCCCGCACGATCTCAGCGGAATATAATAAGGTGTTTCAGAAACGGCCAGTTCAGATTACGATGGAATGAAAATCTCTACATAAGTTCAGTGAAAGTGACATTGTGATTTAATGTGTGCAGACTGAAACTATTGAGGTATACTGTTTTTGCGACAGTAATTATTATGTAATACTTATAGTGTGTTGAACAAATGTAAGTTTTCAGTTTACGGCGAGCAGCCGCGGAGAGTGGGTGCGTATACCGGTTTATAAGTGAATTGTGTTGTGCTGTGAGATAACGTTTATTATTATCCAAGTGAGTATAAACAGAGTACACTGTAGACAGTAGCCACGTGTGCAACATCATTATAAGGGCATACAACTGGTAGAGTCTTGTGGAGTACACGTACGCGTGTCTCCAACGTTGACAATTCCTAATTCTATTCAAAGTAATCAATCACAGCCCACTGAACAACAGAAAGGTAGTTATGCCAATGCTACACAAAAAGAAGTTTTCCCAACCAAGGATCAAGCCATAGTATTAGAGTCAATCGGAGGTATACCAATAAACGACTACATATTAGCGTTAGGAAAAATTATAGACCTATCTCATATTAGATTTGCCTCCAAGATCTCAATGAACAGAGACTGTATATATCTTTCAAGCAAAGAAATAGTTCAGAAAGTAACCGATCAAAAGACATCTATATCCTTAGGCAATAACATACTTAAGTCTCTTCTAATAAAATACAAGAGACTGATTTTATCAAATGTGTGTCCTGTTATTCCCCACAACGTCCTCGAGGACGAACTTGAGAAACATGATATACGGTTGGGATCGGCAACTTCATTTCTAAGAGCAGGTGTCTCTGAACCGGGCTTCTCCCATGTTATGAGCTTTCGAAGGCAAATTTACATTCAACCTGAAGAAGTTTCTAAAGTACCTCCATCAAAAAGAATTAATTATGAAGGCACAGTTTACTGGATTTACCCCTCAACAGATATGATATCATGTTTTCTCTGCAAGCAATTAGGACATTTGGCAAAAAATTGTGACAACAATGTACACAAGACAAACGAATTAGAAGTGGAACAGCATATTTTACTTAATAAAAAGATTCTATACTTTATAAAAAGATTCCGAATTACAATAACATACAGGAACAAGGTTTTCCCGCATTAAAAATTCCAGTAGAAACTGTCAACCCGTGTTTAGAAACAAGTAAAAATACTAAACACGAAGAGAAATTCCCTAGAATTACAACAAAACATACGCTTTCATTAACAACATCAAGTGCTGAAGAAAATCCTACAGAAAATTTACCAGGTCGCCCAGAAAATAACATAATAACTAAAACCCGTAACAAGAAACAAAAACAAATAGTACCGACATCTTCTGATTGTGCAAGTCTTGATCGTCTAGACAATCAGCTTCAACCACTAAAAAGCTTACTTACGAGTGAAAATAATCCATATATTCTAAACTACAATCAGCTCAAGACATTTCTCGAAAGACCTAAGGGAAAATCTGACTTGCATGAATTAACACTTGAACTCACTGAGAACATCCAAGCACTTTTTTCCTTACTCAGAACTACTTACCAGCGTCTTACAGAAAGGAAAATCAAAAGCAATTTTACGAGAATTATAAACAAACTTTCAATAGGCATGAATCGGAAAGTGACGCATCGTTTTCAAATGGTGATGAAACTACTCCCTCCACTTCAATTCTACAAAAAATCAACACTGCTTCCCACACCTCATGAAACAACCTATCTTACAATGGAATATCAACGGGTACTATCCACAAAAAGAAAACTTGGAAATTATTATTTTCAAAAAATTTTCTCCTGACGTTATCTGCCTACAGGAAACCAATTTTAAAGAGAGTTACCATGCAAAAATAAAAAATTACTCAACTACTTTCAAAAACAGAACCAACTCTCAACACGCTAGTGGTGGAGTCGCCATATATGTTAGCAGCAAACTCAGCAAAACAAACGTCGCAATAAATACTGATATTGATGCGGTAACTGTCTGTATTACTCCCTATCGGTTTGTTGACGATTTGTAATGTTTATTTACCAAACTGGTACAATTTCTCTGATAATGACATAATGGGTATTGTAAATCAACTACCGAAACCTTTTCAGATAGTGGGGGGATTTTAATAGCCATAGTTTTATCTGGGTTTCTTACAAAACAGATAAGCGCGGAAGGGTCATCGAGAAAATAATTCAAAACACAAACCTTGTAATATTGAACAAAAATCATTATACTTACTTAAATATGTCGTACAACAAATTTAGCTCGATTGACCTCGCGCTTTGCAGCCCTTCCATAGCCCATCTAGTCAGCTGGAAAGTCTCTTGTGATCTCTATGGCAGTGATCACTTTCCTATTTTCTTGGAAATGCATCATAGAGGCCCTAACCTAATACCCCAGCGTAAATGGAAATTCAGTAAAGCTAATTGGAAAAATACCAGAACATAATCACGGAGCACTTAAGCGCTCTTTGTACACACGAACAAGAAAATTTAACAGTTAACAACAAAGTTGAGATAATTATTAACTTAATACTGACTGCTGATAATCACAGTATTCCGCAAACCGCCAATAAGGGTACCAAGTCACGAGTTCCGTGGTGGAATGAAGAATGTAAGGTAGTCCATCGTTTAATGCGTAAATCTAATAATACTTACAGAAGGCATCCAACTTATGATATCCAGATAAAATACAAGCGATATAGAGCGAAGGCTCGTAGAAACTTCAAACAATGCAAGAGAGCGGCGTGGACTTCATATGTTTCCTATTTTCCAAATTTCCTATTTTCCTATATGTTTTATATGTTTCCATCACTAAACAGACACCGACCACCTATGTGTGGAAGAAACTTAAGAATATTGTAGCATAACAGAATTATCACCTTAAAATTTAACATAATACAACATGAATAAAGAAGAAAATGTCAATAGTGAGTGAGAAAAATAAATGGTAAAAAATGAACTAAAGAAGCTGATCATTATATTCGATAAAATGTTAATAAAATTAAACTAAATAACAAAGAAAACTCTTGGTCCATATATAAATAACAAACTATATAAAACCCCAGTACAACAGCAGTATACCCTGTAGGTTGGGGAGCAGGAAAAGAAAAGGCAAAGGTAAAAAGATAAACAAAATATTAATAAGGGGAAATCTATTAAATTAAGAAGCAGAGAAACCCCAAGACACAAAACCAATAACAAATTAATAAAGAGCTGTAAAGGAGAAAAGGAATGAAACCGAATAATCAAATCAGAGTCATTGAATTAATAACACAAGGACATGAAACCACAAGGTAAGGAAATACTAATATAATAAGAAGGAAGAGACAAAATATGTCAAGGTTCCTAAAAGGAATATAGAAACAAGAAAAGGCTATTCACTAAAACATTATGATGAATGAATATACCCAATTTTTACACAATTGAAACCAATAATAAATGTCAGACCAAATAACTCAAGTTACAGGATACAATACAGTTAAAATAAAATTGTAAACTAAATTGTAAGCCTAGTTTAAGGATAGAATGAAAACAATTAAAAAGACTACCAGTAGTGTAGAAACCAACCAAAACTTACCCCAGTGTAAGAAGTCATTTCAAAAGACTACCATCAGTGTAGAGAAATACCCTATAAAAAAAACCTAAAAATAAAAGACAGTCTAATAACTAACAATAGTTTTAATGATAAAAGTGCTTTAAAGATTAAGTAATGTAACAATATAATAGGTATAAGATGTTTTTATTTTATTGTTTTATCAAAATAATTATAATAATTAAAAGAGACAGTTAATAACTGAAGGTGTTATTAGTAATAAGATGTTTTAATAGGATTAGGTTTGTTATAAAAGGAAACATAAAAACAAAGTACAGTCAATGAATGATAATATTGCTAATAATAAGATGTTTCCATTATAATTCTATGATATATAAATAAAAAAATATAATAGGCTTAAGATATTTTTGTTATAGTTAAGTGATATAAAAGAATTAGTAGATATAAGGTATTCAGTTGTATTTGAAATAATGTTCAATAATTTTCAAGTTTGTTAAGGCAGAGAAGGCAAGTAGGTAATACGAGGCCTAAGGGGTACTGAACTCAGATAAAAAGTTAATTAATCAATATTAGAGTATTATAACAACAAATTATTAACAACAAACAATTACCATGGAGTGAGTAAGATTTTTGAAAGGAAATATTAACATAAAATCACTTGTAAACCATTTAAATACTAAAATTGTAAAAAATACAAGGCCTATAATAAATATCAAAAATTGTAAATTTTAGGCTTATCTGAACTTAAAACAGACCCAGTTATATATCAAATTATGTAAAATTAGTTTTAAAATATTGCTGAATAATTAGATTTTCGTAAAATTAATAAACAATTAAGTTACAGCAATAAATAGGAAACTTGTCATGTATGTTTATGAGTTGAAATCAAATCCAAGACATGTAAATTTGTAAAAAAACAATGGGAAGAGGAAAAAGATATTTTATAAATTACCACAAAACGACGACTTTAAGTCATCAGTCTATTGTTAACCGTGAAAGTGTACAGATCAGAATTTACGGACGGAAGATCTGAAAAATATAATAGTGCAAAAACATTGACGTGCAACCTAAAAAAAATGTTACAGAGGTTACCAAATGGAAATTAACACCACTACACCATAAATAACACCAAAACTGAAACAGAACAACAGTAATAGTAATACCCATTCCTAGCACGAGTAATCAACCGCCATTTTGAGAAAAATTCAACAAACTTTATCTGGACACGAACTCAACAGATTTCAACACAGAACACTGCACCAATAAACTATCACAGAACGACATCACAGAGGAGGGAAGAACACTTCACACAATTTTCCAGGGATACTACAACCTCGCAGAGGAAGGAATTCGCATTTATTTCTTAGGGAGAAGAACATAGCGTCAGCGTTGTGTAGCAGAAATCCACGAGGTGAACGGCGGCCATTTTCATGGCAGAGCGACCAGCACATCGACACAGCCTCCACGAGCCAGTGACGTCATTCTACGAAATGGTTCGATCTTTACTTAATAATTGACAATTTTCATAATCCTGTTTTTTTTCAGCAAATAATAATTTATTTTAAGATAATTGTAAGTATTGTATCTTGTTCCTTGCCCTCTCTGACCATTTCGACAGTTAAAAGAACTCGAAATAATTAATTTTTGTAACATTATATTTTGTCATTTTGTTCACAATAGACCTGAGCTCATCTAATCAATGCCTGGTCCATGCGCGTAAGATTGGCGCACAATTTCAAAGTTTAAGTAATAAACATCATAATTACTCAATTACATGTGTTCATAATAATTTGTACGATAAATATTAGCTTTTTCTTTATTCTAAAAATAATTTAGAATTATTAGAGAAATATACCAAGAAGAAGAAGAAGAGGAGCGAAGTTAGAAAAGAGAATACTAGATCCGACTACATAACAAGATTGTCTCTAGTGAACAAATAGTTTAAAAACACCATAACTGAATTACTCGCTTGAAAGTAATTAAAAATTTACAACTAATTAATTATTCAATTATTTAATTAATAAAAATCAGAAAAAAAGATTTCCTATAAAACATTAATAAAAATTTTTTATTAAATTTATAACTAACAACAAAATTTTGTCTTATCAACATAACACATTAGTGTTATTTATTTGTTTTATTACAAATTGGCGTCCGACTAAGGGGCTGAAAATAGGAATCGGTAGATCTATAAAATAAGGACAATTCGTCCAGTTTCCTATTTTAGCTAGGCAGCTGTCAACAGGTCAGAAAAAGAAACAAGATGCACAGTAGGGCGACATCAAAGAAAAGGGCGGTGGAGGCCGAACAGGAAATAGATATGGAGGATAAGGAAACAACACCCGTGGAAGATGTGGAATCGATGTTACCGCCAGCAGAACCAACCGAACCAGAATCCCAAGGGAAACAACTCGACAAACAGACACGAACAGAGAATGTGGAAATGAAGGAAATGCTCAGGCTAATGATGGAGAAGAAGGTAGAGTTAAAAGAAAATAGTAAGGAAATGAAGGAAGAATTGGGTAATAAAATTGGAGATACCAGTAAGAAGATAGAGGAGAAGATGGAAGAAAATAGTAAGAAGATGGAAGAAAACAGTAAGAAGATGGAGGAGAAGATTGAAGAAAACAGTAAGAAGATGGGTGAGAAGATTGACGAAATAAAAAACGAAAATAAATTATTAATGGAGGAAAATATTAAGAAGATCGAGGAGAAGATGGAGGAGAATATTCAGAAAATAGAGGAGAAAATGGAAGAAAATATTCAGAAAATACAGGAGAAAATGGAGGAAATAAAGACTGTCAATATACAGTCGAAGGAGGAATTAAGACAAATAAGCCAGAAACTGGAAGAGACCAACCAGAGAATGGAAGAAACCAATAAGAAAATGGAAAATAATAGTCAAAAATTAAGAGAAGAATTAAGGGAGACTAACCAAGAGAACATGAACCGGTTAGATGGAAAGATGGAAACATTAAAGGAAGAATTTAGTCAGAAGATGGCTGAAAACAATGAAGTAAGCAAGAAGAGGAAATAACAGTGATCGAACAAAGGATTACAAGGGATGACGAAAGATGGAGTCAGACGGAACGAGAAATACAGAGTATCAAGACTGAAATAAACACTAAGGTTACCAACATTGAAGAAACGAAAAGGAAGAATGTAGAGGAAAAACTAAAGGAAACACGTGAAGACTGGGAGCGAGTGCAGGACCGATTCACAGAAAAATGTGACGGCATTGAAGCTGCTGTGACCAGTATCAACAGTCAGGTGCGACAGAATCAAACAGATATAGATCTGTTCCATAGTTGACCAACCAGCATTACCAGTTGGTCTGTACCATTACCAGTAGCTGATAATTGGTGGATGGCGATCAGAGACGAAGTGACAGACTACCAACAATTCAAAAGGCTATTCAAGGCCAAATATTGGTCTGAAACGACACAAAATATCGCCAGAGACGGGATCTGTCACGGAAAATATAACCCATATGGAAACCAAACTGTAACAGCGTATTTCTTGGCAAAGGGTTGTGGCCAAACATTTAGAGCCCCGAATACCGGAAGAATGCTTGGTCAGCAAGCTCTCCTACCACTATGAGGAAGATATTATCAGAGCTAGACGAAACAGTCAAATAAAGACTGTACAAGCAATGACCGAACTTTTAGAAATGTATGAGCACGAGGATTACTACCACCAAAGTCGCAGGAGATACGAAAGGCCGGAGACAAGAAATAACACGAGAGTACAAATAATAATAATCGGCAGAACGGCAACAACAACAATAATTATAGTTCCGCAAACCGGAATAATGCCGAATACAATAATAACCCTCGTAACAATAATAATGCTCCTAGATATAATAACAATAATATTAATAATAATATTCCCAGAAATAATAATAGTGAGGGTAACAATAATAATAATAATAATAACCGCCCGCCTAACAACAGCGGTTATTATAATAACCGTAATTATGCTCCGAATGGTCAGAGAAACCCCAGCCCACCTAATAACAATTATTATGGTAACTATAACAGAAATTACCCGAATGGAGGTAATAGTAATAATTACAGGACATATCGACCCTATATCAATTACATCAGAGCGGAAGGCAGTGGACAGAGGAGATACCAGCCTCAAAGAAGGAGCCGATACTACGAGTATGAAACCTTTCAAGGGAATCAGGGAGGTAATCGTTACAGAGAGTATGAACCCAGACGCAATTCAAGCCTGGACAATCAAAGAAGACTGCCTGTAACGGAGGCCCAACAAGATGATCGTCCTGAACCAAACGAAGCAGTCTCAGGACTCCAAGTTGATGCTGCTAACAGCCTAATCCGTAATGATGCGGAGCATTTAAACGAACGGAGGCAGTAATAAATCCCTATAACCCTTTACTGCTCCAATCTGCTGGGTATGGACAAGAGGTAAATTCGCGTGAAGGAAGGAAAAATTTTACTATAATATATAACAATTACTTAAAAGATATCCGAAAGGACTTGTTAGAAGAGAACGAGGTAAACATTAATAATAATGACAACGAGATCATTTACATAATTGCAGAAATCGAGAGTATTTCTGTTCCCATAATGATAGACACTGGAGAAAATGTCTCTATAATTAACCATAATGAATTGGACCGGATACAGCAGGAATGCCACAAAAACTTACCAGTACTACCTATTAATAATATTGTGCTTGTAGGAGCTACCGGCCGACAGAACAAAACAATAAGAAAACAGGTATCCCTAAGTGTCAACAGTCAGGGCGTAAGTTTGGATATATTTCTTGTTGCAGCCGGATTACCCTTCAACATCATGATAGGGTGTCACATATTACGTAGGAACTCAGCCGTTATCGACTTGTGCCGAGGGAAGGTATCACTCTTTTCCGTAGGTTCGACCTGGGTAGCCAATTTAACTAACAACAAGATGTTAGACTCCAGACAACTTATCGACCACAAAAATAAAGTGGATTACTTGTCAAACTTCTCGTCAGACAACAAGCCAGTAAGTCAAAATACGGAAGATAACCTATGGCCACAAAAGATTCAGGAGATACGTGACTTCCAGTGCCACAATACCACCGATCGATTAAATGAAAACCAGCTGAATCAATTAGTCAGCATATACGAAAAATATCGAGCTGTATTTTCAGACGAACCTGGAAAGATCAGGAACTACCAATGTTCAATACGATTCAGAGAACCGGTAGAATTCAATCGAAAATCATATCCCATAGCACAATCTTTGAAGGAAGCCTTACGCACAGAGATCCAGAATATGATTAGTAAGGATATTATCGAAAGCAGTCAGTCGCCATACACTAGTCCGATTGTGGCCTATACAAAAGAAGAATGGGAAGGTAAGACTTTGCCTTGACGCACGTGAGATAAATAAAATGATTATTAACGATCGTACCTCACCTGGCGAAATTGATGAGATATTGAAGAGATTCCATGGAACCAAGTTTATTACTACGTGGGATACCGTGTGTGGGTATTGGCAGGTGGAGTTGCACCCAGCAAGCCGGCAATACATGGCGTTCATCTTCGAAGGACGCAACTATCAGTTTAAGAGGTTGCCCTTCAGGTTAGTGAACTCAGTAGCTGTTTTTGTCGCCTGTATGGACCAAATACTCGGACCAGAAGCGCTCCGATTCACGACTGTCTATGTTGATGATCTCTTAATAACATCGACCAATTGGGAAGAACATTGTTACCGTGTGGAGCATGTCTTGAAGAAGCTGGCTGAGAATAACGTTACTCTTAAGCTAGACAAGTCCAAACTAATAGCTAAAGAAGTCCAATTTTGGGGTTTCCAGTTGAACAGTCAAGTAATAACACCGTCAACAGAAAAGGTAGACGCCATACAGCTATTCCCTATACCGAAAAACAGAAGGTAACTACAATCATTTTTAGGCCTGTGTAACTACTACAGGAAGTTCCAAAATAATTATTACGAGCTGACGGCCCGATTTCAGTATCAGTTGTCGTCCAAGAATAAGTGGCGATGGGGTCAAGAACAGGACGAAACATTAAAATCGATTAAGGAGAAGTTCTTAGAAGCAGTAATGCTTACCCATCCAGATTTTAACCGACCCGTCTTCCTAAACTGTGACGCTAGTAATATTAGCTTGGGATCAACGTTGTACCAAGAAGACGAAAGTGGAAACCATCTAGTAGTGAGCTTTGCTAGCAGAACCCTTAACCAGTGTGAAAAGAACTACAACGTGACGGAAAAGGAACTGGTAAGTGTAGTCTTTGCCTGTGGGAAGTTTCGAACGTATATTCTAGGATATCTCGTGACCGTTCGCACAGATCACAAATCTATATCATTTCTTAGAAGATGCAAGTTAAGCCACGGTAGATTGACGAGGTGGGTACTTGCCCTGCAGGAATACGATATACAGTGGGAGTATGTTCCTGGAAATAAGAATGTAGTAGCCGACGTATTGTCAAGAGTAAATTTGGAAGAACAGACGTTCGAAGGCGAAAAGGAGAGCATCCTGAATTTCTATAATATTATTAAGGACAGATCCGATTTAGAAAAAATAGTGCAGGACATCAGCAAACACCAGCAGTCCGACCCGAAGCTAAACCATATTAAACTTCGTCTCTCCAAACAAGATGATACAATAACCAAGTTTTATTGCATACATAATGATATATTATTCGTCAAAACATCCCTTGATGAAGAGATATGGAAGATCGTAATCCCTACTACAGTCGAGAAGGATATCATCCTGGATTATCATCTCCGATACGGTCACATGGGGGCCATGAAGGTGATCAAGGCGATAGAAGAGAATTGCCATATAAAAAATATAAATCGAAAGACGAGAAACTAGAAACTATATCAAGACCTGTCTTATATGTCAATTGGTAAAAACCAACAATGAGAGAAAATGTGATGATACCAATTACATCACAAGCAAAACTGGAAAAGATCTTTCTGGACATCTGTGGTCCATTTCCCCGCAGTGGCGGACGCCATCGTTACAAATACATTATTATAATGATGGATCACTTCACGAAATTTATAAAACTGTACCCGGTGAACAGAGCCACCACTTTGAAGACTTTAGGAGTGATAACAATTCATTACATTCCAGAGATAGGGAGCCCAGCATCCATAATCACAGACCGTGGAACGCAATTTAAGGGTAGGAGTTGGAGAAACACTCTAAATACATTGGGCATCAAGACGTACAAGACATCAGTCTACCACGTCAGAAGTAATCCAGCGGAGAGGGTGGTGCGAGAAGTCGGAAGAATATTACGGACTTATTGCCATAATCAACAAAGGAAGTGGCAAGAATATTTATCAGCTACCGAACAATTCCTTAATTTGGCATATCACCCCGCTATAGGGACCACGCCATATACGGCAATGTATGAAAAACCGCCTCCAAGAGAAATACAAGACATCATAGAATTCCCCATGAGTCAAGAATACAAATTTAATCGACTAAGGTTCTACAATAAATTGGCAGAAGACCAGGAAAGGCGCCAGAACAAGTATCAAAAGGCGATTAAAAAGGTAATAAACTATGAAGTCGGAGAAAGGGTACTACTGAAATACAGGGAACTACCCAGTACTTTGGAAGGCATTACCAAAAAGTTGTTACTACTGTATACCGGCCCATACCTGATTATTAAAAATAATAGCAACAATACTTATGTATTAAAAGAGAGTAATTCAAATAAATTAAAGGGAATCTATAATCATTTATCACTCAAAAAAAATATAGAGGAGAGATAAACTGAACAACAAAATTCAAAAAAAAAAAAAATTAGTAAGGACAACTTACAAGAATTATTCGAAATAATTATGAAATAACAAAAAGAATTTGGATGGAGAGAAACAAAAAAATTCAAAAAATTATTAAGGACAACTTACAAGAACTATTCGAATTAATTATGAAATAACAAAAAGAATTTGGTGAATAAAATAACTAAATTCAAAAAGTTGTAAGACCAAATTACAGGAATTATTTGAAAAAACTATTATGAATAAAAAAGAATTTGGATGGAGAAAAACAACAAAATTTAAAAAGTTGTAAGACCAACTTACTTGAACTGTTTGAGAGAAACTATTAAAAACTTATATATAAAAAGAATCTTGGAGAAAATATCTAAAGTCAAAAAATAGTAAGTACAATTCACACGAATGAGGAGATATAGCTATTAAATATAAAAAGAATTTTTGTGAGAAAAAGCTACAAAATTCTAAAAGAGTAAGAACAAATTGCACTCATAATTTGAGTGAACTCTTACATAAAAGAATTTGAGAGTAAATTGAGTACAAATGTGTAAACTTTCTCAAACTCTCCAGAGACAAAGCAAAAATAACATGTTCCAGTAAATAAAGAGAACAACCAATATTAAACAATTGAATAATTTAATATTACCAGAAAGATATATTAATAAATGTTAAAAGTGTCATAAGAAGGAAATTAGCAAATCTTCATAAAAACCTGTGTTAATAAATAGAAAAACCCCTCAATAAACTATCACAGCTATAAAAACTATACGATAGTTTGTATTGTAATAGTGACTATGCTAACTATAACCACTATTATCAACAATGTAAATGAGACAATTTTAGACAAAAATGATACAGAATTTTAAATGAAAAATAAGAGAGAAGAAACTAGAATATTTTATAATTTAATCAGAATTACTTAACCAAACTCCCAAAGAAAATAACTTGATAAAAATGAAACAATGAAGAAGCACCAACTAAGTAAAAACCAAGTATTAAGACCAGAAACCAAAAACCCTGGTACCATGATGATAATATTGTTGTAAAAACCACTATTATTGTGATAAGTGATAAAGAAAGAATTAATGTTATGCCATGAGCAATAAAACGACTAATCGGATACCAAATAAAAAAAACTATATAAATGCTAATTACTATGTAAACAAGATAAAAAGATGAAATGATGGAACGATGAAATGTATATTATACCACATACCTAAACCACATAATATGGAATGAGCTTTGATTGAGAAGAAGAGTCAAGTGTATAAAAGTATTAATTGATATGAAATATTATGAAGTGAAGAATCCAAGGATGTTTATTATTAGTCAAAAGAGACTACTTTTACTGATTATTTATTTTTATGACTGGATGTAGAAAAATTCCATCAGTCATATATTTTAAGCAGAAATGATAATTCCTCTGGGCTCAGTTAAGTGAAGTATTGGCCAGCAGAGATTGAAGCCAAATGTGCCACTCAGAACTGTTTCAACTCACATATTAGAGAATGTTAGGGAGTAAACATACAAGTGAGGAAGCACAAAATAAGAAAGGATATAAAATGATAATGTTATACACAAGATTGATGATTACTTATTAATGAAAAAAGAAGCTAATGAAGGAGATACATATCATCTGAGAGAAACCAACGGTGGAAAAAGAAGGTATATAAAGTGAAATCACAAATAAAATATGGTAAATAAAAAGAATTAGTTTTAATTATTTCATCCATACTAAGAGTATGATCTGAACTAATCACTTTTACAGGAGAGCATATGTAGCATAACAGAATTATCACCTTAAAATTTAACTTAACACAACATGAACAAAGAAGAAAATGTCAATAGTGAGTGAGAAAAATAAATGGTTAAAAAATAAACTAAAGAAGTTGATCATTATATTCGATAAAATGTTAATAAAATTAAACTAAATAACAAAGAAAACTCTTAGTCCATATATAAATAACCAATTATATAAAACCCCAGTACAACAGCAGTATACCCCGTAGGTTGGGGAGCAGGAAAAGAAAACACAAAGGTAAAAAGGTAAACAAAATATTAATAAGGGGAAATCTATTAAATTAAAAAGCAGAGAAACCAAAAGACACAAAACCAATAACAAATTAATAAAGAGCTGTAAAGGAGAAAAGGAATGAAACCGAATAATCAAATCAGAGTCATTGAATTAATAATACAAGGACATGAAACCACAAGATAAGGAAATACTAATATAATAAGAAGGAAGAGACAAAATATGTCAAGGTTCCTAAAAGGAATATTGAAACAAGAAAAGGCTATTCACTAAAACATTGTGATGAATGAATATACCCAATTTTTACACAATTGAAACCAATAATAAATGTCAGACCAAATAACTCAAGTTACAGGATAAAATACAGTTAAAATAAAATTGTAAACTAAATTATACGCCTAGTTTAAGAATAGAGTGAAAACAATTAAAAAGACTACCAATAGTGTAGAAACCAACCAAAACTTACCCCAGTGTAAGAAGTCATTTCAAAAGACTACCATCAGTGTAGAGAAATACCCTATAAAAAAAACCTAAAAATAACAGACAGTCTAATAACTAAGAATAGTTTTAATGATAAAAGTGCTTTAAAGATTAAGTAATATAAAATTATATTGGTATAAGATGTTTTTATTTTATTGTTTTATCAAAATAGTTATAGTAATTAAAAGAGACAGTTAATAACTGAAGGTGTTATTAGTAATAAGATGTTTTAATAGGATTAGTTTTGTTATAAAAGGAAACATAAAAACAAAGGACAGTCAATGAATGATAATATTGCTAATAATAAGATGTTTCCATTATAATTCTATGATATATAAATAAAAAAATATAATAGGCTTAAGATATTTTTGTTATAGTTAAGTGATATAAAAAAATTAGTAGATATAAGGTATTCAGTTGTATTTGAAATAATGTTCAATAATTTTCAAGTTTGTTAAGGCAGAGAAGGCAAGTAGGTAATACGAGGCCTAAGGGGTACTGAACTCAGATAAAAAGTAAATTAATCAATATTAGAGTATTATAACAACAAATTATTAACAACAAACAATTACCATGGAGTGAGTAAGATTTTTGAAAGGAAATATTAACATAAAATCACTTGTAAACCATTTAAATACTAAAATTGTAAAAAATACAAGGCCTATAATAAATATCAAAAATTGTAAATTTTAGGCTTATCTGAACCTAAAACAGACCCAGTTATATATCAAATTATGTAAAATTAGTTTTTAAATATTGCTGAATAATTAGATTTTCGTAAAATTAATAAACAATTAAGTTACAGCAATAAATAGGAAACTTGTCATGTATGTTTATGAGTTGAAATCAAATCCAAGACATGTAAATTTGTAAAAAAACAATGGGAAGAGGAAAAAGATATTTTATAAATTACCACAAAACGACGACTTTAAGTCATCAGTCTATTGTTAACCGTGAAAGTGTACAGATCAGAATTTACGGACGGAAGATCTGAAAAATATAATAGTGCAAAAACATTGACGTGCAACCTAAAAAAAATGTTACAGAGGTTACCAAATGGAAATTAACACCACTACACCATAAATAACACCAAAACTGAAACAGAACAACAGTAATAGTAATACCCATTCCTAGCACGAGTAATCAACCGCCATTTTGAGAAAAATTCAACAAACTTTATCTGGACACGAACTCAACAGATTTCAACACAGAACACTGCACCAATAAACTATCACAGAACGACATCACAGAGGAGGGAAGAACACTTCACACAATTTTCCAGGGATACTACAACCTCGCAGAGGAAGGAATTCGCATTTATTTCTTAGGGAGAAGAACATAGCGTCAGCGTTGTGTAGCAGAAATCCACGAGGTGAACGGCGGCCATTTTCATGGCAGAGCGACCAGCACATCGACACAGCCTCCACGAGCCAGTGACGTCATTCTACGAAATGGTTCGATCTTTACTTAATAATTGACAATTTTCATAATCCTGTTTTTTTTCAGCAAATAATAATTTATTTTAAGATAATTGTAAGTATTGTATCTTGTTCCTTGCCCTCTCTGACCATTTCGACAGTTAAAAGAACTCGAAATAATTAATTTTTGTAACATTATATTTTGTCATTTTGTTCACAATAGACCTGAGCTCATCTAATCAATGCCTGGTCCATGCGCGTAAGATTGGCGCACAATTTCAAAGTTTAAGTAATAAACATCATAATTACTCAATTACATGTGT
Source organism: Magicicada septendecula (assembly GCA_034769895.1). Lineage (NCBI taxonomy): Eukaryota > Metazoa > Arthropoda > Insecta > Hemiptera > Cicadidae > Magicicada > Magicicada septendecula. Next base: position 590,657,817 of record CM068368.1, on the reverse strand, counting down.
TCATAATAATTTGTACGATAAATATTAGCTTTTTCTTTATTCTAAAAATAATTTAGAATTATTAGAGAAATATACCAAGAAGAAGAAGAAGAGGAGCGAAGTTAGAAAAGAGAATACTAGATCCGACTACATAACAAGATTGTCTCTAGTGAACAAATAGTTTAAAAACACCATAACTGAATTACTCGCTTGAAAGTAATTAAAAATTTACAACTAATTAATTATTCAATTATTTAATTAATAAAAATCAGAAAAAAAGATTTCCTATAAAACATTAATAAAAATTTTTTATTAAATTTATAACTAACAACAAAATTTTGTCTTATCAACATAACACATTAGTGTTATTTATTTGTTTTATTACAAATTGGCGTCCGACTAAGGGGCTGAAAATAGGAATCGGTAGATCTATAAAATAAGGACAATTCGTCCAGTTTCCTATTTTAGCTAGGCAGCTGTCAACAGGTCAGAAAAAGAAACAAGATGCACAGTAGGGCGACATCAAAGAAAAGGGCGGTGGAGGCCGAACAGGAAATAGATATGGAGGATAAGGAAACAACACCCGTGGAAGATGTGGAATCGATGTTACCGCCAGCAGAACCAACCGAACCAGAATCCCAAGGGAAACAACTCGACAAACAGACACGAACAGAGAATGTGGAAATGAAGGAAATGCTCAGGCTAATGATGGAGAAGAAGGTAGAGTTAAAAGAAAATAGTAAGGAAATGAAGGAAGAATTGGGTAATAAAATTGGAGATACCAGTAAGAAGATAGAGGAGAAGATGGAAGAAAATAGTAAGAAGATGGAAGAAAACAGTAAGAAGATGGAGGAGAAGATGGAAGAAAACAGTAAGAAGATGGGGGAGAAGATGGACGAAATAAAAAAACGAAAATAAATTATTAATGGAGGAAAATATTAAGAAGATCGAGGAGAAGATGGAGGAGAATATTCAGAAAATAGAGGAGAAAATGGAAGAAAATATTCAGAAAATACAGGAGAAAATGGAGGAAATAAAGACTGTCAATAAACAGTCGAAGGAGGAATTAAGACAAATAAGCCAGAAACTGGAAGAGACCAACCAGAGAATGGAAGAAACCAATAAGAAAATGGAAAATAATAGTCAAAAATTAAGAGAAGAATTAAGGGAGACTAACCAAGAGAACATGAACCGGTTAGATGGAAAGATGGAAACATTAAAGGAAGAATTTAGTCAGAAGATGGCTGAAAACAATGAAGTAAGCAAGAAGAGGAAATAACAGTGATCGAACAAAGGATTACAAGGGATGACGAAAGATGGAGTCAGACGGAACGAGAAATACAGAGTATCAAGACTGAAATAAACACTAAGGTTACCAACATTGAAGAAACGAAAAGGAAGAATGTAGAGGAAAAACTAAAGGAAACACGTGAAGACTGGGAGCGAGTGCAGGACCGATTCACAGAAAAATGTGACGGCATTGAAGCTGCTGTGACCAGTATCAACAGTCAGGTGCGACAGAATCAAACAGATATAGATCTGTTCCATAGTTGACCAACCAGCATTACCAGTTGGTCTGTACCATTACCAGTAGCTGATAATTGGTGGATGGCGATCAGAGACGAAGTGACAGACTACCAACAATTCAAAAGGCTATTCAAGGCCAAATATTGGTCTGAAACGACACAAAATATCGCCAGAGACGGGATCTGTCACGGAAAATATAACCCATATGGAAACCAAACTGTAACAGCGTATTTCTTGGCAAAGGGTTGTGGCCAAACATTTAGAGCCCCGAATACCGGAAGAATGCTTGGTCAGCAAGCTCTCCTACCACTATGAGGAAGATATTATCAGAGCTAGACGAAACAGTCAAATAAAGACTGTACAAGCAATGACCGAACTTTTAGAAATGTATGAGCACGAGGATTACTACCACCAAAGTCGCAGGAGATACGAAAGGCCGGAGACAAGAAATAACACGAGAGTACAAATAATAATAATCGGCAGAACGGCAACAACAACAATAATTATAGTTCCGCAAACCGGAATAATGCCGAATACAATAATAACCCTCGTAACAATAATAATGCTCCTAGATATAATAACAATAATATTAATAATAATATTCCCAGAAATAATAATAGTGAGGGTAACAATAATAATAATAATAATAACCGCCCGCCTAACAACAGCGGTTATTATAATAACCGTAATTATGCTCCGAATGGTCAGAGAAACCCCAGCCCACCTAATAACAATTATTATGGTAACTATAACAGAAATTACCCGAATGGAGGTAATAGTAATAATTACAGGACATATCGACCCTATATCAATTACATCAGAGCGGAAGGCAGTGGACAGAGGAGATACCAGCCTCAAAGAAGGAGCCGATACTACGAGTATGAAACCTTTCAAGGGAATCAGGGAGGTAATCGTTACAGAGAGTATGAACCCAGACGCAATTCAAGCCTGGACAATCAAAGAAGACTGCCTGTAACGGAGGCCCAACAAGATGATCGTCCTGAACCAAACGAAGCAGTCTCAGGACTCCAAGTTGATGCTGCTAACAGCCTAATCCGTAATGATGCGGAGCATTTAAACGAACGGAGGCAGTAATAAATCCCTATAACCCTTTACTGCTCCAATCTGCTGGGTATGGACAAGAGGTAAATTCGCGTGAAGGAAGGAAAAATTTTACTATAATATATAACAATTACTTAAAAGATATCCGAAAGGACTTGTTAGAAGAGAACGAGGTAAACATTAATAATAATGACAACGAGATCATTTACATAATTGCAGAAATCGAGAGTATTTCTGTTCCCATAATGATAGACACTGGAGAAAATGTCTCTATAATTAACCATAATGAATTGGACCGGATACAGCAGGAATGCCACAAAAACTTACCAGTACTACCTATTAATAATATTGTGCTTGTAGGAGCTACCGGCCGACAGAACAAAACAATAAGAAAACAGGTATCCCTAAGTGTCAACAGTCAGGGCGTAAGTTTGGATATATTTCTTGTTGCAGCCGGATTACCCTTCAACATCATGATAGGGTGTCACATATTACGTAGGAACTCAGCCGTTATCGACTTGTGCCGAGGAAGGTATCACTCTTTTCCGTAGGTTCGACCTGGGTAGCCAATTTAACTAACAACAAGATGTTAGACTCCAGACAACTTATCGACCACAAAAATAAAGTGGATTACTTGTCAAACTTCTCGTCAGACAACAAGCCAGTAAGTCAAAAATACGGAAGATGACCTATGGCCACAAAAGATTCAGGAGATACGTGACTTCCAGTGCCACAATACCACCGATCGATTAAATGAAAACCAGCTGAATCAATTAGTCAGCATATACGAAAAATATCGAGCTGTATTTTCAGACGAACCTGGAAAGATCAGGAACTACCAATGTTCAATACGATTCAGAGAACCGGTAGAATTCAATCGAAAATCATATCCCATAGCACAATCTTTGAAGGAAGCCTTACGCACAGAGATCCAGAATATGATTAGTAAGGATATTATCGAAAGCAGTCAGTCGCCATACACTAGTCCGATTGTGGCCTATACAAAAGAAGAATGGGAAGGTAAGACTTTGCCTTGACGCACGTGAGATAAATAAAATGATTATTAACGATCGTACCTCACCTGGCGAAATTGACGAGATATTGAAGAGATTCCATGGAACCAAGTTTATTACTACGTGGGATACCGTGTGTGGGTATTGGCAGGTGGAGTTGCACCCAGCAAGCCGGCAATACATGGCGTTCATCTTCGAAGGACGCAACTATCAGTTTAAGAGGTTGCCCTTCAGGTTAGTGAACTCAGTAGCTGTTTTTGTCGCCTGTATGGACCAAATACTCGGACCAGAAGCGCTCCAATTCACGACTGTCTATGTTGATGATCTCTTAATAACATCGACCAATTGGGAAGAACATTGTTACCGTGTGGAGCATGTCTTGAAGAAGCTGGCTGAGAATAACGTTACTCTTAAGCTAGACAAGTCCAAACTAATAGCTAAAGAAGTCCAATTTTGGGGTTTCCAGTTGAACAGTCAAGTAATAACACCGTCAACAGAAAAGGTAGACGCCATAGAGCGATTCCCTATACTGAAAAACAGAAGGCAACTACAATCATTTTTAGGCCTGTGTAACTACTACAGGAAGTTCCAAAATAATTATTACGAGCTGACGGCCCGATTTCAGTATCAGTTGTCGTCCAAGAATAAGTGGCGATGGGGTCAAGAACAGGACGAAACATTAAAATCGATTAAGGAGAAGTTCTTAGAAGCAGTAATGCTTACCCATCCAGATTTTAACCGACCCGTCTTCCTAAACTGTGACGCTAGTAATATTAGCTTGGGATCAACGTTGTACCAAGAAGACGAAAGTGGAAACCATCTAGTAGTGAGCTTTGCTAGCAGAACCCTTAACCAGTGTGAAAAGAACTACAACGTGACGGAAAAGGAACTGGTAAGTGTAGTCTTTGCCTGTGGGAAGTTTCGAACGTATATTCTAGGATATCTCGTGACTGTTCGCACAGATCACAAATCTATATCATTTCTTAGAAGATGCAAGTTAAGCCACGGTAGATTGACGAGGTGGGTACTTGCCCTGCAGGAATACGATATACAGTGGGAGTATGTTCCTGGAAATAAGAATGTAGTAGCCGACGTATTGTCAAGAGTAAATTTGGAAGAACAGACGTTCGAAGGCGAAAAGGAGAGCATCCTGAATTTCTATAATATTATTAAGGACAGATCCGATTTAGAAAAAATAGTGCAGGACATCAGCAAACACCAGCAGTCCGACCCGAAGCTAAACCATATTAAACTTCGTCTCTCCAAACAAGATGATACAATAACCAAGTTTTATTGCATACATAATGATATATTATTCGTCAAAACATCCCTTGATGAAGAGATATGGAAGATCGTAATCCCTACTACAGTCGAGAAGGATATCATCCTGGATTATCATCTCCGATACGGTCACATGGGGGCCATGAAGGTGATCAAGGCGATAGAAGAGAATTGCCATATAAAAAATATAAATCGAAAGACGAGAAACGAGAAACTATATCAAGACCTGTCTTATATGTCAATTGGTAAAAACCAACAATGAGAGAAAATGTGATGATACCAATTACATCACAAGCAAAACTGGAAAAGATCTTTCTGGACATCTGTGGTCCATTTCCCCGCAGTGGTGGACGCCATCGTTACAAATACATTATTATAATGATGGATCACTTCACGAAATTTATAAAACTGTACCCGGTGAACAGAGCCACCACTTTGAAGACTTTAGGAGTGATAACAATTCATTACATTCCAGAGATAGGGAGCCCAGCATCCATAATCACAGACCGTGGAACGCAATTTAAGGGTAGGAGTTGGAGAAACACTCTAAATACATTGGGCATCAAGACGTACAAGACATCAGTCTACCACCCCAGAAGTAATCCAGCGGAGAGGGTGCTGCGAGAAGTCGGAAGAATATTACGGACTTATTGCCATAATCAACAAAGGAAGTGGCAAGAATATTTATCAGCTACCGAACAATTCCTTAATTTGGCATATCACCCCGCTATAGGGACCACGCCATATACGGCAATGTATGAAAAACCGCCTCCAAGAGAAATACAAGACATCATAGAATTCCCCATGAGTCAAGAATACAAATTTAATCGACTAAGGTTCTACAATAAATTGGCAGAAGACCAGGAAAGGCGCCAGAACAAGTATCAAAAGGCGATTAAAAAGGTAATAAACTATGAAGTCGGAGAAAGGGTACTACTGAAATACAGGGAACTACCCAGTACTTTGGAAGGCATTACCAAAAAGTTGTTACTACTGTATACCGGCCCATACCTGATTATTAAAAATAATAGCAACAATACTTATGTATTAAAAGAGAGTAATTCAAATAAATTAAAGGGAATCTATAATCATTTATCACTCAAAAAAAATATAGAGGAGAGATAAACTGAACAACAAAATTCAAAAAAAAAAAAAATTAGTAAGGACAACTTACAAGAATTATTCGAAATAATTATGAAATAACAAAAAGAATTTGGATGGAGAGAAACAAAAAAATTCAAAAAATTAGTAAGGACAACTTACAAGAACTATTCGAATTAATTATGAAATAACAAAAAGAATTTGGTGAATAAAATAACTAAATTCAAAAAGTTGTAAGACCAAATTACAGGAATTATTTGAAAAAACTATTATGAATAAAAAAGAATTTGGATGGAGAAAAACAACAAAATTTAAAAAGTTGTAAGACCAACTTACTTGAACTGTTTGAGAGAAACTATTAAAAACTTATATATAAAAAGAATCTTGGAGAAAATATCTAAAGTCAAAAAATAGTAAGTACAATTCACACGAATGAGGAGATATAGCTATTAAATATAAAAAGAATTTTTGTGAGAAAAAGCTACAAAATTCTAAAAGAGTAAGAACAAATTGCACTCATAATTTGAGTGAACTCTTACATAAAAGAATTTGAGAGTAAATTGAGTACAAATGTGTAAACTTTCTCAAACTCTCCAGAGACAAAGCAAAAATAACATGTTCCAGTAAATAAAGAGAACAACCAATATTAAACAATTGAATAATTTAATATTACCAGAAAGATATATTAATAAATGTTAAAAGTGTCATAAGAAGGAAATTAGCAAATCTTCATAAAAACCTGTGTTAATAAATAGAAAAACCCCTCAATAAACTATCACAGCTATAACAACTATACGATAGTTTGTATTGTAATAGTGACTATGCTAACTATAACCACTATTATCAACAATGTAAATGAGACAATTTTAGACAAAAATGATACAGAATTTTAAATGAAAAATAAGAGAGAAGAAACTAGAATATTTTATAATTTAATCAGAATTACTTAACCAAACTCCCAAAGAAAATAACTTGATAAAAATGAAACAATGAAGAAGGACCAACTAAGTAAAAACCAAGTATTAAGACCAGAAACCAAAAACCCTGGTACCATGATGATAATATTGTTGTAAAAACCACTATTATAGTGATAAGTGATAAAGAAAGAATTAATGTTATGCCATGAGCAATAAAACGACTCATCGGATACCAAATAAAAAAAACTATATAAATGCTAATTACTATGTAAACAAGATAAAAAGATGAAATGATGGAACGATGAAATGTATATTATACCACATACCTAAACCACATAATATGGAATGAGCTTTGATTGAGAAGAAGAGTCAAGTGTATAAAAGCATTAATTGATATGAAATATTATGAAGTGAAGAATCCAAGGATGTTTATTATTAGTCAAAGGAGACTACTTTTACTGATTATTTATTTTTATGACTGGATGTAGAAAAATTCCATCAGTCATATATTTTGAGCAGAAATGATAATTCCTCTGGGCTCAGTTAAGTGAAGTATTGGCCAGCAGAGATTGAAGCCAAATGTGCCACTCAGAACTGTTTCAACTCACATATTAGAGAATGTTAGGGAGTAAACATACAAGTGAGGAAGCACAAAATAAGAAAGGATATAAAATGATAATGTTATACACAAGATTGATGATTACTTATTAATGAAAAAAGAAGCTAATGAAGGAGATACATATCATCTGAGAGAAACCAACGGTGGAAAAAGAAGGTATATAAAGTGAAATCACAAATAAAATATGGTAAATAAAAAGAATTAGTTTTAATTATTTCATCCATACTAAGAGTATGATCTGAACTAATCACTTTTACAGGAGAGCATATGTAGCATAACAGAATTATCACCTTAAAATTTAACTTAACACAACATGAACAAAGAAGAAAATGTCAATAGTGAGTGAGAAAAATAAATGGTTAAAAAATAAACTAAAGAAGTTGATCATTATATTCGATAAAATGTTAATAAAATTAAACTAAATAACAAAGAAAACTCTTAGTCCATATATAAATAACCAATTATATAAAACCCCAGTACAACAGCAGTATACCCCGTAGGTTGGGGAGCAGGAAAAGAAAACACAAAGGTAAAAAGGTAAACAAAATATTAATAAGGGGAAATCTATTAAATTAAAAAGCAGAGAAACCAAAAGACACAAAACCAATAACAAATTAATAAAGAGCTGTAAAGGAGAAAATGAATGAAACCGAATAATCAAATCAGAGTCATTGAATTAATAATACAAGGACATGAAACCACAAGATAAGGAAATACTAATATAATAAGAAGGAAGAGACAAAATATGTCAAGGTTCCTAAAAGGAATATTGAAACAAGAAAAGGCTATTCACTAAAACATTGTGATGAATGAATATACCCAATTTTTACACAATTGAAACCAATAATAAATGTCAGACCAAATAACTCAAGTTACAGGATACAATACAGTTAAAATAAAATTGTAAACTAAATTATACGCCTAGTTTAAGAATAGAGTGAAAACAATTAAAAAGACTACCAATAGTGTAGAAACCAACCAAAACTTACCCCAGTGTAAGAAGTCATTTCAAAAGACTACCATCAGTGTAGAGAAATACCCTATAAAAAAAACCTAAAAATAACAGACAGTCTAATAACTAAGAATAGTTTTAATGATAAAAGTGCTTTAAAGATTAAGTAATATAAAATTATATTGGTATAAGATGTTTTTATTTTATCGTTTTATCAAAATAGTTATAGTAATTAAAAGAGACAGTTAATAACTGAAGGTGTTATTAGTAATAAGATGTTTTAATAGGATTAGTTTTGTTATAAAAGGAAACATAAAAACAAAGGACAGTCAATGAATGATAATATTGCTAATAATAAGATGTTTCCATTATAATTCTATGATATATAAATAAAAAAAATATAATAGGCTTAAGATATTTTTGTTATAGTTAAGTGATATAAAAAAATTAGTAGATATAAGGTATTCAGTTGTATTTGAAATAATGTTCAATAATTTTCAAGTTTGTTAAGGCAGAGAAGGCAAGTAGGTAATACGAGGCCTAAGGGGTACTGAACTCAGATAAAAAGTAAATTAATCAATATTGGAGTATTATAACAACAAATTATTAACAACAAAAAATAATCATGGAGTGAGTAAGATTATTGAAAGGAAATATTAACATAAAATCACTTGTAAAACATTTAAATACTAAAATTGTAAAAAATACAAGGCATATAATAAATATCAAAAATTGTAAATTTTAGGCTTATCTGAACTTAAAACAGACCCAGTTATATATCAAATTATGTAAAATTATTTTAAAAATATTGCTGAATAGATAGATTTTCGTAACATTAATAAACAATTAAGTTACAGCAATAAATAGGAAACTTGTCATGTATGTTTATGAGTTGAAATCAAATCCAAGACATGTAAATTTGTAAAAAAAACAATGGGAAGAGGAAAAAGACATTTTATAAATTACCACAAAACGACGACTTTAAGTCATCAGTCTATTGTTAATCGTGAAAGTGTACAGATCAGAATTTACGGACGGAAGATCTGAAAAATATAATAGTGCAAAAACATTGACGTGCAACCTCAAAAAAATGTTACAGAGGTTACCAAATGGAAATTAACACCACTACACCATAAATAACACCAAAACTGAAACAGAACAACAGTAATAGTAATACCCATTCCTAGCACGAGAAATCAACCGCCATTTTGAGAAAAATTCAACAAACATTATCTGGACACGAACTCAACAGATTTCAACACAGAACACTGCACCAATAAACTATCACAGAACGACATCACCGAGGAGGGAAGAACACTTCACACAATTTTCCAGGGATACTACAACCTCGCAGAGGAAGGAATTCGCATTTATTTCTGAGGGAGAAGAACATAGCGTCAGCGTTGTGTAGCAGAAATCCACGAGGTGAACGGCGGCCGTTTTCATTGCAGAGCGACCAGCACATCGACACAGCCTCCACGAGCCAGTGACGTCATTCTACGAAATGGTTCGATCTTAACTTAATAATTGACAATTTTCATAAACCTGTTTTTTTTCAGCAAATAATAATTTATTTTAAGATAATTGTAAGTATTGTATCTTATTCCTTGCCCTCTCTGACCATTTCGACAGTTAAAAGAACTCGAAATAATTAATTTTTGTAACATTATATTTTGTCATTTTGTTCACAATCGACCTGAGCTCATCTAATCAATGCCTGGTCCATGCGCGTAAGATTGGCGCACAATTTAAAAGTTTAAGTAATAAACATCATAATTACTCAATTACATGTGTTCGTAATAATTTGTACGATAAATATTAGCTTTTTTTTCTTCTAAAAATAATTTAGAATTATTAGAGAAATATACCAAGAAGAAGAAGAAGAGGAGCGAAGTTAGAAAAGAGAATACTAGATCCGACTACATAACAAGATTGTCTCTAGTGAACAAATAGTTTCAAAACACCATAACTGAATTACTCGCTTGAAAGTAATTAAAAATTTACAACTAATTAATTATTCAATTATTTAATTAATAAAAATCAGAAAAAAAAGATTTCCTATAAAACATTAATAAAAATTTTTTATTAAATTTATAACTAACAACAAAATTTTGTCTTATCAACATAACACATTAGTGTTATTTATTTGTTTTATTACAAATTGTCGTCCAACTAAGGGGCTGAAAATAGGAATCAGTAGATCTATAAAATAAGGACAATTCGTCCAGTTTCCTATTTTAGCTAGGCAGCTGTCAACAGGTCAGAAAAAGAAACAAGATGCACAGTAGGGCGACATCAAAGAAAAGGGCGGTGGAGGCCGAACAGGAAATAGATATGGAGGATAAGGAAACAACACCCGTGGAAGATGTGGAATCGATGTTACCGCCAGCAGAACCAACAGGACCAGAATCCCAAGGGAAACAACCCGACAAACAGACACGAACAAAGAATGTGGAAATGAAGGAAATGCTCAGGCTAATGATGGAGAAAATGGAAGAGTTAAAAGAAAATAGTAAGAAGATGGAGGAGAAAATTGATGATAACAGTAAGGAAATGAAGGAAGAATTGGGTAATAAAATTGGAGATACCAGTAAGAAGATAGAGGAGAAGATGGAAGAAAATAGTAAGAAGATGGAAGAAAACAGTAAGAAGATGGAGGAGAAGATGGAAGAAAACAGTAAGAAGATGGGGGAGAAGATGGACGAAATAAAAAAACGAAAATAAATTATTAATGGAGGAAAATATTAAGAAGATCGAGGAGAAGATGGAGGAGAATATTCAGAAAATAGAGGAGAAAATGGAAGAAAATATTCAGAAAATACAGGAGAAAATGGAGGAAATGCAGACTGTCAATAAACAGTCGAAGGAGGAATTAAGACAAATAAGCCAGAAACTGGAAGAGACCAACCAGAGAATGGAAGAAACCAATAAGAAAATGGAAAATAATAGTCAAAAATTAAGAGAAGAATTAAGGGAGACTAACCAAGAGAACATGAACCGGTTAGATGGAAAGATGGAAACATTAAAGGAAGAATTTAGTCAGAAGATGGCTGAAAACTTGAAGTAAGCAAGAAGAGGAAATAACAGTGATCGAACAAAGAATTACAAGGGCTGACGAAAGATGGAGTCAGACGGAACGAGAAATACAGAGTATCAAGACTGAAATAAACACTAAGGTTACCAACATTGAAGAAACGAAAAGGAAGAATGTAGAGGAAAAACTAAAGGAAACACGTGAAGACTGGGAGCGAGTGCAGGACCGATTCACAGAAAAATGTGACGGCATTGAAGCTGCTGTGACCAGTATCAACAGTCAGGTGCGACAGAATCAAACAGATATAGATCTGTTCCATAGTTGACCAACCAGCATTACCAGTTGTCCGAATAACGAAAATCGTGAAGGGATTAACTTCAGGTTTTACAAAAATAAACCCATGGAATTCCTAGCCAGAATCGAAGAGTACTTCACAAAACACAGAGGCAACCGCTGGAGAGAGAATAAAGAAATACTGGACGAATCCTTCAAGGAGATAGCTGATAATTGGTGGATGGCGATCAGAGACGAAGTGACAGACTACCAACGATTCAAAAGGCTATTCAAGGCCAAATATTGGTCTGAATCGACACAAAATATCGCCAGAGACGGGATCTGTCACGGAAAATATAACCCATATGGAAACCAAACTGTAACAGCGTATTTATTGGCAAAGGGTTGTGGCCAAACATTTAGAGCCCCGAATACCGGAAGAATGCTTGGTCAGCAAGCTCTCCTACCACTATGAGGAAGATATTATCAGAGCTAGACGAAACAGTCAAATAAAGACTGTACAAGCAATGACCGAACTTTTAGAAATGTATGAGCACGAGGATTACTACCACCAAAGTCGCAGGAGATACGAAAGGCCGGAGACAAGAAATAACACGAGAGTACAAATAATAATAATCGGCAGAACGGCAACAACAACAATAATTATAGTTCCGCAAACCGGAATAATGCCGAATACAATAATAACCCTCGTAATAATAATAATGCTCCTAGATATAATAACAATAATATTAATAATAATATTCCCAGAAATAATAATAGTGAGGGTAACAATAATAATAATAATAATAACCGCCCGCCTAACAACAGCGGTTATTATAATAACCGTAATTATGCTCCGAATGGTCAGAGAAACCCCAGCCCACCTAATAACAATTATTATGGTAACTATAACAGAAATTACCCGAATGGAGGTAATAGTAATAATTACAGGACATATCGACCCCATATCAATTACATCAGAGCGGAAGGCAGTGGACAGAGGAGATACCAGCCTCAACGAAGGAGCCGATACTACGAGTATGAAGCCTTTCAAGGGAATCAGGGAGGTAATCGTTACAGAGAGTATGAACCCAGACGCAATTCAAGCCTGGACAATCAAAGAAGACTGCCTGTAACGGAGGCCCAACAAGATGATCGTCCTGAACCAAACGAAGCAGTCTCAGGACTCCAAGTTGATGCTGCTAACAGCCTAATCCGTAATGATGCGGAGCATTTAAACGAACGGAGGCAGTAATAAATCCCTATAACCCTTTACTGCTCCAATCTGCTGGGTATGGACAAGAGGTAAATTCGCGTGAAGGAAGGAAAAATTTTACTATAATATATGACAATTACTTAAAAGATATCCGAAAGGACTTGTTAGAAGAGAACGAGGTAAACATTAATAATAATGACAACGAGATCATTTACATAATTGCAGAAATCGAGAGTATTTCTGTTCCCATAATGATAGACACTGGGAATATAGACATAACATTCCCATAATATAGACACATAAGGGGGTGAGCTGGTTCGTCCTCGTCGTGCCCCTGGATAGCATCTACTAGGTAGCTAGTGGATGTGAACTAAACGCTAGCGTCTTTTTCGGATCTCACTTTGCTTCAACTTGTCTTGGGTGAGATCTTTCTGGTCTTTAATCTTTCCTATCAGCCTGCCTTGGCTGACTCTTGTTCTTTTCGACTCCGACGCTATTAGAGTATTCGAGGGCTAGGATGTCTTCCATGTTTTTCATTCTATTTCTTGATACCTGCTGCCTTGCAGTAAGGCGTTGGATCGCCAAAGGCTAGAGGAAGAAAACCTTGATAAAAAAATCACCTAGAAATTATGCGATGTCTAAAACAAACGGATTAACTACCCCAGGTGGCAGACCAGGTACTCTGGAAAATCCACACTCCTTTATGGAGGTCGGCCCTATGGATTCTGGGGAGGGCCAACTTTCGCATATAAACCCATTTGAAAGGAGATCAACAATATCAAGATCACCACCAGAACACACGACTCAAGCAGGTACGCGCGGGATCGATAATACGACAGAAATGGATAAAGAGAAAGCTGAATTGCAAAATAGATTACGTGAAATGGAAAAAACCATGAATCAACTGAATAAGCAGCTACATAAGCTGACAGAGGAAAATGAACAGCTGAAAAAAATAATGATATTACAGGGTGAACTGCCTGAACACGATACTGGCACTAAAACTCCAGTTAGTTATCATACAGACGAAGAAGAACTAGAAAGAGAAACTGACTGGTTAGTCAAGCAAACCAAGAAACGCAGAAGAAAGCGAAAAGCTGAATTCTCTCCAGAGGCAGAGGCAGGAAACTTCCTCAACCTTAGTAGGGAAGGGACTGCTGCTAATAAGGGCAACCCTAATAAGGATGAGGTAACTCAAGGAAGGTTAGGACTAGATAAGTGTGGAAAAGGGAAAAAAACTACACCTCCTCCACCAATCCATGTAGTTGGGATAACCAAATATGCAGATATTAAATCACTGATGGCATCAGTTGCAGACAAGGAATACAAAATTGTGGCGATGAATAACAATATATGGAAAATCCTAACATTGAACTCGGACGCATATAGAGCTTTGGCAAAAAAACTGAGTGATGAAAATAAGCAGTGGTATACGTACGAGGACAAAAGCCGTAGGCCCACTAAGGTTATGGCTAGAGGTCTCCACCCAACGTGCGAAAACCAAGAGATCAAGGTTGATCTCCAGCAGAGGGGATTCAAAATAATTGATGCTGTGAACATCATTAAAAAAGAAAGGAAAAAGGATGAACAGGGGAAGGAGGAGATTAGTAGGGTAAGGCTTCCTCTGTTCATGCTCACGTTCGATCATGAGGAAAGTGTAGATAATATATACAACATAAGATCAATTCTCAACATGAGGGTTAAAATCGAACCGCTTCGGAAAAACTCGGGCCTTATACCACAATGTAAAAAATGCCAAGGTTTCAACCATACGCAGAAATTTTGCCATCGGGAGCCTAGGTGTGTAAAATGCCTAGGCAAACATTATACTAGCGATTGCACGATAAATCATAATACGCCGCCCACTTGTGTTAACTGTCGGGAGCAACATCCTGCCAGCTACAGAGGATGTGAGGTGGCCAAGCAACTACAGCAAATGAAGAATCAAAGACGCCAAAACAATAAGCAAAAGACTAGTGGTGTCGGGAATATGGCTTCCGGGGAAAAAATCCCGTTATATCTACCTACTGTGACTTCGAGGGGCAAACAAGCTCCTCTAGCAGCGAGAGGTAGGGATACAGGGACGAACAGCTATGCAAGAGCAGTGAAACAACAACAACTCAAGACCGCAGGAAACGCTGGGAAAATGGATCAAGTGCTTAGTGAGGTCATTGAAAGACTTGACGTCCTGAATAAGGCGATGGAAAAACAAAAAGATTCTACTGACAAAATTCTCGAGAAACTCGCTGAGCAACAGCAAATAAACAACAAATTGTCGAAAAAAATTGCGCAGGTGGGCGCACAAGTAACTGCTGCCCCTCTAAGCCAAAAACATGTATAACACCGTAAGAATTGCAACGTGGAATGCAAATGGACTTCTGCAACGGATAACGGAGCTTGAATTGTTTCTAAATATGGAAAGCATTGACATCTGCCTAATCTCGGAGAGCCACCTTACCAGAAATGCGATTGTTAATATAAGAGGATATAGCTGCTATCATGCGGCTCATCCAGCGGATAGAGCCAGAGGAGGCACGGCCTTATTGCTGAAAAGCACTATCAAATATTATGAAGACCTGAAAATAGAGGAGGACTCGTTTCAAGTGGCAACTGTCAAAGTGCAGCTGCTTGGTAAAGGAAACTTTAAAATTTCTGCAATATACTGCCCACCAAGGCAAAATCTGAAAAAAGAAGATTATGTTGAGTTATTCAAGATGCTGGGGAATCACTTCATTGTTGGAGGTGATTTTAACGCCAAAAACACCTTTTGGGGTTCTAGGTTATCGACCACCAAAGGCAGGGAACTATACAAAGCTGGGATTGAAGTAAAACTTGATTTTCACTCAAGCGCTACCCCAACTTATTGGCCTGCAGATGGCAACAAATTACCTGATTTGATTGACTTTTACGTTGTTAAAGGATTATCCAGCAGGTACATAGATGTTAAAAACTGTGAGGATCTCTCATCGGACCACTCACCGGTTGTCATGACAATAAATGATGAGGTTATTTCTCGGTCATACCCGTGCCAGCTTTCGAGTAACAAAACGAATTGGACCCTATTCAGGCAACTACTGGATGAAAGCATAGACCTTCATGTCCCTTTGAATGATATTTACCAGTTAGATGAAGAAGTCAAGAGATTTAATACTAATATTCAGAAAGCAGCATGGGAAAGCACTCCCCAGATCAACAGAAAACTGAAACAGAGAATAATCTGCCCTCCTCCAGAGGTGAATGAACTTGTCAGGAAAAAGAGGAAGGCCAGGAAAACCTGGCAGCGAGTTCGTACACCAGAAAATAAAAGAGCCTTGAACTTGCTCTGTAATGAGCTGAAGGAACTGATAAAAAAGGTTAAAAATGAGGGGATTGGAAAATATTTAAGCAAGCTAACAGCTCAGAAGGATACAGACTATTCACTTTGGAAGAGTACTAAAGGACTGAAAAGGCCGAAAACCCACCAGTCGCCCATCAGCCGGGAAGACGGGACATGGGCGAAAAGTGCGGCGGAGAAAGCCGTTCTCTTTGCCAGACACCTTGAGGAAATCTTTCAGCCGTTACCTAGACAAACAGCAGAGGAAAACACTAACTTTGAGCCGAAAGTAGATAGGAAAAACATACAGAAAGTAACGCTACAGGAATTGAGAGAAGAAATTAAGAGCAATCTAAGCGCAAAAAAATCCCCGGGTTTTGACCTGATAACAGGCCAAATACTAAAGGAACTGCCTGGAAAAGCCATGAGAAAACTACTCCATTTGATCAATGCTGCCTTCAGGCTGAAGTATGTGCCTAGTCTGTGGAAGGTGGCTGAGGTTATCATGATTCTAAAACCTGACAAAGCACCAACAGATAAAAAGTCTTACAGGCCAATCTCCCTGCTACCGGTGATCTCAAAACTATTTGAAAAACTGTTTTTGAAGAGATTAAAGCCTTTGTTAGAGGAAAGAACCCTGTTGCCGGATCATCAATTCGGATTCAGAGAAAAGCACTCCACTATTGACCAGGTACAAAGAATCACCCATGTTATTGAAAAGGCTCTTGAAGGGAAGAACATTTGCTCAGCCGTCTTCCTGGATGTAGCGCAAGCTTTTGATAAGGTCTGGCATCATGGGCTTGAGTACAAGTTACATAGGGATCTCCCAGAGGAATTCTATCTGATACTAAAGTCTTACATCTCAGAAAGATACTTTAGGGTGAAGCATGAGGATGAATATTCAACTTTAAAGAAAATATCCGCGGGAGTTCCCCAAGGGAGCGTATTGGGTCCAATTTTGTATTTGTTATACACGAGAGATTTACCAAACAGTGAGGAAACAACCGTTGCGACTTTTGCGGATGATACTGCTGTTCTGGCGGTAGGTAATGATGCCGAGACAGCGGCCAATAAACTGCAAACTTCAATCGCAGAGGTATGGGATTGGACTCGACGCTGGAGGATCAAACTCAATGAAACGAAATCAATACACACCAATTTTACCAACAGAAAAATAGAAATACAAAGGATCTACATCAAAGAACAAGAAGTGCCATACTCTAACACTGCTAAGTATTTGGGTATGACTCTGGACGCAAAACTTAAATGGAGGGAGCATGTAAAAAAAAAGAAAGAGGAACTCAACATAAAATTCAGGAAATTGTACTGGCTGTTAGGTAGGAATTCACAACTAACAGTTGAAAACAAATTGCTGTTGTATAAACAAGTGCTGAGACCTGTGTGGACTTATGGTGTACAACTCTGGGGATGCACCAAGAAATCTAACATTCAAATGATACAAACTTTTCAAAACAAAGTACTTAGGAGTATCGTTGATGCCCCCTGGTATATTAGGAATGACAATCTGCACAAAGATCTCAAAGTAGAATATGTCAGTGAAATCGTAACAAAATATGCAGTTAACCATGACATGAGAATTCAGACTCATATAAATCCTGAAATGCGTTGCGTGGTGGAAGAAGCTCCGCACACGCTAAGAAGGCTTAAAAGATTGAAGCCCCAAGATTTGGTGACACATTAGTGCATTTAAATCTGTAAAACTCTAAAAGAGAGAAAGACAATAATCTCAACCCGGGGAACAGCCAGTGGGCTTCTACCCCATAAACCGTGACGTAATATTAAAGAAAAGCAACTTGTTGGGCTCGCTCAGTTGTTGCAAAGGGAGGTGTTTTTAGTGGGTTAGAGTCCCACACTACCTGGAGCTACGGGGCTCCAGTGTGTCTATAGAGATTTTCACCTGCCCTGCAAAAAAAAAAAAAAAAAAAAAAAAAAAAAAAGGACATATCGACCCCATATCAATTACATCAGAGCGGAAGGCAGTGGACAGAGGAGATACCAGCCTCAACGAAGGAGCCGATACTACGAGTATGAAGCCTTTCAAGGGAATCAGGGAGGTAATCGTTACAGAGAGTATGAACCCAGACGCAATTCAAGCCTGGACAATCAAAGAAGACTGCCTGTAACGGAGGCCCAACAAGATGATCGTCCTGAACCAAACGAAGCAGTCTCAGGACTCCAAGTTGATGCTGCTAACAGCCTAATCCGTAATGATGCGGAGCATTTAAACGAACGGAGGCAGTAATAAATCCCTATAACCCTTTACTGCTCCAATCTGCTGGGTATGGACAAGAGGTAAATTCGCGTGAAGGAAGGAAAAATTTTACTATAATATATAACAATTACTTAAAAGATATCCGAAAGGACTTGTTAGAAGAGAACGAGGTAAACATTAATAATAATGACAACGAGATCATTTACATAATTGCAGAAATCGAGAGTATTTCTGTTCCCATAATGATAGACACTGGAGAAAATGTCTCTATAATTAACCATAATGAATTGGACCGGATACAGCAGGAATGCCACAAAAACTTACCAGTACTACCTATTAATAATATTGTGCTTGTAGGAGCTACCGGCCGACAGAACAAAACAATAAGAAAACAGGTATCCCTAAGTGTCAACAGTCAGGGCGTAAGTTTGGATATATTTCTTGTTGCAGCCGGATTACCCTTCAACATCATGATAGGGTGTCACATATTACGTAGGAACTCAGCCGTTATCGACTTGTGCCGAGGGAAGGTATCACTCTTTTCCGTAGGTTCGACCTGGGTAGCCAATTTAACTAACAACAAGATGTTAGACTCCAGACAACTTATCGACCACAAAAATAAAGTGGATTACTTGTCAAACTACTCGTCAGACAACAAGCCAGTAAGTCAAAATACGGAAGATGACCTATGGCCACAAAAGATTCAGGAGATACGTGACTTCCAGTGCCACAATACCACCGATCGATTAAATGAAAACCAGCTGAATCAATTAGTCAGCATATACGAAAAATATCGAGCTGTATTTTCAGACGAACCTGGAAAGATCAGGAACTACCAATGTTCAATACGATTCAGAGAACCGGTAGAATTCAATCGAAAATCATATCCCATAGCACAATCTTTGAAGGAAGCCTTACGCACAGAAATCCAGAATATGATTAGTAAGGATATTATCGAAAGCAGTCAGTCGCCATACACTAGTCCGATTGTGGCCTATACAAAAGAAGAATGGGAAGGTAAGACTTTGCCTTGACGCACGTGAGATAAATAAAATGATTATTAACGATCGTACCTCACCTGGCGAAATTGACGAGATATTGAAGAGATTCCATGGAACCAAGTATATTACTACGTGGGATACCGTGTGTGGGTATTGGCAGGTGGAGTTGCACCCAGCAAGCCGGCAATACATGGCGTTCATCTTCGAAGGACGCAACTATCAGTTTAAGAGGTTGCCCTTCAGGTTAGTGAACTCAGTAGCTGTTTTTGTCGCCTGTATGGACCAAATACTCGGACCAGAAGCGCTCCAATTCACGACTGTCTATGTTGATGATCTCTTAATAACATCAACCAATTGGGAAGAACATTGTTACCGTGTGGAGCATGTCTTGAAGAAGCTGGCTGAGAATAACGTTACTCTTAAGCTAGACAAGTCCAAACTAATAGCTAAAGAAGTCCAATTTTGGGGTTTCCAGTTGAACAGTCAAGTAATAACACCGTCAACAGAAAAGGTAGACGCCATAGAGCGATTCCCTATACTGAAAAACAGAAGGCAACTACAATCATTTTTAGGCCTGTGTAACTACTACAGGAAGTTCCAAAATAATTATTACGAGCTGACGGCCCGATTTCAGTATCAGTTGTCGTCCAAGAATAAGTGGCGATGGGGTCAAGAACAGGACGAAACATTAAAATCGATTAAGGAGAAGTTCTTAGAAGCAGTAATGCTTACCCATCCAGATTTTAACCGACCCGTCTTCCTAAACTGTGACGCTAGTAATATTAGCTTGGGATCAACGTTGTACCAAGAAGACGAAAGTGGAAACCATCTAGTAGTGAGCTTTGCTAGCAGAACCCTTAACCAGTGTGAAAAGAACTACAACGTGACGGAAAAGGAACTGGTAAGTGTAGTCTTTGCCTGTGGGAAGTTTCGAACGTATATTCTAGGATATCTCGTGACTGTTCGCACAGATCACAAATCTATATCATTTCTTAGAAGATGCAAGTTAAGCCACGGTAGATTGACGAGGTGGGTACTTGCCCTGCAGGAATACGATATACAGTGGGAGTATGTTCCTGGAAATAAGAATGTAGTAGCCGACGTATTGTCAAGAGTAAATTTGGAAGAACAGACGTTCGAAGGCGAAAAGGAGAGCATCCTGAATTTCTATAATATTATTAAGGACAGATCCGATTTAGAAAAAATAGTGCAGGACATCAGCAAACACCAGCAGTCCGACCCGAAGCTAAACCATATTAAACTTCGTCTCTCCAAACAAGATGATACGATAACCAAGTTTTATTGCATACATAATGATATATTATTCGTCAAAACATCCCTTGATGAAGAGATATGGAAGATCGTAATCCCTACTACAGTCGAGAAGGATATCATCCTGGATTATCATCTCCGATACGGTCACATGGGGGCCATGAAGGTGATCAAGGCGATAGAAGAGAATTGCCATATAAAAAATATAAATCGAAAGACGAGAAACGAGAAACTATATCAAGACCTGTCTTATATGTCAATTGGTAAAAACCAACAATGAGAGAAAATGTGATGATACCAATTACATCACAAGCAAAACTGGAAAAGATCTTTCTGGACATCTGTGGTCCATTTCCCCGCAGTGGCGGACGCCATCGTTACAAATACATTATTATAATGATGGATCACTTCACGAAATTTATAAAACTGTACCCGGTGAACAGAGCCACCACTTTGAAGACTTTAGGAGTGATAACAATTCATTACATTCCAGAGATAGGGAGCCCAGCATCCATAATCACAGACCGTGGAACGCAATTTAAGGGTAGGAGTTGGAGAAACACTCTAAATACATTGGGCATCAAGACGTACAAGACATCAGTCTACCACCCCAGAAGTAATCCAGCGGAGAGGGTGCTGCGAGAAGTCGGAAGAATATTACGGACTTATTGCCATAATCAACAAAGGAAGTGGCAAGAATATTTATCAGCTACCGAACAATTCCTTAATTTGGCATATCACCCCGCTATAGGGACCACGCCATATACGGCAATGTATGAAAAACCGCCTCCAAGAGAAATACAAGACATCATAGAATTCCCCATGAGTCAAGAATACAAATTTAATCGACTAAGGTTCTACAATAAATTGGCAGAAGACCAGGAAAGGCGCCAGAACAAGTATCAAAAGGCGATTAAAAAGGTAATAAACTATGAAGTCGGAGAAAGGGTACTACTGAAATACAGGGAACTACCCAGTACTTTGGAAGGCATTACCAAAAAGTTGTTACTACTGTATACCGGCCCATACCTGATTATTAAAAATAATAGCAACAATACTTATGTATTAAAAGAGAGTAATTCAAATAAATTAAAGGGAATCTATAATCATTTATCACTCAAAAAAAATATAGAGGAGAGATAAACTGAACAACAAAATTCAAAAAAAAAAAAAATTAGTAAGGACAACTTACAAGAATTATTCGAAATAATTATGAAATAACAAAAAGAATTTGGATGGAGAGAAACAAAAAAATTCAAAAAATTAGTAAGGACAACTTACAAGAACTATTCGAATTAATTATGAAATAACAAAAAGAATTTGGTGAATAAAATAACTAAATTCAAAAAGTTGTAAGACCAAATTACAGGAATTATTTGAAAAAACTATTATGAATAAAAAAGAATTTGGATGGAGAAAAACAACAAAATTTAAAAAGTTGTAAGACCAACTTACTTGAACTGTTTGAGAGAAACTATTAAAAACTTATATATAAAAAGAATCTTGGAGAAAATATCTAAAGTCAAAAAATAGTAAGTACAATTCACACGAATGAGGAGATATAGCTATTAAATATAAAAAGATTTTTTGTGAGAGAAAGCTACAAAATTCTAAAAGAGTAAGAACAAATTGCACTCATAATTTGAGTGAACTCTTACATAAAAGAATTTGAGAGTAAATGGAGTACAAATGTGTAAACTTTCTCAAACTCTCCAGAGACAAAGCAAAAATAACATGTTCCAGTAAATAAAGAGAACAACCAATATTAAACAATTGAATAATTTAATATTACCAGAAAGATATATTAATAAATGTTAAAAGTGTCATAAGAAGGAAATTAGCAAATCTTCATAAAAACCTGTGTTAATAAATAGAAAAACCCCTCAATAAACTATCACAGCTATAACAACTATACGATAGTTTGTATTGTAATAGTGACTATGCTAACTATAACCACTATTATCAACAATGTAAATGAGACAATTTTAGACAAAAATGATACAGAATTTTAAATGAAAAATAAGAGAGAAGAAACTAGAATATTTTATAATTTAATCAGAATTACTTAATCAAACTCCCAAAGATTATAACTTGATAAAAATGAAACAATGAAGAAGGACCAACTAAGTAAAAACCAAGTATTAAGACCAGAAACCAAAAACCCTGGTACCATGATGATAATATTGTTGTAAAAACCACTATTATAGTGATAAGTGATAAAGAAAGAATTAATGTTATGCCATGAGCAATAAAACGACTCATCGGATACCAAATAAAAAAAAACTATATAAATGCTAATTACTATGTAAACAAGATAAAAAGATGAAATGATGAAACGATGAAATGTATATTATACCACATACCTAAACCACATAATATGGAATGAGCTTTGATTGAGAAGAAGAGTCAAGTGTATAAAAGCATTAATTGATATGAAATATTATGAAGTGAAGAATCCAAGGGTGTTTATTATTAGTCAAAAGAGACTACTTTTACTGATTATTTATTTTTATGACTGGATGTAGAAAAATTCCATCAGTCATATATTTTGAGCAGAAATGATAATTCCTCTGGGCTCAGTTAAGTGAAGTATTGGCCAGCAGAGATTGAAGCCAAATGTGCCACTCAGAACTGTTTCAACTCACATATTAGAGAATGTTAGGGAGTAAACATAAAAGTGAGGAAGCACAAAATAAGAAAGGATATAAAATGATAAGGTTATACACAAGATTGATGATTACTTATTAATGAAAAAAGAAGCTAATGAAGGAGATACATATCATCTGAGAGAAACCAACGGTGGAAAAAGAAGATATATAAAGTGAAATCACAAATAAAATATGGTAAATAAAAAGAATTAGTTTTAATTATTTCATCCATACTAAGAGTATGATCTGAACTAATCACTTTTACAGGAGAGCATATGTAGCATAACAGAATTATCACCTTAAAATTTAACTTAACACAACATGAACAAAGAAGAAAATGTCAATAGTGAGTGAGAAAAATAAATGGTTAAAAAATAAACTAAAGAAGTTGATCATTATATTCGATAAAATGTTAATAAAATTAAACTAAATAACAAAGAAAACTCTTAGTCCATATATAAATAACCAATTATATAAAACCCCAGTACAACAGCAGTATACCCCGTAGGTTGGGGAGCAGGAAAAGAAAACATAAAGGTAAAAAGGTAAACAAAATATTAATAAGGGGAAATCTATTAAATTAAATAGCAGAGAAACCAAAAGACACAAAACCAATAACAAGTTAATAAAGAGCTGTAAAGGAGAAAAGGAATGAAACCGAATAATCAAATCAGAGTCATTGAATTAATAATACAAGGACATGAAACCACAAGATAAGGAAATACTAATATAATAAGAAGGAAGAGACAAAATATGTCAAGGTTCCTAAAAGGAATATTGAAACAAGAAAAGGCTATTCACTAAAACATTATGATGAATGAATATACCCAATTTTTACACAATTGAAACCAATAATAAATGTCAGACCAAATAACTCAAGTTACAGGAAAGCCTAGTTTAAGAATAGAGTGAAAACAATTAAAAAGACTACCAATAGTGTAGAAACCAACCAAAATTTACCCCAGTGTAAGAAGTCATTTCAAAAGACTACCATCGTGTAGAGAAATACCCTATAAAAAAAACCTAAAAATAACAGACAGTCTAATAACTAAGAATAGTTTTAATGATAAAAGTGCTTTAAAGATTAAGTAATATAACAATATAGTAGGTATAAGATGTTTTTATTTTATTGTTTTATCAAAATAGTTATAGTAATTAAAAGAGACAGTTAATAACTGAAGGTTTTATTAGTAATAAGATGTTTTAATAGGATTAGTTTTGTTATAAAAGGAAACATAAAAACAAAGGACAGTCAATGAATGATAATATTGCTAATAATAAGATGTTTCCATTATAATTCTATGATATATAAATAAAAAAAATATAATAGGCTTAAGATATTTTTGTTATAGTTAAGTAATATAAAGAAATTAGTAGATATAAGGTATTCAGTTGTATTTGAAATAATGTTCAATAATTTTCAAGTTTGTTAAGGCAGAGAAGGCAAGTAGGTAATACGAGGCCTAAGGGGTACTGAACTCAGATAAAAAGTAAATTAATCAATATTGGAGTATTATAACAACAAATTATTAACAACAAAAAATAATCATGGAGTGAGTAAGATTATTGAAAGGAAATATTAACATAAAATCACTTGTAAAACATTTAAATACTAAAATTGTAAAAAATACAAGGCATATAATAAATATCAAAAATTGTAAATTTTAGGCTTATCTGAACTTAAAACAGACCCAGTTATATATCAAATTATGTAAAATTATTTTAAAAATATTGCTGAATAGATAGATTTTCGTAACATTAATAAACAATTAAGTTACAGCAATAAATAGGAAACTTGTCATGTATGTTTATGAGTTGAAATCAAATCCAAGACATGTAAATTTGTAAAAAAAACAATGGGAAGAGGAAAAAGACATTTTATAAATTACCACAAAACGACGACTTTAAGTCATCAGTCTATTGTTAATCGTGAAAGTGTACAGATCAGAATTTACGGACGGAAGATCTGAAAAATATAATAGTGCAAAAACATTGACGTGCAACCTCAAAAAAATGTTACAGAGGTTACCAAATGGAAATTAACACCACTACACCATAAATAACACCAAAACTGAAACAGAACAACAGTAATAGTAATACCCATTCCTAGCACGAGAAATCAACCGCCATTTTGAGAAAAATTCAACAAACATTATCTAGACACGAACTCAACAGATTTCAACACAGAACACTGCACCAATAAACTATCACAGAACGACATCACAGAGGAGGGAAGAACACTTCACACAATTTTCCAGGGATACTACAACCTCGCAGAGGAAGGAATTCGCATTTATTTCTTAGGGAGAAGAACATAGCGTCAGCGTTGTGTAGCAGAAATCCACGAGGTGAACGGCGGCCATTTTCATTGCAGAGCGACCAGCACATCGACACAGCCTCCACGAGCCAGTGACGTCATTCTACGAAATGGTTCGATCTTAACTTAATAATTGACAATTTTCATAATCCTGTTATTTTTCAGCAAATAATAATTTATTTTAAGATAATTGTAAGTATTGTATCTTGTTCCTTGCCCTCTCTGACCATTTCGACAGTTAAAAGAACTCGAAATAATTAATTTTTGTAACATTATATTTTGTCATTTTGTTCACAATCGACCTGAGCTCATCTAATCAATGCCTGGTCCATGCGCGTAAGATTGGCGCACAATTTCAAAGTTTAAGTAATAAACATCATAATTACTCAATTACATGTGTTCATAATTATTTGTACGATAAATATTAGCTTTTTCTTTCTTCTAAAAATAATTTAGAATTATTAGAGAAATATACCAAGAAGAAGAAGAAGAGGAGCGAAGTTAGAAAAGAGAATACTAGATCCGACTACATAACAAGATTGTCTCTGGTGAACAAACAGTTTCAAAACACCATAACTGAATTACTCGCTTGAAAGTAATTAAAAATTTACAACTAAATAATTATTCAATTAATTAATTAATGAAAAACAGAAAAAAAAGATTTCCTATAAACCATTAATAAAAATTTTTTTATTAAATTTATAACTAACAACAACATTTTTTCTTATCAAAATAACATATTAGTGTTATTTATTTGTTTTATTACAATATATAAGGCCTCACAGTATCGAACGGTACTAACGTATCAATTGCAGAAGTCGGATCGCTAATTTCTCAACCGGAAGACATTGCTAATACATTAGCTGCAAAGTTTGTTAAAAACTCTTGCAACACCAACTACGACCCAGTTTTTCAAGAAATCGAAAAAACATCTAACATTTCGATAAATAAAATCACGAAAACAAGCGAAGTTACGGATCTCAAAATTAATCACCTTATTTCTCTAAAGGAGCTAAAGGAGCTAAAAAATATTCTGTCGAAATGTAGAAATTCTAGTCCAGGGCCATACGGTATCCATAACATCTTTCTTTAAAATCTTCCTAAAGCAGCACTAACATTCCCTATACGTTTGTTCAATGTTATATGGTGTTCCGGAATATTCCCTGATAAATGAAGGGAAGCGATAGTTATCCCACTCCCTAAGCCAAACAAAGATCATTGTAAGCCTGAAAACTATCGTCCAATTTCTCTTACCTGTACTTTATGTAAGTTAATGGAAAAAATTATTAACAGAAGATTACAATGGTACTTGGAGTGTATTAAGTTCTTATCAGCGCATCAGAGCGGTTTTTGAAAAGCTCGATCTAGTTTAGATCACTTAATAAATATTGAAGCAAATGTCTCCGAGGATGAACGAACATCTTTTTGCCCTCTGCTTAGATCTGGAAAAAGCTTATGAACTGGTATGGAGGGACCGAATTGTATACATTATGAAAAATGTTGGAGTTACGGGATATTTACTTAACTATGTAATAAACTTCTTACAGCACAGGGAGATCCGGGTAAGAGTGAACGGCATATATTATCACATAAATATAAAATCTCAAACAGAGTACCACAGGGTTCTCCACTTAGTGCCACTCACTTTTTAATTGCCATTAACGAAATTTCTTCTGTAATATCAAAGCCTATCCAAAAATGTCTTTTCGCCGGCGATTTAACCCTTTTGTGCAAAGGAATCACAACCAGTCCACTACGGACTCCATTCAGGAAACACTCAATAAATTAACTACCAGGGCGAAAAACACGGATTTTCAGAATCAAAATCTGAATATATAATTTTTTCTCGCATCAGAAGACCACATTCAAGAAATATAAAGTTGTCGCTTGGAACCAAAGAAATTAGACAATCAAATCAAATTATTAGGTTTCACGTTCGACCAGCGACTCACATGGGGTACTCACATAAGGACATTAAAAGGTGAATGTTTAAGGAGAATGAACCTTTTTAAATCAATCGCATCATGCAACTGGGGTGCCAGCAAAGACGTAATCATGAACACCTACAAAGCCTTTATAAGGTCGAAAATGGATTATGGAGCAATAATATATGACTCAGCTAAACAAACAATTTTAAAATCTCTGGAGACTATACATACATCCGCCCTACGCCTGGCCCAAGGAGCGTTTAGAACTAGCCCGATTAACAGCATTCTAGCCGAGTCTCATGAATATCCGCTTAGAATAAGAAGAATAAAACTCTGTCTGTCATTTGCCAGAAGAGCAGCTTCAAATCCTGATAACCCTGAAAGTCTTAATGTGTTCTCAAATAGGAATAGCGACAAATTTGCTAAACGCCTAACCCTACCCAAACCATTTTATGAACGTATTAATATCTACCTACCCAAATTAAACACACATTTTCCTTCTGTTTTCACCCAGCAACATCCACCAGAGCCTCCTTGGTGTCGTAAACCTCTCAAATTTGATAACATAATCTCAGAATCCCCAAAAGCTACTACAACTCCGTACATTTTTTTTTATAAGTTCTAGAAAAAACTTGATAAATACACAGAGTACACTCATGTGTTCACGGATGGTTCTCGTTCAGACGAAAACAATGGATGTGCAGTAATATTATCTGGACTTGAATACTTATTCAGGTTGAACGTGGTTTGCTCGGTTTTTTTCTGCGAAGCATATGCAATTCGTTCAGCACTGGAAATAATGAAAGATTCCATGGGCTCCAAGTATATTATCTTCTCAGATTTTCGAAGTGTTTTAGATAGTCTGCAGCAGGAGGACAGCAAAGAACCCATCATTCAAGACATACGTAACATAACCCTTGGTATCTCAACTAGACAGTGCAAGGAAATTATTTTCAGTTGGATACCATCGCACATCGGAATTAAGGGCAACGAGATGGCTGATAGGGCTGCGAAAACTGCTACGTTGAGTCAATATCATCCTCACAAACTATCCCACAATGACCTTAAGAAATATCTTCATTTAAAACTTCTGGAATACTGGAATAATGAATGGCTTAAGTCACCACCCACCAAGCTATTCCTAGTGAGGAAAAATATTTACGAGCAGCACTCACTTGCTACAGACTCCAGGAGAAATCAAGTGGTCATAACAAGACTCCGCAACGGCCACACGCTACTGACTCACAAGTACATTTTCACAAGAGAGCCTCCTGCGATATGTAATCGCTGTGGCACGGTTTTGTCAGCTTTCCATCTCGTTTCAGAGTCCCCTGCTCTTCAACATCTACGAAGCAAATTTAATATCCCTGCAGATGTGCCAAAAAGTTAAAATGACAAGACTGCAGCCGCCAATATACTTCTCCTGTTAAAGGAGATTCAGTTGTTAGCAGCAATATACGTACGAACTAAGAAAATTATAAGAACATTAAAAATTGTGTAATTAAGTTAATGGATTGATATGTTATTATGACTTATTGTTATATAGATGTTATATTTTTTTACTTAGTGTTATATTTATTATATGTATATTTAGTTATATTTATTTATGTGCATGATATGTATTTATATTGCTTGTATTGTAAGGGGTTAATATTTCTCATTTTATTTTGCATCAGTTAAACTAATACTCTTATTTGTTAAATATTTTTATCTATCTCATTTGTTTACACTATTTGGTATTTAAACAAATATTTACTATATATTAACACATCTGTTTAAGAATCTGTACAAATTAATTTTTGTGGTCGCTAATATTGCAGCGACCTTATAAATAACTAAAATTAAAAAAAAAATGTAAGTTTTAAGATTTTTTTTGTACCAGTGTCTTTGTTTATTTCAACTATAATTAAAGTACTAATTAATTATTTCTCTGTGTTTGTTTATTTGACTTTTATTGATTAACGCAAGACATACAGTGCGACTGTTGCAACAATAGCTTTTGTGCATTTGTCTAATTTTCTGCCTTTCTTTACGATTTCTTGAATGTATCATTCGTCTATATCAAATTTAATCCATTTATCAATTAAATAGTATTTATAACTTTTAAGTAATTAAATTGTCAAAGACTTATCATCTCGTTATTCCCTGACTGTACATTAAATGTTTCAAATTTCGTAGAGAAATTCAGTTTTTTATAGATTAGTGCGTAAACCAACTTCCCACCGTTTGGTCTTTAACTTGCGTTTCGCACATTGCAAATCGTCCCTAAATAAATAACCTGCCTAAAAAAGATGCTTAAATAACCTGTTCGTCATAAAATTGCAACGTAGAGTTAATTTTGTGATTAAACGTCTCCCACTTACTAATATTTTTTTCCAATACATCCAAAATACCTTTCATGAAAATTATAAATTTTGAAAGTAACAGTCTATATCCCTGCACAATAATTTTGGTTGTTTTATATCCTTCTAAATCTACCTACATTTATCCACCTGAATCACCTAAACGGAATGTATAAATTGCCCTTATAATTTTTGTTTTCTTTTAAAATCTGTCAATTTCGAAACTAGGTTTGCATGTAACATTATAACGTAAGCGTCGCTTACCCCGTATGAAACTTATCACTTCCCGCTGAGTTGGCAATTAGGCACAATGTTTTAGAGTTGTGTAGTAAAATTTAGTTGATGCTTGTACAGTTCGGAGACAGTTATATGGAAACAGTAAACGCCACCTGTATTGACAGTTCGTGGAGTAGCGTGAATTGTTACAGTAAATGTATGCGACATAGGTTAGCTAATTGTTACAACGAAATGTAAAGGGCATTTTCTTTCCAAATAAATGGAAGTGTTCCAAAACGACCTTGTGTCGGAAGGAGTAGGGGAAGGTTTGTCTGTGAAAAGATTAGCTATAAACGTCCAACTGTGAACTTTCGGTCCTGTGCAATACTACAATAGTAGTTTAATTAATACGAGTTCAACAGATTGTTTATATAACCACAGGTCAGTCAGTCACTTGGTTTTCTTAGATTAGCAATGTGAATTTTAAGTTTAAAAGTAACAAATTGTACGTGGAATCAATAATTATAATATCAGTATACCGAGATACATCTGTAGATGCATCTTGAATTCGCTTCTAATATCTGGAATATAATAATAAGAAATGCCTTCTAAACTGCAACTATTAATGTGTCACTTTTTACAACTAATATCAGACATGGATAATGAAAACAGAAAAGAAAATTTTTTTTGTAAAAACCAATTACAATTCTACTAAATGTTATAAAATTGATAAGGAATCGATGTAAAAATTGTAGAATGTGTAGAACACATTTAAAAACTAATAACTATAAGATAAACTAATACCATAATTTGAAAGCTCTATGAATGTTACTACTATAAGAGTAAACTGTATCTATTTAAATGTTTTAAATTTCAACGTTTTAGAATTTTTAATTTTCATTTCTTTTACTTGCTCTAACACAGGCTACTACAATTTTTTGCTTTCAACACCCACACTGACTATATAACACAGTTTTTCATTTTAATTATAAAATATTTAATAATTTTAGTAATAATGTAATTTAAAATAATACTCTGGATTTTAACAACTTGATGAAACAGTGATTTGCATTTTAAACAAAATGAATTACTTTTGTCTTACTTGCCGAGTAAAAAGGTAAAAAGAATAGAACATACTGTGAATCAGTAACATTAGAGGTGAGAAGTTTTCGAGTCAAGTAAATGCCACATTTTAAAACAAAACTTTCCCTATTTGCGTAAATCTTACCACAAGGTAGGAGAAATAAGGGATGTCTGCTACCCATAAAATACTTTTTATGCCGTACATTCAGCAGAAAAAGTACTGTGTAATATTAGCTAAAAGCCTATTTCCGATTGGTGTGAAGTACACACATAAGTTTAGGAAGACTTGCGTTCTGTATGCAGCGTTGATGAGAATTCCAACGTTCCCGGCCTAATTCTAAACACGCATGTTCCCATTTCCAGGTTAATACATACCAGAACCGTAATGACGTTTTAGTATCCGGCTCTAGAAGTGAGAAGGGTATTTGAAACATTTTAATATTTAATATGAAGGAGGAATATTCAGTGCTCTAATCAAAAATGTTATTCTACTACCTAGAACGTAAAACTCTTAATGTCGCAAACATTAAGGGATTATTATTAATTTGGGAATAGTTGTTCAAATAGTTGAATTGCAATTCTCATACACTTTGAGGTATATTATATTTAAATAGCTACAAAAATACTAATAGTAACAACAAAATAAAGCTGTAATAATTGTTCCAATAAACTTATATTTTAGCATTACTTTTAGCGTGCCCTATTTTTTCAAATTTTAAGCTGTAATCACGTTTATACATCAATTATGTATAATTGATTTATATTTAAATTATGTATAATTTATTTATCAATTCATACTATAATAACATACCTAAGAATTATGCAGTCGAGTTATAGGTTTATCGTCTGATTGGGCCGTTTTAATCAAGATATTGCTTTAACATGTGTGTAAAAGTAAATATTGCAGGATAAATTAACTCGTATTAATTTACAAGGGAAACTAAACACTTTACTGTATTTACTTTGTACTCACTAAATATTAAATATTTTTAAATCATGGAAACAACTTGAAAATATATGGCTTACCTTTAGATCATCATTTTGAACAAGAATTGAAGCAAAAATGGTTTGTTCCGGCACCAGAGAAGATAGAGTAGAGCTCTATAAAACCATAGTAGTTTTTATAAGTTACAGGACGCTTTCATTGCCCCTCCTGTGCTACATTTTCAGTAAAATATATACTGTCTATAACAATCAATAATCAACTATTGAGGTACTTACAAAAGCACTATTACATATAAGTAAAATTAACTGTAAATCTGTAAAATTCTGTTGTTCGTTTTATAAATTTACTCGAAACATGTTTGTAAGAAGCTTATTTTAGAATACCAAAGTGTTTTGTAACCCAAGTATTCAATTCTAGTTCTGAATATCTTACAAATAATTTACTGAAGTCTAGTTGCTGTCACTAGCAGTGATAACACTATTTTATCACCTCCTAAAAGTGAGTCAACTGCATAAACCAAGTCTGAGTACCCACTGAGAGCTACTAGAAATTATATTGTCTTTAGAGTTACACTAATCTAAAAATTGAAATCTGAAAACCCTATTAAAATAGCGTTGTTGAATTGTAATCGACTTGTCTATGAACATCCTATAAGTAGGAGAGGCAAAATATTTTTACGTATAAGTAGGAGGATATGAACATATTCTGTTTTTTTTAACTTTAATTAAATGTGATGTGCATGTGAGGTCGACACAATGTAAGGTTACTCAATGTTTACATTTTATAAGGCCATCTACACACTGAAAAGCTAAAAAACATAATGTAGAGGTAAACCATACATAAAGAAAAATCAGTAACATGATGTTATAAAATTACATATCAGTAAATTTGGGATGGTATACCAATAATATTCCATCGCTATTCTTAAATAAAGAGACAAATGGAGATTATTTATGGCACGTTGTTTGTCTTGGTAATAAGAAAATGATACTTTACGCGTAATAAGCAATTTATTTGACCTACTAGGACTATCATGACTGTAAGGTACCAAATTTTTCAGTCATTTTGTCACCAGGTAAATGATTTCTCCCTTACTCATCGTTACTCTGAGTGTGTCTCTTGTTGTTTCCTTGCTTAGCCTGTGTGTTGATAGTAACGTGTTTGTATACACAGTAATACAAATTTTAGAACAAATTTAAAAATATTTAAACGGAAACTGCAGCATACGGTAATATCTTATAAATACCTTTTTACTAAATTTATTAAATGTTAAACAATTCAGCTAATACTTTTTTGTCCACATTGTGTACAATTATCAGTAAATATCACCATAATGCCTAGTACTTTTAAATGACCATACTCTTTTGTAACTTCCTGTACAGGGAAAGGACTCCTAGAAGTGTCGTCAGATATTGTAAGTTTTCTAATATAACCTACTGCCTACCCAGTACTTTTCAAATAAACAAATGGCTACTTAGCCTCCAGTTATACTCCACATTCATACCAGTGCTAAAAGACAGACTGTTGTTTTGAAACAATATTTTTTTTCGATCCAATATTGTGGGAGTACGGACAGCTGTTTGCGTATAAATGCGCTTTTTCTGAAACTACTGTTTTTTGTATCGACAGAAATACAAAAAGGCGAGTATTGTTATCCTGAAAAAATATTATTTTATCATCAATTCATCATCGATTAATTCTTATCAGAACAATAAAATCAAAATCTAATTTACGACAGTAGTTAAGTGTTGAAATAGGCACTTCTTTCACAATTTCTAACTTATGAAATGAGTTAAAATTTAATAAATAATGTTAATTCTAATATAAAAACATACGTTGTAACGTGAAGGGAAGATTCCTTATTTTAAATAAAACTAGGTCTTTACGTGACTCGATGATGTTGGGTCCATCTTGGAGCTTCGAGATTCCTGTGTAATATTAAACGGACGCTATAATGTTTTAAAATCCAGCAAAAAAATACAAATCACAATGTTATACTTATACCCTGATTAACGAAAGAAAGTGACTGGCGGAGTGACCGCGCGGCGACCGAGTTTGTAGTAAAAACATTCCACTTAAAAACCTCGTTGAAACGTAAAATACAGGGCTAGAAGTGTCTAATGAACTGTATTTTAATCATGAATTAAAGACGTTTTTAACAAACTTTTCAAATTTTTTAAATCTTTTTTCAATTAATTTACACTCAGTGTTAAATAAAAAAATACACGAATTTGAATTAAAAATTTAGGGTTTATCGATTTTATTACGTAAGAACTCAGAGATTAAGCATCGGAAAACATTTCTTGTAGACAAATGGTAGTCCACCTTCTTTAGTACAATATATCAAAAATTGAGGTTTATACGAATAATATTAACGACGTTATTAATGTGTGCCAAACGTACTGTTAACTCCGTTATTAATAACTTTTTTCATTGAGTTTTTTCACAATACGCAGAACAAAATTGTATTCATCAATACAAAGTGGTATGTAACCTTCAAATATTACGAAATATAACCGCAATCAGTTAATATAGGAAAATTAGAACTAACATCGCTCAACGGCGCGCGATCGAATCAAGGTACAGTAACAGTACAAAGAAAGTGGTGCATACGCTCACGGCTCACACATTGACACATAGCCAACTTGCTACGAGTCACCAACCTCTCATAAGTATATACAGAGAGTTTTGTTATCTGTCTACTTATTTAATCTAATCTATCTACCTGGAGATATGTCAAAAACTTACATCTGACCAGACTTTTGTGGTTTAGTTGAACTACATGCTTTTTATAACAGATGGAGTGTCTTGAATGATTGTTTATCACTCTTTTGCGGTACGGTATTTATTTTTTTCTTGTTAATAAACTGTTTTTGTTTTGTGATCAGCTTTAATACTATTAATTGAAGTGCAATGTAATTACTGGGAAATTGTTAATGCCATTCAAATTTCTCAACAACTAATTATTTAAATATGAAATACAATTTACAGTTTAAAACTACCGAGCAAAGCTCGGTCTACCAGATATTGCATAATTATAACAGTATTTTACTGTTATAACGTATTGAAATGTAAAAACAATTAGTAAATTACTTGTTATTAGCATTGACAAATAAATAATACAGACAGTACGGTACTTACAAGTATTGTAGTGTTCTTCAGCTTTTATGGAATCCGCTCATAAAATATGTGTATAAATCATAAAAATGCACTATTAAAACACTCTATAAAAAACACTTATTAAAACACTTATAGCTGTGAGTTAGTAGTCTTCAAACGAAAGTTCTCTGATACCCTCAATTGGATCGTCATCACTATTATCATCTTCTGAACAATTATCATCCTCGAGCTACTGCTGTCTCTCACGGATATAATCATTTCCTCCACAGCTTCTTCCATTAGTCCTTCGTTATTCCATGCATTGATAATAACTTTTTTGGTGTGGTCCACTACTTGCTTCCACCTCTCAGCAGTAATGCGATTAAATCCGTCCTTAGTCAGTCGTTCAACTTCTTTTAAAGTAAATATTTTGTTGTTTTCGGCAACATACCCCTTAACCTGAGCCCATATAAGCTCAATGGCGTTAAGATGGCAATGGTAAGTTGGTAGCCTTATCACTTTGTGACCTCTGCTCTCTATCAATTCATCAACAAAATACCTTTTGTTCTGGGGCTTGTTCCGTTTCACTAATTCCAAAAGTTCTGATTTTTTCAAGTCGGTTGTAGATTG
The DNA here is from genome assembly GCA_034769895.1 of Magicicada septendecula. Taxonomy (NCBI): domain Eukaryota; kingdom Metazoa; phylum Arthropoda; class Insecta; order Hemiptera; family Cicadidae; genus Magicicada; species Magicicada septendecula. Next base: position 590,621,815 of record CM068368.1, on the reverse strand, counting down.
AATATTTTTCCTATCCAGCCATGCAAGTATGTCAGCTTTATTATCTTTGCTTGTGGGAGCTTTATCAATTTGCTTAGAATGGTAGGGAGCATTGTCCATGACTATTACTGCAGGCTCTTCTATTTAGCACAGTTTCAGAACACCAACCGAAGAATTTGTCGTGTTCCATATCTTCATGGTAGTCACCGATTTTTTTTTTCGATTTAAATAGTAGAAGGGAATTTGGAACAAACCCCTTTGAAGAACCTGCATGACATACACTTAGTTATCTAAAGAAAGCGTCACGCAAATCTCATTCATGTACAACTTTTAACAACTGAGTTAACAGGACATTAGAAAAAATTACTAATTTATTAATCCTATTCCCTATTCCCTTTCCCTATAGGTGTTGACATTGTCTCCTGAAGTGACTCATCAGTTCATCCTTGTTTCAAACAATGCCCAGCATTGACCCAGGTCTCATCGAGCCAAATTATATTATCGAAATTCTCGTCTTTGACTTGGCGAAGAAAACGACACCTCCAGGCAGCGACATCGCTTCTCTCCATAATCACTTTTCTGCCCGAAATATTCTCCACGTAAATCCTAAACATTTTAGCACGTTCCTAAGCGAAGACAGACTGCCATTAAACAGCTCTTCATTTTCCAACGATGATAAGAGATTTTTCAAAGTGGGATATTCTTTTCTTATGTAATATTGATATACATGTCTTCGTACAGCGTCTTCCTGAAAAGTGTCAAGTTTTGTCACAGTTTTCTCCCGTTTCCTCTGTTTGCCCGGAGTTGAAAGTTGGCTATTACTGTCATCTTGTATTTCTTTCAATTATTTTTCCTTGCAAACTCGCACAACTGTATTTTTATGTATTTTCAGAGCATCTGCCATTCGCTGTATTGCATTATTAACCGGAATCAAAGGACCTTTGTTCTCCTTTTCTCTATCAAAATATTCCCGCACATTGCACACAATTTCTCTTGACTGTCCTTTCATAGATACGCCTCGGCCCGAAGTTTGTCTTTTCTTTGGAGTTCGAGTCCTAGGTCTTCCCCTATGTTTCCTTGGTTCAGCCTCGTTACGTTGCTCCATGCTCAGCCACCGAAGTATATTCACACAAAATAACTTAAAAACACGTCAATTTATAATGAAAGCACAAGAAACTCACACTTAAAATCAAGATAACCAACAACCGAACATCACTTAACCACCACATCAACTAAACTGAAAGCTGGAAGTTTCCCTTACCCTTAGTTTGCGTATAACGGTTCAGTTTTCCTGGAAGCGTGTGCTATTTGTGGACATAAAGGAGAGGCCGAGACGCTGGGATTGATGGTAGCGCGCGCGCGAATAAAATGGGTCAACTAGGTTCTGACTGTACTTCCGCCGCAGAGCGCCGAGCACTGCTCTCTGTGAAATTCACTGTATATATTAATCCATTGTAGTATTCCTATCACGTGCAAGGTGTAAGTTGTATATGTCTTCTACACTTAGTTATCTAAAGAGAGCGTCACGCAAATCTCATTCATGTACAACTTTTAACAACTGAGTTAACAGGACATTAGAAAAAAATTACTATCGTCGTTAATTTTAATCGTAGGAATCTCAATTTTTGATATATTGTACAAAAAGAAGGTGGACTACCATTTGTCTACAAGAAATGTTTTTTCGATGCTTAACCTCTGAGTTCTTACGTAATAAATTAATAAACCCCTTTAATTCAAATTTGTGTATTTTTTATTTAACTCTCAAGGTAAATTAATTGAAAAAGATTTAAAAAATTAGAAAAGTTTATTAAAAACATCATTAATTATTGATTAAAGTACAGTTTATTAGATATTTCTAGCCCTGTATTTTACGTTTCCACGAGGTTATTAAGTGGAATGTTTTTACTACAAACTCGGTCGCCGCGCGGCCGCTCCGCCAGTCAATTTCTTTCGTTAATCAGGGTATAATGTATTCATTGTGTCATTTTACCAACTCATAACATATTCTGATGCTCAGTGTATTTTAAATTATTTTATTTCATAGAGTGCAAATATTACATACTCTATTTATAAAGAAGGCCTTTGTAAATGTAAGCTATAAAGTACACGATTTCTAACATCCATTGATTCATTGAGTCGACCGTATAAGAGATATTTGTAATTTATATTTTTTTTAAACATTTACACACAGACAATCATATAAATTGACAGACACAATGTTGGAAAGCTAGTTTACACACGTATGATGCCGATTTTTAACACAAAACGTTGTATCACACGCGGTTGTATTGTTCTGAATAATTACGGCAAGATTTTCCTTGTAAGTTTTATTATAAATTTTGTGCAATCTATTTCTATGCTCACGTTCCATGATGTTTTGTGATACAAGGCAAAAGGTCAAACATGTTTCTGTTCTGTGTACAGTTGTTAGTTAATAGGAAGAGAAAGATACTTAATGACGGTAACAGAGCTTGGGAGAGGAAGTGTTTTTAACAGAGAAAAATGGGGCTGCTACAGAAAGTGTGAGTAACACTCCCATTTCTCACTCAGTCATAACTTATTCTTATCTTGAGTCATTAATTTTCAGTTCTGTAGGACACAAACATTCTAAAGATAGCATGGTATATAACATAAATTGTATTACAATTTACATTATATTTGTTGAAAGTGATATAATATTAGGGCTACGGTACTGTAAATATAATATTAAAATTGTATAAACATAACAACTTTATCAATTAACTTTTCAGATATAATACGAACAATCATTTATCAGTTTAATAATACTCGTTTCTGTTGTCACTTAATTTTGTCACTTAATTTCAAAAAAACAATTTTCTGTATGATTTAAGGTGAAAAGAATTAACAAACTTTATTTGTATTTTGAATTTGTTAATCTAATTAACTTTTTAATAAAATTTGTTATTTATTCTTTTCATAATTTAGGATGCATTTTTATTTTTATAAAATAAACAATTCACGAACCAAAATTACTTGGATACAAAGCTTTTGGCAATTGTAACATTCTTCAGCATGTTGCCATAGACGATTACGGCAGTAATCGTACTGAAAAATGAGGACTTTGTCAGAAGTTCTTTTACAGACTCCAAAGTCTGATGTTTCGCAGAATAGCTTGAAACCCTCAAACTCGATGAAAACGTGTACAAAATATTTGTATGCAGGTTACAATTGAAAGCTATCTTGATTTTATATTTACGGCGTCATTAACTTTGAGGCATAATTTAACCCACGTAGTATGTTTGCAAATTCTCTGTCTTCTTTAACTCATGTTTCATACCAAGTCAACTCAACCAACTAACTCATACCAACTCAACAAAATAGATGTCACCAATTAACTCACTGATCACCAGCTTTATTTATCACAATTAAAGCGTTTTGTAATCAACAACATAGTCTCTTACAACAAATCAAATAAAAAATTGTTCACACGCAATAATATGTCAACTAATATAACAAACAATTGAATTACAATTGTCTCGGACGATTATAAAACACATAACACTTCGCCACAATATTACGAACCGCACACGAATATATCGCAACTCAAACTGACTGCTAAGCGCAGCGGTCGTCGTTAAAATAGATAGAAGAATTGTTCCAGAATAGTCGATACTACGCATCATAAATAAAGGAAAACATCAAAGCGTAATTCATTGCGACCTTGACACAAGCGGGCGGCCGCGCGATTTCTGGCACAGTCTAAGGCTACACTTGTACCGGACGCGGAATCCTACCCGACCCGACCCGACTCAATAGTCTGCTCCGGATTCGTCCGACTCGTGTTCTGCCACTGGTGACGACCCGACCCGTTCCAACTGTGCTTCAGTGTGCGTCCTGGTGTTGTGAATTTACTGTTCAATTCACATAGATTTATTCCTGTAAAATATGAGTGATTCTGAAGTTAATGTGATTGATTTTTTACTGAGTGAAAGAAACGTTTGTCTTGAACTGATAAAGAAGAAGCGAATTTGGGTAGAAGAATTTAATGAAGACAGAACTAGCGGAGAGTTTTTTAAAACATGCTTACCGCTAAACAAATTTCCAATTAAATTCCGGGAATACTATAGGCTAAAAATTGAGACGTTTAACTACATTTTAGATAATGTTAAAAAAAATCTGACCTCAACAAGCAACTTCAGAGAGTGTATTTCACCTGAAGAAAAGCTTAATGTGACATTAAGGTAGCAGTCTTAATATTACTTACACGTTACTCATTAATGCAAAAAATATGTTACGCACACATCTGCCATTATATTAAATACATTTGTGTGTGTCAGTCACTTTTGTCTATACGCCTATAATGTGATATCGGATGGAACTACATTTCTTTAAGACTGCATGCACTGAAACGTTTTCTAGCTATTATTCTGAAAGAACTACACTTGTTTATCTATTAAATCTTATTGTCAGCTATTATTTTTTATTCAGTTTTTTATGTATTTTTGCACATAACTTAATAGAGTGTACACAAGGTTGCGTAAATAACCAATGCTAAATAAATCACATCATTTATATATTTGTGCATACGATTTGTGTAATTCTAATTTTGTTTCAAACAAAATAATAAAAACATAATCTTCTTGTATATGTGAGTATCATAAAAAATATTATTTTCTCTACTTTGCGTACACTAGTACAATTTCTAGAGGGGAAACTGAGGAAAAACAGAAATATTTACCTGCCGTTGACACCATAAAAAAATTGTTATTCGTTGGCACAGACACCAAACTTACACTTAAGATTAAACTTAAAACGAACTATTTTGTAAACATGTTTTGCAACAACAACTGTTCATCAGTAACTATTGTTGACACTATGTCAGACACCATATTTCCGGAGTCGTGTGGTACTTCTTTTGTCTGGGCTATTGTAGGAGATGGAGACGAGAAATAGGATACTTGTGACTGCTGTGTAGTTTGCATTATTATAGGAGACGGAGTCGGGGAGTAGGAAGTTGCAGATGCACTGGTTGGGGAAACTGATGATGCATAGTTTTGTAAGTGAGTCACTGTTGATCCGCGATACTTCTTCTCCTCGATTTTTGGTAACTGCACTCAAAAACTCCATTCTTAAATGCATTTTTTGGATATCATCGAGTTGCTTAATAGATGGAAGGAGGCCCATTAAGAAAAGGTAGTCATCGTCATCATCACGGTGCTTTGATTTTTGATCGTCTATCCGCTTCTCTAATTCTCGTAATTGCACTTTACGTTGCTCTATCTCCAGAGCTTTATATTCCAACAATTGTTTACGTTTTTTAATTTGTTTGTGTTTCTCTTTGCTAGGCTACTCTACGTGCCTCATAAGGATTGCTTTTAGAATAACATTCTGACTTTCTATTATTATTACTGATTGATACTAATGTTCATGTGTTTCACTTTCCTACATTTTATATTTAAAAACAATAAATTAATAACGTTATATTATTTAAATAAACAACTTATTGTATTTTTATTTAAAAAAATTAATAAGCAATTTTAAAAATATAATTGTTTTAATGAATTTGTTCTAAACTCAATCCAAGAACATGTAAAACAATGTAGCCCTCTGTGTAAACCAAATATGATAGCTATTAAGAAACGATAAGTAATTTTGCTTTCAGTTAGTTATAAATAAAACTCATACCTGGTATATTCAACGCTTCTCCTACTTTTGCCCAAAGGCTTGGTTTTATATGAAGATTGTGATAATTCTTATCACGCTGATCCCACAAAGCTCTTTCACTTTGTACTAATTCTATTAATGCACTTTCATCCATATCGAAACAAAAATCTATACAGGCACAAAATACAAATCTATCAGCAGCCGGCGAGTCGGTTAAAGTTCTGCCAGACTGAAAGAAGAAACAAACACGTTTGGTTGGTTCAGACTAGTCGGGTCGAGTCGGGCGTAGTCGGTTGACGTCATACATAACCGGTTAGTCGGGTCGGGTGTACTGTAAGCGCTCTCATATGGCTACATTCGTTTGTTTTTGTCCCGACTGTCCGAGTACGGTCAGACTAGTCGGGTCGGGTCGGGTCGGTTTCCGCGTCCAGTGTAAGTGTAGCACCCGTTGAGAATGACGTACGCACACATATTATAGCCGGATTCCACTGAAACATTCGAGAAACACGTAGATTGTTCTGTAATGTCGTAACAATATATTCAATAAAAATACATGCTGTATATTTACCATTTACAGTAAGGACATGCTAAATATTAGTAAGGACATACTGTATGATTAGTACTGACACATTCTATAACTTTTGAAATTACTTCAAATAGAATTGATTAATTACAGTCAATATTTTAATATAATTAACAGCTTTTTTCTCCACCAAATCCTTTCTTAAAGAATAATCACATTTGTAATTACAAAATTTCACTATTTCATAGAGACAAGATAATAAAATTAAATGTATTTTACATTACTGAGTCAAAACACGTGATAATTTTTTTCACATTTTGAATTCGTTTAATGAGTAAATTGTGTTCTCGGCGCACGTGTTTGTTAATTATGTTATGAATATGATTTGTCATTGTCACACACAACTAATATTTCATCAATCAGCTTAATGTCGCACAGAACTGTAAGCAAATTTGTTTGGGCTCAAAGATATTAATTTGTGAACACAGCGTGTGTTCCTGTTGTAAAAACAAGGTACTGCTGTTATTTCGAGTAGAAGAAAGTGAACTTTTAATACAACTAAAAAAATCACTATATTTGTTGTTATTCTGTTTATTTATAAAAGTCGTTTACAAATGCAATTGACACATTAATAATCATTAGTTTTTAATTTGGTGTAATGCACCACGTTGATTTTAAGATGTTAACTGATAAAATGGTAAATTAATTTGCAAAACACTGTATAACACTAGATAAATCATGAATGATTTGGAGATGAGAAAGTGACTTTAATCAGCCTTAACTCTTTCGATTGTTAAGCCTGTCAATGCTACTTGATTACCTGATATTTATGGTGCTATTAAACTTACAACATGTGTTATGACAAAAAGAAATGTGCCATCGAGTATTATTTAAAAGTTTGTAAAACTCAAGGTGTTGCTTTTAACGAAGGCGTTTAAGGGTCTTGTAAAACTCTTTAGTTTACTTTGTTTTCCTACAAAGCATAGAGTGACGTCTTCAATACTTCAATAATATGTAAATGAGTATAAAATCATTTACGTACTGTAATATGAGTATATCATGTTGTGTGAAGATAATAAAGAAGTTTGCGAATTCGTAAATTATTAGTTATTACATATAAATAAACAGAAAAAGAATATGTATGACATTTCTGATACTTACAAGAGCTATCAATTTTTTTGTTTTAGAGTAACAAATTATTAAAAAGCTTCTTGAATATTAAAATATAATTGGATCGGTTTCTTAAATATTTCAATGTGGTACACTGATTTCGCTGTGTAGTAGTAGTAAGTTGGTCTACTCCGACTGGAATGCATATAAAATAACACGGAGAATTTAAATATAACATTTTTGCATAAACATTTGTAAATATACGAGATCCGTGCAAACATTATTTCCGAGAGCACATGTTTTTAGTCTCTCTCATATTTTTATTTATGCGCGCTCGTACATACAGCATGGAACTGTATGCAGTGATAACATGTACGTTTCAAGTAACTTACACAGAAAAATGTAAGGCTTTAAAGCGCTTGAAATGCCTAACACCAATCATTGCGCTGGGGAAATGATCTCATATTTTGTAAACATGTAGGACTACATAGTTATTCCTAAGTAGTCATAAGACATTAAAACCATTGTTAAAACAGGTAACTAGAGTAATTATGAAATGTTTGTCAGAAACGCTCTTATACGTGTATGCTTGTATGTCTTTTTAATTGTATGTTTAATTACCATTGTTTGAGACATTGCAATTTTGTGAACAACGGAAAATAGATGTAACATTTGACAATTCAAAATTTAACTCTTATAGTTCAACATTTCTGCATCCGCACGATAGTATCCGTTGCTTTTAATTGAACCAAAATAAAGCTTTTTTATTTCAGCAACAAATCTACAGTTACTGTTTCCATCGTTCTTTGAAAATAAAAGCACATCATCCTTTCAAAAATACTTGATAATTAAAATAAAATTCTGTCATTAGTAAATTGTTTATGTTAAATAAATAAGTAAAACGGTTCCTTATATTCCTGCAATTTACATATAGTTTTGAACAATACAATACAAGCAAACATCAAAGTAAACACTATCTGATTAAACAAAATTTTAGTATCAAAACCTTTTTCACGCACAACAACAACCGTTGTTGTTGACCGTTGTTTGAAATACTGTCCTGTGCAAATCGTGAAATCAAGATGTCAGCTAAGTTTATTTTGTACTTACAGTAATAAATAATGGATATATTTTTTGAAGTTAGCATCATTTAATATAGCAAAAATTCCAAAAATATCATACTTTTGATAATTTTACAGATGTGCAAATTATTAGGTTAAAACTAGAGGTTTAGAATAATCATATAATTTTCTATTAAGTTGTATTATTGACGTCCTGTTGACTTCTATGAATACTTATCATTATGTGCCTTGATCTTTATAATCTTTGTGGTGTAGTGTGGTATGTTTTCATGAAAATGTTTGCAGTTACTCCTATGCCACATTCTGCTAAGATCACCTATGACGTGAGTCTTTGTGGAGATCGTCTTACCCTTTTTTTTCTTAACATCTGCCAAGGGTTCTCTATAAAATTCGTACGCGGGCTATTACCTGGCCAAGTAAGGACGCTAACATTATTTTCTGCCAGAACAGTCGTGACTGATTGGATTTTGTGGCAAGGTACCTCAACTTGCATGAAACAAAGTCTTCATTTGGGAACCAGTCCTTAAATTGCAGGGAAAGTTGGGTTTTACGGACTTGTCTATGCTGGACTAGCTTTATAAATTTTTGGGCAATTATAACGTTTTACTTTCTTTAGAAGGGATATAACTCCAAATCAATACTGACGTTGGATCACTACACTGGCGAGAAATAAGTCATAATTTATCGGTTTTCATATTGAACAGTTTCGTATATAAATTGAAATATAACATGACCTATTTAGTATGTCAGCTTATCACAAAAGATAAATATAAAAGAAACTATATTTATCTATTCAACCTAGTTGAAATTGCTAGCATATCCACGGCGTTTTCTTTATTTTCTATGAGGAGAATTACGAAAAATTTTACGGTTAGGTTAGCTCTTAATTACGTAGATTCCAATTAAAGTATTATAGTATATTAACATTGCTCCAGTTATTTTTAGTCTTTAATATACTTTTCTTAATTCAAATAGCCTTTCATTATCTTCTTCAGGTATAAATTTGGCTGTTTTACATGGTCTGCACATGAGACGCCAGCGATACAAAGTTTGAAGCTTTTTTATCTTAGTTAAAGATCTGCTAAGCTTCTTGGAATCTCATTTTTCGAGGAACTCGTTTTTGAGATTATTAATGCTCAAATAAAGAAGACAAAATATTTTTTATTTGTTCAAAAGAGTTAAAGTAATCCTAAAAACTCTTAAATTTATCGTAGTATATACAATACCCGTAAAAAAGTACATTAGTGTAATGAATAGTGCACCAGTACAATAAACAGAGCAGTTGATTTAACAGTTTTTACTAACATACCTGCTACACTCATGATAGTTTTAAAAAACTAAAACTTCTCAACTGAATTTTATGAAGAGAATTCTGGTGCTTACAGGCAACAAACGAGAAAAACTTTCAGGATTGCAAAACAGTCCTACCGTCTAAATTTGTGACAAAACCTAGTATGAAAATTACAAAAATATAAAAACCTGTAAGAAATTTAATAATTTTTTCAAAAAATGTACGTTAATTTCTACAAATTAAAAGTATAGAAACTAATGTAGTATATTATTCAATATTGTTATTTTAAGTTACATGACAACACACAAATTTTGAAACGTTAAACAGTGACCTATGCTGGCTCCATTAGTTTTTACACATCACCATTCTATCTGTAAATTCATTTATTCTTAGGAAATGCAGAAATGGAAAGATTAAATTTTACGTTGTTACAATGCAACAAGAGTATATATCGTATATATAGTGTGGTGTGTATATATATATATATATATATATATGTACATTGCGACGATACAAATAAATATTTTCGCATAGGATAATTATGTGTGTTGAAATTATGCACAAGTCTATACTGGAGGTGTAGAAAAATTATTTGTTTATAACACAAGTAAAGAATTGTTTATATGATATATTTAAATTAAACAAAATGTCATGTACAGTATTTTATTTTTTTTCAAAGAGTTTATATAGTTCAGTTTTGGTAGGTTTTACTTGAAACGTAGAATTCCTGTACACTCGACGTGACGTCACTCGCTCCGTCGTTGTTACGCTCCTCTCTGCAATGATCGCCGGTCCCCACTCTCACTCGCTCACTCTGCGCTTGGGTTCGCCGAACAGCTGATAACACTGATGCTGATTTTTCACACGAATTGTCACTTCTCGAATTGTTTGTTTACTCGCTCGCAATTGGTTATTATTAATTATTGTTACTCACGGAGATAAAGAATTATGTTATTTAAAAGCGGTGTATATTGCTTACACTATCCGGCTATTCTTGAAGTGTTCTGCGTTAATAAGGATTTGTCAGGGTAGATAAATCTCCCTAAGCGGAAAATTTTCCACTAACATGTAACACCACTTGAATATTTTATAACTGGTATTTCACCCTTTCGGTTCTAATCGACAAACTCGAAAAGAGTCACACGACTTAGAGTTGCTCTAGATTAAACCAGTTCGACCAAGAAAAACTCTTGACGAAGAGCACACGTTCACTAGGCAACGGCTTCCGATGAACTGCCCGAAGTATACCTGACAACCGACGGATCTGACTGAATTTAGGGGCTTCTGAGTGGTCAATCGACTGTCTACGTGGCAGATTGGACAAAAGGTAGACACGATGCAGGCGAAATTTTGTATAAATCTGAGAGTGCCTTCTTAGATTTTATCTAGAATTTTTATTACTCTTGAATTGATAAGAGTCAACAGTTGAGTTTTCAATTACTAAAAAACCACATTTAAAAAATAGCTGAGAACAACAGGATATATAGAAAATATAATTATTTTCATAAATAATTCACTGTCCAAGTCTCATACCGATCGGGTAATAAACGCGGAAGATATAACACGAAGGTTCACTACAAGCGAACGCGCGCACAAACAAAGTACATGACCTTATAGAGCAAAAATTTACAAAGAATTTGGTATAACACAGTCCTTATCCATCACTAAATACAAAACTTATAGCTAATTGACAAAAATTGCATAAATCAATCTAAAACATGCTAATGTCCGTCATCCATGTTCTGATATTCTTATTATAGATCATCATCCTGTGTTTTGTTGCAGGATTAACCACAACACGTATAAAAAAAATGTGTTTACATAAAAATACAATTTTTTTTTCTTCATATCCTAAATAAATAAAACATCATTCTTCCAATTATAACATAATAAATCCAAATCAAAATAAATAAATCAACTTTCAAACAAACAAATATTCCTCCAATGTCACTTTGACAGTAATAATTCAAACAAATACACGTGGTTGAATCTGACGTATAATCTCAAACACAGATAAGCGTATCAACAATTCTGAGGTCATTTTCATAACTGAAAGTATACTCCGTTCATTCAAATCATTTATTCTGACATCCCATCTAATATTCTTAATTTACACTAATATTTAACATACTTTTCTTAAAACATTCATACCACATATACCCTGGCATATTAGGAACAATTATCTCTGACATAATACTTTCTTAGTGATGATGCGTGAAATTTCCCTATCACACCGTTAGTACTAGGATTGGTTACAATATAGGTGTTTTTAGTAACTTGCTCGGATAAAATTTATGGGCCATTGTGCAACCTAAACAATTTGGCTGCGGTGTTATCCTACCTGTGACCGACATTCAAAACCCTCAGAAATACTTTCATACTAATTTTAAATGTTACCAGCTTGTGGTCAGCATTAAACCTTTCAGTCCGTTCTTCGGTACATTTCTTAATGCGTCTCCTGGCTTCTATACATTTCACCTCGCTCGGAATAGGCAAATTTCACCTCGATGCACGCGGTACTGGACCTATAAAATCAATACATAATAATTCATTTTTGTTTTCAGTAATAATATTGCCCATTTCTACATATGTGTGTTGATTCGGGTACTTTGAAGTTTGGCATATGTGGCAGGTACGCAAAATAGATTTAACTTTCCTAGCCATATTTAAACACACAAAGTCTTCTCGCTTGTTAAATAGCATTTATGTGGTCCCGCGTGCGCCAGACACTCATGGCACACCCAAGTTAAATCCTCGACTAGTTCATCCGGTACCATTATCTTCCACTGCTCGCCTATGATCTTGTATAACACATCATTGTCTATTTTATACTTTGGTTTGTCCTGTAGTCTTATATCATCGCTGATTTACTTTAATTTAGCATCTCGCTGTTGCTCGATGTTTATATATTTTTTAACCTATTTTTTAATGTGTCTGGTAATACATATTTAATTGTCAAGATCTGCATTTCATTCCTTGTTGAGGAGTATTGTTCTTTTTTAAAAACCGATTCGTATTTGTTTAAGATATTATATAAACGTTTCTCTTGATCAGCTGTTAGTGTCTTGCCGGTGAACTGCCCGCTACTCCTTATCTTATCTACGAGATTAAAAACTGGCTTTTGTATGTTGGTACACTGATCGGCCTGCTTCAAGTCGCTGTCAACATATACCAATTTAACTGTGTATAATTTATTTCGAATTGTGCATGTAAGTTTTTGTTACTGAAATCGATTGTGGCGTGTATTTTTCTTAAAGTGTCAGTACCTAATATAACATCATATACTAGATTTTTAACTATGAGGACTGTCAATTCAATTTTTTTGCTTTATTGATATAAGTGCTTGTTTGCAAATAATTTGTGTATCTCCGATCGCCGTAGAAACCACAGTATTATTTACAGGAAAGATAGGTGTTTTCTTATATTGGTGCTTATGTTTGTTAATAAATTTTTCATTAATTAATGACACTTGCGCACCACTATCGAGCAATACATTACCAACACATCTATTGATTCTCGCTATCACAAGAATGTCATTGTTGTCCTCAACTCTAGTATTTTGCACACATTCATCAACACAATTACTATATATCAATTCATTCCTAACATCAACAGGATATAAGCCAGAAGCAATGTATGCATTAATATCATCATTATAGCTAACATATGATTTCTGATACTGCCGTTTGTTATTGTATGTTTTAGTTGTATTTTTATTATGATTTTTATTTATATTATTAATTTTATCGCACGGACCGATGCCATGCAACCTTACACATTTTTTGGCTGCTCTTCATTTGCATTGGTCTCGGTAATTGCCGATAGTTTGCTTTGATTGAATCTTTGAAATCTTGCTTAATTTTTAAACTGTTGTTGTTGTTGTTTTTGTTGTTGTTGTCGTCGTTGTTGTCGTTGTCGTCGTCGTCGTCGTCGTTGTTGGTGTTGTTGTTGTTGTTGTTGTTTTTGTGGCTGAATTTGTTTACGTGATTGATCATTATTATTATTATTACTTGGGTTATCCACATTATTCCATTTAGTCAATAACAAGAGTAGTTCTTCTAAGGATTTAACCCCTTATGTAATAACCGCGACTTGAATTCCGCGTCCAAAATGATGAGCTAACTTACTTACCATTTCTTCTTCTATCACTTCCGGTTTCAGATACTTGGCTCGAGTTATCAGCTGGATTAAATAGTTTTATTTTGAAGCTTTCATACTTGAATATTTTTCAAATTCCAGCTGTACACGGATCTTTCTCTGTATTTCGCTGTTCCAGTACCTAGCCCTAAAATGCCGCACCAGATCTTCATACATACATACCTTGTCCTGTATGACGGTGAACCATTCAGCCGCGGTACATTTTAACCTTCTCACCACCCAGTTTATTTTGTCCATTCGCTTAGGTTGTCATTTATCGCGTTAATATCTCTCTCGCAGTTTATGAGAAAGTGGAGGAGATTTTCAGTCTCTCTACCTTAGAATTTTAATTGCGAATTGGGTTCATCACAAGTTTTATAAATATATGTGGTCTGTTTCGCTGGTGTCGAGGTAATCTGGAGTCGGGTCAGCTGTTGTTTTAACTCCTGTATCTGCTGTTCCTTTTCAGCTACCAATGGATTCACCGTCGATGTATGATTTACCATTCATTCTTCCATGACATTGATCTTAGCTTCACAGTCACTAAAACGTGAATTATTAGCTTCTAGTGCTAGCTCAACGTTAGTATGAATTAACTCGACTTCCTCTCCGATGCGCTTTTCTGTCGATTCTAAATGTTATTTATTTTGTTTAGCTTGTTCATGCACAGCGGTAAAAATTTTCTTATTCTCGTCGTGTAGTGATCTACTTTGTTTTATTGCTTCCTCTTTATTAGCTCTATTTTCTTCTGAAATTTTCTGCACATTGGCTAATAATTTGCAGCTAACCTATTTTGTAATTCAAGTGATTCAGCCATATTTATGTGTATTTTATATATTCAAACAAATAATATAGTCCTTATTTAACGTAAACGGCACTATTATTAACTATTATTATTATAGTATTTATGTTCAGTTTCAATGTTATATAACATCACAGTCTAGTATCGTAATCAAATGTTCACAATACATAACCTAATACATATACAAATAATAATTCAAACCACCAAATAAACTATATTAAATATAGTGTTCAAATATCGGCTTACAGAGAATATTCAACAAATTATATACACTCCCAGCTTACAAATATACCACACACAAAATAGTTCAAATGAATCTAGTCTTTACACAATTAAATATATATAATAATAAGAAATTATAACAACATCGTGCCACACGTTGTCAGCGTCAAATATCTCTATGCGACAATACAAATAAATATTTTCTCATAGAATAATTATGTGTGTTGAAATTATTCACCAGTCTATATTGGAGGTGTACAAACATTATTTATTTATAACACAAGTAAATAATTGTTTATATGATATATTTAAATTAAACAAAATGTCATGTATAGTATTTTATTTGTTATCAAAGAGTTTATATAGTTCAGTTTTGGTAGGTTTTACTTGAAACGTAGAATTCCTTTACACTCGACGTGACGTCACTCGCTCCGTCGCTGTTACGCTCCTCTCTACAATGATCGCCGGTCTCCTCGCTCTCTATACGCTGGGTTTCGCCGAACAGATGATAACACTGATGCTGGTTTTTCACACGAATTGTCACTTTTCGAATCGTTTGTTTACTCGCTCGCAATTGGTTATTATTAATTATTGTTACTCAGGGTGATAAAGAATGATGTTATTTAAAAGCGGTGTATATTGCTTACACTATCCGGCTATTCTTGAAGTGTTCCGCGTTAATAAGGATTTATCAGAGTACATAATCTCCCTAAGCGGAAAATCTTCCACTAACACGTAACAGCACTTGAATATTTTATAACTGGTAGTTCACCCTCTCGGTTCTAATCGACAAACTCGAAAAGAGACACACGACTTAGAGTTGCTCTAGATTAAACCAGTTCGACCAAGAAAATCTCTTGACGAAGAGCACACGTTCACTAGGCAACGGCTTCCGATGAACTGCCCGAAGTACACCTGAAAACCGACGGATCTGACTGAATTTATAGGCTTCTGAGTGGTCAATCGACTGTCTACGTGGTAGATTGGACAAAAGGTAGACACGTTGCAGGCGAAACTTTGTATAAATCTGCGAGTGCCTGCTTAGATTTTATCTAGAATTTTTATTACTCTTGAATTGATAAGAGTCAACAGTTGAGTTTTCAATTACTAAAAAACCACATTTAAAAAATAGCTGAGAACAACAGGGTATATAGAAAATGTAGTTATTTTCATAAGTAATTCACTGTCCAAGTCTCATGCCGATCGGATAATAAACGCGGAAGATATAACACGAAGGTTCACAACACGCGAACGCGCGCACAAACAAAGTACGTGACGTTATAGAGCAAAAATTTACAAAGAATTTGGTATAACACAAGTCCTTATCCATCACTAAATACAAAACTTATAGATAATTAACAAAAATTGCATAAATCAATCTAAAACATACTACTTTCCGTCATCCATGTTCTGATATTCTTATTATAGATCACCATCCTGTGTTTTGTTATATATATATATATATATATATATAATTGTTTCTTAAGTCACTATAGTGCTTATACAAATTGAATATTGTAATGGTACATATCTTCACCTAACCATAATGAAGAAGACATGACCAGATAAATTATTTAGTCGTTAACACTAGAATAAAAAGGGATGAATTAGAATAGAAGAATGGGTGAATCAGAATAATAAAACGATCAGACATATCAAGGTAGTCAGAGCAGTAACTTCTATTAATAAAGTAGTAACAAACAAACAAACCAAAATGGTAAATACAGAAATAAGACGATTTAACCCGAATAGCCCAATAGATGGTAAGTGAGAGAGTAGAACTAGCCCCAAAGGACCAAGAATAACCTAATAGTGACAACTGAAAATGGACTAGAAATAGCCACCGTACCAACATAAGTGTAAATAAGAAGAATAGTGACTAAAAGACAATTAACATATAAGTGTAGTGATATAATCAGCCACAACACTAAGGAACTGACGTATAATGTATGACAAAAGAAAGTGAAATAAGAAGGAACACCAAACTTGTATTAAACCAAAGAAATAGAATCACTAATGAAAATTGTATATAATATTAATAATTGTAAGGACAGACAAGTTAGAGATACTAATCATTAAGTACTTAAGATATAGAGGGGCACAATAACCCCAAACAAATAGAGTAAACTAAGACAAATCATATTAGCACAATACTAACATATTAGTGATACAATAAAACGACATGAACTTGTTAATATTATAAATAAACCTTGTAAAGTGAGAGGTAGGGAGTTAGAGAAATAGTGAACATAGTAAAGTGAGAAAGAGAATTTAAAGTTAGTTAATACCCACTTGTAACACTTAAATTAAACATATAAAGGGCAAAGTGATAATGTGAAAACCCCAAATTAAATAGAACCCTATTGATAGGGATAGACACGAAATAATCAGTGAAAAAGAAACACTAAAGAGTTAAGAGTGATAAAAAACTATCAGTGAGTGGTAAAAAAATAAGTGAAGGCTGATAATGGCTAATCACAGAAAGGACTGTGGCACTTAATAGCAATTATCCAGTGAACACAAGTGTATTAATAACAAAATGAAACAAAGTGTAACAGACTAGATAATAAGTAGGTTTTAGATAATAGTAGTACTTACTACTTGTCATATTTTAGTTTGCAAATCTTAATGTTAGGTAATAATTTGTTAATTAGTATTGTTACTCATGTATTCAAGAACGAATGACTATCAGTGTGTTAATACACCAAAATATATGATTTTATTCACAGAAATAAGAATCCAATATCATTAATTTAGAATGATACATTAAAGAATATTTTTCATGACAAACTGATAATAATAAAAAAAAAGGATATTAATATTAGATAGTAAACAGTTGTTGAAGATTCAGTTATGGCTTAATGTCATTCAGAGTTAATCATAACAATATACCATTGTATTAATATGTTTAATTCATGTTTACGTCTTTATTTTTTATGTCAAGTAATAATTATAATTCGTCAAAGAGTATGAGGAGATGAAGGGTATGAGTGAATAAGAGAGTTCAAATAAGTATGTGTTAAATGAATGAGAATTATGTTTTAGTGACTAAGGTTTATGTTCCAAATAATTGTGTTTAAATGATGAGAATTATAGCTATGAGAATTGTTAAAACCATTAGATGTTATGCTATATGTTATAAGAAATAAGATTTTAAAACCAACAGTAACCAGTAAACAAGAAACAAACCATACATTCAAATACAATGACACTAAAAATGAGTTATGACAGTAGACAAATTAACATAGGGAAACAATAAAATTACACACAAGTACAAGAACTGACTTAAACATTGAACAAATGAACAGAATCTTGTATTCAAACAATCAGGACCCATTACAAGGAGAATAAAATGTAATATCAGTAATTAAAGAAAAATAGTCAATTGCTGTTTAAGCCTATGCAAATTCCCAACTGTTAACTACAAAAAACTTCAATTTATAGAATTAAACACTGACATTAGGAAGACTAAACCACATAAACTATGAAATACAAACAGACAACCATGTTAAGGCAGAAATATAATGATAATAATGTAAATTAAGAAAACAGTATAATTAAATAAAATTCACAAAAGTGTCAAAATGTTGATACCTAATTGAACACTATAATATTGGATATCAAATTAATCCTTGAGCCAAAATATGAACAGTAGTGATAATATTTACTATTAAAAAGGGAGTACTGAAGATTAATTACATTTAGAAGATCTGTAACCAGTTTAAATAAAAATTCAAATACCCTAACAATACTCTTTAGCCAATTTCAGCCAATCAAAAACCTTGAGTAACCATGACAACAACCGAATATTGACTAATTTCAGTTAGGAACAATACTTTTTGTAGTGACGCTAAACTGGAGAGACGCCACGCCGTGAAGGGCCCAAATTTTCCACAGAAAAACAGCATAAGTGCCCACAATTTTGAGAAGGAGTAGCAGTACAACAGATGAGAGGCCATTACAACTAATTTACACCAAGGACCAACCAGGAATTAATCCAGATGACCGGAAAATACTTGTAGTTCAACTTGAAGAAGATGACAACCAAATTTTGAGCCCAAGATCAGAAGTAGGAAGAATAAACACCGGCCCATTACTTTACATGGACGACTGACAATACCCACCATATCTACTAACGTTGAGTATTGCTGAATTTATTAGATTTTAATAAAACAAATTCTCTTTCAAAAATTCTAACTATATAATAAAAACTCTCACTACCACTGAATATATTTTCAAGGATTGATAGAATAAAGAAATAACTTTGTAAACATTGAATGAACACATGATAACCTATGTTACAAACGACACTGTCACACTTCAACACCACAATATTTAATTTATAGCAAACCTTGTATAATTTTAATGATCACAAACTTTTAATGATATGTTCTAATTTTGTTATCTTGTTATGTAAACCTCTGTTTCGTACTTAAAAGAACCCAATTGGCAGATTTATTTTGTAAAATAATAACCAGAGTCAATTGTAAACATTGCACTGCCAACCTAGCGCTCCGCAGAGCGAGAGATTATATTGCCGAGGCTAAAATTTTATTATAACTGTTATTATTTTTATGAAGCGTTAACGATAATTAACAATCAAAAGCCAAATAAAAAAGTGCGTACTGATAACAAACTGTCCAGTATTTATTTGTAGAAAATATCATGTATATTTTGTTTACTAGCAGTGGGTCGACATAACCAACATTAATTCAAGTTGGCAATACGTGTTCCCCCACTCACACGAGAATCAGTTACAAGCCAGACGGCGAACTATTCGAATTTTCGATAACAAATCACCATACTATGCAAATAAAAACTTTTAATTGTTTTCAAGAAAAACAATTTGGCGCCTACCCGGAATTATTATCAGTGCGAGAAGGGACAGGTAAGGCAAGCAGGCTACCAGACGCTTCCGAACGACAATTTACGTTCGACAAAACTAACAACTAAACAAACATTAAGCGTTAAATATTATAATACAAACTACACACGACAACAGTAGCTTATTACAATATATATAATTACAGACACGTTTAATTGAAGGTTACTCACTTGTAATGAATATAAGTACATATTTTGAAAGTATATGCTTATTTATTTATTTATGTATACAAATTATATTTATATCTTAAAAATGTTGGTGTAATATATTTATAAAATATATATATATATATTGTAACTGCTCAGTCAATATAATCCTCCTTATGTATCCAGTGAATGTGGAAGGCCCCACTTCTGAACGTCAATATGTAATATCAAAACAAATTAGTATCTCTTACTAATAAAGTATAACCTGTTTTATTTTTAAATAGAGGATTATTCATCTGAACCTCAGGGTCAACATACAATTTACATATAGAACAGACAATACAACTTTGATGCATGAGACTGGGTAATACAGTGTTGTTAATGTCTGTTGAATGTTTGTGGGTCCTTTTAAACTACTATTAACTACAACAAAAAACTCTTATAATTACCAACCATTTTCATAATAGTGCACTAACGCAAGTCACAATTATTATTATTTATTTGTTTATTGTTTATTTGGTTATCGTTTTTGTGGTATGATCTCACCAACTTTGCAGGTTTCACAATGGATTCATTCGTTGATTCCGCTCCTGGACACCTGGTTTTTCGCTCTCTCTCTATCAAAACATCACTCCTCTAGGTCCCGGGTTGGTTCTCCTGGTCATCTCAGCTTCCACCGGTCCTCAATTTCTATCAACTCAGCAATCACTTATCTTAAACGTTCTGGCTTGTAATTTACAATTTTTAACAACAATCTTCTTCACTCAAAACATTAATTTCATTAGTTAAAGGCCATGGCTATATTTTTTATGGGTCACAGGTTCGGTGACCATTTCTAATTAGTAATATTCTGTTGACCTTTACTTTATTTTTCCTTCCTAACTATATTATTATAAGTTTTTTAACGTAAGAGTTTCTATCTTTTAAATTATTTACACTTGGTTTGATCTCACTATATGGGCTACATAACTGTTTCATATAGATTATATGTTTCATTCAATGCTCATAAAAATTATAATAATGTTTAATCACTGTCCTTATACATGATTTTCTCCTTTTTAAAGTCTGTCACTGTTATTTTCACTTTCTAGCACTATCACACAACCTAACGTATATAATTATAGTTTGATTTATTATATTTGTAAAATTTATAACATTCACTGTTTGTAGTTCAATGGTACAAAACAACTGTCTGAGGCACGCAGACCTCCTCATAGTTTTAATCTAATGCTTATGAACTAACAAATGTCTTTTTACTTATTTTCTAAGTTTAACATTTGTACCTTATAATTCTAGTAATTAATCATTATTTACATGTTAACGAGTATGTTATGTTTTATGTTTGGTGAAATGACACGTTACATAAAGCCCCCCGTTTAAGACAAGTTATTTCAGTAATGGTAGGTTACTGAAATAAATGGCAAAAATCTACAAAAACTGTCTTCACTTTTCATAAAACCTCTTTATCTCGGTTTGGTTATATATTCCTTAGGGTATTGCTACAATGGGGTTGGTAATTGACAAACTACTTTTTCCTATAATATCTTCTTTTATCATGCGCTGGATTTACTTTCTTACCGCTTTCTTGAACAACTGTTTAACCGGATATTATTTAAATTCTTCGCTTTATTCGGTGGGTTGGAGAATACGATGCAGTAGTTATTGTAATTGTTCACTAACCTTTTCTTTTGTGCCACACTCATGATCTCTGTATATCCTTTTCCTTGGAATGCCCTGATTTCCTGCAGTCTTTCTTGCCATGATTCTGGTTCTGTTACGGTTTATTTGTTTCCTATGGGTACCCTAACATTTTCCCTAACTTAATATGAAGTCCTGTCCTGAGGGGCACTTGTGCTTCCTATTATCTCAGCGGATCATTCATAATCGCAGAGTGGCGCCGTAGCATACAACACTCTGTTTATACCTTAAAGAGTAACCCTTGGGTTACTAATAACACCATAGGAATTCCTATTCCTTCTCTCGTAACATTCAGGTTTATTTGCTGCTTTTGGGTCTTATATTATTTACCTGTGGCTCCTATAATTGTATCTGGTTTATGGACAGCGTGCATATTCTCTCCGTTTTATTCTCCTGCGTTTCGTTTCATTCCGGAAGTGTTCGCTCATGTTTTAATCAAGACTGTTGTCCGCACCCCGTGTAGTGTTTACTTTGATGTACTCTATGTCTCAGTTTGTTTTCGCTTTACCCTGTTTTCTTTCTAATGAATCCCTTTTATATTTTTCTAAATAATATTTTGTCTTAATTAATAGTTAGTTTAATACTTTCTTCTTCTTACTTTTCCGTTTATATTCCCCTTTTGTTCCTTATTAGATTTTCTTCAGTTTTGGTTATGTTTTCTTAATTATAATTATTTTTTCTTAAGTCTAGAGTGATTATTTATTTTATTTTTGTTTTAATTATCATTATTTTCTTTAAGTCTAGAGTGATTATTTATTTTATTTTTGTTTTAATTATCATTATTTTCTTCTTCTTTTCTTAACTGATTTGCCTTGTCGGTAGTCAGAAAATCAGTCCCTTTTTACAATATTGTTCCTACTTGGTTTATCCGTTTTCGGTATCTGCCACGATCCGGGTTCTTCTGGTGTGCAGAACTATTTCCTTCCTTGTGGTATAGGTCTCTGCTACCTCTTACACCAATTCTTCTAATACCACCTTTTCACTAGTATTCAGTCCTATATTAATCAGTCTATCATCTGTTTTCCTAAACAAATATGTCGATGGATCAACTATCGGTGGTATCACTGATATCTTATCATGTATTCTTATTTCAAGTATATTTACCTTGAATATCAATTTTCTGAAGTCCTTACTCACTGTTTTATTGTGAGTCCTTTCTATAATTTCTGTTAAGCTTCTCCTACCATTTTCAAAATTCATTATCTCTCTATGGTCGGTAATAGGGAGATTAAGTACATTTACTAGTCCACTGTTCATCATCTCCAAATTTTTTCTTGTATTTATTGGTTTCTTTGGATATATTCTTCTTATTTTCTTTGTCTTCTTTTCTAGTGGCTTAGTATTCTCCTTGTTCCTGTTATGTTTATTTTCAGGTAATAATTCAATTGTATCTTCTTTATTTTCTATTTCTTTACTACCTTCTATTTTCTGGCTTACACTACTGTCATTTTGCTCTCTTGAAACATCAATTTTGTTTTCTAAATGTTCATTGGCCCTTTTTAAAGTCCCATCTATGCATTCAATTGTCTCTGCAGTTGGCTGTGTTACAGCTTCATTGCGCTGGTCACTTTTTTGGTTAAGTATTTTATCAATGTGTTCTATTTTTTCATTGAGAGTTTCCCTTAACTCCTTGTTAGAGTTCTCAATTTTCTTATTAATTTGCCTAGAATCTTCCTTAGTACCCTCTTTAATGCTGTCCAGCTTTTCATTCATCTGTCTTAAACTTTCTTCATTTCGTTCAAACTTTTCGTTTTGTTTTCTAAAGTTCTCATTATTTTCTTCATTCAATTGTCTTAAACTCTCATCATTCCTGTCCAATCTTTCATTCATTTGTTTATTTTGTTCGGTTATTTTTTCCTCCTGTTTCTTGGAATTTTCTTTAATTAATTCCCATAATTTTTGTAAATCCAGGCATCCTCTGGCTTCTTCATTGTCACCCCCCTGTCCTTCCATTTCGCTGTCTTTGACTGTTTCTTCTTCTTGTTCCCGCCTATCTTCTTCTATCTCTGGCTTTTGTCCTCTCTTCTGAGAAGCTTCTCGTCGTCGTATTTTTTAGTCTTCTAGCAGTTGCCAGCTAAAATTAGGTCAATCGTTATTTCACTAATTGTGTTTCGGTTAGTCGGTTTTGCCTAATTTCAGCTCTACCGGTTGGGCGCCAATTTGTAACTGCTCAGTCAATATAATCCTCCTTATGTATCCAGTGAATGTGGAAGGCCCCACTTCTGAGCGTCAATATGTAATATCAAAACAAATTAGTATCTCTTACTAATAAAGTATAACCTGTTTTATTTTTAAATAGAGGATTATTCATCTGAACCTCAGGGTCAACATACAATTTACATATAGAACAGACAATACAACTTTGATGCATGAGACTGGGTAATACAGTGTTGTTAATGTCTGTTGAATGTTTGTGGGTCCTTTTAAACTACTATTAACTACAACAAAAAACTCTTATAATTAACAACCATTTTCATAATAGTGCACTAACGCAAGTCACAATTATTATTATTATTTATTTGTTTATTGTTTATTCAGTTACTGTTTTTGTGGTATGATCTCACCAACTTTGCAGGTTTCACAATGGATTCATTCGTTGATTCCGCTCCTGGACACCTGGTTTTCTCTCTCTCTCTATCAAAACATCACTCCTCTAGGTCCCGGGTTGGTTCTCCTGGTCATCTCAGCTTCCACCGGTCCTCAATTTCTATCAACTCAGCAGTCACTTATCTTAAACGTTCTGGCTTGTAATTCACAATTTTGAACAACAATCTTCTTCACTCAAAACATTAATTTCATTAGTTAAAGGCCATGGATATATTTTTTATGGGTCACAGGTTCGGTGCACCATTTCTAATTAGTAATATTCTGTTGACCTTTACTTTATTTTTCCTTCGTAACTATATTATTATAAGTTTTTTAACGTAAGATTTTCTATCTTTTAAATTATTTACACTTGGTTTGATTTCACTATATGGGCTACATAACTGTTTCATATAGATTATGTGTTTCATTCAATGCTCATAAAAATTATAATAATGTTTAATCACTTTCCTTATCCATGATTTTTTCCTTTTTAAAGTCTATCACTGTTATTTTCACTTTCTAGCACTATCACACAACCTAACGTATATAATTATAGTTTGATTTATTATATTTGTAAAATTTATAACATTCACTGTTTGTAGTTCAATGATACAAAACAACTGTCTGAGGCACGCAGACCTCCTCATAGTTTTAATCTAATGCTTATGAACTAACAAATGTCTTTTTACTTATTTTCTAAGTTTAACATTTGTACCTTATAATTCTATTAATTAATCATTATTTACATGTTAACGAGTATGTTATGTTTTATGTTTGGTGAAATGACACGTTACAATATACATAATATTTTTGAATAGCGTTTTGTGATGCTAGAGCCAAATGTCATTGATGCGAGTGTTTATGTACAAGAAGTATGGAATTATGCAGCGTATTTCTAAACAGAACGGAAATGGATTATTAAACACAGTCATGTATAACAATTGATTCAGTTAGTAATACTTTTACAAAAGTTTATAGTGTGTGTGATTAACAGATGTTTATAAGTAGCCATGCTAAGTATTTTCAAATAACGATTTACGATTTATTTTTATGAGTTGTGTGCGGTTAATGGTTGTTGTAAACGGATCACATTAGTTATCGCAGAATTATTATTAAATAAAGAGTTTCTACAGAGATGACGCAATTAAAGCGAATTGGGAGGAACACCTGACTACAACTCATATGAAACACATACTTCCAAACATTGTATCCTTTTAAGCCGGGTATATATATATATATATATATATATATATATTACCTTTAATATTTATAATTAAATTTACCTCAAGATATTATTTTTTTCCTTTTTTGGAACATGTTTCGGGTACTATCTTGTACCCATCCTCAGCCTTCCGGTTTTTTTGTCTGGTGAAGTATATATGTGTTGTTGGTTGACTATTATTATTGTGGCTTCCTTTTGGCTTCTGGTATTTCAAATTGGTTTTATTGTGTGTGATTGTGGTGTATGTGTTAGTTTTTTGTGTATTTTTAATATAATAAATATTAAAGGTATTATATACATCAAGAAACGGACTGTAGCAGAAAGTGACTAAATATATATATGTGTGTGTGTGTGTGTTTGTGTGTACGTCGTAGTGTAGGACGTCTCTGTTAAACGGAACAGGTGTTAAACGATCTAGTCATGGTAAGGAGGTAAGGATATGACGGCAACGGTGTGTGTTGTAAAATAAAGCGTGAAACAAAAATTTTGTATTTTCTTTAGCTGGTGTAAATTTACTGCATTAAAGTAGTAATCGGAATCCACTCTGAAATATTATCAACGAGATTTTTACTTAAATCCAAACGTTTAAAATAATGTAAACTTAATATATATACAGACAACAATAAGTGGTATATTTAAAGCATTATAAAAGGAGAATTTTATTCTTTTCATTTAATTGCGAATGTGGAATGCTCAATATTCACCAGAGCTCATAGGACGGCTATAATTGCGATATTACTATATACTCGTATTCCTGATATGCCCTCATACGCACACACATAACATACAATAACTCACACACAATCTCTCTCTCTCTCTCTCTCTCTATCTCTCTCTCTCTCTCTCTCTCTCTCTCTCTCTCTCTCTCTCGCTCTCTGTGATTCACACAAAAACACTGTGTGTGTGTGTGTGCGCGCGCGCGCTTTTAAAACAAATATGTCGACTGAAAATGCAAAGGTAGTGCCTAAATATACTGATGAAAGCTTCATTGAATGTCAGAAGTGTAGAACGGGAGAATTGAAGAGTACAGACACATGTAACGTATCTAAGTCGTAATTGAGATCATAATTGAAATTAGTTACACAAGGAAATGGAAAACATTTCATTCTATAAATAGAACACGTTATCATTATCCAATGCATACCTAATACAAGGAGACGATCCGTTAGCCTATACAAGAATTACACTAATCATTTATTTTATGAACTGTACATATTCTCTCTTTAAGAAACAAGCTTCTAAAACGGAAAGCGTATACAATACCCACTTCACACGATTGTTGAGCTCTTTTACGTGAATCAGCAGCCATAACGGGTAAATGGCGTAAACGTGACCGGAATAATACTGCACTTTATAATCTTTGCCATTTCATTCTTAGCTTATTCTCTTCACGGCAGAAAGTACAAAATGTAAAAGAGACTGTAGCCACAAGCGTTAAGTACAGGTTCGATTTTAAATAGAACTAAAGTTTTTATGTTTGTAAAGGAATCTTACAAATCAATTAAAAGTACTTACATATGAAGAATAAGAACATTCTTATTAAAATATTGATTGAAGTACAAAAGTAATAAATTGATAATCTCAGAACTCGTTTTCTCACACTTAGTCAACTACAACAATTAGGCTTACGTTTACTGAAAATTTATGTCAAACATCAAAAGAAAAAATAAGTTTAAGGAAAAAGCAATAAACAAGGTAAGGGAAAAATACGGAAAATTTTCAGCAACCCGCAATAACAGAAAAACAAAACAATAAGTTATATTATTTTAGTAGGATGTGTTACGGCAATTGGTAGGAACATACGTGAAAAACTTGACGTGTAAAGATTACAAAAATAAACGAATTGTTTAACTTAACAAAATTAATATACTCAAACAAATGAAAGTACTTAAAATTGCATAGTATTGTCGAATAAAAGTAATATATTCTTATATAATGGTACTCTAATACCCAAAGACACATATAAAACGAATGAAAAATCTATAAATCCATGCCGACGGTTACGTTCGTTTGGTACTAAAAACGCAATAACGGAGTAACGTATTGTTAAGTTCTATTTAAAAGAGATCAATTTGTGCAAGTTATACTAATTGCATATTTGTTGACAGTTAATAATCTAATAGTTATCGCAGTAAAATTTAGAAACTTATTTACTTTAGTAATTGTTACTTGTTAATATTTGTTGTGATATTTCAGAATTTATAATGTAATAGACATATTATATAAGTATTGCTGAATTAACTCTACCTGTGAATATGATTGCAGGTTTCAGTTGTCGTTCTCAATCCCGGATAAAGTAAGTGTTGGCAAATTAAAAAGCAGACTGTCCGACGGAAAACTACTAACATATAGCTTCAGTTATATGGAGGAACAGTGTAGAATAGTGAAGTTAGTTATATAAAGGAATAGCTCTTAAATGAAAATAACAAGAAATCCCAGCCTACTCCCGACCTACAACACTTTGGCCTCATGGTGGGCGGGTAACACCTGTTACTTTGTAGCTGGCTAACAGGCACTGGCAGGTGTGTTTAACAAGGTTGTGTGTACCGCTTGGAAACACCGTAACCCACGGTGGGACCGATCGTGCAACGGGAGAATGGCTCAACTTTAGTGAGTCGCGAACGATAGCCTCAGGATACCAGGACGCACAATGTTGTATTTAGTCCTAGAATTGATACTAGAGGGCTCTGCCGCGGTGATCTGTTACTTTTCAGGTACTCATAGGGACAAAATTATGGGTTCTCAAATATATTCTAGGATTGAGCGATCCCTTATAAACTCTCGTCCAAAGAAACCCTGCTCGTAGGGTAAAGAGAAGGAAACATTACTTCTCTGTTGACACCGAAAGATTCGTAACCACTGTGTCGCCGTTGCTCAAGTTTTGTTCGGAAGCGCAAAGAAGTTGACTTCGCAAAAGTGAGTCCCTTCCTTATTGAAAAAGCTATCTCGCTTATACTGGATCAGCCGTTAGGGGCATAAGGAAAGCCGGAGGTTGACAAGCAGTCGAGACCCTAAACGATCAACAGGGTTCAAGGATACTTAAACTGCAGAAGATAAGGGAAACAGAGGTAGAAGCCGTACCTCATACCTTACGCACAGAGCAAGAAATTGTGACTGAGCTCGCCCCCACTATGCGTTATCGCATGTTGGAATCTAACGGTGCGAAGGGATGGAGAGACGCTCCAATCTGCGTCCCACGTATTAACGGTCATCAAGACAACTTTGCTGTAAAAATGAAAGTAGGGATTCATAGGCTTACCGTAAGAACATTCATTCCGCACCTGGTGCAATGTTTTTAGTGCTTGCGTTTCAGGCACGCTGTATCGAGATGTGCTCGGTCAAGACATGTTTCTGTGAGAAGTCAGCTCATGGTGACGATCTCTGTGCTCAACTAATGACATGTGTCAATGGCAGTAGTTATCATTCATCTAGATCCGGATCCATCTAGATCCGTTTATAAGCAAGAAGTGGCTATTCAGAAATTACATACCCTGAAAAACTCTGCCACTTAGATCCGATAAAACACGTATGACAGCCAACAAGGACAAAATCAGTTACTCAGAGGCTCTAAAGTCAACAGCCTCACCATTCTGTGTTGTAAAATAGATATTACCTGCAGTAACCCTGGTTCTTGATCGATACTTTTCTGAAGTGTATAGGAAATAGAAAAGTCTATATGAGAAGTGTATTTTCCAGAAATCCATAAAGATTATATACGCCCGAGACGGATACCCAGAGAGTACGAAGAGATATTGTTGGCAGGTCTACCAGCAAATCCATACTTCGTCCGCCAATAAAAATGGGCAGAAACATTGTAGCTGCCCCTGCGCCGGTCCACCAGAATGAAAGAGAACTTTCAAAACTGATTCTGGAGACAAGACCTGTCTCCGATGTCCAAGGGATGAGTCCGGATCGTAGTTCAGCTTTTTTCCGGCGCCAGTATATCTTACCGACATCTGTGACTTGGCCGAACTCGGCAGTTTGCAGAAAGGACAAGAAAGGTTGGTCGAAAGGGAAGGTAAAGTGTTAAAGACGGTCCGTAGCGACTGGTTATGAGCTTTGAATGACTGCCTTTATCAGTATCATTAATAGACATGATAAACAAGACTGGCCGCAAATTTGAGCCCTCTGAAACTGCTTAGGTAGCTTTAAACTGATTAGAACTATCCCAAGCAACCTTAACATTAAAGAAACTATTAGTGACGTAAGGTCAAGTTACCGCTAACACGGATCCCGTAATACCATATCAAGCTAGTTTCCTTAGCCTATCATGAGGCACCATATCAAAAGCCTTCCTAAAATCAAAATATACGATGTTCAACCACTTTCTGTTCTCCACCTTAGAAGTAGCACACGACATCACGTTGTTTAGATTTTTGACTGTTTGTATATTAATTTTAGCTGTGGTAACAGAGGGTAAAGGATATCTTAATGGAAATTATCAAATAACAGACCAATTTTAAAAAATTATAAGATGAAATCATTAAAAGTAAACAAAAGTTGTCCTTTCTGGGCGGGGCAGCATAGGGCCGATATACGAATCGATGGTACATGACTGGGGCAGGTTAAGTGCTTTCAGGTACTTAAGAAGCTAAATAGCGCCTAATGTAATAAATACAGAAAATATAAAAAGTAGAACAGCACAAAATAAAGCTGCCTCAATAATAGGAAGGTAACTCATACCAAACCATGTCAGTATTGAAACAAGGAAAACGTTGTCAAAGGTTTGGTATGTGTGCGGTTCTGTGTGACAGTTTTTCAATTTGGGGTGTCTCATTGTAACTTTTGAGTGCACAAACGATTTTTGTAAGACTTGGCATACACATATATTTCTTTATCCTCTAGAGACCTATTTTTTCGAGATCGGTCTCTACAAAATAGACAAGCAATAGGCATAATGTGAAGGGACAAACATTGTAAACACGTTACACAAATACATGAGCGGTGTTGAAATAAAGGAAATTTTAACCACAATGTAAATGTAGTACTTTGTTTCTAATTTTTAAAATTTTTGAACACTATGTCCTGAAATGTGGGTTAAGATTTTGATGAAATTACAAAACTCCAAGTGGAAAATCAAATTACTGACAATTTTAACGAAATAAAAATGTAGTGTTAAGTCTGGAAAGTTCAAAATTTTAGAAAAGAGAGGTGAAAAACTAAAAAAATAATGTAAAAATCAAGCTGGATGTGAGACTAAAGGGAATTTTAACTCCAATTCTAATGTATTGTTTAGTATCAAATTTTTTTAACTTTATCAACATTTGTGATCAAATTATGAAGAATTTCGCTCACAACAGAAATTTGATATTTCGTATTTTAGCAAGTCTGCAAAATAGTGATTGATTTTTGCAGGTCGGGGTGTTGATTTTTATTTCAGACGTTAAGGTTTCGTGGTTATAAATGATAACGGAGTTGTGAATAATTCTGTAACTGTTTTCAGGTTCATAACGTTTCAAATTCTGAATGTAGAAAATCAGTTAACAGTTTTAGTCTAATTTTTATATTAGGTGATGTCATAATGAAGAAAAATGCTTAATGATTTTGTTACAAGCTGAGTAGTTAAAGTACTATCTTTGATTTAAATTTTGAGATGCTCTTATTTGCAATATTAACATGTCTGTTACTTTCGTTACAGTAAAACGTTAAAAAGTCATGTCTCTACCATTTAGTAAGTGCTGCATACATTTAACAGTGCTACTGTTTTTTAAGTACTCACATGCACCAAAATAAAATACTTAACAGTATTCGCGAAAAGATTTTCATGTATTTGAATTTTTGAAAGAAGTTGAAAGCAATTAACATGTATGATTTGAGATATATTTTGTTTGTTTGTCTTTGAAAGAGTGAGAAAGAAAGAGCGAGTGTGTGTGAGGGAGAGAGAGAGAAAGAGATGAAGAGAGATAGAGAGAGGGGGAGTGAGAGATAGAGAGAGAAAGAGAGAGAGAGAGACTTATGTGTCTACTCTGACTATTAATATTATAACTGGTATATCACGTGTCTTTTAAAAAGTGAATATAACATGCCCTATGAAAACATGGAAGTGTCAGTGTTTTAGTTGTATTAGTGTATATTTAATGGAAAATTATAAACAAATACAAGGATAATCTATACAAAACATGAAGTAAGTAGGGACAAATCTAAAGAACAAATTATATTACTTGCTCAGATAGTGCAAAATTAACTCTTCTCTCCTGTGACGTAAAATTATTTTGGTGTTGTCATTCTACTTGTCACTTCGTGTTAGTACTGTTATCAAATTACTTTGCTTGCAAATCTACTGCGCTGCTCTCGGTAGCGTCGCAAATCACTTTAGCCACCGCGTTGACAACACTATAACTTTCCTTCGGATGGTCCCCAGCGTATAACTTTTCTAAACTTTGTGAGGGTTTCATCAAATATTCGTCGAAAGAAGTATTGCACCATATACGTCTTAAATTAAGTATGTATGTGTGTGTGGCAACGCGTATGAGCGAGAGACAGAGAGCGCGCGTTTTATCGACACACACACGCACACGCACACACACACACACACACACACACACACACACACACACACACACACACACGGTAATGTACACCTGTAATTGGTACCTGTTTAATTCAGTTAAACCATACTAATGTTTAAATCGATTGGTAAGCGTATTAATTCAATTATGCTTAAAAAAACTGTTAACCATTACAGCACAAACACGGACATGAAAATTACAGTTCAGACACAACACAATAATCTACTGGACTCTTATAATACTGCTAATTGTACGTTATCTTAACAATTTTTCGATTCTTGCTTTCTTTCACATGGCTAACCAATGAACATTAGCTTATTTATTTCTTATACCCGATATATGCAAACATAGTCTATAGATTTACTTAATAAGTTTCAGTTAAAAGAATATCATACCCTACTTTCTAGTATAAATATATTGAAAAAGCAATTTTACCGATTTTAATTAATAAGCACTTTATTCAGTCACAACTAAAGGAATAATTCAGACAAAATATATAAATTATTGTAATAGGGTTAGCACTATTACATTGTATTGTTAGTGTCTTGTCTTTCTGTATTGTCAAATCTAATACGTTTCCAGCTATTACTTTCACTTATGAGATCCAGTGCTTACACCGACTAGCTGCTTTTAAGAATCCAATATTCGTGTTAGCCTCGAGTAGTGTATGCAAATGTATCACAGTTATAATTTAAAATGTTACAAATACGAATATAAAAATCAAAAGACAATCGGCAACCGCACATTTTCAACGAAAATATTGTAAACAGCGTGTTTGTAAAGCAACATAACATAACATAACATAACATAACATAAGAATCGCAAATAACAAAATAAATATTCTGCATATTCCTTGAATTTTACTATTCATCTCAACTGCACTACAGTATCTTTCACAGTACTACAGTAACTTTAATCACTATGGATTATGTTTGTACGTGCATAACTGTAAATAATTTTGTTTTCTATGTTAGTGTTCAGTTCTACTCAAAGCACGACGCTGCACATAACTTGGATATCAAATTTAGTAGAATGCCAAGTGAAAACGTATAATTATATTGGTATCTGCAGTAACATGCAGTAATTCACGTATTCACAGTCGGCAGAAAATACTCACGAGACGACTGTACCGGCACTTTTTTATTTTCTCGTATACTGCAACTTCATTTTTACATGCTACTAAACTTTTATTTAACTAAGTTATACATTCATAATTCATAAGACACTCATAATAAAGGTAGTGTATATTTGAGGGTGAGAATATGTGCCTACACGAATGTTTCTTTAAGTAAGTGGTAAGAGAATTGAAGAAATTATTAAAAAAATTGGTGAATGTACCTTCCAATTTCTTTATAGAACTAAAAACTCGTTCGTTATCTAACAAATGTTAAATGCGTTTATATCTAAAGAGATTTAAATATTTATCTAATAATTATGTTAATATTTTCTAATTTATTATTTCAATAAATGATCTGTGTACTGAGGATTCTCTAACGTAAATGTTATTTTGCAGTGTCACGTGAAACTTTGTTGTAGTAATTTTCTACTGCAAGAAATGTAAGCTTTTAAGTATCTATTCGCAGTAACGATAACTTAATATACATTTCTCATGAGACAATGCATTATTAAATAGGGATTCAGTAAATTTCAAAAACAGCGTTCTGTATATTATAAAATAAGGTATTGCAAACTGGTGTTGATTTATTCTCCCACTTTTGTTGCAATAATCCGACGCTTTAATAAATGCTTAAAAGTACAAGTTAGGTTTTCAATGCGTTAAAAAACGTGATTTTTAACTAAAATGTTATATTAGAAATAAACGCGTAAAATATCAAAATTTTGCTTAAGTAAACTATATTTTTATTAAATTATACAATTATAATTTGTTTTATTTTACTTTCATTTTGAAGACACTTTATGCTTGGAGGAAGACCTCACTAAACCATTTATGTCCAGTAGCGACGGAGTTTGTGTACAACATGCAGGAACGTAATCAACACGAGCTTATAATTCGCACTTACTGGGAATTCCTGATTCATTGGGAACAAATGCAAGCCGAATCTCTAGGACGATGGATGACCAACGGATTGTCTAAGCTATTTGGCAAATGTGTACACACTGATTCCTTCAATGTAAAGCATGTTCGACGCACGGTTTTAACCGTTAGAAGTCCAGTTATTTCTCATTTTCGTGTGACTGAAAGCTGCCTGTACGTCTATAATGATAGCCTACTGGTTTTGCTGACAGCATTATTGTGGATTATACCTACTTAGCAGATCAGCTTCGATACCTACAAAATCGCACCACCAACTAAGAACGGCCATGCACCACCACCCACTGAATCAAGAAGAACCTTTCATTCTGTCTGCCTTTCCGTTTTCACGGCCGGATAAAGTTTCCCGTGTTCAGTCAAGCTAAGCTGAACCTTGGTGGTGCCTTTCCGTAAGTTCCTTCAAGTTTCAGCTTTGTAACCTTGCTCACCCAAAACACAAGTTACTCAATGGAAACGTGCCAGTCGACCTTTGAATTGGCCGAGCGGGAAACTTCGGGGATCTTAGGGGCAAACCCACCTACACCGTCAACAGCCCTTACTGCCACCAGCAGGGCATCCCAGAGACATGCAAATTGAAACGGACGGGCGGTAAACCGACAGCATTGCATACAGATCCAACAACGAGCTTTTAACTGTAACTAGTTAAATTCATGTTATTTTATATTAAATTACCACAGCTGCTGGTATTAAAATTGTACTCCAATTGGTAGTCGTTAAAGTAAAGTGAATTAAATCTGATTACGAAGCTTCGGATGAGACCCATACCGTTATCTTTGGTTACTACCTTCTTGTATCGGGAGTTGGTAATTTTTACGCCAGTCCCTTTATTCAATGCTTTCGTATTTTCTCAGATTTTCTTTTCCCCGATACGCGTTACAACTACAATTGGTACAGAGCTTACCTTCAGCATTTGAAGTGAGATATTTGAAAGACGTGTCGCTGGTACTGTGAGCTGCAAATGAATGTTAAACGTTTAGTAAAATCTGTACACAGTTATTTTACTGATTTAAAAATAATAGACGAAAATAAATGATGATAATGTGTAACAAACGGATAAGAAAATTCGAAGCATACTCGCACCGTGGCCGTAGAACTGACATACTGCTACACTATTACAAAACATTATTTACTTTAACACTATACAGATCTGTTAAATAAAGACATAAATGATAATGATGAGATAGGAGAGGTGAGTGTACAAACAACGGGTGACGAAAATCACACTGTAGACTATCCCACGCTAAATGAAATAGAGGTGGCAGTTGGGAAACGATATGACACGATAACCTAACTGCATAATTACTAAAGAATTGTGTTGACATAGTTAATGTATATTTACACTGCCTGTTATTCACGGTATAGATAAAAGACATAATGCCCTAACAATGGAATTGTATGTCCTACTAGAATAATATGCCTAATTTATAAGAAGAGGAATAAACATAATTGTGAAGTTGTTTGTTATGATCACATGGGTGAACAGATAAGTATAGACGAGCGAGCACGAAATTCAACATATGCAGTCAAAGAATTAATATCATCCGGTTTTCTACCACACTGAACAATAACTATAAGCGCGGAGACGATATAAGCAGATTCTATTTACCTTGACAGTCGTGTAAAACTGTAATTGACGTGATCACAGGAATTGTGTGTTTGTCAAATTTCCACTACAAAATAGCTTAGTGGCTACTGACCAGGCCAATGTACTCAACAATACTGACACTTGGGTTGCATTAAAAAATTCTGTAGTAATATTTCATAGACATAAATGCAATTGAAATTATTGCGTCGATTTTCGCCTAACACTGTAGAGTAGTCCCACGTATTTTATTCCTGACGTAGGTACATTTCTTTAAATAAAAGGAACATAGTCACCACATACAAACTTGTGTCATTTGTGTCTAGTTTTATTACATAAAAACAACATATTTTTACAACAAAGATATTTCAAAACAAAAGAATAAATATGTTTTAGGAACAGTCAGGTTTTTGAAGTAATACCAGATGGACTTCTACTGGTGAATCATTCGAATATCCACAGACCGCATTTACTGTGTGAACATTGATAGGACATCACTAGACCCCAAATGTATTCAAGCAACATTAAGGTAAAACGCAAGCTGGGGTATCTACACTGTACGAGTAACATTGATTATTTGATCCGAATATTATTTGATGGTACAACATATGGTTTCTCATAAGGGCAAGTAGATTGTTTATTTCTAAATATAAATGTGACCCTTATTCAGTAGATAAACATTTTTAATTGTATAAGTTAAAATGTTGTTACCGACACTGTCTGATTATCAAATGACTCTCATTGGTTAGAGGCGGTTTTATGATTTGACGTCATTCCTTATAGTTGTTATGTCATATGTACTTTCATCCCTTCTGGTAAGTTACAAGCTTTTACCTGTAAGTACTTTTTCCTTGATTCGACCTATTTTAGTATCGGGATATCTTGAACATGTCTCGTGTTGTTTCTTGAAGACGTCTCTTTACCGTTGTGTAACATTCTAGCACATCAGTGTAGTGTGACAGTACATAGCTCTCAATCTTAGTGAAACACAAAATTTCAAGTGTTGTGAAACCACACAGACAGTGACCAGTACACATCCTCATCCAAGGCGGAACTGAAGAGTCTTCGAAACACGTTATCTATTCGTTCAGCCAGGGCTTTGGTAGACACCTACCAACTTCTTGGTCGTCTTGGGTAGGCAATAGCGCCCTGAATTCATCCTGCCTGGTTTAATCAAAATCTCATAACAGTAATTGAGTTGCATATG
This sequence comes from Magicicada septendecula, assembly GCA_034769895.1. Lineage (NCBI taxonomy): Eukaryota > Metazoa > Arthropoda > Insecta > Hemiptera > Cicadidae > Magicicada > Magicicada septendecula. The sequence goes on along the minus strand of CM068368.1, from coordinate 590,585,156 downwards.
ATTTTAGTAAACTGTTGTATATTACATTTACAAATGGACAAACGTGTATTTAACACTAAAACGTTGTAAATTTATTGAAATTTAATACACTCCAATTTAAAAATTGGAGTATTTTTCAGAACTCTTGTAATTCTTTGATACTATGAATAGCTTTAAGTTTCAAATAACTTTTTTCAAAACTCAACCTATAGGCCTACTTTAAAAAATACTTGAACAACTAATTTAAACAACGGTCTTTTACACGTGCAAATGTTTAATACAAACTTATCAACGTGTGCGTGCGCTTTTACGTGTGCATGTGTTTTTGTGGCCGTAAGATTGTTGGCGTTTGAGCGTGCTTATTGAGATAGTATCTTTCTGAGTGGTTTCTACTCGTCGTGCTGATCCGGTGTACTCTGGAGATTATAATTATATTGATGTTGTTTTCCAAAGCGACTGACTATCGCTCTGTGTTGCAACAGATTTAATGAGTCAGATGTAGCTATCACAAAGTAATTAGCTCATGTGTAACTTGTTTCTCTCAAAGCGTAAAATAAAGAGTGGGTTTTTGGTTTCAAATAAGAAAACGATTTCCCGTTTTCCTATTTGCTTTATATAAATAGCACAGTTTATATAGGCTTTATATCACATGCCTTTTGCACTGTATAAAACTTTTGTATCTAAAACAAAAAAACCGACTGGTGGTTAAAATATGCCTTTGAATACAATTATACAATTTTATTTATAGTGATTTTTTATTAATTTTTTTATTAATTTTTTTTATGGTAAAATTTGTTTTTTTTTTAATTTATTGGGAATAACTGTACACTTTCTTAATCGTTTCTTGATGCTGTTCGTAAAGGACTAAACTATATTTACCTACACGTTTGTAGTCACAATAAATTTTATTAGTTACAATTTTACAATTTCTAACTTGACATTTTAGTGCTCATTCGTTTGCCTCTAAAATGATATAAAAAATAACTATTTTATTTTATGTGTTCTTCGTCACGTGATCATGTTCCCCATTATTTGTAAAATCATTTCTGTTCATTTTCCACAGCCTCAGTAGGCCTACTGATCTACCTGAAGTATCGTCCAAATATTAAAATTAAAAAGATTTAAATCAAGTGTATCTCGTACATGGGTTAAGGTGATAAATTATTTTTAGTGAAGAAAACGTGTTTACAGTGCCTGTTTTAAAAATGTAATTGTTATACTTTAACAATTTTCTTGCATATTTTTCTTCTGTACCAACATTCTAAAAAGCGAATATTGATTATGTTAGTCAAACCTAAATATATTGATAAACTATGGTAATCTTAATACGGTAAATGTACAAAAATACATTAACAGACCAATAAGTATCCTTTCTACCTACAGGGGTTACTGCTTTGTCACTGGAAATTGAAGTAATCAAAAAGGAAGGTTTGAAAATAAATTGTATATTACTTCTAAAGATAAATTTATTCCTGTAATGATTTATTCTATGTGTAGCATAGTATTGGTTGGCACTGCATCAAGTATTTGGTTATAATTTGGTTATACCTGACATTATTTTGTAGACTAAATACCTGTAAAATTCTCAACTTTCAGTATGTCAGTAATACACCGTTCTTTGTTACTTTTTACATTTTTACATGTAAACTCGTTTGGTCTACCTGAGCATGTCACATATCGCTGAGCCGACGGGCAGGCGAGATGTTTTGGAAATATTTAATACCGCAAGTTATAGCAGATGCTTCTGGGTTTCAAAGACGTTCAGATTAACGTCGTCGTATCGGAAAAATTCTTGGCAACATTATATCGTAGAGGACTTGGGATGAACTATAGAAAAGGAACGTATATATACTTTTTAATAATGAGTTATGCAAACTGTTTCAGTTTGTGATGTAGTTAGTTTTACGAGTGACTTTGCGAAAGTCTTCAAAATATTATTGGAGTGGACAAAAAAAAAGTTCGATTAGTAGTTGAATCAAAATTGATGTATAAGAAAACAAATCCTGCGTTTTTCTTTCGCTATTAATAAAACCATTAAATTGCAAAATAAATTATGTATTCTATTATGTAATCGAAAATTAATTTTAATTTTCCTAGTAAGAGTTTGGTTCTAGTAAGAGTGTATCTTACTACTTAAACAAGAGGCTTGACTGAACCGGTATCTCCGTCTAGGCTGTATCAATCTGAAACTGTTTCTTTGCTTTTTCCAAAACCTCGTCATTACGCAATCTGTCAGCCTAAGTTATTCTCTACATTTTCTACCAATCTATAGTCCTAAGTTCGATTCGAGGGTGATCATTAAAATCATCATGCGTCTTTTTCCTCCCTTCGACTCAGTTTCTGAGAACCATTACCTCGGATATCATGCTATGGTAATAATTGGCCAATGAATCAGAGTACTATTTGAGTGCTGAACTACGCTGCTTTTCTTATATACCGAACTACTCATATATGATATGGCAGTCCACCAATATTCCAATATGACGTTGTGGCAGTCCAATATTAGTAATAGTTACCGAGTTTGAATATAAAGTGTACAGTTGAATATACCGGTGAACATTTCATTTAATTGGATATCCTACGTCTGTTTTCGGTAGTGCAAGGTGAAAGGATTGCTATTTAAGGATATATTCTCCCAACAAATGAAACTGAAGATTTTGTAGAACAGTTCACTAACAAATAAATTAATGAATCATGGTTTGTCACTTATTTAACAATTATTTTGTTACATATATTGAAATGTTTAGAATACTGTTCCAATATCATAGGCCTATTATATCCACTTCATATCAGATGTAGAGGGAATTAACCGATTAACAGGAAATCCTGCATTATGATTAAATATCATTTTACGGTGATTAGTTTCATCAACGGTACATAAACTGTTTTCCTGTAAAAATTTAATGTGTGCAGACACTGATAAAGCACTATAGCCAGTGCACTTAAAATGCGGAACTTTGATACGTGGGACACGCCAGTAATGTCGAAGGAGATTGTGCTAGAGGAAAACCCAAACCCAAACAATAATAAATTTTATTTTTTATTGCATAAAATATTATCCGAATACATAATACTATTTACTTATTGTTTTTTGCAAATTATGTATTGGAATTTGGTTACCATAACATATGCGGTAATTAGTAGACACGTAGCCTACTGTTGTTCTGTATGTGCTTCAGTATCTTCATCGGTGGATTTGGTCCTTTATATTCTGTTCTCCAGGACTACCTAGAAAGTTTTGTTGGGTTTTTACTTTGTATTGCATAACTTTCTATCTCCACAAAAAACCACAAAACATGTAGATTTTAGGTTCAGACAGTTTCTGCTTTGCGTTATGGTGTTTTGTTTTTACTAATACAACAGATAGTGAATTTTATAAAAAAAAATGAATTTCAAGTCATCGCAATAAAGCTCTTTGAAGCTAGTATAAATGCATATCAATCAAAATGTTTTTTTTTTTAGATTATTAGCGAGCTTAGTATAGTGTAGTTTCGTACATTGCTACCTACAGAAGAGTGTATGACACAAAACACATTGAACTTGCTGTTAATATACGCTTTACATTGTAACATGACATTTAGAACAACATAATATCTTACCTGATTTAATGAAGACTTTGATTAAGAAGCTGACAAGAAGAACAATATCTTCAAGGATGATAGTGAAGAAGAACGACTAACAATTTCAGACTGACTAATAAGACAACTGACCGTACCCAAATTAATGATTTAGGCTAAGTGATGCAGATATCTTCAAACCCCAGCTATGACAATAAACTTTCAGTATTGACCGAACAAAGAATTGTAAAGACAAACAGTTTATGAACCAGGACTATAAAGAAACAAATGGTTTCAATTGATGTATCATTAAATCCAGACAATCAAAATACAAAGTGAGGGATAATAGACCCAAACATATAATATTATGTAAGAGAAATATTGTTAAATAATTAAGTTAATCAATGTAACAAAAATATAGATACACATGATTATAGATACAAGAACCATACAAAAAGTGTCACATATAGAGTTCATAGAGTTGTCCTGTAAACAACAATTTATAACATGGTCACAATTACGTTCATAACAAGAGTAAAACACAGATAAACAGTAAATGTAACAAGGTTATTAGAACTGTGTGTGAGGTAGAGCAACAGTGTTCACTTTATTGTAATTTTTGTAACACAAAACATCAGTAAGTATACGGATGTTTAAACCCATATGAATAGTAAATATGACATGGACAGTGTCAGAATAAGCCATAAATTAGCTGACAAAGGACTAAATAATTAGTATAGGATTTGTTTTGTTAAATGTGCATGTTTTATGTTATAGCACAGTGTTTTATATAATAGTATTTGTGTTGTGTTTTTTGTATGTACCAGGGGATACAGTTAGTTTAAAGGAATGCCAATTTTATGACATTAATTCCATTTTTTGTTTATGTTGTGTTAACAAATATACCAATAGAGCTGATATTAAGCAATGGTAAATTAATTAAACAAGCAGAATGGACTATATAGAGATGTTTTGTTAAGTGTCAAACACCTATACAGTTTGAGTAGAAAACAACTATTGTGCAAGGAATTGGTATAATCATAGCCATGTGGACATGAATTTAACTATTAGAATAATATATACTTTGTGTTGTTAAAATAACGTTATATGTTAAACCATTTTGATGAATGTTAGAAGTTAATTTAATTGTTAGAGATGTTATAACATGATGATGAAAATAATACTATTACATAGGTCAGGTGAAACCAAATTTAGTAAATTTTGAACAATTATGTTAGAAATTTTGTAAAGCAAATGTGAAAGGGTTGATGTATTTATAGGTAATAATGTATACACGGAATATAGAACCAAAATAACACATATCAAGTTATTTAAGAAAATTCCAAATAACAAAATTGTAACATCCATAGTTCTTAAGCAAAAATAGGCATGTTTGGTGTCTATAACACATGTGAAGATCAAAATAATGCTGATAATGGTTTTAAACTCCCATTCAGTATAGAAAAGTTACGTTAAATTAAAGATTTTGAACAAATTTAGATTCTGAAATAATAAAAGTTTATGACAATGTCTATTCGGATTGACCAACCAGGTTCCAAGTTTACCCATAGCAACCAGAAATTTCGGATAAATACGCTTGCATTGGCATTCATTATGCGATAAATTATGTCTGATCAGTAAAATTATTGTCCCACGTTCTATTCGCTGCAAGTCTGAAGCAAAGATAGTTGAATTACATGGGTTTTCGTATGCTTCCGAAAGGGGATATGGGAGTTGTGTTTACATTAGAGTCATTTATCAAGATTCATCGGCCTCTTGTCACCTTCTGTGCTCTAAATCTCGCGTGGCCCCCCTACGACAGGTGTCATTACCTCGCATTGAACTCTGTGCTTGCTTGTTGTTATCGCGACTCGTATTCAAGGTCGTCCCTGCTCTTCATTCCTTTATTAATAGTGTTCATCTGTATTCTGACTCTATGGTGTCCCTTTACTGGATTCATGCCCAGTCTTCGAGGTGGAAAACCTACGTCCCTAATCGTGTTACCGAGATTCAGCGTCTTACGGAAGCCTACACATGGCATCACATCAATTCTCGACATAATCCTGCTAATATTATCTCTAGGGGATGTCACCCCGACGTTTTGCGCGATTGTTCGCTTTGGTGGCACGGTCCCGCCTGTTTGTCTCAATCTTCCGAGTCCAATATTTTTCCACCCTTTTTACCTTCTAATCTGTCGTCTTCTGAATTCACTGCGGAGGAAAAACAAACCCCCAAACTTTCTCTAATGTCTACCCTGGCTATTGATCTTTCAATGGACTTTGCTTCGTTGCACCGTCTGACTCGCGTATACGCTTACTGCTTTCGATTCATCAAAAATATTAGACTCTCCAGTGCTGAGAAAATATCGGGCGCTCTTACCCCCGTTGAAATTCATTCCACTCTTAATTTTTTCATAAAACAATCTCAGTCGATCCACTTCGCTGCCGAGATTAATTGTCTTCGTAATGGGTCTTCTGCCTTTATTAGGAGTAAGTTGTCTTCTCTGGACCCGTTTCTTGATGAGTCTGGCGTAATAGGCGTCGGCGGGCGCTTACAGCAGTCGCAACTACCTTATGACAATAAGCATCCTATTGTCTTCCATCCATCGACTCATATTACTCGCCTTATTATTGAACGCGAACACATTCGCCTACTCCACGCTGGTGCTCAACTCGTGCATCACTCACTTCGTAAACGTTGCTGGATTATTAACGCCAAAATAGTCATTCGCGCCATCATTCTTAGATACGTCAAGTGCCTTAGGTTTATTGCCAAACAACAGGTTCAGAGGATTGGTATTTTACCATCTGCTAGAGTCACTCCTTCGCGGCGGTTTCTATTCTGCGTAGTTGATTATGGTGGTCCCTTCATGATTCGTCATGGCGGGCAGAAATCTAGGACTCTGTCAAAATCGTACGTGTCTTTGTTCAACTGCTTAGCAACCAGGGCCATTCATTTGGAATTAGTTTCCGACCTTACAGCCAACGCGTTTATAGCCTTACGTCGTTTTATGTCCCGTAGGGGCATACCCAGCCAGTTATATTCTGATAATGGCACGAACTTTAGGAAGGCCCGCAATGTTTTACATGACCTTTACAATCTTTGGCATAATAAGGATGCCACCTCATCAATCAAATCCTTTACGACCTCTCAGGGTATCTCATGGTCATTTATTCCGCCCTCATCACCTCATTTTGGTGGTCTTTGGGAGAGCGGTATAAAGAATTTAAAGTATCATTTGCGCCGCGTGGTAGGCAAGTCTATACTCACCTTCGAAGAGTTTACGAGAGTTTTGTCTCAGATACAGGCATGTCTAAACTCACGTCCATTATTTGCCACTTCATCGGATGTAAATGATCCGGTGCCACTTACACCTGGCCATTTTTTGATTTGCGCACCATTAACGGCGATACCTGATCCAGACTTATCTCACGTTCCCATCTCTCGTCTTGGACGTTGGCAACTTCTCCAGAAGTTTGTCCAAGTCATTTGGAAGGCTTGGTCTCGCGACTACTTACATCAATTACAACAACGTCACAAATGGAAATTTGCCAAGGATAACGTTTCCATTGGTGACCTGGTTTTACTGATTGAGGATAACTAACCTCCATTATCGTGGAAATTTGGTGTAATTACCGCCACATTTCCCGGCCCAGACAACTTTACTAGAGTAGTAGACATTCGCACGCCTACTGGCATTTTACGAAGACCAGTTCATAAGCTATGCTTGTTGCCAGCCCGGGACGAGGCTTAGACAAAAGGTTACTATAATTATTTAGCACAATGCTATTTCACTTAGCCACTGGCTTTCATTACCTTATTGTCTGACAATTTGGTCAACTTAATTGTGATATGTATCACCACAACATTTTCATGCTAACTTGCATCATTGCGTGTTTTTATACTAAATTTGAATGTGACTTGTAATTTCACAACCATGCACTGTGCTATTATATCTATACTTATTATAATTTCATAGTGGTATACTTTGCTATTTTTGTATTTGTATGTTAATAATTTGTGGGACATACTATGTCCTACACATTTACATTTTGATATTGGTATTGGGTTATGTGTCATGTCATTGGTGTTATTGTTTTTATATAAAAATTTTGTTACATAATATTCGCATGGTCTGCAGTTATACAAACCATGTATGCATTTTCTTGCTCATTTGTCAATATGTGTGATATTTATTACCCTATGTATTTCTCGCAATTGTTCAACACATGTATTACATTTGTATAACCACATTGTTGTACTTGTCACTTATGCTATTGTGCCTTGTATTCATATATTTGTAATTATCTAGACCGATTTCTATTGTATTTATTGTGTATAACTTGTATCTATGTAAAACACATTGTTTTTTTCGCATCTACTCTCTATAACCACGCCACGCCTATATTTTTATTTTTATATTGTATTTTATATTCCATTTTGTATTTTGTATTTTGTATTTTGTGATCACGCATTGCACAATTATTATTCATGCTTTAATCATGACATACATGTCATTACACTTGTGCCTGCAATCATTCAACTATGTATAGCTTGTTTTCACATAATAATTTATTGTAAATTCCTGAAACTTCAGGCATAGCATGCCTCGTTCAAACTATATTGCGTCATGCTAAATTTATGTCTTTACATGTAATTGTATAGGTCTACTGGCCTTAACTGGTTCAAGCTAACCACTATGACTTGCATAAATGTTACAATTCATCGGGCCCATCATGTGATGAGTCACCGATTATTCATCATTAAACATTGTCAAATTATGTATTTTCATGTCCTATATCGTTTATGTTTGTATACATACAATATATATTGGCAACACATTGCTAACTTTTACACTTATACTCATGCACAAATCAAGTTGCACGCCGACCTTGGCCTGCTCAAATCTTATCATCACTCAAGCTTATCGCTAAGCAGTTAATGTCATAACTGTTATCTAAGATTTCAAATCAAGGTTCAATACAATTTACTGAGATTGACCTTTATTATTAAGAACTCTGTATTTTTCTACAATAAGTTATTAAAATGTATTAAAAAATCTTTTGATTTTTTGCGGGCAGTTATGGACAGTAATGTAGTAATTTTCGCATTCATAGGTTGGCTAATCTGTACGCTTTCAAATTGTGCTTATCACGTTTTTATAGCGATACAGTTCTACGAGCCTTGGCTGGTAGCGGACGTCATTGCGTTTGCTGCCTGTTCTGTCTTTTTCATTTTCTTGTTGTCGCGACAATTATTTAGGCCTTAGGCCTCAACGTTTTTTCAATGTAAGCTGAGTGGCACACATTTGCACCTCATCTAAAATGTAGATTCATTTACGAATCAGTTTCTTCAAATTTAAAACTTTCAGACTTAGCCAATCTCAACAATATGATTTTAGTGTAATAAAGAAACCTAATAAATGTATTATTACAGTCCACTATCGTTATCATTCTGCATCCTGGCAATAGCACCAAACATCATTCTTCCTGATAGAAAATTCTTAGCACACACGTGCCGACATCAACATATTTTTTAGGTCCACTTGGGCCGCATCATAAAAGTCAGTACCTAATATAACATCATTTACTAGATTTTTAACTATAAGGACTGTCACTTCAATTTCTATGCCTTGTGTAATTATTGATATAAGTGCTTGTTTGCAAATAATTTGTGTATCTCCGGTCGCCGTAGTAACCATAGTATTATTTACAGGTAAGATAGTTGTTTTCTTAAATTGGTGCTTATGTTTGTTAATAAATTTTTCATTAATTAATGACACTTGCGCACCACTATCGAGCAAAACATTACCAACACAACCATTGATTCTTGCTATCACAACAATGTCATTATTGTCTTTAAATCTAGTATTTTCCACACATTCATCAACACAATTGTTATATATTAATTCATTCCTAACATCAACAGTGTATAAGCCAGAAGCAATGTATACATTACTATCACTATTATTGCTAACATACGATTTCTGACACTGCCGTTTGTTATTGTATGCTTTAATTATATTTTTATTCTTATTTTCATTTCTCGTATTATTAATTTTATCGCACGGATCCACGCCGTGCAACCTTACACGTTTTTTTGCTGCTCTTCATTTGCATTAGTCTCGGTAATTTCCGATACTTTGTGTTTGATTGAATATTTGAAAACTTGGTTTATTTTTAAAACTGTTGTTGTTGTTGTTGTTGTTGTCGTCATCGTTGTTGTTTACGTGATTGATCATTATTATTATTATTATTATTATTATTGTTATTACTTAGGTTATCCACATTATCCCATTTAGTCAATAATAAGAGTAGTCCTTTTAAGGATTTAACCCCTTGTGTAATAACCGCGATTTGAATTCCGCATCCAAAATTGTGAGCTAACTTACTTACCATTTCTGCTTCTGTCACTTCCGGTTCCAGATACTTGGCTCGAGATATCAGCTGGATTAAATAGTTTTCTTTTGAAGCTTTCATACTTGAATATTTTCTAAATTCCAGCTGTACACGGATCTTTCTCTGTATTTCGCTGTTCCAGTACCCAGCCCTAAAATGCCGCACCAGATCTTACCTTACATACCTTGTCCTGTATAACGGTGAACCATTCAGCCGCGGTACCTTTTAACCTTCTCACCACCCAGTTTATTTTGTCAATTTCACTTATGTTGTCATTTATCGTATCCATATCTTTCTCGCAGTTTTGAGAAAGTGGAGGGGATTTTCAGTCTCTCTACCGTAGAATTTATTTCCAATTTGGATTCATCACAAGTTTTATAAATATATGTGATCGGTTTCGCTGGTGTCGATGTACTCTGGAGTCGGGTCAGCTGTTGTTTTAACTCGTGTATCCGCTGTTCCTGCTCCGCTACCCATTCATTCACCGTCGATGTATGATTTACCATTCTTTCTTCCATGACATTGATCTTAGCTTCACAGTCACTAAGGCGTATTAGCTTCTAGTACTAGCTCAATGTTAGTACGAATTAACTAGTCTTTCTCTCCGATACGCTTTTCTGTCGAATCTAAAAGTTGTTTATTTTTTTAGCTTGTTCATACATAGCGGTAAAAATTGTCTTATTCTCGTCGTGTAGTGATGTATTTTGTTTTATTGCTTCCTCTTTATTAGATTATTTTTTTCTGAAATTTTCTGCACATTGGCTAATACTGTAGCTAACGTATTTTGTAATTCTAGGCATATTTATAGTTATTTTATACATTCAAATAAATATTATATTCCTCATTTAACGTAAACGGCACTATTATTAACTCTTATTATTATAGTATTAATGGTCAGTTGAAATGTTGTATAACTTCACAGACTAGTATCGTAATGAAATCTTCACAATTCTTAACCTAATACATATACAAATAATAATTCAAACCTCCAAATAAACTAAATTAATAATACTGTTCCAATATCTGCTTACAGAGAATATTCAACAAATTATATACACTCCCTGCTTACAAATAGAACACACACATAATAGTCCAAATGAATTTAGTATTTACACAATTAAATATATATAATATTAATAAATTATAATAAAAACATGCCCCACGTTGGCAGCGCCAAATATCTCTATGCGACGATACAATTAAATATTTTCGCAAAGGATAATTATGTGTGTTGAAATTATGCACAAGTCTATATTGGAAGTGTAGAAAACATAATCATTCATAACACAAGTAAATAATTGTTTATGTGATATATTTAAATTAAACAAAATGTCATGTATAGTATTTTATTTGTTTTCAAAGAGTTTATATAGTTATACGCTGCTCGATCCCGGTCTCCTCTCCCACACACTCTCTCTATCTTTCTGCGCTGGGTTTCGCCGAACAGCTGATAACACTGATGCAGATTTTACACAGGAATTATCACTTTCCGAATTGTTTGTTTACTCGCTGGCAATTGGTTATTATTAATTATTGTTACTCAGGGTGATAATGAATAATATTATTTAAAAACCGTGTGTATTGCTTACACCATCCGGCTATACTTGAAGTGTTCCGCGTTAATAAGGATTTATCATGGTAGATTAATCTCCCTAAGCGGAAAATCTTCCACTAACACGTAATAGCACTTGAATATTTTATAACTGGTAGTTCACCCGCTTGGTTCTAATCGACACACTCGGAAAGATTCACAAGACATAGAGTTGCTCTAGATTAAAGCAGTTCGAACAAGAAAAACTCTTGACGAATAGCACACGTTCACTAGGCATCGGCTTCCGATGAACTGCTCCAAAGTAAACCTGACAACCAACGGATTTGACTGAATTTAGGGGCTTCTGATTGGTCAATCGACTGTCTATGTGGTTGATTGGACAAAAGATAGACGCTTTGCAGGCGAATCTTTGCAAAAATCTGCGAGTGTCTGCTTAGATTTTATCTAGAATTTTTATTACTCTTCAATTGATAAGAGTCAACAGTTGAGTTTTCAATTACTAAAAAACCACATTTATAAAACAACTGAGAACAACAGAGTAAATACAAAATGTAGCTATTTTCATAAATAATTGACTGTCCATGTCTCAAGACGATCGGATAATAAACGTGAAAGATACAGCACGAAGGTTCACCACACGCGAACGCGCGCACTTATTTAAAAACAAAGTACATGACATTATAGAACAAACATTTACAAAGAATTTGGTGTAACACAAGTCCTTATCTAAATATAAAACTTATAGCTAAATGACAAAAATTGCATAAATCAATCTATAACATGCTAATGTCCGTCATCCATGCTCTGATATTCTTATTATATATCATCATCCTGTGCTTTGTTGCAATACATTATAATATTCCACATGTTACACGTATTTGGTATATTAACCTGTCTACAAATAATAATCATTTGACATATACAATTCTCTATTCCATAGACAGTTAATTGGCATCAATATAATTCACATAAAATAATTAAACCTCTTTAATTTAAAAGACAATTTAGTTTTATTTTAAATTTAGGAACAGTTACATTTATATTATCGCGTATTGCGAAATATAAGTTACTGTATCAGTATAAAATTTTTTTAACAAATTCATAGTTCTCTGAAAACTGCGCAAAATATCAAAAACGCAATATTTTTCACGTTATGAATCTTACTTCTGAGATTTCAAAGTTTTATTAAAACTCAAATATGTTAGCATAATTTGTTGGAATTGTCTTTTTCTCTCTTACTTTCTACATTTTTCAACCTACTAAATAATTAAAATTTTTAACATTTTAAGATAATTTTTCAACTAATTTTTAAAAACATTTAAAACCTTTTTAAAACTTTTACACCCTGTAAAACAATATATTTGTTTTCTTAAGCGATACAATGGTTGTTAATGTATAAAGTGTGTAGGTTATTATTAATTTTTTAAATTTTTTTTATTTATTCAGTTTATGAATTGTGTAATATAAATTAAAATATATAAATAATTGTAGGTTATAATTTATACGTGGTATATGTTATTTAATTTTTTATTGTAAATGCAGGAGGACATCTTTAAATGTAAATAATTTATTACTTTAGGGAACTCTATGAATTTTATGACTAATTATTTAATGTAAACATTAGCTAACGGCGATTTTGGATAAATCTCTCTTCCTCATTAGCAGACGAGATAATGTGAAATGTTTCAAGGTTTTGTGTGACTCTTACGAAATTCTTAAACTTGTACTGTATGTAAATGAGAATCTATTGCTTTTATGTCTACGTATTTGCATATACGTATTCATGGGTCTACTATAAGACTTTATTAACACGATTCAAAATTTAGAATTTAGTAGGTTGGTATGCTATAGAGAGTATAGTAAACCCTCCCTAATTGTAGTACTATGTAAATACACATATTGTGTATTTTATTAACACAATAATAATAAAATTAAACCTATTGTTTTTATAACTTCCTGTATAGAAGAAGAATGTAAAGAAAATTTTAATTTAAAATTTCTTTAAGTGTATAGTAAATATAACATATATTCATGTGTGTGTGCGCGCGTATGGGTGTCTACATTTTTTGGTCTATGAATGTTTAATTATTGTAGAACATAGTCTGTTTATGTCAAAGCTTGGTTTTAAAAATTCGTAAATGTTCTCTTAAATCCGTTAAACTTTCCTACAAATAAAAGTGTTATCAAGGCTTCACTATTTTACAAACACTTTTTAACATATAGGCCTTGCGACAACACAAATAACTAAACTATTGGCGCATAGGATATGGTAGTATGTGTATCTTAATGCAAAAGTCTATATTGGAGGGTTTAAGATTATTTATTGCACACAAGACATATGTAATTGTTTATATGATATATTTGACAAGCATAATAATGGTAGTGTTTCAGATATAGTCTTTTAAAGTGTTAATTATTGTTCATATACGTGATGTGGTACATTACATATGTGATGATGATGATTCCTTCTCGCGCCGATGTTGATGAAAAAGGGGGGGGGCTTTGCTGTGTCGTTGAGTCGTCAGGCGTGGCGTACGATGACAGACCGTACACCCTGGTAACGCTTCCAGCTCGGCTGGTGTCCTGGAGTTCCAACGTTGACACAGACGCTTCGCACATCACAACGGTTCTATTGATACTACTTCTAAAACTTCATACAGAATTTATAATTTATAAGTATCTCAGGTCACAGTGAGTTTTACTTAGAACGGTATATTAGGCTTATACCAATCCGGACTCTTCAAGTGTTCACGCGTACCACTGGGTCTACCGCGATCAGCAGACCTCCCTATGCGGAAAGCTTCCACTCACGCGGAAACTAATGATGACAAAATTTTATTACAAGTAATTATGAAATATTACTGGTACTGGAGAATACCTCACACAGTAACACATTTCAAGTTCACTTATTACACACGCTATATTCAAATAAATTACTGCTTGTAGCAATGAATTACACCAACCGTTCTGAGCCTTCGCACTCGTTACTACCGCCGAAAAGACTTAACAAATTCTTGCAAGCGGAAAATCTTGCACAAGAATTGCCGTACCGATCGTGATAGCTAGATGAGAAGAACTGACGTATTTATGCACGCTATGTTTTAATAACAACACTGGGTGTAGAGATGTAGTACACGAACAGTTCTGAGTCTTCACACTCGTTACTACCGCCACAAAGACTTAACAAGTTCTTGCAAGCGGAAAATCTTGCACAAGAATTGCACGTCCCGATCGTGATAGCTGGATGAGAAGAACTGCCTGTGTAGCAACAGGCTAAGAAAATTTCCAACTGCCTTCCAGCATTTTATTGGTGGAAGGAAGTCACATGGTTACTTTGAACATGACTCGCCAATTTTTCATGCCGTAAAGTGCATTGACTATGCACGAGCATGCGTAGATGGTAATCTCTGAATACCTTTATTCATGTAACTGCGTTTTACAACAACTTCATATTTTAATGAAATCATACTTTAACGTCATTTAATAGATAGGAAAAATACAGGAACTGTAGCTAATACAGTAGTTTATGTTCAGTTCAAGTGTCCCAACGATACGATAATTATATCCCGCACAGCCGGGGAAACGTTTATCACTCACGCACGCACGCACATTTCCACAGACATAGTACATGAATAAATAACACATAAAATCATACACAATTTGACTAAACCTAATTCCTTATCCTTTCTAAAATACAAAACTCATACAAAAAAAAACAAATCTAACAAACTACCAACTTAGACATGAATGTTTATCGTCTGTGTATTACACAAGCCTGCACTGCTTATCAGGATCCTGTGTTTCATTGCAGCCTATATAGATGATATATTTCAGATATGGAATGAAAACGTTCATGTAGGAATACCGCTTCAAAGCAACATCCATGTGAATTCTTAGCTCTACGCAGGCGATAGTGAAATAATACGTAATAGAAGACTACTAACAAAATGCCATATTTATACTTAATAACCTCCTACGAAACTATGGACTAAAAATCTGTGCTCCAGAATCATAATCTATGGAATCAAAATAAACTTCCAGTTAGAACAAAAATAGTTATATAAATAATCAAATTTTGAAAGACGTTAATCATTTTAATTAGGCCTACGTGGGATGTGGCATCCCGTACAAAGCTGACACTTATCAGGAAGATAAGCTAGTAAACTTCGGAGACATCTGTGGAACGATTAAAAGATCCTTAAAAAATAAAGCAAGGAAAGTTACTCAGACAAATTGTTATTAAAAAACAGCGGCTGAAATGAAATTTTTAAGAAGCAAAGGGATATTCTGTCCTAAATGAGAAGAGGAAAAATAAATAAATATCAAATCTTTGCACAAGAAGATTAAAAGTAATAAGGGGAGTTGGTACCAACACTTAGACAGCAAGCCAGATAACCAATTAACAATATGGCTGCCTTGAAATTAGAACCTTGTGGGAAAACGGATATTGATGATCTTATGGTTCCGGAACAGGTCAACTAGTGCCTGATCCATGTAGTCAAAAGAAGTTTTTTTGTTTACACAAGGTATACAAAGTTTATGTAACAATTAAGTACGGTAAGTGTTCTTATGCTTAATCTCTAAAATTTTTAATAGATCTTTGTTTACTGCGGAAAACTATCACACTTAATTTTGTGAATTGTGAACTCAAATATTCCTTACATAGTACCAGTGATTAAATGATCACATCTTATGAAAATTTTTCTTTAGAGCAGACATATATTTATGTGTACAAATTATAACTTCTTTTTCTTCTTCTTTAACTTCCTTGTTAATACTCTGTTCTATAACAACAGTCCTACATGTTGTCACTCCACCTCTTCGTTGGCCGACCAATGTTCTCGCTATGGTCATAACCGTGTATCATCCATCAAATTCCGAGGCTCTCCGTTGCTTCTTTGAGCCATCCATATTTTTCCACTGGATAGGTGGCTATCCTTGTCCGCCAACTCCTCCTTTATCTGGGCTTGGGACCGACAGTGGTATCCAACGCGCTACTCAATACACACATTTTCATTGTCCACAGAATTATACGTACTTACGTATTATATTTACCGTGGCGGTATTTACTATAATATAATGCAATGACTGGCAGTAACTTTTTGTATTGATCAAATCTCAGAGGAAGAAGGAAAACCAAAATTATCACCAGTAAAATAATTTTTTTATGTATATTATTTTCTACTCATTTTTATTTAGGTTCTAAACCTGTTTGGAGTTAGGGGACAACCTGTTAATTCCACATTTTTCTTATTAAATCAAATGTAATTTGTACGGTTTCAATTAACTAATTTATTATTTTTAGGCTATTTGGGACAATATTACACTACCACGTATGTTATAATAATATTTTCTGTAAATTACTACTTTCAAGACGTTGTAGAATTTAATAGTGGCAAAAGAATTAAGTAGTAACTTTTTTAATCAGGCAGCTGATAAAATTGCTCTGTATGCTGAAGAATAATTATTTTCAATTGTAAATACACAGTACTCTTTACTATTACCAGCGGTAAATAGGTCTAATGGAAATTACAACTGAACATGAAGAAACACAATAAACAGGAAGAAATTTTACTTTTTAAAGCAGAATTTGAAAAAAGTGATTTGATTCGGTCATATTAGGTATGACTGAGTAAGTGTTATGTGAGGTGATTATTTGTGATTGTTGGATAGTGTGTTCAGTGATGGTGTCTAATTGTTAGTGAAGTTATGGTAATTATATATGTGGTCTACTCGATGGTCTATGTGGTCTTTGTGAATGATTTACGGTCTTTGTGGAAAACTAGTATTTGATTCTGACCACGGTGTTTGATAGTTGTTGATAGTTGTCTAATGGAGAGGCTGATTGTCCACGAATATAGTAATGGAAACACTGGCTGAGACAGTACGTTTAAATATAAGCTTATATGAAACTTATAAACATACGTATTTCTATCATGATATCATAATATTACGGAATAACAAGACCATAATTTTTAAAACACGTAAAGGTTAGCTAAGGAGTTTTTGTTAAATTAGTAGGCCAGAGGAGTATACGTACAAGATACACATTGTAAAACTCAAAAATTAATATAACCCTCATGGTTGGCAACAAGAACGTGCAAATTTGGATTAGTTTGGTACACACTTTTATCGGTCCCCTTGGACTTCCTCTTACATTTCTTCTCTGTAATTTCCTGTCTCGTATATTCTTGTTTGACTTCCATTACTACCAGTTGTTTAAAACATTTAGATATTGTAATACCAATACTCTGTGTATATATAGTTTTTCTTTTAACGCCTCACTTTGTAAGCGTCAATTATGTAATGTCAAATATGTAAATCAAAACAAATAAATAAATAAATAAAAAATAATTATTGAATAGGCTGGGTGTAATGGATAGGCCTCTAATAAATGATCGCCTATTAGCTAAAACACAAAATTGTTTTCTGCATTAATTAATTAACTCCCTTGTTTGTATTAAAATCGAGTCCCTAGGCCTCGTTGTTAAGTCAAATTATGTCAACAAATAATTTAAAATAAATGATCAGTTAGTTTCTTTATTATTCTTAAGGTATGTCAGTTCTTCGTTAACGCTTCACTAGGCGCTCAGTTTTGAATGCACTATTTCTGTTTTTTAATATCACTGGTATATTATTAAAAATACTTACGGATTTTTATCTTTATTATACAAATAATTAATTCGGTTTTTGTTTCTTTGATATAGAATTAAAATAAAATTTTTTGGAAATGAACAATAATTAAAATCAAAATATTATCGTTGCTCGCCTGGAAATACAAATTTACTCTTCAATTCTCATGAACGCCAGCACTCGTAACTTGCGAAATTATTAATTATGAGAAATAATTACACTTGCACAAAATCAATTCTTTTCAATATTTTTTATTGAGGTTTGAAATCCTTTCTTTTTTAAATTAAAATAAATAAATAATTCTTAACATGAATTACCCTGGCTTGGTATACTAATGCTCAGCGATTGGCACTATTGAAAGTTTTCGTTCTCATAATGGTTATCTGTTTACACTATGCAAATATAACCACGTGTGTTCTTTTTACTACAATAATTATTGAGAAAATGTCATTAGTGAAGTATAAAACATCAGAGTTTAAAATTATAATATGATACAACAAAAGAATAACTTATAACTATAGTACTGAACAGTTCGTGAGTGCCGAACAGTGTCTTTTTAGGTTAAGGAATTCTACACTTCTTTAAAATTAAACACAGAAAAATAATTACTTAACCACTAGAAAATACAACAGTGTTAGTGTTTGATAGTTCAGTGTTTGTGAAAAAATAGTTTACTAGTGTATATAGTGTCACCTCTTGTTTTATAATAACTGTTAAAAAGTTTTTTTTTTTACTTGAATTAATATCACAATACTTTCCTTTTTATGTTCACACTTTCTTATTTCTTTTTGTTTCTTTTCACTATATAATTCGTTTATTATGATTTTAACAATTCACTATATAGGTTTATCACTCGATTATCATTTAACTCAGGTTCACTGTACACCTAACCTGTCTGATGTTCGAGCCCGATTGAAATTTTCTGTCCAAAAGTGTTGCAGAGGCTCCGATCTTTACTACTCGAGGTTTAACAATCAACTAACTAGCTTGGTTAAATTTGGTGGCTTTCTGGTGCAAAATATGCGAAATTCCCATTGGCTGAAAATCCAAGCATTGTCATCTCATGGCGTCGGTTTTTCTTGTCAAAATTACATCAAAATATTAATTTTAACATACCTATCATATGCTAGGTTCTATAGTAATAAAATTATTACCAATGAAATTTTCTTTCTTTATTGATCATTTTGAGATCTCACAATATAGGTTTTTGTTCAGTATTTCTCAAAGTGACATTTTTTTAATTTTGGCCTAATATAATATTTCATGTTTAAAAGTATTCTTTTTGATACACACCCATTTCCCTTCACTCTACATATGATTTTAACTGTTAACAAAATTGATTAGTGATCATTAATTTCTTATAAAACATATTGATTGTACTATAGACATAATATTGTCTAGTGTACCCTTGAAAATTATTTCTCAATGTACAAATGCTTAATAACATTACGTACAACACATAATAACATTAAGTATCTACTCTTTATGCTTTATACAGTTCTTTTTTACCTTCCCTGAAGTAAATGCAAGTTCTGTAAAAATAACATTGAATCAAAGAATTTAACTCATCTACTACCAATAATCATTATGACCTATTACCTCATGTAACTACACATTCTAGAAAATAACATCTTACTGAACAAATTCTCAGTTAGTCTATTACAAATAATTATTATCACCTATTCCCTAATATAATAGTCAGTTTATGTTTCATATTCCTGTTACTATAAATATTATATAACACTATTAATTACAGCTTGGTACTTCTTCAACATATAATAATGGTCATTCTGGCAAACTGGATTACAATAATTAGTTTAACACATATTACAGAACATTATTAACTACATCTTGTTAGTCCTTTAAAACATAATAATTGTCATTTTGACAACTCAATACCACAATAATTAGTCCAGCAAATATAACATAGCATAATTAACTATGCATCTTGGTAATTATTTAAAACATAATCATTGTCCTTTTGCAAACTCTATATTTTAATAGTTTTAATGTAATAAAACTTTATTTACACATTTAGGTAATACCATTTTTCCTCTCTAAATTGTCTATTTGTTCATTTATCATAGGTAGACACAACTACCTAATCCAGTCATACTGTTTTTATTGCATTGTATACCTACTACTAAACAATCATTATTTAAAATAACTGATTGATGGATGTACACACCTTCACTTCACAGTCCAACGTTAATCAGCTATACTTGATATTATAGGGCTTTTATCTATTCTTAATATAATTTACTTTGAAGCCTTTACTGGAAATAGTGGTTACAAGGTTTTAACTAGACATGTTTAGTATTCTTTTATTATATTCTATCATTATTTAGTCTTGACTACACCTATTAGTACATATAATTTACTATATAATTTACTACTTTCTGTACTTCAATATAAATGGGTTTCAAATCTTTACTTTAAGGGAACCGTCACGTTACAATATTTATCTTTTGATACTTTTGTGTTGGTATTATCACTGTTACATTACTTTTCTTGCTTTTTCATATTTGCCTGTCTGATTTCACCTTTTCACTGATTCACTGATGCTATTTCATAATAGCTACTAGGTACTATGTCTTTTTCATCTACACCCTCAACGTATAGAACAAATATGTACGTACACATATTGTGGAACTTAATACTTGTTCTAGTGGATAGTTCTTTTCTTAAAAGTACTTTGTCTGCGTTCGTGAAACACACACACCGTTACTTACTTTAATTCGCTACTTTAGCTCTTCATTTATAATTTCACTGGTGATAAATAATTTCCGCTATTTTTAATGTTTAATTATGTAAATTCATTTAATTTCCTACAAAACATCAATTTATTTGTCTATTATAAAATGTCTAAAATTAAATTTCTGTGTAAAAATATATTCTGCGTCTCTTGTGTCCCTGACCATATTAGCAACTAGCATATGTAGTTTGACTAGTATGACTTCGACCCAAAAATATTAAGTTCCTCCTGAAACTAAAGTATTCGTCCTTTTATTGGTGCTCAAGTAAATATTGGTCGTCAAAGATTACTTTTAATAAGACTTAATTGTATTTTATATTGGACTACGGACAGCTAATAAATAAGCATAAAATAAGTAGTCACATTTTACATAAAATGTTACATCAAATTGCCGCAGTGTTCAGTGAGTTATTAACCACATACAGATGTTGGTTTAATTAACAGAAAAACAAAAACACCTGGGAATATAATTTTATGATATTATGTATCATACAATGTAATATTGAATTTCAAGAACATGTAATAACAGACAATTAAAAAGAAACAATTAATACTTGAACAGATGTAAATGAGTACAAAAACGGTTGAGTTTTTAAACATGAGCAGAGAAGCACTGTTCTAAAACTGTGCAAACATCAG
The DNA here is from genome assembly GCA_034769895.1 of Magicicada septendecula. Taxonomy (NCBI): domain Eukaryota; kingdom Metazoa; phylum Arthropoda; class Insecta; order Hemiptera; family Cicadidae; genus Magicicada; species Magicicada septendecula. Next base: position 590,563,643 of record CM068368.1, on the reverse strand, counting down.
TTTACGTTTCTATCACAAACAAATCAACCTTGTTGTTGGGAAGTAACAGTAAGTAAAATGACAACCGACAACAATTTTGTCTGGCTGGAAATTCACATAAGCGAATCTGGCCACCTATGAGTGTGCAAATTGGCACCAAAAATAGGCTACATAGTGAGATAAAAGTCACTCCCTCATTTTGTTTTCTAGTTTGTATATTTGCGATTGGCAACGTTTCAAAATAACAATTGGTAATTTGTGTTGTATTTTCGTGTTGCGTTGACTATTTTTTGTCTTTTGTAAAGTCATTACAATAATGCATTACAAATCAACTATGGAAACAATATTTTTTGTTTTATAGTGTTCAAAACAGTCGATTTGAAAATGAATTTTTAGGTTTTAACCGTTGGTATTCGGGTAATTCAAGATTTTGACATTCGATTTGCGCAGACACCATCTTTACGGACTATCCAAAGCAAGTATCACAAACTGCATACAACTTGTCGTACAGCGACGACTCATAAACTAATACTCAGATGTGGTCCACCATATCTGCATCAGTAACTGAACGGTTCAAGTTAAGTATCAAAAATATATCTTAGTGATACTTGAGAAGCCCTGATTAGGACGTCTCGGGTTGTTCTGGGGCAAGCCCCCTTCAGGCATGTGGGTAGGAATGTGTGGGTTAGGTTCGCACGCCAACACAGACCGGCCGATGAGAAGGTGGTGGCACCAGAGTAGAGAGATTGCGAGCAGCCTCTAGGAGAGGGTGTGGGGATGTTTAATGCCAAACTTATAGACTGATGGGGCCAGAGTCGATCAGCTTGTGGCGCTAATGGTGGTGGGAGGAGTCGGAATGGCCTCAACGGATCGGCGGGGACAGAATTGTAGGTTTTAAAACAGGTGATTATCTTATTTGGGAGATATTATTTTTACTGTCTTATTTCTTGGTTGGAGTTGATAATGTAGATGGACGGGGCGTAGGAGTAGAGTCTGGTTTTATATTTATTTTATTTCATTTTATTTTATATGTTCAGCGTAGCTAGGCCGCTGGCGTTCGTTAATCGGGTCCGGAGACCCTTCTGATGCTTGGTCTTCGTTGTAGACGCCTCGGCGGGGGTTCATTTGCAGAGAGATGCTGCCTGACTCGGACTTGTGCCGTTCGGCTATCCAGGAACTGCGATAGCTATTTTGTAATGTTAGGGGAAAGTGACCTCCTTTATTTTAAATCTGAGGCCATTATGCCAGACGGAGTCGAAAGCTTTCAGGATGTCGGGAAGTGTTAAGATAGTTGGGTGTATGCGAGATGAGTTTTCCTGGATGGCGCTGATCACCCAGACCAGCTGGTCGTAGATGTTATACCCAGGGCGGAAACCTCCTTGCCTACTGGGTAGGACGTCGTGATTTCGTAGGTGTTAATGAATTCTGGCGACCAGTATTTTTTCAAATAACCCGGAGATTGCGGGAGTGAGCGATATGGCCCTGTAATTTGAAGAGAGACTGACTGATTTGGATGGTTTGGGAAACATAAGAATATCACTATCAGGACATCGTCACTCGTTAACATCAACATCAACATCATCAATATCAGGAAGCATCGTCACTAGTCACTACCCGTTTGATCCTAATTGACTCAAATCAGGAGTACTAAGTATATAAAATTTGTTTGATGAATAACTTCTTGCCAAACATCAAGTGTCTTGGTAGGTCATGTAACATGTTAGTGCTCGTCCTATATAATGTGCCATTTTATGTAACTTTAATTTCATTTATACGTATATTTATCATTGATTGTAATAACTACAGGGGGATTAGTGTAACTATTTCAATAGGAAGGCTGTATGGTCGAATCCTATAAAACAGAATTGAAAGAGAAATTGCTAATGTGGAAGAACAGAGTGGATTTAGAGTGGGAAGATCCTGTGTCGACAACATATTTTAGTTGCGACAAATAATTGAGAAACGAACGGAAAGGAACTTAGTAACGCATTTGGTATTTATAGATTTCTAAAAGGCTTATGACAATGTCCCACTAGTCAAATTATTTGAAACTTTAGAAAATAGTGGAATTAACCCCATATACGTAGGAAGTGTATATAACATCTACAAAAACTTTCAAGAATGAGTGAAAATAGGACGAGAAGTGTCCTAGTCGTTTAATGTTAGCAAGGGACAGAAATATGGACATTGTTTTTCTCCCACTTTATTTAAAGTAGGCTATATATATTGTAATACTGTACAACGAATAGATAGTGGTTCAATTAATCAAGCCCCGCGATGGAGCGTCACGTTGCCCATACAACGAATTGATTAGTATTGATGTGTATTTCCTTCTTCCACACGTTGGATTCGTCAAGTTGTAATACTATGAGTTGATGTGTAAAGATGTTTTAATTATTATTATTATTTTACGATATCTCGAAAAGGTTTAGAAAGCTGAAAGAAATGTTTAAATTCTCTTCTCGAACACTGGTGAGTTTACCTGTCACTTACCACTTACTTACTGGTGTCAACCTTCCAAAGTAGATCCTTTCTTCCTGTAATACACTGAAATAACACAACACAGTTCATACAACATTTACCACTAGTGTGTATGTGGCTATAAATTACATAAAGTTGTTCTGTATTTTTGATACTGTTTTGAAATTATTCAAATCTTGGACGCTTGTTCGCCGTACAGCCACTTTGTAAAATAAATGCTCTGTTATTGTTGTTATTATAATCTACCTTGAAATGACGGACTGACTCGATTATAAGTAAAATGGTAATTTACTAACAATAATTAAATTTCATTTAAAACCTTTTAAACATTTCATAAAACATCAAAAACTTTTTAACTCGTTACAGAGATTCTTAAAGCTCAGGGCTGGTAACACTGATTCTTTATATCGTACTATTCTAACCTGGTTTGGTTAGATTTTTATTTGTAATTACCAAAAATCGTGAAGTATACAAGATACTTGCTACAAAAATGCTTAAATACGACAATAACGTATTATGGAGAGTGATTACAAAATTAGAAAAAGTTTAATTATAATATTGGAAACTATAGTATCAGGCACGCCTGCTATCAACTTTGCAGGTTATGGTATAGTATGTGCTATACGAATACAATTGTTGTGTATCGGAATTAAATTCCTTTAATGGTTATAAAGAATAAAATATAATTATTAATTTATCATCTCAGTGCAATTAAGAATATTTAGGCTTTCTTGATTTGAAAGCACAGCACAGCATTTTCTGTGTACCTTTTAATAGCAGGTAGGTTAGAGTGACAATTCTTCTAGGTTAATTATTAAAAAATATTTAAATTGACTTCACTAAAATCTTACAATTACACATAATACTCGTTAATGATACATTTATTATTCATTAACCTTATTGACAGTTCTCAATTATTGTTGATAATCGAAATGTCCTTCGTTATAGTTATAGTCAAATCAGCATCTATTTATGCTTACATCAGTATTGGTTAAGTAATAATTTAATTTGCAACTCTTTTTTAAAATTAATAATATTTTATATAATAAATAAAACTGAGAACTTTTGTTCAATAATTTGTTAATTAATAATCATTATTGAGGTTAGTCACGTATAAATGTACTTGACTAACGTGGTATCAAGACAAAAATTTATTATTTGATAACCATTTAAAATTCATTAAAATGTCTCTAATTCTAAATACTCCCTTATTATTTCACTCATCATTGCCGATATTATACACTGGCAATGGTATGTTTCACTATTTCATATCACTGGTTACACTTCACACGTTTAAGGTTATTAACACATAAGTTGGGTTAGATGCAATTGTTTACTGACTGGGGAACGCGCACATTTTGAAAAAATACTCTCGTCGAAGACAGGTTCTGTCGGCGTTGACGATCAGTTTGTTAATGATGCTCTCCTTCACTGCCTCAATCGGCATCTGCTGAAATCAGCTTTTCTTATTGGCTGGAAATCGATTAATCTCGTACCCAAACGTCATAATAAATTAAGAAATTTTATTTCCAAGCATCTGGTTTTGGGTTTGAGAGTACAAAAGTGACGCTATCAATTCTTTTGGAATTGATTGAAAAATTATGATTGCTTATAACTTTGTTAATACATTTCTGATTTGGAAACTAAGGGTATCACGTTATTTCGGATGCTCTGCTCTTTATTTTGAGTCCACTCAACACTAAATCCATCCATGATTAACTTATTTACCCTTTCGTCGATGCACTTTTTGTGGTTCTTATTTAAATATAAGTTTTTCCACTTTATAGTATCACATGATACTTACATCATTCACTGTTAATAGTTAAAGTCATTATATCTTATCAACTAATCCTTGAATACTAAATATTTACACTATTTCATAATGCATTTTCAGGCGAGTAGGCCTTAAATGTCCTTGCATTATTTCTTACCAGTTCTAACATATATATTGTTCTAACACAATTCTTTTGTCCTTGGTTTGTACATCAAATGATACTACACCTTTTGTGCAGCTTTGTATTTATTAATATAGCTTCGTTTATTTACATTGAATGGTCTTATTACACCATGTTATGTGTCCTGTCACATTGACACTCTTGTTTTATTATTAGTTTTGTATTAGGGATGTATTTTCATGCATTAACTTGTCTTTAGACTTTGTCTATAGCTTATCTTGGGTATTTAATATTCCTTGCTGTGCTACTTATTCACAATTTTCTGTTGGATTGTTATTTACATCTAGTTCCATCTGACATGTATTGTTGTTTATTATTATTATTACATAAATTCATGTATTTAATGTTTGTTAATGGTTCTCAAAGACGTTTTGAGTATTCTTGTAACTACTGTTATGCTATTTTCCTCTTTCTGATTAGTTTTAACTGAGTTTTTTATGTAATTCTGTCAGTCACCCTGTGGTTTGGTAATTTGGCTATGATTTGTTTAAACAATAGAAGGTATATATTTGTGTTCCTTAGTTCATACTGGGTTTATTTTGTTTATTATTTATTCTAGTTTGGCTGTTGTAAATACTTTTGTCAGTGTTTTTCTAATTGTTATTTATGATTCTGTGTTGCAGATTCTGTTCAGTTGAGGTTATGTACTGAATGACAACACTGCTTATATGTATTAGTTTAGTTTCTTGCTTATTTCCATATATATTCACTATGATTATTATTATTATTATCTAGTACAATAGTTTTCTTTGTTTTACTTCTATTATATAATATTTGTTTACATATTGTTATCTAATTCTAACTGGTTATTGACATACATATTGGGTGTTTACACTTGGTTTGGGTTGCTTGTTTTTCATCTAATACATACTGTCTTATTTCTTATATTCTACGAATTACATTCTGTATTGACTTTACTTTTCAATCTTCTAATATTTAAATGTATGATTTTGTAAAGATTCTATATTGAATGTCAGTCATGGTATTTACTGGTAAATAGTTCCATTTATTTTCATAATTGAGCAATTATTTTTTGTACTGAATTTCAGTTTACTTGTGATGTTTATAATATTTTACTTTATTATACGTTTTGTCTCATTAATAATACACTTTTTGTCTGTGTTCTTTATTTGAGATTGTTATATATCTTTGTTATTACTTATTATTTTCACTTTCTATAAACACTACACTTTTATTGTTTGTGTTGGTTTGTTTGATATCGTGGTATTTTGGTATTAATCATTTCACTGTAAGTAACTCACTATTATTGTCTGTGGCTGCTTATTATATTGTCAATACTTTGTTCTTGGTCACTTTATTTTCCTTCAGGTTCTTCCTTGTTTATCATTACTCACTTATTTGGTACTCTTCATACTGGTAGTATTATCTTCTTATTTTCCGGGTATTTTCTTCATTTATTATATACTTTCCTTATTTATCGTGTCTTCTTCACACTGGTAATGTCATTTTCTTGTTCATTATTAAATATTTTCATTATTTATTATATATTCTTCCTCTTCTTATATATAGATTTCCCTCACTTATTGGGTATTTCCCCTCACTTATTGGATCTATTGGGTCCTGGCTGCTAACGTAGTTGCTTGGTTCACTCTTCCTATTGTGATAATACTGATCATTTATTCAATTATAATTTCTTCCTTCTACGGTGCTTATTTTCTTCAACATTATTTATCCATGGATATACGATTGACTTCTACATTTTAGTGACGTCTTTCATTTGTTGGTGTGTTTGGCTATATTGGCTTAGATATGTTCATGGTAGATTTTCATTCTGGGTATTTGATATTATATTTATATAACGATAATTTTGATACGTTACAATATACAAGGAGCAATGGAGACATGGAAAAACAAGTGCAGCAGAATGGGAATAGAATTAAAAGAGAAGTGTTGTACACTCTTTTATTCGTACATGATCAAGTGGTGATAGCCAATGATGAAGAAGATATCACTTATATGATGAGAAAACTAGTAGAGTAATACGATCGATGGGGATTAAACATAAACTTTAAAAAAGCAGACTACTTAACCTCAGGAAGTCGAACATCAGATCTTCAGTTATCAGATAATACTTTCATCAAGAAATGTGAAAAGTATAAATATTTAGAAGTATAGTTAGCGAAGATGGAATATGTGATGAAGATATAAGACATCGATTAATTTTTGATAAAAGCACCATACGCCCTCACTTTTATGGTCCACCAAAATCGGGCTACCGACAAAGATCAATATTTATAATGCCATTGTTGAACCAATTACCAAATATGGGTCAGAATGTTGGACAATCAACGAAATGAACCGCAGGAAGATTGAAGCTGTAGAAACGGACTATCTTACACGAGCTTCCAGAGTTTCTCGTCTGGAACGTGTAAGGAATGACGTAATAAGGGAAAGAACAAATAGAAAAGAAACTATAATAGAAGATATAAAATGTAAACAGCTTTCCTGGTATGGACACTTAATGAGAACGAGTGAAGACAGAATACCTATGAGTGTGGTCAAATACAGGCCCAGCAACAGAAGAAAAAGAGGCAGGCCTAGATTAAAATGGATAGAAGGGATCGAAAGGAGTATGGAAGGAAAGAATCTGAAGAATGAAGGTACACAGATTAAGTTGATATGGAAACTGAAATGCGGGATGCGGCAGTAGCTGTGGGATCCCCGCCAATATATATGGCAGCTCAGTAGACCAGTGGGTATGGAACCTGGCTACTAATCTAGAGGTCTCGGGTTCGATTCCCAGGCCCCACCATAAAATCAAGGTGCATTTTTCAGCCCCCAGGTCAACTCAGTCTGTTAAAAATGAGTACTTGCGATGACGTCCTGGGGATAATAATGGGCGGCTGAAGAGTAGTGCTGGCCACACTGTCTTCCTTCTATGCCGTACGGCTCACATTAGGCAGCCTACCCTGCGTACTCCTAAGCTACTTCGGTGGTACACATGGGAGCTATTATTATATGTATATAATAACATATACATATATTTGCATATTTGCCCAGGGCGGTAGGTTTGTAAATATTTAGCATAGAGAATATATGATGAAAAGTTTTTAACAATATTATGCTGGCTACGAATTGTCAGAAAGCCTACATCTGCCCCGCGAGTGAATACAGCGCTTGTGTGTTTGTGTGTGTGAACGCAAGTTACGACAGGCAAAGTCTATGATGGAGTGATGCGTACGAATTGTTGGTTTGTCTGTAATCAGGTTTCAACCGAATAAAAATAAACTAATTGATACATTTGAACCTGTGATCAAAGACTTACCCCAATTATAAAAACACCATTACATTAAGGAATTTTTAACGAATATAGTGATGTTAAATTATTGCAGAAATGTGCAATAATAACGACGCTAGATAATTTAATGTTAATTACTAGTGTAATTAAATAGTAATTAAGAGGTGTGTTATATGTGAGTGACCAGAAAAAATTACGCAAACGATGATATCTCTCGTGCTACGAGTATGTTTACGAAATCGCGAAAATGAACCAAAAAGTGATTTGTAATTAAAAGGACGCTTTGCACGAAGTGACAATATCTAACAGGTCGAAAACAGTCCTGGACTTGTCAGATCGCCGTCCAGCATAAATACCACTGGCAATTTTGGGGCGATCTGAGAGACTCAAGATATCTTCACACAACGTCACGCTGCTGGTTTGCCGACCGATCGAACATCTTTACCACACACACTAAGAATTATGGAGGAACTCTAGACCATCACAAACAACAAACCGTAGAGACAGGGAACACAGCATCGGCATAATCATCATTATCAAATTATCAGGATTCAGGACATACACCACACACACACACACACACACACACACACACACACACGCACGCAACGGTAACGTCGCCAGTACTCAGGTGATGAATAAACAATTATATTTTTTGTTTTTGAAAAGAACTCTTACAAAGAAACTTATATATGAACAGTAAAGACTTAAAGTTTTAAATATAATCACTGTACATAAATTTAAATGGTAGTTAAAGAAAATAATTTAATTAACAAGAAAATTTAAAAATATTAATCTTCTGTTGAATGTTAAAATTAGGGTGTGTCAGTAGAAATAAATAATAGGTTGGAAGTAAATGTTATATTTTTTATTTTGTTTATAGCAACAATTAGTTTTATTCTTGAGATTTAATATTATTTTTGTTTGTAGATGAGTTGCTATTATTATTTAAAATTGGAATCAAAATCAGACACACTGAAATAAAAAGTGTTAAGATAATTTGTTTAACATGTCTGTTTAGCTAGTAAGATTATATGGTTGTTTATTTTTATATGTCATGAACAGCATAGAAGGTTATACTGTATTTTTTGTAAACTTATAAAAGAGAATATTCTTTTAATTTTTATAATTCGAAATTTTAATATTTGCATATTTTTGATTAATATTAATAAATCATAGAATGATTATTTTGAAACGGTTTCAATTAAATATTTCATGTCATCAACATCTCACTCCTCTTTGAAAATTATTTTTTTATTGTGCAACTACATATACTTGACGCAACGAGAATAAAAAAAAATCCTGTGACTTGGCCGGTGCGATACACTTCATAGTTGCATTGAGTACATGGTATTGTATTTGTGTAATTTTTTTACAATACTTGTAACGTTGCAATATATATATATATATATTGTAGCGTGACAGAAAATCCACTACATTTTAAGTCATATGAAATCATAAAGTTTAATTACATCAACAAATGTTGTAATAATATTAAATGACATTTAAATAAATCAGAGGAATGAAACACAATAAGATAAAAATCCTCACTACATAATATATCAAAACCACTGTTAAAAGAAACCAAAGAAAGTATGGAAGCAACTCATCAACTCATAGTACCATACCAGTAAGTTACCCAGGAAGCTCAGAGCAGTAAACCAGTTACATAAGACAATATCCCGAAAAAAGAGACTCAATCAAAGAGTGGTGAATACCGAAATACCCTAAAAACAAGAAGAGGGAAGAATAAAGTTTGTGAACAGGAAGAAAACAATACCCTGAAACCTGTATAGAAGAATAAAATCAGTTCAGTGAAGAAATTAAATACTCCAAACTAAACCTCAGTCGTGATAACACCAAGTACCTTGGTTTACCCAAGAATGAGGTAAGAAGACCAGAAGAGTGAAGACTAGACGAGGGACAAGAATGAAAACTAGAAGAGGGACAAGAATGAATACCAGAAGGAAGATAGGAAGAAGGACAAGAAGGAAGACAGGAGGAGAGGAAGACATAGTATGAAAGAAACACCGTAGTAAAACCTATTATTATATAAACTACTATCAATCCCAAACCCACAAAAACTATGCCAAAGAAAGTATAACATACCCAAAATCTTATAAAAATGTAATTATTGAGAAAACTAAAGTGTTGTATAGCGTTATAAGAAGTGCACCGGCTAAAGCTATTGTGTAATAAAGAAAATAAACTAGTCTTAACGGTCCATGATGACTAAAGGTCTGGTCTGAGATAATAAGACTCAGAATATCAGAACCAACAGTGAAAGTGAATTTGTATAAGTGTTTTTTAAAAAAAGCAATAAACTTAAAGTTGGTGATACTATAACTTAGTAGTATGCTATATCACAACTTTAAAATCTAAATAATAAACAGCATAATAAAATAATAAAATGGAAGGTTTCCAGTATTTTATTATTTTAATGTAAGTCTTTATTTACAAGACATTTGTAAAAAATGATAATAAATAGAATATGGGAATTAATGTTTGCTGATGTGGGGGATCACAATAATAATGATTTAAACCAAAAAGGACTGGTACTAATATAGTATGAATAAGTGTAACATGTTTAAATAGACTGTTATTTCACAGTCCTAAAATCAATGGGTTAAATAAATGTATTTGTAAGGTTTATTAGAAAATAAGATTTATGTTATGTGTTTTAAAAAGAATTATGTTTGATAAATAATAACCTACATACCAGTAATAATGTACTAAAAGGTATGCTATGTTAGATTAAAAATAGTTAAAAGAGATATGTTTAAGCTGTATCTGCAATATGTTAAATTGTGCAGATTACTAAACAATGTTCATAATTAATTATTTTAATAACTGTAGTGTTAATTAACTACTACACAAAACAATAAGTTATAGATCATGTTATTTTCATATAATTGTAATTATGTAAAGTCAGAGGAGGAATTAAGTTTAAATTATTTGAGAAAGAAAGAAATATAAAATTCTAAAATCTAGGCCATTTGGTGAAATCAGAGAACCAGTATAAAATAATATAATTCACTTATAAATCCTGTAAACTACCCAGATTTATATAAGATAACACAATTAACTACTACTAGGAATGATCCTATGAATTAAAATGACAATAAGGAAATATACCTTAACATTTTGTAAATTGTCAAAATATATAAATTAATTAATTTTAGAGAGCAATATCAAATCTACAAATTAACACAAAAAACCAGTTCAAAGGTGTAATTTATATGTATTTAAGGAAAGGAAGAGAAATATGACTAATTAAAATTTATTATAATAGTATTAATAATATTTAAAATGGAAGGAATTTTGTATAAAGACGGAAATCCAATTTTGAGCCTATATTTCCAAAGTGTGAACAAAATTTGTTAATTTCCACAAAATGTCTACAGATATGGACTATAATACATCAATTTAAAGGGAATAAGATGATTAAACTAATAATAAGATTAGTAATTCATAAAAGTAAGGAATAAAATAGAAAAATTCCATATATAATGTAATATTTTCTAATGTGTATGAAGTCGAAAAATGTTAACAAACTTTTTCAAGGATTAACTGGGCAAGATTTATGACCAAGTTAATTAGTCTTTTGTTGAATATCAAGCTGAATAGGTGTGTGACAAAAACGTTCTTAAAATCGAGTCGAACATGATGCTAACGTTTAGCCATTGAAATCAGTGAACGGGAGTTAGACAAATTAGACACTTTTTGAAGCCAATACTATAAAAACATTCACGACAATAGTGAAAACAAACATCTAACTTCACTATACGAGTGACAGTAAACAGTAAAACATTATATTACAACTGATTCACTCTACAAACCTAACCGTAACTTGAAAACTTAACCGTAATAGTTGAACAAATAGAAAATAAACTAACTAACGCAAGTTTACACAGAACACTTCACCAGAATACACCAAATAGATTAACAGACATATTACACCAGTGCGGGGACATTTTAGACCTTGATGAAGGTAATTTTATAGTAATTTTCTGACTCGACGCATATGCAATAGCCAAGACTAACCCAAGGAGCGGCCATCTTGAAAACGAAACCTGCCTACTACATCGTAGTCACTGACGTCACATCAGTCTTCATTGGTTCGACAAAACATTTATTCTAATATCATAACCTGAATTATTTAAATACTATTAAATAGTAATTATTGTATTTATGTGTTAATTGTTAATGTTATACTTTCTCGTCACCCTTCTCTGACTATTAATCCTAATCGCTCAAAGAACCTGTCTTTTAATATAATATAACATAAAATTTTGTTCTGTATGACACAATCGATAATTCCTGAGACAGAGTCGATAATTGCTCTCCATCGATAAAATATCGATTATTTATTTAAAATTGTCAATAAATCTTTATATTTCCATTATTTTGTATCTGTACTTATTTCACAGGGTAATTTAAGGGTATTTATAAGGCTGAAGGCATTAAGTGAGAAGAATATATTCTATTTTGAACAAGATATTGGACCAGTAAGGAAGGTCACCAATCGATCATTACCTGGAGTTAATCTATTTAACTCCAGACTTGGTGCAAATCTTCAAGAAGTGCTCGACGGTCAATAAATACCTACCTGTTATTAACATTTTACCAGAACCTTTTAAAAAGCAGATTTATCTTGTATACATACCTCTATAAACATAAACAAAATTATTTTATTGTTTGGAAATTCTATTATTATTAAAATTTCCATTTTATTTTTATTCTTTTGTAACGACCGGCATACAGCGGTCTGGTGACCTAGTGGCTAGCCCAAACAGTGGGGCTTGATCAGATTACAGCCATATATAGGGTCTTCTTACAAAGCGACGAACCCAACACGGGGCTTTAAGGAACAAGGCAGTAACCTAAAGGTCGTCTTGTTACAAAGTGGCGTCCAACTTAGAGGGCTTAATAATCTAAGCTTGGCAGCGATTGATTGATAGACAGCAGAAAGATGCAGAGACGAGCTACATCGAAAAAGAGGGCGGCAGAGGCCGAGAAAGAGGTTGACATGGGGGATAAGGAGGCAACACCCGTTGAAGATCCGGAAGTGGTACTAATCCAGGTGGAACATAAACAACCTGAACCACCAGAGGAACAAGCTGAAGTAACAACACAGACAAGGGAAGTCAATGTCCCAGAGAAAGAGAAACCATCACGAGCAGAGGATATTAACATACAGGAGATGCTCTGGAAAATGATGGAGAAAATGGATTCCACCAAGGAAGAAAATAATAAAAAGTTAGAAGAATTGAATAAGCAAATAGAAGGAGTAACTAAGAAAATGGATAACAACAGCCAGTCCACCAAGGAAGAATTGGGTAGTAAGATTGAAGAAACCAGTAAGAATTTGGAAGAGAAGATGGAGAAAAACAACCAATCCTTGAATAAGAAGATGGAAAGGAAAATGGAAGAAAATAATAAGAATTTGGAAGAGAAGATGGAAGAAACCAGTAAGAAAATAGAAAGTGATAACCAACAATTAAGGGAAGAATTGAGAGGGGACAATCAACTGCTGAGAGAAGAATTAAGGGAAGTTAACCAAGAGAACATGAATAAGTTAGACGAGAGGATTGAGTTAGCCAAAGAGGAATTAAATAAAAAGATAACAGAAACCAAAAAATCAATAGTAAAGGAATTAGAACAGGAAGTTGTTGTTGTTAACCAGCAGATCCGAGAAGTAGACGAAAGATGTCGGCTAACAGAAAACGAAGTGCTGGAAGTCCGTGAAGTAATAACAAAGGAAATTACTCAGGTCCAAGTACAGCAGAAAACAAAAATAGAGGAGACCAAGAAATTTGGTCTGGAGGAAGTAAATAAAGTAAGAACCCAAGTAACAGAAAGATGCGACGGCGTGGAAGCCGCCATGGTAAACATAACTGGACAGATGCGTCAGAGCCAGGAGGAGATAGAGTCAATCAGAAACAGACCATCGGGATATCACAGTTTCCCCATGTCAGAGAACCGAGAATGGCTGAATTTCCGACAATACAAACGGAAGCCAATGGAGTTCTTGGCACGAATAGAGGAGTACATCGAGAAACACCGAGGGAACCGATGGGTTCAGAATAGAGAGATCCTTGACGAGTCGTTTCGGGAGGTGAATGACCATTGGTGGATGGCAAACCGGAGCGACATCAATAACTATGAACAGTTCAAGAGCATGTTCAAAGCCAAGTACTGGTCAGAGACCACACAGAATCTCATCAGAGATAATATCTGCCACGGCCGCTACCAACCACAAGTCGGCAGCTCAATGACAGCGTATTTCCTCGGCAAAGTGTGTATGGCCAAGCACTTAGAACCAGCCATACCGGAGGAATGCTTAATAAACAAGCTGTCTTATCATTATGATGAGGAAGTGATTCGCGCTAGGAGGGGCAGCCAGATAAAAACCATCCAGGCAATGACCGAACTCCTGGAGAATTATGAGAACGAAGATTACTACAGGCAGAGTCGTAGGAGAAGTGATGGGCCCGAACCAAGGACGTACCAGAATAATAACCAAGGTGCGAACCACGTAAATACTGGGTACCAAGGAGGTCGGGCATACCCGCGAAATAATAATTATAATAATGGAAATACTGGAAATAATACCAATTACAATGACAGTAATAGAACGGGTCCCAACCAGCAAAATCCGAATCGACCCTCTAATGGTTATCAGGGTAACCGCAATCCCAACCCTGGTAACGTAAATAGTCAGAGAAGCCCCAGTTATGGTAATAGTCCTTACCATAATAATGCTAATCGTGTGGGTCCCAATAATAGTAATTTTAGTAATAATAGGTTTCCTCGCCCAAGAGTGAATTTCATACGGGCCACAGATGGAAGACAGCGAGGTTTCAACCACCATAGAGGGAACAGTTACCGAAGATACGAAGAAAGGCGGAGGAGCCTAGAACGGGACCAACCGAGGTACTATCCGGCGCGTAGGAGTAATAGTTTGGACAACACTGAACAGAGGTCGCACCATGAACGACCAGAAGACCATAGAACAGATCGGCAAGTAACCACCTTGAGCATCCCGAATGAGGCATCCAATAATATGGCTCAAAGAAACAATGATGCCGAGCCTTTAAACGGGCACAGGCAGTAAGAAATAATCAGAACCCATTACTGCTTCTGACTACTGGGTATGATAATGAGAATGAGTGCAATATCGTAAATAATCACAATCGTATTACCATCATCGGGTGCAACTATCTGAAAGACATCAGACAGGAGTTATGGAAGAGGATAACAGGAGTCCCACCAATAACTTCAATAATGAAATTATACATGTTGACGCCAAGGTAGAAGGCATCCCAGCCAAGTTAATGATCGATACTGGGTCAAACGTATCAATAATAAATACGACGGAACTGGAGAGGATACAGCAAGAGTGCGGAAGAACTTTACCAACATTGCCGTTGAATAATATTGTTTTGTTGGGAGCAACCGGCCGACAAAACAAAACTATACGTAGACAAGTCTCCGCCAGTGTGATGAGCTGTGGTATAGCGATTGACATGGAATTCTTGGTGGCGAGCGGTCTGCCATTTAATATACTGGTCGGGTGTGATGTGCTTAGGAGAAATTCCGCCATCATTGACCTAAGAACTGAAACGTTATCACTGTTTTCTAGCGGACATACTTGGACGGCAAACTTGGTGGGTAGTGACCAAGTCGTTCCCGATAGTATCCATCAGCAAATCCGAAAAATCAATTACATCCAACCAACATCCATAATTGAACAGAGAATAGACAACACATCCAATGAGGATTTATGGTCGCAAAAAATCCAGGAGATCAGGGATTTCCGGAGCGGTATAACTGGCGAAGGTTTAACAACAAACCAAGCGAACAAATTAATCGATATATACAATAAATACAAATCAGTCTTTTCTGATGAGCCCGGTAAAGTGAAGAATTTCCAGTGTACTCTACAATTCCGAGACACTGTAGACTTTAACCGGAAGTCTTACCCCATAGCGCAATCACGAAAGCAGGCAGTAAGAGCTGAAATAGAGCAAATGATTAACCGTGACATTATAGAGAGTAGCCATTCCCCTTACACAAGTCCTATCGTGGCTATTCCTAAGAAAAACGGACAAGTCCGTTTATGTTTAGATGCGCGCGAGATAAATAAAATGATCATAAATGACAGGACTTCGCCCGGTGAGATTGAGGAGATCTTAAAACGGTTCCACGGTACCAAATACTTCACTACCTGGGATACGGTGTGCGGATACTGGCAGGTGGAATTACATCCACAGAGTCGCCAGTATCTGGCCTTTATATTCGAAGGGCGGAACTACCAGTTTAAGAGGTTGCCCTTCGGACTGGTAAACTCAGTCGCAGTCTTTGTGCACTGCATGGATCAAATACTTGGCCAAGAAGCACTAAAATTCACCACCGTATACGTCGATGACTTGCTAGTGTCCTCAGAAACTTGGGAGGAACACTGCTACCGTGTGGAACATGTCTTACAGAAGCTAGCAGCAAACAATATTACTCTGAAGTTAGCAAAGTCTCATTTTATTGCTAAAGAGATACAATTCTTGGGCTTCATATTAAATGATAAGGGAATCTCACCGTCGGCTGAAAAAGTCGAAGCAATTCAGAACTTTCCTACACCAAAGAATCGAAGGCAGTTACAGTCGTTCCTGGGACTCTGTAACTACTACCGCAAGTTCCAGGAAAAGTACTCCGAACTGACTGCCAGATTCCAGCCACAACTGTCATCTAAAAATAAATGGATCTGGGGTAATGAACAACAAAACATATTGACTCTCATAAAACAAAAATTTCTTAAACATATTATACTCCGTCACCCAGATTTTAACAAGCCTTTCTTTCTTAATTGCGATGCCAGTGACATCAGCCTTGGCACTACTTTATATCAAGAGGATGAGGAGGGCGAGCATCTTGTAATCTGTTTTGCCAGCAGAGCTCTGAACCAGAGTGAGAAAAACTATCATGTGACAGAGAAGGAGTTATTGAGTGTCGTGTTCGCGTGCGGAAAGTTCCGTACATATATTCTGGGTTATCCCGTTACCGTCCGGACAGACCATAAATCTATCTCGTTCCTTAAGAGATGTAAGCTGAGCCATGGAAGGTTAACGCGGTGGATACTATTGCTGCAAGAGTACGACCTGAAATGGGAGTATATCGCCGGAAGGAAGAATGTCGTCGCGGACGTATTGTCTAGAGTTGACATTGACAAGCAGACGTTCGAGGGGGAGAAGGAGAGTATTCTGAAAGTGTACCATATTCTCAGCAGCAGCGCCGGTCTACAATCAGTTCTAGAACAACTAAGCACACACCAACAAGCTGACCCGAAATTAATTAATATTATCTCAAGATTGGAAGCAGGAGATGACACCATATCCCGATATTATACTATACATAAGGGAATCCTGTTTTCCAAACCATCATTATTTAAGGAGGAGTGGAAGGTAATAATTCCAACCCATATCGAGAAAGAGGTAGTGATCAGTTATCATGTTCGATATGGGCATATGGGCGCTTTAAAGGTGGTAAAGGCCCTGGAAGAAAACTGTTATATAAAGGACATCAATCGGAAGGTACGGAGGTATATTAGAAACTGTCGCATCTGCCAACTCGTAAAAACTAATAACGAGAAAAGAGAAGGGCAGATGATTCCAATAACATCACAGTTCAAACTTGAGAAAGTATTCCTGGATATCTGCGGACCATTTCCCCGCAGTGGAGGCCGCCACCGATACAGATATATCGTCATCATTATGGACCATTACACTAAGTTCGTAAAGCTATACCCAGCAAATCGGGCGACTGCGAAGAAAGTTCTTAATATCCTGATCGACCAGTACTTCCCAACCGTCGGAAAACCGGTATCGATCATAACCGACCACGGAACGCAATTCAAGGGGAGGAGATGGCGGGATACACTGCTATCCATGGGGGTTCACACATACAAGACATCCGTATACCACCCAAGCAGTAACCCGGCCGAAAGAGTCTTGCGAGAGGTGGGGCGCCTATTAAGAACATATTGCCATGATCAGCAGAGAAGGTGGCAAGAATACTTGGAGGCCACTGAAGAATTCCTCAACCTGGCCTACCATCCAGCCATAGGAATAACCCCATACTCCGCAATGTACGAGAGACAACCCCCTAGAGAAATTGCAGACATCTTGGAGTTCCCAAGAGAACATAAATATAAATTCAATAAAATTCAATTTTGTAATAAGGTGGCCGAAGATCAGGAGAAACGGCGGAACAAATACAATAAATGCATGGGTAAGGTTATTCATTATACCATTGGAGAGAAGGTGTTGTTGAAGAATAGGGAATTACCCAGTTCCCTAGAAGGGATAACAAAAAAGTTATTGCTCCTGTATACTGGTCCCTATATCGTATCAAAAGACAATAACAACAACACCTACGAAATCAAAGAAATAAGTTCAAGTAAAGTCAAGGGTGTTTTTAACCAGGCATCCATGAAGAAATTTTATGATTAAAAAATCCTCTAAATTCTAAAAAGGTGTAAGTTCACCTTACATACCAAGAAAATGTGAAAAAACTTTATGGCTAGAATAGAAGAGAAGAAGTTTAAAAACATAAAATCCTCTAAATTCTAAAAAGGTGTAAGTTCACCTTACATACCAGGAAAATGTGAAAAAACTTTATGGCTAGAATAGAAAAGAAGAAGTTTAAAAACATAAAAACCTCTAAATTCTAAAAAAAAAAAAATAAGTTCACCTTACATACCAGGAAAATGTGAAAAAACTTTATGGCTAGAATAGAAGAGAAGAAGTTTAAAAACATAATAACCTCTAAATTCTAAAAAAATGTAAGTTCACCTTACATACCAAGAAAATGTGAAAAACTTTATGGCTAGAATAGAAGAGAAGAAGTTTAAAAACATAAAAACCCCAAAATTCTAAAATACATGTAAGCCAATCTTACATAAAGATTATTTGAAAGAAATTATTTGAAAAGAAGAATAATATAAGAAGAGTTTGAAATAAGTCAACAAAATTTTAAACATAAATGAGATCACCTTACATACCAATTATTTAAGAAAAACTTTATGGCGATGATAGAAGAAGAAGAATTAGAGTTTAAAACCACAAGATTCTAAACATCCGTGAGATCACCTTACATACCAATTATCTAAGAAAAACTTTATGGCTATAATATAATAATAAAGAAGGAGAGAATTTAGAAATAAAACCATCTAAGGTCAAAAAACAAATAAGGACAGTTTACTAAATATTTATTTGAAGAGAAACATTTTAACAATAATACCAAGAGAGTTTAGAAAAATAAAACCAGCCAAAAAACATATAAGCCCACCTTACATACAAATTATTTGAGAAAACTTTATAGAATAACATAAGAAGAATGAATTTTGAATTATGAATAAATCAAGTTTCCCAAACCAAGTATAAGTACAACTTACCAACCAATTATAAATAAAACACTATGGTGTGATAAACTGATGAGATTTCCTACCAGATTTATGGTAAGCATAGAAGATAATTACCATGGTAACAAAGGATCATAATGGGATGAATAAGAGGAAACAGAATTAGAATTAAAACAATTAATTCTAGACAGTATAATCCTGTCTAAGTTCAATATGAAGAGTGAAAACCTTTCCGTAAAATGTTGTTGAAGGAAATAAAAAAGAAAAAATTCTTTAATACAATTTAAGTGATTGAATAAAATAAAGTACAAAAACTTCTTTGGAATTATGAGAGAATGAAACTTTAAGTGGTATGAGAAGAAAATATGACCTCATAATGAAATTAATAAAAAAAAAAACAGCATTTGCAAGTATAATCGCAATGACCGGAATAATGTGAAAATAATGTCAAAAATGTATGTAATTAAATTAATTAATATAAAATGATTTATAAATTAAATGACAATTATGATAATGACAGTTATAAAAAATTCTAGAAAATAGAACAAGTGGAAATTTTAAGAAACAAGAAACAGTCTAAAAATGTCACAAAGATATGCTACTACAAATAATGCAGATTATAATGAAAAAAACCAGAAGGTAATAAAGAATTTATAACCAAAAGATTTATATGATAATAAAAGTATAAAAAGGTAATAATAGAAGAACTTCCTACCATAATATCAAATGAAAGAAACATCCAGATAATAAGTCAGATGAACAACTGAGATAGAAATATTAAAATCTCTGAGAAGTATAATAAGTAATAAGTGAAGTATCCCAAAGATATTTTTTTAAATAGTAACAAATGTGTACTATTCTGAATAATTTTTTTAATCTGTCTGATGATAATTCCAGCAGGATTAATATATTTTTTGAGCAGAGATGATTTGCCTCTGTACTCAAATATGTGTGAAGTATTGGACAGCAGAGGAAAGTAGCGTACAGTGCCTCTCTGAACTGAACCAGCTCACAAAGTAGGGAACGATAGGGAGAAAATATCCCAAGGAGAAAATACTAAGAAGAAATATAAAAATGAAATAATAAATATGAAACTCAGAAGACTATTACTATCAAGGAAGATCAAGTGAGAGTGATATAAACTCAGATATAAATAAGAGAACTTTAAAATGGAAGGAAGTCCAAAATAATAACAAACTTTGAATAATTATCATAAGCAATTGTTTCAGACAAAGCAAGTATAGTCTGAAAAAATTACTTCTGGAGAAGGGCATTCTGTAGCGTGACAGAAAATCCACTACATTTTAAGTCATATGAAATCATAAAGTTTAATTACATCAACAAATGTTGTAATAATATTAAATGACATTTAAATAAATCAGAGGAATGAAACACAATAAGATAAAAATCCTCACTACATAATATATCAAAACCACTGTTAAAAGAAACCAAAGAAAGTATTGAAGCAACTCATCAACTCATAGTACCATACCAGTAAGTTACCCAGGAAGCTCAGAGCAGTAAACCAGTTACATAAGACAATATCCCGAAAAAAGAGACTCAATCAAAGAGTGGTGAATACCGAAATACCCTAAAAACAAGAAGAGGGAAGAATAAAGTTTGTGAACAGGAAGAAAACAATACCCTGAAACCTGTATAGAAGAATAAAATCAGTTCAGTGAAGAAATTAAATACTCCAAACTAAACCTCAGTCGTGATAACACCAAGTACCTTGGTTTACCCAAGAATGAGGTAAGAAGACCAGAAGAGTGAAGACTAGACGAGGGACAAGAATGAAAACTAGAAGAGGGACAAGAATGAATACCAGAAGGAAGATAGGAAGAAGGACAAGAAGGAAGACAGGAGGAGAGGAAGACATAGTATGAAAGAAACACCGTAGTAAAACCTATTATTATATAAACTACTATCAATCCCAAACCCACAAAAACTATGCCAAAGAAAGTATAACATACCCAAAATCTTATAAAAATGTAATTATTGAGAAAACTAAAGTGTTGTATAGCGTTATAAGAAGTGCACCGGCTAAAGCTATTGTGTAATAAAGAAAATAAACTAGTCTTAACGGTCCATGATGACTAAAGGTCTGGTCTGAGATAATAAGACTCAGAATATCAGAACCAACAGTGAAAGTGAATTTGTATAAGTGTTTTTTAAAAAAAGCAATAAACTTAAAGTTGGTGATACTATAACTTAGTAGTATGCTATATCACAACTTTAAAATCTAAATAATAAACAGCATAATAAAATAATAAAATGGAAGGTTTCCAGTATTTTATTATTTTAATGTAAGTCTTTATTTACAAGACATTTGTAAAAAATGATAATAAATAGAATATGGGAATTAATGTTTGCTGATGTGGGGGATCACAATAATAATGATTTAAACCAAAAAGGACTGGTACTAATATAGTATGAATAAGTGTAACATGTTTAAATAGACTGTTATTTCACAGTCCTAAAATCAATGGGTTAAATAAATGTATTTGTAAGGTTTATTAGAAAACAAGATTTATGTTATGTGTTTTAAAAAGAATTATGTTTGATAAATAATAACCTACATACCAGTAATAATGTACTAAAAGGTATGCTATGTTAGATTAAAAATAGTTAAAAGAGATATGTTTAAGCTGTATCTGCAATATGTTAAATTGTGCAGATTACTAAACAATGTTCATAATTAATTATTTTAATAACTGTAGTGTTAATTAACTACTACACAAAACAATAAGTTATAGATAATGTTATTTTCATATAATTGTAATTATGTAAAGTCAGAGGAGGAAATAAGTTTAAATTATTTGAGAAAGAAAGAAATATAAAATTCTAAAATCTAGGCCATTTGGTGAAATCAGAGAACCAGTATAAAATAATATAATTCACTTATAAATCCTGTAAACTACCCAGATTTATATAAGATAACACAATTAACTACTACTAGGAATGATCCTATGAATTAAAATGACAATAAGGAAATATACCTTAACATTTTGTAAATTGTCAAAATATATAAATTAATTAATTTTAGAGAGCAATATCAAATCTACAAATTAACACAAAAAACCAGTTCAAAGGTGTAATTTATATGTATTTAAGGAAAGGAAGGGAAATATGACTAATTAAAATTTATTATAATAGTATTAATAATATTTAAAATGGAAGGAATTTTGTATAAAGACGGAAATCCAATTTTGAGCCTATATTTCCAAAGTGTGAACAAAATTTGTTAATTTCCACAAAATGTCTACAGATATGGACTATAATACATCAATTTAAAGGGAATAAGATGATTAAACTAATAATAAGATTAGTAATTCATAAAAGTAAGGAATAAAATAGAAAAATTCCATATATAATGTAATATTTTCTAATGTGTATGAAGTCGAAAAATGTTAACAAACTTTTTCAAGGATTAACTGGGCAAGATTTATGACCAAGTTAATTAGTCTTTTGTTGAATATCAAGCTGAATAGGTGTGTGACAAAAACGTTCTTAAAATCGAGTCGAACATGATGCTAACGTTTAGCCATTGAAATCAGTGAACGGGAGTTAGACAAATTAGACACTTTTTGAAGCCAATACTATAAAAACATTCACGACAATAGTGAAAACAAACATCTAACTTCACTATACGAGTGACAGTAAACAGTAAAACATTATATTACAACTGATTCACTCTACAAACCTAACCGTAACTTGAAAACTTAACCGTAATAGTTGAACAAATAGAAAATAAACTAACTAACGCAAGTTTACACAGAACACTTCACCAGAATACACCAAATAGATTAACAGACATATTACACCAGTGCGGGGACATTTTAGACCTTGATGAAGGTAATTTTATAGTAATTTTCTGACTCGACGCATATGCAATAGCCAAGACTAACCCAAGGAGCGGCCATCTTGAAAACGAAACCTGCCTACTACATCGTAGTCACTGACGTCACATCAGTCTTCATTGGTTCGACAAAACATTTATTCTAATATCATAACCTGAATTATTTAAATACTATTAAATAGTAATTATTGTATTTATGTGTTAATTGTTAATGTTATACTTTCTCGTCACCCTTCTCTGACTATTAATCCTAATCGCTCAAAGAACCTGTCTTTTAATATAATATAACATAAAATTTTGTTCTGTATGACACAATCGATAATTCCTGAGACAGAGTCGATAATTGCTCTCCATCGATAAAATATCGATTATTTATTTAAAATTGTCAATAAATCTTTATATTTCCATTATTTTGTATCTGTACTTATTTCACAGGGTAATTTAAGGGTATTTATAAGGCTGAAGGCATTAAGTGAGAAGAATATATTCTATTTTGAACAAGATATTGGACCAGTAAGGAAGGTCACCAATCGATCATTACCTGGAGTTAATCTATTTAACTCCAGACTTGGTGCAAATCTTCAAGAAGTGCTCGACGGTCAATAAATACCTACCTGTTATTAACATTTTACCAGAACCTTTTAAAAAGCAGATTTATCTTGTATACATACCTCTATAAACATAAACAAAATTATTTTATTGTTTGGAAATTCTATTATTATTAAAATTTCCATTTTATTTTTATTCTTTTGTAACGACCGGCATACAGCGGTCTGGTGACCTAGTGGCTAGCCCAAACAGTGGGGCTTGATCAGATTACAGCCATATATAGGGTCTTCTTACAAAGTGACGAACCCAACACGGGGCTTTAAGGAAGAAGGCAGTAACCTAAAGGTCGTCTTGTTACAATATATATATATATATATATTGCAAGGGTAACAGGTAGTTAGCCGACCAGACTTGCAGAAAAGAATGCTCCATTAGTGATTACATACATTTATTGATTTTGTATCTTACACGATACTTGAATTTAAATGTTTTCTTGTTATTTAAACAATGATATTAATTTAACTGTTCAAGTTTTTCTTTTAAACATGATACTATTTGCAAAGTTCAACAATTTTCTTTTGACAGCTTTATATTATTTAAAAATCAAATTTAGTTCTTAAATTTTGCTTTCCTGAATTCTCGCCTTCGTTGTTGCCCAGGTCGAAAATCTCGTTCCCGGTCTCCAGCGATCCGTCGTCCGTGTTCCACGTTCCAGCCACCACCTCTAGGAATTGCCCCGCGTCTCGGTGTCCGTCTCAGCCGCCACGATCAGCAAACGGAGTTCAGGAACGGTAGTAGAAAATCTCGTACACCGTGGTTGCTCCCAGCCGAAACTCGCTGCTTCCTGGACTCTACGGGCCCCAAGGACTGCCTGAATGGATGTTGGACTAAACGAAGAGTACTGTGCAACCGCCCTCAATGAGTGCTACGTGAAGACTGCTGTTATTTCCTCGTACACTGAAACTGCAGCGAATAGGGTGACATCATAGTTTACCTGCGCACAGACGTATATCCTATACGCTCCATGTTATAAGTAGGAACATTCTGGACACACCACGTGCTGCAAATTGTACTTCCGTTTTCCCGATTTTTCTAGAACAACGTTTTCACTACACATGAATAAATTAAATTAACCTCTAAAATATATCGTAATTACAATAAATCGTAACTCATATGCAAGTGAGTATGCACAATTGTTGCGTGTTTACCATTTGCTAATTACCATTGTTCACACCTCCTTCTAACACTTCTCTCAAACACTAAACTACAGCTTCATAGTTTTTATATCGTCTGATAACTAATTTATACTATTATTCTTAAATCTTAGAAATATATTTACTTTCAATCACACCCCAATTGTCCCGGGCACCCATTATAGCTGGTCATAATTATGCTTTACACATTCACATATGGTGTGACCGCCTGTCACATTGCATAAGCCTCCAGGTTGATAAAAAAAATTTATTTTCCTCGAAAATTAATTTTTTTTTTCTTTTGTTTTCAAACTTAAAAACATTCTCCTAATTCAACATCTGAAACAAACGATATAACCCAAAACATAACATAACCAATACAATAAATTTCAGTAAACTAAAACATAATTAATCCTACTTCATATCTTATATTCATACTATGCAATGTAGCAAATATGTACAGTGGTTTCCATATTATCACCCAGCCAATATAATGTCCAGCCAATCATACATTGTGGTTTTCCATAAGCGAGTTGCGTATCTGAAAGGCATAACTATTGCATGTGCATCCTATCATATTATTATTATTCTCATTATTATACTCAGGGTCTTATTTATGGATTCGGTAGTTCACGAGGGTAATATTTCCTCAATGATGCGCCATGATATTTTCCGATAACTTTGTTTTGATCCACAACGATGAAAGTATTCCTGCCAACCCGTTCTCTCAATTTATATGGACCGTTAAACAATCTAAAGAACTTAGCTGACGTGTTGTCTTCAGATCGGCCTACAGGATTTGCCTTAAGAAGGACCATTTCTCCTTCCAGAAACTTCAGAGTGTTATGAGCGTCACACCCGTGCCCGTTGATCAGCCCTTTGTTCTATCCGGGTTTTGGCGATGTTCTGTTTTATGTGCAACGGTAGCGGTAGGTTCTGTGTCTCTAGTTTTTTTATATATCTCTCCCAAAATGTGATAGGTTGCTTACCTGACTGCAGCTCTTTAGGTGTAAAGCCCGTAGTGGTGTTATAGTTCTCATTAAGTGACTGCTTGAAGAACCGTATGTAATTTGGCCACATGTTCTGTGAGTTATGACAGTAAGTCCGAAACAGTCGTCCCAGATCCTTGTTTATTCTTTCAACAAGTTTACCCTGGGGTCGCCGAATAGCCGTAAGGATAGGTTGGATACCATTCGTTTCGAGGGTAGTAGGCCACAGCACATTCTGTAACTGCTTTCCATGGTCACTAAGTATCCTCTTAACGATTCCATTCTCTGGGGTATACTTCTTGAGAATAGCTGTTAACACCACTTTGGTTGTTGGTCGGGTTACAGGGTAGAGTCTGACATTTTTGGTGAAGGCGTCCATGCATACAATCAGAAGCCTCAATCTGCGAAGACCTAGCGGAAGTGGACCTAAGAAATCAACACACAGTAACTCACCTTTCCCTTGAGTGACAATTCCCTGCTACTCAATATATGTGTGCATAATTGGAGATTTTGCAGTTTGACACTCATGGCATGTCTTCAAAATATTTCGAATTTTCCGCACCATATTGTTACACACAAAGTCCTTCTTGAGTGCTAAGTAACACCGATACGGACCAGCATGTGCTAAGCTTTCATGGCATGCCCATGTTATTTGCTCTACCATGCTAATAGGAAGAACAATTTTCCATTTTTCATCCATCAATTTATATAAAATATCATTATTACAATAGTACCGCGGCTTTTCTTTACGGAGTATGCTTGTTTTTATTTTTCTGATGTTAGGGTCGGTGTTTGTTCTAAATGGACATTAGCTAACCGCTGACGTAACTCTGACGTTATCTCGTATTGCATAGCTAATATTTTCACGTTACTAGGATCAGACTCATGCTCTTCAACAAACTCAGTAGCGTGCCTACTCAGTGTATCCGCTATTTTGTTATTACTAGCTTTATTATATCTAATAGTAAAGTCGTATTCCTGAATCGTCATTATCCAGCGAGTCATGCGGGCGTTGGTTAGTCTACATTTTATAAGAAAGCATAATGCTTGGTTATCTGTATGAATCTCAAAGTGTGTGCCGCATAGATAATACCGGAATTTATTCAAAGCTTAGATAACTGCCAATATTTCCTTTTCCGATGTAAAATAGTTTTTCTCGGCGCCCTTCAGTGTACGGTTTATATACTAGGTAACACAATGTTCTCCCTTAGTGTCACGCTGGTATAACACAGCACCGATAGCAGTATCACTAGCATCGGTTTGCAAAACATAAGTTCCTTCGTCATTGATGAAATAAGTGTAAATTAATTTTAAATAGGTCCTTAATATTCTCAAATGCTATTTGACGTTTATCTTCCCACTTCCACTTATGCCTCTTTTGAAGTGATTCTAATAAGGGTGTTATTGTTTTAGAATAATTCGGCGAGAAACGAAGATAGTATCCAGTTAACCCGAGAAAAGCTCTAACATCTTTAACCTTTTTAGGTGTTGGGAACTTAACAATACTATCTACTTTCTCTGCTAATACCATCCGCATTATGACATGCCACAAGAATTTAATTTCAAATTTAATAAATTCACTTTTAGATTGCTTCAAAACTAGTTAGCCTTTCGGAGCTTATTCAGCACTATGTCGAGGTGTTTTAAGTGTTCCTTGAACGATTTAGACACGACTAGGATGTCATCCACAAATATGCTGACAAATTCCTCTATCCGGGACCCAGTGCTAGGTCTAAACATTTATTAATTGCAGCTAGACTTGTCACGAGTCCAAATGGTACGACTTTAAATTGATAGCTTTTGTTTTTATAGAGGAACGCAGTATATTTGCGACTCTTCTCATCCAAAGGAATCTGCCAGAAACTGCTGGTAAGGTCAAGCCTCGTCATGTATTGAACACCTTGACAATTAATAAATAAGGTATCAACATTTGGAGCGCAGTCATAAATTTTCTTAGTGATATTGTTTAAATTTCTCATATCAAGGCATAGCCGGATATCTCCCGTTTTCTTTTTAACAACAACAAAAGGATTGAGGAAATCGCTTTCCGACCGTTCAATGATCTTATTCTTTAACATTTGCTGTATCTCAGCATCAACTTGCTGTTGGTACGCCTTAGGGATGGGGTAAGTACGACGTACGAATTTAGATTCCTTGGTCAACTCAATCTTTTGCGTATACACATTTGTGACTCTAGGTTGCTCGCAAAATACATATGAATGTTTCATTATCAAGTTACTTAATTCTTTAGTTTGCTGTGGATTTAAACGATTATTAATGTCCTTGGTATGGTCAGTTTTAATCGCTATGTTGGGCCGCCGTATCTCAATCGGGTTATAAGTAGGTCGCTCGCCTTTGTTTATTTTGTTATCATTAAGGAACTTCTGATATGTACGTCCGTTTATAGCCCAATGCATGATACCGTTAGCCAACTAGACCTGTGCTTGACATTTCTTAGAACGTCCACTCCGAGCACCACATTACAATTAATTTCGTTATTATTACTACGGGGATATTCATTTCCAATTTATCGTATTTTCACGTGATATACATTTGCCCAGTGGAAACCGTTTTATTTTTATCCGCCGTCTGAATCTGCAACTTATTCGTGGGTAATATTGCAGTGTTTTTAAAATATTGTTACAATAAGATCTGTATGCGTCTTAAGGCACACGTTGGTGTAGTCAATTCGTAACGATAAAAGTGTTAAGTTTCGTTAAAGTTCAAGTTGCGTCGTAATTTCGTAATTGTGATTTTCCCGTTTCTTGGCGCCAAATTGTTTGTTCAAAAACAATTAAAAAGTTTTATAATTCCTTCGCTTAGCGTAACCGTATCTCTCGCTGGTTGTAGTCGGAGAAATTCAAATCTGTTTTCCCGCGATGTCTTACCAACCTGTATTTCTTGTAGACAAAATTTTACGGTGCTATGTTAATGAAGTAAACACATAAAGATTAATAATTGAAATGATGAACAGGTATTAAAATAAGTATTGGTTTATTAATGGTCAGTTTTGCTGTTAATAATTACGATGACATGAAATTATAAAAATATATTACTTTTTTGTTTGTTATGCTCCGGCTATAAAGAAGTTACCACTCAGCGGTTGGCTATTTTGACTAGGGTCATTGTTGACACACTAAGATGTCTAATTTATTTTATTCAGACATTTGCTCATTCAAAAAGTTCTTTTGATTACAGCAAAAAGATTACAAAATGATTTTTGAAAGTACAATCCTTGACATCAAGATAATTAAATATTATGATCTTTCTTAACAAAAGTTTTCTTAGGTTTTAAAACAATAGTGTGTTCACTTTACAAACATAGGTTAAGTTCGAAATTGTGCATAAATCGTTGTTTATTTCTC
The DNA here is from genome assembly GCA_034769895.1 of Magicicada septendecula. Classification (NCBI taxonomy): domain Eukaryota; kingdom Metazoa; phylum Arthropoda; class Insecta; order Hemiptera; family Cicadidae; genus Magicicada; species Magicicada septendecula. The sequence continues at coordinate 590,534,598 of CM068368.1, read as the reverse complement.
AAAGTGTTAATAATGACTTTGAATACTCTTTGGTAATTATGACAATTCTCATCAATGCTGATATTGCGGTGATATATTTTTTTCTATTCTTCTATGTTATATAAACACGAGAAAAATAATTTTAAACGGCGGTCGAACCTATTTACGGAGAAAAAAATTAAATTTTTACTCCCATAAGAACGCATGCAATGGTGAATGAGCGCCATATTGACTGTGTAGACGGTGAGAAATGACATAGGTCCATCTGTTGTTGACGCGTGACGCTTTTTCAAAACATACTTTACATGACTCTTACATGTTCAAAATTGCGTTGAGCCCAAACGGCGGTTTAAAGCTTTGCGTTGAGCCCATCGCGAGTTTATTATTTGTAACCTCGGAGGCGCTGAAGGCGCCGGAGACTAAAGCATGTGCGGTGAGCCGGCTACCCAAAATCACTCTCAGCGGTGGATACTGTAGGAAACTGATGAGCCGGGCACCCAGGATCCGAAATGTAATGCTTTGGATTGTAGGCAGTTGAATTACATTAAGGCAAAAGTGAATAATTATGACATTTCTCACCGTCTACACAGTCAATATGGCGCTCATTCACCATTGCATGCGTTCTTATGGGAGTAATAATTTAATTTTTTTTCTCCGTAAATAGGTTTGACCGCCGTTTAAAATTATTTTTCTCGTGTTTATATAACATAGAAGAATAGAAAAAAATATATGTCACCGCAATATCAGCATTGATGAGAATTGTCATAATTACCAAAGAGTATTCAAAGTCATTTTAAGTTTATTAACTTTAAATTGCCTGAAGGGCTGTTAAACACACTTTAATTTTTTTCAAATAAATTACAAAGTTCAATATTCTAGATAACTCTTAATAATAGTATCGGCTAAAAATTTGCTCAGTTGACAGGTTCAGTTTAATGATTTTACAATATCACAAGGTCGTGAATTCTTTGAACTTCCAAGATTTATCAAAATGATGCCTTACAAAATTTCTTAACCTAGTGTAAACTTTTTAAGTTAACAATATTCGTATTGAGAATGACGTATGGTAAATTGGTTTCCTACTAGGAATATATTTTAGTTAATTAAACGTCAGAGTTCAGTAATTACTAAGATTTTTTCCTTATTTTGTTGTGAATTACAAGTATTCTGGTTGTTTTGTAGTTCAGTTATTTGAAAAAATATACCAGATCATTAATTAAATATTTGGTTAAAAACTTACAGTGTCCGTCGAAATTATTTTCTTTCACTGCCTTTAATTTAATTTATTTAATTAAATAAATTTTTCACTAATACTCCACAATTCACTTCACTGATTTAATAAAATTTTATTCTTCGTTGGTACTTTTCACGTGTTGCTGATAACTCGGCGTTCTAACCACAAATGTGCTTCGTCGTGTAGTCGATCAATTCTTCTTCTGCAAGTTCGTTGACGTGGATTATTTTATCACTCGTTGGTAAAAAAGTTTACTGATTTTATTTACTCCGCACTTGGTTTAATAATACTGCTTGATTAGGTAATATGTTTGAAAATTGTAAAGTCGATCTGAGTGGATTCCGTCTTCAGTGATCTGAGAAAAAACTGATCCTCTGGCTTGGAGGCTTGCCGTATTTATAGTCCAGCCAATTGCATTGTGTTACCTGATGCTTATTACGTCATTTTTCTATTAATTTCTTACGCACTTCCGTTGTTATAATGAAAAAATTGTTCGAGAAGGTACTAGAACGTGTCTTATCGAACCTCATAGAACAAATTTAATTTCCGGCAAACATTCCATAGCGTCTGTTTTTCTTCTTCTTCCTCTTGAATTAATTTTTAGGAATTCCCTATTTGATTCTGGTTTCGTTCAGATAACTTTACAGGACTACTTACAGTGTAAATTTGATTATTATTATTATTGAATTCCTTGCGATCAACTGATTAATTTGGTACCAGTTAAGCCTGGTTTCGAAGAGGTTAACTTTAAAAAAATACAAAAATTTTATAATCTTACCTTGTGATGATTTAATACAATTCATCATAGTCCACCTATTTTGGACAATTAGGTGTCTTACACCTTACTTAAACATGGATACATAATGTGAGTAATTATACATAACAAAATTGATATCTTTAAAATAACATAATATATGAATAATGGTGAATAAACAATGACCTTGGCTTAGGCCTAACAATTTTTACATTACTAATTATTAATTTGTGACATTATTATTTTATGAAACAGGTTGTTCTTGGTGTTCAATTCTAGCTTAGGCTTTGGTCCATTATCACGACCAACTCCTGTTTCATAATATACAGTATTTTAAGAGCATTATATGATAGCATCATTTTCCACTCATCTGGGCTGGTTGTATTGATTTGGTCAATAATACGTTTATTTTTGCAATAATTCTTATTGAATTGATATTACCATCAGCTGAGAAAATTGGTTCTAGTTTAATCTCATTTCTTTACATCTTATTTGCATATACTTTAGCGTTTTAAACATTAAATAATTGAATTATGACACATTTACTCTATCTGTTTTGACATCATACACTATGGTTCAGCTAACGTCTGATATAACTTATACATTCAGGTTTATTACCTAATGATATCTTTAGGTCTATTGACTTTACACTCTTGTGCAACTTTGAAAAGTAATTTGGTTGCATTTTGACAATATATTAGTAATAAATTAAATCAATTTAGATGCATAGTACTTGCAACTATTTTTACATGGTTTTTTATTATTTTCTATAACTTTCATGTATTTTAAAAGTTCCTTTATTTAACATAAAACGTTCATCTTAATTTACTTGACATTCGGATATTATTATCTTTTGGTTTTTTGATAATTGATTTTTTCATTATTCTGAGTGCTGGTCACACACCCAATACATAATTGTTATTGTAAATTTCTAATATTTGTTTACAATTTTGTATTATTCTATTTATGGATCTAAGCCATTTGGTAATTCTTGTTGACATTTTTAACTATATATTGTTTTCAGTATGAGTAATAACGCTGTAACAATTCTATTTTTATGCCTTATTCTGAGCTAATTCTTGAAACATTGTGACATTCATTCTGTCACTTACAACGGCTATTTCTTAATACTATTGGTTTTATTAGTACACTTCACTTCCACAGTCTATGGGGTGTCGTTATGGTCAAAGTTTAAGTCCTTTTACTGGCTCTGTCAATAACCTAGACTTTAATACCAGTTGTTTGTTTGATGTATTAAACCTGTTTGGCTTTCAATTATATTAATTATTTGATTTCTTTTATTTACTTTATATTCTTTATGTGTTATTATTTATGGAACGTCTCGTGACGTTACAATATATATATATATATATATATATATATATATATATATATATATATATATATAGTAGCATGACAGAAAATCCATCTTATTATAAGACCAAAAAAGAAGCAAAAATAGAATTTAACATAGATTATTAAAAAACCAAACTAGCAAAAAAAAGGAAAAGTATTATAATAATTAATCAAGAATAAAAGTAAAATGAAATCCGAAATTAAAAGAAGTTAAGTTCATTAAAACCAACTTAAGTGAAAATCCAACTTATATAGTTTATATACCCAGGTAGAATAGGAGCAGTTAAGAAAAAACCATATATAAACCAAAACCACCGAATAAAAATATAACCAGTAAGCACATAAAAACAAAACTCCCAACAAAGTATAACAAAAAAAGTACAATACAGTAGAAAAAGAAGAAACTATGTAAATTAAATATAAGTAGAAATATTAGATATATGATGGAAAGTGTACAAAGATAATTTAATTTGATTGTGAAAAAATTACACACAATAATCCCATTTAAGTGATGTTCTATATTCCCCAATGACTAGATAAAATGGCTAGAAATCAAATTTGTGAATATAGTGAATAGTGAGGGTAAATCCCTAAATTAAAACAAAAACAGCAGAAGACTGCATAATAATTGATTTTAATAAACTGTTTAAATAAAAACAGATGTGTTTTGTTTATGTTAGCAGTTCATTGACTCAAAGGATTGAAGGTTTGAGATTAAGTTTATTTTTTTTAATACAATATCTTTATTATATTTTAATGATGTCATAATAAACATTGTTGTAATTAAGTAAGGGCAATTTAGTTAAGATTTTATTAGAATTGTATGTCAGAAAGGGTATTAGCAAGCTGAAATAATATTAAAATTTGTAATTGAACTAACATAAAAATTTAGGCCAAATGGTATCTCTCACCAACATTACAATTAGTAAATAAGTTAATAAAATTAATTAAATGAATGAAAATTGTCGAATGTAAATCACTAACCATGTATAATAACTGTAACAACACTTAGTGAAAGTAATTAAGGAATGTATAAGATATTATTAGTAAAAATGCAAGTGTAATAACACTGGAGTCTAAAGAAAAGTCTAAATTGAAGATAGTATTCAAATTAGCTAACCAAATTATCAAATTACTGAGAATTAAAGAACCCAAACCATAATAATTCAATCAATGATCTTGTTCAATGATAATTAGAATCTAACATAAATTGTCAACCATTTAATGTGGAAAGAAGTAAAGTAGTTAAGGCCTACAACCAAATATACTGTAAATATGACTTTTTGAGTTCAAAAATACAATAAAATATATCATGTGTGGTATTAAATGATGCAGAATTAAATAAGGAATTTGATTATGTAATTAGCATTTAAAAGAATAAATAATAAGCAAAATGTAATTTATAATATAATGTAAAATTCAATTCTTTTGTACAACATCATATATGAGGCTTAAGCGTCAGCTGATTTAAAACAATGAAAATTTACTAATAAATCAGCCAGGACCTTTTGTATGATGAAGAAAAAACGAGAGTTGACTGTTAAACGTCGAGGTGAACACATTGGAAGAATGATCACACCCAAAAACATTAAAAATATAATTTGACATGAACTAAACCTATAAAAAAAAAGAAATTTAAAATATGAATTATTAACACTAAACTCAAATAAAATAAATCCAACCTTTATATTTACGAAGATTGGAAAGTGTAATCAAGATATTAGAACAATCCAGGCACTAATTCAGAATTTGCTGATACGAAAATTACCATTATAAAACTGGACGAGCTATTTGAACGAGGACACTTCTGAACACTTATTGCCAAACCAAACAACGGATCATTTATACGGAATAATCACTCAACGACGAAGAAAATTGTTCACTACTACTATGATGAAGGACACATAAAGAATCAACATTTATTTGGAGGAAATTCGTCGTGAAGATCTTGGTGTACATACGCAGCAAGAAGGCGGCCATCTTTGTTGAAACTCAGACCGGTTCCAGTCAGCTGTGATGACGTCAGCCTACGCTTAGACGTTGGTTCGAAAAATTTAAATATTACTAACATTTTTATAATAAACATTATTTCTATTTTGTCATTAAGAACTTGTTAATTGTAAGTATTGTATTTTTCAGCATTACCCTTTCTCTGACTTTTAATAACAGCTAAAACCTATAATTCAATGTTAATAATTTATATAAAAAAACAATTTGCCCTGAGATATGAGTTTTCGAGCTGTGGATTAGTAGTTCGATTCAAAGTCGGTTAATCGCAATTAGATTAATAAAATCATTTAACATTCCAATTTTGAGTTTTATTTCTTGGTGTACATATATTTAGAAGAATTTCAGGTAGCACTTGAAACCTGGACTCCAAGGAAGAAGAGAATAACATCGCAAAGGAGTACAATCACTGAATAGCTGAATACCACTAATCGATTATTACATTTAATAACCTATTCTACGCTGGCAACAAATTATTGTTATTATAACACAATCAATCAACTAAAATAGTAATTAAATGATTAAGGACTAATATAATAAATAAATAAACTAATAAATAATTAATAAATAAATAAAAATTTAGAAAAACAATTTTTTTTATTAAATTTAAATAAAATTTTTTACAAATTCAGATATTTATTTTTGTAACCCATAAAAAAGAAAACGTTACTATATATATATATATATATATATATATATATACACCGGTATTTATTTATTTATCACTGACTTTAAAAAATGATTAATGTAACGTTTTATTTAAAAAAACAATATAATATAGTAAGAAATTGAAGTACAATTCAACTTAAAATACATCTAATCAGACAATTTTTTATGGTCTGATTTCCAATACAGGAGAAACGCTTTAGGACTCAAAGGTATGTATTAAGTGCCAAATCGTCCTAAAAGATTTTCTGGGGTAATTTAGGGCAACTATCAAATTGGCTGCGCTTAACTTACATAGCTAGCTATGGTGGATATAAAAAAAAACTTGAAAAAACTACAAAAATACATTTTAAACAATACCTTCATTTTCTTAACGAAAGTAAGAAGCTAATAAGACGTATTCAAATGGAAAAAGAAACATAAAATAATAATAAGCCTACGGCTGTACAGTAAGTCATTCAAGTAGATTAGGTCTACTTTAAAGTGACTTTAAAACTCTCTCTGTTCCTGAGGTAACAATTCATCGCGTATAATATTTTTTAACGTTATTTTGACATCAGAAATCTTCCTATACTTATCTGAGTAAAACATTTTCGTAGTAGGTATACTCATTACAATTAATAGTAAAATAAGTATAGGTCCAAAGACATACGTTTGTATTTGTCTTCTTGTCAATTTTACTGAATGAAATGCCTTAAAATATAGCCATCATGACATGTTAACTTTTCCACTCAAAATCTGACAAATTATCAGGTGTACGCTTTATGCAAGAGCTTGTCATATGCAAGCAACGACTGTAATTTAATCAAAGAAATTCACTGCAATATACTTTTACATAATTTTGCAACCTAAGTTTAAAATCCTAACTCGGATTGCAATCTTTAAAGTAGCCATTACAAAAATAATGTCACCAATATTAAATTTAAAAGAATATGGTACTATGGCATATACAATATTAGCATATTTTAATGTGTGTGTGTGTGTGTGTGTGTGTGTGTGTGTGTGTGTGTGTGTGTGTGTGTGTGTGTGTGTGTGTGTGTGTGTGTGTGTGTGTGTGTGTGTGTAAATTGATCGGTGCATTTCTGTAGTCTGGAAAATGGAATGCTAAACTATGTTAATACTGCACGGGGAACTATTTTTAAATAAAAGTGGTAAATTTTCCATATATAAATATTAAGGAATAGCATTTATTATTTCCAAATTTCAAAAATTGCCTTACAAAAAATAAAGCAGGAACGTATAGCTCTTTTACGTGAATCAGCGACTGTAACGGGTAAATGACGTAAACGTGACTGGAAAGTTGTGCCTGATGTTTGCCGCGACTACAGTCTTAAGTTATTCCGTTCACGCAGGGCACACAAACTTGGAAACAGTCTGTAAGTAGATACGTTAAATACAAAATAAAGTCTGGCTGCTCCAGAACATAATCTGACACATTAATCAGAATCAGTGGCCTTTGTGAAATTGCAATACTACCCATGAAGTACAGGTCAAAGACAAGTAATAAATACGGTGCAATACAATATTGAAAATCTAAATCGTTTAGATATGATATTTTTATTAAAAAAACTGCAAAAAGGGTACTTAAAAAACAGATATTTGACCACAGATATACTAGACAATATACTACAACAGCGGATCAATTGTCGTATAATGTATTAATATATTCTAACAATCACCCAAATTAGTAAGTATTTAATTGTAGATTACTTTATAAATATTTAAAATCAGTATATTTATCAAGGTGCTATAATGTAAGTAATTTCGCTGGTACAGTTAATATTTAGTAATAGTGGATCTCATTTTCCGCCTAAGAAGTCTAGGAGCTAGTCTCTATAGAAGTGACAAATGTCATTTGTGATTAATGAATATGTACTAATAAATATATGATAACGTAAATTGGTTAATTTTTTCAAAACTTTCAGGTAGACATGTAATAAATTTAATTTATATTTTCTTTTTAAGCAAGGAAACATTTTACAAGTTATATCTTTAGAGTGTAAATTTGTAACTAAATAAACAATATTTGCAGTAGGCCAGTGCAGTAGACTTTTAGTCATGTCTTCTTGGGTAAAATAGAATAACAAGTATGAGTATATTGAAATAATTATTAATAATTTTGTCATCATTATTTCATAATATCTGACAGTTAATTCAATATTCAGAATGTAACATTTTTTATTATCGTTGTTTCTACCGCAGGAGTGTCGTTAACCAAACTAAATATTTTTTTCTATCACATATACTGTACAGAATTTTCTATTAGACCTACAGAAATGAAATTGTGTATTGGCCAAAGCAACACACTTTTTCTCTTGTTATTTATGTCTGTTTTTGTTCGTCAAAGAACATTTCTCTTTTAATTACATCGACTTATTTCTAACTAAGAAGAAAATCATTAAAAAATTATACTTTACGACAAAACGGATACCGCGGTCAAACTGATACAAAGGAACACAGCATACACATATTCAGAAAATGTTTGTTAAATAATAGTATTAGCTTCAAGGAACATAGAGGTACTAATTCAGTGGCGGTTTAGTTCCTCCTTCATATACTGAAACATTCACGTTAAAATTTAAATTATGTTTGGTATTTACTGTTTGTTGTTATATGTAATTTCAAAAATACTTTTTTGATGTTTCGATATTATCGTTTTCACCACCTACTACAGTTCTCCCACACTACGTTTTTGAGTTCAATTATTATTGTTTTCATTGCGATTAAGATGGCTGGCTCCCCACATCTTGATAGCTTTAGAGCACGACTGATATAAGGTTGCCCTTGTAGACTCTTGGTTAGTAAAGGCTTTCTTTTTTCAAGGTAACGATAAAGATTGCCTATGCTGTCAAGCCTATGTCTCCTTATTTCATTTGGAGGTTCGTATTCATGTACACAATTTTTTGTTAGGTAGTCTTTGTTATAATATGTAATTCTGTGTTAGGTCGTTTCTTATGATCTTTTTAATTGTATTTATTGAGGATTATTTATATTATGGTTGTTAAAGTCCATGTTTTAGCTGAATCAGAGACTGTATTATTTAATTAAGTATGATATGTCTTTATTGCATACGTTTTATTTTCTTTTAATTCTGCATAACGTATTTCTGCACTAATATTTATTATTTCCTATATGTTTGATCTTTATTTCCTTATTTTCTGAGTTTGCTGTTGTATCTGAGTGTATAGTTTAGTAGCGTGTTAAGTAGTGAATAAACAATTGCAATATAATTATTTTTGGTTGGGAAATGTTGGTCTTTCCTACGCTGGATTCAATAGTGTGGGATTGTAGTTTTATCATCATCATCGTCTTTAAGGATTAAACCAAGAGTGTTTTTTTCCGGTCTCAAATAGGAAAAGATTGGAGCTGGTCACTCCAGCGCTTCCTCGGATGTTCCACATCTCTCGGTCTCCTCGGCTTATAGTTCCATAGTTGTTTGGGGATTCGGCAGTCATTCATTCGGCAAAGTTATTACCACCAATTCAGCAGCCCGCTAGTCTTTATTTGAAGCAATTTAGTAGTAAATACGTCTCCTGGATATGTTACTAGCATATCGCATGGTAAGACGTATGGTGGGGCTGCCACCTTCAGGCTTAACGTCCAACCCGATTTTCTGTCTGGGTGTTCTCCCACAAACTGGGTATGTTACCAGACTAAAGAAACCAGTTTTCCCTGTTGAGATGTCCATAAGGATCTTTAATATGGTGGTTGCTCCTTGCCCTCCACACCCTGTGTCGTTGACCAATGCAAGGTCATTCATCTTTAGGGGCAATTTCTCACCCCAAGGGCAAGAGGGTTCCCTAACTTCTACTTGACAATGACAAGTAGAGGAGGAAGGCTTATAGTTGATAATTTAATTAATTACTAATAAAAATTTTATAATTATTTATTACCATCAATCTTATTTAAACTGTCTTGTCCGTTCTCTTCACTTCCACTGTACAGAAAATTATATTTAATTTATTTTTCTCTTGAATTTATGTCATTGCTGGAATTTGCATATTTTCGTTTATATATTCTTGGTATCCAATGAACAGAGTTTCGTGTTACTTTGATCTCCCATAGTTTACTTACAGTTAAGCTTGAAGTATTTATTAGGTTGAATTGTATTTTCAATCTGAAAATGTCCAAAATATTTTGCAATTTCGTAAGTACTCATCTGACTCAGTTTGTGTGTAAGTGAGTGCACGCGACCGTCAGAGACGCAGGAGAGAGAGAGAGAGAGAGAGAGAGAGAGAGAGAGAGAGAGAGAGAGAGAGAGAGAGAGAGAGAGAGAGAGAGAGAGAGAGAGAGTTAGCGCGTGCCACTGGATTTGGTAGTTTATATTATTAAGCACATGATTCTGGGTAAAACCTTATTATTATTTCTTCCCATCTTATTTTGCGTCGTATACAAACTTAAATTGCAAAACGTTGCTTTATGATACTGTGTTCTATTTTTAAAATAAACAATGAAGACATAATGTTATAAATAATATTTACTTCGTCTAAATTGAAGACAAGCTCACACGTAGTCTTGACGTTTTCATCAGGATATTGAATAAACTCGTTATTTCTATTCAAAGCCAACACGTAAAGGTAGTCTTTTTTAGAACGTGTCCCTTATTAATAATTTAGTACTTTAAATGACGAAAAAACAATAACGCGTTTAACATTTTTATAATAAATAATGTCTATGGCGTTTTGACATTTTGAATAGTGGGTTTGTAGAAAAAAGTATTTGTGTCACAAAGTCCAGGCACAATCAGATACAAGATCAGGTACAATAGGAATAAAAGAAATAGTGACAGCAAGTAGGAGAAACAAAATAAAAACAATGCACAGAAATTGTAGAATGCAAAAGTAAGTTTTAAACGGAAAGTATTAAGGTGTTGATAGAAAGTCAGAAATAGGTTCAAGCAAATTATTAGGCCTAAGTTAGCTCCCACGTGACTGGCATATAGGTTAACATCAGCTAATATAATCTTTTTAATGACGGCTACAATATTGCATTCCGCTGTTTCTTTTGAATCAAATTTGAATATTTTCACTCTTATTCCATTGAAATGATTTGTATTTAAAATATATAATACTACATTGCAGTATAGAAAACATACAGATCTTTGCAAGTTGGAATACCTTAAGCAAAGGGGATATCTTGAATAAGGTATTGTTACTTTGGCAATAACGCAGGAACAATAACTTTTTGTAAAACAATTAATTATTAGTATATTCAGTTTGTAAAGTTGGAGAGTTTCTTGATGATCATACCGTGAGGAAGGAAACGCTTACAATAATAAATGCACAAAATTACAGAATTTCTTATTTCTACAGCAGTTGTTTCAGGAGCGCTATGAATATTCATTGCAATTTCAATTATTCATGCAATGTGCTTTCTCTAACGACAGCGTTAACACTCCACTCGTATCTATGCTTTAAAAGACTTTCAATTTTATTTTCTAATACTGATTTCATTCTTCTCACTTGTCTTTTATTCATTTTCAATTTATGATGACTGTAAAGTATTGTTAGGACGGTCTACTTGATCGTCGTAGGTACAGTGGAAACAACTCAAGACACCAATTAAGTCTCTAATTACCAGCTTTAATTTTCACAATTAAAAAGTTCGTAATTAATAACAGGGTCTCTACAACAAATCAAATAAAAATTGTTCACACGCAATAAAATGTCAACTAATATTAAAACACAATTGTATTACAATTATATCGTCCGATTATAAAAACAACACTTCACTAATATCCACTTGAACGCACATAGTAATATCGCTTGTAATAACTCTCGAACCGTAATTTATAATTTATAGCGACTAATACTGAACTGAACGTCGTTGAGTACTGGTATTTATAGCCCGTCGAAAATCTAGACGATTCCACATATTACGTATTACCTCTAAGCTATGACGTAATTGCTTGCGCCCTTGACACAGTGACAGCGGCCGCGCAAATTTTGTACCGTCTAGAAAATGCGTCGACAAGCACGTACGCCGCACGCGTTACATTCCGGATCCCTCTGGAAAATTCGATAAACACGCAGATTGTTCTGTGATGTCGTAACAGTATGTTATGTAACCTTATAAATATGTAATATATTTTTAAGTGTTCACTCAATTTGGTACAATCCTATATGAGGGCTTAACCAGAAACAAAAAAAGTTTCTCCGTTCAAGCAAAATGAAATGTGCTTATTTACTATATCTTTGAAATCCACTTTTCAATGCTATTGTGATATATTGTGTTCAAAGTACATATGCTTATAATACAAAAAAGTATATGCTTAAATTCTAATCATAAAGCATGCTACAGATAGGACGACCTTCTCTTGTCTCTTCAATATTGTGTTTTTCACTCGTGTCACAAATTTATTTGGTAAAGTACACAGCATCTTGGAAAATTTATCTATACTTATACATTGAATTAAATTACTTTACATACACATGTACGAACTGTTAAATTAATACCTAACTTTTAATTCGCCATAACACGCTAACATATAATTAAAATAAAACACACATTAAGTAAACAAAATTTGGAAAGGCTTTTGTTAAATATACAATTACGTTAGAAATTAAAATAATTTTTCAAGTGACTACGATGTAAAATGTGGAACATTTGTTATTGTACTTTTTGTATCTTTTCCTTTAAGTAAGCAGCATAATAAACATAATTTTCCGAATTTGGAACTCGAATTATTCAATGCTGTTTTTGTAGCCTGAAAGACGACAGGATGATAGTTGCCTGTTGTTATACTCGGAAAGGTAGTAGTTTAATCCCAGTCTCTAGGGTTTCATTTTCACAACTTCATCTTCCTGAACTCTGTACTAGAGCCGTGGATATTAGATCACAGGCTGTTTAATAACTTGCAATATATTATATATCATTACCGTGCTTTAGCCATTAGCAATCAAATCAGCCGTTATCATTTGTGATTGCTGTTTTATAGTTGCACGTATTTAGTTATGCTGTCGACATGTTTCTCGATATCACTTAAATTAGTTTAAAAATTAGTTTTGCATGTAAGCTGAATGTGATTACGTTTTTTTTTTACCGACGGGCAACCTGATTTATGCAGAAAAACAGTTTTAAGGACTAATTATTTTATCAAAATATTCTGAATATAAACCTTTTTACTCCGACAATTACATTTCTTGCCTCCGCTTACCATTACTAGGATTGCTTTTAGACGACTTTGATCAGGCGTAGACAAGCACTTCACAAGAACAATTTAGCCAATTCTTAGCTATCTGTCCTATTCTCATCTATGTTGTCCACTGAAAAGACTGTGATTGTGTGTAGTCCGTACAGACTAGTCGCTGAGAGACGTCATCAGTCGATAGTAATAAGTTTAGCGACAGATGAATTTGGTGATCTTGAGCCTAACTAACGTAATAATACAACGATCAGCCATCGATAGAAGGGGAATTTAGCCATCCGTTTACTATTACATGGTTACAAATTTTGTTCACTTGTGCTCTCATGTAGTAGAGTGGTGAACGCAAATTAATTTTTGTGGTTTAAGTGAAAACAGACAAAATTCAGTCGCATATTTATATGGGCATGGAGGTTTCAGGAAAAAATATTCCTCGTTCCTTTTGTGATGTTATTTAAATATTAAGTCTGCATTTTAATTTAAAATAAATTATAATGATATGATTTATAATTCTAAATATCAATTATTTCAAATTCATTTTATTTCAATTTTTACCTATCCTGCGCCTCCGTACCGTATATGCGAAATTTGTACCTCACACAGATAACCACTTGAGTGCGTCCTGAGCACAGTGGGGCCAAATTCATGTCAGCAGACACAATAACATAAATTTACAAAGATTAATCTAGATCAGTCTTTGAAGGTATGTAACAGTAACCGATCAGAAGGTAGGTATGTAACAGTAACCTTTATTTAGTTAGCTACTTAGTTTTGGTAATATGTGTTTTGGTAACAGTAGCACAATACGTTAGTATCCGCTTTGGCAGTGTTGTGTGTGACTCATATCAGAATTATATCTTTGGATTATTCAAAATTTATAAATTTAAAAGCATGAAGTACGTATGTAACAAGTAGTTACTTTCTGAAACTGTATAAAACATTTATATTAAGATGTCTTCCACCTTTATAATGTAAAAACCCAGTTAAGACGTTTTCAAAAAATGTTTTGTATGTTACTTGGTCAGTCTTACTATTTTGCCTATATTCTCATTTTGACCATTTCTCATTTCAAATTTTCTGTTTTGACCATTTTCTGTTCAAATCTATTCGACGACAACTTTTTGGTTCCCTTTAGCGATAGGTTTACTTCATTTATGTTACCTTTTTTTTTTATATACCTTCCATGAGTTTGTTCAAATGTCTCTTTAATGCACATTTTTCTCTAAAGTAATTGATTTCCAAGTCTTCAATCTATCTGTAATTTATATATATATATATATATATATATATTGTAACCGTCCGTTACAATTAAACTAAGAGGTTCGTTTAAATAAACCTCCACGCTAGTAAGGTTTCGCTCCGCTGTGGGTACTGTAGTGACTCTTTTGAGCCCCACTGTTGCGAGCGTCAATTTGTAACAAGACCCTGTATGCAGTCTTTACAAATAAAGATAATAAAGAACAAAAATTTTATTTTAAAAAAAATTTCAAAAAAAAAATTTGTTTATGTTTTAATTGATGTCTGTAATTGAGAAATAATTCTTTTTTAATGTTTTGATAAAATTTCTAATAATTAGTAAGGCAGTTATTAATTATTTTTGCACTTCTTGAAGATCTTAACTAAGTCCGGAGTTAATCAGATTAACTCCGGTCAGCAATCGATTTATGATTTTTCGTGCTGGTCCAATATCTCACTTTCTATAAATATTTTCTTCTTCAGGAAGTCTCGTTGCAATAAATAAACCTTAAACTAGCATGTGAAATAAGTTATAGATACAAACAATTGAAATAAATTGATTTATTAACAAAATTAAGGATTGATCGATGTTTAATCGATTGTGAGCAATTGTCGACTCCATCTCAGGAAATAATCGATTTGTTCATACAGGTTATAAATTATTACAAGTATTAAAAAAGGTTCTTGGAGCGATTATATTATTAATAGTCAGAGAAGGGTAAACGAGAAAGTATAACATTTACAAATAAAGTGTTTTCAATAACTATTATCTAACAAAATGTAAATAAATTTTATAAAATAAATAATATTGTTGATTTGTCAAACCAATACTGCAAGCGCTGAAGTCACTCAATGTAGTTGGCACTGGTGAGCATGTCCAAGATGGCCGCTCAAAAAAATGACGAGGTTAATTGCAATGTCGTCGAGTTAAAATCTCACAGCAAAATTACCTTCATATATGTTTTAAATGTCC
Organism: Magicicada septendecula; assembly: GCA_034769895.1. NCBI lineage: Eukaryota > Metazoa > Arthropoda > Insecta > Hemiptera > Cicadidae > Magicicada > Magicicada septendecula. Next base: position 590,519,249 of record CM068368.1, on the reverse strand, counting down.
CCGAACTGGTGTAACTGGTCTAATATGTTGTTTGGTGTATTCTGGAATAGTGTTTAGTGATCACTGGTGTTAATTATGTTATATGTTTTTGGTGTTCACTTCTCTTTGTTCGCTACGCAAAAAACGGTTATACTGTTGTAGATTAAATTATCACAAATATGTCGTTTTCCTGGTTTTATGCACTGGTATTATGTAGTGTTGATGTTGTTTTCATTATTGTGGTTAAAGTTTTCTGTGGTTTTAGTTGGAAAAGTGTTTAATTTACGTAACTCTCGTTCACTGAATTTATTGGGTAACCTTAGTACACCATTTTTCTCGGTTTCAAGGAACGTAATCTCACATAAACTGCTCAGCTTGATCATTAACAAAGAACTAAACTAACTTCCTTCACGTTAGTCAAAATCTGGCCCAGTTAATCTTTGAAAAGTATTGTTAAAATAATTTCGACTTCCCATATACATGATACAAAAAATACATTATATATGGAATTAATTTAGTTTATTACTCACTTTTATGAATTATTAACCTTATCATTGGTTTAATTATCTCATTCTTTTTAAATTGATATATTATAGTCCATATCTGTTGACATTTTTGTGGAAATTACCAAATTTCTTTCTTTTTGAAAATCTAGGCTCAAAAACTGGTTTCCGCCTTCATATAATTTTTTCTGCCATTTTAATTGTTATTAATACCATTATAATAAATTTCAAATGGTCATATTTCTCTTCCTTTCCTTAATTACATATAAATTGAACCTTTGAACTGGTTTTTTGTGATAATCTCTGAATTTAACACTCCTCTTTAAAAATAATTAATTTATATATTTCAAAAATTTACAATAATTTAAGGTATATTTTCATATTATCATTTTAACTCATAGATTCATTCACAGTAGTTGTTAACTGATTTACCTTACCTAAATCTTGCCAGTTTACAGGATTTATAATTGAATTAACTGGTTTATATGGTTTCTGTGAATTCATTAAATGGCCTAGAGTTTAGAATTTTACATTTCTGGCTTTCTCAAATAAATTTAATCCTACTCCTCCTCTGACTTTAAACAGTTATTATGACATAAAAATACAATGGTTTATAAACTTATTGTGATGTGTATCATCTAACTAATGCTACTGTTATACAAAATAATAATGAACATTAAATTGAACATATTGCTGACATTGTTTAAAAATATACATTTAACTCTTTTTTTAATTAACACAGCATATCTACTGAAACATTTTAAATGGTATTTAAGCTGTTATTTAACAAACATAATTTATTCTAAACACATATAAATCTTATTGACTAGGAACTCTTACAAACATATGGAGTTTATGGCTGTGAACAAATAGCCATTTTTAAACATTTTAAACCTATGAACACTTAAATTAATTCCAGTCCTTTCTGGTCTAAACCATTATTATTTATTATCTCCTTCATCAGTAAACATGTCCACCCATACTCTAGTTATTATCATTTCTACAAATGTCTTGTAATAACAAAGTGACATTAAAATAATAAAATATTGGAAATCTTCCATTTTATTATTTTATGATGATGTGTATTATTGAATATAAAAGTTGTTATATAGCATATTGGTAAGTCATAGTATCACTACAACTTTAAGTTTATTGTATTTCCAAAAACACTTGCACTAGTTCACTTTCACTGGTGGTTCTGATATTTTGAGTCTTATTATCTCAGACCAGACCTTTAGTCATCATGGACTGTTAAGACTTGTTTATTTTTTTTATCACACAATAGCTTTAGTTGGTTTACCTCTTATCACACTATACAACACTTTTGGTTTATTAATAATTACATTTTATAGGGTTTTGGGATGTTATACTTTCTTTAATTGTCTCTATGGGTTTGGGGTTCATGGTAGTTAATAATAGGTTTTATAATGGTGTTTCTTCCATACTATTTCTTCCTTTCTTCTCGTCTTCTTTCTTGTCTTCATTCTTGTCTTTCTTCTGGTCTTCCTTCTTCTTGTCTTCATTCTTGTCCTTCTTCTTGTCTTCATTCTTGTCTTTCTTCTGGTCTTCCTTCTTCTTGTCTTCACTCTTGGGTAAACCAAGGTACTTCGTGTTATCTTGACTGATGTTTGGTTTGGAGTATCTAATTTATTTTCTGATACTGACTTTGCTCTTCGCTAAAGGTTTCAGGGTATTGTTTACTTCCTGATAATAAACTCTACTCTTCCTTCTTCTTGTGTTTGGGGTATTTTGTTGTTTCACCACTCTTAAACTGATTCTTTCTTCTTGATTTTGTGGTATCTAATTTGTTTACTGCTCCTAACTTCCTGGGTAAATTTCTGATTTTATAATATGAGTTACTCTTAATTATTTCTTTGATTTTTAATTGTGGTATTTCTTATAATGTAATGAGGATTTTTATTTTATTGTGGTTTATTCCTTTGAATTCATTAAATTTCATTCGATATTATATTAGTATATGTAATGCAATTATTGTTTATTATCTTATATGAATTAATAAGTAGTGGATTTTCTGTCACGCTACAATATATATTAGTTACATTTTTGAAACTACAACTCACTCTTTAATTTTCAAAAAATCTTTTCCAATTACTTTTACCTGTTCATTAATTACTCATCTTTATTACTTCCTTTAAAACTTTCTAGTTATAGCCTTCCTTACTCTACTTTTATTTATTCTGGTTTTATTTTTTCCTTTTTCCATCCATCATTCTATCAATTCGTGAAATCTATTTCATTAATGTTAAATAATGCTTCCTCCCATTTTATATAATTTTATTGTTTTACGTTACGTGTTTCCTGAATGTTTATATATTTCATTCTGCTTAAACTTAAAATTAATTATAATTATATTACCTTTTACATATTATTCAATATATATTTTATTGCTTTTCTTTCCATCCCTTCTTACTAGTTCACGTTTACTATAGTTCTGGAATTAATGTGGCTACAGTTAAAGTAAATTCCTTTATTCAAAATTAGAATTGTAACTTCTTTTACAAGTTCAAATGGTATGTTAAACTAATACTGCATTTTTATGTCTTGAATATATGGAGAATAAAATTAGCGTCCATGATTGTGCACGCATAATGTTATTAAAAATGTAACTATGCTTTTGCTACTAAACTTACTGTTATACTTATTATAAAGTATTAAGTTATTAAAATTGTCTATAAATTCCAAGGAAGATTGACAATATTTATAAAATGAATTTTATGCTAACTCTGAATGTTTCATTTTATGAGACACTAACCTTAAATTTACAGAATTGTAAATGTGTATGAAGTTACGTTTAAAATTATATTCACGGAAATATATTACCATGAAATAATTTAAAAAGTATTCTCTGCGCTTTTTTTTATAAGTTTATATAAACGTACTTTTATGAAGTTGATTAATTACTTTAAACATTATCCAGTAAAAAGTGTATGACAGTTGTTTGTAATAAAAAACAGTCGACTCCCCTTATACTTATATGCAGAGTCATGAATCATAATTAATTTTGTTATTACAATTCAAACTTCTCAAAAAAAAATTAATTGAAATTTTATACCAGTTATCATGATATATTTGGTGTCATTCATAATAACTGCTGATATTTAAAACTGGTGGTTTTTACTTTAATACTGAAATAATGTGTTGCGATTAAAACATTCCTTTTTATCAGATTATCCTTCACTTTACCAAAACACCAAGTAAGAAAGACAGAGTGCTGCTTGCTGTCAGGTAATGCGAAGCAGTTTAATACATCTCAGCCCTGTAAGCTTTTAAAATGGTTGCTCATGTCCCGTTTGGCTTATCACTACCAGCACATTTGTCAGTCCAAGCTTTAATGCTTCCTTTACCAAATTTTTTTGGAATGTAAACAAATTCAGCGACATAAGGCTAAAAAACGAAAGCGTCAGGAAAATGTAAGTAGTAAAGCCTGGAAAAGGAATCACATTATTTAAAAAGGTAGACCACAAGTCGAATGGAAAAATTTACTTGCGTTAAATGAATTTCCCTCTCTAAAAAACTACATTCAAGTGAATTATTGCCACACTGCTGCCTCTTGTCTCGCCGTTGCTGGCAGGACTCCCAGCAATTGGTGGTTAGTTGTTTAGCTTCGACAATCACAGGAATCACAATTAAGTGTTTTGTACAGATGATCACAGGGGGATCATCGTCGTTATAAATCTTTGATTATGAAAAGAGCGACTCCTTTGGGTACAGTATACTAAGAAAATACGTATTTGTTACAACTGGACATAGAACTAGAAATCTTGACGTATTTGTTTTTTCATGTCTAAATAAAACTTGTAGTTTTAGTAATGTAATTGAGTCATTTTAAATGTAAGTTTTGAAAACAAAATCAATTTTACCCAAACTTCAACACACACTTACAGTCATTCTTTCTTTGACTTTTCTTATAAGTGCTTTTAGTAAACATAGAAACTAAGATTTCAAAGAATCGTTTCTTTCCTTTTGTTTCATTTAATTTAGCATTTTACTACATACCTCATTTATTAACTAATTCTTTATTACGTTATTACATTAACTTAAGTCACTAAACTCTAACATCCTTTCTGCGGATTCAGATTCAACGACCTGTTCACTCTTAATAATTAAGAGTTTCAATAACTAGAATTATTTATGTTTTCTAATAATTGGAATTAATAAATGTAAATTACTTATCAATAATAGGAAATACACTGAATAAAACGATGTAATAGCCTGTCTAACAGTGTAGAAGCAACAATATTTAAAGAAAATAAGTCTAAATCTAAAATGTCAAATTTATTAGTAAAGTTGTTAAAAATGCACAAATAAAATCTCGTCTAACATATTTGCCCTTGCCCTTTACTGACAATAACGTAGAGTTCGGATGAACGTTAAGAGCTACAATTTCATGTTTGTGAAAACATCGAGAGACAATGTATATAACCAGTGTATGGTAACAATACAAAAATGGCGCAGTCATGCATAAAACCAAAAGGGAATTTGCAATGGAAGTAAAAGGTAAAACATGATAAATTGTTTATTGATTTTACGCTCAGGTACATTATATTGGTTACGTCGACAAATAGCCAGTGACAGTAGTGGCCATTAATTATTCTGACAGGTATTGTCACTTTGGTCAGTTACGTAATATTATTAAATTCGACTGTCCATCCTTTTTGATACAATCTCTAGTTAATCAAAATTAACTAATTCGTTATTGATTAAATTCCGAAAATCACCGTTATTCCTTTTATAAGATAATTTACCTAAATAAATGATATTGGACAATTCTGCAGTGCAGAGAACAATTAACTGTTAATTAAGCTTACCATCGGCTACGTGGATATTCTGTCAATTACCCATTATTTGAAATGGTATATACTTTTAAACGTTTCATAATAAAATAAACATTAATATAAATTCTCAAATTTAATTTTGCCGTCGATTTTGTATAATTTGTGTATAGGCCTAATTGAAAAACGCTATTATAAATAACGATTGTGACATTTTAGATTCTTAAATTATATTTGCTAGATGGCAGTACCCTTAGATTTCTACGCTTTACATCTGTCATCGTACGCCACTATAATTTCAGTCATGTTGCAAAATAAAGTTTATTACAAAAGTTAGTGTTGTAATACACTAATTCTAAATAATAAAGTTTTGTATATTATGAAGTTGTTATAAGTATTCTTCCACAAGACTAACCAGGTACCTCTTTTCGGTTACAAAAGAAAGATAAGAATTCTGTCTTAAATATTTCAAAGAGATAAAGGAAAACTGGATTAAACATATCCTGAGAGCGAGTAAATTTCTAATGACCGTGTCTGAGGAACAGTTGAAGGAGAAAAATATAGGCGACAGAGAATATTGAACGGGTGAACACCGCGCGCAGAGTGTCATGTAACGAGATAATGGTACGGTATATGCCTGTAGTAGTATGAGTAGAAACTACATGTAGCGTCTTGGGCCTGCCAAACGACAGTGTACCATATGATGATCATTTTCACACCTTTAACTGGCAAATAGTCAGTTACAGAGTCCATACAGTATTTTTGGGATATAGTCAATTACGTAATTTTTTAAATAAGAATTGGTTAATTAACTGTTGTATGTCCAAATGCCCATAAATTTATTTTCTGACATGTTAAGAGCGAATTTATTGCGCGAGTTCGCATGTGCGTGTGTTATTCGTATTTACATGAATAACTCTTGACTAAATTAACGTATCGAATTGAAACTTAGACAGCTCATAGTTCTGAATTAGCGATACACTTTTCTTATGTCAAATACGCAAAACATATTTTAATATGTATTTTTTAACAGAATTCACTTTTCTAAAGAATTCTTATCTTCTGAAAGTCATAAAACTTTTAGATAAAATCTATACATGCTTTTGCTGTTTTCAGCAAAATTGAGCAAGACATATGTCTATCTATCTAACCAATCTATCACGTGCTATGGGTTTTAACAAATCAGAAGCTCCAATTTTCATTCAGTTTTGTCTTTTGCGGAATACGTTTTGCTCAGTTCTACCTAATAGCTCGTCTTTAAAAGACGTTGTCTCTGTGCGAGTTTGTCGTGTCATAATACGTTCTTCATAAGGGTTACGAGAGTACTTGGTCTTAGCAACGAGTTGCCCGTTTGCTAGATTGATTGGGTATTAGAACTCAAAATAATTTAATTATAAATTAAATAGTGCTCTCTCGCGATAGTTAAGATTTTCCGCATAGGAATCAGTGTATTTGCCGAAATACGTACATCTGGGTGAACGCGAGGACACATCAAGACACCGGAAGGTGTACGTAAAACACGCCGAAATTGAATTAATAATAGTTAAACCCATTATCGAACCCTGAGATAAATGAGGTAAACTATACCGGTGATAAACGGCGTGCGTGCGTGCGTGTGTCGCGAGAGCTCTACGACCTACGTGTCATCATTGCAGCAGATACAGCAGGCGACGAGTGCAGCAGCGCAGCAGTTCAACGGTTCGTCAACGGAATTCGTCGAACAAATAAAATAGACTATAAGAAAGAGATACATTCAAACCATTTTGCAGACACTATTTAAATTTAAAAATAAATAATTTATGTTCAAATCACAGCCTATATTAAATTTGCTTTTAAATAAATACCTAACGCCAGATAAAAGACTCTGATACTATTTTGTTCTAATTTACTATGCCTTCTATTTGTTACGTTGCAATATATCATTATATATTTCTTGCTTTCAAGAATTTGCCATTGATCATAGCTGGTTCTGTTGTATGCTGTTTATGTCTTACCCCAGTTGATGAACTGGCAGGTGGGTATCGAAAGAATAACAAAATTTCCGTACTCACGTACTCAACAAAATAAACGTACAATTGTTTGCATAATTTACAACTGGGAGTTACACAGATAGTCACAGCCTATAATCAGTATCGTACATCAATCTAATATAACCATGAAATAAATAGTATAAATGCTCTAGTATACATGCAGTGGAGATCGGAATTTGAAATGTATGTGGATATATGTATGTTGTATGTTGTATATTGGATATATCTGGCAACCGTACACCACATGTTAACACAGAGCATTTAGTAAGATACCTCCGATAAAGGACACAAGGTGACTGAGGAAAACACGGGTACAGAGAATGTTTAACATACGACATGTGTTTTTATATTTACGACACCGACAGCTGTAGTACAGGCAAACAGGTTTCAAGATTACAAAACAGTAATTTTTGATAAACTAAGTCAACTGGTAGGCCTATATTCCAAAAAGCTATATAACCTGTGGTCAAGTATGTTCGATTACTTCTATACGTATAAATTAATTACAAAAAAAATGGATGTTATAACACTCAAATGTAAGAAAACATAAAAATAGAGGCTACAAAAGACTTCTAAACTATGATAAAACTCCTATACGATTAACCAGTGTAAGCGCTCTGAATGAAATTCGAAATTGAACCGGAATAAGAAGGCGCGAACAGAAGCATCAATAAATTCTGAATACAAGAGATAGAATTAAATATTAAGTAATAACACAGAGCCCAAAATACTGAATTTTGAGTTAATATAATTACAAGATAATGCCATCGCTATATTAATATAGTCATACGTGTTTTATTTTAAAGTAATAAAATTAAGTCTGAATATCTGTAGAAAACCAGTAATACGAAGTGTGTTCAAGAAAATACCGAACTTTTGCAAAAATCTTTATTAATGTATGACAACTTTAGGCATGCCTTCAAAGTATTCACCCCTGCTGGCAATGCACCGCTTCCAACGTTTCTTCCAATTCTGGAACGATTTCTGGAAAGGACCTTTTGTAATGACGCGCAGCTGTTATTCTGTTTTTTCTTGATCTTCTCTATTGCACTTTGAAGGTCGCCTTCAGTTTTGGGAACAAGAAAAGTCTCCTGAGGCTAAGTCTGGTGGTAGGGTAGGCGGGGGAGGGGAAGTCGTGTTGTTTTTTGCCAGATAATCGACGGCAAGGAGTGACGGGTGTGCTGGTGCGTTATCGTGTTGCAACACCCAAGTTTGTTCTCTCCACAGGTCTTGCCTCTTCTAGCGTACTGCTTCTCTCAAACGCCTTAAAACGTCCCTATAATACCACTTATTTACTGTCTGACTACGTGGAACGAATTCATGATGAGTCAACCCTTTCCAGTCAAAAAACACCACCAACTTCACCTTCGTCTTTGACCGACTCATCCGGAATTTTTTGGTCGATGCGATCCTTTTCCCACCCTCTACCAAGAATGTGCCTTCGTTTCGACATCGTATACGTAAGCCCACGTCGCGTCCTCTATTATAATGTTTTAGATGAAGTTTCCATCGCCACTGGCACGGTCAAGCACTGACTGATTTTAACGCGATTCTCTTTCTGATCAGCGTACAAAACCGCAACACAAATTTACCTGAGATGTTTGCATGTTCAGTTTTCCTGTTAAAATTTCGTGGCACAAACACGCGGTGATATCCAATTCCTCGAGGATAACAACTAGAAAGAAGCAGCATATTGGATAATGTTTGCTAAAGTTGCTGCTAGTCAGCGCTACTTTTCGGAGCACGCTGTATGCGTATACCGCCGTGGTATTGTAAAAGTTCGGCCTCTTTTTGAACACACCTCGTAAATATGCAACCAATTTGTTCCTAAGAGTCATAAGTAAATACATTTAACAGGCACGTTATTCTAGCATCAGGTAATCTGCGCTTAGAGTAACGTCAGAAAAGGTTTAATTTTCTACTTGTAAAGATTCTCAGTATTATGGATTTATTAATTTCTTGTCTTCACACACGTAAGTACGTAAAACGTTGACGTAATTATATGTTAATAACTTTTAATTTTATCTTCTCAGTTAACGTGTTTAGATTTAATAGGTACAGTCTTTATTGAATAATTAGGTACAGTGAAATGAAGTTAGATGTGCATGATTGTAACAAAATATAGGCGTTACATTAAAATATTTATCTCATTCAATTTAGTAAGTTCTGTGTTTCTGATGTTTTGATAGGGTGTGTATAATTGCACAGTAATTACTAAATTAATGAACAAAAGATAGTAATTTCGGAAGTTGCAAATATGTCATCAAAACTCCACAAATATATTAATAACTACAACGGTGTATAGTATTTATGAGTTATTATGGTTGTTTTAAGTGGAAACATGTAAATTTCTTTTGACTGAAATATTAGTAATTTTAGTTTTCTTTCATTTTAAATACTTTAAAATTTGTATAAGATTATTTTCTCAAATTGCTTGTCATGACCTAATATGTTTGATACGTTTTTTTTTTTTACGTTATTTGCAGAATGAGTTCATGGGAAATATGTTAGGAACTGCGTATGTTGTTGTAGTGCATATATAAACTAGCGCTTCTAAATGGTTGATCTATTTACATTGAGTCTTAGTAAAATTTATTAACATTTTTTCTCGTGGACTAGAAGTTGAAAACTTTATTACCTTAATGAAGATGTACAGTTTACGTATGAATGGCGTGGATGTTCCCTTACTCATGAATATGTGGAGCGGTTACGTGACTTTAATAAAATACCGTGACTCCGCTCATGTATCCTCAAACGCTCTTAGGCTGACAAATGCCCAATAAGCACCGTACTTTGTCAAAACACTACAGTTCTCTCATCGTCGCTAAAGGGATAAGTTGGTTAAAACACTTCAAACTTTTACATAAGCCGATGAAATTCCATCCAGTTTGTACTCCATCGAGTGTATCTCAGATGATTTAAAAGTGTTTGTTCCTACACCTACGGCAAATAAAAATGCTTATTGTAAATTAGTATGCTTCCCAGCATTTTCTTAAATCCAGGCACAGTGTATTGAATAGAACTGTATTGACAATGTTTACATGTATTTGAAATCAAACTAAATTAGCAGATTCAATAGCTTTGCGCAAAGACTTTCCTATCACCGTTCTGTGTGGCATTAAACTGATCCATTAAATGTCGATTATATTTGTCAATAACAAGTCTCACTGATCAAAATTTAATGAATTTCGAACGTCAGTAATATGAAGTTTGGTTGGTTTGAGCAGTAAACAAGTTGGGGGACGTGGTATGAGTGTTTTAATAATATCTATTTCGAATTCTCAGATCTGACAACAGAAGGTATTTTACGTTCCATCTAAATGTATTCAAACTAACATTAACGTTGTATTCCGTTGCATGAATAAATGAGTATTCAGAAATGTGTTAAACGACAATGTATTAAGAATCAAACAATTAAACCAACGACTCATTAAACTACAAAACCATGATTTTAATCAATTTTGTTTTGTTTAAATCACAAAAACGTCTACTACTATTACAGAGTTGTAACAAATACATCTATAGATAATGTAGGATGTAACTTAATTTTTTGATGTTTGTAATCACCGATGTTTGTCCCCTAACAAGATTGAAATAATACGTACGGTAATTACGTGAAAACTGTAAAGACGTTTTAGCGTCAAACTGAGCTCACAACTACTGTGTTATTTTTTATGAAGTTGATATACTTCATGTGTTGATACGTTTCACAGATTTCATCTGACCTTAATCACGAAATTATATCTAAATTATTTAAATGGATACTACTGTAATTACACTGTTATACAATAATTCAAGATAAATTTAATGAAGAAAGTTGTGTTAGTGGTTAAAATCACAAACAGAATTATCACTGTTGCACACCACTATATAAAAAGTATTCCGATTAGCGCTTTCAACCTTCACAGCTCATCGTCAGATCGGATATGAAACAAATAATCTGAAAACAAATCCTTCACCCTCACCCTGCTCACACACAACAAGCTATAATTCAATGTCCCTTCCCCACCCTCAGGCCTGTTCCACCATCTGGACAGTTACAGCAAATTCCTTGTGTTTCAGTGGTGTGTGTGTGTGTGTGTGTGTGTGTGTGTGTGTGTGTGTGTGCATTCCTTTTAAACCTAGTGTTTCTCATCCACACATGTGTGCCAGTCACACACCCTTATTTTAAAAACCCCTAATTAGTCCAATGCAATTTAATTCTTAATCTTATGTATCTGTCCTCTGTCATTTACTTCTTAATTATGTTATAAAATATTTCTTCATTATCAAATTTAATTTTATTATTAATTAAATTATCTAACCATTTTTCTCTTTCTTTCAACATTTCTAACTCCTCCCTAAGCTTCCTTTCAACTGTGTTATTTACTACTTTTACAATTTCATAGTCTTCCAAAGGATTAACAAACTTATGGTTGTCTTCTATGAAATGTCTTGCATATAACGAATTCGTTGTTCTATTACCTTCTCCACGTTTGTGGTCAGACAACCTCTATACGAATTTTCGTCCTGTCTCACCAAGGTACACTTTGTTGCAGTCTTTACATTTTAATTTATAAATTCCGCTTTTCTGTAATACTGGGATTTTTTCTATATTTTTATTCCTTATCTTATTAAATTTCAAAATGTTTTAATAAATACGGAGTAGCTATAGCTATTAAAAAATGTGAAACGTTATTAATGTGGTTCTTGTTCTTGTTCTTGTTCTTGTTCTTGTTCTTGTTCTTGTTCTTGTTCTTGTTGCTGTTGTTGTTGTTCTTCTTCTTGTTATTATTATTATTATTATTATTGTTGTTGTTGTTATTATTATTATTATTATTATTATTATTATTATTATTATTATTATACTATTGATTGATCTGTTCGAACATGAACGAAGGTAGACAAACAACGTGGAAACTGAATTGGAAAGAACTGAGTCTCAATGAGTGGCCTGGGCATATGTTCTTCAGTAACAGAAAACAATTTATTACGAAACGTGTACCTATTAAGAGTGTTAATATGTAATAAAAACTGGGTTGTTTAATAAATGCTGTTGCTCTATGTGTATCTGTTTTTGTCAGTTGATACTAATGATTGCGTGTTTATTCCTCGTATATATGTTAAATCTATTTAATTATGATTTTATTTTATTGATGAATATTCTTTATCCGTTAATTCTAGAATTAACTGAAGAGAATTCTTCAGTTCGTCTGCTTCAAATGTTTGAATATAGCGATTGTATCTTCCCACAACAATTTCTTATGAATACGTCCGATTTCCATCTCAAACGTATACGTTGAGGTTAATATCGGTTTCGTAATTTTTGTTATTTTTACAACTCGCAGACGTTTTCTTGATCTTCGTGCGTATAGAGCGAATCCTATTTATACTTTACCTTCGAGAAATAAAACACATGGAAATGATATTGGTAATAATAATGTTTAATCTTTAAAATTTTTATTCAGTTTTAGTAAAAACTTTTTATTCCGATATTAACGTTAGCAATGATCGATTCTTATCTCAGGGTCATTTGTCAAATGAATTATATATATAAAAGTGAAGTTCCTTTGGCTGCTACGCAAGGTTCAATTAATTAATAAAAAAACAAAGAGTACATTACAGTGGAAATAGATTAATACTTATTATCTAACATAATATTATAAATAGCTATTAATGTTTGAACAGTATGGCCTGTAATATTTCATTTCGTTATGTGCGCAAGGCATGCATGTTGTTTAGTGACGTCATTATCATGGCCGATGAGTGACCAGCTGTAGTTAGGGTAAATTATTTCCCAATGTATATTAATAAAATATTGTCACTTCGTGTTCACTATTTCTTATATTCTGTTCTTTTTTCTTTTATAAAATGTTTTGTCAGTTACTAATGTGGTGTGAGTTGTTGGTGTTGCTGCTGATTATTCGTATTTGGATTACAAGAATTGGTTGGTTCAATTTTGAAGAATACATACAGTTCTTTAGTTAATTTTAATTTAGGCTTCCTTCTTGTTCATCTCTTTATATTTTCGTTAACTTCACTGGTAGTCGTTCATTTTGGGTTAGATGACTTATTGTAATGACTTCATGATTTTCCTTTTTTGGTAATTCATCCTTCTGAGTTTGGTTCCTTTCTTGAAAATGTTTTACATAATTTTGTTATGAGCACTCCTCAACCGTATTCTATCGTGGTTAACAATCGAGTGTCCCGATTTCTTTTTTTGTCACAGAAGCTGACCAAAATATCTTAGATCCTTATTGGCCCATTATGCAAAGTTAAGTGTTACATTACCATGATCATTAAAATACATTACATTTTATATTTTGCCTTCAAATTACCATTTTATCATAACACAATATTATTTAATACAATTTATATGTGGTTATTCCAAATAAAATTATAAATCATTTGATACCAAACATGGCCTGGTTTGGTCATGTAAAAACTAATATCTTGTGCATTTTACATTTATCTTACTAAACAATTTACAATGATGGATGACAGTTGACTATGCCCCTTTGATACAATATTAATTTAACTTGATCTGGTAGTAACAAGAACGTTTTTTAATATAACACAAAACTCTTAACTATACCTCTTGTCTTAATAATTTCCTACATTTAACTGCTTACACACTGCTAAACAACTGTCTGTGTGTTATTTTCTAAATCACTAGTATCAAATTCTGTTTGATTAAACATAACTTCTTAATACTAAATAACACCCCACTTTTTAACTATAGTCTGTATGATTATTATTATGCCACCTTTTATATGTTTGTTCTCACTTTGGTCACTATAGGGTTTTGTGCCCTTTTGTCACCTTATTTTACTAAAAGAAAGATTTTTATTGGCCTATTTAGTTCTATAGGTAATACACATTTTATGTCATGAAATGGCTGTACTCTTTATTATTTTGGTTATTGTTTCTTTACTTGATGTTCGTTTACAGCTTTACTTTTACTGATTTACTGCCCTATCTAACTGGGTAATGTCTGGTTATTTTTGGTTAGTCATAGTCATGTCAATGTTCGGTGTTGTTGAGTTAATTTTGTGCATTCATTATCTTTAATTTTGGGGTTTTCGGTTTATTAACTGGTGATCATAATGCTTGGTTCTATTCCTGAATGACACAATTTTTATTTATAGTTAGTCATACTGTTTTCTGTTTCGTTACAATATATGCAGACGACGCAAAAGCAAGACAGCCTGCTAAGCTCATTAAGCAGTCAACTGAGTGGACCGATTGCGAAGACAAGAAGGTAAACTTTGTTGAGACATCGTATGACTATACAAGGCCTATTTTATGCATTCCCTGCATATATATTGTACTACTGTAAGTTTTTATAGTACATAAACCTTGACAAATTAGTTGAAACTTTTAAAGTTTTGTAAAGTTGGATTAGAGAAAAAGGCAAGAAGGCTTTCAGCACTTTTGGATAGAATGAACTGTCAATTTATAGAAGAATTCGAAAGTAAATGATTTAAATTGAATAATATAATATTAACTAATGTGTGTTAAAAATCTGGAAACAACTAGCCTAAAATTATAAATGCAATAGCTCAAATAACCGGAACTGAATCATAGTGTACAAAACCTGAAGTAGTTGTAATAAACAGAAATTAAAGTCATGCATCCATAATCAAGGAATCACAAGCATTATGTGAAGCCAGGTACTATAAAAAATGCTATAAATTATAAATGATTGTAAAATATCAACAAAGTGTACATTTTTAAAAAGAAAGTTTATTTAAACTATATAATGAACATAAAACGCTGTTTCAGACAAAAATAAAATTTCTAAATATTATAGTTTGATTATAGTAAATTATTACCTTATATTCGGTCCGCCGTGTGACTTCTCAATTTGGTTTACGTCAAAAGTTAAACGTTACGCGTTTCAAGGCTTATGCCTCATCATCAGACGTTAAAATTTAAAATCTTTGAATGCATCGTTTGCAAACATACATTCCATCCTGGAATAATGAATATAACTAAAATAAACTTCAACGATAATGAAATGGTGCTCCTAAATAAAGGACTTAATTATAATCTCCCACCAACGGGGAAAAACAAACATATTTATGAGCTCGTTGAGGCAGAGGCGGCAATCAAGACTATCCCGAACCCTCTTTTACAAAACGAAGCACGCATATTAATAAACAATAAATTCACTAGAACTACCAGATCTAACGATAACTAGCCACATAATTTATTTATACATCCACGATTCTCCCGAGAATACAAAACCTTGTGGCACATCAAAACAAAATTAGCTAACAACAAAGCTAGTATTATTAAAGCAGATAAGGGGAATACATTAGTGGTCATCGATACTGATTCGTACAATGCCAAAGTTCACGACTTCATTTCTGACCACAATATTAGACAGTTAAACTCTGATCCTACCTATAAATATATCAAAAACCTTAACCACTGTATTAACAAATGTACGAGTTTTTTCAATGAAAATACACGACGCTATTTGAAGCCAATTAACGCGAAGGCTCCGATATTTACGGGACTGCCTAAAATCCACAAACAACACACACCCATAAGACCGCTGGTTAACTTTACTACAGCCCCCGGTTTCAAAACAGCAAAAATTCTTGCACGATTAATTAAAGACAATTTACAGTTAAGAAATAATCATAGCATAACAAATAATATTGATTTCAATAATAAGATCAAAACCGTTAAATTAAAATCTAATCATAAATTGGTCTCATGTGATATAGTAGACTTATATACGAATATTCCAACCGATGAAACTTTACAGTTATTGAGGGACAATTTACATAATAATGCTCCCATGAGTGCACAGATGATAGGTGAGCTGATCCACTTGCTTAAAGCCATTTTAATGCAAAACTTATTTCACATTTAATGGTTTATTCTATAGCCAAGATGATGGTCTAGCTATGGGCTCACCCATCTCAGGCCTATTGGCCGATGTATACTTAAATTTCTATGAAAATACTCATCTACTAAATATTAACATATACACAAATAAGATAAAAATTTATTCACGCTATATAGATGACACGTTCATTATTTTTGACGGTACTCTGAGACAAGTTGACTCCTTCAAAAATTTTTTAAATGGAATCAACAAGAATATTCAATTTACCCTAGAGACTGAGCATGATAACACAATCAACTTTTTAAACCTGACCCCTCACTAGACGAATGAACACATTAAAATTCAATATTTATAGGAAGCCTACTGCCACTAGCCATACAATACATGCAGACTCCCACTACCCATATTCACAAAAAATGGCAGCATATAATAGTTTAATCCACAGATTGCTGACAGTCCCCCTTGATAATAATGATTTTCAGGCTGAGCTAAATACTATAAGATTTATCGCAGTTTCCAATGGTTACAGTAGCTCCATCATTATTAAAGAAACATAATAACATTCAACTTAAGCCCCGTTCACATAATGAAACACAGAAAAAGTTTATATCTGCGAAATACACGTATGTTATGCCAAAAATTTTGTCTTCAGTGATGAACAATATTGGTTTTACTATGTCATTCAAAACCAATAATAAGTTGATAAATATACTTAGACCTAAAATGCCCTTACCCATAGAAGAGAAAACAGGTATTTATAAACTGGTCTGTAATGATTGCAACAGTTTCTATATCGGTCAGACCGGAAGAGGTTTTTATAAACGCTTCCGTGAACACATACCAAAAAGACATAATTACAATTATATAAAATCTAATTAAACTCGACATCTGACCCTATATAATCACAACTATACAGACTTTAAGTCTAATCTGATGCCATTACACATATGCAACAAGGGCCGATTTATGAATGCCTTGGAAGAGCTTGAAATTTGTAATGCATACAGTAATGATAGCAGTCGCTAGTTTGTTTTGAATGAACAATTGAACTTTGAATCTAACCGCCTGTATGATACCGCCTTGAGACTGCTCAACAATACCCGATCAGTAGCAGACAGTACCTGAACGGGTGCGCACCCAACAACAAGTGCACATAATATGCCAATAATCTGCAATTTTTTTTTTTGACAAACACGTTTCTTGTGTGATGTGTGTGTTTCAAAGATTTTAAATTTTAACGTCTGATGATGAGGCATAAGCCTTGAAACGCGTAACGTTTAACTTTTGACGTAAACCAAATCGAGAAGTCACACGGCGGACCGAATATAAGGTAATAATTTACTATAATATAAAAGTGACTTGGATACCAACACGAACATGAATGTTAAATTATAGTTTGAAACTAAACCGAAGGCCAAAGAAGGTAGTGGTTTCTAATAATGATGTATTCCAGAAGAGATGCCAACTCACTCTTCTTTAAGAGTCTGATCAAATAACATCAAACGCGGTATATTATTGAAAGACATAGTAAGTAATTATTAATCAGTATCAATCTAGTAGTTCAAAATAAATAAGAACTGTAACAGTGAATATAATATTGTTTAGAAGATAGAAAGAAAATAAGTTCCAAAATACAATTAACAACACACAAAGAGAATAATTTTCAAGACAAACTATAATTTCCAACTGACAAAGGAAAACTATTGAGAAAAAATAACTAAGTCATAGTACGAAGTGTACAGGATACGTACAAGGTAAAGAGTACTATTATATTTAACAGAAGTTTAATAAAGAAAGTTGTGTTAGTGGTTGAAATCACAAGCAGAATGATCACTGTTGCACACCACTATATAAAATTTATCCCGATTAGCGCTTTGAAGCTTCACAGCACATCGTCAGATCGGAATTGCTGTGACGATTTGACAACTGTGAAGCTTGAAAGCGCTAATCGAGATAATTTTTATATAGTGGTGTGCAACAGTGATCATTCTGCTTATTATATTTAAAATATAATATTCATGCCACGTAAAAAGATAACCCTAACTACATTGCAGAAACAACACTGGGACTCTGATATTTCGTCTACATAACTGATTGATAGAACTGAACATTTGAACAGTATACAATACGATTCTGAATGACACTAACAGTGTTGATTTCTAATTAGTACACATGAAACTGAACCTTGTAAAACGAACACTGAAAAGTAAAATTTAGTTAGAACAAATAGAGAGGTTGGTGTTAGTTGTGGACGTCGGCCTTTATATGTCGGGAGTTCGGCATTGACAACACAAGATGGCGGTTCTGCCTGGTTACTTTTAAAATATGTGGAATAAACTAAAGCATTAAAATTGCTACAATAATTTAAAAAATATAAAAGTCAATTCAATCGTACTAATTGTTTGTAAATTTGTATTAGCCTATATGTGCTACATGCCCTGAGGTTGAGAAATTATTGTGAATGCTTAAAAAATAAAAAAGTAATTATCAATTGAGCATTTTGTTTCATTTCAATCAACAGCAATACCAACTGTGTGTTTATGTGTGTGTGTGTGTGTGTGTGTGTTTGTATTTGTGTGTATTTAGAAATTATTGAGACAAGACTGCGTACTTTGTGGAGAAGATGTGTTTCAAACGTTTTAGTTTGCGAGAGACGGAAATAGAACTGATAAACGCCCATAAAGGTAAAGTAAACCCTTTGGCATGTTTTGAAAGCTGCGAGAAAGGGTTGGTTGTTTTGATGGGTGAGAATCCCATAGCCTGTAGAAGTGCGGACACCCTGTAAAAGCTTTAGTTTTTCATAATGTCTCTTGCACAAAGATTATTATTTTATTACTACTATTGTTTTTAGGATTCGGTAACTTATGCCTTTTGCCCAACTACGACAACGACGAATGTTGTTCGGCTGGATGTTTTTTCTCACCTATATTATAATTAACACAACGGAAGTAAAAACTCATACACACTAAAATCCAAAACGACATTTTCAGAATTTAAAGGAATCATTTTGCTGCTTTAGGAAGGACAGATTGCTGTCTATCGCTAACTGTTCGTTTCCGAAGTCTTTTCCCAGGTTACCTTTCACTCTGTGTATTTGCCTTAGTTCTACAAGAGCACTACAGTCTTCAATTATGTGTTTCCTGTGAGTGCTCCGCCACAAGTGCACACGGGTCGTTCTTGTCTTTGAAGCAGGTGCGACGACGTCACGTTCGTATTCTCAATTCACAGTCTGGCAATGGAGACTTGTTTACGACGACTGCGATCACCTGCTACTAGCCATTTACGGGCGCTCTGCTTCACGGCAGAAAGTTTGTTCTACCGTGTATACCACACCTACTGCAACATATTAATAAAGGTGTGACACCTAGTTTCGCGTCATCAGATCGTATGGATCTTAGAGCGTTGACTCTTAGGCTGTCTGTACCGTTTTTTCCCTGCAACGTCAGCTTTTCCTTTACCTTCAACACCTACGCGATCCGGATACAAAAAAAGTAAAAGATGAACCAAAGTCTTCTAATGCATGCTATAACGCCATTGTATGTTGTACTAATGCATCCACTGTGACCGAAATTGTCAAACGCAGTTAGAAAACTCAGTGATCAGATTTGATAACAAATTTTCTTTCATCTCTTTGTTCACACAAGCGAAGCGTTAATCAGAGTTTGCATGCAGTTCGGCGGTGTATACACTTGCCGCTTTGGGCAGCGTCCAGGAATGGGAGGCTGCCTCGATGACAGAAGACTGTCCACTCCGATGTCCGTCGTCGACCCATTATTGTATACAATGATATGTTCTGCGACGGGTTCCTCCAGGACTGATCTAAACACGAGTTTTAGTTGAGTTGGTTGGCACGAATTTTTGCTCCTACTTTCGTCATACAGCCGGCAATTTGGTTTGTGAACTAGCCAGGGAGGCACTTTGCACGAAACGTCCGCTTGGATTTTGTGGTACCGGGTTATTTCGGCGTCCGGATGTTGGCTGGTCTGCTGAACATTGAACGACGGTCGTATATTCTCACAAGTCTGTTGTTCGCAAGTATCACTGTTTCATGTGATTTGATATAACTATATTTTAACTACATATCTCAGCAACAGAAGTTGACGTCGAAGATAGTAGGGACGTCATTCCTGCTTCCCAATATGAGCTTTGTGCAGGGCTAGTGTGGAACGCTCGTGTGACATAGCGCACCCCTGCGTTCTGCACAGGATCTAGCTTTATAAAGCACGATCTACTGACTCAAGAATACACCGCTCGTATAAACATTTTTGCTTAGCACTTGCGTGGTGCACAAGCGCAATAGAACTTCTCTATCTGCTTCCCAGGTGAAGAACCTGATAGCATTTAACGGCATTTAGTGAGGATTTGCACCTCGCAGCCAAGTCATCCACATGTGTATTTCATGTCAATTTTCTGTGGAAAGTTAGGCCCAAAAATTTGATACCGGCCCATAGTTCAGTCGGACACCGTTTATGGTTAGCTTCGGGTCCGGGCGCCTTCCTTGCTTTCGAGTGAAGTGGACAGAGGTTGTCTTTTTTTTCAACAATAAAAAGCACATGTCGGTAGCATTTTCAACCAAAGTGTCTAATTCGCCTTATATTTTACGCTTGATCATCGCCGTCGTTTTGGCCTGGTAGAACAGCGCAAGACCGTCAAAGTACAAACACTTCCCAACTGACGTGTGTATACCCTCACTATTCGGTTGATGGCTTTGGTATAAAACGTGCCGCTGAACGGAGATCCCTGCGGTACTCGATTTCCAGCTCTTATGGTGGGAATAGTGTTTCTCTGACCCGAACACGGAAAGTCCTGTCTCTGAGAAAGCTGGAGGTAAATTTAAGCATGTTACCTCTGAACCTCCAATGTTGTAGTTGTTCCATGCTGTACCTCCTAGTTTTGTAGGACGCCTACTGCAAATCAACCATTTATTGGCCTTTGATGAAACGATTTTGTACTGGGTTCTCCAGATATACCAATTGATCAGTAGTAGAATGGTGCTTCCGGTGCCCACACTGATGTGCGGTCAGAAGGCCCTGTTTCTCAAGGTACTAGGTGAGCAGCTTTTTATCATCGTTTCAATAAATTTCCTAAAAAGCACGACATCGATACCAAACGGTAGTTTCCTTCAACAGCGGGATGAAGATCACCTCTTTCCATCGTTTTGGGTAGTCCCTTTGAGTCTAAGCTTATATGGCGTTATAACGTGCCAGTAGTGTGGGCATAGCGTTTTCTGGTAGTTGACGTATAATGCTGCGAGTAATGTGAAGAACCTCGTCCGGTCCCACCGCTGTGTCGCCGGTAGCGCGGACAGCGGTCTTCAATCCCCTCATAGTGAAAAGTGTGTTGTAGGTTGTGTACTCTTCACTTTCCAAATGAAGGTCGTGATCGTTTGCATCTTTCCTTGCGAGGAAATCGAGAGAATAACTGTCAGTACTACTGACCTCGTTATATAGCGGAGACAAGTTGTCAACTTACAGTGTTAGGGGAGTTATAAATTCGTGCACTCGGAGCACATCATCGTGCTCTGTGAGTCTTAAAAGCTTAAAAACTGATACGTCAGCGAATGTTTTGATCTTCTTATACACTTCGGTCACTGGGGTCGACATTGTTGTGGTAGAGACGTAAGTTACGCAGCTCAATCGTTTTGCATCTACGAACGGCCGCTCGAACTCGCCTGAAATCGGAGCGATTATCTTCGTTTGGCGCTCATTTATACTTGTTTAAAGCTCATCGTTTCTCTCATACTGCGTAGTGTTTCACCACGGTACCGGTGGATTGGATGAACGATTACCGGTCCGCGGTATATACTTTGTTTCTGCTGAAGTGATAGCAGCTGTGAATCTGTGTACGTCGTGTTCTGTTTCCACTGACGTGCGTAGATGTACAACCCAGCACGTCTTGATGCCTGTCCAACCAGCACGGTCCACGCGCCATCTTATCGGCGTGCGTATTACACCGCCACGCCATCTATCTTTGGTGTTCCCGTTGTTATCAGCACTGAGAAGTAGTCGCTCCCGTGAAGGTTTAGAAGCACTTTCCACGAAAGGGGTGGAGCAAAGCTTTGATTACAGTTCGAGAGCTCGACAGCCGGAAAATTACTACTTTCAATATTGAAATCTGTGCTCCCGCCTGTGTTTAAAAAGATAACCCACTTGTTAAGCAGTAGATCCTCAGTTTTTATTTCAGCGCTGTTCGTCCTATGACAACCCTAAGTGGGACTATGGGCGTTTACGTACCCAGCAAAGAGTAATGGAGACGGTAGCTGCTCGACCAGATCCTGAAGATATTTTGTTCGCCACTTAGAACCTGGTACATATTTGCAGCAGATCATTAACTTCAAGTGGCTGTAAAAAATGATAGCTACTACTTGCTGAGGCGTAGCGAGCGGAATACGTCTGGTGGGTTATGTGTTGCTAACAAATGTAAAAATGCCTTTCCTACCTCTGATGTTTCTTGTTACATAACAGCGGAAGGACTCATATTAAAAAGTTTTTTTCGCCTCGAATATGTTCCCTACAGGCGCACAACACATCAATGTATGTCTGTCCACTAGCACTTTCAGTTCGCAATAATGCAAAGTTGGTATTCAACTGAAGGCTACTCTGTATAATGGATGTTGAAGAATCAGTTCCTACGGACAGTAATTATTTCCTTAGCTTCTCTTTTGGCCTTTTTTTTGCAGATTGCCGAGTTTCGCCGAGATCACTGGTACCGTCAATCGAGTGACCTCCGATCCGAAGCTCATCTCTTGGTCATCAAGGGCAGGTCTTGTCCCCAGTTTCAGTTTTAAAAGCCCTTGCTGGTGTATTTCGGTGGACTGTGTATAGATGACTGCATCCCTTGCCACGGTAAGGGATGTGGCTGCGGCTACAGCCACAATGTTTTTGCCCGCCCTGCTTGGCGGACTAAGTATGCGTTTATTTTCAGACCCGTCGACATTATCCTTTTGTACCACTACGGTTCCCGTGGGAGTTGACCTGGGGGCTTTCTCCTCAGGGAAGTGAGCTTGCATCCCTACACCGCCTTACCCGGTTACTCCCGCTGATCAGCGTCCCTGCCCAACACACACTGCCTCAGCGTCGTGCGGGAGTATAACTGTCCTTTCTCCTGGAGTGGTGGTGTTGTATGCCAAACGTGAGTGCTTCGGGAACGATAACCAAGGCTGTCTCGTCCCTGGTAAGTAGCTACACCAGGTGCAGCGAACCCTAGTATCAGGCGTAAAAAGAGACGAGGAATCCAACCTCCAGCCTCAGTAGTTGCAAGAGGTAAATGCGAAATAGTGCCGCGTGTTTGGGAACCAGGATTCTTTTCCCTGGCGAGTAATCCCACGGTGTCGTTTTCTTTGGAACGTCGGCGGGCGAACCTACTCACGTAATCGTGACAGGCGCACAGGCGAAGCTTGCGTGACTGAGCTGCGACCTCTGGGGAGTGGCCAAGTTGGGGCACGGGGGAATGATTGCTGGTTACCGCCGATTGCGGATGATCTCCCATGGGTTCAAGCTCCCATCCAGATACGTACTACTTTCGAGCGCAGAACGTATCCCTTCCTTTGGTGGCATCGGCACCAATGGTTGGGAAATATGCGTATCGCCTGCGCGAACGGTAAAGTTTGGATGCCCTGACTCCTAGAAGCGCCCTGCAAACTGAAATCAGAGCACACACTCCCTGGGCACTAGTTTTGTCGGGCCTCTTGCGCCAGTCAGTGATCTCCATAAGTACACAGTTGAATCGTAGTAGGTTTGGTCTCGCTCACTTGTTCTCCCCTCTTCGGTAGACCGGCCATCCCCTCTTCTCCCTTAGCACTAGCCTGGGGCGGTGTTCTCCTGTCCCCGCCAGAAGGTGGATAATAAGCCATAGACCTCCAAGGAAGATTCTGTGTGTGTAAAACTCGGAGATCGGGCAGCGACATTTCAGGGCTTCTTGTGTCGTCGTGTTGATCAGTGAAGTACTCTAAAATGGTTCCACGGATCATAAACTAGCCCGGTCGCGGTCCTGCCCCCCGGCGTTTACAAGATAAGGAGAGGTCACGTAGTGGATAAACTGCGTTACTGCATGTAATATTTCTCTTAAAATAGGGGCTAGTGACACTGTAAATTTTACAGCAAATGCAGAACATTTTTGACGTGATTTATGGTGTTCAGAGTGGTATGAGGAACAATTTCTATATCTATGTCTTCTATCTTCTGCAGTTTAAGTAACTTGAACCCTGTTGTTCGCTAATGATCTCAATAAGTATTCCATCTGCGGTTTTTATAATGAGCTATACGGCTGATGCAGCGCAACCTTTAATAGATTTTTCAGTACGGAAGGCATCCACTTTTGAAAAGTCACATTCTTTGCTTTTCACAAAAAAGCATTTTGGCACCGCAGTGTGTATTGTATAATTCCGAGCGGTACACACAGCCTTGTCTAACTCACTTACCAGTTGCCTGTTTTCCTGCTAAAGAGTAAGAGCTGCTGCCCAGCCCCCACGAGGCCAAGATGTTGTCGGCGGACGTAGGGTTGGATTTTTGTAGGGAAAAATTTATTTTTGTTATTAATCTTACTATTATTGTCGTCGGTGTTGTTCTTCGCCTTATTATTATTAATATTACAGATCTTCTTCTTCTTATTGTTGTTGTTGTTGTTGTTTATTGTTAATATTACAATTGTCAAACGACAATAACAACAATAATAGTGGTAGTATTATAATAAAATTCTATGTGTCGTTATAGATACTTGTGTGGGACTCATGTGTAACAGCGAATAGTGCAATCATAGAAAGAGGTAGCAGTTAATAATACGCCGTACTGTAAAATATTTCGTCAAAGGAAGGCTAATGACATTACTCAATATAGCTTTTGAAAAGATTCCCTGAACCTCGCAGCTAGTCTCATAATTATGTGTTGCCTTCACAGAACTTAAAGTTGACCGTACTTTAATTACTTAACTTTCTTGCAAACAATGAATGTAAGATTTGATTATATCCAATATATTATGGTTAATATTTGTATATCTAACGTCAACAACAAACTGATAAAGTTTGTGGCAAATTTATCAAATTCAGTGAGTAAGCCTGTAATTCATGTAATTCAAAATATGCAAAAGCTTTTAAAGCAATGGTGCAGCTATAATAGGCTAGTATCTAGCTAGAATACATACGAAATTATAATATTGGGGCACTTGTTCTCACTATAGTCACAGCTTCTGTTTTTAATAATGATGTGGCAACAAACTTCAACTCCCGTAATTGATTTACTAATGTTTATTACAATATTGAGTAGTTGTTTCATAGGTTGTGTCATATTCTGTGGTTACCGTCAATTACAGGATTCATGACGTGTATATAACATGTTGTTAAACTCTCTAATATATTAGCTTGAAATAAAATACTCTTAGATATCTATACCTTTCTACAGTGGATTATTATGAGCTTCTTGTCCGGATACTTTTTTATCAAAATTAAGTAGTTTATTCTTGTTAAAACGTAAAACGTTGCAGGAAAACTACCCCTCCCCTTTCACCGAACTTTACCAAAATCAATAGTCCTTGAGTCCTCTATAATTCGGGCACATATGCAAAATTTATTTGATTTTGTTTAAATTTGGCAGTTATCGTTCACCACAGAAGAAAATCTGCACACACACACGCGCGCGCGCGCGCGCCCGCACGCACACGTACACACTCGGAAACTTTTCGGAAAATGACTTCTTCATGTTTGGGGGTAGTAGAATCAGAATCGCCCTTTAACTCAAACACGATTTTTTCCCCATCTCCATACTTCCATTTCCTTATGGAACATGGAAGTAATTATACAAATAAATATTAAGATCTTCAATGGCATCTTTCTGGGGTTAATTAATTACAACGAACAAAATGAAATGGTTATAAATTTTGTTTCTCAGCGGCTAGAGAATAAACGTCAAAGTGGTCAAAGGGAAAGTTAACTTGTACATTAACCCCGAATCACTAGGGATATCGTGTTACCTTGGCGGAAAAGGTAAACTTGGCGGAATAAGCCTGTTGCATGTAGCTTGCTTTAGGGCGTACTTCTTTCTGTAAATGGTTATTATTTAGATAGTTAGTGTTAGGTTTGCCTTTGTTCAATTGTTTCGATGTTTTGCGAATAATTACACACTTAATTTATTGTCTGAGGAAAATTGCAATAATTGTTTTAAAATATAAAATTGAAAATAAAGTAAAAATAATAATAATGACAACATCAACAACGTCAATAATAATATTAATAATAATAGACTAATAATAATAATAATAATGACAACAACGTTAATAAATAGTAGTAAAATTCGTCGACTAACTATGAGACAAAAAAAGACATATGTGAGTGTACAAAAAACTTTTGTGTTTTGTATGCCTTTACCAATTGATGGCATTCTATATAAGTGCCTTGATGCAGCAGTTAAGATTTTGGTAAATATCGGTTAAAGGGGAGGGGTAGTTTTTCTGCAACGTGTTACGTTTTAACAAGAATAAACTACTTAATTTTGATAAAAAAGTATCCTGAAAAGAAGGTCACAATAATCCACTATAAAAAGGTAGATGAAATATCTATAAATGGAAAGGGTATTCGAAGGGGAAAGGGGTAACTTTTATCGTTTGTTATTGATTTAATGTGTTTGACAAAATTAAATATAAATGAATTTAAAATATTCAAACAATGGTCATTGTTAAAAATATAATAATTTTTTCCCGGGCAATAAAATTAATTTATTTTATTTTAATTAAATCATCTATGCGTGAAGATGTATCGTTCCTAGCAGTGAAGAATATCTTCATTGTGTATATGTTTCCAAAGTTTTATTATTGTGATTACCGCAATCAAAAGGCAGGCAGGACACACACACGGTTCGCGTTATTTCTGCCCTCACTCATGTTTATTTTCTTATGTTTGCACGCTTTTTAAATGGATAGTGCCGAAACCCACACCAACACAACGCGTGCAAGCAGAAAAGGTGTCCAGCGTGGACAGAGATTTGTTTCCTGTGGATAGCTGACCAGTGTAACTGCATGTGGTTACGGAGGAACGTTTTATAGGCTGACATTTCGTCTTTAGAGAATGAAATCTCTGCAAGATGCTCAGGGTTTATGAGCTATTCTGGAGTGCTCCTTCTTTTCCTCGTGTTTGTTCTGTAAAACGTACACTGTAGACTCGCAATTTTACTCTGAGCAACGATCTATTGCTCATTGTGAATGCTGAAAATGTTTGTCCACGGCGGACCCTCATACACACTAAAACCTTCTCTGATGTTTTGATTACGGTGATCATAAAAATAAAACTTTGGGAACTTCAGCACTACTTAATGGAGATCAAACATTAACTTTTACAAGCCTTTAAATTTTATGCATATTCTAAAAGATAATAATTGAAATCAATAAATGTTTTAATAAATTAATAGAATCTGTTTTGTAGCGGAGGAGGAGGGGTGGTTTACTGGGAATTTTTTGTGTTTTAACAAGAGTAAAGTACTTAATTTTGATAAATAAGGTAGCCTGAAAATAGAATTATATAAAACCACTATTTCACGATCAATGAAATGTTTAAAAATTTACAGAATATTTTTAGGAGAAAGGATGATTTTCTAGAAATTACATGTTTGATGTCAAAAGTATGTAATTTTGAAGAATAACATGCTTTAGTAATAACTTATAATGAAACTAATACTCACAAAAGTGTGAATATCAAAAATGGAGTGAATTAGTTGAGGGGGTGGAGTAATTTACCTGTAACATTTTATGTTTAAAGAGAGTAAAGTACTTCGTTTTGATAAATAAAGTGCCCTAAAGTCATAGAAATCCACTGTAAAAGGCAGATAAAATATGTATAAATGAGAAGGGTAGTTTAAGTGTTAGGATGTAATTTAATGAAAATTACCTTCTGATGTCAAATAAAGTATTTCATTTTGAAGGATGAGACAACTTAGCAATTAAATATAATGAAACTACTACTCAACAAACGTGTAAATATATATGTGTGTATATAATGGTTCTTGGGTTAATAAGAATTTCTTAAAGTATAATATTGCAGGACTAGAACCCTGCACGTACGAATTATGGATGTTGGCGTTCCTCTTGGTCTGTTCTTCAGTAGTCTCCATGTATTTATCTTTTTATTTATCTCTTCCGGTATTCCTCTCTGCACATGTACAAACCACCATACCCTTTGCGATTTTAGTTACCTTATTATTTTCCCTCTACGCGGCCCCTAATCAACTTCTTGATTTTTCACACTTTTCAGCTAAAATCAGGATGTTTTAAAATATGTTGACTCCTATTTGTATGTACGTATGTGTGAATTTGTGTACGTTAGTGTCTGTGTGTGTCTGCGTACACATTTTTGTTACCCAATGGCGTTAAAACAATGAGGTCCCAACCGTTTCGCCAAACAAACACAAACGTGTGTGCAAGTAGTTTCATGTTGTTTTGAGCGAGAGTCAGTAAACGTAGGTTACAAAATTAATTTAGGTTACAGTTACTTTATGTTTAATTTTAAATTATGTTCTGCGTACGTGAAATATATTTTCATTGCCAAATTATATCGTAAGGGAAGCGCTCTTAGGTACACCATGCAAATTTTCGGTTTGGCTTTCAACGGAAATATCAAATTATTAAGTATCCTTTGCTCAACATTCTGCTTGGCAGCGCATATATCTGAATGTTCTACAGAATAGTGTGAAATAGCAACTTTAAATATGGAATGTAATCTTTTAGAAAGGATAATCAGGTCTGATCCACTTTTAATTTTTTATTGAGTTGGCGGAACGCAACTGGTACATTGAACTTTTCAGTATACTATGCAAAATATAGCTTACCGCAGTACAAACATTTATTTGATTTCTTTATCACGAAAATTTAAAACGCTCTTAACGGAAATAGTTACAATAAATATCAATTCTGCTGCTTGTGCATTATAGCAGAATGTCATATTTTGTATTGTTGTAAAAGACTACCTTGTTGATTGCAAATAATTAATTGTGATTAATTAAAGCTGGTAATTAGCGACTTCATTGGTGTGTGTACTTTGTTTTCCACTTTACAATACCTCGATCAGTGAGGCCGTCGTAACAATACATTAATTATTACAAAAATATAAAATACTTATTAGGTAGGTATCCAACTTATGTGCTTTAAAAACAAAATAAAAAACAAATCTTGTTACCATTAAATAAATGGAAAATAATAACATTTTAGGTAACGTATGAGTAAGTAAATGTTAATTCAAATGTGAAACCTATTTGTTCTAAACATATACTGTGTACTTGTTAATTAAAATAATAATTGCTATTACTATATTTGTATGTAAAAACTTCATTTTTTAAAGAAAAGGTAATTTAAACAAAATAAATTTTTATTTTTAAAATATTAATAACTACATTTCGTATTTTGATTATCGTTGTCAGAGTTTTTACCAAAAATATGCTGATTCATTTGGATTTGTTCTTAGTGTACATATTAAAAATAATTTTATAATTAAGTAGAACCTGGAAGTCATTTATGGTTCGCCATACCGATTTTTTCTTTTGTTATACCTACTAAAAGTTTGAACTACTCGAAAACAGCTATAAATAGTTTGGACAAGTTGATCGTTTAGAATTACAGTTTATAAAAAAATATGAAGGTCATCGAGTGAAAACATTTCTATTATTTTAATAAAACACATTTTGAGCAAAAATCCAATAGGCCTATGTTATAATAAATAAAATTATTTTCCAAATGTTAGTGTTATCTCTGTAGAAATTTTATTGTCGTTTTTGTCCATTGGTTTCACATCGAGTGTCATGTAGAACATGTACGCATGTTTCGATAGAATGAAACATAATGCACAACTAATTTAAAATAGGACTTAATCAATAAGGCCACACTACGTCAACCCTGCGCCGCATATAGTTTACTGTGTTTCGGCAATTCTGTTTGCCACAAACAACTAATCGGGACTTTAAAACGTAGTCTTCGAACCAGACAGTATGTGACCCCATGTGTAAGAATATTGGCGTATCTAGATAACTGTAGCAGCGCAACTAACGCCTGTTAACAACAGACAAAAAATTTGGAAACCTATCGCGTAGACATGATGCTCTTTAAAGCTAGGTGTTAAAGCTAGGTGTTTTAGTCTGCCTGTAATAGTAGTGTGTCACTTTCCAATCTAAAAGACGTCTTTTATTTTGCAACATGTGTGGCAAACGTTATGCAGTGAAGACACGAGATTTACCACACTACCTCTTGAATATTTCAAATTTGTGGTAAAGGTGTGAGTGCCCTATGTCAGACTTATCGCAGATGTCTTATTTAAAACATTGTTGTAGGTTATAAATTATAAAATTTATAAACTTACAAAACTATAAAAATTATAATATTAAATTTATAAAATTTACTGTCAGCTAGTTAGGGTGTGTAAATTGTTGATTAATATAATGCCGGCTTTTAGATTAACCGTGGCAAAGGTTTTAGACTAAAGAAACCTTGTGTAAAGATAATGGTAATACGTATTTCGTTATGTTTACTTTATATGTACATTACCTTTCTTGTATGTACCTAACGTGTTTATAATTTTAGTGATAAACTGAACATGCAGACATTTCTACTGCCTTTTGCCAATATTTGAGAAACGGAACGTCGAAGCATATTACATTAAAACTCAATTAATCGATCAAATATATTGCAACTTACCATCTGCGGCTTCTGGAAGCCGCAGACGGTAAGTTGCAATATATTTGATTGAACAACACGTGGCTTGGTACTAAACATTTGGAATTATTCCTTTTAAACATTAATTAATCGCCATGTCGCTTTTACAATTGCTGCCGCTTTTATTTTAGTCTCTATCATGTTGCTAAGGGACATTCATGTTGGTTTAATGTTTTTTAAATTGCATTATGAAATAAATTACATTAATTATAATTAACCCCTTAAACCTCTTCTCTTACCATTATAATTTTACTCGTTACATCGGTATTGTTGGTACTATGATTTCTTTAATTACAACGGTTGTTTTATCAAGTTTACTTAAATTAATTACATAACTTTAGAAGGCAGAAAGGTTTGACTACATTATAAAGTAAAACATAAAACACCGACTAGTTTAATGTAATGTTTACTTTAATACAGGGTGCTACTTTTCCATATACTTTTCTACGGCTAATCGAAGAAAATAACTTACTGGTTACGATAACACAAGTGTCAGAAGATATTCAATTTGAATGTATCGACAGTTGAGAAATTGTTGTTTTGTTTCCCATAACTTATTGTTCATCCTGCATAGATACATTTACAAAGATATGAAGTAGCAGTACAACTATGTTACACCCAACTATTTTTTAAGCTTTGCATCAGTAAGTAATATTTTCTCATGCAACGCAATTTAGTTGTTAAAATTAAAATAATTAAATTTTATATACGATGAACGTTTCTACTATCTAATAGTGAATTAATTTTTTTAATGTATTAAAATAAACAATTATTTGAAATTTTTGCGATTTAATTATGGCTGGCGTCGCCTCTCGCATCCTAGCTTCCACTGGCGCCGGTCTAAATAGTCCTGTTCTGTAAATCCTCTTGCATTCATTGCATCTTCCACGTGCACTTTCCATGGATGTTTAGGTCTTCCTTTTTTTCTTCAAGAGGGTGGAGTCCATTCCCATACCTTCCTTGGCCATCTCTCATCCGACATTCTTTTTAGGTCTCCGAACCAATTCAGTGACATATGAAAATACTATATGAAATAGTTACATAAAAATAATTTGTTAAATAAAATTCAAGTCGAATGCATATTGTACACGATGTACCGGGTTCATCTTGATGTAAACAGTGGTCAATATCACAGGCGGGAAAGGAAAAGTTTATTAACACTTTTGAATGACAAAGTATTCTTGTTAAAGTTTTTTATTAAGCTCCCTTATTATTATGTACTAACACGTTTTGAATTCAAGTACTTATTTACTTATTGGTACTAGAATCTAAAGAGTTTTATACAAAACAACAAAACACAGGTGATGACATACTCTAAACAATGACATTGTTGAAATGTCCTTAATCGGTTGTCTCAGATATTTTTGCAGTAAAAATATAAAAACAAGAATCACCTGTTTTATTATTTTGCTTTAATTTTTTACACACGACATTTACGATAAGTGTTACGACGGTCCCACTGATCGTCGTATGTTACAGTAGAAAACCAAATACAAGACACCAATGAAGTCACCAAAAACCAGGTTTAATTATCACAATTAGCAGTTTGTAATCAACAAGATTATACTCGTATAATAATTCAAGTTAATCTGTCCACACAAATAATAACGTTAACTATAAAGGATTCCGCACTATAATCACTTTTCACTAATACACCACTTGAAACGCATTGTGTAAATCGCCCAACAATAACTGAACTCTAAGCGGCAGGTATGGGCTATTTGTAGTCTGCAGGGTTCCGTAATATGCGTCCTTAACAAACACTTGAAAATTCAAGAGGAATTTAACAAACACTTGAAACTTCAGCGCGAAACACACACCAGCAGGGATAGTTGAGAAGCATCTAGAACAACACCATCGAACGCAAGAGACGTTCCGCATTCCGTAACATTGTTGACGCATGTTAAGTGTCACGTACGGACACACACATTACAGATGGGATCTGCTGGAATAGCCGAGAAACATGTAGATCGTTCTGTAATGGCGTAACGATATTACACATTTTATAATATCCTTTCATTTAAACTTTTTTTTGTCATATTAACCCTTCGGTAGGAACATGTTTTCGTTTTGTACTTACATGCCTGACAGGCAGGGTAACTTTTAGAAAGAGGTAACTTACGGTCAAACGGAGGAGAGCTACGAGATGACGACACCTTCTCTGTCACACACAACAACTGATTGAGGAATTCTAGGAGGGGGACTTGCCCAGCACCACGCAGGAGGCTTGTAGCAGCAAAAAGGTAAACCATACATGCCTGGCAGGCATATGTTCCTACCGAAGGGTTAAAACCAAAATGTATCTGAAAATATGTTTTGCTACCAAACATTTAATATTGTTGCTTCAAATGGTAAAATAGACCTGGAATAAACTTGAAGGTTTTTAGTAATTGAATAGCACCTTGTAAACGTTCAACCAGGAAGGCCTGCATTCCTCTTGTTGCCTTTTTTTTCTTCATTATTTCTAATTAGTGTATTGTAATGCTTACAGGCTACTTATTTGTATCACTAAATGTAAAAACTATTAAATTCCTTGTAGATTTTTAGAACAACAATTTTTTTTTTTTTTGTATCTTAGACTTGTAGCAAGGTGGCAGAGTTGTTTGATAACAGTAAACAATTCTTGTTGGTTTAGAAAAAGAATCTTTGTTATAGAGAAATTTGCAGACATTTGGGATGTCTAATTTAATAACAAATGTAACAAAATATGTTTTTGTTTACGTAATACATACATCAGATAATAGTATTCAGAAATACATTGTAAACGTATATACACTTGCAATTACATTTTTGTTAAATCCAAAATCAGAAGATAAATTATATCTAAGACTACGGTATCGAAAGTAAAGAGAAGAAACAAGCAATAGTGTGGGTTTTCAACAAGAAGATCAGGTTTAGTTGTTCAATCCAAAGCGCCGTCGTGATCGCTCACCTAAACCCAATAAATCTGGAAACGCGCGCGCGCGCGCGCGCGCACACACACACACACACACACACACACACATGAACAGTTACCGAACACCTCTCAGATAGTAAAATCACAGATAATAAAAGGTATAGGTTCGAGTACGAGTACAAGGTCCGAGTCTATACATTGTTCAGGTTAACTTCGCAAGCAGATTTAGTTGGACGAATATCTAGTTTATGTCTAGACGGGTTACTTATTGAAAAAACAAAAAATGAGATACTAGAATCCTGTTGGTATGCTTTTATATTTTCCGTTAAAAATAGCAACACTTTTTGGCTTTAACACATTCTTTATATTTTCTTTAAACTAATGTTTAGCTCGCACTATAATCAAGCATCCTTAGTGGGTTAGTGAGACCAAGCACAAAGTTTTGACCCATCTGTATCTAACACTAATGTAACATGTGCTACAATGTTACAAAGAAGCATACAATTCAGAACAAACTTTTCCCCGTTCAATAGCTTAAAAATTACAAAAATAACAGAAATTCAATCTTAAAAGGTTTAGTCAAATACAAACGAGACTTTCTGAGAAACGTTTTATTGGCCTAACATATGTGAAAATAAACTGTGTCTTTTCAATATCGTAACAGTAATTAAAATCTTGTTTATTGAATATTCTAACAACAACAAACGAAAATATGTACCAGTTTGTGTAAGACTTTAACAAAAGATATTACAGGTTTTGTTATCGTTTTGTTTAGTTTTCAAAACGAATTATTGTCACGAACAACAATTTGAATCTAGGCAAGTCGCAGCACTATTTAGCAACCTCACAACTAACAGATTTTTCGGTTATTAGAATGCAGCAATGACACAATGGCTTTCAGTTGACTGCTACATTTATACACGTTTCCATTATTATAATGGATTTTAATTCCCATGGGATCACATACTGTAATATACGCCCTGTACAATAGTATTTCTCGATACTCAATAGGCTGGAATTTAATGTAGTAAAGTGAAAAGTATGGTACTGATTTAACGGAATGTGTAAGATAAGATAATGATATGATAATTTGTGTGTGTGTGTCTGTGTGTGCAATGAAATAGAAAATGTTAAAAATAATATTGATAATATATTTAGTAAAGCAGTAGTTACAGTTGTTCAAGGTAATAATAATGCTTCACCCAATAAACTTGTCTGCAGCATTACTGTACACTTTTTTTTTTTTTTTTTTTTTTTTTTTTTTTTTTTTTTTTTTTAAGCGAATTGACCACTTAGGATCACGCTACAACTCTATTTCTTTTTCTTTGCCTGTAGTTTCCTCTGTCTCCAATACTCCTTCATACGCTCACTGGCTTGTTTCCTTTGATCTTCTGTCCAAGTTCGTCCACTTCTATTAGGTCTTCCTGCATCTTGAAACAATTCCAGATTTTTCACTGCACTCCTAAATTCACTTCTTTCTAACATTTGGGACTCTGTGATATTCGACTGTACACTCTACTGAGTAAAATTTTCATTTAACCTTAGAGTATTTTGAGTTTAAAAAATAAACCGTTTAGTTAAATGTACAATAAGCATGCGTGTTAACTAGACATTTATGTTACTTAATGACTATCATCAATAGTTTTTGAAAAATGCCGCTTGATCTTCCCTTACAACGAACTCCGTAATTACATGACAACCACTGGATTTACTGTTACTGTTTTAATTCAACCACCGTTATTATGATATCTACGCGTCTGTATGAAACAGCCGAAACTTTGTCTTTCTGTTCTCATTCTAATTCCGCAACCAAATAACCTTTTGTGTTTCTAAAGAACGAGTTTCTTCTCATCTGTAATGTTTGTCCGTAAATACGTTATTTTCGGATATCCTTGCTCGGATATCGTCAGAGTGTAATACAAACTCACTGGTAAAATCTACACAGTCGATTATTCGACATAATTTGTAACTACTGTTTGGTAGTCACAGTTGAATTTAACCTGCTATAAATGTATCAAAAACGTCCCCATCACTTACCATGTAGACAACAAATCATACGGAACATATGTCTACAGTTTTTATAGCACGTGGTGGTGTATAATAGACTCAGATATAATAACATTAGTACTGAAGGAGAGCGGGGATTTTTGTATTTCTCAATATTATGTAGGGAATATATATATGAGATTTACGTAGGAATAATTATACTGGCCCTGCCCCTAAGAAATCTAGCAAAAAATGTAAAGTAATTATTTTAAATAACAAAAATTTAACGTTTACTGTGTGCACACGACCAAAAGTAAAGGCGGAGAGAACAAAAAGTTATCATTAAAATCAAATGCAAAACTTTTTCTTCTTAATCGGTAACAAATCGTAACGTTGTATTACGGAAAAAAGATGTGTATTTGAAACGAATATTTGGTTACTTTTACAGATATCCTACAATACGAAAATGAGTGAACAAAGAAAGACAGTAAATATTCTTGGAATTAAAGTTTACAGTTCAGCATAAGTAAAATTTCTATGAAATATGTGGGTTTGCGAGCACTACAAATTGCATTATGTCCACTATGACAGTGTATCTGGTGTGCTTTGGCAAGTTACGATGCCTTACTTGGAAGTGACACATAACGCACAACACGTTGTTACAAAAGTAGTGAAAAAATAAAGTAAATAGGTTTTTCTCCAAATACATAATAAAGTGTTTAAGAATATTCTAAGAAGTTTCTAAATTAAGCTATATTGACTTTGGGGTCAGGATCAGGACTTAAAGTGACCTGTGACCCAGCTCAATAAAGAAGTATGTAGGCTATTGGGGTAGACTAATAACTATGGCTGTAGTGGGTGTCTTGGTCTCGGTTTAGCGTGATAGTGGAGAAGGGTGCGTAGTATTTGTTTTCACTGGCTCCATCTTTGATTCCTTACAATTTTCATGTATAGCGCTTTGGAGCATCCATAAGACAAGTGGTTACAAGAACACCTGTGATAAGCGGAGCAACACAGTACTACCAATTATAGCCAAAAGTGACAGTATTGAGTTGTAGCCAAAGGTGTCACTGGTCACACTGCAAAGGAATTCTCAGGAATCGAATATGTTCCATGAATTCAAGTAAGCCAAAAATATGTGAGAACTAACTAAATCGCTCTACCCAAGAGCTAGTCAACGATTTGTGGGGGTGGTCAAATGCGAATCGTCATCGTCAACCTGACTTCCAGAATACGCGGCGTTGTATTGAATTCACTGCACCTCCAGCAGGTACTGAACCAGGGTCTCTGAAACCCTGACTCCGTTTCACGCCCCCTACTAGGATTCACTGCACCTTGTGCAGCTACTTACCAGGGGCGGCAGTATCCTGGCTCCCGTTTCCAAGCACACACGTTTAGCCTGGCATACATCAGTTCTATTCCAGCTAAATTCCCAAAGATATACCAGTTGAGCCGTAGTAGAATGGAGTCTCTGGTACCCACACTGTCATGCGTTCAGAAGGAAGTGTTTTTCCACACACCAGGTGAGCCGATAATTTTCCGCTTTCACGGAATTATTTAGTTTTCGAAAGTGGGATGACGATCGCCACTTTCCATTGTTTGGGTAGTCTCCTGGCTTTGATATGACGTCATAAAATTTCAGTACTGTAACTATAGCTACATCCAACAGTTGATGTATAATTCTGTAAGGAATATCTTCCGGTCCCATCGCAGTGTCGCCGGCAGCGTGGGTAACGGACTGCAATTCCCACATCGTGAAAGACACGATGCAGGAGTGTACTCTTTGCGAGTGTACTCTTCAGGTTCTGAATCAAGGCCTTGTTCGACTTCTTCTTACTTTTCAAGGAAATCGAGAGGACAACGTTCTCTACTACTAACCTCGGCATATAGTGCAGATAGAGTGGCAACAGTTTCATCGGAGTTGCAAATTATATGACCATCGTATTCTCTACATGTGATCGACTTAAGCACTGATGTGTCAGCGATTGCTCTGATCTTCTTCCACACTTACGTCACGAGGATCGACCTTGTTCTAGAAGAGCTGCATTTATGGATACTCGATCCTTTCCCACAAACATACAGGTGCAAGTGGGAGCTAAGACCATACAGTCAAAGAAGGCAGTTAAATAGCTAGGGGTGAGCCTAGATTCGAACTATTGGGCTACTTAGAGAAAATCAAGTATGCGGGTGGCAAGGCGGCACACATCACAATAAAGCGCAAAAGGCTTATTGATGGCAAGGGACGATTGTTGATGGCGGTCACAGAATCCATATCTCTGTATGGTTGAAAAATCTGGACCGACGTAGAAAAGTTGGAAAATTACAGGAAATGGCATAGGTTGAGAAAAGAGGAGCGCTCAGAGTAGCATCCTCTTATCGGAAAGTGTCAAGAGCCAATAGTCCTGATGATAGCGCGAGTTGCTCCTATATACCTGTTGGGCCAAGCACGAAAACACCTCTTCGAAAGAAAAGATGACACTGAAAGAGATGCGGCAAATAGTGAAGCCATGGTACTTACCTACCGGTACTGGAAAACTCAGTGGAATAGGGAGGATAGATGAAGATGGGCTGCAAGTCTCATACCAAACCTGAAATAGATTGACCGCCAGGACGATGAGATTAATTACCATATGACAAAGTTTCTCTACCTCTACGGAATGGGTAGCATGGCAGTACGGTGACTCTTCCCATAAAGATGTTTTGCATAACTTTTTCAAGTGCAGCAGATGGCACTTTTTCAGAAGTGAGAGAATGGCAGTAGAGATATCGCTTGGGTAGGTTACGGCCGAGAGCGTACTTAAGATTATATATTGTAACGTTCAGTTAATATAATCCTCCTTATGCCTCCCGTGAATGTGGAAGGCCACACTTCTGAGCGTCAATATGTTATATCAAAACAAATTAGTATTTCTTACTAATAAAGTATAACCTGTTTTATTTTTAAATAGAGGATTATTCATCTGAACCTCAGGGTCAACATACAATTTACATATAGAACAGACAATACAACTTTGATGCATGAGACACGGTAATACAGTGTTGTTAATGTCTGTTGAATGTTTGTGGGTCCTTTCAAACAACTATTAACTACAACAAAAACTCTTATAATTAACAACCTTTTTCATAATAGTGCACTAACCCAAGTCACAATTATTATTATTTATTTATTTGTTTATTGTTTTTTCAGTTATTGTTTTTGTGGTATGATCTCACCAACTTTGCAGGTTTCACAATGGATTCATTTGTTGATTCCGCTCCTAGACGCCTGGTTTTTCGCTCTCTCTCTGTCAAAACATCACTCCTCTAGGTCCCGGGTTGGTTCTCCTGGTCATCTCAGCTTCCACCGGTCCTCAATTTCTATCAACTCAGCAGTCACTTATCTTAAACGTTCTGGCTTGCAATTCACAATTTTTAACAATAATCTTCTTTCACTCAAAACATTAATTTCTTTAGTTAAAGGCCATGCCTATATTTTTTATGGGTCACAGGTTCGGTGTACCGTTTCTAATTAATAATATTCTGTTGACCTTTACTTTATTTTTCCTTCGTAACTATATTATTATAAGTTTTTTAACGTAAGAGTTTCTATCTTTTTAAATTATTTACTTTGTTTGATTTCACTATGGGTTATACACCTGTTTCATATAGATTATATATTTCTTCGATACTCATTATAATTATGTTCAATCACTTTCATTATACACAATTTTTCCTTTTTACCGTATTTCACTGTTATTCTCACTTTCTAGCACTGTCATACCATACCACTTTTATAATTATAGTTTGATCTTATTATATTTGTAAAACTTAAATAATTCACTTTTATGTAAATTATTTTCTTGATAAATAAAATAACGGTCTGAGGTGCGCAGACCTCCCCATAGTTAAATTAGATTTATTTACATTTTAATTTAATGACGTTTTTAATAATATTATTAATTGTCTTATTACAATGAATTAGTTTAACACAAATAAAACATATGTACAGTAAATGTACTGAACAGTGTGATTAATTACTTATTTCTTTACATCTTTTGTCCTGGGATCATTAACTTCTTGGTTTTTGGTCATTGTCAGCCATAGTTTGTTACAGTCAGTAAATTTTTTTTTTTAGCTAGTATGTTATGTTTTATGTTTGGTGAAACGACACGTTACATAAAGCCCCCCCCCCCCCCCGTTTAAGACAAATTATTTCAGTAATGGTAGTTTTAGGAGTTACTGAAATAAATGGCAAAAATCTACAAAAACTGTCTTCACTTTTCATAAAACCTCTTTATCTCGGTTTGATTATATATTCCTTGGGGTATTGCTACAATGGGGTTGGTAATTGACAAACTACTTTTTCCTATAATATCTTCTTTATCATGCGCTGGATTTACTTTCTTACAGCTTTTTGTAACAACTGTTTAACCGGATATTATTTAAATTCTTCGCTTTATTCGGTGAGTTGGAGAATACGATGCCGTAGTTATTGTAATTGTTCACTAACCTCTTCTTTTATGCCATACTCATGATCTCTGTATATCCTTTTCCTTGGAATGCCCTGATTTCCTGCAGTCTTTCCTGCCATGATTCTGGTCTGTTACGGTTTATTTGTTTCCTATGGGTACCCTAACATTTTCCCTAACTTAGTATTAATTCCTGTCCTGACGGGCACTTGTGCTTCCTATTATCTCAGCGGATCAT
Organism: Magicicada septendecula; assembly: GCA_034769895.1. NCBI lineage: Eukaryota > Metazoa > Arthropoda > Insecta > Hemiptera > Cicadidae > Magicicada > Magicicada septendecula. The sequence continues at coordinate 590,478,855 of CM068368.1, read as the reverse complement.
TCATAATTGCAGAGTGGCGCCGTAGCATACAACACTCTGTTTACACCTTAAAGAGTAACCTTGGGTTACTAATAACGCCATAGGAATTCCTATTCCTTCTCTCGTAACATTCAGGTTTATTTGCTGCTTTTTGGATTTATATTATTTACCTGTGGCTCCTATAATTGTATCTGGTTTATGGACAGCGTGCGTATTTTCTCCGTTTTTTTCTCCTGCGTTTCGTTTCATTCCTGAAGTGTTCGCTCATGTTTTGATCAAGACTGTTGTCAGCACCCCTTGTAGTGTTTACTTTGATGTACTCTATGTCTCAGTTTGTTTTCGCGTTACCCTGTTTTCTTTCTAATGAATCCCTTGTTATATATTTTTCTAAATAATATTTTGTCTTAACTAATTGTTAGTTTAATACTTTTTTCTTCTTATTTTTCCTTTTATATTCCCCTTTTGTTCCTTATTAGATTTTCTTCAGTTTTGGTTACGTTTTCTTAATTATCATTATTTTTTCTTAAGTCTAGAGTGATTATTTATTTTATTTTTGTTTTAATTATCATTATTTTCTTCTTCCTTTCTTAAATGGTTCGCTTGATCCGTACCCAGAAAATCAGTCCCTTTTTACAATATTGTTCTTACTTGGTTTATCCGTTTTCGGTATCTGCCACGATCCGGGTTGCTCCACTAATATGTTTTTCCGAAGGTTCATCTCGCCTTCCTTCCCAGCTTCTAGCTCTTCGACCTTCCGCACTATGACCCCCCTGTGGGTGCTGATTTTCTTCCTCTCTTCGGTACCGATTGTGGTACGTCTGGCCGTTATTAAAACTTCGTCGAAGACCTTGGAATCTGTTATCATGTTGGTTTCGACTATTGTCATGACGGTTGTTTGAACTGACATGATTTACTCGTGACCTGTTTTCCCGGTGTGGCTCGTTCTGCCGATCGTTCTGGGGTTCCAGTCTCCTGCGACTTCTCCTGTAGTAGTCCTCCTTTTCATAACTTTCCAGGAGGGCTTCCATCGCTCCAATCGTCTTCACCTGACCGCACTGTCTGGCTCGTGTTATGCCTTCCTCGAAATGGTAAGAAATTTTAGTGACCAGACATTCTTCTGGGATCCGTGGCTCGAGATGTCTAGCGATGCAGACCTTACCCAAGAAGTATGCTGTTGGGGATTGACCTCTTGTGTATTCATACCGTCCGTTACATAAATCGTCCCTAATGATGTTTTGGATACTCTCGGACCAATATTTGGTCGTAAATATCTGTTTGAAATCTGTATAATTTTGTATTTCGTTCCTCATTGCCGTCCATCAATTGTCTGTTATGTTCTTGAAACTCTCGTCAAGCAGGTTTTTTATCATGTGCCATTGGTTTTCTTTGTTGCGAGCAAATAGCTCTTCTAACCTCTCGAGGAATTCCAATGGGTTTCTGCGGTAATCTCTGAAGTTGATTTCCTCTCGGTTTTCTCCTATTGGTATGTGTGTGTAATTTATCGGTCTATTTTGTAGAATTACCAGTTCTTCCTGGATTTACCCTACCTGCCCTTTTACTTGTCCTGCATCACCCTTGATAGTTTCGATTTGACCACCTATTGTTTCCTTTATTTCATCTAGCTTCTTTTGTGTTTCTTCTCGTACCTACGTTATACCAATTTTGTTACTACTTTCTGCCTGATCTATTCTGGCATCTACTTCTATTCTGGATTGTACAACTGTTTCTTCAGTTTTCTCCAGCCTGTCCTTTGTATCGACTATCTGCTGTCCAACTTCCTCCTTACACTTGTTCATCCTCTGGCTAAGTGTCTTACTGACGTCTTCTATCTTCTCATTGAGAGTTTCCCTTAACTTCTTGTTAGAGTTCTTAATTTTCTTATTAATCTTCCTTAGTACCCTCTTTAATGATGTCCATCTTTTCATTCATCTATCTTAAACTTTCTTCATTTCGTTCAAACATTTCGTTTTGTTTTCTAAAGTTCTCATTATTTTCTTCATTCAATTGTCTTAAACTCTCATCATTCCTGTCCAATCTTTCATTCATTTGTTTAAACACTTCTTTGTTACTATCCATTTTCTTGTTAAGTGTTTCGATATTATTTTCATTATTTTTATCTATTTTTTCAATATCCTCCTTCATTTGTCTTAAACTCTCATTAGTTTCATCTTTATTCCTATCCTATCTTTCGGTTATTTTTTCCTCCTGTTTCTTGGAATTTTCTTTAATTAATTCCCATAATTTTTGTAAATCCAGGCCTCCTCTGGCTTCTTCATTGTCACCCGCCTGTTCTTCCATTTCGCTGTCTTTGACTGTTTCTTCTTCTTGTTCCCGCCTATCTTCTTCTGTCTCTGGCTTTTATCCTCTCTTCTGAGAAGCTTCTCGTCGTTGCATTTTTTTAGTCTTCTAGCAGTTGCCAGCCAAAATTAGGTCAATCGTTATTTCACTAATTGTGTTTCGGTTAGTTGGTTTTGCCTAATTTCAGCTCTACCGGTTGGGCGCCAATTTGTAACGTTCAGTTAATTTAATCCTCCTTATGCCTCCCGTGAATGTGGAAGGCCCCACTTCTGAGCGTCAATATGTAATATCAAAACAAATTAGTATTTCTTACTAATAAAGTATAACCTGTTTTATTTTTAAATAGAGGATTATTCATCTGAACCTCAGGGTCAACATACAATTTACATATAGAACAGACAATACAACTTTGATGCATGAGACACGGTAATACAGTGTTGTTAATGTCTGTTGAATATTTGTGGGTCCTTTCAAACAACTATTAACTACAACAAAAACTCTTATAATTAACAACCTTTTTCATAATAGTCCACTAACGCAAGTCACAATTATTATTATTTATTTATTTGTTTATTGTTTTTTCAGTTATTGTTTTTGTGGTATGATCTCACCAACTTTGCAGGTTTCACAATGGATTCATTTGTTGATTCCGCTCCTGGACACCTGGTTTTTCGCTCTCTCTCTGTCAAAACATCACTCCTCTAGGTCCCGGGTTGGTTCTCCTGGTCATCTCAGCTTCCACCGGTCCTCAATTTCTATCAACTCAGCAGTCACTTATCTTAAACGTTCTGGCTTGCAATTCACAATTTTTAACAATAATCTTCTTTCACTCAAAACATTAATTTCTTTAGTTAAAGCCATGCCTATATTTTTTATGGGTCACAGGTTCGGTGTACCGTTTCTAATTAATAATATTCTGTTGACCTTTACTTTATTTTTCCTTCGTAACTATATTATTATAAGTTTTTTAACGTAAGAGTTTCTATCTTTTTAAATTATTTACTTTGTTTGATTTCACTATGGGTTATACACCTGTTTCATATAGATTATATATTTCTTCGATACTCATTATAATTATGTTCAATCACTTTCATTATACACAATTTTTCCTTTTTACCGTATTTCACTGTTATTCTCACTTTCTAGCACTGTCATACCATACCACTTTTATAATTATAGTTTGATCTTATTATATTTGTAAAACTTAAATAATTCACTTTTATGTAAATTTTTTTTTGATAAATAAAATAACGGTCTGAGGTGCGCAGACCTCCCCATAGTTAAATTAGATTTATTTACATTTTAATTTAATGAAGTTTTTAATAATAATATAAATTGTCTTATTACAATGAATTAGTTTAACACAAATAAAACATATGTACAGTAAATGTACTGAACAGTGTGATTAATTACTTATTTATTTACATCTTTTGTCCTGGGATCATTAACTTCTTGGTTTTTGGTCATTGTCAGCCATAGTTTGTTACAGTCAGTAAATTATTTTGTAGCTAGTATGTTAAGTTTTATGTTTGGTGAAACGACACGTTACAATATGCTTCGTGCCAAGAATTAATGGGACCGAAATCTTGCATTTATTCAGCGGGTAGTTAAAGAAAAAAACAACCTCAACTTGCTTCCAACAGACTGCAGCACACAAACGACAATTACAGAGAGCCAGATAAACTCGCCATGTTTTTCATCCTTACAAATCCGCTAGGTTGTTCTCTAAATTAGAGGTCGGTTTTTTTATTGGATAAGAGTCCCACACACCAGGGGACAGATGGTTTCTTCTGATGTATCAAAAGCGTTTTCCCTATTTAAAAATATTATATTTACGCAGCGTCTGTTATCGAGAATGTTACTTGATTGAAAAGAATCTGAAATATTAAAAGTTACTCATTTTTAAAACGTTCTTCTGCTATTCAATCTCAATAATAATTTTTAGTTTAAAACATCTTCCTTTTTAAGAATGTCAAAAAGATATGTATGCTACTCAACAGTCTATCAAAAACACAAAACTTGGTTTTAATAACCCGATAATAAACTAATAAACAGTAACTTACAGACTATTTAACACACTCCAACGCTAAACGAATAGAAATGTAAAAAAAATCTCAGTTGACTTACACCACTCTTTCTTTAAGCGAGTAAAATACCCGCTTTGTGTACACATCAAGTGTTCCTATTACCGTCCACTTAGAGTGTTAACAATTTTCTTTGATGATAAAATTAACACTCTGTTTCATAGAGACTGTGAAATCGCAGTCAAGTCAAATTATGAATTTTCATGACATACACCTTGTAATGTGAAGAAATCTACGTGTATTTGTTATCTGTTAATGAGGTTGAGGTTGAAACTAATCAATTGCCTCAAACGTTGTTCGCCATTTTGTAATTGTGCTGGATACCGGTGTTGTTAATATCCGTGTAATTGGTTTAAGTTTTAATGGAAAGTTTATATTTTATAACTTTTCGATACGAAGTTTTAATTTAGTTTATGATTTGTTGATTTTTTAATCCAATTCAATTGTTTAATTGAATCCAATAAAAATAAATCCGGTGAATTTCTCTTGAAGTTTGTTAACAAAGGTATTTAGGATTTGGATAACTTAGTTCAATGTTGTGAGTTCGTAGTCGAAGAGTTTACGTTAACTCCTCTGCTATTCGATGAGGTGACTCGAACGGTGTATTCCTGTACTGAAATTGACATAAGCATAATGTTTATACAATACTTACTAGTGATTGTTGTATGTTAATAATGTGCGAGAATATTGCTGGCGAGAACCATTAGATTCAAATTCTCGCTGCTGTCTCTGGTACCAACCGTCGCTGTCGCTCACCTAAGCTGTAAGTCTATTCTTTTACAATAATAGTCAACACTTTTGTCTATTCGTGAAATAATACTTATTTATTGAACTCAATTTGTATAATTGTTGTTATACAATTATTTTACTCATTTTCTTTCAAAAACAATTAATCTCGAGTATGGACTCTTAAAATAATTAAAATCTCAGGGTGGTCAGACTGAGCCTAATAATCGACTATGTCCGGATGTCAACAATTTCGTTATTTTGCTTTATAAAATTAGCAGGTTCTTTGAGTCTGCAAGATACACTTTAACAAAAGAAATGCACTACTGTAATAATGAGTAGGCGGAGAATAAAAATTATTATTTGTTTCTTCAACATAACACAAAATATGAACGATTGCTCATTACTTGAAATTGAGGTTAACTGGGGTCCATTGTAACCTTACGTGTTTGATGTTAATTGATTAATGCTTCTTTGAATGCATTACTTATTTTATATAACATTGTTATTAATTAAATTCAGTGAGATTTCCATGAATTATCTCCTAAAAGTGGACATAAACAAAATAAACAGGTAATTCAAATTAATTTACTACTAGGGTTAACTCGTATGTTATATTGAGTTAAGGTTCTACAATTAAACAAAATAATAGTCTAAAATTATTGGTCCCTTCATTGATTATTCAATGTCTCTTTATAAAATATTACAATTAATTTTAAGCTAGAAAGTCAAAATTGTTATTAGCCAAAGCTTTCGCTGCTTATTGTTTATGTAATTATCAAAGTCCCTTTCCTTATAGAAATAGGGTTATTTTTGATTTAATTTAGATAAATCAAATTCGCTAGTAGCGTTCTTTATTTGATTAATTATTTTTTATACAATATAATGACCTTTTGCACTGATAATTGCGTCTACCGTTGACTCGAAGTATCACTATCACAAAACGTTTTTAATTTTCAGAAGTTATTTAACATTTTGAATTAATATTTATTAATTCTCTTCACACACTGCCTATACGCATGAACTCCGTTAAAGAACACTGTTAAAATAAACTTCACTGTCCCTTTTGGTCCGACCTAACCTCAACTTGGAGTTTCGAGGTTAGTGTGCATTATCAGCTGTCGGCTATCAATTCAATGTTTTGATGGTCACTCTGCCCACGTGGAGCCTGCCTCGATTGCTGGTGATGAACTGTTGTTGTTACGTGTGTCGGGATTCGGCACTTCGTACTTTTTAATGAGCTCTGATTGGATAATTGTCTTTATTTCGTGTACTCACGGCGAAGTTCATCAAAATAGACGCGGAAACAAGCGTCAGCAGGCTGGGGTGAAGATTTTAATTTTCTGGTCACAAAGCCACGCGGACGGGCTTACAATTTATTAGTTTTTCTTATAAATCAAATAGTTTGTTTATAATTACTCTGACAACATTTGTATAACTCCAATTGTTTATATCTTTTGATTATGAGTAATTTGCATACCCTTATCATATAGTTCTGATATGGGGTTGATAAGAACACATTTCGTACAAATTAATAATATTTCTTATGTTACATAATACATTACATACATTGTTTTTATTCACTGTGTTTATGGTGATAACTTATTAGTACTGTATTATGAACTTTTCACATATGGTTATTTACTTATAGTTATGAATTATTCATTTTTCTAGGGTCAAACTCTAGGCCTATTATCACATAAATTTTTTATTAATTATATCATAATATTAGTGGTTGATAATACCATTTTGTTATGGCCTATGCATAATGCACTGGTCATTACTACTTCTGATAGTGTCAGTCTTCTTTATTACTGGTTTTTTATTTCTTTAATTATAGTCTTTTTGGTGAGTTTCTAGTACTCTTGAATGTTACATTTTTCGTTAGTTGTAATTCTTTCACATTTATTTCATTATTGTATTTTTATCTCTTATCAGTGTTCTGATAACACTGTTAGTACTGGGCAGTGGTTAATTCTGCCTTTATATTGACAATTACCTTGGTTTGAAGTTACTCAGACTTCTTGCATCTAGTGGTTACTAGAGTTTACTCATTATTTGTGTTTTTGTGTTATTATTATTAATCATGTGGACATAATACTTGAATTGTCTCATCTAAACGTTATTCTGCATTACTCAGTGTTATAGGTTGAATTACTATTCTTTTATTACAAGTTTAAGTGATATTTTTGCTGTTTCAGGCAACCGTTATATGTTATGCATATGGTTATATTAAATTACATTTATTCAGCATTTATGTTTCCTTAATACATTATCTTTTGTACAATAAATGTTCCTTATAGTATCTACTCATGTTATACTACAACACATTTTGGTTTAACACTACTTTAGTCATAGTTCTCTATGGTTTTATTGAAAACTAGTTGGCCAGATTAGGTTATGTTCTAATTTGGTCTCTCAACAATGGTTGAATGTCAGTTTCAATTTTCTACATAATACATAATTTATTTACACTTAGCTAACACTGGTATAATATTGTTTATCCCTAGATTTCAATTTGGTTAACTTCACAATCTTTATTATTGATAATTAGTGGTCATTGACAATTTTAATTCCACACTACCCATTCTGGTAATGTGTTGTTTCCAGCTATTTCTGTACTTATTGATGATTCCGTTTACTTGTTGAACTTTCAGTTCCTCCCTTATCTAATTGTTTCTTTTCACATCTAATTTTTTGTACCCATCTATGGAACACAAAAATTTCATTTCTGTATCCTGAATTCTTGATATTTTTCTAGGAGACACTGTCCACGTTTCTAAACCATAAGTAAGGGTGAGAACAGTCATGGATTTTTATAATTATATTAAGGACTCTTTCTTTGCCTTGTGTTTTAGAGCACGACGGAGAATTCCTGTTATCTGGTTAAATTTATTAATTTTCCCATTAATATCTTTTTCTTTTTTATATGAGAGATTACAGTCTAAATAATTAAATTCTGAGACTTGACAAATTTTCTTTGGTTACAGATTGTAAAAAGTATTTGAAAATTCATAAAACTATCTCACTCTTTTATTTACGATCCACTTGTCCTGAATGGTATATAGGCTTAAAATATTTCATGATGTCTGAGTAGAAGCCTTCTTGTCTTGACCCACAGCTACTTAAAAAAAAACAAAAAACAGCAATTGAAACAGATATGTTCCCGATATAAAACAACACTAATGTTTCATCAATCACTGTTATGATTTCTAGCAAATGTCTCATACGATTCAGAGCATCTCGAAAATCGTAACTGGAGAATACTCTATGAGCATTACCAAGTGGAATAGCTATATGTTTAATTAGTCCATCGGCAACAGATGTAAATATGTTAAACTAGTCCGTAGACAACAGATGAAGTTTTTAGAATGAGTTTTAATATGAATTTGATCCATTTAATGATTGTTGTTACACAGTTATGGACCTAATGTTTTTATTGTAATAGTTCGTTTGTGTGTCCATTTTCACACTGATTAAGTCTATTAGTTTTGTGTTTGTTTATTGGTTTTTAAGGTGTATGTGGCACTGTTGTGCTAATGTTAAAAAAAATCGCATCTGTCTACAACTGCTTAATTTTTTTGTGTTCATACGGTTGTGCATGTAAATTAAGGATACATAAAATAGTAACTGCTCTTAATTAAATAAGATATAAATTGTTCCGACCATTTTGCACTAAATTAATTTTTTAGTCACATTACTTCGTGTAGCCTATCATTAATTGATTTTGTATTTTACTTTATACGTATAATATTACAACCAATTTTAAATGGCTGTGATAATAATAAGTGATAATAATTAATTGATATAGGCCTACAATAAGATAAACGTATGCAATAACTTAGATAAAATTAAAAACACGTAAATTGTTTTGTAAAAAACTACAGAGAAATCCAACAATTATAAATATCTACAATAATCCAGATGTGTAGCCTGTTGGCTCAAACAGGTAGTAATTATCAAATTGTAAAGACTGAATCTAAAAGGACTTGAAGCTCTAAAGCCTATGTTGTGGGTTACTTTAAACACCATTAGATGAAAGCGGGAACCACAAAGTTGGACAGTTGGCATTAAACATTTTATAATTTCTTCTGTTTCACTTATATTATCGCACATTTTATTCAGTACGATAAACATAATTTATCAATTGCGTTATAAAATCTTTGGAGATACGTAGGCCTACATTCTGAATTAAAAAGAAAAGTTTAAACGTTAGTTACTAACTAACTCAGTGATACATGATCGCATCGTTTTGTATGTTTAGGCAACAAATATGCTACAAGTATTCTTAAGAATATACTTCATGGCAATTTTGTAACTGTTTTTAGTCTCTTAAATAACTAATTTACTAGTAAGAAATATTTTGCACAGGCACAGATAATTTTACTATTTGTATCCAACCAAATTCAAGAGTAGAGATTAATTGAAATTAGATTGTTCAGAATCTTCTCCATACCAATTCTACCAGTGCATTTATTATAATGTCACTTCATGAAGTATTGTTTATTATTATTATTATTATTATTATTATTATTATCGTCGTCGTCGTCGTCGTCGTCGTCGTCGTCGTCGTCGTCGTCGTTGTTGTTGTTGTTGTTGTTGTTGTTGTTGTTGTTGTTGTTGTTGTTGTTGTTGTTGTTGTTGTTGTTGTTGTTGTTGTTGTTGTTGTTGTTGTTATAAAAGTATGAGTCGAGAGATTTTTCTAGGCTTACTTATGGCACAAATTCCGGGGGATAACCTGCTCGCTCATTGTCGGCCAGTTTCACTTATGTGAATTGTCAGTTAGACGTAATTGCTTTGTGTTGCTAGTTTATTTATTGTTAGTTGCTAGAAATTAGGATACATTATTAGCGATAGAAACTTAAGCAGGTCTGTATGTATTTTGTAAATTTGAATTTCTCACGTATTGATGTTAACAAAAGGTTTATCTTTTGTGTACTAATTTAAATACGTTTAGTTATTAATTGGTTCTGTATGAAAATCAAATAACTTAGAACAATCACGTGCATGAAAAAATAGGTAGATAACAAATGTTGACACAAGAATTAAATAGTGGTTAGAACAGCAGAAAATTTACTAATAGATTCTAGGGTCGATTGCCTAAGAGCAGAAAAACCAAAGTTCCTATCGGGTTTGAACACGGGGTGCTAAGGGCAAACAATAAGTAGGAAAGGAATATCTGGGACACAAACTTACAGAAAAGAATATAGGCCTAAGTAGGAGACTGAGAAGAACGTGGGGAACAATGTGAGTACCCAGACTATTTAAAGTAGAAAGGGACAAGTGGAAATCAAGAGAATTTGCAAGGGCTGAAAAAGAGAAAGCCGTTTACAAGAAGGAAAACAGGCAAGAAAGTGTATTTAAAAAGCTTTTTTGTACAAGAAGGTAGATTGTATACAAAATTATGTATAACATTTTTTCTTTTATTACATAATATTAAGAATATTTTAACTAGCAGAGAGTAACAGTATTATGTAGCACTGATGTTTTCTTTATTTACACGGCACTTTAAAGGGTTAGTTAAAGGTTTAATTTAGATACGGTGTGATGAGTTAACAATTAGATCTCATGTCACGTATTTCATTAATAACCAAAATGAAAAAAAACAGACTTATTATTTTCATACTAACACCTAAAGACTCAACCTGTTTGTTGTCATATAACTTGAATACACTATAATAATAATGATATACAAAAATATTCGAAATTTAGTATGATATAAATAATCAAAATTTGTATTTTTTTCTACAAATTAAAAGTAACTTTAAATGGATCCAAAAAATAACAAAGAGGAAATTCATTTTTGATTGGTAAGCTTTGTGTTTGTAAGTTTACCATCTACAGACTATCATCGCAGAGAATTTTTCTTAGTGAATCTAGTTTTTTGTTTCATAAATTGTGGTATTACGTTATTAAATTCCCTGCCTTTAGAACCTTTTACTCAGTCAGCGCCTGAGTTAGTAATCGATTCTCTTCTTCTTATTAAACTCTACTCGTACACAGACAATTTTATAACATTTGCGGAACTATAATATTAATTTAAGTAAAAAATATTTAATTAAGATATTGCAAAATTAGAAATTCATTTTACTTAATAACAAAAAGTGTTTGGCACTATTTTTTTCTCTAGTACAAAATAATGTATAAACCCCTCTTTTGCATGATGCTGTAACTTTCTTTTTGTGACCAGGTTTGATCAGTCTAAAAAAATGTTCTGTAAGCCATATTACATTCAGAACCGCCATAGAAGATATAACGTATTTCAATTGACATACTAATTTCATATGTAATGTAGAATAGAGTAAAAGCATGTGATAGCGTATAAAGATACTGTGTGAATAAGTAGAGATTGCAGGTGTGAACATTATAGGCGTATATTAACTGATAAGGAACATTGTTAATAATGTTAGTTTCAAGTATTTTAGATTTATAAAACAATTTAAGTGCTGTGAAATGTAGGGAAACGATGTTAGCCATTCGTGGAGTGCGCATGTGCGAGAGTACGTAATTATTTTACGGAATATTCGTAAAAAATACGTTAATGCAATTTAATATGGGAAATTTTTAGACGAGACATATCAAAACGTCTGTAACAAAAAGACATAACTGATGACAACAGTTATTTAAAAATCAGCAACTAAATGTATGCACTTTTATGTAAAAAGGTTTTATGGCTATAATTTTGGACGTAAAAATTATTAGTTTTTTTACAAGAAGTGTTCTGCTCTGAAGCCTTCTCGGACAAGAATATTGGCTATGTATAGAAATATTATGAGTCAGGGTTACCGGGGAACCAATCAGATTACTATAATTCAGTCGAAAGAAATATCGTTAAAGTAATAGATCAGACTCTCTTGGGAATCAATACCGTCTAAGCGCCGCGTGTTTCATGAAGATAGGTACCCTAATCGCGACTAACACAAGTCAAAATTTCCTAGAGTTACTGTAAGTAATACTGTAATTGCTATTACTCGTAAGTTTAAAATATTCAATCACTAACAACGTCTATTTCTGGTGAAAAAATATATAACCGTGCCCGTGAGAAATATCCTAACGCCCATACCGACCCTAAGGCCGGACAGAGATACCAACTCATACCAACTCCTGTACTCATCCAGATACAGGATCATCCAAGATCAATCCGTCGCCGTGAAGGATCTACAATCGACATTAAAAGGTTAATATAGTGAACCTATATTATTTATGTAAAATAAAACAAAGCAGATATTTAAAAGAAGGCAATAACACATCAGTAATGACTTCATAGTAAATAAAACAAAAAGAACGTTTAATTATTAATTTATTCCAACGTACAGAAAGAAATTTTTAATTGTTTTATAAAGGTCAATAGATACAGATTATTTATTTTTTATAAACTTAATTAATCGCTCAGTGGATTGTTATTATAAAATAACATTCCCAGTGTATACACTGTATATGCATATTCATAAATATGCACGACTGCTCTACAAAACGGTTGTTACAAAGACTAAAAGTTTAATAATTTTTGGCATTTCTTTAAACAATATTACACCCTCTAATTCACAAAATCATTTTGTTACTACAAAATAGTAAAAATAGATATTAGGGCGTTAGGATGTTCCTCAAAGTAAACAAAAAATTTACTTACCATTTGGGTATTGAGCAGACTAGTTCAATGGCAGCAGTGGGTTAAATGCAAGTTTTACTAAATCCTAAACAAGGAAACAAGTTTTTGATTTTTCAAGAAACGTTTTGATAAATCTATGCAATTCTTTATATCAGTGTACGTAGCACACATACTATTTATCTTACTTAGTTTTATTATACTGAAAATTATCGTTATATAAAATATACATTAATAAATAGGACAAAGGGTTTAGTACTACAACCAAAAAAGTTATAAAGACTTAATGTTATAATCCAACTTTTCAAAGGAGATCTGAACACCTATGCATTGTAATCCATGTACTGTTAAGAACAGGAGAATTGTTTTGTACGTCTTTACTAAAATTTTTATAATTACCTTATCGTTGTCACTGTAATCTCAGTTGTAAGATGTATTAGGTAGGGCAACAGAAAAAGTAAGAGAGGAAGAGGGAAAGGGAATCACTACAAATTATGTTAATAGCCATAATATAGACTATACAGCAGAACGTTCAATAAATTATCTTCACTTCAGCATTTAGTTACACACAGAAAAACGTTTTACATGTGTTTTTAAGTTTATTTCGTACTGTTTAGAGAACTATGGTGTTTTTAAACATACATCAACTTATTACTGTAAATTTGATTTTGGGACACGTGTTAAAATAAATTTAATTACCTGCTTATGAATTTGAACTGAATTGAATTTTACTTTCCTTAAAGTGTGATTTGTTTTATATTGGGAAACACGTTATTCATATTGCTGACACTAAAACATTTATTAACCCAAAAACTGTATGTTTGGCTACACACCAATCATATGATTTGCTATATTTACATAAAATATAACAATTCCTTGTACTAAGTTGAATACTATAATTACCAAAAATTTAATGCCATAAGTATTATTATGTATTAAACGTGATCAAATCTAGATAAAGTGATGGATTAAGTGGCTCAAACTTAGTTATCTGACTCTTACAAATCATTTGGCTTTTACAATATTTACTTAAAATCACAAATACTACTTTGTAAAGTCCGCTACAATTTTTTTTGTAGTAAAAAAATATAAAGTTTTTAGAATAAAAGGTGGTATTATGAGCTATGTATATATTAAGTGGGGCAAGAGTGCGCACTTAAATTTTAAATGCATCTGAAACTGAACTCATTACACTGAGACTCATTATATTTTGACGAGAGTATCATGAATCTGTTAAGGCTCGATTAAGAACATCTTTTTATAATGTCAACTACTGTGACACGTGTAAACAAATGTATTTCCACAATGTGTCCAATGCGAACTTTTGCTCCCATAGGTGGAACAAAAGTTTGCAATTAAATTAATTCAAATAAACTAACTTTAAACAACTTTATTAACTGTATTCTTCATTTTTTTACTTTAATAATATATTGGCCATTTTTTATTTATTAAATATATTAAGAAATTCTGATTAAAAAGTTTAAACAATTATAGTCATTTTGGCACTATTAAAAGTATTACACGTTGGACTGTTGACATATTACAGTTGAACGCATGTATTACAGTACTTTCCTGTACTTTCCTTTTATTTTGAAATCAGTTATTATTATTTTTTCTAAATTTTTATTCTGTTTGGGGTCTTTTGAGTGAAATATTTTATTATTATTTTCATGGATTCTAGAATGTCATTTTTCACTGATATACTTTGAAACCGTTAAATTGTTGAACAGAGTATTGAAAAAAAAAAAAAAAACAGTGTATCCCAATTTAATGTGTACTTAACAATGAATATATTTGCAAATCTTCCGGAAGATATTTCAATATTTTCCGGGTGAGGGATCCGGAGCCCTCGTTTTACTGGGAGATTACATACCTCAGATCCCTCCCCGGTAGTTGGGAGGCCCCCACCACGTGTTCAGCCTACTAACTCTAAATCCAGCCCTGCCGCATACTATAGGCTACAAACAATAAACATTTAACACTATACACTAAATCACCTGTCAAAGAACGGGCAGGATTCGCAGCTGACAGCAACCACACGTCTAGCCACTTAGCTTTGCATAACGTAATTCACTCACAGGCTGCTTCGAAACATGTAACACTCAGGCAGTGTTGAGTCGTCTGAGTAACGTAATAGCATTCGAGTTAGTCCCAGTCATCTACAAGCTTCGCTGCAACTAAAGTTGCCTAACCCATGAACAGAGGAATAGGCGTATGTTATAATTATGCAAACAATAGAGTACAAATAATAAATAACAAAACTATTTTATATAACCCACTGTTTCGCCATGTTTTTGAAAGAATAATGTAATATTTGCTCATTTTTTATGTGACTGGTATTGATAATGTATGCTAGTGGAATACTGTTTTCCTAAGGCTAGAAAAGGAGAAACGTTGTGTGTGTGTGTGTGTGTGTGTGTGTGTGTGTGTGTGTGTGTGTGTGTGTGTGTGTGTGTGTGTGTGTGAAGGTACTACTTTTGTCCATTTCAATCCTTACGTGAAATAATATTCTACTTGAATTTATCGATTTTCGTAAAAATATATTACATGTTTTTACATTTCTAATTATGTTATAGAAAATGTAAGAGTGTTGTGACACGTATCTCCTACAATTATTGTAGAAAATTATTGGGTTATCTCTTGATATTGCAGAAAAATGCAGATTGATTTGTACACCTATGTATGTATGTATAAGTGGATTCATTTCTCTTTATAAAAAAAATTAACTAACCGTATACAATAGCAAAATGTTTGAAAATGTGTAATTCTCATAATGAACTTATTAAAAACTATTTGTTATAAGTTACTGAAGTGTTTTCGTAGACACTAAATTTTATTTTGCACACGATGACCTATGAACATTATTGATGCTTGGTACTTATGATAAATTTAGTTCGAAATTTCTTAATATATGCTGCTTGTTCAAGTCAGCAAATTTCACCAATGAACTGTCGTAAACAGAAAGTAAAAAATTAATTATTTGTTAACTGACTACACGCAGATGTTTCCTTCACCAAACAGGCTATTGAATTATAGTGCACGATTTTTCTTAACGCCTGTCTCACAGCTTCAGACTACTCCAATGGACACTAGGCCTATCCCAAGTACTAAGTTACGTGCTTTAGTTTACTCTGAGCTAGAAGACGTCTTAATTTAAGCACAAGCCAATAGCTGCAAATTATTATACATTTAATTTAATGTTTGAATTGGTATTAAATTTCTTAAGGAAAGCACATAAGTTCTCATATATAAACACACAAATTAAATACAAGGTTAGACTTGTCGCATTTAGTCACAGGCACTTGAAACGTTAGTCATCTCTACTAACACTTGATTGAAGAATACACAGTACTGGAATAAAGCAATGCAACACCAAACGGTACACTATGGAATTCGACAACCAAGACCATAGCCACTATAATTAATGCAGCGGGAATAAAAAAAAAAAACGGGTGTGTCGTGGAACACATGCCACAAGTGTGAATTTCAGTGTCGAGTTGCGATTACATATTATAACGTTGCAGAACTCAGACCCTATAAGGGATCCACAAATATAATGTAGCTGTAAGAGAAGTAAACTAATTTGAAGCATAATGATCAATGATACAAAAAGCATAATGATACAAAGGTAATGAGAGCATAAAAAGAAAAATAGTAGACAAAAATAATAAATGAGTGAATAGACTAGACTGACAGACAAATTACTGTGACCCAACCCTAGTGATTGGCCAGATAAAGGCTATAAAATAAAAAGTAAACGAATAAAAAACCTAACTAGTATTTCATTTTGTAGCATGTATTACTCAAGTTATGTAAAAGAAAGTACACCACCAGTAATAAACATGTAAACCCACTTTCATTAATACTTTATGTTATTGTTTTATGTTATTATTTTATGATGATAAAAATACTACCAAGAAAGGGTAGAGTAGAATTCGAATTTTAAAGACTTGATGAAGGAATTATAGGGACTAATGTTAATATCCCAAAAAACTAACTTTACACAAAGTTGTATGACTAACTTTGTGATTTAGAATGTTATGTGTTTTAAAATAACAATATTAATATAAAAACAAACACATGAGGTTTTAAAAAAACTGACTTTAAATTAGATTTGTCAAAACTAATTTAAACCAAGAGTGAGAGGTAGGTAGTGAGTGTTAATGATAACCAGTGAACCAAACAAATATATGATAGCAACAGTGATTGTAAAACTTAAAAAAGAATTTGAAGATGAATCACTACTGTGAATTTAAACAGAGTATTACAAATGTGACTGTAATTTAATAAACACAGCCAGTGTAATCAGTGAAGGTGATAGATAGGATAGGGATGAGTTAATATAAACAATTATTAGTAGTAATAAAAGAAAAGAACAGTGGTAATAAACAATAAACAATACTAAAGTGTTGATAAACAATAAGAAATATTAGTAGTGTGTAGAACGTATGGTATACGAATTATGTTAGACGATTATTAAAAGATAAGTTTTAGTAGAAAATAAGATCAATTTAAAAACCATATTGTTAGATTTAATTAAAGGAATTCTTTTGTTCAATTAAGAATTAATGTTAAATGTTCATACAAATGGTAGACAACGAAGTTAGTATGTCAACCAATTTTATTGTGTTAATAAATATGAAACAAATTCCTTATGATTTAGATAATAGTAAAACATCCTATGTTACAAATTAGTAACAAGGATGTTGATGACAATATTGTAAACGGTGTCAAGACACGATGCACCAAAAGTTGTTGTTAGTTTATCTAAAAGAGTTGTATTTTAAAAGAAGGAATGGGCCTGGATCATGAGAAGACCATAAACCATTTTAATGTTATATGTTACCACAGAAAGATTAAGTGGTCAAAAGTTTGTGTAAAACATATTAGAAAATACAGACAAGCAAGTGTATAAGTTTAATAATCACAATAGTACTCACAATTGTAATAAGATAGGTAAAAAGGATTTTAGACAAATGAACTAGCAAAGGTCAAGGAATGATTTTTTAAAATTATAATAACATTTATTTATTGTAAAATGGTCCAAAGTCATTCAAAAATAGACACTATAACTAAGTAATGGCAAGCAGAACCTATGAAAGTAATAGGTAATGTTGAAATTGTGTAAATTAAGAAAGTCCAGACATTTATAGCTTAGGCCTATAAAATGCCTAACTGTCAAAATTCAGAAAAAGCAATTTATAAGCAATTAACCATTGTATTTGAGAAATAAGACAAATTGACTTGTTAATTTCAATTATCTAACCATGAGAGTATGTCAGAAATAGAGTAAACATAAAAAATAAGTGAAATATGTAATAAAATAACATTAGCAAATTGGTCAAAACGTTGATACAGTACCAAGCCCAGTATTATGGGATATCAAATTAATCTTGTAAACTTTTTTTTTTTTTTTTTTTTTTTTTTTTTAAAGGAGAGGCTACTAGATATTTAGAACTAGGCAGAAGGCCTACAAGAAGCATAAAATGCGCTGGGTCCAGTGAGACGGGACTTGCAATTAAAACTCTCTATTAACCAACAATAACTACTTTTATTATCTCATGTGTTTTATAATTCACATAATTATGGTAATCTTTCCTAAACCATATTTTGTATTTTAATCATATTAAAATGTAGCATAAATATAAATGATCATATAAATTGTTTAAATATCACAACCCACATATTTCAACTACCCCTTTTCTATAACACCTGACATAAAGATAACACATGCTTTAACATACATACATATATACATATAGATCACAGACAAGGTACAACATATTAAGCCTGGCAGACAGGCTGTATATTCTTATCAAATACATACATGTTGAGGAGAAAATCTGGACTTGCCATAATAACCAGAAACTACAAATATAAATTTAAGTTGGCAGCACAGCCAGTATAATTTTATAGAAATTGTAAAATCTTTAATCTTATAAAAATATAAAAATTTAAAGAGAATGTGAATTGACCATAACAGCCAGAAAAGACAATCATAAATTTGAGTGTCAGCACAGCTTGTATAGTTTCATAAGATACATTCAGAAATTTAAAACAATCTGGCTTGTCCATATTAACAAGAAAATCTAATGGCAACCTTGGCTGTCAAAGCAGCCTGTATAATTCGTCAAATTACAATTTATAATTTTAAGACAAATTCTGGTTTGGCCCATGATAGTAAAAATACAATTACAAGTTGACGTGTCATCACAGCATGTGTAAATTTCATAAAAATTGTAGAAGCCTTAATTTTATTAAGATACAACAATTTTTAAATAAATCACATTTGAACAAAACAGCCAGAAAATAAAATCATAAATTGAATTATCAGTACACCCTGTATAATTTTATAAAAATTGTAAAATTTTAAACTTTATAGAAACATAAAGTTTACAGAAAATCTGAATTGACCCGGCCGCGGACACGTGCCATAGCCTGACCCAACAGAAGGTATCATGTCCAGTTCCTGCATAGATCTGCACCAACAGGTGACTGCCTCAGGTTAAAAAGTGTGAACCGGTCTAAAACCATTTAAAAAAAACTCCCAACCCATTCATGAAGTATATATATATATATATATATATATATATATATATATATATTTCAATCACTTTCTGCTACAGTCCGTTTCTTGATGTATATAATACTATAATACTTATAACTATTTTACCTCAAGATATATTTTTTCCTTTAGGAACATGTTTCGGGAGATCCTGTTCTCCCATCTTCAGCCTTCGCCATCTTGCTTCTGGTGCAGTATTTGTGTGTTGGCTTCTGGATGTTATTAAGGTGGTTTGTTGGTATTTGGTCCTTCAATGTTGCATTATTGTGTCTGGTTGTGGTATCTGTTTTTGTATTTTGTGTATTTTCGATGTTGATTGCTTTGAATATTGTGTCATGTTTTGTATTGATTTGTATTTGTTCTGGTATTAATTTGTTTTGTGTTTTATGTTTGTAAATCTGTAAATTTTCCCAAATGTTCATTATGGTGCTTTTGTGTTTACAGATTTACAAACATAAAACACAAAACAAATTAATACCAGAACAAATACAAATCAATACAAAACATGACACAATATTCAAAGCAATCAACATCGAAAATACACAAAATACAAAAACAGATACCACAACCACACACAATAATGCAACATTGAAGGACCAAAGACCAACAAACCACCTTAATAACATCCAGAAGCCAACACACAAATACTGCACCAGAAGCAAGATGGCGAAGGCTGAAGATGGGAGAACAGGATCTCCCGAAACATGTTCCTAAAGGAAAAAATATATCTTGAGGTAAAATAGTTATAAGTATTATAGTAATATATATATATATGTGTATATATATATATAAAATGATTAACCAGCAGAAATACCCAAGATTGTAATAGGGCCCCGACCAGCCGGTCTAGCCCCTAGCATTTACAAACAGCACCCACCTACTTCACTAAAATACAGATTCCCCACAAACCTTTACAACCCCCATTCAAAATCACAGTAAAAGAAATAAAGTATAAAATTAATGACCACCGGACACATGCCTGCGACCAGGGCTACAATTAATCTGGAGCGTAATTACATTATGAGAACTCTTTCAGTGAAAGTTTGCAGCCAAAATTCTGTCCAGATGGACGTGAGCACAATGAAGTATAACTTGAGTTTTTTTTTTATGGTTAAATTCACAACACATGGTGCTTGCTGTAGCGGCCTAGTGTAGTAAAAAAAGCTTAAATGTCACCTCATTTTAATCCAGATTGTTCCCCGTTGGTACTGTGGCATGATATGCAGTAGTTCCTCCTCTGGCAGCCAAGATCCGAGAGTCTAGATGTTTTTAAGTCATTGTGGAAGTTTTAGTTACCACATGCGGATGGGTCACATTTCCGACTGGATCAGGAACCCTGGACATTAATCATAATCAACTGACTGAGCACTAAACCATAACAGACATATACCAATTTCACTTTATTCAGCATAACATGTTAACATTTTCACTTTTTGTTTTTAAATTGCTAGACCACACACAAGGCCTCAATGCTTCATAAAAGGATATAATTTCATAACGAAATATGAATGTATTATATTATAATTCTTAGCATACTGAATGTATGAAAAGTTAACATTCTCCGACAGGCATAAAACATATAGTACTAAGTGCTCACTCAGACAATTCAGTAAAGTTCCCCAGTTCCACAAAATTACATAATAATTTTTTCTTTTACGCCCCTTTTCACATGTACAATTGGTAATTATAAAATACAAGATTTGTTGGCTGTATTAGTGTTTAAAATAAATCAAATACTAGACAATGAATACACTTTCATTCAATACGCCACGAGGTAAGCTTCAAACATTTATCAATTCACATCCAAGTTAATTATAAACTAAATTTAAATCTTTTACCAAAATGAACAATATATACATTTAATCCACTTACCGGAGATCGCTTAGCGTCTACTCAGGCATGAAGAATAGAATTTCCAACAATTAAAAGAAAACTCAGCTCTGAAAAAGGAGGACGGCTGTCGACGTAGCTGCTGTTCAGGACCGACTGAACAAACACGCACAAAAGCTTCGCGTCGAAAAACATAATCACTCTGCTCCGTCAACAGATGGCGTTGGTGTTCAGTAAAGCAACGAAACGGTAACACGGTACCGACGCTTAATTACCATAATTAATTAATTCGGCGGTTAATTATATTAATAATTCTCCTTTATAGAAACGCCGGGTTCTCGAAAACCCGGCACAATCTTTGAAAGAAAATAAAGACATTGATGATAATATCTCACACATTGGTAATACCACCAATGAATTATAGCAATTATAAAATATTAGGTCAATTTGGGGCCAAAAACCCAAGCTTTCATAACAATGTAAACAAAATTATTAACCAATCAGAAGCAGGGAATTATGCTTGGAATTAAGAAAACCATTAGAATTTTTAGACAGTGCATTATTAACGCTCAAAGTATGCAGATGCCAAACTGAATCCGCTCTAATTAAAAAGTAATAAGAGGGAAATGTACTCAAAATGTACAAATATAAATAATAGAAATTGAATCTAGATCCATTGAACACATGATGAAACCATAAATAAAAATTCAATAATTTAAATTTAAAAAACATTGACTAAATAAAATAGAAAAAAAGAAAACCCGAATGATGAAGAACTAAATACTATAATCAACAACATTTTGAAGAATTACCTGGGACTAATCAGAAGAAACAACAAGATTTTGTTAACTATATATGAATTCTATATAATTGCGAATAAAATTAATTAACTTTTCCACAACACAATAACTCCACTCTGAACTTGGTATAATAAATTCTTTCAAAGATTAGTTGAAACTATATCTTAAAAGAAAAAAAAACTGATCAACTTCACAAACCATTATTGAAAAATTATTTAAAACTGCATCAGCCTATTTGAAACTGTAACTTAATCTCTATGCGACGCCTAAAAGTCGACATACTTTTTAGACACTAAGAACCGAGTTGTAAGTAAACCTGTATAGTATTTAATAAACACTGATGTAAGGTTGTGTACTTTCATAAACATCTTGCTTTATTTTGTTGTAATCCAAAGAACTTATTCATCGTTCCGAACAAAACATTGTATCATTAACCAGAACGCTTGAAGACACGCCTGACCACCCGATGAGCGAGTAAAATTTAATAGCCGGAGCAAACTTTTTAATAGTAACAAATATTTTGTACTTAACTTATAAATAATCAGCGAATCTGGACACTAATAAATTAGTACTGAACACTAATAATCGTTCCTTGTTTTATTTGATGTATGTCTTAATATTTGTGTACTTCAGCAGTGAAGAAACTTTTTACCAGAATTATAGGTTGGCAACACTTCAGACTCCACTCGAGATTTGAATTCGCGCCAGTCCGTTTGGGTAAGTTTAAATTATTATCGAAGAAAAAGAAGACGACGCAGGAAGAAATTTTTAATTGTTTTTAGTAAAACAATTTGGTGCCTATCGGGAATTAAATTACTTTAATATAAGGACAGGTAAGGAGAAGAACGATACACATTCGGTACTGGTTATTAGTGCGTTCTCGATCGTCATCGTTAGCGATAGACTGAAGATCAACGCCGAGGCGAGTCACGTTACATAATCAATTACTGATCAAACAAAATATAGAAGGACCCTATCTGCTTCTTTGTAAATTGACGCCAACTTGGGGCTTTCAAAAGAGGTACAGAAAATACGTTATAATATTCAACGTGTAAAAGGTTGCTCGTATTTAAAAGGTTGCTCTGTTTTGAGTGAGAGAGATTTTGATAAAAGAATTATGATTCGAAAAAGAGTGAAAGGATAATTTAATGAAACGAAGTAATAATAGTGTTTATATGTATTTTTTTATAAGAAATCGATATTTAGAATACCCATAAATAGAATCATATCACTTCGTATTATTTTCAGTATATATATAGCCTACATACAAAATGAACAGTTCTTTAAATATTAACTATTTTTGCAAGTAAAATTATATTGTACATTACATTTTACGCACGTTTCACTGATTAAATCAGCATCATCAGAGGTTAATATATTGTTACGATGGTCTACTTGATCGTCGTAGGTACAGTGAGAACAAAATACAAGACACCAATTAAGTCACTAATCATCAGCTTTAATTTTCACAGTTGAACGTTTCTTAATTAACACACAGTCTCTTACAACAAATCAAATAAAAATTGTTCACACGCAATAAAATGTCCACCAATATTAAACACAATACTATTACAATTATCCCGCCCGATTATTAAACACTTCACTAATAATCACTGGAACGCACACAGTAATATTGCCCGATAATCACTTGTAATCGCCCGACAATAAACTGATCTAAACGTCGTTGAGTACTGGTATTTATACACACCCAAATTACTAGATTATTCCATACTGCACGTTAGCGCCAGTGTGTATGACATAATTAATTGCGGCCTTGACACAGTTCGTGGGGCTTCTGGTACAATCTAGCAAATCCGTCGAGAGTCACGTACGCCACCGCATTACATTCCAGATCCCTCTGAAACGTTCAATAAACACATAGATTGTTCAGTGATGTCGTAACACCTCCCCGTCCTTAAGCCTGTTCGTCCCGAACTGGCAAACCGTCTCTGAAGTAGTACTTAGCCAGGCGATCTAGGTGGGCGGCCTTGATTTTTCGCTGTCCTTCCTGTTAAATCCGATAAAAAAAATTGTTGATTCTTCTTTTCACAGTGTAGGGTCCTTCCAAGTTGGACTGAAGTTTAGATGAGCGACAAAGACAGCGTTTTGGGTTGAACAACCAGACCATAATTAATTGCGGCCTTGACAAATTTCACCCGGCTTCTGCCACAGTCTAGCAAATGAGTCGAGAGTCACGTACACCACCGCATTACATTCCGGATCCCTCTGGAACGTTCGATAAACACGTAGATTGTTCTGTGATGTCGTAACAATATGAATAAACAAAGAAATGGATTGATTCAATTTCAATATAACAAATAAAGCATAATCGAACTTAATTAAAAGAAGTGAATGATTTAATTTGATTTTACTTATCGATTGTTTTAATGTTTATTTACATAATCAGTTGTTTTTCGGTTATATTGAAAATATAATATGTTTATAATCAAATTATTTTAATAATTTTAAATATGTCATCTTGTTTTGTTTTTA
Source organism: Magicicada septendecula (assembly GCA_034769895.1). Taxonomy (NCBI): domain Eukaryota; kingdom Metazoa; phylum Arthropoda; class Insecta; order Hemiptera; family Cicadidae; genus Magicicada; species Magicicada septendecula. The sequence continues at coordinate 590,454,474 of CM068368.1, read as the reverse complement.
CTTCAGTTTTTTTTTTCAATTAGCGAACTATTGTTATTGTGTTTGTATACATTAAGATTTTTCCAAGTATTCATTTTTTGTCTTTTGTATGTTTTTCATTAACTTTACAATTTGAATATCGGGAAATTGATGTTTATTATTTATAGAATGCGTAGCTAAATTAGATTTGCATATAATTGGTTTTAAAAAAGCATTGCGGTGTTGAAGGAATCTATCGTGTAGTGTTTTATTTGTCTGGCCTACGTAAAATTTATTGCAGTCTGGAAATTCTATTTTGAATATTCCATTTTTATTGTAAATAATGGATATAGTTTTAGGTATTATTTGATTAAAAACAATACTATCTGTGTTATAAGATCATTTTAAATTTTAAATAGTTTACTTATTTCAAGAATTATATTTTCAGAATAAGTGAACGTTGTACATTTTATTTTATATATAAAACAATGATAATAAAGGTGATTTTAATAATGTGCATAAAGCTTATACATATATGAATAAATACAGCTGTGTATGTTTGTCCATATCCCTAAATAAGTTAAGAAATTGTGATTGTGGCAATTTAACTAAAACACTTTTACTGAAAATTCTCACCAAAATGTAAAATTCAGCTCTAAGTAATTGCTGGCAATAAATCATTCATTATTGTTTTTGTCAGACACTAAAATGCCTGTTATTTGTCAAAAAGACGCATCATTTTTTTAATTGATCAATTAATTATATCGTGACGGTCTTTTCAATACATATGCTTGAAAAATTCCTAGTTTGCAGCAGCTTAGAGTCAATGCACTACCCTATGTGTACTACTGAAAGGAAATATTTGGATAATATTTAAAGGCCATTTAACGTGAAAAGAGCTCTAGATTAAATAGTAACATTCATTAACTTTACCATAATGTCCCTGTACACTGTAGTAATTTCTAGTAGAATAAAAAAGGTCAGTACTTTTATGTTATAACTTTCTCAGTAATTTTATGTTATACGTTGTATAGCATATTATAAATCTGATAACTTATTCACAGTAAAACAATAGACGTTGGAAAATTCATATGATTAATGCTGTTCTCTTAATATGGTGATTAAAATACCAACCCGAGCTTGAACCGTTTCCATATTATCGTTTTAATTATTATTACTTGTAAGGACTTGTTTTACCAGAGTAACGGCAGGGACATGTTTTATTTATGTTTGTTTCTATTGATTTAATATCTTTAAAGTGTTAACACTAAGACAACATAACAACAACATCGATAATTCTTTATTTCACAGTGTAGGGTCCTTCCCAGTTAGACTGAAGCTTAGGTGAGCGACCACGACGGCGCTTTGGGTTGAACAACCAGACATGATATCCTTCTTGGAAACCCACGCTATTGCTGCGATGTCATACTGAGTTTTCATTTTATCACTGGCAATCTTCAGCCGTCCTCTTACCAAGCGATTCATTTCTCGCAGTAGATTTTCTAATTGCAAGGAATAGTTCTGTGGCTTTTGGGACTGAGTCTCAGGTGATCCAAACATTAAGTCCCCCGGGAGACGAATCTCCCGCCCAATCAACAATTTTGCTGAAGTAATGCCGGTTGTGTCGTGTACTGATGATATATACGCCATGAGGAATAGTGCTATACGTTGGTCCCAGTCTGTTTGGTTCTCGTCAAAAACCTTCGAAAGATCCTGCTCAAGTGTCCTATTGAATCTCTCAATCATCCCGTCCGACTGAGGATGCAGAGGCGTTGTCCTGGTCTTTCGAATTCCGAGTAGACGCCATAATTCTTTAAACACACCTGATTCGAAATTTCTCCCTTGATCCGTATGGATTTCCATAGGGGCTCCATAACGGCAACAGAAGTGAACTAACTGCTTTGCCACAGTGGTAACCTCCTGATTTGGAATTGCGTAGGCTTCCACCCACTTAGTAAAGTAGTCACCTACAACCATGATGTACCGGTTTCCATCGTCAGTAACTGGGAATGGTCCAGCAATGTCTATGGCAAATCTCTCGAATGGTAGTCCAACGTTATACTGTCTCATTTTCCCCTGCTTGTGGCTTGTAGGCCCTTGCTTGCAGCACATATTTCACACGTCCGGACCAATTCCTCTACATCGTGGCGAAGATGAAGCCAATAGAATCGCTTCCGTATTTTATCAAGGGTTTTGTTAACGCCAAGATGGCCTCCAGATGTTCCATCATGCATCTCCTTCAAAACAGACTGCACTTTACTTCGGTGAACTATCAACTGCATGACCACGTCTCGTCCATCTCCACTTTCCCAAGCCCTTTTCAGCAATCAGTTTTCTAAGGTGAGAGATTCCCATTGTGCCTAGTAGCCCTTCACCGCTTCGGAACCATGGCAGATATCCTGCCCATCCGGGCGGCGACCTTCCTCTTTTGCTGTCAAGGTCGGTCCAATGTCTTCATCAGTCATCTGTTCTTGTTGACAGTCTTGTGTTGTCCACCGTCAGCCAGAAAATCTACAGTGATGGCTTGAACATTTTCGTTTGAGTTTTGTTCGTCCTTCTGTGGCAATGTCGGCAGTCTTCCGGGCACGGTCTTCGTGATAGACCATCTGCATTACCATGCAGGCGCCCCCGCCGATGTTTTACCTTGAAGTTGTATTCTTGCAGAAGTTCGTGCCACCTTGCCAACTGTCCTTCCAGATTTTTAAATCTCAAGAGCCATGCAAGCGCTGCATGGTCGGTACGTAGTGAAAACTCCCTCCCATAGAGGCATTTATGGAAGTGATCCAAAGCTCTGACAATTGACAAAAACTTTCTCCTTGTAAGACAAAAATTTCTCTCTGATTTAGAAAGCGTCTTGCTGTAATACGCTAATACTCGTTTTTCACCGTTCTGCACTTGAGACAAAACTGCTTCCTAGACCAGTATTTCTTGCGTCTGTGTCTACGATGTACTTCCCTTCCGAAGCTGGAAAAGCGAGAATTGGCTGCAATCTTCAAAGTTCTAAATGCTTGGTCACACTCTTTCGACCAATGGAAGTTTCGTTTATTTTCCGTTAGCTCATGTATTGGTTTCGAAATAGTAGCAGAGCCTTTCACAAAACGTCGGTAATGTGAGCATAACCCCAGGAAACTCCGAACTTCGTGTTTACTCTTCGGAACTGGCCAGTCTCTTACGGTGACTACTTTATTAGGATCCATGCTAACACCCGGTGCCGAAACCAGATGCCCCAGATACTGTACTTCCTTCTGGAATAGAGAACACTTCTTCGGGCTCAGCTTCAGTTGTGCACCGTGAATTCTAGTTAGAACTCCCTTAAGGTTTTTCAAATAGTCTTCGAAAGTCTTCCCGATCATTATGACATCGTCTAAGTAAACAAGGCACGTTTTCCACGTCAGGCCCCGGAGTATCAGGTCCATCAAGCTCTCAAATGTTGCCGGTGCATTACAGAGTCTAAATGGCATGACGTTAAATTGGAATAAGCCACTTGGGGTCGAGAAACGGTCTTATCCTTGTCTTCTTGATGAAGACCCACTTGCCAATATCCACTCTTCAGGTCCAATGTGGAAACCACTGTGCTCCGAACAACGTGTCGGGTGTATCGTCAACGCGAGATAATGGATAGCAGTCTTTCTTTGTAACATCATTTAACCTCCGGTAGTTTACGCCGAAACGCAATCCACCATCCTTCTTCGCTACAGGAGAAGAAGACCAAGCACTTGACGAAGGTCCGATTACTCCTTCTGTCAACATGTCCTGTACTAACTGAGTACATTGCCTCTTGTTTAGATAATGGAGCTCTTCCAGGAAGTTGGCGTATCGGTGTTGTGTCCCCGGGATTGATGCGATGTTGCACAAGGGAGCTTCTCCCCAGTGGCTGCCCCGAACTGCAAAACAATCTTTGAATTCGTGCAAAAACTGTCTGAGTTCTTTTACCTCACCACTTGAGAGGTCGTTAGAAGATCTATTCAATAATTCTTGCAGTTCCTCCAGTAATTTGGAATTATTCGAAGCACTGGATTTTCGTTGCGTCATTCCGGCTACCCAGACCACAGGAGTCAATTTGCCTAGGAGCGTATTGCTTTTTAAAGTGATAGCTTGATCCAAAATATTCGCCACTCTAATAGGTACATTTCCGGTTTCGTCAGGTTTTACTAAACTTCTGGCAATTAGTAGGCCCGGTGTGCTGACTACCTGGGGTTCGAATATAGAGCACTGGTTGTCCGTAGTATCTACATCGGTTCTAACCATGATGATCTTTTCGGAGTTTGGCGGAACAGTTACGGCCACTTGTTTTATGACGTCCATCGATTTTTCTGTTGTCGTCATTGTTGATAGTATTACCGCTTCGCCTCCGATTCTCAAGATATTGTTTCTGAGGTTGACTATGAATCCGTATGCGTTCATAACGTCCAGACCAAGAATTGCTTCATCCACAATGTCTGTAACAAGTACTTGATGATTAAACTCAAGTCCACCGAGGCGTAGGTGTATCTCCACTTTTCCATACACTTTTACAGGCCGTCCAGTAGCTGTTCGCAAGTTGCAAGGGCACCAGATTGGCTTGAGAGCTTTCACCACGTCGGGGCGCACAATAGAAACTGTTGCGCCTGTGTCAACTGTAATCGAGGTTGGCCTTTCTTGAACAAATTCGGTAACTACCAAGCTCCCGCTGTTTTTCTGAAGTGTAGAAATTGCGTATTGTCTAGGGGCTTCGTTCCTCCAGTTAGTCAGCATACGCCTCGTTCTACCGACTATTGCTCGTTTCCCTGCTGCTGAATTCTAACTCGACAATCTCATTGTAGATGTCCAGGTTTCCCACATCTTTAACACTTCGGTCTTCCATCCTTTCTTATTTTATTCTGTCGCGCCGACCGTCTCTGTTCCTTGTTCTTTTTCCTCAACGTCTGTGCCGTCGCGATCTTTCAGCGCGCACTTTATGACTTGTCCAACCAGACGCTGATTTGGCGGCCTCAAATTGTAAAGCATGTACCCGGGCGTCCGCACTGTTCTGGTGTCTTGCCATTCGTAACACTTGCTGTAGTTCTCTCGGACACCGAGAGTAAATGTCTGCATTGCAAAACTCGTTCGAAAATCTTCTGGCGCTTCAGGATAGGTCAGTCTAATTAGTCTGTCGATACTTGCTTCAAACTCTCAAAGGCTCTCCACGGCATGCTCTCGCCTTGCTCTCAACTGGGTGCAGTACACATCTCGCAAATTTTTATCACCATACCGTAATTCTAGAGCTTTTATCAACTGGGCATAGATGTTCTGGCTCTCAGGTGGCACTTTCTGTAGTAATTCTGCCGCAGGTCCTTTTAATGAGAGAACGAGTGAAACTGCCTTGTCTTTCTCCGTCCAATTATTTGCGCATGCAGCAGCTTCGAATTGGCGTAAATACGTCGTTTAGTGCGTGCTTTCATTAAAGGTTGTGGCATTGACATGAACTGTCCCAACCGCAGGCGAAGTGACCTCCTCTATAGACTTATTTCCTGTGCCTTTCTCTGTCTTTATCATTGGTACAGTGTGTTCACAAAGTTGTTTTGGTTGTAACTTCAGGCACTGGTCGACTTCATTTTTAATCCTGATCTTTTATATTTGTAATCGAGTCTTCTATTTTTGTTGACATAGCTTTTTCCACATTCAAGACAGATTTTTCTACTTCAGCTATTTTATTTGGCATGGATTTTTCTACGTCAGATATTCTGGTAATTTGATTGTTAAGCTCACCTCGTAATTCACCTACGTCACCACGTAGGAGACCCAATTCTGCGGTAGTATGTTCTTGCATCTGCTTTTGCTCATGAAGTAACGCTTGGATGTAACCTGCTTCACGTTTACGTTCCTCTGCCTCCTGCTTACGTTCTTCTTTCTTCTGTTTCTAGCATTAGTGCTTTCTGACGTTTCTCTGCTTCTTCTGTTTCTTGTCTTCGTTCTCCTTTTTGTCGTCTTTCTGCTTCTTCCTGTGTCTGTCGCAGCAGTGTTTGTAAAGCTTCCATCATCTGACTGGCATCCATGTTTACCGATTAATTACGAATTACACTCGTCTTGTACAAATTGTCCACTGTTTCCACTGTTAACCATTTTATCCCAGTTCTGACACCACTGTTACGACGGTCTACTCGATAGTCGTAGGTACAGTGGAAAACAAAATAAGTACAAGACACCAATTAAGTCACTAATCACACCTTTAATTTTTACAGTTAAACAGTTCGTAATTAACAACACAGTCTCTACAACAAATCAAATGAAAATTGTTCACACGCAATAAAATGTTCACTAAATTTAAACACAATGGTCATTACAATAATACTGCCCGATTATAAAACGCAACACTTCACATATAACCACTTGAACCTACACAGTAATAACTCGAACCGCTCTGTAAATATATCGCCACTAATACTAAAACTTAAGGCCGCTGCCGCCATGTATTTATAGCCGCCGAAAATCTAGACGATTCCTAATTGCGTCTTAGCGTCCGTATGAACTACGTAATTAACTGCGGCCTTGACACAGTCCGCACGGCTGGCGGCATCGAGAAGACTCTCGCAAACGCGTCTACAAGCACGTACGTCACACACAGTAGAGAGAGATTCTTCTGGCACATTCGACAAACACATAGATTGTTCTGTGATGTCGTAACAATATCTATTATAATAATACGTAGGATGTATTTTACGTAATTGAAGTATTAAAAAACAAAACTGACAAAACTATTCCTAAAATACACAAGAATATAAGTTCCTTTTGTTACAATAAATGTATAATAAACATTACTTATAATGTATAAACATAATTGTGTGGTTTTGTTCAAAGAGTATATAAACCAAGTGTCACATTCTGTTTCAAATAGAGAAATGTTACAGAATTCAGTGTAGAAAGTATTTAAATTGTGGTGTTTGTATAATACGAATAGAGAAACGGCAAATCGTCTGTTTTGAAAGCAACTAAGCAACTTTGTATATTTCCGCTTTGAGGAAAACAAGTTTAACCTGAGCTAATTACTTGTTATTCATATCTACGACTAGTTCGTTACAACTGAGGATAATGTTTAGTTGCTGATGTGTCGCTTTTAAAAACAGCATCGATTTTTTCTGATTTTCAGTAGGCTACATCTACACCAGCATACGAGTAAAAATCACACTTGCGTAACGACTAACGTATCTCATTAGATCTCTTATGTGAACTAAAATATTAAACATGTTATACTTATCTTGATAAGCACATGAAACCGCCATCGATCTTACAGCCACACGCGCGCGCGCGCGCGCCATAAGCGCAAAGATCAATATTTTTGTTACATTTGAAGTACAGGTAATATGACAATCATTTAAAATATAACACTCTTCATAATATCACGGGGTGAAAAATGTTACAGGGCAGTGTGTTATTTTAAACTGCAGTAACTTAACAGAATAGTCTCCAATGTACATTTTTTCACTTGCAAAGTAAAAACTAATTGTTTTTGTAACTACACACAACTAAATATAGTTTATGAAATGTTGGTTAGGCGAACTCAGGAAGACTGGTTAATCAGAGCACAGAGTAAACCGCTCGTGACCTATTTAGTACAAAGAATTAAGGAGATTGTAGAATTACGCAATCGTTTTTACAAGGAAGAAAACAACTGTTATTGGGCTGGAGTATTATCATGTACTGTGTATTAATTATATAACATGTTTGTCTCATATCATAGGATCACTTTTCTCCATCAACAGCAACGTAGACCTCTAGACGTTGGCCATCACTTTCTTCACTGAGACGGTTACAGAAGATGGATTTTGATAAAGAAAGAGTGACAATTCTGTGAAAATGTTACGTCAGTCATTCCTTGTAGAATGCTTCAATTTCTATACTCTTGGTGCACATGGAAGATCTGAAATTGGTTGTGCACTTTATATACGCATTCCTATTTCCTGCCGACGACTGCTGCTTAAGTTCTAATGTCGGTGCAAACTTTGGAACAATGCGTTGCGTCTTATGACAATGCTATTTCTACGTCATGCGAACGTTGCTACGTGCATGTGTGTTTGTTTGGGTGGCCGTAGTTAAAGGGTGAGGTGCGGGCTTCTCTCGACCACAACACAAGGGAGGGTTTACGCCCGTAAAGACAGCAGTCCCTTCGAGCATTGCTTTTTCCTAAACGTTGCATGCAGTGCAGAAGAGTTGTAATTTTGAGAGATATTCGTGTGTGATGTTTGCTGAAAAATACGTAAGCCTTGCTTTCAGTTCATGGCTATTTGATAGTTCTTCCTTCGCAAGCATCTGTTCAGCTTCCTTCCTCATAATTACGTAGTGAAACCGAGACCATTCAAGAAAAACAAATTTTTCCATATGGAAATAGTGAAGAGAAGATTTGGTATTATTCCATTAAATACAAACTGTTCGGATAAGACAAAATGAGTTTGTTGACGGTTTGAGACGATTGTTTTTATTTCCTTGAATATAATTAACAAAAATGTTACAGCATATAGGCCTAATATACACTTGCTTGTTTCATGCTAAAATATCCATAATAATATTTTGTAATACGAAAGTAAAATATCGTGTGGTTTTAGAGTTGTGAATAATATCATTATCACCTGAGTGTTTATGTTATTTTCTTCATACTCATTATTATATGGCAAATATATCATCATTCACATGTACGCATGTAATGGGCGTTAGCCACAGTAAAAATAGTTTTCGAAAGTACTTTTCCTTGATATTCTGTAATCGTTATTAGGATATAAAAAATATTTTTTGCTATTATACCACATTGTTCATTTTTGACGACGCGATTAGGGTATTACATCATCATAATGATCAAGAACAAGCAACAACTTTACCTTTTACAATTTATTGCTCTTCAGTAATTAGAATGTGAACAGCATTTGGGAAGGACTAATTTGTAAAAGACAACGTTGCCACTGAGCTGTTGTTTACGATGATGTAATACCCTAAACGCATAGTCAAAAGTAATTTTGGTAGTAGTATAGCATTAATATTTATCATAGAGATTGTGTTCTTCAGAAATAGCAATATGCATTTCAAAAACATGCTTTACCAAAAACATTATAGGTTTAATGAATAATTACGCCGATAGTTAAACTATAAAGTTACGGAATGCTTCTGTTACGATTTGTCTGCTACCAAGCCAAATTATAATAAACTCTACCAGATCAATTAATAATAATCTTCTGCTTAGTCTGTTATTTATTTTAAAACAACGTTTCAGTTCGCGGTAATCTACATTAACAAATATGAGAATTTTTTTTTTATTATATATCTTATATTTGCAAATAATCTCTTCGCACAAAAACGTATCACGTTTTTAATTGCAAAACTGAAATTATTCCATATTTGTATGTGGATTTGAATTAGACAGCAGCATGAATCTAGAGACATATGTTGATACTTTGTTAATTTATGTCTGTGTTTTGAAGGAGTATTACGTTGATCAGCATTAGCAGACATATTCATGTAGAGGACCTGTAATCTGATGTCGAGTGTGGCTCAAACAGAACTCCGAAACAGCTAACTATGAGACCTGGAAGTTGAAAGTAGCGTGAATTGAAAGTACTAATACTTGACACTCACTGGTCGAATGTTACGTTGTCACTTTTGTAATACCATTAAAATTTATCAACTGTGCAGTTTAATTAATAAACATTTCATCAGTTATAAAATCAGCGAAATTTAAAAATAAACTTAGGTTGCTCCTGTTAAACATAATCAACAGAAAAAACCTAATCCCATAAATTGTATTATAAAAATTCAATAATTTTAAGCTTTTGTGGAAAAAACGAAAGTAAATTTCATAATGTAGCTTGTAGATGTTTGCACAATCTAAGTACAAATAAGGCTTACATGACAATTTTTAAAGTGTGACTGCTTCTGAAGACATCGTCTGATTTTTATAAAGCAAATGATTAAACGTTTTAGAGAAATAATAAGTCGAAAATAAACAGCAGAAGTAACAATAATCTCGGGAATGGTGAAAATGACTTGTAAAAAATTTCAATTAGAAGTTACCAACTAATCAAATCCAATAAGTGGACACAGACTGTTGGCAGACTAGGAATATCCAAAATAAACTTTAGGATGAAATATACATTTATGTTCCAATTCATGTAATGTTCTTACTGTTACGTAACTTTTGAAAGCATTGTGAAACAAGTCTTACAAATGTTGCAATAATTATACAGAAATTAATTTTTTGAAGCAATTCGTCCCTTTGCACAATCTGAATTACCTAATACTGCTTATTATCAGATAACATGATATTTTTTGATACGTTATAAAACACTGTTGTTCTGTGGACTGTTGAGTATAGCTCATTTTATGGTACAAAATGGTATTATAATCTTATTTTGATCATTGCTTGAGATTACATGTAAACATAAACATTTCAATATCTGAAATATATCGAATTCGATAGTGAGACTTAATTTATCAATGAAAGAGTCTAGTGTGCGGGAAAATTTAATTTTTCTAAAGATTTTGAACCAAATCTAAGATGATAATGATTTTTAACGATTTATTCTAGACTAAAGACCAGCGTGTTATTAGGAAATATCCAACGTTGTTAAGAATCAGTCTTCATCATTTCTTACAAGAATTTCTAATAAAACGAATCTTTATTTTTGATTGTGTTCTAATATTAAAGCTTATAGGTGAAGCGCGATATGTGAAATAAATTTAAAATAACTATTAACTGCCGCTTAACAAATGTTTAATTGCAATATTTATTGCAAATAATTTTCCTAAAATGCACAGAACTGAATATTATATAACTTAACGTTTATTTTATATTATATTGTTTATATTATATAATTTCAACTGAATATTTATGTAAGTCTTACAAACTAACAAATTTTATTTACGTATTAGCACCTTATCGAAATCGAAGATGGGTTCCAGAACATTTTTAAGGCCTAGACCTTGGATGGGCGATGATGATGATGATGAACAATTTGAAATCAACAGTATGTTCATACAGTAATCTAAGTTTGTGTCCACACGGAATAATAATGTCTATTTTTTACAGCACTGCACTAATTAACAAGAAATCCCTTTTCGCAAAGCCGCAACTATCATTTGATCTGCGTTGACTATAACTAACTTCTTAGCCGGCCGTTGACGCTTTCAACCCCGCTGAAGTTCCAGAAAAATTTTCCATTCTTCTGGCAGCATGCCTTAATAATTTGCGTAGATACGAGTTCTTGAACAGTCTGGAGCCTACATCAGTTCACGACCGTGACGTTCCACATGGTGGGCTATTCGAGAAACATATTCACTCTCTTGAATTTTCGAGATCCTTATGTAATTGCCGTAGTAATATTTATACCACGCAGATATTCGAAAGAGCTACATTCATATTTTCAGTTTCATACTGTAGTTGATGTAGGTATACAAATATAGTTGATCTACAGTAATTATTTGCTTTGGAACAGAGAAACAACAAAAATATCAGCCGATGGCGTAGTGGATATGCGAAAGGCGTTTCCGCTCACCAGTCCTACACACAAAGATATAAAACAGATTCGTATAAATACCGAATTTCACACAATAAATTTCAGTGTTCTAGTCTACATAATCGTTGAAAGATATTAACGATCAAACAATTGGCGATAAAAATCATTGGCCGTTGACTAAAATGGTAAGGTGATTGCCGATTTACTCGACCAAATGAGAATTAGTGCCAGGACAACGATCTTGATTTTTCGAAAACAAACTCAGCAATATTAACTTAATTTCAAGACGCTCTAATTCTATAACTGTATGTGTGCAAAAACTATAAGTCAATATGCACGCTTGTGGTAACACAACTCACGTAACATTATAATAAGTGCATAAGAACGTAAAGTTTGTAATTCCATTTGTTTATTAGTTGAGATTAACAGATATATTATACTTAGCGATCTAGTTCCTACCATAAAATAGTTTTGTTTAACTAATAGTTATTTACGTAGCTTGTTTTTCGACTGACCATTAATACAGGGTAAGTCAAAAAGTAAAGTTTCGTATATCTCATACCTATTTTCATAATATATAAAATACAGAAAATCAATTATAATATTAAAAATTCTTTAATTATAAAACTATTTTCAACTTACAAATGTACATTCTTGCAAAATAATCCAGTTGAGTTTTTATAATTAATAATTCAGTTGCTTAGTCGAATAATTGACGACGCAAACTGCAATTTCAACTCAACTCTGGTTTTACGTAGAAAGTGGTGTGTGTATCAAATGTAATTTAAATGTCGTGAAAAAGAGAATAACGGACAAATGTTTATTAAAATATAATAAATGACTCGAAAATAAATTTTTTCTCTTACATAATAAAAGATTTATTATCTATTATTGTTAACAATTGCAAAACGATTTCAGTAGCGCCACATCTAAGCTAGGCAGACAATCACGGTTAAGTCTCGTCAACAAACTCTTGATCTATAAAGCCGTGCTTAAACCGGTATGGACTTATGGTATACAACTTTGGGGTACTGCAAGTACAAGTAATATTGAGATTTTCCAGCGCTTTCAGTCCAAAACACTTAGATCAATAGTCGACGCTCCTTGGTTTGTCTCAAATAACTCTATACACCGCGACCTCAAAGTTTCAACCGTGAAAGAAGAAATCATGCGCCTCTGCAGGACTCACATCTCCAAACTAGAACAGCATCCCAACCACCTGGCAATTAACTTGTTAGACAACAGTGAAGATATTTATAGACTAAAAAGACACAAACTATTAGACTTACCATTCAGGTTTAACTCATAATGTATTCTCTGTATTTTCTGTATTGTACTGTCTGTGATATCTGTTCTGTATGTTTTTGTATTCGTGTCATTCATACGTGTTAATGTCAACCTGTATATGTGCCTTATGGGCCCAGTGTTTAATGTTTGAACTTATTGTATCATGCCAGCAGGAAGTGATAGTGACTTTTGTTCATTTGTTTACATGTTTTTATCATTTAGTTTTGTATTTTGTTACCTCTTTAATCTATTATCAAAACAAGAAGAGCTGTCAATGGTCAGCTCTTCATAATCCTGTATGTGTTGTCAGCCAATTTGTTAAATGTTCGCTCAGTCGAGCAGCTTACAGATCTCCAATAAAAAAAAAAAAAAAAAAAAACATGTAAGCTTGAAGTAAGCAAAATACATACATGTGTGTGTGTGTGTGTGTGTGTGTGTGTGTGTGTGTGTGTGTGTGTGTGTGTGTCTTATTTTATAAAATGAGATAATTTGTAGTTTACATACTTTGTCTGGTCGGATTAAGATACGCCAATATAAGATACTGAATTTGAATCCAACTCCCTTAAATTATTCATTTGCTGCGTGACCTGTGGTAACAGTTCAAATTGAACACTTTATATCAATGCACACTGGAAAGACAAATAATTAGTTGAAACTTCCAATTCTTCAATAGCTAATTAAACTCATTGCCTTTTCCTTGTCTCAATTTATACGGAACATAAGCAAGATCGCTAAACGGCACCAGCGTTGTGCCAACGTGTAGAAGGCAACCCTGACTCTCCTTAAAACTGTCATGCATATTTAGGTTACATACTAGATTGTTTTCAATGAGTCTTGATTTTGGTTTATTTTGTTTCTACTAGCCGCTATAATATTAGTTTAACTTTTATATTATAATACACAAATACAGTATCAATATACTTACTTTTCATTTACTATAAACTATAAAAATGTAAATATTTCAGCCTTAAATAAATACGAATTATAAAATTACAAAAACTTTAAGTTTTATCAATTATCTGTTTAACACCCAATAATTTCATGATATCCTTTCTAAGTTACATCCTTCATGCAGATACTGAATATACATTAAACGTTTGACTACAGGTTGTTTCTAATAGTTCGTCCAATTTTACATATTGTAACGTACCAAAATAGCAGTTACATAAAATAAATGTCTAATACGTCAAATAGAAGAATAACATGAAAATATTTCATCAAGCATAGAAGAAGGAACAGGAGAATACAAATAAAATGTGTATCTACGAATGAATAATATTGAACCAACCCAACGAAGAAGAAAGAAGAGTAATAAGAATATCATCGAGTATAACAAAGAGAGAAAAAATACCAATGAGCCAATATAATACGTTAGCATCCAGGCCCAATAGATCAAAATAGTGAGGGGAATGCCGAAAGTAATTATCAACGTAAGAAGGAGGCGAATCAAATACAATCACCATAGTGAAAAAACAAACTAATTTGTTATGAGTGTGAAATAAATATAGGACAATGACTACCATAATAATGAATGAAAATATGGAAGAATATGACAATATTCAGGGAACATGAATTATTAAAATAATGTGTAACCAAGGAAAGCACCAACAGTGACAAACAACTAACCAGAAGAAGAAAAAGAAGAAGAAGAGGAAAAGAAATGTACCATGAAGAATGAAGATTATGTATGAACAGTACAAGACATCAACATTCACAAGATTTGGAAGGAATTAAAATCAATGTAGTGACCAGAATAAGTGTAATGATTGTTGGAATACCAATAATAAAGAAACCAAGTGTTGAGCATCAATAAGTGATCACAAACAATGACAGTGAATACTTAATATAAGTGTAACAACATGTGATATAATAACATTTTACCCAAGTAAACAGCACAAAAAATACCAGTGAAAATGTTTATAACGGAGAGAAGTGATTAACCATTTGTAAGTGAAAGAATCAACGATTAACAAGTGAAATGCACAGACAATTAGTGTAACAAGTTTAATCCAAGATTGTAAAATCACAGAGATAATCAATAAGACCACCAAAAATATGATACAGAAAAGTGAATTAATTGTTCATAGGGATTAATAATAAAAGCTTTGTAATCCTTGATATGAAATGTGCCTGAATGTCATAGCAACACAGGACAAAATGTAAATGAATGTCAAGACAAATAGTAGCAAATAAACTAATTTGTTGAGTATAAACAAGTCAATGTACCAAAGCCTAGGTACAATCCACCAGATATGTAACATAATTAGACTAAGAAAACCAGTATTATTGTTTCAACAAGTAGTGTAAAAATGTGTACAAAATGTGTAAAACTTAATAATAAACTATTGTAGTAGAATGCCATAATGAGATGGCAATAGTTGAGATGAATACTGTAAAGAACTATGAAGCACATTGTTGTCAGACAAATGACACATAACCTCACATGAGTTGAACCTACAACATAAAATCATATACATTAATTAAACCAAGTAATTATCCATAATTGTTTCAAACAGAGACTAAATAAGAATAAAAATGCAAAACAATGAATACCATATGAACTGAAGGACACAACAAATGAATCAGATTAAATACAATAACATTAAACTAAATAGACAGAACCCCAATGTGACAAGAGAGTTAGTCAAAAAACATTATCAAAACTTATAAAGAGAATGTAAAAAATGTTACCAGTAGTTAGAGAAATGTTCAATACTGCTATGAGAATATCTCACAAATATTATACTAGTAATTTAATAATTGAAATTTAATAAACTAACTAACTGCAATCATAGAACCAGGTGTAAATAACCACCATACAATAACTTAGAGAGATTTCAAATAACAAAAAGTTAGTGAATACATTGAACTAACCATGTACAACAATTGTACACAATTTTAAGTATTAACAATATATCCCATGTGTACTAGAATAACTAAATAAGTGACAAGATGGCGAGATGAGAGCATAATGTATTTTGAATCATACTATATGTGTATACAAAATAACATTTTACCAAAATAAAGTATGAACAAATGTATATAGATATACCTATTAGTGTTATGATACAAAAAAATGTAGTAGAGTAAGGGATAATAGCGATATAAATAAATGTAA
The DNA here is from genome assembly GCA_034769895.1 of Magicicada septendecula. Lineage (NCBI taxonomy): Eukaryota > Metazoa > Arthropoda > Insecta > Hemiptera > Cicadidae > Magicicada > Magicicada septendecula. The sequence continues at coordinate 590,438,655 of CM068368.1, read as the reverse complement.
ACAATCGGAAATAGTTGGTATATACGCCATTAACAAATTTTGTTTAAACTATAAATATAGCAATATTATGTATTAACATGAAGGAGAAATGGACTCAAAATGTTTAGTGATAAGTATTAAGATGTAATTACAACAAAATATAGTGAAAAAGACTTATTTGTGTTAAGAACCACTATATGAGTTTTGAAGAAGATCAAGTGAATTATTAATGGACGGAATTATTGCTTGTTTGGACTTAAAATAAAGCCGCAAGTGTCCGCGATTTAATGCCACTATCCAAATGACGATATGACAAAAAATAAGAAACTTATAGCCATTATAAGTTTTTCGATCATTTTCGAATGTCCATGTATACGTCAGAGATAATCTCAAACCCAGACTTAGTGACGCTAAAAATTAGAATTTTTATTTAACCAAAGCGTTTGGGGTAGAGAGTATGACTTTCTAAACCAATCAAATGGCTTAATTTCACCAGACGAAAAGAGACGCTTTAGCGAGATTGTTTAATCGTTTTTCAACACTCGAGGCGACAGGAACGTGTCACAGTCGGCAAGACATATTTTAAAATGTGCGCGTCACCCCCAGTAACATGGTCAAACATTAACCTATACTGAACACCCCATTACCGAGTGACAGTGAAATAAGTGAATAGTGAATAGACATGACCAGTGTATAATAAGGGTCATATCCAGTGAAAACAAACAGGGAGTATGATATTTTAACAATTTAAAAAAAAATACTAAAGGGAATAATTCTCGTTGATTAAACGAAAGTTATTGTTTGACTGCACTAGTCAAGTTAACGCTTGAGTGCCTTAACAGATAATGATGAATAATTATCAGAGTTTGATGAACAAAGTTATAGCCCATGATGATGGCGATAATTAATTAAAAAATGTATTTATATTTAAAGAATAATTGATAACGGCGGAATTAAATTTAAATACCGCTTACTAGTACTTGTAAATATAGTCGCTTAATTGACTATGAATTTTGACTTGATGAATAATAATTTTCTTTTGTGAATACTATCATTACTGATAATTCTACATCATATTAATAGTAAATAAAGCGTTTGTAAAAATAATATTAAGAATCTTATATAACATTACTTATTATACGTAACCACTTACTCTCATCTAGGCAAACTAACCTAGAACCAAAACGTATATTTTGTCACAGAGAAACACTTCTGTCCTCAAATGATTTTTATAAAATGAAATCGATAATAAGAGTTTTTTCAATTTTTGTCTCTTTCCAGTTCATAGTAGTAATAACTAATAAATTAATAATAATATTTTAAGAGTGCAACGTTCAAAGCACGTGTTGACAAATTTAGCTTCACTAGACCTCAGAATACCATACGATAGTACGATAGTATTGACTATCGTATTGAGATTAATAATTTCAAATTTTTGTTCTTTTTATCGTAGTAGATAAGTAGACATTGTTATTTATTAACACATCTTTATACCTTGTATCATGTATCTTAAAAGAATTCACGAAAATTGGTAATTCAATTAACCAAAGTGAACATAACCTAGTTCACCATATTATCGTATATTGTAACAGTGTTACCAGCCTTGAGCTGCAGAAATCTCAATATTTGTTTAATTTGTTGTTGTTTATAAAGATATCCATATTAATTGTTTTAAAAGAGTTTTGCTAAATTTCACTACTGTCAATTAAATCCTCAGTTTATTACCAGTGGATACAGAGTCTTCATTTCTATAAAATAGAAGCAATAGTTTATTTTTTTAGAAACAATTATCTCACAAGGTGGCGGCAATATTTAAATTATTGATATTATATTATTCAACTTACAATTGAATATCTGAATTGTTTTATTTTATGTGCATTTTTTCGATATTCAACCGGAATATCTGTGTGTTGCAAATGTGTTTACAGTAAGAGAAGTCGCCCATCGAGAAGAGTGAAGATATTCACGGATGGTAAGTGGGGAGGTAAATCCAGTGAATAATACAGTGAATTATTAATGGTTGTAATACTCTTTTAAACACGAACTTCAACTTCCAATCACCCATTGCTAAATAATTATACTGAATATTAAACACACCTTATGACGACGTGAGAGTCTACAACAACAACAAGAACATTTCAATTCTAACGATCAATCTAACAATAATTAAAACAATAAATCTAAATCTAAATCGTTGTTATAAGTTATATTACAATATATACTATTACATAATTACTTTATTTTACTTTCATTATGGATTTGGTATCGATTACAGTAAAGACAGCAATGTCGAAAAACTGCAAATGTGTAAACCGTGATGTCTTGAAGATACATCAAATTAATATTGAAAATAACTAAATTCAGATTCAATATGAGATTAGTTTGAAAATATATACCTGTATAATCAGTCGTACTTCTCTTCTCTATACTGTGCGCCCTTAATTACACGGTTTGCTGCTACAGCAAGACGTATTGACCCGTAAGCTGAATACACACCTGTAAATGGAAGCCGTTTTGCAAACTCGGTCGCTTGCCCACAGCTAAATAACACCTATGCTAACTAGTTGTATATCAGTTTGCATATATATTACTGCAAACAGCGCCAGCATGATAAATTATTTGCCGTTTTCACTTCACTTGTTAAATTGTTTTAAATGTAAACGAAATTGTAATATTTGTCAATCTGTTGCTTACCTGGTATTCAACTGCTTAAAATTAATAGCTGTCTTTGTTACCAATAAAAGTTTTGGTTTCTTTTTGTTGAACAATCAAGCCTCACGATGTTTCCCTTCCAAAACAAATATCTTAAAGTATGTAGCTTTTTGTACTCTCTTTCCTATGGCACATCTGAAATAATGGATTTATATTGTCATTTGTTTTATTTTGGTGAAATTAAATCGTAACTTAAGATACTGATTGCTATTGAAAAATGACACACTACTTGCTGAAACCGTTTGCCAAGTTGCTAAGAAAATGCAAGCTAGCGGGTATAAGAACATAATTGTTTGAGTTTCCTTTGTAATTACGACATTCTACAAATTGCATGTGTTACATTATGAACGAAGAAATTTAAGATTACCTTTGACTTGTAAGAAACAAAGAGTAGTCTAGTCTACATGAATAATTTCCACTTACACTGGTAGGCCTGCTGCTACTACTACTACTACTACTACTACTACTACTACTACTACTACTACTACTACTACTACTACTACTACTACTAGTACTACTACTACTACTGCTACTACTACTACTACACAAACGCAATCTCTCTCTCTCTCTCTCTCTCTCACACACACACACACACACACACAATTAAAATGTTTCAAGCTTTTCATTTAAATTTTTTACTTTTTGACGCCACCGTTATTACGCGTAGGCCTATATTTTTCATTCCGGCTACAACTAGTAAATATTTCATCCGTGCGTTCAAGTAAGCTTGCTCCACAGTTTAAAACATAATGGTCCTGGTGTTTAAAAAAACTTGTAGTGGCCTCACGGCCACTTAGAATAGAATTATAGTTAACGGATATCCATAAACACACGCGCCCGCACACGCACACACACACACACGCAAATTGAAACCGTGTATTTACACATCGTAACTTATATTTTAAAAAGGTGTAATAAGTTTATTACACCGATTTATGTTTACTGTTATTTGTAGTGTTACGTAGGAGTCATAACAATAGTAATAGGAGTCATAATAATAGGAGTCATAGTGTATAGTAGTCACAATAATCTAGGTTTAACAATTGGTGACTAAAGGAAACAATAAATCGCAGTTAGAAAAAAATAAACATTTGATAACGTTGTGAGAGTCGCTAGTTACAGCAAACAACATAATTGAATTTAAAAATAAATCGCGGTTAATCTGCTGTGAAGACAGTGTATAATGCAACTGAGAAAAAGTGGGCCTATTTGCTAACTCGTCTGTTTGCAGTTGCTACAGTCTTTTTTTGAACTTCTTCAACACCCCTTCACACTGTTGTACTTGAAAAGGGATTGTTCACGTATATATGTTACATAATTCCCATTAGCCAGTTATGTGGCATTTTAAGTTGCCTCTAAATTAATGTAAGGAGATCATGTATCCTTTTGGAGAGTAAGCCGTCTCTCTACTTTAGTAATTCATCTGGTATTTTATCTGCTCCTGGAGCTTCGTGATTTTTTAAGGTCTTATTTACGTATGGTACCTCATCAAGATTAGGATATCTTCAAGTTCTGTCATGTACTCCTGTTCACGCCCGTTGTATTGCCTGGCAGTATGCTTTCATCTTCCATATTCCTTCCATTTCATAAAAACCTTTTCATCCGCTATCAGTATCTTGCCACTTTTATATTCACACGCACATAATATTGACCTGAATTCTTGTTCTGAATTCTTGTGACATGAATTCGTGTAGACTTTTTTCACTACATTTCTTCTACTTGTGATGTTGATGCCTCTTTTTCTACCTACGACATGCTTCTGCAGCTTCTACTCTAACTCTATTAAGTTGTTCTTCGTTGGTTCTTGTATTTTTTGGTATGCATTTCAGCCTGGCTATCTTTTTGTTTCTATTGAATCTTCGCAGTCTTCTTCGTACCAATACTCAATTATTTTATTCTTGTTTTCTCATACTATAATTTTAGAAATTTTGAGAATAGTGTGTTATATGTATGTTTATTCTTTTTCTATATCATTAGCCGTAGGCTTACTATCCAATTCTATTTTAATTTCTTCTTGATAGTTAATTTTATCATGTACATCTTTAAGTTCTTTTATGTCCATATTCTACGTAGAAATCTTTTAATCTTTTTAGGGTTTGAACCATTGAAGTATAAACCATTTTTCAACATGTCTCGCCGGACTCGGGGTTACTCAACCCTAGTACCTAGAAAAATTTAAGGCGGTTGAAGTGTAGTGTTTGCACTGAAACCCCCCTTTTTTTATAAGTTTTTTTGTGTAATTTTTTTTGAATTTTTTATTTTATTTTATTTTTTTTTTATTAAGTTTTTTTTGTAAAGGGGAGAGACATCATATTTAGAACTAGGTGGAGAACCTAGAGGAAGCAAAAGTGTGCAAGGCCCAATTACAATTACAGACATGTCCCCCCGGGTGAATGAGAGGACTTGCAAATGAAAGAGTCTTTTAACCAACAAGCGTATGCTTTATTAAGCCTGCAAAATGTTACATGAGATGACAAGTTATCGATTGTACAAGCACAAAATTAACGGCAGGATTATATATATATATGTATGTATCAATTAATACTCTTAATGGCGTAACATGTAAGTGGATTGAATATTAACATAACTTGCAAAATTCCTGCCTGATTATGTATGAGTCAATGGTAGCAATAATCTCATTCATAAAAATAGCAATTCACTAATCCATAAGTGTTGTATAGATTTCAAACAGGCTAGCCTTTTGACTTGGTAAGCACATTTATGGTTTTTTAATTTTATAACATATTCCCCCCCCCCCAGCAAAATATATTAAGATTACACACACAAGCACATACACAACATAAATAACACAACATCCCTCATTTCAGTACTAAATCCCTCATAAACCCATTTCAACTACCGCAAATGAATGCACCACAATATATATGTATGTATAAATATAATTGCCAGAGTAATCCGATAATCACAGCTCCTAAGCATAGATTTGCCTTGGTGATTAGCACCAGAGAATGTAAGTGGCCGCCCAGAGACTCAACATATTGTACCACGTTGTACGCGTCAATTCTGTAACGTACTGCTTTATCACGAGGCGTTCACCACTTACGAGTGTATTGCAATTACCAGCTTCGTTAATTCTGCCCCACAGTTGTACGCCAAATCTTGTAACGTACCGCTTTTTTTTTCGTGAGGTTTCATGGAAATGTTATTATATGCCTCACGCAGTATGCGTCACTTTTGAATTATACTAACTGACGTTTTAAACGGTATAAATAAAGGATTTTGTTTATCTTGTTTTACTCAATCTAAAAGAAATCGAGAGTGTGTGATTTGGGGTCAAGGAGGTAATTTGTTCAGCCTTATGCAGAAGAGAGAGTATCATTATTGCCCCTCTGTTGTGACGATTTTTTCTGTATGTTGTGCTGAAATTTTCATTAACTACCCACTACAATAAATTATAACACGTTATAATTCAATATTAATTTTCAATAATATTGCTTTATTGATTATTGACTTTTGTCTCCAGCCACCCAAGTATAGGTATCACAATTAATCTTTTTAAAAAGAAAACATCTTCTCGACTTTACCGAGTAAACATAGATCTGTCTAAAGAACAAAACATATATGTTGTTATTTAACCAATATTACGCTCTAATAAAATACATCAGTTATTACATAATTCTTATTAATTCCCCAGGGTTCAGGGTGAATTCTTTGTGTTATGAGAGTGTCAGAAATGGCTAATTTCTACGCTTTACAAATATAAAAAAATTAATAAATAATTTTGGTTTGTTTTTCAAATGTTACATAGTTTCCGGAATTGCCGTAAGAGAGCAGCATGTATTTGTTTACTTTTGAAAGGAACATATGATAAAATGAATATTTTTTCGTTCTATTTCACTATTAAAAAACGAGTTTTCTTCTGTATTTATTACGAAAAATGTTTATATTACCTCGCTCCGTGTTGTCCTTACTGGATTGAAGTTTTATTCTGTGATGAGTTACGTCTTGCGTTATTATTTCCTTTTCATTTTCGAGTATTTTTCTGATTGTCTATTAGACGTAGGCCGAATTATATTGGATCCTCAGAATGGTTTTATCCACTGGTTTTTAATGTATAACACCTTTTAATTTGGATTCCTCAGGTATAATTGGTTAGTATTCACTTTGTTTGTTACTCTTGCGTGAATTTCGCCTCCTCCAACATCCAAAAAAGGTTATTTTTTTATAATTTTTGTCGCATCGATTCTTCAACTCTCTGGTTCAGTTCAAAATTTTTTCTTATAATTTTAACAATACTTGTTATTTTCCATCACTCTTAGTAACACATAGTATTTTTATTATGTAGGCAGTTTGTGATTATTATAAATTTATATTTTTATTTATGGAAAAATAATTCACTTCCATTCCGGTTTATTTATTAATTTAATTCACATAATATGTTTTGGTTGATTTTTTTTTATGACATTGTATATAAATATTTTATCATTTTATTATCATTAAATAAATTTATATATTATTTATTTAGTCTCGAATAGTGTTCATACCCGGTACTACTTCCTGTTGTCCTTTCCTTCCTAGGATTATTTTAATTTTATATTATCTTTGGTAGTTAAAATTTTTATGTCTTTTAAAATTAACCCTGGGTTTTCTTACAATCTAACATAATTATTTGAAACAATATAATATTAACTTAGGTATAACAAATTGTGGTTCATACAATATAAATTACAATAAATAAATAAAATCACAAAAATCAATTAGTATTATTACATACTACTTCCATAGTTTTATCCTATCCAAAACATACAGCACAGTTTAGTAATACATTAATTTCACTTTGGTTTTTTCACCTCAATGGGTACACTAGAACTCACTTCGCACTATATACAACTCGAATTGTTTATTATGTGGAGTGATATAATTAAATTTTGAGCGAGCTTTAGTTCTACCCATTTCTGACTTTTATTATCATTAGTTACTTTATTGGGACTGGATTATGTACCGTTACAATATGTATGTATAAATATAATTGCCAGAGTAATCCGATAATCACAGCTCCTAAGCATAGATTTGCCTTGGTGATTAGCACCAGAGAATGTAAGTGGCCGCCCAGAGACTCAACATACTAAACAACCCTGACTTCAATCATAAAGCGCTAAGTATATGTGAAAAGGAAAATAGTTTCTCAACTAAAGCATCAGACAGCCCCCCGTTACGTGAGTAAACTCAGACATGACAGTATGACATGAAAGTGCAAGATAACTAACTCCCTAATGGTTTTAATTAGATGAAAAGTAGAACTTACAGCAAACTACGGATATGTGTGTGTGTGTGTGTGTGTGTGTGTAATTTCTTACACATTGTAAACAGTTATAATAGATTTCTTTAGGTCTAATGCTGTAATGTTCACACATGCCGTAACAGAACTGAACATGAGAGTTGTGTCAAAGTCTACCGGTTAAAACTTCATGAGTGAGCTTCTGGGAGTTTCCGTGCATTCACCATGTCGTTGGGATAGAAATAAATAATTAGAATGTTCCCACCTGGATTGTCCGGTGTACTTAGGCAATATTGGCGCTGATCAGTAATGTCTCGGTCGTATCACAAGTCCTGGGGCAGCGTGGCGTTGGAAGAGTGTCCGAACAGTTGTTCTCGACTGACGGCAATCGTGGCTAAAAGATCGTCTCTGCCAGGAGGGTGGACAGTTGTTCGTCACACCCGACACCCATCTCGCCCTTGTTCGAGCACCTGCGACATGTAATAGGTTGTAGAGGGTGTCATAAGGAAAATCACGCCACATAGGCCGTCCGCATTAAATTTCTAACACCAACTTTAAACACCAACAGCCCACACACAGATCGCCACTAATTCATATTAATCAGTATTAAACTCCCCAGCTGTGACTTATCTCACTCATCTACCAATTACTTTTAAGTATTTCGTTGAAAATGTTCAAATTGATTAACTGCGTATTTCATAATTATTAATGACACAGAACACAGCTGAGTTCAAGATGCATTATCATTTTCTTTATTGAGGTCAATTTGACCCACAACATTTACAGTCATATTAAATTAATTTTTAATTGCGTTAACGCCCAAATTGAAAACTGCACTACACGCACACACACAAGTATAGTTTATAATAGAAGCTGAAACACAAAATATATTTGGGGTTAGAATATTTTAGAACCAGACAACTTGTACATACCTGGAGCAGAGTTTTATTCAGCGAAGCATAGAAAAGCTGACGAAATTCCGGACAGAAGAGTGCCGCCAGTCGAGAGCAGATGACCAGGTTGAGGGTTCGAATAGAAATGAGACAGATTCCATGTGTCTGTCCACCCAAGAAAGCTCTCGATGCAGGAATGCACAAAAACAGCTGGACGCGCCAACTGAATTTCGTAGCTACACAACAACTGTGTGCATAACCGGACGGCGACAAACTGCCGTGGCCGTGCGTGACGTCAACGCCGCTCGTTTTAAAAACACTTATCATACGATGCCGAACCCAGTACGGCACACCCTCACCCCAAAAGGGCAACATGGTTGACCCAAAACAAACCAGTCCTCAAGCACGACGGCTGCGGGAAACCTGGAAAATCTCAGATTCTAAACCCTCTTGGTGAGTTCAGTAACACAGGGAAACGAAAAAGCAGAAGGAAGAGGTTTGAGTCAGTGAATGTGTGTCTGAAAGAGAAGATGTAAGTGTGAGTCCTGCATGCTCGCCGGGCCCTGGTCCGCATGCAGATATAAGGGACAGAAAAGAACAGGAGAAAGAGAAGAATCGCCGGCCGGCTCTGAGTACCGACCACCAAGGCCTCCCAAATCTAATAACTGAGATCCAGGAACCCAAATAGTATTCCCCCCTTTTTATGGGACAAAACTGTCACCACTAACTCATGCCCTATGGCAAAACTTTAGCTTTGAAATATGAGTGGTTACTCTTTCAACATCTCCTCCGGGATCACCCAATTTCACTGTAACGGGCGACACAAACCGAAGAATGCGGTATGGTCCCGACCAGCGATAACATAGTTTAGCGGCCCTCCTATCTATGGCTGAGCTAATCGGATGGCTCTGGCAGTAGACCAAGTCGCCAATCTTGAATGGGTTCGGAATTCGCCCCTGATTGAAGCGACTACGGACGCGTTCGTGCGCACGAAGCAAATTCCTCCGGACCTCCCGCCATCTGTCCAGAGTCGTGACCTCCGGATCGTTAGGTAGAAGATCGTCAATGTGCCACAAATTGTCCAATGGCAAACTCGGCGAGAAACCAAACATGACTTCAAAGGGTACGGCCTTGTGACTCTCGTGTAGTGCCGTGTTGAATGCCAATTGCAACCACTTTAAATTTAGGTCCCAACAATCTTGTTGTTCAGCATGGTAGGCGATAAGAGCTGAACGGAGATTCCGGTTAAATCTCTCCGCGTGGGACGGTTGAGGGTATTACGGGGAAGTGGTCACATGTTTGATGCGTTAGCGAAACACATTCGCCGGAAATCTTTCGAGATGAACTGTGGTCCATTGTCAGAGACAATGGTGGACGGAAAACCGAAATGCTGAAAGACGTGGGTCTGTAGCATAAAGATAGTTGAGCGAGTGTTTGCCTGTCGTAAGGGCAGTAGCCAGACAAACTTGGAAAAAGCATCCACGCAAACAAGTAGGTAAGCATTACCTGACTTGCTACGAGGGAAAGGTCCCACGTAGTCTATGAATAACTTCTCCATTGGTTTGCTCGCCACATCGGATGACAATAGACCCAATTTAGTGTTTTGAGCAGGCTTACTCAAGCCACAGAGATGACATGCTTTCACACGAGCCGCGATGTCCCTATCCATGCCCTTCCAGATGAAATGTCTCCTAATACTGGAAATGGTCTTCGAAATTCCCTTATGGCCACCTATTGGGGAATCATGATAGTAGCTGAAGACCATGGGCACGAGCTTGCTAGGCAGCACAACCTTCGGGGCACGTCCTTTTCGTTCTCGGCAGCACAGGACGCCCTTGGACAGAAAATATGGTGCCTGCACGTTACCCTCTTTTAGATGTTGGATGATAGGACCCAACTCTTCATCATTTAACTGATGGGGTAACACATCAGTAAAAGCTAAAGGAAAATCCAGCAGAACGGGACAGGGTTGCTCAGAATTGGCTTCGCTGGGTTGGGAGAACATACGTGACAAGGCGTCTGCAACAACATTTTGTGTTCCCCTGATGTGTTGCACTTTGAATTTAAAGGATGAGATCTTGACCACCCAACGTCCTATTTTACCCAGCTGCCGGGGATGAGCGAGAAGCCATGAGAGAGCCTGATTATCGGTCTCAAGCAGGAACTCAGCGTGTTCCAGGAAACGCCTGAACTTATCTAGAGCGTACACGACAGCAAGACACTCTAGTTCATACACTGAAGACTTCCTTTCTTGTTGGGTCAAGGTCCGGGATATAAATGCCACCGGCTGCCTAGCACCATCAACTTCCTGGGACAGAACCGCCCCGAGCGCAACAGAACTCGCGTCCGTTTGCAAAATGAATTTTTTTGAAAAGTCAGGCATCCTCAACACAGGGGGAGAGACGATCGCCTCCTTGAGGACATCAAAGGCCCGCTGTTGCCTCTCTCCCCATACAAATTTGGTACCCTTTTTCCTGAGTTCGTTTAAAGGGACGGCAATCTCCGCGGCATTAGGGATAAATCTACGATAAAAATTGACCATGCCAACAAATCTGGCAACACCTTTCGCATCCCTAGGGGGAGGAAAACCTCGGATGCCTTGTGTCCTCTCCGGGTCGACCGTCACACCCCCATATGAGACGAGATGCCCCAAAAACGAAATACTCTGTTGTGCAAACTTGACCTTGTCTGGATTGATAGTGAGGCCAGCACTCCTCAACCGGCACATCACCTCTCTCAGGTGACACAGATGCTCCTCGAACGTCTTGCTGTAGACTAAGAGGTCGTCAACATAATTGAAGATGAATTTAAATTTCACGTCATGGAATACAGTGTCAAGTAGTCGCGTGAGGGTTTGGGCCCCCACAGCTAGACCCATGGGTACTCTAGTATACTGATAAAGATTCCATGGCACACAGAATGCCGCATAAGGGCGGCTTTCCTTAGACAGAGGAATCTGATGATAAGCGGCATTGAGGTCAAAGATGGTGAAGTATCTGGCCCCACTAAACCAATCGAAAGCAGAATGTAAATCGGGAAGAGGAACTGAATCCACCTCAATGTTAGCATTTAGTTTGCGATAGTCTATGACCATGCGCTGTTTACCCCCAGGCTTGGGCACCAGAAATGCTGGACTAGATAACTCGAATTGGAAGGTTCAATGACCCCTTGTTTAAGCAATTCTTGAACCTTCTCTCTTAGAACATCCATCTTTGGAGGAGCGAACTTGTATGGGTGTGAACGTACTACAGCGGAGTCCGTTAACCGGATCTTATACTCCAAAAGATGTGTGAGCCCCAAGTCGGGAGTTAACACAGTGGGGAACTGCTCACACAAATGATCTAAGGCACGCTTCTGGGACGGAGTGAGATGATCTCTTTCTGAATCGGGACACACAACCTCCTGGATACCTCCCTTAGCTCCCTGGTAGCCAAGGAAAGGAATGACAACTTCCCGATTGAATTTAAAATAACAGTGGTGCCCTTGGATGTCTAAAACGAGACCACTCTTGGAGATGAAATCAGCACCCACAATACAGTCGACTCCCAGAGCCGGAGAAACCAAAAATCGCCACACCCATGAAAAACACTCGATTTTAATCTTTAGGGAAACCACCCGGGAGATGGGCAGAATTTCCCGCGATGCAGTCCAGCATACCACTGAAGACCGATCCGACCCTATTAGTAAGCCCTGTTGTTCAAGGTCCTCACATACTCTAGATGAAATTATGGATCGGGCTGATCCAGAGTCAACCAAGGCTCTGAGCTGACCCTTTTTCAACTCGATCAACAGGAAGGGGCATACTGAACTGTAGTTGGGGACAGTTCGCAGGACCTTGGAGCCAGATGATCCGGGATTTACTACCCGCCTGGGGTTAAGTGAAACTGGAACAGAATGACCTAACGGGGAAGACCACTCCCGACTTATCTTCCCCGAGAGCTTACGCTTTTTGAATAGTTACCTTTTCGGGAAGTCCCCTGACGCTGTCTAGCATCGGAACAATAACGCGCAACGTGACCGGATCTATGACATCTGGAACAGAATAATTCTCGCACCTCACAGCTCTGAACCGGCGCAGGCCGAGGACCCCAAGACCCGGGCTGCCCAACTCGTCGCTCTAAAATAGGGCGATCTGAACACCTCCTAGCCTCGTGGGCTCTAATATCGTCATTACCTCGTATGGTGGTTGACTCGGCGCACAGCCGGTCCAAATCGATAAAACTTTGGGGACGGACAGCAAATGTCAAGCGTGACCGTTCTTCCGGCGTTACGCCCTCCAGAATAGTGTGAATAACATCAGATTCAGACAACCCCAGCCTCAGGATCCTGGCCGCGTCTTTAACACTAGAAATGAAATGAGCAAGGGACTCCCCACTTGCTTGGACTCTATAAAAATGTTTATGTCGTAACCGGTCGTGCAACCTTCCCGGTATAAAAGCGTCCAGGACTTCCCGATGGAAATGGTCAATGCCACCACCATGCCTAAGGGTGCTTGTCAGGCGCTCAGCCATAGATCCCCGACAGTACGGGTAAATGAGCTCAAGCAAGGTCCGCTCCGACAGCCCAGGGAAATCTGCCAACTGAAAAAATATGCGCAAAAATTTCAAAAGCGCCTCAGGATCCAGACCATCGACAACTGGGAGACGCTGAATGACATCCGACAGTGGGTTAGGGAGCTTGTGATAGCTCGCTGCAGCCATATCCGAAAAGGCAGGAACATGCGCAGGGGGTTCCACCCTGGCTGCCGTCTCAACAGAAGAAGAAGAAGAACCGGAAATCGCATCACCGGGGCGGCGCTGGCCGAGAGAGAACTCTCGCAAGGCCATCGCCACTTGCTCCCTAAGAGTGACAACATTTTTCTCTAATTCCGAGGTGGTAGCTTGTGACTCAGCGTTCTGTAAACGACATAAAACATGTTGTAAACGTTGGCGTACCCTCTGTCTAGCCGTAGAGGCGGGTGCAGCCGACTGCAGGCCTTCGGCCAAATCTCGTAGTTCAGAAAATTTTTCCGTACACAGCTCCACCTCGGCTGTGACATCCGTGAGTAATACTCTCCCACTTGGTGCCTCACCGGAGGCAAGAGCCTCACGGAGTTGCTTCCTTAATGAAACAACAGTCTCCTGCGGCTTCCGTCCCCGGAACCGGACCTCCCACTCGAGCTCATCTTTCACAAACAAGTCCACATTCACAGAAATGGACATGACCGCGCAATCCACACACACACCACGTAAAAGCAATAATTAAAGAGAACGACAGGAAGAACTTGATCATACAAGTGGCTCCAGAATGCTCTAGCGATACGACGAGATGGGTGTCATAAAGGCAGAGAAACAGCCATGCAAAATGCCCAGAAGAGAACACGATACAAAACAACCAAAACCAACTCACTAAATACAATCCACAAAGCACACATAAAATTCAATGTAATCGAAATTATAAAACTATCACATCCATGACCTTGGTCGGACCATAACCGCATTCAAAATACACGATACCGCAACGCAACGCCCTCAATAAACAAGTACTATATAACGGGGATGCTATAAAACACGTTGTCTAATCCATGAGACAAATCACAATCAAAATCAACAAGTACTGACGGCCCTCATCACGTCCAGAATCTGTTTGAGCTCCAGGGTATGTGCAAGTGAAATCAATCAGCACTCATTAATTAAAAAAAATCAATCACATGCTTATAATCCCTTTTCAAAATTCATCTTACACTCAGCATCACAAAATAATTACTTAAACACTAACACATATTAAATCATTTTAAACTTCATCAACCCCTTATTCATTTTATAAAACATGCTATTTTTCTGGTTATTCATTCTATTAAATTGTTCCACTATCATTAACTTTTCTTGCAACACTTGGATTCCAATTAAACTAATTTGAAATAATTTGCAAGTCCTAACACCAGCCGACATGCCTGTAGCCACACCAAGTTTCATTTAAGAAAATAAATAAATAAATAAGTCCCCAGATTCTAAAATTTCTCAAGTTCAAAAGGAGAAAAAAAAATAAGGCAGAAATAATACCTACTACCTACCTAGAATCATAACCACGCTCTGCTACCATTTGAAACACCCCTTTTTTTATATAAGTTTTTTTTTGAGTAATTTTTTTTAAATTTTTTATTTTATTTAATTTTTTTTTATTAAGCTTTTTTTGTAAAGGGGAGAGACATATTTAGAACTAGGTGGAGAACCTAGAGGAAGCAAAAGTGTGCAAGGCCCAATTACAATTACAGACATGTCCCCCAGGTGAATGACAGGACTTGCAAATGAAAGAGTCTTTTAACCAACAAGCGAATGCTTTATTAAGCCTGCAAAATGTTACATGAGATGACAAGTTATCGATTGTACAAGCACAAAATTAACGGCAGGATTATATATATATATGTATGTATCAATTAATACTCTTAATGGCGTAACATGTAAGTGGATTGAATATTAACATAACTTGCAAAATTCCTGCCTGATTATGTATGAGTCAATGGTAGCAATAATCTCATTCATAAAAATAGCAATTCACTAATCCATAAGTGTTGTATAGATTTCAAACAGGCTAGCCTTTTGACTTGGTAAGCACATTTATGGTTTTTTAATTTTATAACATATTCCCCCCCAGCAAAATATATTAAGATTACACACACAAGCACATACACAACATAAATAACACAACATCCCTCATTTCAGTACTAAATCCCTCATAAACCCATTTCAACTACCGCAAATGAATGCACCACAATATATATGTATGTATAAATATAATTGCCAGAGTAATCCGATAATCACAGCTCCTAAGCATAGATTTGCCTTGGTGATTAGCACCAGAGAATGTAAGTGGCCGCCCAGAGACTCAACATACTAAACAACCCTGACTTCAATCATAAAGCGCTAAGTATATGTGAAAAGGAAAATAGTTTCTCAACTAAAGCATCAGACAGCCCCCCGTTACGTGAGTAAACTCAGACATGACAGTATGACATGAAAGCGCAAGATAACTAACTCCCTAATGGTTTTAATTAGATGAAAAGTAGAACTTACAGCAAACTACGGATATGTGTGTGTGTGTGTGTGTGTGTGTGTGTGTGTGTGTGTGTGTGTAATTTCTTACACATTGTAAACAGTTATAATAGATTTCTTTAGGTCTAATGCTGTAATGTTCACACATGCCGTAACAGAACTGAACATGAGAGTTGTGTCAAAGTCTAACGGTTAAAACTTCATAAGTGAGCTTCTGGGAGCTTCCGTGCATTCACCATGTCGTTGGGATAGAAATAGATAATTAGAATGTTCCCACCTGGATTGTCCGGTGTACTTAGGCAATATTGGGGCTGATCAGTAATGTCTCGGTCGTATCACAAGTCCTGGGGCAGCGTGGCGTTGGAAGAGTGTCCGAACAGTTGTTCTCGACTGACGCCAATCGTGGCTGAAAGATCGTCTCTGCCAGGAGGGTGGACAGTTGTTCGCCACACCCGACACCCATCTCGCCCTTGTTCGAGCACCTGCGACATGTAATAGGTTGTAGAGGGTGTCATAAGGAAAATCACGCCACATAGGCCGTCCGCATTAAATTTCTAACACCAACTTTAAACACCAACAGCCCACACACACATCGCCACTAATTCATATTAATCAGTATTAAACTCCCCAGCTGTGACTTATCTCACTCATCTACCAATTACTTTTAAGTATTTCGTTGAAAATGTTCAAATTGATTAACTGCGTATTTCATAATTATTAATGACACAGAACACAGCTGAGTTGAAGATGCATTATCATTTTCTTTATTGAGGTCAATTTGACCCACAACATTTACAGTCATATTAAATTAATTTTTAATTGCGTTAACGCCCAAATTGAAAACTGCACTACACGCACACACACAAGTATAGTTTATAATAGAGGCTGAAACACAAAATATATTTGGGGTTAGAATATTTTAGAACCAGACAACTTGTACATACCTGGAGCAGAACTTTATTCAGCGAAGCATAGAAAAGCTGACGAAATTCCGGACAGAAGAGTGCCGCCAGTCGAGAGCAGATGACCAGGTTGAGGGTTCGAATAGAAATGAGACAGATTCCATGTGTCTGTCCACCCAAGAAAGCTCTCGATGCAGGAATGCACAAAAACAGCTGGACGCGCCAACTGAATTTCGTAGCTACACAACAACTGTGTGCATAACCGGACGGCGACAAACTGCCGTGGCCGTGCGTGACGTCAACGCCGCTCGTTTTAAAAACACTTATCATACGATGCCGAACCCAGTACGGCACAGCACAATTACCCCACTTGTGTAACATACTCTTACATACGACGACCATAAAACCCTCAGATGATGCACAAAGGGATAACATTCATTTTATACAGAATATCTTTCATTTTATACAGAATATCTCATCATAAATTTGTCTCAGATCAATGATTTACAATAGAGCAGCAAAGACGTCACACATGAAGGTACAACACTCTTAGCAAATTGTATACGTTCCTCAGTAATTGTTGCGCATCTTTGTGTGCAGAACAGTAATGCTTTGCCATTTTTTTAGCCGAGTTTAAGAACTATAATTATGTGTATTCTGTATTGATAAAGTTACCCATGACTCCTACTTGTCTTCTAACTCAGGACATCCCATAAGAGCTATTGTTCCTTTGACAGGAGTCTAAAAGTTAATCGGGACAATTATATCACAAAGTACATTAAAAATAAAGAAATTTTTAAGTAATAAAGTTTCCATTCTGCATCTTTACTTTACTTGGAACGGTTTGGTTTGTCGTGGTTCGTCGAGGTTCATAGAGGTGTGTGCGTTATCAGGTCAGACTCCTTTTCTGAATATCTGGGTAGTTCAAATATCATGGGAAGTATATTTTTCAGTTCATTTTTGCTGCAAGACTTGCATTTACGACGTCTTTCGCCTTATTACTCTCACTTATAGATATATAATCTTATTATTCCCACTTTTTATTATTCCCACTTCAGTATTTTGTATAACATTTTTTGTACGAAAAGCTGTCCTGTCCGTGACAATCTTGCTTCCATTTCTTATAATTGATTTACATTCACCGGCTTCTAAGAAAGTTGTATAATGAAACAGTATAATCTAATCTGTATTTCTGCTCCTTTAAAAATTAAAATCATCTGTTTTCTTAAAAAATGTGTGTATGTGGAATGTTACGCTATACTAGTTACGCTGCAACTTTAAAATGTAACTAAGATTACTGTATAAGGGATACGATCTGATTACATATTTCGAAATGTAATTTACTGTTTTTCTTTTTATTTTCCACCTGCAGAACATATCTTAAAAATATTACTTCTTAATTTCTTTAAATATCGCTGCTTTGGTTGTCCTATGTTTTTCCCTTAAACTTAGAAAGGGTGGCAAAGATGTTCTTGTTTTAAGAAAGTTAAATATACTTTGGTTTTTATAAATGTGTTAATCTCTTCTGAAACTCTTTTGAGGGACTCTTAAAGATCAAAATAAGAGGAAACCAGGACTTTTGTAGTTTCATCAAAACTTGCAGAATGCACATATACGTATATATTTCATCATGCATTTTAAATGTAGGTAATTTTAGGTTATAGTTTTGTCCATCACAGAAAGATGTTAATTTACTACAGAGACATATATATTCAAAAGTGAGTTTGCGCTATCCATGAAACAAATCTTCTCCCGGAACACTAAAATCATTACTACTTAGGAGATGCAACAAAAGGGATTAAACAATTTCCTTTCTCAATTGAGCCGATGCGTCTTATTTTCTATATTAGGTTTCTTAAGAAAGGAAATTTCTTAAAGAATAGCATCTCAACTTACTAAATTACTATTCAGTAAACATAAAAGGACGTGATATACACCTTGCAGAAAAAAATCTCCAAAACATTATTTTCATAAAATATACTGCATAATACCGTAAGTAAATTGTAAAAGTTACAATGTTCTAAGGTAGTTAACGGAGTTAGAGGTGAATGAAAATCCCTTTGCTGACGTCATATTGTATAATAAAATTCTCAGTTACATAAGAAGTTAACATAACATAAAAGTCATTAAACATGCATGAAGTCTACAAGGTAAACTGTGCTGAATGACCTCGGTACGTGCCAAGAAGGTTCCACTAAACACTCACAAAGTACTGCAGTACACAATGCCCTAATTTACTGTTACAATTCCGCAGACTATGCATACGGATGTAACACGAATTTTATAGTATAGAGAACATTTGCCTTCGAAAGGCATGAGTGAACAAATACGAGCAATATAGTCTCTTACGAAGAAGAATCGTATTCAAAGGATATACGTTAAAACACGAAATACATTTTTATACAAATATAAAAATTGTATAGAGTGTAATTTAGAATGTAAATAATTTGAGTGTTTATATAACATGGGTAGAGAAACAGGAGATCGTCTGTTTTGAAAGCAACTAAGCAACTTTATTTCCGCTCTGAGAGAAACAAGTTTAACCTGAGCTAATTATGAGTTAGTGATAGATACGCCTGGTACATTACAGCTGTTGCAGCACAGAGTTAATGTTAATGTTCCTTCGCTACTCTGTCGCTTTAGAAAACACCACCAATGTATTTATGCTTTCCAGAGAACAATTTCCAGTTCGACTACGAGTAAAAACTATTTAAAATATAAAATTATTTAGCATATCGAGGGCTGAAAAATGCTAGACACGGCATTATGTTAAACAGCAAACCCTTAACAATAGGAGAGACTTGAATTTACGTTAGTTTATTGTAAACAAAAGAACCAGTAGTCTCTGTGATTACAATATACATGTCCAATTGATTCACGGTTATGAAATTTTGGTTTGGTGAACCCAGGATATTTGTCTATTCAGGGCACACAGGAAATCGCTCGTAGCTTATTTCTTATAAAAATTACTAAAGATTGAAAAATTAAATAAATATTTTTGACAACAGATAACATAATAACTCTTACTAAACTCGAACATCATCAAGTAATATCCATTATTTACGTAACATGGTTTTACTGACAATACAGGTTATTTTTTGATAATGCTCACTACATGTTTTAAAGTATCTATATAAAGCACGGATGCATTCCTATGAATCACACTAAATTTTCAGAACTCACTCTGAACATACTGTTGTATTCAAAACATGTTTTGTTGTTGATTATTGTGCCCATTTGGTGCCATACCCATTAGCAGGCTCTCTCTCCATTAGGATCTTCTTCGGAACTAATGACTTTGCTACTTTGACAGCTATGTAGACCTCTAAGGTTAGTCACCAATTTCTTCACTGGGATGGTTAAAAAAAATTTATTTCGATGAGAAAACAATGCCAAATATGTAGAGATATTTCGCCAGTCATACCCTGTACAAACTCTAAATTTTGATACTCATTTTTGCATGCAAGATCTGCAACTGTTTCTGGCTTTTGTAAAGTTCTTCATTCTGGTCGGAGGCTGCTGCTTAATTTCTAAAGTCTGTGCAAATCTAAAAGCATGCTTTACGTTTTATAGCAATGCAATTTTTACGACATGTGAACGCTGCTGCGTGCCTGCGTGTGTGAGTGAGGTGCGTGCATGTCTCGATCACAATACAAGCGAGATTACGTGTAACAACAATGCAGTCCCTAAGCAACAGGGCTTTTTCCTTGTATGCAGTATAGAGTTCACTCGTTACAAATATCTGTTCAGATTGTTTCCCTCTAATACTGCAGTGTAATGGATTTTATTGAAGAATAACTGATTTCCCCTTGGAAAGTAGTGCAGAGAAGTGTTTGTAACATTCTCTTTAACACGGCATCCGTTTGGGCTTGGATACTGCTTTATAATTTAAAAAATATGACGGTAGTGTTTTTTATGATTTTATACGAATATTTCTTGTCTATTTGAATATTGGTGTAATAATGTTAGTGGATATAATACACAATTATCTACTTAATGTTAAACTTTCTGTATCATTTCTTATGATGCAAAAGTAATTTATCATCTACTCCAAGATGTATGGGTTTACAATTGTGATTAATGCCATTGACAGCTGTATTATTTTTAAAATGACATCTTTATACTCATTATTCTCTAGCAGATATCTTCATTTACATCTTCACATGTAATGGCCTTCCACCACAACAAAAATAAGTTATGATAGTATTCTTCATTCTGTAATCGTTGTTAGTGATTACTTACAAAATGTATAAACATATTCTTGACACACTACCACATTGCTAACTTTTGATGACGCGTTTTAGGTATTACAAGATCATAATGAACAAGAAGTGGCAACAACTCTATCTTTTACAGTTTACTGCTCCCTCCTACTTAGGAAATAAACAAACAGTATTAGGTTATAGAAAACAGTGTTGCTGCAGAGCTTTGTTTATGATGGTGGTGTAATATTCGAAACGCGACGTCAAAAGTAAGCTTTGTAGTAGTACGGCAAAAATAGTTGTTATAAAAATTGTTTTTGTCACGCTATCCGAAATATGCTGTAGTAAGAAATAATATAAACTTAATATATAATTACGATGGTAGTCACGCTATAAAATAACTAAGTGCTTCTGCTGAGATTTATCTGCCACGTCCAAAGCTAACAAATAATAAGTTTTGCTTTATGCCCCAAGTGGTTAGGCTTATATTCTTATCAAATAATATTTGGGTTTGTGGTAACCTACGTTAACAAATGTGAGAACTGGGTTTTGTAGTTGCAACACTAATGTGACACCTACGCTCTAGGAAAAATTACGTCTGTAAAACAAATTTAAATTTATACCATATTTGCATATGGATTAATGCAGACAGCAATGTAAATCGATGTTCTAACCTTTTTAGTTTATGGCTGTGTACTGAAGGAGGATTACGTTAATTACTATTTGCGCCTAATTCATATGGCAGAACCTCTAACCTGATGTCTAGGGTGGTAAAATGAAACCCCGAAACAGCTAAATATGAATGCTGACAGTATTAGATAGCGTGAGATAAAAGCAATAAAACTTACTGAACGACCGGAAGACTTTTACTTTGTCACTTTTGCAGTACCATTGAAATTCAATTACAATCCATTTACAGTAACGAAGTTTTAAAATAAACTTATCTTGAAAGTAGATTTACTTTAAGTAAACATATTCAATAGGAAAAATGTCCTTAAATAGTATGTAACTATTCCGTTTTAATTTATAAAAAAACGGATCATTTCAAACTTTTAGGAGGAAATGCATTTAATCTTTCAATATCTAGAAAAATATAAAAAATGCTTATCTAAAAATTTTGTAATGCGTTACTATTCTTTTGAAGACATTGACTAATTTTTGTAAAATGGATCATTATAAAAATGAGTAGGAGTAGCAAGTAGGAAACCAACAGCCCTAACAAGAAACTCGGGAGTGATGAAAATTACTTGTTAAAAATCCATTTAGGGTGCTATCAATTAACCAGAGCGGACTAAGTAGAGCCAGCGAGAGAGAGAGAGAGAGAGAGAGAGAGAGAGAGAGAGTGAGTGAGAGAGAGAGAGAGAGAGAGAGAGAGAGAGAGAGAGAGAGAGAGAGAGACTTTTGTTGGTAAACTAGTAGTATTCCAATAAACATTAGGATGGACGATACATTTATGTTTCAATTTACGCAATGCTTTTAAGCTTAGGCATTTATGGAGAATATTGCAAAATAAATTTTTAAAAATTAGGAATAATTGTTGAAGGCGTAATTTTTTAAAGATTTCATTTTAAAATATAAAAATACCTATTTGCATTTTTTTAATTATTTAATTTTGCTTTTTTTATATGAGGATACTTTTAAATGTAATGTAGTAAGGAAATAAACTAATTTTTGCGACGACCTAATTTTTCAAAAAAACTAAAGTCATTGTGTAGCCATAATGATTCTCCATAATTTATTATAGACTTTGAAGTAACGTGATGTCAATAAACATCAAGGGTTGTTAAAATCTGTGTCACATTACTTCCATTTTGTAATAAAAAAAGTCCTTTGTAAGTATTTCCAATAATGTGAATCTTAATTTTTCATTTGTGCCCTTATACAAAAATGTATGGGCCAACAACGGAATTTGAAAAAAATTTTAAAGACTTACGACCTCTTAATAAAGTTTTTTATCTATAATTAACTTCAAGCGTGTTCCTAAGATTTACAGTGTTTCAACAAACACAGATATTTGTATATCTTACAAAAAATTATACTTTATTTATTATTACTTTAAATAAATGGCACAAAATAATCTATAGCTATTTTTTTTATTATAGATCTACTGAAAGTATACCTTCAGATGTAAAAATTTACTTTGAACAGCTTATCCCATTACCTGCATCAGGTGACTTCTTAAATATTTAAATTAATTTGAAAAACACCAAGTTTTTCTTTACACAGAAAATTAATGTTAAAATTGACAACTGTACCTATTTGCGGATTTGTCCGTTAGACTTAAATAGGAATAATTTATTAAAATCGATACCGGTACCCAATTGTAAACTAAACATTTTATATTACTCTAACTTAATAGACCACTTAGTGTAGCTAGTTTGCATTTTTAATTCATCATAGGAAACTGAAACTATTCCAAGGAATATTTACTGTGGTAACAAAATGCCAAATGTACAGATTAGGTAACAATACAGATGGTATTGGTATACCAGCACTTCCACTGTCTGTTGATGTTTCATTGGTTTAATCATCTTATTTTTAAATACTAAAATATCTGTAATTTACATTCTTGGAAAATGAACTCTTAAATCCAACAGAGGAATAAGTTCATGTAAAAATCACTTAGGACAAAAGGTTTAAAACCTTTCTTTTGGATGTTGCGTTGAGAATAATCGCGTAGTCGAAGTGCCCAGATAACATTGGAGAATTCCATACTATTGCGATGTTGACCTGGGTACATATCGCCGCATCTTTATGATGCACACGCCAAGCGTAAGCATCTCATTAACGTCATCTCATTGAGACATTTATAAGTCTACATTCACATTTGCAGTTTTATACATTTGTTCGTATATGACTAAAGTTGATTGCAGCTATTTCTTGCTTCTCAACATAATGACAAAAAAGCCGACAACCGATGTCGTACGTGACACACAAAACCCGCATCTGCTTTCCATTCCTACCTAAAATAGTCTAAAACAGTTTCGTATGTCTATACACTATGCTTGTACTATAGGTTTTATAGTGTTCTTTATAATCGATCAAAAATAATGAACAGTACTACTGATAATATAAATCAACGGCCATTGACCAAAATGATAAGATATTGACCGATTTACCCAGCCAAATGAGAAATACAGTCAGGACTACGAAGTTGGTTTTTCCAATGAGAAACTGAACAATATTAAGTTATTTGTAGACGTTCTAATCCTAGCTGTCAACATATACGCTTGTTGTATCATTAACTAGAATTCTAATGACAGTAAACGCCGAACTACGTCAAGTTTAATTAAACTACAACACACAGTAAACCTGTTAGCATATGGACAGTTTCTCTATTAAGTGACTAATACTGTAGTGTTTGATTGTTTCCTCTTAATTACTTACAAAATTAACTGTTGTTATTTGTACACATTAATATACATATTGTTTTAACTTGGTCTTCTTACTGCCATAGGAGTTTGAATAATCCAACTCTATTTGCGTAGTTTGTTCTGCCATTGACAATTAGAATATCTATGCGTAATTGACTTACTTACTTACTTACTAATCCTTACCTTTCTACCTTTCGGTGTAAAACTATGTTGGAGTTCAGTCCTCTGAGGTTGTCTTTTACACATATCCCTCCATTTCTACTATCTCCTGCGAGCTCCTTTATTTTCTCCCATTTTACTCCTCTTCTTTCTGCAGCTGTGCGGGATTCATCCTTCCAGAGCTTTCTCGGTCGTCCTCTCTTTCTTTTACCTGTTTCTCTGGATTCAAACACTTGCTTTAGTGGTAGTCTTTCCTCCCAAATCCTCATTACATGTCCCAGCCATCTAAGTTGTGCAGCGTAATTGTCATATTGTACAAAATATACAAAATCATTTTATAATTTTTTTTATATTTTACTTGAGTTACTACTTATGTAATATGCAAATTCTTTATACATTGTCATAAAGCAATTTAGATAGATTTTGCAGAGTTTGGTCATAACAATGAGTTTTTATATAATTTTACGTAAAAAGGAAGCTTAATGTGGTAAAACTGTTGAATGTGAGAGACATTAAGTCAGTGAGTAATTTATCGAAATAATAAATTAAATTATTCGTCAAAAAAAAATATTCTCTTATATAATAAAGATATATTATTTAATGTTAATAATAACTACAACAATGAAGCTAAGAGAAATTCGTCTGATCTAAAAGATTCTAGTATTTATTTTTATTACATCTAAAAATAAAAAATAGGTTTATACATTTGAGAGGGTATGTTGGACCCTAAATTTATAATGGCTGTCAGTTCATCGTACGCACTGATTATTTAAAAGACATATATATTTTGTGTTGTAATAAATAACAGAATTATAGTTTACTGAAACTTTTTCGGTTGGAGTGTGCTACAAATTTATAAAATACGAAAACTGAATCTAATTTATTTACACTTATTTACGCATCTATTCCACACACATATTCTATACGCATCTATCACATCAAAATTCAACACTTCGAATCATTCCAAAATTCAAATCACCCTGCAACTACATAAACTCACTGCCATTATCGTGTCTCGATTTTCATAGAACATAAGCGAGATCATCTGCCCCAGATTTATCTCCACTTTTATAATTGACTGTTAATTGTCTTGAAAGTACCAGCTGCATACATATTAGATTATTTTTAGTAAGTCTTCATGGCATATTAAACAACAACGTAGTGTTTTGTATTTATTACGTCTCTACCAGTCACTGTTATGTTACTGTAAATTATACATTATTCTTCAGTACTAATATACCTAAAAAAAATCCTTCAGTTATAACTACAAACATACGTATACTATTTCCGCTGTTAGTTCAATCCTGATGTAAATAAACCCACGTGGTAAATTTGAAACGCTGTTGGTCAGGGGTGTTGTCACTATTCACACAGTAATTTGTTACGGGCATGTGCTGATTGTATAGTCATGTGACAGTTATCTTGCCAATTACATTGGGTCACTTCGTTTTAAGACTTTCTCTTGTCACTTTATTCTCCACCCTATGGAAGTAATATGGAGCCAGTTGAAAAAATATGTTGCTACCTGCCTGATATAAAACATTTGATAGAGAAGGCGATAAATGAAACAACGGCGGACAAGTGACGTCCTTGTATCCAGCATATAAACAAGAAAGAAGATCAGCTCTGGAAACTGGCCCACATTACCAACTTCGTTGTGGACAGTCTTATCAGTAATAACGCTGACTCAAGTGATCATACAAGTTTCTACACAGATATGGAAAGGATTGAATTACTCCTGACAGCAGCTGGTAACACTGCTAACTATCACAGTTCCATTTTTGTTTTAAATAAATTTTACTATTTTGTTGTGTTGCGATGATGTTTGAACAGTGAATATAAACCATTAACTAGTGTTATAAAATAATTAACTGTCGGTCTAACAGTCACACAAAGTTTACTTTTATTGGGACAATTATTACAATTTACATGTGTTTATAGAGTATTAGTATTATACGTACTGCTTCTGTTAGAGTGACACGTCTCTAATTTAAGCAGCAGTTAGCGTTTCAGATGCGTTACGCCTGTTTTGTTTTACATCAGGATTGAACTAAGAACGTAAATAGTATACACCAATAGTAAATACCTACTCTGTTGTTAAATATCAAGAAATTTATATGTAATGAATCATCTGTCTAACATGCATATCATGTATAACATGATATCTTAAACTTGCTTACATCCGTCATGTGTATATTAAGTATACATTAAATCTTTTCTTACAGCGTGCCTAGTGGTTTTAAGAATGTTACATCTAAAGTACTACATTATTACTTTATTTTACGTTTATTTTTGATTTGGTATCGATTACAGTAAAAACAACAATGTTGAAGATATCCAATTATCTAAACTGTGTTGTCTGTAAGTTACATCAAATTAGTATTAAAACAACTAATTGCGTTTCCCTAATAAAACAAAAGTAAACTCCATTCGTAAGATTAGTTGGATTTCCTTACGTGTATAGGACTTAATATGACTATACGATTAAAGCTTCCAAGAGTCAATATTAAAACTAACTTTAGATTCAATATCAGATTAGTTTGCAAATATATTCCTGTATAAACAATCGTGCTTCGCTTCTGTATGCACGCTTCTGACTCTATACTACACGGTTTGGTGTTACAGGAGCTGTAATTATATTAGTAATTTATTTTATGTTTATTATAGACTTCGCACCGATTAAAGAAGAAAACAACAATCTCAGGAATCTGTAATTATCAAGACTGTGATGATCTTGAAGTTACACCAAACTAACGTTACAAATAATATTCATTGAATATTCGTAGGAAAACAAGAATAAACTGTATCTGTAAGGTTAGTTGAAATTATATATAGGTCTATATACGACAATTAAGCATATGATTTCAGATTTAATATTAGATTAGTTCATAAACATGTTGTGTTTAAATATTCGTGCTTCTCTTCTGTATACTACGTTCCCTTAATTATACGGTTTGCTGTTACAGCAAGACGTATTGACCCCGTAATCTGTACACACCTGTCAATGGAAAACGTTTATCAAACTTGGTCGCTTCCCAACTGCTAAAACAACATTCTGTGAACTGTTGCATCTCTGTTGGCACACGAACAGTCTAGCGCCAGTTGTTTATTCAGTGTTAACTTTACTTCATTACATTATTTGAACTTTGAACGAAATCGTGATGTTTGCCAAACTGTTTCTTATCTAGGATTCAACTGCTCAAAATTAATCTGTATATTTTTGATAATTAATAATCATGTAATATCAATGTATGTAATATATTAATATATTTTTACGCAATACAAAGAATATTAATTGAATAAACTTCTATAAAAAAACAAAATTACGCCTATATAAAGAGTGAACCGAGAATGAATATTTAAATGATAAAATAAAACCTTTAATGAAGCTATAGATGCCAACAGATGAGAGGTAAAAAATATTTGGATAAAGAATAATTTAAACTAGATGAGGAAAACAGGCAGTAAAGTATAGAAACTAAACATAATACATGTTTGAAAAATCTAAGATTTCAAAGCACATAATAGCTTAAAAAAAACCCCTTTAATCACTTTACTAGGAATGACAAGAGAAACAGGACAAAGATTAATCTAATTAGCATCTTAAATAGAACAGACGCTATGATTTACAGGATTAGAAAAGGAAAATGGACCTTCGTTCTTTGCCTGGGGTATAAGATGGAACGTCACAAACGCAACTAGATTAGAGGCACGCAAGTTAAAAGAGATTAAAAGAACAGCTGTTTTATTAATGAAGGGAAAGCTCAGATAAGCACTGGGATAAAGTAATCTCAGTAAGACCTACACATGTCAGAAATCTTGTAAGGTGTGAGAAAAGGCATTTGTTCTGCGGTCTTATGATAAAGTGATAAACGATCAATTACATAAATATTCATTTTCAACAAGACTGAATGCAAGAGGAATGTCGTTCAAAGTTTATTTCGCCTGATTAAGAAAGCTTACTTAAAATTGGTGTTTCAAACAATCAATGTATGCAAGTCTATATAAGCGGGTAAGGTATGTCTTACAACAACCCGCGCGCGCACGCGCACAAACAAACTAAGATGTAAATATTTACTATTACCATAAAATTACTGCTGTATATCTGTATTCCTTTTGGTTTTATTTTCCAAGAAAGATCTCTTAATGGAAGTTTATATTTTCTCCTGAAAATATACTAATGCTAATGGATTAGCGTGATAACTGACAGACCTGTTTTATGTATGTCATAAAGTAAAAACGTTTCTACCACCAGGCGACAAGAATAAATGAGCATATTTTCTATAAAATTTCAAGCATATTTGATGCCCAGAATATTTAAATGAAGCACGTACTTTCAAATTAACAGAATTGTTAAACTTTTAAAATTTAAAGATTTAGTCTATCTTTCAAAAGCTGTTCTTATTACGGGTATTTATCAGTATATAATGTGGTCAAAAGGTGACGCAACAAAAATTACATCAGAATTTAAAGAAAAATAAATAATAAGAATACATTTAATTTTACTATATGACAGATAACATACTTGCATATTTACCTGTGAGAGTATTTTTGTAAATAATTTAGGAATAGTTTTAAGTTGTGCTTAGTGAATCTACAGCCAGACTATCGTTTGCAGCCTGAAAAAAGTGAACGGCTCTCGATGTTAAGCTGTGTGTGTTGTAATATATATCCCGATTTGTCTTCAATTAAGCCCCAAGTTGTTGGTGCCAATTTATAAAGGAAGAAGAGACGAGAGATGGGTTTCCTCTTCCTGTTATTTTGGAAATATAAAATTATTTATTATTATTATTATATTATTATTATTTTAATATTTAATTCTTTATTTTGTTTATTTTATTTAGTAAAAGTGCCTCGGTGATACCCAGTCGTCAACGACTTCACTGATACGAGAGTGGTGTTCGTAGCCGTACGGTTTGAATTGCCGCCAAAATTAATTAATCTTTTTAAAGTGAATCCGATTGTGTTGTTTTTTCACAATCGATTCCTGATTCGAATCGGTCTTCTAGGTTAGCAGGCTTCCTCTCCAAAATTCTCGGAGTTCTTCACTCTCGCCGTGGTTCTACTCTTCCTCGTCTATCTGAAATTATTAAATCTTAATCCACTCTACAAAAATAAAATGCTGGTTCTGTTAACAAATTGATTTATTTGGTATTGTTTTAAAACTTGGATCAGTTGATCAGTTCGTGAGTCGATCGGATATGGTCCGAGTCGACTGGCTCACTAAACTCTATTTGAACAAACAATGTTTAAAATTCAGTACAATATTATTTTTAATATCAGGTAATAGATTCTTTTAGCTGTCAGTAAAGATCGGAAAACGCTTTACGACAAAATACAATGCACTACAATATGGTTAATTACGACTCTTAATAAATAACAAGACATAAAATAATTCTGTGTTTAAAATGTTATAATTCTTAGGTTGAATAACTTTCAACAAAATGGTTGGCCCCCCACTCCAAGATGGACGACTTCCTCCAACTGGCCGGCTATGCTATATGTCTCACCTAGTATCTTCAAATTAAATATTGTTTTAAGAATTTAATGTCAATAATGTCCCTGAATAAGGTTTTGTTAAGGTTCACAAGTCTCTGGATTAACTGTGTTTTGGTGAATATCGTGTTGTGTAGTGATGTGGTTGGTTCGTTATTAAATAACCAAGAATCTCACCACCTCGATGTCATGTTTGTCGAACTTGGGAAGCGTTAGTTTAAATAGATCGTCCTTTCTTCATTCAAATTTCGTTTCTTCTGTTATTATGTTTTCCAGAGTTATTCTGAATGGTTCTCCTGGAATTCCTATTGCATTTTTTACGTCTCCTGGGATTTTATTTTTACTTTTTTAACAAAATGTGACTCTCTGCTACATGCAGTTGACCTATTCTGTTCGCTAGTTAACAATAGAGTAATTCAAAAAATCCGTTTAGCTAACGATGAAGACCTAGCTTTTGTGATCTCTGATTGGTCCATTTTTTCTTGACCCCGGTCACGTGACCGTAATTATTTGAAATTTATGAATTTTATTTCTGTCACCTCAAATTATTCCCTATTTGTTCTAGATTAATTTAAATTTGGATTACACGATGTTGTTGTTTGGGAAAATAGAAGTATTTTGATACCGAATGTGGCCCATTTCGGCCCATCTTTAAATGTTTTATCACCTTTATAATTTTGAGTTTTTTAGGCTTTGACCTATTTTTCTTAACATTTCTTATTGTTTGTTTTTTCTACTTTAATATGTTCTAATAGGGTTGTTCTTATTACTAACAATAATGTCTGAAACTTCTACATTATATATAACATTACAGTTTTAAATACCTATGCATAAGTTTCTTATAATAACAACAATATTGGCAACATGTCAGCTCAATGGCTTGCCTGATGTGCTACTAATATTTTCTGTATCCATCTGGTTATTGCTATTGTGGGTTTTGACATATAATTTTACCAATACCTTCCCTGTTTCATTAAGGTCGGGATTCTGTTTAATTTTATTTGGTTTGGTTAGGACTATTCTGGATATTTTAGTGTTGTTTAAGCCTAAACAGCTCATCTCTTTTGGCCTATAGGCTTAGCATTTTGAAATTCCATTACAATGATTTTTTACATAATATGATGTTTCACCATGTACCTTCCATGTACATTTCTGAACAGTTTTTACAATTACTATTCTTGAAAAATTAACAAATCTTTTAACAAGTAATTCTAACGTAATAAAATCCTGGGTATATAGAGCCCTTTTAACAACTAATTATAACATAACATCCCATGGGTATACAAAACCCTTTAAACAACTAATTATAACATAATAAATCCTGGGTATACAAAACCCTTTAAACACATACTACTTCTATTTACTGGTTCTTAATATGTATTAGTTTATACATAAGACCATTACTTCACTTTCTCCCTTCCCCACCGGTTTATAACATGATCTTTGATCATCACTATTTCCTTCTTTGTACACTTATCACTTCACTCCCTTATAATATAAGTTTTTACAATTATTCCTTAGACTAATGCACATATTTTTTACTCTTATTTATACCATTGCATTGCATTTTCTATAACTTTACGTACTGTCTGATCTTTTCTCTTCAATTATTACTATTATTATTAATTTATGGATTATTTTTTATTTATTTTTTACCTAACTTGTTTTTAGTTAGTTTATTTTGTTATTTTTATTTTTAGTTCTTCATGCATTTATGTTATTTTGTAATTAACGTGGTCTTCACTGTCTTGTTGCTTATTGCATGTCTTTACTTTAATTAGTTGTTTCGTCGTTAGACCTGTTTATACCTCTCACTTACCATATCTGTTGGGTTTATCACGTTATTAAGTTCTCTTCTTCTAATTTTCATCATAATTACGATATTACATTTCTTTAACATTTATTTTTCTTCATCCATTGTTTTGTTTTAGCATGGAACCACAATACTCTGCTTAATACACATTTATTTGTATGTTTCCTTTCACTTATCATTTACACTAGTACTAGTTAACTATGGTTTCTTTATCTTAACAGTTCTTATATGCATGGTGATGATATGTATCGTCACAGTGTGTGTGCGTGTGTGCGTGTGTGTGGCAGAAACAGGCATTGTGCAACAAATAGGTGCGATCTCTGTGTACGCAGTATTTTGCTTGTGTCAGTGAACTCCGGCTCAGACTTTATAACACAATAATTAATTATTATGTAATTAAGCACATTTATTTGTAAGTTTCCTTTCACTTATCATTTACACTAGTACTAGTTAATTATGGTTTCTTTATCTTAACAGTTCTTATATGCATGGTGATGATATGTATCGTCACAGTGTGTGTGCGTGTGTGTGGCAGAAACAGGCATTGTGCAACAAATAGGTGCGATCTCTGTGTACGCAGTATTTTGCTTGTGTCAGTGAACTCCGGCTCAGACTTTATAACACAATAATAATTAATGTATTATGTCAATAATTAAAAATTGTTATTTAATGAAATTTACATTTTACATTATACATTTTGGAGTTCAGACAATGCCGTTGGAAGTATTGCATAGAGATGCGTGTGTTGATATAGGATCATTGCAATAAGTGAAATAATGACGGAGTTATATAAGCTACAGTTAATTACGAGCGTAATTGATAAATAATAAACAAATGCGTTATATGCAAACGACGTGTATAAAATTGTGCATAAAATGCCACCGCTAGTTTGAACATAATCTCTACCGTTCAAAACAGACAAAAAGTGATGTGTTGAAAAGGTGACTGTGTATAAACAGAACAAATTGAACATGTTAGAAACGGCATGTTTTCATATCTGACACGTCAGAATTACTGCAGACTATAAATTACTCCGACAATTCTGAACGAGGGTCAGACGCTAATAACTGTCTTGCGGAGACATTATGTCGGTTTGATTAGCGACAGAAAATCGCCATCGGCAAAATCATCATCATCAAACAGTAACTCGAACACACCACGAGTGACGAAGGAGCGCATCATCACACAAGATAGCTAACTATCTAGAAGGGAATCAGGACATCATCATCGTCATTATGATAATCACCATCGTCAACATTCAGGAGTCACACACACACCCGCGCGCTTGCGAAACACGAAACAACAGTTTCACAATGGTAACTCAACAAATGGTGACAAATAAACAATTATTAAAAAAAAGACATAAGCAATAAATAACTATACTATGATCGAACGAAGTGAAAATATACATAAATGTATATAAAACAAATATTAAGGCAATATAAATGATATGTAATTTTCAGTTTTATTAAAAATAATTTTTCGACTTAATTTAAAAGGGTGCTATAATGTAAATAGTAATTATTTTAACTTAAAGTAAATATTAAATTACTACAATATTATTAGCAAACTATCAATTTAATTTAATAAATATAACACTACTTTCATAGATGATTTTCTATGATTTAAAATTAATACCTTTGCAGACACGCAAGCTATTTAAATAATTTTATAATTGTTTTTTCGTCGTATATGTTTATTTAAATGTTTATCTTATTATGACTTTTTATATATAAGAGGTATAATAGTATGTCATTTTATCTTCTTACAAACGGAAATATTTTGTATTAATGTCTTCAATTTTTAATATGTAATGATTTTTTCAATAATTATTAATTAATTTTTCAATATTTCAATTAGTCATTTCATGACATTAACGTCTCATTCCTCTATATAAAAGAGTTTACTGTGCAACAATTAGGCCTATACGTAAGTCAACAAACACAAACTCCTACGACCTAGCTGGTGGTTTAAAAACAATACAGTTGCATTGGGTATAAACACAGAAACGTATTCATAATCATATAATTTGTAACGTTGCAAAATACATATTTTCGCTGATAAAGACATCAGTAACGCTGTGTATACATCATAATTTTTTTTTGTTTACTCTTAGCCTTAATTTTTCTTTAAAATGTGTTGTAATGTAATCTCATCCATTCATATTTAAGCATTTAAATAATGAGGAAGACAATTACGATACTTATAAGTGGTATTTAGGATTTGTAATTTGTCTCTGCTACACGATTACTGATCAACATTTTTGGCGGCAGTTTTTACGAGACTGATAAATATCTGAATAAGTATAATCAACGCTGTGGAAATTATTGCTTGCAGGTCACACAGTTTTAGAATTTGTTGTAAATTAAAATAATTTTACCTAATCATGTCTATAATGTCTATTCAATCATATTTGCCTGTTTTATAGCTAAAATTAATAACCTGAAACTTTACATACTTATTCACCTTGTGACCGTTAGTTGCAAATTATTGTATACTACATTAAAATATTTGTATTATAGAACTAATCATGCACAGTTATTTAAAGTTAATCAAAAGCAGAATTATGGTTTCCTTATTTGCTGTACTTACTTATTTTAAGCATGTAATTATGTGTATATAGTATTAATGAAACTGTATAAAATGTGGACCAAGTAAAACAAATTTTTCCAAACAAAGCATATTAAGAAATGACAATAAGAGATGCTTATGAATGTATTTTGTTTCTAATTTTGCTTCCTCAGATACTCAAGTGAAGAAGAATTTGTTAATAAAATTTTACAAATACACAAATACAGTTAAAATTTAAGAAATTGAAATTTGTTTCATATTCCAAATAAATCATTACAACATGTTATATAATTAGCTTTATTATAACATAGTTATTATTGTTAGTAATTATTAGTTATAATTAGAACTTTTTTATTAGATAATGATTTAACGAATCCCGGCGTGTGTTTGTTCTTGAGTATAAATAAACTCTAGTACCAGTCCCCTCAAAGACTGGTAGAGATAATGCTTTAGAATTGACATACTTTTACCCTAAAAATGTCTGTGCACAGCAGTGAGTTCGGGCTTCCAATCAATATTACAGCAGCTGGAAAACACAATAACAAACCCTGAGTGGTTTGAGTTAGCACGAGACAGAAATTGAAAATATACATTAGTGCCTTGCTATGCAAAGACATCCCTGTAGGCTGCACTTTTCAAGTCCCAGACAAGACAATGTTAGAAATGAAATATTCAGGCAGAATCTGTAAGTACGCAGAATTCTAGAGAGCCCTAATGAATGTAGAATAAGTTAAGCCGCGTACAGAAAGTAGATAATGATAACCTACCCAAATTCGTTGTAAATTTTAATCCCAAAGCAATAAAAAATCTGCGATGACCGACGAAACTATGCTGCTAAGATGTCGCAATAGGTCTTTGACAAGAAGAAAAGGTAACATATATTCACTGTTATATGTCATTTTTACATTTGGTACTAGGTGTTACTTTTATTAAGCTTTCCTAATTTGGCAAATGTATAGCTTTAAAATAGTTTATTATCTTAATTAAAAACATTTATTTTCTTCACTAAATTAACGTGTTACAAATTTACATATGTTAACACGATAAATTTGTACGTTTTTACAATGAAAAATAAATTACTCTCAAGTATTGTTAGCCTTGTTTTTCCTGAAGTTACTTTTATTAATTTATTAGTGGTGTGTAGCAAAAAAATGTAGCACCGCAAAATTCAATAATCACAAATTTTAATAGCAGCTGAAGTAAATAAAGGCACTCACGTACAACATTTCTTCACCTCATTAACATAAAAACAAATCGTACACAAATATTAGATATCACATAATTAATATCATCCCTACAAGTAACAGAACTAATGTTTTCCTACTTTCTGCTTACGTCCTCTTTTTGTCGTTGCTCTGATTAAATCAGCTGTATAGTCTTCTGTTATTGTGTTTCCAGCCATATTTCCTTTGTCGTTTTTCCTTTTTCAGTAAAAGATCCTTCTGTTAATGCTCCAGTTTTTTGTTTTTACTTTCGGCGTTTTTCCTGCTTTTCTCTGTTTGTGTAACAGCGCATAGCAAGATTCCTTAATAGACTACAGGATGTCACCCAAATTTTTAAATCGTTTAATATATCGTTTTCAAGTTTTCACCGTTAACAGGGTAAAAACTTTGCAGTTCTGGCAACAATGTTATGACAATAGCATAACATTTTAACAATGCTATATGTCATAACAATGTCTTATTTTAGCATATCTTTTAACAATGAAATAAACAACCAAAAACACAAACTTTTTATTCTCAAGTCAGTTTCAATACACAGAACCATTTGTATACACTAGTTTTTCAGGTTTACAATTGTCCAATATACACTAACAAGCAACAGATATCACCTACTTGATACTGCCGCAATTATGTAAGCCACCAGTTACAGATACACGAACGTAATAATTCAGCGCTTTGGGAAACATGCCGCTGGTCACTAAGGCACACTGAATAGTCTCTCCTAACTAACTAGTAACATGTCGTATCGCTTTGGTTCGTAATACACAAAACGTACAAATCACAACTGACTGGCTGATTTCAAAATAATGGTATTTATAGTTCGCCTGTATGTCGCAGTAAAGTTTTGTCTCAAATCCCTCTAAAATAATCAACCATCGTCTGTCAGAAACATAAATAGAACCTGCATACAAATTACTCCTTGTCGACATTGAGAGCATATATATTACACACTGTTTTTATACGTATTAATAAAATAATATAATCGATAATAACATGGGATGTATTTGATAAAATTGTATTTGATACCTACTTTTATTGTCTTCGTTTTCAATAGAATGCTGACACCATTTTTCAATTCGCACAAGCAACGACTCTGATGCTATAGTAAGTCTACTCTACACGTTCTTTAAAATAATGATGTAACTCAGGGTGTTCAGGCTGTTAAGTGGATGCATCTCATTAGTCAACACTCAAGCAAGGCAACGCCCGCTTAGTACCCTTTTAATGACATAGACTGACGTCTTTACTGCTTTATGACATAACACGAAAGTCCATTTTAAAGATGCAAACAATAAATTCATCTATGCTTTGTAAAACATGTAAATACATTTTACCAACATTCAATAAATATTAATTTTTTAAAAGCATCTTTATACATAGATAAATTTTGTTTTATGCTTCAATTCCGAATACTAAATTTGTTGTAGAGTTAAATGATTATATATTTTTGCACTTGTGTAAAACATATCAAGTGATTAAATTGTATCCCTTATCTTTTATGGAAATAAGTACAATTTTAAGAGAAAATAAGTTACCTGAAACTATAAAGCCTGCAATTGTTTCATGATATTTAATTCCAAAAAATAAATACGTGTTTGCTTTCACGAGATTGGAATAAATCTTAATATCTATCTTATTAAACATTTTACAGTATATTAGTATTCTCTGTCGTTGTATATTGCTACGCATTTTGGCATAATATCTTGTTGTCATATTTTACTCTCTGTTAATGTCTTACCGTCACAGTTAGTTTAAACAATATCAAATGTTTCAATTACTATTGCTTTTCAGTTACGCATAGATATCAGACGCAATCAATTGTTTACTCAAATTTGTTCACTCTGTATTAAGCGGCCTGTAAATTAGAAAGTTTTGCACATGATTCTATATTTTACACGAATTTTTAGTAGGCCTATTTTACAGCTGTAACGCTGTAGTCTATATATACGCGTTTTTTAATTCTCGTAAATAATAATAATGGCTCCCATGTATACCACCTAAGTAGCTTAGGAGTAAGGCAGGGTAGGCTGCCTTATGTGAGCCGTACGGCATACAAGGAAGGCAGTGTGGCCAGCACTAAGCTTCAGCCGTAATTCTCGTAAATTCCAGTTGTAAAATAGGTAGTTTACTAATTGCAACATTTCTAACAGAGCAGCTACAGCTATAAAAAATTATCTTCAACGTTTATTGTATATTTCATCAATTGAATTTTGGTACATAAAATACTAATTTCTCATATTGTAATATAAACTGCATCTCGAAAACGACTTACAGTATCTTGATTTTGCCACCAGATCCGTACCGGTACCACAGTTTCCACGGTCTACCTACACCTCTTTTTTCTGACCTTGATGTCACTTCCACATTGACACTGTGTCCTGTAGTTGATATTCTTCACATACAGTTTACCAGAGTCTTCTTTTTGCTTTTATTGCTTTGTAGAGAGCTATCATATTTCATTCTTTCGGTATTTCTTATCTTGTCTGACTCGTGTATATTACTAATGGAATATTCATAAATTGTACAATTATATAAGTGTTTTCTTCCATGCTTTTTTCCTAAGCTTTTGTGTGCTGTTGCACAAATAATTCTAAATTTCAACAAATGCTCCTAAAACTACTTATAACGTTAGTAGTTTTACGGTGTATACAAAATAGTATATTTGTTACTAAATATACAATTATTAAGCTATATTTGAATATCTAAATTGAGTTGTGGCTTAACAGAATAATATTCTTTTTTTTTAATATTTTAATAATTTTCATCATTGTCATCATCATCTACAGCAATATCATTATATTCAGCATATTTTTCATCTACAAGGATTAAACCAAAAATAGTTTGTTCCGATCCTAGCAGTTGACTGATCACTCCAACGCTTCTTCGGACATCCCACACCTCTCCTTCCTTTCAGATTAACATTCAATGTTTGGTTGGGGAAACGGCAGTCATCCATTTGGTTGAGACGTTCCAGCCATATTAAGCAATTCTATCAAGTATAGTTATAATATTCAGTGCCTGGCGTATATCTGGATTTCTTCTACGATCTTCCAGAGAATACGCAACTACGTTCCTGAGAAATCTCATGTCGGCTAGCCTGAAATTTTGTTAAAGAGCAATTTTCAGACCCATAGAAACGTTTGGGAGGGGAACTAGCTTGGAGAACGTTAGCTGTGTTTCTTTCGTCGTTGATTTCATACTCCTCCTGATGGTCCCAAACGTGTGGTTGAGTTTATGTAGTTTATGCACCACGCAAATGATTCTAATACGTATAAGACTCATTTCAGCCCAGATATTCAAAATTGCTGGTTTTAAAAAATAGTACCATCAGGAATACGTTCTTTCTTTGGAATCAGCTCAATGAAAAGCCATCACCTTTATCTTCATTGCAGAGATCTGTAATCCGTAATCCTTGTAGATTAGATGCAATGAGTGTACAGCCATTTGCAGGCTGCTTTCCAAGTTCGACAAGATAACCTCGTCATCAGCAACAACAACGTGTCGTCTGCAGAGTTTCCAATCATTAAAAATACTCTGGTAGTTTCATCTGCCAATAGTGTATGACATCGTCTATATATAAATTCAAAGAGAAGTTGATATTGGCAGCCTTGTCGTCCTCCAAAAATGATCAAATTCACACTAGGAGCTGTGCTCAGTCTTCCTGTCTCAATTAGATTTTCTACATAAGGGTGTGTATTGCCTTAATGAGGTGTTGCTTGATATGGCCCATTTTTTCTCATTACAAACCATAGATTGTCTCTACTCACTCTATGACGATGACGATGAAAGCTATGTGTAGTGGAAAATGATATACTCTGTGCTTTCAACGGAGTGTGCTATTGTGGCCAATCTAAACATAATATACCTTTCCTGAAACTATTTTTGGTCTCTGAAAGAACGGTCGCCTTTATTGGATTCAGTCGTTTTGCTAGGACAGATACAAAGAAACTGCAAGATGTATTAAAAAGGTTAAGTCCTCTATCGTTATTACAGTTATTAGGATCTTATTTTGTGTATATATAAAGACTCCCTTTGCCGTCCAAAAGTCTTTGGAAATATGAACATGGTACAGCATAGGTTGATAAAGTTTAATAAACGGTCAGGCACACG
Organism: Magicicada septendecula; assembly: GCA_034769895.1. NCBI lineage: Eukaryota > Metazoa > Arthropoda > Insecta > Hemiptera > Cicadidae > Magicicada > Magicicada septendecula. The sequence goes on along the minus strand of CM068368.1, from coordinate 590,398,951 downwards.
CATAAGCTCAAAATTAAGCCCATTATTCCCATCGATGTTGGTTTTTCTATTTTTTCAGCAATGGAGAGCAGCTAAAAATTCGTGCATTACTATGGGATACACATATTTATTAATGTCCGCTAAATTTTGTAGCTTCCAGTTGCTCCTGGATTCACAACTTACTATAACATCTAAGCCGTTCCTTTTCTGTAACATTACTGACCTTCAAGTTGTCTATTTCTGATTAATTGAAATGCCGTAATGTTTTTTTTTGCCTCGTTCTGCCTATCCTGCATATAGTTTATTCAAAATATTTTGTGTTATTTTCCTTCCTCCACTTCTGCCAATGTCGCAGCTGAGCTTATACTCAGACCAGTGTTAAAAGCTAGGATGATAATAGTCTTATCCTTCTTGCTGGTAGAAACAATTACCTGTATAGTTGACTACGCTACACTAATAATAAAAAAGATTTGATTATTTAAAATAAGTAGTTCTGTACCATATTCTGAGCATCACAAATGTCTGCTAATACGTTTTTCACCAAAAAAAAAATACAATATTAATTAAACCACAATTTTGTTTGTCTTATTACTTTAAGCCCAAAGTATAAATAAACAGTAATAAAACTCAAAATTATTTACAAAATCTAGTATTCAATTGCATATAATCTACTCATTGTAAAGGAAAGTAAGCCTTTTTATTTACATAAGCCTTCTTGTAAATACAAATTAATTCCAAAGTGTTTTTCCAAGATTATTTATTTTGTAGGTTTTCCTAAATTGGTCATACGGGCTACACTCTAGCAAAGAATTGGCATGACATTATTAAGACATGAGCAGGTAGTTTTAAAACAGAAAAATCTCCTGTGAGAATAGAAGAAGAAGATGATGATGAAGAAGAAGAAGGAGAATGTTCAATTCTTTGTCATAATGTAGTCTTTTCGTTGCTCCACTGTGGTTTAGTGACATTTGTAATTAATTTCTTTGTATGATATTTATAATCGTTTTCTCAAATTTCCACTACGCTTTCTTTCACAAATCTAGACAATTGATTTTCTGTTGTTTTTTGTGTGTACTAGCCTGCTATATAATTGGTTTATTTTTATAAGGTGTCGTTGGGGTTAGTTTCGCTGTATATTATAATTAATCAGTTATCAATGAGTCTAAACCAGTGACATTTGTTTCTGTTTTTATTATTAATTTGTTGATTTAATTTAAGTTTGAAAGGAATATTTGGATAAAGTTCAATTTATTTAATAAATTATACATTATGAGGCTGTCGTTTAATATGTGTCGTATATAAATCGTGTTATAATAAACAAAATAATATGTCGTATCAACTTCATCAACAGGAAAATAGACCATTTATATATCTTAGTAACAGATCAAATAATTTCACGTGCAAATTTAGCAAATTGTGTGGTAATACTCTAGATGATAAGAAGCAACGTGACTATAGCGGCTTGCATTTTATGTTTGACAACTGCCGTTGCTTTAGCCGTGTAGAACAAAAACTCTAAGGATAACGGAGACGTTTCAAGCCTCTACTTATACGATTCCCAGCTCTCCGTCGGGCTGGAGTTGTCGTTATTGTGAACGTTGACCAGGCGCCTGACGATGTTATGGTCAGTAACCTTGGGTTTGTGACGTACAGCTATAATCCTCCACGGGTTACGGAATATCTAGTACCTAGGATTTTACAGCACAAGGCGCAAACAGAGCGTACCTTGCTTGCGGGCTCTTCGAATTCCGAGGAGTTAATTTAGCAAACCCAGGGAAAGTCCTGGCCCGCCTCCCGTCAACAACGAATCTACGCCCCCCCCATTCTAGGGGACCTACCATTGGCAGCAGAGCCACCATTTCGGGTCTGCACATCCGGGTGTTTGGTTGGCCCATACTTAATAGTGGTTTACAGGGACCACTCACCCCAGTCTGCCTACTCCCTTATTTCTGCACTTCCGATCTTTGTCAGGCTCTTGCCTTTCGCGAAGAATCGGAATCCGTAGTTGCTAGACTCCTTCGGTTTCAACATTCATCTTCGCACATACCTAATGACTTGTTGTTGCATCCTTTTTACCTATTTTCCCACTACAAGTAGTTTATTTATGTTATGTGTATTTGCTGCTCCTCCCTTATCCTTCCTAGTCTGCCAATCACAACATTACAGACTACCATCGTTTCCTAAATCTGCATGTCTCTCTAAGCGGAAGCCTGCAATCTATCTCACTCAGTTTAGTTACCAATTCCACCTTGTAATCAACGTATTTCCAGCTTTGTAGAACAGCGCAAGATCGTCAACACACAAGCACTTCCAAACTGACGTATCTATACTCTAAAATATCCTGTGCTCGCTATTGTAAAAAGCCTCCCGCTTGATGGGCTTCCTTGCGGTACCCCTTTTTTCCAGCTCGTGATGGGCCGTTGCTGACGTCTTGTCCCTGAGGAGTCGCTTAAAAATTATGTGATTTTCTTCGTCTACCATCGTTTTTACCTGTTTAGAACTCTTTGCTTCTATCTTACTGTGTCTCACACCACGATCATCTATCACCTGAACGGTATTCTGGATGATCCTCCACCGATCTATGCAATACGATCCCTAGCTGATGAAGTAACAGCAGCAGTCACTGACATCTATAAATGTTATGGTAGTTGTGAAGCATATCCAATTAGTACAATCCACGCGTCATCTTTCCGGCTTGCGTATAACGCTCTTCTCTTTTTGAGTTGCTATGAGCACAATTAAGCTGTCGCTTTCTCGAAGATCTGGGATCACTTTCTACGACAGGTGTAGGGCAAGAATCAGGCTATAGATCGGATCGATACTCGGGAAGGTACCACTGTAACATTAAAATGTGTGTTTGCGGGGAAGTTTCAACAGCAAGAACGCTATTTAACAATTGATTTTTAGTTCCTAGTCTAGCGGAGATCGTACTTTGACAATTCTAATTAGTTGTTGTATTAGAATGTTAGTGGTCTCAAATATTTCTTTTAGTAATTTTGTAGTAAATGACCTGAAGATGGCTTGACTGCCGAAAGCGCTCGTCAATACCATAGACAACATAGTGGTTTGTACAAAATTACTAGTACAAAAATTCTGATTAGGACTATGGAATTTGTAAGCCCGAAACTGGAGCAATGAAGATGGTAGCTAACTGGAGATTCTGTGGATACTGATCCTGTTGTTCTTTAGCATGCCATGTAGACCCTGGGTATATACAGGCAGTAGATTTTCATCTTCAGTAGCTGTTGCAAACTGGTAGCTACCGCTTGTAGAAGCGTAGCGAGCGGTTACGTCTGATGGAACATTAGTTGCTAAGAAATGTAGCAACGCCTCTCAAAGCGCTGATGTTTGATATGCCATCGTAGAGGAAGGAGTCTTAATTCCTCATATTAAAGAATTCTTGTGGTCTCAGACATGTTTCCTGTAGTCACACTTGCATTGGTGTGATCTGGCCAGTACAGTCTTTTGTTCAATATAATTTGAAGTACGACCGTTTTAATTTCACTGAAGAATACTTTATTTCCTCCTTTGTCTAGTTAAAGAAGTCCCTTTACAATACCGCCCCCTTTTGGTGTTTTGAGAGTTATGGAGTACTACCTCCATATTAACGTATGTCTACAACCTGAAACCCTTTAAACCCTCAATGTCTCCACGAGTAAACCACCTGTGGCTTCTTTGATATTATGTACGTCTGAGCCAGTACAAACGGTGTTAGTCTTTTGTCTCAAGAAGACCTTACTTTTACATATTCACTTTTTTTTCTCTTAATAACTAAAATGGCCACCGATGCCACTCACGCTGGCAGACGATGTCAGAAATCGTTCTGCAACAACTAACGTGTTATGTATTTTTCATTCCACTCTGCGAGGAGGGATTTATTTTTAAAGATAGTTTTAAAGGATCCCTCAGCCTCAAATCTTGTGAAGATAGTAGGTAGTTTTTACAAATACCCGGTAAATAAGCCATCGACATCTGCAAAGCCCTCGATACCTCAGCCCTAGCTGTGGTTTGGATGGATGGCAGCTGGATATATTACATACACCTGGGTGCATCCTGCTGCCCCGAGGCTTCTTTCGCGACTCAGTAACGAACAGTCATCCACCCATTGGTACGATTAGTCCCATCATGTGTTACTTGTGTCTCCAAGCGGTTTACATAACTTTATCAAGTATCTGTTACCATTGCTCTGTTAGCCAAATGAAATGTGACAGCTCTTGCCTGCCCCACGAACGAGACCAAGATTTTCTAGGGTACGATAGCCCGGGGCACTCACTTGTTAATTTGAATGTACCATTTATTGACCTCATTTAAATAGTTTGTTTCATCTAGTAAAGCCAATCACGACTTATTAGTTAAGTAGTATGAAATGTAGTATCGTGTGCTCTGCTGATCTTACATAGTTTCATAAATGTCAGAAAGACAGTGACTTACAATGTTTGCTCGTACCACTTGAGCATCCTGTATACGAATCTGAGATCAATCTGAGTTCATACCACTTGGCCTCTGGTTTGTGTGTGAGAATTGGTTCTACACAAGATTAGGAACTTGAAAATTTAAGACTAAAAATGTCCCCACTGTACTCCGCTCGGAGGTAGAAATCGACTAACGTATGCTGCAATCCTAAAATTACAAGTCTACTATGAGTTGGCTGTTAGTATAAATAGTGGATTCTTCAAAAACGTAAAAGAAGACGTACGGATCTAACACCTCCAAGTCATGGAATCCTATATAACACGATAAAATAATATAGCCAAGATGAAACAACATGGTGCAGGTTCAACCTAGCAAAGCTTTAAAAAAAACTAATAATCACACACAACAATTTCTTTTGGCTAGAAGTATCATGAGTATTACCGCAGCTTTCAAAAACTTGCCAAACCAGAATTACTTAAAAAATGTTTGCAAGGCAGGACCTAAAACGTTAATGAAACCCCAGATAATGTTATTTAGACATATTAAAAAACAAATTTTTGTTAGAATGAATACCTAGAAAATTGGTGTTTATGAGGTAGTGAACACATTTAGTGATGGCCACATTGATAAGTGGATGCTATTCAAGGAAACTGGCCTGAGACCTGGAAAACGCTTTATGGCTATGATAAAGCCCTGGATCAGAGGCAATTATTGGAATCTAGAAAACACAAAATCATATTAATAAAAAGTTTATAAGTTTATTATAAAGACGAAGAATGCTACGAAACATCATATGGGCCAGCAGTGTACTAGAATGTAAAAACAATCATATTCATGTTTTATTTTTTTAATTTTTTGTTTGTTTTCCAAAAACAAGCTTTTCCCATTTTATGTATCTATTTAACATGATTATTTTCTCATTGTAATTTTTTTCTGCATGTGAAACAAAAAACTGTATATAAATAGAACTAATTTAATTTAAGTACTTTGAAAATTTCTCAAGTAAAAAGTATTTAAAAAATATTTTTTGAAAAGCGGTTTTCAACAAACATTAATATACTAGAAATTGCTGTTAATTAAAGCTTATAGTTCCACTCAACACTAATTCAAAAACCCAGGCTGTTATACTCGACCCGAGAAAAATGCATAAACATTAATAAGCTCCTATAGAGGACCAACTGGACATCTTAAATAGCACAACACTTTCCCTTATGATTACTTGTAATCTGTAAAATATGGCTGTGTTAACACTGTAACCTTCATTTTATATAAAACCTTTGTATAATACCTCGGTCAGTTATATTAATTTTCTGCAATTAGTTTTGACAATCATTGGCTGAAATTTCTTTCTATTATACTGAGTCCAAAGAAAGCGACAACCAAAACTGTTTGAAAATGTGTTTTATTTTTAAAACCCGACTGGATTTGAAAATAGCCAGTCTAAACAGTGTAGGTTGAAGTCACTACATAAATTGATAAATTAAGCTTAAATCATAATATTTAACTTTATTAGCTAATAATTAGTAATTACCTTTATTGTTTTGCAGATAGGCTACTTTAAAACAAATATACTTGTGTCCCAGACCTACCTACATAGATAAACATTCTCTCTGCTTTGGCTTATTAGAAATTAGTATGAGCCCATCTAATTGTAGAGGATTATTCTTTTTGTTAGTGTATATTATTTAAAATGCAATACTTATATCAATTCTATTCACACAGAAAAAAAAACAAATTGCAGTGAATTATGTTATGGAGGATACATATTTAATATAGTTGTATAGTGTAATGTAATTTAAGAGAGTTTATCATACTTCTTACATTTCAAAATATTTACGATGAAAGCCTATTCATTAATATGTAAATAAGATAATCCTAAATTACATAATAAGATAATGTAAATAAGATTATAATAATTATAAGATATATTATATTTATAATATATCCTTTATAATTTCAACTTATATTACGTGATCTAGTTTGGTAAACTTTGATCTGTCTACGTAAAGAATTGTACCAAACGGACTGAACATTTAGTTTATTACCTGAGACGAAAGTCACGTTTTGCTAATAACAATATTTTAGCTAGTTAAATCAATTAATTATAAAAAGTTGGATATTTAATAGTGTTGCGTTCCACACACATGCGCGCTCAAACACTAACATACATCTTCTTTTCTTAAACAAAAATTATAACCCACGGTGAACTGCATGAAGGTACAAACTTGCTGTGTTCGGTAAAGGTTTGAAGACGAGACAAAACATTAAATCAATACTCGGTAGAGTTTGTTCTTTTTTTGCTACTTATTTTTACTTTCCCTCGGGATATAAACATGTTTTATTTCCAAACTTTAACTCCTGTCGTTCACCAAATTGGCTTTCCAAGTATATTTTTGTTTCAGTCATTCTAGCCAAAAATAAAAGTTCATTAGATTTGTTGTTGCAAGCTTCTGTATATCTGACATTATTTGAACGAACTATATTAGCTTGAACCAAAAGTTTAGCTTAAAAACGTTTACCTCAACTATCTTTAGCCATGTTCTGTTAAACATAAAAATAAATGTTAAAAAAGTAGCAGACTATTTACTAACGTTTATGTTAATAATACTTAGCCTGCACTTTTATTACTCTACAAATACCAAATATGTTTACACCGATAAATCATAAACTTGCCGCAAATCCGGCAGCGTAAAACGTAAACATACTACACAAAATCGGCTTATTTATTAAGATTGTACATATCAAGCCACTATTAATAAGTATATAATAGACCTTTCTTAATACTAAGGCGCTGTGTGTGTTAGCATTAAGGAACATTAGCATTATCAGGAACAATAATAATGTTTCTAAGTCAATGATCTTTCTTGAATATCACTTGAATATATACAACTTTAACATATATATCATATTACAAACCGATAGAGAACAGTAAAAAGCAATGTGATCTTAATTACATTTTCGGAAGAGAAGGCGTAATGTTTTTATATAAAAAGCTGAATGTCTCTAATGTAGATAAATAAGGTTGTCCTGTATATTGTAACATTACATTTGGAACACCTTAATATCGTACCCGATTTAATGAAGACAATGGATAAGAAGCTAAACAAGAAGAAACATATCTTTCCAGATGATAGTGAAGAGGAACGAATAACTATTTCAGACTGACTAGTAATACAACTGACAGTACCCAAATTAATGATTCAGGCAAAGTGATGCAAAATACATTCAACCCCGATTAAGACATGAACTTTAAATAATGACAAAATAACTATTATAAAGACAGACAGATTATGTATCAATGCTATAAGGAAACAAATGGTTTCATTCAATGTATCATAATATCAAGATAATCAAAATACAAATTGAGGGATAATAGGCCCAAACATACAATACTATGTAAAAAGAAATATTAGTAAGTGATTAATTTGAATGATGTAATGAAAATATAACAAACCTTATTATAGATACATGAACCATACAACTAATTGTAATAAATAGTGGTCATAAGGTTGTCCAGAAAACAACAAATAATAACTTATTCACAGTAATATTTTATAACAAGAGTGAAGTTCTTTTAATGACAATAAAAATGTAAACCCAAATACAAAAACAATGAATGTGACAAATAGAAACACAATACGATATATTGTAGTATTAAATATATTTTAATGGATAAGGAAGTAGCTGAATATTATGTGTCAGTGAAAACAAAACAATCAGTAACAGAAGTGTCTAAAGGTAGAATTAAAAGTGAACCAGTGGAAATTATTTATATAATGGGACAAACAAATCTTAATAATCTTGTATAAATAAGATTATTAATCTTATAAGATTAATTAAAACAAATAGAGATAAGATCAAAGAATAACAGTGGACTAGTGCAAGTAATTTTATTATGAAAATATACTAAAAATGATCCCAAGTGAGTGCTATTTGTATCTCACAATATTAGGTAATATGACTATAAATGTGATGAGATAATATAATAAGTAGTGCAGTGATCAAGGGTACATCCCTGAAATAAAACAAAAACAGCAAGGACTGCATGAAACTTAATTTTAAGGAATAATTTAAGTAATGAAAAAACATATGTGTTTTGTTTATATTAATGGTTCATTGAACTCAAGGCTGGAAGGTCTGAGTTAGAGTACAACTCTTTTGTTTTCAAATATATTTGTTATGTATTAATAATAAGGATTAATTAATTAGTTATCAAGGCAAGATGGAGTGAAAGGAGGTGTTATTACTAGTGGCAAACAGTTGTTTATGTTTAATGAAATTTTAAGTTATTTATTCAATGTCCATAGAAGTCATAGCCATGTGGGCATGCCACTAAATTGATTTGATTATATATTGTTTTGTTATTGTTCATGTAATGAAGTTATCAGGATAGCCAGGAAAGCAACCAACCATTCTAAATTAATGAGAAATAGAAAAATAACAACGCAGACAGTAGTTATATAAGGATGATTATCTTTTGAACAAATAAATGGAGTAGCAAATGTTTTGTGGATGGCAAACTGTAGGAAGCCATGTAAAACCAACTTTTGTAAATTTTAGATAATACTGTTAGGAATTTTGTGAAACAAATGTTGAAGGATGAATAGATTTATAGTTAATAGTATACACTACAAATCTAGAAGCAAAATAATTCGTTTTGAGCTATTTAAAAAAAATTCAAATAACAAAATTGTAACAGCTGTATTTCTTAAGTAAAGGTAGGCATGTTTAGTGTCTATGTGTCACAAATGTAAAGACCAAAATAATGTTGCTAATAGTTTTAAATTCCCAATCAGTACAGAAACGTTATACTAATTTAAAGGTTTTGAACAAATTCAGACATTGAAATAATGAATTTACATGACAATGTATATCCGAATCAACCAACCAGATACCAAGTTTACCCTTAGCAACCAGAAATTTCGGATAAATAAAAAGAGACTTCTTTAACAACGGTCATAGCGTACAGACGCGTTTGCAAAACGTCCTACATAATTAACTATAAACTGTGAAAAACATTCCAGACATATTAATACAGATAGATATACATAACACGAACTATTACAACCAAGTGAGGAACATTCAGCATTTGAATAGAAGAATCAAGAACCAGGGAGAAGGACCGAAGCAGACGTGGGCCCTATCTTCGACCAAGAACCATTTTAAGAAGAGGATTTGGTGAATTCGAACATTTTATTATATTATGTATCAACACCAACTTTTGTATACACGACTTTTTAAGAATTAACCAACTAAAACTACAGACACCATATAACACCAAGACTAAGAACACTCACTAATAACACGAATTGAGATTGAGACCTTTTTAAAACACCACATGAACCTTTGATTTCAATAATAATTAATAAACACATGAACTGGACATAACCTATAATAACTAGCAGCCAAGATTCAACTGCATGTGTGCACATTACACTCTAAACTTTGTAATATCCTTGAACTGTAAAATTTGTACTTTGATTTGTAGAATAACGTTTTGTTTAATTGTAATCCCCGAACCATATACGCCCTGAGATGATCTATTTTAATAGAAATAATAACCAACGCTTTATTTTGGTCTGAATACGGAATAAGAATTGCAACTACTGTACCAACTGGTAAAGAAGACACATAATTTTTGCCACAATTGTGATTATCATAAAAGAAACGAGAAACAATTAACCAATGCTTTACTGAATAAATGATTTCTATAAAGATATATGTTTGGAGTTATATTTGCGTCGTTATTATTGCTGTTCCATTTAAAAAATAAGTTCACAGAGCACAGCGGACACCACAACGGTTGGCAACGGTGGGTGACGTCATTGAAACGGTACGTATAGTGGGAGCGAGCGGTAGATTACAAAATCATTCGTCGTTCAACATATTTTATTAATAGTAACATAATTACAACAACAACGGTGTGGTTGAAAGTAGTTAATGGGTATAAATTCGTTACAAATTGACGAACCCAACAGTGGGGCAGAAAATAAAGAGCGACACATTTAAATAACTTAAGTAACAACATAATTTGAGTGTTACAAACTGACGAATCCAACGTGAGGCTTAAAGAAATAAGACGTAACATATTAGTTTGTTACAATATATAGACCGTAATAGGCCTATATGCTGTCCTCAAATATGAAAATTGAGAAAGAGAGAAATAGAGAGAAGAGAGAGAGAGAGAGAGAGAGAGAGAGAGAGAGAGAGAGAGAGAGAGAGAGAGAGAGAGAGAGAGAGAGAGAGAGAGAGAGACGTTAAAGATAAAGTTTTGAAAAACACTGTCAGGAAGAAACACTGACGATTTTAAAGCATAATTAGGTATAACAGTTACATGAGTAGAGTAAACAATGGAAAACAATCATAAAAGAATTGCTGCGCGATCAAATGGCTGAAGAAGTAGGGTTGAGGTGAAACACGTGTCTGAAGGATAACGTAGTTTTCAGGGAAATCTGATGACTTCAGAATATATCCGCCAACAAACATACATCTTCTTTTGTACTGAAGATATAAAAATGAAGAGAGCTCTTCCGGAAAATTATACGGTTATATGGTTACTTATATTGTTACGACGATCCCACCTATCGCCGTGCAGTTTAGTGGAAACATAACAACTGACGTCATAGAAGTCAATAATTACAAACATTAATTTGACACAAACAACAGTTGGAAACTAACAAAGGCACTCTTGTACAATAATAAAAGTTAAATCGTCCAACACACAACAATGAATGTCGGCTTCTACAGTTTTGCAGTAATTAACACAATAATCACTTTCCTCTAGTCCGCAACAGTAACTTGATCCGCACTGAATAAATCGCCAGCTTTAACTCAAACTGGGCGCTTCGAATCCGGTATTTATACCTCCTTAGTTAATTATATAGTTATACAATAAAAATTGTATTTTATTGTATACCTTCAGTCAGAATATTATTTCATACTGCACGTGTAAATTAATATATGGATTGGGATAGCATAAATAGTAGACAGCTTAGTAGATATTAGTTAACAGCTGGACTATTTTAAAGTGATTTGCACATTTTTAAATAAAATTAATTGGTAATTTTTTCATAGTATAAATTGTTTGTCATGTTTCCTACATTTATTTTTATAATTGTCAACAAACAATGAAGGCTAACAGTAAATTTCAATTCAAGCGCACATTTTACCTAATTATGATCATTTAAACCAATTATCGCATTATCGTTTGCCGATTTATTATTCATTTATTATTAGAAACAACAGAGCCTTTAAGCAGCTTTATTTTAAAAAAAAATATACATATACTTTCTTTATAAGAAGACGATTTTACAATAATTGCAGGGAGACAGTGGGACGAGTGCTCTTAACATTAAGATGACGACAGCAAATTAGAGACAGATGTTGGATAAGGAGTCATCGCTTGTTCCGACCTAGCACTTCTGCCTATCCAGCGTCCCTACAATTAATTTAGGATCAACATTCATATTCTTCTTAGTAACAGTAAATATGTACTTTACCAACTAATGGTCAAAACTATCATTTATCAAGTGTTATGGTTCTGACAATGATGATGATGATGATGATGATGATGATGATGACTAATATTATTATTATATTGATAAAATAAGTTACGTTTTTAAGATACGTCTAGTCACATAGATTTATAAATAATGTTCTTTGTTTGAACTTTCCGTTCAATGTTAATTTTTCTGATAATCTTAAAAATACCGTTGAAGGTTCTTGGTTTTCTCCTTGCAACACAGCAATATTAACGTTATTGGGTAGCATATTTTGATATTATTTTAATAAAGACATTCAATATTGTGATTTACCGTTTCAAATTAGCTAAGCTTTTCTTCTGTATATACGCCAGTCCCAAGTTATGTTTAACTCTGTCACAGGGTGACAATTGCGTCGACTTCCACCGCTAGGTTTTCGGTTGTGCCGCCGACAACCAACTGTTAAATAAAATTGACTCACTATTTAACGAAATATTTAAAAATAATTTGTTGTTTAAATCGTTAAACGATTTATAGTCTCTCATCAGTTTACTACAGAATAGCCAAGTTTGCAGCATATATGGCATCCAGAGTTGTAACATTTCTTCACGGTTTTAAAAAAAAGTAGTGCCATACTTTTAGCTTTCCTTTGTTCTGTTCCTCCTTCGTTGTTTTTGTTTCAGCTACTGTCTGTTAATTATTGCACCACATGCAGATATCCATCGGAGATTTAAATAATGTCACAATTGTATCAATTTACACTAAATAATCTCTGTGTTACACGGAAATAGTTTTAAATACAGAAATTAGATAGTTGGTAAGATTTGTTGGTAAGGTACTTCGTATTTGAAATGAAATTTATAAAGAAATCGTTGTTTGTTTATTCGTAAATGTAAACGCCATTCACACAATATAATACCTAAGGTAATGATTTTGCCGTGTGGACGTATTTCAGTATCTACAAGAGTCCCGCGGTAGGTCTCTGACTGTTTTTCTGCCTGTCTGTTTAACTTTGTCCGTCATAACTCCCTCTCATATGCACAATCTGTGGGTCCTCTGCCTCCATCGCTTTCACTTTCGCTTCTTTTCTCTCTCTTTCACTATCATGTGCAGATTGGTCGCCAGATACTACGTTCTTTAGTCTTAGTCACCTTCTTAAAAGCTTGCATGACTTACAGCGGTAGCAGCAACAGAATCCACCCGAAAGTGATGTATATCATAACAGATTTGACCACTATGAATTTTCTCTGACCGTCTTTCCTTGACAGATACCAAACCTTCTTGGTCGACAACCACCACGACTATGTCATCACCAAACATTTTTATCCTTTGCAGCTTCCCAGCATTCACTTATTAACTTCTACAAAACTTTTGAACTCTTTAGTTCCCTATTGTACGGGAACCTTCCGTCACTTCCTTCTTTTCTTCTCGTTTCACTGTCTTCTTTTCTTCTTGCAATCCTGAATTCTGATTAATATTTTTTAATCGTTAGTGTTTTAACGATTCTCTATTCCTAGGACCCTAGTAAAAATAAAATATAGTGTGTTCATTTCTGAATTATATTTGCAAATGCTATGTACAAAAATATCACTTCGCTTTACCTCAATACTGTTGTTCTCGTTAGAATTTTTGATGTATGTGTTTAGCTTTCTGAAACGTTTACGATGAAGTGTTTTTTACACTTTAAGCAACAATTACTTTTGAGTTACTTTAGAACACGACCAATTTCATATGTGCTTCTGATGATACACTACAAATTTGTCTTTCCGCCTTTACCAAGTGGATGCAGGAACCCTGCTGGGATATTATCTATCTTTGGGAATTTCCATGTTTTACATTAAATAAAAATTATTGAAATTTATAACCTAATATGAAAGGATCTAACTCGTCTAACACAGTTCTTACCTCATATAAAAATCTAGATGTTTCGTCTTGATTTTTAAAGTTGTCTAGTAAACTGGTTCTAAGAGCATGGCTAGACAGCTACGTTTCATTAACAATTTAACTTGATTTTTGAAACGATTTTTAGCTTCTCATTTTTCAACTTTTTCCTTAAATTTCTACACATCTTACTAAAAATGTTTTACCATTTAATGTCTCCAATCTCTTACAATATCTGTCTAACATTTTTTTGCCTTTCACGTTTACGTTAAGTCAGTTTTCATCTCGATTACATTTTACTTCGTAATTTTTCTTCTTTGGTTCCTTCACTTCACCATCAGCGCTACGGACTGTTGGTGAATCTAAGACTTCTTCAATGGATCATTACAAGAACTTACAGCTTCTATTAATTTCACTTTTACTTTAGTACTTTATTTACTTTCTGTATTTTTCCTGCCAGTTTCCTTTCTTTCCAATATTATCTTTCATTATAGAAGTATACACACTTTCATAACGTCTTTATATTCCATTACTAGCAAACTTTGTTAACAGCATACGTTTTTTATAGACTATGTTTTACTTTGCTTAATTTTTTACTGTAAATTCTGTACCGAACATACAATTTCAACAACGTTTAGCACCTTACTTCCCTTTATTAACCGTGTCGTTATCGTATCGACTGTTATAATAAATTATTTACAATTATTGCTTTGGCTTGAAGTAGATGCTTACTGATCTTTGTGCTCTAGCTTTTTTGACCCTATTGTAGTTTTCCGGATCATGTCTTCCTCATGATACTAAAATAATGCAATCTTATCATTAAATTAGGTTATACAAACTTTGTAGGGGCACTTGCCTACGAGAAAATATAACCTCCAAGCAATTTTATGTAGAACGTATGGTTAATTAACTTTCAGCAAAACATCATAAAGTTTTACTTTACTAGCGCTCATTTCCTTCAAAGGAAGTCAGAACACCTTTGGAGGCACAGAGCTCAATTACACTTAATTTCTCTTCAAATATAAATTTAAAACTTAAGCATTATATGGAATCATATGATAACTATGAAGTTGCATACTCATAATTAATTAATTTATTATTAATGAACAGCTTAATAAAATGTATTTATTAACAAGTATAAATAAAATTGAATATTCAGAATTAATTTTTTGATGAACAGTTTTTTCAATAGATTTTGTTAACAAATACAAAATTGTATAGAACCGTAAAGAAACACTTATACTCAAGTAATCTACAGTGCAAATTTAATCCAGCACACATTTACTTATATTTTGTACTATCAGTCCTTTACTACTCTTTTACGTTCTTCTTTTACAGCTTTCTGCCTTTTCCTCTTTGTAGTTTGAAATCTGTTTTACCTAAAAGATTTTGAAGTGATAATATTTTTTAACAAATGTGAAGAGCTAGAAAGAAAAGTAGTTTACTTTAACACCACATAATACAAAATGTATTAACAAATTCCAATGTGAACTTTTAAATCTAACGCAGTATTTTGTTAATATTAGTACTGCTTTAAATGTATAATAAGTTGTCTTCATATTTGATTTTTAGCTGAAAAAAAAATAATAGGCAATACACAGTGCACTGTGATGTACTCAACTAAACTGTTATAGCATACACATATATTATGGGTATCTACATGGGCACTCAATATATTATATATAAGTATGCTATAAATGTTCAGTTGAGTACGTTGAGTACGTCACAGTAGGTCATAGACAACGCAAGACATGTGCGCTGCAATAACTAAAAACCTAAAAGGTAAAACGTAGAGAAATATTTTTTCTAATTTAACATTGACGGAAATTTTAAGGTGAAATTTGAATCACGGACTTATAAGTCATTAGTGTCGTTAGCAACGGATGTTATAAACCTTAACTAAATAATGTGAACATCAGTTTTTAAAATTTAAATCAACAGATTAAAATCAATCAACAGTAATAGAACAAATATAAGAAAAACACAAAGTTCCCCATTATCAGTTATAATAATGAAATATTTTATAGTTATGTATAATTTAACAACAGATTTATATTCAGTAGGATTCATCGCCGTTGCGTTAACGTGATGAATCATAATATAATTTATTACTAATTGAGTGCTGATATTTGTCACAGACCAATTGTAGCGAGGAACTCTGTAAAGCTAATGAGACAACGCTGTCCTTTGTTCTCAGAGTTTTATTTAATTAGCGCTAAAAAATACTTGCAATAGAAATGGATTTTTATATTTTTAAAATGTTAACCTTGCCCAGAGCAATAAACTAAAATATTTAGCTATAAATGTAAATAATATATGGTCTGTCTATAACAATATATTCATTCTTGCTTCCTTTTTCTAAAGATTGTTCCCGTTTTCAATTTTTACATTTTATAATTACGAAGAGATTATACACAATTGAGTTATGAAATTATCTACACCAATTTCGACTGAGTTTTATCGTTTTAGTCACTGATTTCAAATATAATTTTATTTTTCTCTATCACGTACTGGCTTTTCACAGAATGTTTTATAATTAATAAATCCTCAAATATGCATATTTATTTTTAAAATATGATTATAGAATTGTTTGCAAATATGTTTTATACATAGAGTTTACTGAATCTTGTAAAACATTTAGAATTTGCTGAAACTGAGTATGAAACCTTGTAGCATTTTTTGTGTGCTTTACTACGTTAAAATCCAGCGGATTGTCTCTTTTCATCATCCAATAGTAGTCAGATATCGTGTGGATATTCCATTTCCTTTAATATCGTGTTCATATTTCCTTTATATCTAATGAAGTCATCCCCCCTCCTCATCATTAACTGCACCATTATTATCTACAAAAAGAATCTAATAAAAAAAATGCACATTTAAACTCATTCAACAACTCAAATTTTCATATCTTGTCAATATAATATATTTCCTACAATACGTTTAGTATTTTATCAGTGAACATTCTTCATTATACCTTTTAAGACTTTTAAAGGCTTTGTTTCCTTTTTCCACCATTGTCAGTTTCAAATATCCCTTATTTCAAAACGTTCTGACATCCGGTCCAACATTGACGCCTTCCTTCATCTGCAAACTGGAAATAGTGAAAACTAATTGCAGAGATATTTAAAACATTCTCCATCCTGTATTAATGCGTTAGCAAATTGTTCCAGAGTCCCATGTTAATGTAGAGGATGCAAGATTTTCCTTTGATCTACTGAACTATTATAGTCAATAATTTTGCTACCACATTTAGGTACTTCTTGTTGGCCATTTTTAATGTAATATTTTTTGTCACAACTGTCCATTCACACAGGGAGATTTCGTGCAATCAGTTTGCTGACCATGGATCTATAAGTCACCACATATAGTCCAATCATGGTCCTTTAACGTGAAAAAAACTAAGTCCAATTTATAGTGGAAAATAAAGGCAAAAAAGCATCTAAAGGTTTTATTTTAATGGAGAAAAGGACCGTGTGAAGAAGGAAGGATGGAAGAGGAGTAGGGAAAAGCAGTTATGCAGGAATATGAAAGTGCCTTGGTTTAATATAGTTTACCATTTTACTTAAACTCGTTCTTAGTGGTTTTTCTTTCCATATTCATTTTTTATGTTTATTCATTGCATTTCAAAACTACAAAAAAATCTTATTCACCTTGGGCATTTGTAATTTCAAGAATTTTTTAATTTGAAGTACTTTTATGAATTTTTTTTGTAACACAAAACAAAAATATAATTTGTGATAAAACGTACGTGATACAATTTTTGGTACTCTCTCAATATCCGTACCCGCACTAAATTTTCTATATTTCGATTATGCGATTGTGTCGGTTTACCACGATGTGAAAAAGAAGAAGAAATGTACTAAGTGAAAATTATTCTATTTCTTAACATAAAGCAAAAATACATAATGTTTTGGTTTGTGAGGTTAGGTAATAATTACTTTTGTTTAATTTACTCTTTAAATAAATAAAAGCCATGGTTAGAAGAAACATAACGTTTTGTTTGTATATACAAAATTGTTTGTAGGCTACATAAAATAAAGAATGTAGCGTTTTTAACAAAAACCACAGAAAATGTAAAGTGAAAAATAAAATTGTTTTAAATAGTAAGATAATAACAAAAATGAAGGATACGATATATTATTCATTAGGTGGCTAATATTCTATTATGTTATTTAGTAAAATCTCGGAAACTTCACTGCAAGTGAATTTTGTGCAAAACACTCAAAAATAGGAGACATATGTGACACCCCCGCCTTACTTCGAGGTGGTTCCTTTCCCAGTGATCTGCACAGAAATCGCGAATTAGTGAGAAAACGAGTGTTACTGGAAAACGAGTTAGCCACAAAAAGACATGAATAGTAGTAGGCAAGGGATCATCCCGTTTAACTTCGAGTTTTTACGAGGTTTTCACAAAAAAGCGAATATTATATTAAAGTTTTAAAGGTTTTCATGTGTGACTTCAATTTACATGTTAATCTAACTTCAACTTTTGGCGTTACATGCATACCTCGGTGTCATATTAGTTTTAGTAACACATTACAGACAAAATATGGCAAAGGAAAACGATAGGATTCGTCAGCAAATTATTTTATAATGTACACACATACGTTTTGTCTTTCATCTAACTAAAATTATATATTATAAAATCAGTATATGGATTCCCTGGTCAGTAACTGTGTTGGATCCCTCACGCGAGATTCGTGATATCCATTAAAATACAAGCAATTCCTACATGTCTTCGATCCCGCCCAATCGTTCTTCTCTCTTCGGCGGACTAGCGTCCGTGGAGTCGATAGAATTTCGTAGTCGGCATGAGAGCGTTGGAGGACACGGCTACCGGTCTCACACTCGCCTGGCAAGTAAAGCAACAAAATCACTTTATTTATTCATTTATAGATTTATTCATGAGGATGATAACAATTGCTAAAATTTGTTTTTTTACCAAATTTAGTATCACATTGTGTTTCGTAGGATTACACGACTGGAGTCAATGTTGTTAAAATTCCTTCCGGGGCTGTTTGGCCGTGGTAATGTTTTCAGCAAAACCAGACGGTTCGGCAGTGCCATAGACTTCATCTTCAGAGAAAATCGAGTACCCCTAACGTAAGGTGGTATACGTTAGTGGCCACAGTACCGTGGTTAAGGCTGGAAAAACCAGACTTTTCGGCATTGCCATCGACTGCCATTTTCAGTGAAAATCAAGTACGCTAACGTGAGGTGGTATATGTTAGTTACCACAGTACTGTGGTTAAAGCCGTATTTGATTTTAACTGAATTAGCAGTCGATGGCACTGCCGAAACGTCTGCTTGTGCTGGAAATATTGAAACACGGCCAAACAGCCCGGAAAGGAATTTTAAGTATGAAATTATTCACAAAATATATCAACAACTGATCAGAGACGAAAACAGTAACGATTTACGCGGGAAGTAGGGCTCACTAATACAAACTACATCGAACAAACTTATCCTGCCGAGCTAAGGTTTAGGGAGGTAGCTCTAGGGAATCATCTGACCTTCTGCTGTAACGTGTAAATAAACCTTGCCTTTGACGTTTCTCCATTTACCGCTGTGAAACAACATTAATGGACACTTTGCCCGTTGTAATCGATCGACTCCAGACAGTATCCAAAATTCTTGATCAGATATTTATGAACATTATTATGCATCTTTGTCTTTAGAGTTTGAACTACTCTCAGTAAGCAACAACTGATATTCTTTAAACGTGTGAAACAAAAATTTTTAAAAATATCAAGTAAGTAAGTAAAATATTCTCCGGAGTTGACGGAATTTTAAGATAAAATAGATAGCCTTTGTTATAAAAAATAAAAGAGTTTTACAAATGTTTAATGTTATGTCTGAACTACTTTTAGTGCTCGTTGTAATTCACTAGTTTAACATCGAGTATCACGTAAACAGTACGTCTATTTCGACACAATGAGACACATTGTGCAACTGATTAAAGTTGGAACTAGCCAGTCAATAACGCCGGACCAAGTCAACTCTGCATCACATATTGTTCACTGTGTTTCGGTCATTCCGATTACCACAAACAGCTACGTGATATCGAGGAAATTTTCAGGATTGTACACTGTGGACTGCAAACTAGACAGTTATACATTTAAGTGTATGTGACTCCACGAGTAAGGGTATTGATGTATCTATTAATCTGTAGCAGCATGGCTTATATCTAGTAATCATACCCCATGTAACACACAGCCAAAAACTTGCAAACATATAATTTTTTGAAACCACTTGTCTTAAATAAGTCCATAGTCCTTAAGCAGTAGTACGTTGTCTCTTCACAAACTGAAAAGCGTTTTTTATTTTGCAAACTGGAGTATGGTAAATGTCATGCACTGAAGACGAAGTTGGTAGAAACTAAAAACAATACCAATAGTGTTACATAACAACAACAAACATACCTAATAAACAATAATTTTCCTTTATAAGTAACTCCACGAGTTTCTTCCAGTATTCATGACTAATATTAGTATATATTATCAAATTATGAATAAATATATTTATAACCTCTTAACATACTGAATCTATCATCGAAACGTACGTCAGAATAATTAAAATAATATCAACAACCTGCAGAAATAATAAAATTTAATAACATATAATAGTATTAAACAATATGAAAGTACAAAAATAGCGTATAGGTTATTTGAACTACTCTGTAGAACTATATGGGCCAGCTGCGTTCTCCTTTACAACGCTAGCTCTTGAATATTTCTATTTTGTAGTATAATGTAGGTATCTTTGTTAGACTTAATCTTCTTATCACAAATAATATAATTTACCAGGATTTTGGCAGGGTGTAAACTTTATTAGGTTCTGCCAGCTATTTGGGGTTTGTAAATTGTTGTTTAAAATATTGTTAGACAATCCTGTAAGTGGAGGTGTGTCCGGTGAAAAATATACAGGTGCCTTCGTTTCCTCGAGCGTGCGTGTCTTTTTAAATCTGGAAATGAGTATGTTATTAACATATTTTAACTGATTACACTGGTAAACTAAGATTTTGTCCCAGAGCAAGTAAAAGCGTTGTTTACATGTATTTTTCCCTGAATTCAAATGTTAACAGAAGTCTTCTATCACCCTTCGTTTTTAAGTTACCCAAACTTTAAGTGTTATATATGTTATGCAAGTAATGCAAATTACGTTATGGTATTATTTATGACACATGAATGAAGAGATAATGTATATTGTAAAAGCGTTTAAGAATGATCAGTTTGTAATGAAAGAAAGTCTGAAATGGCATAAAACAATAAACAATATTGGTCATAACTGGTGGAAGATGCGATTCTAAATAATGAGTTAGTGTTTTTAGAAATAGGCATAATGATTGAGAGAATTTTTTTCTTTTCATTTGAAGATAGACTTGTTTTTTGTAATAATGTTTTTTCCGTAATAGAATCACTTGGTCATGAGTGGCGTTTATTTATTGATTCTTCTAAAGTTAGTCTGAAAGCCGTGCATCTGCACATTGCGAATAAGTTTCCATCAGTGCCACTAACTTATACCAGAACATGTAACTTCTGGATAATATACTGTAAAGTATGAAGAATTTAAGTGGAATACTTGTGGTGTCTTAAAAGTAATTGCTCTCTTGCTAGGTCTTCAACTTGCTTCACCAACTACTGTTGTTTTCTTTGCGAGTTGGACAGCAGAGACCGAAAAAATCGAAAGAGTAGCTAAATCGAACATCATTAACTGCAGGAAAAAAAATGTTATTAATGCACCACTTGCTGATGCAAAAACGTTTATTTATCTCCACTACATATAAAGCTGGGGCTTATGAAAAATTTCTTGAATTCAATGGATCGAAATGGGCTTGGATTTGCGTACTTAAAAAACAAGTTTCTAAAGATCAGTGACGCAAAAATCAAAGAAGGAATCTTTGTAGGACCTCAAATAAGATACTCAATTAGAGATGACAACTTTGATAGTGCGTTAAACGAGGTGGAGAAAGTCTCATGGAAGTCTTTTAAGAGCATTTACCAGAACTTCTTAGGAAACCATAAATCCGTTAATTACAATGAAATAGTGGATGACCTTTTCAAGTCTTATAAAATCATGGGATGCAACATATCACTGAAGATTCACTTCTTGGACTCACACTAAATCTAGGAGCAGTCAGTGACGAAAATGGTAAACGGTTACATCAGGATATTTCGGACATGGAAAAGCGAGCGGTACCTGGGCAAGTGGAGTCCAAGTATGCTAGCTACCTATTGTTGGGCCCTAAAGTCCATAAGGCAAAATATCGTAGGAAATCCAACATTTTTGAGCGTTTATTGGCTGCAATATTCCCTTCCTCTGCGTCTTCAGTTAAGATAACTTAATTCTTGTCTAAAGACAAAGTTAAGCTTGCAAGAAAAACTAGTTTAATTCTAATACTTTTTTTTTCAGAGTCATAAAATCTTTTATAAAAAAACTGACATATTTAGCTCATTAATTTATAAACAAATATTTCCACTCGATATATCTTTTATTTATGTGTATTCTGGTGTAAGTCTTATGTAAGAATTTTTATTTTCACGAAAGTTATTTCATTTAGTATGTGTTTTTATTGTTATCACGTAACATATTTATATATTCTCACAAACGCGCACTCGCCTTATGCCTACGCATGTTTTTGCACCACTTCACAACACTAATTGTTATTTAATGTCAAAATTTACTTAAAACTAACAAATTTAACATGTATCTTATTTTCTATAATACAGTATCGAAACCTGCAGTTTTTACTTAGACAAACTTTTATCGCAACATGCTATCATACGCTTAGAGTTAAGGTACTAATTCATATGCACATATGCAAATTCTACCTATTGCAGCATACACACACACCACAAATATATTTCAATTTCTTAGTAATACAAAATAACTAATGTTCTTTTGATATTAAAATTTGTTGTATTCTTCTTTGTCTTTTATTAGTTTACAATACAGCCTCTTTCCTAATACTATTTGTCACGAGGTGGCAGACGTCACTGTGATTTATTGTTGCAGTCTGTCAGCAACGACGGCATTAAATTTATGTTAATCTTCTTATTAAAGTTCGGTTCCGTTTCAGTGATCTCATGCAGCCGTTGCACAATGACTCATTAAATAGAATACATTAGTAGTGGTTACATTGTTATAAATTAACCATGCGATTTGCTAGATGTATTGCCAAAACGCTGCAGACACATATCCGCAACATAGTAAAAGCAAAAATCCCTTACGAAAAACATGGGAAGGGAGAAATTGAATCCGATTTCCCCGTTGGGCGGTATTGCCGGTCACATGTTACACGCTTGGTTTTTCCAGGTTGGGATGCTGGAAACAGCGTTTAATAACCGTTCTGAAGAACAGGGGTCCGTCCTATAGAGGTAATGCTCAGTGTACTTACCTTAGTAGCTGGAGGGACGGGGGTAAAATGTGTGGCCTCAGTAAAAAAAAATGGTGGAGGGTTTTGACAACCGTGTAGTTGGCGATAATAAACATACAGCTAAGTACCCTTAAAAATGTTACTTTTGAATTTCAAACCGAGGAACATTACTGCGCACCTCTCGCCACTGGCGCTTGATGGTGTTTCCGTGAGCGCCGGTACGCGCGTCAACAAACTCAACGGAGTGGGTGACAGTGAAGTGTTCAAAGCCTGCAGTCTCATCTGACGATCGGTAGGCCCTCCAGGAGTCGGACACGATTGTAGTGCCTGGCTTGATTTTTTCGAGGATGATGCGGAGTAGTGTAGCTGTATTACGCTCCTCGACGGACACTCCCCGACGTGTTGCCGGTGGCCCTTGATCCATCCGTACACCCAGTATCCCTCTACGACGCTAACTCGGTTGTTCTTCCTGCTGCTAAATTTGTCTTCCTCGATCTCGGCTATTTCAACTTGCCCGCCAATTTTAGCTCGCTTTTTCCTAACGAGGTAGTCAACACAAAATTATCTGATAAAATAGTACCAATTAACCACCGTTTGCGAAGATAAATAGTATTCTCTCATCAGCAGGTTCTGGCGAGGGGTCTGATATGCAAGACAGAGGTAGATATGCCGAAAATGATCCATGCCAATAGGCGATAAAATAAATACCTCTGCTCACCAGTCCGTTAAGGACCAAAGCACACCGCGCGGCTGTTGTTTAGAGTGACGGTTGTATGGCTAGTACAACGCGCCGCCAGCCGCTAGTTGCGGTATCCGCAACCAAAATTACTAGGCGTCCAAAAGGCAGTGGTCTAAGTATGGGAACTGTGTGTGGTGACCAGGGCTGGAGTACGTAATGACGGGCACCAGGCGATAGTCGCCTAGTCGGAGCACTCTATGACCATTTCATCTTTTTGTCCTTGGTATATTTTTCGTACCACTTTCCGCACCGAAACCCCCCCCCCCAACGTCGCCTTTGGTTAGGAGTACCGTGTTGTTACAGACACGGCAAATTGTCGATGGGGCTATAACACCGTGGTGCAAGAACCAATCGATTAATTGTTCCTCTTCCCAACCGCAAGAATGGAACAGTTTAACTATGCACTTGGCGCACTTTTCACTACTATTGAGGCCGTTGCAATTACACTACTGACAGAGGCCGTTGCTTTATACATCTGCAAAGAGTGGTACACAACATGTAAAGCGTGAGTTAACGGATTTTGATTACAACGAGCAGTACTGTATATGTAACGGTATATTTTTAAAAGTGACTAATTGCTGGGTGCCATTTCGTAAAGTCGCATAGTGACGGGTGGCAGTTGACAGATCGGCAAAAAACCGGAAGTTATTTGACAAACAAGTGCGAGGTACAGAAAATAGTCGCCGTGAAATCAAACTACAGTAATTTTCCAAAATGTAGCGTTTCTGTATGTCAATAGTGGATAAAACAACGTAATTTTAAAATCAAAATTTAAAAAAACTTATAGTTTCCGGAAAAAATGCAAATGATCACATATATTCAGAAATCCTTAAACAATTGGAAAAAGTAGGTTGCTGTCATAATGAACGGTTCGTTATATAAAAAAAATACCGTGGTTTGGTTTGTGTGCCGAACGCTAGACCATACATGCATCTGTTATAGTTGTCTTGATTGTTCATCTCTTCTTTCACAGCACTATCACTTTACTAAAAATGAACTTTATCTTGTGAAAAACTTACTTTTTTCGTCGGACGCGTTTCGGCTTAAGTATCCGCCTTCTTCAGCTTTTAGTCAGACTGCCATCATTTCGTAGCGGTTTTTGTGTGGAAGGTGTAGTGGGGGTGGTGTGTGGAGGAAGGGGATTGGTGCAGGGATTCAACTTGATGTTTGTTTTTTGTAAAATTGTGTCAAAAAGTGTATGTGATTTATATTGTAATTGATCGTTGAGTATGATGTTTGGTTGTGTTGTGTGGTGTTTATATATTTCGTATTGTTCAGTTGTGTTGAGTTTTCGGCCTTTAGGTAAGTAATGTAAAATTTCGAGATTGGTGTCTATGTTGGTGTAACTGTGGTTTTCTGTGTGTATGTGTGTGGCAAATGCGGAGTGTATATTGTTGTTGGTTAGAGCTTTTAAATGTTCAGAATAACGGGATGAAAAAGATCTTCCTGTCTGGCCGATGTAGAAACTATTGCAGTCATTACATTTTAATTTGTAAACACCTGTTTTGTTATATTTGTCTATGTCTGTGTTTGTATTATTGATGTGTTTTGTAATGGTATTGGTTGTTCTGTATGCTATTTTGTATTTGTGTTTTCTGAATGTGTTGGCGATTTTGTGTGTGTAGGAGTTGTGGTATGTGAGTGTGATGTATTTATTGTGTTGTGTGCTGATAGTATTTTGTGTTTTGTTGTTTTTGTTTTTGATGCGTTTGTGTAGTGTGTTTATTAAATTAGGGTTGTAACCATTTTTGATTGCTATGTATTTTATTGTGTTGAGTTCGTCGGTGTAATCTTGTTTATTTAAGGGTATTTTAGTTAGTCTATGGAGCATATGGTTGAAGGCCGCATGTTTATGTTGTGTTGGGTGGTTTGATGTGTTGTGTATAACCATGTCAGTTGTGGTTGGTTTCCTGTATATTTTGTATGTGTGTGTGTTGTTAGTTTTGTTAATTGTTAGGTCTAGAAAATTTATACTATTGTTTTGTTACGGAATGATGGCAGTCTGACTAAAAGCTGAAGAAGGCGGATACTTAAGCCGAAACGCGTCCGACGAAAAAAGTAAGTTTTTCACAAGATAAAGTTCATTTTTAGTTAGTAAAGTGATGCATCTGTTAATACAGTACAACCCTATGCGTCGATGGCACAGAGTGAATGTGTGTAACATTTAATAACTTTCTACAGTGACAGGTTCTTTAGCGTCTTGGCTCGGGAAGGGCCTTCCTATTTGATTGAAATATCTTGGAATGACCATGAAGCTTTTGGTTAAACAACCAAACGTGTTCACTTTTACAATTAAATCTGCCACTGTGGTAACTTTATCATGTTTTATTATTTTTACTGATTTTTACTGATACTTCCATACTAACCAATTCGCTTTCTTTTATTTTGATTCTTCAGTTTAAAAGTATAATTATTTGCGCACTACAGCTGATCTCTTGTGGTCCAAATATTATATCATCAAGACAAACAACTAGTCCAAACATTAACCTTGCCATCAAGTGTTTTGTTCACTGATATTTTCTAATTGAAGTAAAATTTCTTGTGGATTTTGCACACATATATACTGCAACAATACATATGTTTGCATATTTAACCAGGGCGGTATGTTTTGTAAATAATTAGTGTAAAAAGAATACGACGAACAGTTTTAAACAATTTTGTGCGGGAGAGTACAGGCTGTGGCCTGTCGAAAGTGACACCTGCCCCGGTAGTGTTAAAATACAGCGTTTGTGTGTATGTCTGTGTATGTCAGTTCCGACCTGCATTGAACGACGAGAAGGGGAGACACGTTGTTGGTTTTTCATTAATCTCATTTGTTAAAATATCATATGTCATATGTCAGTTTGCTAAGATATCTTCACACGACTTCACGCTGCTGGTCTGCAAATCAATTTGAACATCTTCACCATACACCACGATTTATAAAGAAACACTGGACCATCACCAACAAGCCATAGAGACCGAGAACGCATCATCATCATCATCATCATCATCATCATCATCATCATCATCATCATCATCATCATCATCATCGTCGTCGTCGTCGTCGTCGTCATTGTCAGCATTCAGGACTCAAACACACACACACACACACACGCGCAAAGGCAGCTTCGGCGGTACGCAAGTGACAAATAAACAATTATATTTTTATGCAAAAAACTCATAAAAAATTAATATGAGATAGTAAAGACTTAAAGATTTAAATGTAAATAATGTACGAAATTTTAAATTGTGGTTAAAAATAATATGTTTGGTTTAATAATAAAAATTAAAAATAATAGTCTTCTGTTCAATGTTAAAAATTGGGTGTGTCATTAGAAATAATTAATAGTTTTCAAGTAAATGTTATTTTTTTATTTTTAAAATTTTAGTAGAAACAATTAAATTATATTTTCTAAATTAATATTATAAATGTGTTAAAAATTAAAATTTTATAAATGAGTTGGTATTTATTTTAAAACTGAATCAAATTCAGACACCCATGCAATATAAAGTACTTGTATGATTTGTTCACCATGTATGTTCAGAAATTAAGATTATATGTTTTTTTTTTAATGTGTATTGAATAGCAATGGTATGTTATGTGTTTACAGAGCGTAAACTTATAAAAGATAATTTTTAAAAATTTTATAATTTCAATTTTTA
Source organism: Magicicada septendecula (assembly GCA_034769895.1). Taxonomy (NCBI): domain Eukaryota; kingdom Metazoa; phylum Arthropoda; class Insecta; order Hemiptera; family Cicadidae; genus Magicicada; species Magicicada septendecula. Next base: position 590,371,437 of record CM068368.1, on the reverse strand, counting down.
ATATTCACCTGATTTCTTTTCAATATTATTAAATGATTGGATGATTATTTTAATATGTTTTAATTAATTATTTCATGCCTTAGCGTCTCATTCCTCTTTGTAAAATTACGTTTATTATGCGACCACATATACTTAAGCAATGAGCATAACAATCCTACGACCTTTAAGTGTTTAACACTTTATAGTTGCGTTGGGTAAATGGTCACGTATTCATTTATTTTATAATACTTGTAACGTTGCAATACATTTACTTTCAAGTATTTTTTTTATCAATACTCTTTTGACAAATTCATCAATACAATGTATTAAGTAAAAATGATATTACATTGCTAACTTTATTGCACTTCTGTTTTTATCGAATTCGTATCCCTTGGATTATACTGTAATTTCAACAAACCCTGTTACTTTTGATTAATGTGTTGGACTAGGTTTTGAAGCCAGACTTGATTTTGTACTCAAGGCGTCAACTTACAGACTGTTTTCAAGTTTGTGTTCCTTGCTGTAAACAGAATAACTTAAGGTTGTAGTCGCGCCAAACATCAAGTAAATCAACCATCCAGTCACGTTTCCTCGTCATAGACATTGGTTCATGTAAAGGAGCTTACACGAGTACTTACACAAGTTTGGCAAGTTAATTTTTAAGGTTTACAAATTATGATATTTTTCTGATCGATGAAATAAAGCTTGTAATTTTTACTATAAAAGTTAAAAACACTGCACTATTATAATTCTAATATTAATGCATTACTCTATTAATTCAAAAATTAGGTTTTATACTAAAATAGTGAAATTGTTTAATATTATTGTGAAATTAATATTCTTTAACTAAACTGCAATCGCTGCTGGCTTAAGAGTAACACCTCTGCACAAAACGTGACCTTAATAAATATAATTGGTTTAGGGAAACAAAGTTAACAGAGGTTAGCCTACATTTGTTTGATGATTTCCAGGATTAAATATTTAAAGGTAGTGACAAAAAACATGAAAAACAAATTATTATGTAGAGCTGTAATAATTTAATTTTTAAATAGAATACGTGAATCGACCATTAACATAAATAACAAGAATACTACATTATCTGGAAACATGAAGTTATACAAAAGGAAGAAGTGATAATCTAAGGTAGCCAAATGAACTATACGAGTCTTTAACCACAGGAAGAGAAATGTTGTGCAAATAGTATTACGATAAATGCTTTAAAGGTTATTATAAGATGTACATTCTGTATTATAACGTGTTCTATCCTTAGGATAATGTAATGCAATATAAGGTTATTATATTTGATTGTTATCCCATGCGACATTACTTTTCAAAAGACCGTTTTACACAAAGATCAAGTATTAAATATATCTTGCTAGCAGCAATAATAACTCTTCTGGTTTACCACTTTTTATTGCAATTACTCAAATATTCTTTCAAACGTTTTAATACTAAATAATTAAAATTTGAAATGAGAAATTTAATCATTATGGTATAAGATTTAAGATTTAAATATTTCTTAAATAGCTATCTACAGGTACTTGTTGGCAATTAAAACTGACAATATAATATGTGCTGTTTCTGTTTTGAATCACGATCTTAAAAGAAAGGAATATTACTAAGTTTCACAAAAATTATAAGTAACAATTTTTATTCACACTTCTCTACACAGTCACAGTAATATTATTAAAGTTTCTAAGGTACACTTTTGTGTACCAAATAAAAGTCTTACTGACTTCATTTTTTAAAGTAACGTTAAGATTTGTAGTTAAATAACAATGGTCAACATTGCTTTTTTCAATATTGCTAAAAAGCGTGTCAAGTGCATTTTTATTCTGAAATGAAATGTGTAATTATTATAATTTTTTTCATCTGGCATGGTTTTCCTTTTCATGGCATGGTTTGTACTCGAACAAATAAAATTAACTTTTTTCTTAGCTAAACAGTTCCACAATATCAACAACAGTAAACATAAAGACATTTAAGTGTCACCTGAAATTTTTGTATTAACCTGTGAAAAAGTAATTATGACAATGAGTAAACACTGTACGTTTCTCTACCGGCCTAGCTAAGAGCGGAAGATAGCTGTAAAATTTCTTCTGATAGAGTTAACGTACCTTAAAAAAACAGCATTTTAAAACCGAATGAAAATTATAAAATTAAAATTTAACTATGTCTTAAAATTGAAATTTAGCTTCTTTGTGGCCTACAAAGAGATCGTTTTATTGAGCTGTATTTATCCGGAAAGGTCTTAAACGTCTAAAGTTTATATGATAACTTAGTTAGAATGTTAACATTAGATTATATACAGCATACTGTTAGATCAAAGCTTTGCTAAAACCAAAACAAAGGCTGTCGTGTGGTCTAGGATTGGCACAAACCTCATGGTAACATTTCTGTTTCACTTAGCTTACCGCAGACTGTTATTACAGTATAAAGTTATAAAATTATTCAAAATACATATGTTCTGAAATTAGAAAACAAATTTAAAATTAGTTACTAAATATCTAAGTGGCACCTTAGTGAGGTAATTTGTGTTACACCATATTAGAAAAATTCTGTTCTTATAACTTTTCTCATGTCCATTTCGTAACCGTTTTAAATGTCTCCTTTAACAACTAATTTGTTAGTAAGAAATATTTCATTGAGGACATATATGATTTTGCTAAGTAAAACCAAGTGAAAGTCTAACATCACAAGTTTAATGTAGAAAAAATAATAATTGAAATTAATTTGTCAATTCTGATCACCAGAAACTTCTCCATCAGTACATTTTCTGTAATGTCTTTTCACTGCATTCTATATATCTCATATTATATTCTGTGATTTGCCATATTGTTTTCTATTATTTTCTAAATTATTTTGTGTCGTCAATATTACAATTATTACGCTAATCATGTTGTATTATTACTAATAATGTACAAGTAAAAAGATATATCTACACTTACTTTTCACACGCAGTTGGAATGCAAATTAACATGTACAGTGTCGGCCAGATTCACTTATGTAAAATCAGACAGATTAAATTGCTTCAAGTTTTTATTTTACTTATTGTTACTTTCTAAAAATGAGGATGATTAGTCACAAAAATGTAAACCAGTTTACATTTTATTTTAATAATGATTTTCTCCTGTATTAATATTTTAAGTTCCTTTTCGACTAAAGGACATTTACTTTCTCATTGAAACATATACTGATTGAAATATGTTTAGTTAATTAGTTTTATATGAAAATGAAATGTCTTAGATAAATCAGACTAGCGACAAGATAGTTAGATATTAAATGAGGTTACAAGACGTTAAATAGTGGTTATAACTGCAAAAAAGTACTAAGGGATTTGCTGTTTGAATGCTTTAACAGCAGGAAATACCTACTGGGTGCTAAAAACTGATGCTAATTGCAAATGATAAGTAAGGGAAGAAATATATATGATAGACAAACCTACTTGGCAGAATTCTAGAAGGAGAGCGAGGAGAATGTTGAACAGTGGGCCTTGGTTGTTTGAAGTAAAGTAGAGGCAACTTGAAATCAAAAGATTTGCAAAAGCCAAAAAATTAGAGAGAAAAGCAGGTGACAAAAGATGTTCCAAACCTTAGGGTACAAGTCTATGGTCTGTGTGAGTACGTATGAAATCCTACCTTTTATTAATTGTTTTTCAAAACATTTCAACATGTAGAAACTAACAGTAAATATATCATTGATATACTTTATTTACATTGCACTTTAATCTTTAAATCGTTAAGTAAACAAGTAGCACAGGTATAATTTAAATCGAGGGGTGATGAATTACGAATTAGCTTTCAAGTCACGTCTTTCATTAACACTCCAGAGTACAAATAACAGATATGCCGGTTGTCATATAGCTTGAAATAAGTTGTAACACTCATGACACAGAAAAATATTCAGTTAAAATATATTAAAATATATGCATTTTTACTTCTTCAATTTTCAATTCCTCTCCTATCTGAATGTTTCGCTTCATATGTAATTTTTTGAACCCAACTATGGAACGCAAAAATTTTATTTCCGTAGCCTGAATTCTTGATACTAGTCTAGGAGACTTTTTCCACGTTTCTGAGCCATAATTAAGGGTAGGAAATGCCATGGATTTATATAATTTTATTATGGACTCTCGCTTTGCCTTCTGTTTTAGAGAACGTCGGAGAGTTCCTGTTATCTGGTTAAATTTATTAATTTTGCCATTAATATTTTCGTCGTTTTTGTATGAGAGGTTACAGCTAAAATACGTAAATTCTGAGACTTGTATAATTTTACTATCAAAAACAATTTTAGATCTAACTGATCATGTTCCTTTTAAAACCATACTTGTTTTAATAAAAACTTAAACATCTAAAGTGTGTAATCCATTATGTCCTCTTCAGAAAAGGAGAATTGTTTTGTAAATTTTTTAGAAAGTTTACGTTTTTACTAAAAGTAAATAAAAATAATGTGGCAACTGTTACTATAATCTCAGATCTGAGTTACAGATAGCTAAACCAGTAGAAAAGAGGAACTCTGTTAGTAGCTTTGATACATATGCACAGTAGAACTGTGCCGGTGTAAATCTGGCCGTTACAAAAAATTTTAGAAAAGTTTCGTTTAATTGTAACATAACGTGAAGCCGAGGCTGCTGAGGCGATCTTTGTTCGGCTGTGTAGGGGGAACGGCAGAGTGTGCGGTTGCGTGCGCAACTCGCCTGTGTGCGGTCACTTAGCTCTGCCTGTGCGGGCAGTCCCGCTTATCATCCGGCTACGAATACACCGGTCTCTCTGTCTCTCTCTTCAACGTTACGACGCAGTTTCTGTTTCTTATGGCTGGCTAAAGCGTAAATCGACTCCCGGTAAGTGTTTCATTATTGTTGTCTTTATAAGTAATTGTATATATATATATATATATATATATATATATATATATATATATATATATGGATAATTAATAACAATATGCAACCGTATAAAATACGTAATTATGTGCGTGCGACCCGACAGCTTTATATTAAGAGAGAACTCAGTATTCAGTGATTAGCTTAACTTTCAGTATATTGCTCATGTTCCGTTTATTATTACCAGAATAATGTGAGAGCTATTACAAGTGTCATTGTCATGATAAAGGTGTACAACATTAATTTATTATAGGCTAAAAACTTAGTGCGTAGTCAGGTCGTGAACTGGGTCTGTGCATGCAGTAAACTGTCGGAGAGTTTGTTAATTAACTTAACAGTAGAGAATTATTTGTGAAAACTTTCCTAGATGAAATTTTATTCATGTTAAAGCATTCTTAATGCTGTGAGTACCTTGCCGTTGAATTTTTTTAGTCAATTTATGATTATTATCTAACACATCGCGCATAACCTGTTTAAGTCTGTCAAAGCATGTAGACCTCGTGCCGATCACCTTATATTAAGCCACATTTAATAAGGTCTGGTCATTATTTAAATTCACTTATTCCATGGCTGATTTTCTACCCGTTAAGCTGGTCGCCAAAACTTATTAATGAAAATTGTGCATTTATTGTGTGTTAGTTGGAGGCCCGTTATGAGGTTAATTACCTGAACTCGGGTGTACATTCTTTGTGTACAGTTCTCTAATTTATTTGAATGAATAGGGTTCTCGGATTAAGCCGGAGCCTGGTCTCGCTGAGAGCTGAACACCTGCTCCAGACATGGACCATTACAAGATCTTCTCCGAAGAGGGAGCGGGAGACTGATTCTCTATGTAACACTCGCCAGCATTTATAAGGTGATATTCATGCCTTTATTTTATTTTTTGGGGGGCCGGGCCGGCAGTGTGCCCGTTTACTTTAATTATCTTTGAAGCCATGTGACCAGGCGTCCAGACTGTCTACCGGAAAGTGGAGCAGTGATCATGACTCTGAACTCTATAATTTAAATTCATGAACTTTTTTTATAACTCATTTACATAACACTAAGTGCACTGCCTGTGAGTGTGTGCTGCACTGGGGGAGCGCGCCAGAACTATTTTACTCTTGTACATTTTTCAGTTGCATCTCATTTTCAGTTAACTTTTTACAAAATTTATATTACTGGTCAGTAGCTCCATTCCGGCTGGAACAGCTGTGAATATATTTTAATTTCACTATGGGTTTAACATTTAAGGGCTGGGGGTTTTCTGGGTTTTTTTTGGGGCCGTTTCTGGGGGTTTAAAAGTGGAATTAGTTTTGTCTGACATGTTGATGCAGCTGGAGGCAGGCTGAATTCCTGTCTAACTTTGTCAACCACATGCGAGCGCGCTGCCTCAACTGCTAGGGCACAACTGCCTTATTGTATCTTTTCATTTTAATTATATGTATATAGCCATTCGGCGTTAATAGGAAATAATTTGATTTTTTGGACAATATTAGTTGATTTTGCTCCTTGTATAAGGGCTATACTGATTGTTTTTCTTAACTGGCAAAACACATATTGATTAACTTTCACTTGTAGTATTTGCTGTTTAATTTTCTTTAACTATAAAACATGTATTCATTATTTTTTTTGATAAACCATATATTGTCAAGATTTTCTGAAATTGTAAAGCCTTGAGTGATTAATTTCTGACTATTAAAGTACATAAAGATTTTTAATTCCTTCGGAATTTGTGAAGTCAAATAACTGTTTAGAATTCTATAACCACTGTTTGAAATTAGGTGATGTAGTCCTGTCAATTTTATTTAATGCTGTGAAAGGAACTTAAGGTTCATACGCTCATGATGGGTCATTGATAAGTGGAATGCTAGACAAATGGGCGGTCCGGTTTTATTTACGCGTCATGAATTATTATCATCCTTTCTGGGGTTTTAGCTTTATGTAATTCTACAAAACGGGTGGTCGATGGGCGAATATTTTATCACAGCTGGGTTATAAGATTGTAGTTACACTACCTGTTAGGCGGGTGCATTCCAGGGGCATTCGTGTTAAATTAATATAATTGTGAGTTTGTGTGCCTTATGTTTCTGTGTGTATTATGTTTGTCCGTGTCTAGCTAGCCACCGGATGGGGGAGAATTTTATATTTATATATATATATATATATACATGGATTTACTGAATTTTTCCACACACTTGTTATGCTATTATATGTATATAGATGTTTACTGAATTATACACACTTGTGATTTTATTATATTTCTATATATATATGTTCACTGAATTTACACACATTTGTTATGCTGTACACCTGTTGTTATATTGTGTCATAGAATTGGCTTACATCTATGAATACTTTGCAAACAATAAACTTGTTACTGTTATCTTACAGCGGAGTTTCATTGCAAGTCCCGTCATACTGGACCTGGCACGATTTTTGCTTCTCTGGGCTCCTGCCTAGTCTTAATTGACTTTTGGCTTCTCTTTCAAAAAAAAATATTAAAATAAAATAAGTTGTTTGATATTCAAAAAAATATAAAAGGAAAGAGGGGTCACAAATGGTAGCAGAGCGTGGTTTATAAAGTCTGCTACCACAAATGGTAGCTCAGAGCGTGGTTCATTCTAGGCTTGAACCCTTGGGTCCTGGTGTGTGACGGGGCTTGCAGACTCGGAAATATTAATGCGATTGTTGTGACATAGTTGATATAAGCCCGTGTAGGCTAGTTATAAGTTGTTTAATTTGTGAGTCGGGTCGCACCACTGAGGCGGTTAATGGTGTTTAAAAACTTTTTGATAGCTTGTACGGCTGGGGAGTCGCAAGCGTGGTCTGGAAGATGGAATGTTGATCCGGGGTCGGAATTTAGCGTGCTATATTGACGGGATGCGGTATGGCCCGATCGGAAATCGGTACCGGAACCGACTGGTGTCCGGTTGATGTCGAAGTATTTTTCATTCCCGAATTAGGACTTTCAGTTGATTGTTAGTTGGTTGTTGTGATTTATGTGTTGGTACGGCGTGTGTGTCGAGTTGCTGTTTGATGTTATGTGTGTCTATTATTGTTGCTTGTCTCTTGTCTCCTTTCGTCGTGGATGCATGGTTCAGGATAGGCCAGGTTTCCGCAGCGCTAGAGAACCCGCGGGTCTACTCAAAGGAAGGACAGTACTTGAGTTTTTCCGATTCTTGTTAATATGTTTTGTAGGTTATGTTTGTGTTAGGTGTTTAGTGGGGATTTGTTTTAGGATTGTTTGTTTTGAACTGTGCAATTCTGGCGGGGATATGCTACGAGAAATTGTCCCACCCTCTTTCAGACGTTCTCCAGAAATTTCCGGTGGTGAATGGATTTGATGAGGATCAGCTGTTGGTTTTCTTGGACCTGGTCCTGCAGGTGGCAGATTTCCCTGGGGTGTCCGATGGGGAGGTCTTGTTTCTTATATACCCGTATTGCCGGAGTACGTTGGCTGATCTGGTCACCAAGGCTCTGCGTCGGGGGGACAGTATTGATGCTTTCCATGGGCAGGTGTTGAACTTCTTCCTACCCATTCGACGACGCGCCAAGCTTGAGTTGGAAAGATTCTATCGCCCACAGGCCTACGGAGAGGCGTTAGGAGACTTTGTGCGCGATATACGGACAGCTTCCCGGGTGTTAAGATTGGGGTTGCCCGAGACAGAATTGATACAAGCGATTCTGGAAGGACTGACTCCCCAGGAGAGATCTCGTTTGGCATTCGCGGACCATCCACGTTGTTTTGCGGACCTTGAGCGACTGTGTGTGCTTTCAGGAACGGTCAAGGAGGTTGATGAGTCCCGGGGAAAAGAGGCTACCGATGTCCAATACTCCAGCGGGTCATCAGGAAGAGCCAAAAGGGACAAACATGATGGTTGGAGGAGAACCCAAGAGACGCTTAGAAAGCCAGAATATTCCGGAAGTGATGGAGGCTACAAGGGGTGGCAAGTGTGAAGACGGTAACAACAGCTACAGCACAGAAAACCAAGAAATATGAAATTAACAGGGGAAGAAGAAATTATATTAGGTAACAAACATCGGCAAGTAGGGAGCCTGTAGTTAGGCGTCATTCTTATTTGCAGAAGAGTGAGAGTTTAAAGGTTCCAGAGGAAGTACAAGTGCCTAAGAGAGTGGTAGATGAAGAAGAGGAAGCAGAAGTAGAAGAGCGGAATTACTTCGTGGGAACAATACAAGAGGATAAGAACGCGTCAGTTAATACTGAATTACCGGACTCAAAGATGACGTCATGGTTGAATCCAGAGGCCGCAGAATTTGTTCCGGTATTTACATCTCGGTTCGTGAGGGATCCAGATCCTGTAACAGCACCATCGCCAGTCGAAATTAATTTAGTCATTGCACATGAACCTGGACAGCTGGATTCCAGGGTGGAAGATGTTGAGGACGTTGTGGTTGCTGAAAGTGGTCAAGGAGTGGAATCGACAGAAGAGTCAGAAGAGCGGTCTGCAGATGCTGCGCAGGTGAGTATAGTTGTAGGTGTTAGGGAGACTGTAGAATCTGAAGTTACAGATGGACACAGGGATGTCCGGGCTGCAAGTGTTTCTGAGGTGGTGGATGGACAAGGGGATGTCCATGCCGCAAGTGTAGTAGAAGTAGATGAGGTAGAAGTTGAGGAGAAATTTGGTGGCAGCGTTGTAGAGTTTGTGAGTGAGAGTGATGTAGTGTGTGAAGATGTGCAGACGCCTTCTGTAAGTAGTGTTGAGGATTCCGAGGAACGGGAGGAAGTTTCAGGTGGACCAGGTGAGCAACTAGAGGAGGACGAGGATGTGCAGTGTTTAGATGGTGGTAGTGGAAGTGATGGCGATGACGTTGGTGATGAACGTGTTGATGAAAATGAGATCGGAGAGGAGGTTGAAGATGGATCAGAGGAGCAACGGGAAGATACTGAGGAGGTGCAGTGTCAGGAGGTTGGTCTGGATTATGTGGACGAAGAAGGGGAAATTGTAGGAAAGGAAGAAATTGTAGCAGAGGAGTTAGACGACGAGCATAATCCAAAGCGGAGTGAAGGTAGTGAGGTAAGTTGCCTTGATTCTGATTCCGAAGAAACCAGTCAGTACAGCTCAACACGAGATAATTTCTTAGAGAGTGGTGTCCGAAAGGAGCGAATACCTAAAGTGTGTCATAGAAAGGTAAGAGGCAGAGGTTAACGGGTAGCGGGTAGATGTTCCCCACACTCCCAGTGGTGTTCATCTATTTCAGGGTTGCGCCCCTGCCCACGAGAGCCTTGGTTTCCTCCATTCATCCTCATTTTCGGAGGGAACCAGGTCCTTACCCTTAGTCCTAACTATTGACCCGTTAATGATCCGTGCCCCATCTCATCTTCCCGATTTTCATACCCCTGACCTTAGAAAAAAAAAAAAAAAAAAAAAAAAACTATCGATAAGGAAGTGAGTAGATTGTGGTCCTCGAGATGGTCGTGGTCTTTGAGATCGTTAGTTTCCCCTGTTTAAAGGTTAGCTGGAGTGATGGTGTGCTGTTGTCGGTTGTTAATAGTTGTTGAGGTTGATGTTGTTCATCATAGGGTCCGTGCCATGCCGCATTCTCCGGTTGTTTTCCTGGTGTTCTTTTGTTGAAAGAAAAGTTGTGCAATAGGTGCTGTAGAAAGGTGAACCCCCTCTAGTTATGTGGTATTCGAACGAGTAAACGATGGGATTAATGTTCGTGTGCCCTTGGTGCGGTCCTCTCTGTCTGGCCAAGCGGGGCCGTCCGCCCTTGTGTAGGGAAGTGGGCCAGCCATATGGCAAGGTTGGAGATGCCTTGTGGGTGCATGTGGCTGGTCGGTCCGAGAGATGGACGAGAGGTAGCACGGTCGCTCACATATCAAGGTGTGAGATGCCTTGTTGGGTCTTAGGACAAATATGTGAGAGGGACCGGTGGGAGTAGGTGATGGTCACCGGAGAGGGTGACGTGTTGGGGCGGTCCCGTGGGGTTGGCATAGCGGAGAGGGTCGCATGGGATGGCTGTTCTCCTGGGAGCAAGTGCCGCCGGGCCAACTTACCCACGATGCCCACCAGAGTATTTTAAGAAAGGGGGTACACTGCCGGGTACTTTCCCGAGTTTGAGAGTGGGGCAACCGGGTTGCCCTTTCGGGGTGGGGGTGTGCCGGTGTAAATCCGGCCGTTACAAAAAATTTTAGAAAAGTTTCGTTTAATTGTAACATAACGTGAAGCCGAGGCTGCTGAGGCGATCTTTGTTCGGCTGTGTAGGGGGAACGGCAGAGTGTGCGGTTGCGTGCGCAACTCGCCTGTGTGCGGTCACTTAGCTCTGCCTGTGCGGGCAGTCCCGCTTATCATCCGGCTACGAATACACCGGTCTCTCTGTCTCTCTCTTCAACGTTACGACGCAGTTTCTGTTTCTTATGGCTGGCTAAAGCGTAAATCGACTCCCGGTAAGTGTTTCATTATTGTTGTCTTTATAAGTAATTGTATATATATATATATATATATATATATATATGGATAATTAATAACAATATGCAACCGTATAAAATACGTAATTATGTGCGTGCGACCCGACAGCTTTATATTAAGAGAGAACTCAGTATTCAGTGATTAGCTTAACTTTCAGTATATTGCTCATGTTCCGTTTATTATTACCAGAATAATGTGAGAGCTATTACAAGTGTCATTGTCATGATAAAGGTGTACAACATTAATTTATTATAGGCTAAAAACTTAGTGCGTAGTCAGGTCGTGAACTGTGTCTGTGCATGCAGTAAACTGTCGGAGAGTTTGTTAATTAACTTAACAGTAGAGAATTATTTGTGAAAATCTCCCTAGATGAAATTTTATTCATGTTAAAGCATTCTTAATGCTGTGAGTACCTTGCCTTTGAATTTTTTTAGTCAATTTATGATTATTATCTAACACATCGCGCATAACCTGTTTAAGTCTGTCAAAGCATGTAGACCTCGTGCCGATCACCTTATATTAAGCCACATTTAATAAGGTCTGGTCATTATTTAAATTCACTTATTCCATGGCTGATTTTATACCCGTTAAGCTGGTCGCCAAAACTTATTAATGAAAATTGTGCATTTATTGTGTGTTAGTTGGAGGCCCGTTATGAGGTTAATTACCTGAACTCGGGTGTACATTCTTTGTGTACAGTTCTCTAATTTATTTGAATGAATAGGGTTCTCGGATTAAGCCGGAGCCTGGTCTCGCTGAGAGCTGAACACCTGCTCCAGACATGGACCATTACAAGATCTTCTCCGAAGAGGGAGCGGGAGACTGATTCTCTATGTAACACTCGCCAGCATTTATAAGGTGATATTCATGCCTTTATTTTATTTTTTGGGGGGCCGGGCCGGCAGTGTGCCCGTTTACTTTAATTATCTTTGAAGCCATGTGACCAGGCGTCCAGACTGTCTACCGGAAAGTGGAGCAGTGATCATGACTCTGAACTCTATAATTTAAATTCATGAACTTTTTTTATAACTCATTTACATAACACTAAGTGCACTGCCTGTGAGTGTGTGCTGCACTGGGGGAGCGCGCCAGAACTATTTTACTCTTGTACATTTTTCAGTTGCATCTCATTTTCAGTTAACTTTTTACAAAATTTATATTACTGGTCAGTAGCTCCATTCCGGCTGGAACAGCTGTGAATATATTTTAATTTCACTATGGGTTTAACATTTAAGGGCTGGGGGTTTTCTGGGTTTTTTTTTTGGCCGTTTCTGGGGGTTTAAAAGTGGAATTAGTTTTGTCTGACATGTTGATGCAGCTGGAGGCAGGCTGAATTCCTGTCTAACTTTGTCAACCACATGCGAGCGCGCTGCCTCAACTGCTAGGGCACAACTGCCTTATTGTATCTTTTCATTTTAATTATATGTATATAGCCATTCGGCGTTAATAGGAAATAATTTGATTTTTTGGACATATATTAGTTGATTTTGCTCCTTGTATAAGGGCTATACTGATTGTTTTTCTTAACTGGCAAAACACATATTGATTAACTTTCACTTGTAGTATTTGCTGTTTAATTTTCTTTAACTATAAAACATGTATTCATTATTTTTTTTGATAAACCATATATTGTCAAGATTTTCTGAAATTGTAAAGCCTTGAGTGATTAATTTCTGACTATTAAAGTACATAAAGATTTTTAATTCCTTCGGAATTTGTGAAGTCAAATAACTGTTTAGAATTCTATAACCACTGTTTAAAATTAGGTGATGTAGTCCTGTCAATTTTATTTAATGCTGTGAAAGGAACTTAAGGTTCATACGCTCATGATGGGTCATTGATAAGTGGAATGCTAGACAAATGGGCGGTCCGGTTTTATTTACGCGTCATGAATTATTATCATCCTTTCTGGGGTTTTGGCTTTATGTAATTCTACAAAACGGGTGGTCGATGGGCGAATATTTTATCACAGCTGGGTTATAAGATTGTAGTTACACTACCTGTTAGGCGGGTGCATTCCAGGGGCATTCGTGTTAAATTAATATAATTGTGAGTTTGTGTGCCTTATGTTTCTGTGTGTATTATGTTTATCCGTGTCTAGCTAGCCACCGGATGGGGGAGAATTTTATATTTATATATATATATATACATGGATTTACTGAATTTTTCCACACACTTGTTATGCTATTATATGTACATAGATGTTTACTGAATTATACACACTTGTGATGTTATTATATTTCTATATATATATATGTTCACTGAATTTACACACATTTGTTATGCTGTACACCTGTTGTTATATTGTGTCATAGAATTGGCTTACATCTATGAATACTTTGCAAACAATAAACTTGTTACTGTTATCTTACAGCGGAGTTTCATTGCAAGTCCCGTCATACTGGACCTGGCACGATTTTTGCTTCTCTGGGCTCCTGCCTAGTCTTAATTGACTTGTGGCTTCTCTTTCAAAAAAAATATTAAAATAAAATAAGTTGTTTGATATTAAAAAAAAATATAAAAGGAAAGAGGGGTCACAGAACGTTCAATAATACCTCTTAACACCATCAGATTGCTACACAACGAAAAAATGTTTAGGTGCATTTTTCGATATATTGCGTAATATTTAGAGAACGATGAAGCTGTTAAAAATGTGTTATTTAACTTAACTTAGATTTTCAAGCACTCGTTAAAATAAAGTTGACTATTTCTGAATGTTACCTGAAATTTAACTTTCATTTAAAATTTGATTGTTTGAAATTGGAGGAACAGTTTTTCGTTTTGTCATAACCTGTTAAGTGGATGCTAGCCCATAACAGTGTTTGTTAAGTCAAATCAATGAAGTGAACGGTTTTCTCTTAAGACAATTTATTATCGATTAGTTTCTTTTTAGAATATAATACAAGTCTCTTTACAATTTTCTTACTTTCCAAAACTTCTTGAAAATTGCATATTTTTATTAAGAGAATTACTATTATCAACAAATTATAGTATTTACGACTTAGTTACGATTAGTTACTTTTTAAAGAAACTGAGAAAGAACATAAACTACGACTATCAGTGATTAAAGAGGCTTTCTTAGAACACCTTTTATCTCAGGTGAAAGAGCAAGTCAAAGAGATACAGGCGTACGGTCTCTAAAAATATTTACATTCATGTCTGCTTTCTGCTGGCATAACATTAGCTTTTATAATTGAAAATGTGGGTTGCACCGTTATTTCTGTGGTGGGACTATTCCCTTCTCTTAATTCTGAAAACTTAATTCATATAAGCTGAAACTAGTCGAGGAGGATATTTTTATTAAGACATTTTATTACTTGTTAATTATTGTATCGTGGACCTCACGTCACGGCTTAGATGGTTTTTTTAGTAATTAGATCAATGCTCTCACGGAGTAGACACTATTTTTTTTCGGGAACCACAAACGTGGTTTATTATTTAGCTTACTCCAAAATAATATCTAATTTATGACTGACATTAATGTGTTCTGTCTAGACATTTCGCTTTTCATTCTGATTGTATGTGTCTGGAAGTGCCGCCCAAGAACTCACGTGTATTAAAATTATGTGTCTATCTTAACATATTGATTTTTGCTTCATAACATCTGCTGTCCTGATATCGTAACAAAGCTAAGATAACTAGAAGTTTACAATTACTGTTTCCTGGACAATTCTTTAGAACATGCAGCTGCCCTTTACCCTACTCTGAAAAAGTTTACTTAAACAATTTTCATGCATAAGAACGTATACCAGTGTGGTTCGTAGTTTTACACCTACGTGACATCCAGTTTACAAATTCACTACTCTCTCATACAATCTATAATTATAATATTTTGTACACGTGACAGTTACAGCAAATTTCATTTAATCTGTAACTAGCTGCGTCTAGATCAACATGCGTTGCTACGGTTTTTAAAAATTTTTATAATCAATTTTGTGAGTTTTACATATAGTCTTTAACTACATCACTTGATTTGCCACAACAATCAGATTTTATATCCATAGGTAGTACGTATAATTAGTGTTCTCCCATTACTTTCATATACCTTACACTTAAGCAATAATATTATGCCTGAATCATAAGTCTTGCGCGTTGATGCCATATTAAAAATTCCAATTCGATTGATCAGAATGTATATTAGAACGGAATGTTTAATACTGAGCAGGGTCGTTAATTATTAGAAGGTCTACCTACCACAGATTTCTAATTTCAGCAGCGAGAGGAGCAACAACATAACACTAGTGACAGCTTCTGGAACAATTATAAGTTCACGCAACTATATTTTTTTCTCCGTCAGGAACAAACAATACCTTTCCACATTAAAACATATTTATCTTCGATAGTAATCGCACCCCTTAGTAAACAAAACTATGGCCACCATTGTCTATACACTAGGCTACTAGTATAATGACAACAACGCTGGTGTTAATCAAAACCTTTGTGTTTACTGATAATCGGTTTTCCTTGTCGATATTAACATACTTAATGCTAGAGAATTATATTGTGTTGTAGTTATTTTTACTTGAAACGTTATCATTACATATGGGACATCAAAATGGCTTTCATTAAGTACCCCGTTTGAAAGTATTTTCTACAGTTTTTCATTTAATATCGTACATAGAATCATAAACGTAGCCAGTATTTAAAATACTAGTATGTAATTTCGATCTCGTTAGAACATAGATATAAAACAGGCTAAATATTTTCACTTGTTTCAACTTCTTAGCGATAATTGAACAAGGTTTCTAAAAAATATTAAATATATCAATTGATATAAAAACACGTTTTGGTTTCAAAACAATATCAAACATCGCTTCACTTTTGTGACATCTATCATAACGAATATGTTGATTTTGATATTACAACACAAGAACATCAATTTTTAATTTGATTTAAATGTATTTAAATATTGTGTATTGTATAACATAACAAAATCAATTTAATTTATTGAATTGATTTCATGGGTTTAATCGTAATAAGAAGATGATACGTTATTTAATTTTAAAATCGTTCCATTATTTATTTATTTAAACAAAATCTTTCATATCGGATATTAAACATTGACTCATTATTAAATCGTTTGTACGGAGTTTTCGTACATAACTTATTGCTAACAAATTACATACATAAGTTATACACAACTCTTATTATCTAATTTTAATTACTTTAAAATAATTATTTTACTCTCGGCTTACTCATGGTGTGCTCATATTTTTGCAATTGCTGATTCATTAGCTTCAAAAATGAAGTTACAACTCTTCAAACTTCTTTTATATTACTTTGTTTAACTTTCTACTGCATTTTCATTTTCCTTTATCATCAAAGACTTTACTAATTACGTTAATTCAAAAATTACTTATTTCTCTTATCATTTACGTTACTAATTACTACATTTGATACAAGAAATATTATTCTAACTTTTATACTGCTTTTACATTTATGTATCATTTATTTATTTTAATACTGGTTGAATGTCTTTCATTCAAACTTTAATTAGTGTCTTTCAAATGTCTATAATTACAATGGTTTTTTATCACCTCGTTTAACGTGGTTATTCAGCTGTACGTCCTCCTTGTCCTCTGGTCGTGTCCTCCGTGTCCTTTGGTCCTCTGATCGTGTCCTCCGTGTCCTTCTGGTCCTCTGGTCGTGTTCTCTGCATGTGCTGATTAACAGTCGTCTCGTCTCACGTCATATGCTGCCGATCTGTCCATAGACCTCATCGTATATATTCTGCAGCTCTGGCTGTACATCTAGTTGGTCCTGTGACTCTTACGATAATTGTAAATTGGCGTCGTCGACTGACATAGCCTCCTGCGGCAACGGTCGAATCGAGAAGAAACTTTATTAGCGCGACCTGGTATTTATAGTCAGGTCGTGCAAAAATTCCTGTCTGAACAATTTTCAACTTGTCAGATTCTGTCGAGGCGTCACTACCCCCACTCTGGTTCAATTCATTATTTTCGCCTATTTTCGCGAATTACGAAGTTTGTTTCACATCACTCGATGCTCAATCGATCACTAATTTTTATGTGATTACTATATGTAAATTGCACTTTTTATGGTACTCACAAAAAGATTTATTCATTTTTTACGTATAGTAATTGCACTTTTCGTCACCTCTGTACGGTTTTTTAACACTTTATTTATCTATAATCTCTACACACTTTGGTGTCTTTTGTTTTATCCTATCGTACATAGTTTTCTTATAATTCACATAAACATACAACTATTCTACTTGAAAGGGTTGGTTACATTTCAGGAACGGACAGCTTTCACACACACCAACAAAATACGCGCGTACACAACGCTAGCGACAGGTGTGTCGAAAATACATGTCATTGTCCATGCATAAATTCTGCGCTCCCTATTTTTACTACGATCCAGCTTATGCAATCTGAATCATGTTTATTTATTCATATTTATTTATTTTTATTATTTATTTCATTTATTTGGACAGTGCACAGTATCGTTACTGTTTGTACTGTTGCAATATATCGTTTAATAACCACGAAAAAGTTTTTTTGTTTTGACTATTCTTTGCTCCATATTATGAAATTGGATGCACCTTCATATCGTCGGAGATATTTCCAATCTGATGATGAGCTGTGAAGCTTGAAAACACTAATCGGGATAATTTGTTTATAGTGATGTGCAACAGTGTCATGTCTGTTTGTGATCAAAACCAGTAACACAACTTTACTAATTAAATTATACTCTTCGTCTGCTAAAATCAAAGTAAGTTATTGTACAATGGGGTTTATCTAATCAAGACATATGCATTCAGTCCGTATAATCCAAAGTCGCAGGGTATTTATAAAAGCCACATTTATGAATGCAAGTTTTACTGCAAGTTTCTCCTTAATAAATAATATATTTTTAATAAAGTTTCATTGTGTTCATGTATTATATGGTAGTTTACAAAGGGGTCTTGTAGGCCTCTATATTAGTTTATTTGTTTTAATATGTCGGATTATATAGCCACATATAGGCCTATACGAAGGTGAATATATCGGAACTAATTTTTTTCTTTTAATTCAAAAACATGACGTTCCGTGTTTTGTATTTATACCTGCGCTCACAGACCAGAATGTTCCTAATTGCGTGTTAGCACTCGTGTGAACTACGTAATTAACTGCGAACTTAACACAGTCTGCGCGGCTGGCACCTTCGAGAAACCTTTCGAAAATGCGTCGACAAGCACGTACACCACACGCGTTACATCGAGATTCTTCTGGCACATTCGACAAACACGTAGATTGTTCTGTGATGTTGTAACTATATATATATATATATATATATATATATATATATATATATTGTAACCACCCCTGTTTGTGTATGTGTCTTATCTAGTTTATTTTTGGAATTGGAAATTTTCGTAATGTGTTTTGCGAACGTAAATGGTGTCGTTCGGAAGCGTCTGGTAGCATGTGTGCCTTACCTGTCCCTTCTCACCCTTTCGTAATTCCGGATAGGCGCCAAATTGTTTTTCGTGAAAACAATTAAAAGTTTGTATTTGTATAGTTTGATATTGCACTATTGTAAATTCGAATCGCTCGCCGTCTGGCTTGTTACTGATTCTCATCTGAGTGGGGGAAACGTGTTGCCAACTTGAGATAACGTTGGTTATGTTGACCCAATGCTAGTAAACAAAACATGCATAATATTCTTTACAAGTAAATAATGGACAGTTGTTATCGGTGCACACTCTTTTATTATGCTTTTGACTGGTTATTTTTTGTTAACGCTTCATAAAATTAATAATTCATACAATGATTTTAGCCTCGGCAATATTCGCTCAATCAGCGGATCGCTGGGTTGGCAGTACAATGTTTATATTAGCTGCAAGACAGTGTGGTTATTATTTTACAAAATAAATCTGCCTATAGGGTTCTTTTAAGTACGAAACAGAGGTTTATCTAACAAGATAACAAAATTACAACATATCATTTAAAGTACGTGATCATTAATATTAAACAAGGTTTACTATAAATTAAATATTGTGGTGTTGAATTGTGACAGTGTCGTTGGTGTATACATAGGTTATCATTTGGTCATTCAGTGTTTACAAAGTTACTTTTTTATTTTATCAATCCTTGAAAATACCTTCAGTGATAGTGAGAGTTTTATCATTTAGTTATAATTTTGTGAAAGAGAATTTGTCTTTTTTATAAATCAATAAATTCAGCAATACTCAACGTTAGTAGATAAAAGATGTATTGTCAGTCGTCCAAATGGTGTAATGGGTTGATGTCGGTTCTTCCTTCTTCAGTCTTGGGCTTCGGGAATGGTTGGCGTCTTCTTCTGGTCGGATTCCATATATTTTTTGGTCATCTAGATTAATTCCGCGCTGGTCCTTGGTATAGTTTGGTTGGAATGTCCTCTCGTCAGTTATTCTGGTCCTTCTTCATCGACTTATGGGCACTTATACTGTTTTAGAGTTAAAAATTTGTGCCCTTCACGGCGTGGCTTCTCTCCAGTTTAGCGTCACTACAGTTATTATTGTTCCTAACTGAAAATTAGTCAATACTCGGTTGTTGTCATGGTAACTCACAATTTTTGATTGGCTGAAATTGGCTTGAGATCATTGTTAAGATATTTGAATTTTTATTTAAAATGGTCACAGATCTTCTAAATGTAATTAATCTTCAGTACTACCTTTTTAGTAGTAAATATTATTACCACTGTTCATATTTTGGCTCAAGGATTAATTTGACATCCAATACTACAGTATTTACTTAGGTATCAATATTTTCACAGTTTTGTGGATTTTATTTAATTATACTGTTTTCTTAATTTACATTATTATCATAATATTCCTGCCTTAACATGATAGTCTAATTGTATTTCATAGTTTATGTGGCTTAGTCTTACTAATGTCAGTGTTTAATTCTAAAATTTGAAGTCTCTTGTAGTTTGACTGTTGGGAATCTGCCTAGGCTTAGATAGCAATTGACTATTTTTTCTTTAATTACTGAGATTACATTTTATTCTCCCCTTGTATGGTTCCTGATTGTTTTAATACATGATCCTGTTTATTTGCTCAATGTTTATGTCTGTTCTAGTAATTGTGTGTGATTTTATTGGTTTCATATGTTAATTTGTATACTGTCATAACTGCCTTTTAGTGTCATTGTATCTGACTGTATTTATTTTGTTTCTTGTTTATTGACTCACATAACATAGCACCTTATGGTTTTAACAATTCCCATAGATATAATTTTTATTCATTAAAACATAATTCTCTTGAAACATAAATCTTACTCCTTAAAACATAATTATTTACCTTTTATTATCCACTCATACTCTTCAGTGGGTAATAATTATTTTATAGTATCATTAAAAGAAAACAAACATATAAACATTAATTAATTATTTTGATTATTATAGAAAATCCTTATTACTAAGCTTATCTGACACTGTTTTATTAACTAATGGTACCTAATACCATTTCACTATGCCTTATTAACTCTTATCATGATTATTCATTGTTTTTATCCCTTAATATTACTGACATTTTCTATATGGTGAATTGACACACTGATAGTCTATCTTTCTTACTTTCCTAATAATCTTAATAGTCACTTGTTACATTAATTGACACACATTTAAAACCATGATAATCAGTTATCACTAAAGCTAACTTAATTTTAACACTATTAGTTTATTTAGTTACATTTTGGGTGTCCACTCACATTGGCCTCTCAACTATCACAGTCCTTCCTGCGTTTGACCATTATCAGATCTCACTCATTTATAACTTATAACCTAGTCTATGCACTTATAAACTTTGATTACGGTTTTATCCGTGTTTATCACTTTTTAATGGGGTTTATACTCTCGTCGGGGTATTAACACTAACACTTTGCACTCAATCTTGTTTTAGGGTTACTGGTGGGTAAAGATTAGTGTATTGCTTATTCAAAACTCTCTTTCTTACATTAATTTAAAATGTTCATCCTCCTTACAATTTATAATCTCTCACTCTGTGTGGTTTGACTATACATGATATGTTTGTGTCGTGCTAATGTGATTTGTCCTAGTTTACTCTATTTGTTTGGGTTAGTGTACCCTTCTATATCTCAAGTCCTTAACAATTAATATTTTTAACTTGTCTGTCTTTACATTTATTATTATCATATACAATTTTCATTAATTAGTCCTTTTCATTGGTTTAACATTAGTTTTGTATTCTTTGTGGGCTCACTTTATTTTGCCATCGTTTACCTGTCACTTCCTTGGTGTTGTGGCTGATTATACTTTCACACTTCCATGCTAATTCTTTGTTCATTATTATTCTTATTATTACTACACTCTTGTGGTAGTGTGGTGGCTAGTTCTAGTTCACTTACAGTTGTCGTTATTTATATTATTCTTGGTTTATGGGGCTGGTTCTACTCTCTCACTTACCATCTATTGGGCTACTCAGGTTAAATCGCCATGTATTACTGTATTTAACATTTGGTTTGTTTGTTCGTTACTTCTTTATTATTAGAGGTTACTGTTCTGACTACCTGGATAAGTCTGATCGTGTTATTATTTTGAGTTACCCATTCCTTTAAACTCTGATTCATCTCTTTTTATTATAGTGTTAATTATTTAAATAATTTATTTTGTCATGTTTCTTCATTATTGTTAGGTGAAGATATGTACCATTACAATATGTATATTGTAAATAAACGAAGTTATATTACAAATATATAAGATAATAATTGGTTAATAAAATTTTTTATTTATTGTATTTGTTTTTTATATAATTAATTTACTTAATTGGTTTTATTTAGCTTTATTACTTTTATTGTTTTATTGTCAGCGTTCAATAAAAAAAAATACTGATTAGTAACTGTGTATGCTGTGATGAAGAATTATTTGTTTCTTCACATTAAATAGATTGTCTTGGCCACATCGATTGCATGTAGCGGCCAATTCAGTATCTGTACTTCTTCTTCTGCTCGTTCCTTTCCTTCAGAAGTTCACGTTAGCATTTAATAATTAATGTAATTTAATTTATGACTCAAATAATCAATAAAACAATGTTTAAACAATAATTAAGTTTATTAGGTTCAAAGTAATTATTCGAATTGCCGCGACTGGCTCGAGTCTGATTCGAGATTAAGTTCCAGTTCGATTATTACATATAAAATATATTCAATTAAATTAGTATAGTATAAGCGTTCTTTTAACTGTAGAAATAGTCAGGAAAGGCAAGAGAGTTCAATACTTACAAATTATAAAATATTTATTCATTAAACAGACCAAAAGTATAATAAAGTATAATGTATAGAAAAGTCGATTTCCGAACCAGCTGATGTCTCTGACGTCACCACGTCTCCTCCAAGGTTGAATGCTTTTAACTCAAAATGACAAGATGGCGGACCCCATGTGTTGTTCTGCGATGTAAATTCAGCTCCGAGATTTCACTTCAAATAAATGTACCAGTTGTTTAATTCCTCTTCAGTGATGCCGCTATTGGAATATCCACAAGTTGTAGTGTGTACTTGTATTCATTCACTGGATTTTGTTCGGTAATAGTTGTCAAATAGTTCCCTTCACTCGTTTTCTGGTCATCTGAGTTTAATTTCGTTCTTCAGTCGTGTCTATATGTAGTGATATCTCTATTTAATGGTGTTTAATTTAGTTTAAGGTTTCAATGACCGTTATTATAGTATTCGTCACTTTATTTTATATTCTTTTATTTTTTTATAACTTCATCCTATATCTTGGTTTGCATTAAAAAATTCCGTTCATAATCCTCTGAAATGTATTCTGACACGTCTGTCCTGTTTGGCTTTTAACAATCAACTAATTATATTTCTTCCTTCATGTAGAAAATTCTATAAGATTTTGGTCTCATTTCTCATTGTTCATTGATCAGCTGTTCCTATCAAATAATTCAATCTTATAGAAAAGAAATGTCATATTTTATATTTAATTGGCTATAAATTATTTGTTTAGTATTTTTATGTAATTCTAATTATAGAACAATATTCCTGCTTTTATTTTATACAAGTTAATACTAAATTTGACCTGTTTTGGTTTGAATTAAGCTTCAGAATTACATTCTTTGAAATTTATCTATAGGCATTATTTTGATTCACATAAATACCTATTAAATGGTTTACAATATGTTTTATGTTACAATTTTACTCACACTCGATTACTAATTAAACCCTTGTAATTTACCTTTTATGTCTGGCTATTATTTTAAACATTTAACAATTTATTTGCATTTTACAAGAGCTTGCTAACTGCTTTTGGCATTTTCTTGTACAATCACCTTTTAAGTCAATTTTATATGCTGATTCTTTTAATCACTATTATAGGTCGTTGTCATCATTAGGATAAAGTATTTGTATTCTGAAAATGATAATTAATATCAATTTAATCTGGGTTCTATAAATTTATATTCTATGATTTGATTTATATGGTCAAAGTTCAGTTTGTCTTGGTCATCAATTTTCAATTTTCCTAGCAATGTTATTATTAATTCACCTTATTAGTTTTATGTTTTTTGATTCACTATTTATGGGTCGTTTGAATGATTATTTTTGCCTTTCCTTACTTCACAAAAATACAACATTAATTAACATGATTCAAATACAATAAACTCTTACATATAAACATCTAGTATTTCCTACTATCAACATATTTTGTATGGTATACACAAAAAATAATAACACATAATAATTATATAAATAAATACATTAAAAACTTATATTAATGATTGTCTTTTGTTGTCCTTTTTTAAAACTGGTTTGGGGTGTTTCCCTCAATTACACACTTATTTTATTTATAATTAAGTTTAAAGTATTCTGATTATTTGTATTGGATTCTCTTATTTTATAATTTCTGGTTCTAAATTTCTATAGCTAATATGGTTTAAGTTCTTTCATTGATGTGGTTTGCTGCTATAGAGGTTTCTGTCTTTTAAATAGGTTTTTGTATCTTGATATTATTTCATTTCAATTCATTGGTTCTGGGCTGTTGCTCCTTACTACTCCATATCTTGAGGATTGTCATTTTATTTTATTTGTTCTGGGCTGTTACTCCTTACTACCCCATATCTTACTGGGTCTACTAATTATTTTACTGAGATGATATTCATACTATTTGTTTTTTAACACATTTTGGCTATAAATTGACTATATGTAAATTCTTTGAATCGATTTGTTTAGTTCTGTTAAGTCCTTTTATTGATGATTGTAATTACTTTTTTCTGCTACATTTATTTAAGTTGATATTAATCCTTCCAGATGGCTTCTTCCTTTCTTTTCCCATATAATCTTAATTTGTAGAATAAGGTAAAAACTTCGTTGTGCTACAATATATAACATTTAATGTTTATAATGACTTTACCTCAAGATGTTTTCTCCTTATTTGGGAGGTAAGTCATTATAAATATTAAATATACTATATATATCAAGAAATAGACTGCAGCCAAAAGTGTTTGAATATATATGTTGCAATAAAACACAGGATGATGATCTATGAATAAGAATATCAGAGCATGGGTGACGGACATTAACATGTTTTAAATTGATTTATGCGATTGTTGTCAATTAGCTATAAGTTTTGTATTTAGTGATGGGTAAGGACTTGTGTTATACCACATTCTTTGCAAATATTTGTTCTATAAAGTCATATACTTTGTGAATATGTGCGCGCGTTCGTGAGTGGTGAACCTTCCGCGTTAGTTAACCGATCAGCATGAGATTTGGACAGTGAATTATCTTTGAAAGTAGCTACATGTTCTATACATTCTGTTGTTCTCAGCTATTTTTTGAATGTGGTTTTTTAGTAATTGAAAACTCAACTTTTCACGCTTATCAATTGAAGAGTAATAAAATTTCTAGATAAAATCTATGCAGGCTCTCGCTGACTTATACAAAGGCCCGCCTGCAACGCGTCTATCTTTTGCCCAATCTACCACGTAGACAGTCGATTGACCAATCAGAAGCCCCTAATTTCAGTCAGATCCGTCCGTTGTCATGTGTACTTCCAGGCAGTTCATCGGAAGCCGTTTCTTAGTGAACATGTGCTCTTCGTGAATAGTTTTTCTTGCTCGAACTGGTTAATCTAAAGTAACTCTTAAGTCTTGGGACTCTTTTCGAGTTGGTCTACTAGAACCAAGCGAGTGAAATACCTATTTAAGATATTAAGTGTTATTATGTGTGAGTGGAAAATTTCCGCTTCGGGAGATTTATCTACAGTGGTAAATACTTATTATCGCGGGACACGTCAAGAATAGCCGGACGGTGTAAGCATTATACACCGCTTTTATAATTATCACTCAGTATCACCCTCAGAATCAGTAATTAATAACGAGCAAATATTAATAATAATGAATTCCGAGCGATAAAACTAACGATTCGGAATGTAAAAATTTGTGTGCGAAATCTGAAATTAGTGTTATCAGTTGTTCGACGAACCCGAGAACAGCGACAGAGAGAGAGAGAGAGAGAGAGAGAGAGAGAGAGAGAGAGAGAGAGAGAGAGAGAGAGAGAGTGAGAGAGAGAGAATAAGAGGGAATGAGCAGAGCTGCGATCAGGGCAGAGAATTCGTAGCAGCGGCGGAGCGAGTGACATCACGCCGAGTTAAAGAAATTCTACGTATCAAGTAAAACGTATCCGAACTGAACTATATAGACTCTTTTATAACCAATAAAATATTATACATGACATTTGTTTAATTTTAAATATATCATGTAAACAATTATTTCTTTGTGTGATAAATAAATAATTTTTCTACACCTCCAATATAGACTTGTGCATAATTTATACACACAAAACTATCCTATTCGAAAATATATATTTGTATCGTCGCAATATATATAGATATTGCAACGTTACAAGTATTTCAAAAATTTACACAAATACATTACCATGTACTCAACGCAAATATGAAGTGTATTACACCGGCCAGGTCGCAGGATTTTTTTATTCTCGTTGCGTCAAGTATATGTAGTTGGACAATAATAAAATAATTTTCAAAAAGGAGTGAGAAGTTGATGACATGAAATTATTAATTAAAACCGTTTCAAAATAATCATTCTATGATTTATTATTATTAATCAAATATATGAAAATATTAAAATTTCGAATTATAAAAATTAAAAAAATATACTGTTTTATAAGTTTACAAAAAAATACAATATAACCTTCTATGCTGTTCATGACATATAAAAAATATCGGTATGGAGAACCATACATGACTTCCATGTTCTAAGATTTATATTTAAAATCATTTTGAAATGAAATGTTTCCATAGAAACTACTTCTTTCCACTTATTGCTTCAGCCTTAACCACAGTACTGTGGTCAATAACGTATACCACCACACGTTATCGCACTCGATTTTCACTGATGATGGCAGTCGACGGCACTGCCGAAACGTCTGGTTTTGCAGAAAACATTGGACTACGGCCAAACAAAACGGGAAGGAATTTTAACAACGAACTACTACTTTGTTGCCGATAACGTAGTACACATATAAAAATTATCCCCTCCCACTTCAACTATAATTTTCATTTATAGAAAATTACCCCCACCCCGTTCAACTAGACTCTTCATTTATAGATATTTCATCTACGTTTCTACAATGGATTATTAAGATCTTCTTATCAGGATACTTTATTTATCAAAACTAAGTACTTTACTCTTGTTACAACAAAAAAAGTTTCTGGTAAACTGCCCTTTCCCCGTAACCGATCTTCACCATAATCAATAGGCCTTGAGTCTTCTACAACTCAGGCACATATGTAAAAAATATTTGATTCTCTTTGAATTTACGGCAGTTATCGTTCGTCATAGGAAAAATTAACCTTGCTATCACATAAAACGTTGCAGGTAAACTACCCCTTTCATTTAACTGATCTTCACCAAAATCAATAGGTCTTGAGTCCTCAACAATTCAGGGATGCATGAAAAACATTATTTGATTCTGTTTGCATGTGCGGCAGTTATCGTTCTTCATATAAAAAATTATTCTTGTTAAAATATTAAAAGTGGCTGGTAAACTACCCCTTTCCCTTAACCGATCTTCACCAAAATCAACAGACCTTCGAAGCGTTATAATTCAGGAATGTATGCAAAACATTGTTTGATTCTCTTTGAATTTACGGCAGTTATCGTTCGACATAAAAAAATTTACCCTTGTTGAAACATAAAACTTTGCAGGTAAACTATCCCTTTCCCTTAACCGATCTTCACCAAAATCAACAGACCTTGATTACTTAAACCTTGAGGAATGTATGCAAAAAACTATTTGATTCTCTTTGAATATGCGGAAGTTATCATTCGTCATACAAATAATATCGGTATGGAGAACCATACATGACTTCCATTTTCTAAGATTTATATTAAAATCATTTACGAAATGAAATGTTTCCATAGAAACTACTTCTTTCCACTTAATGCATCAGCCTTAACCACAGTACTGTGGTCACTAACGTATACCACCACAGGCACATATGTAAAAATTTATTTGATTCTGTTTGAATTTACGGCAGTTATCGTTCGTCATGAAAAATTTCTCTTGTGGCAACATAAAATGTTGCTGGTAAACTACCCCTTTCCCTTAACCGATCTTCACCAAAATCAAAAGGCCTTGAGTTCTCTACAATTTCGGGATGTATGCAAAAACTTATTTGATTATGTTTGAATTTACGGCAGTTATCGTTCGTCATATAAAAATATCGGTATGGAGAACTATACATTACTTCCATGTTCTAAGATTTATATATAAAATCATTTTCGAAATGAAATATTTCCATAGAAACTACTTCTTTCTTCAGCCTTAACCACAGTACTGTGGTCACTATCGTATACCATCTCACGTTAGCGCACTCGATTTTCACTGCTGATGACAGTCGATAGTACTGCCGAAACATTTGGGTTTGTAGAAAACATTGGACCACGCCAAACAGCCCGGAAAGGAATTTTAACAACAAACTACCTCTTTGTTGCCGATAACGTAGTACACATGACATATAAATAAAAATGATCCCCTCCCCCTTAAACAATCAATTTCATTTATAGAAAATTACCCCCCATTTAATTTATAGAAAATTACCCCCACCTCTTCATTTATAGATATTTCATCTACGTTTCTACAGTGGATTATTATGATCTGCTTTTCAGGATACTTTATTTATCAAAATTAATTATTTTACGCTTGTTAAAACATAAAACGTTGCTGGTTAACTACCCCTCTCCCTTAACTGATCTTCACCAAAATCAATAATTCTTGAGTCCTCTACAATTCAGGGATGCATGCAAAACATTATTTGATTCTGTTTGAATGTGCGGCAGTTATCGTTCGTCATATAAACAATTACTCTTGTTAAAACATTAAAGGTGGCTGGTACCCCTTTCCCTTCACCGATCTTCACCAAAATCAACAGACCTTGAGCACATAAAACTTGAGGAACGTATGCAAGAAATTATTTGTTTTTCTTTGAATATGCGGCAGTTATCATTCGTCATAAATATAAAATTACCCTTTTAAACATAAAATGTTGCAGGTAAACTACTCCTTTCCCTTAACCGATCTTCACCAAAAACAGTAGATCTTGAGAACTCTACAATTTAGGGCTGTATGCGAAACATTATTTGATTCTGTTTGAATTTGCGGCTGTTATCTTATGCCATGGAAAAAATTACCCTTGATAAAAAAAA
Source organism: Magicicada septendecula (assembly GCA_034769895.1). Taxonomy (NCBI): domain Eukaryota; kingdom Metazoa; phylum Arthropoda; class Insecta; order Hemiptera; family Cicadidae; genus Magicicada; species Magicicada septendecula. The sequence continues at coordinate 590,342,489 of CM068368.1, read as the reverse complement.
GTTGCCGGTAAACTACCCCTTCCCCTTAACCGATCTTCACGAAAAACAATAGGTCTAGAGTACTCTTCAATTCAGGGCTGTATGCAAAAATTTATTTGATTCTGTTTGAATTTGCGGCTGGTATCGTTTGCCTAAAAAAAAATCTATAGACAAATAGACACACAGATAGACAGACAGACACACACACACAGGCACTTTTCGAAAAATGACTTTTTTCATGTTTTGCGGGTAGTACAATCAGAATCTGAAATTATCTCAAACACGATTTTTTTTTGCCATCATCATACGTCCATTTCCTTATGGAACATGGCAGTAATAAACAACCATATAATCTTACTTAATCTTAATAGCTTATGTAAACAAATTAACAGACATGTTAAACAAATTATCTAAACACTTTTTATTTCAGTGTGTCTGACTTTGACTCAAATTTTAAATAATAATAGCAACTCATTTACAAACAAAAATAATATTAAATCTCAAGAATAAAACTAATTGTCTACATTATAAACATTACACATTATAAATTAATTAATTAATTATCTGGCTCTTGGATTCAATATTTTATGCCATGGTTGTTAGGTGTCCTTCTCGTAGCATGTTTCTTCCTTGTTTTCATTTGTTCCTTACTGACCGAAACTATTGGGTTATTGGTTCCTGTGGTATAATCATTGTTTGCTGTATCTTCTTTCTTCTTATAATGTTATTATATTTGTTATTTCCCTTTACTTGTTATTAACTCCTGTGTGTGTTTATCCTTCTTGATGAGTTTCTCATGTAGTTTCATTCTTGGCATTTTAGATTAAACACTTGGTGTGTCTTGTTGACTCAATTATTATGACATGTGTTAATATTTTGGTTACTGAAATATTGGGCTCATATGTCTTGTTACAACATATGAAGGTAAGACAAGGTAACTAAACATTAAATACGTATAGAGTCTACGAGGTAAACGGTGTTGCGAGACCTCGGTACGTGCAAAACATTCACACAATACTGCAGTACACAATTCAGTAACTTAATGTTACAATTTCGTGTATAGTTTCATACATACGTGACACGAATTTTATATTATATATTAGTGTTAGAAATACACGCGCACCCAAATGCGAGTCAACATAGACACATGACGGAGAAGAAAATGGGTAGTAATCTATATCTATAAAAATGAATGTTTGTTTCTTTCTTTCTTTGTCCCGTATGCGTTCCTATACCATTCATCCGATTGCGATGAAACTTCGGTGAGTTGTTGTGCGCACGCCCGCGAAGGTTTATGAATTTTTTTCGATGGGGTCCTATGGGGGGTTCTTGGGGTCTTCCACATCTCCTCCTAAACCACTGGACCGATTTCAACCAAACTTGGCACAAATATTTTACGCAACGGGAGAACCAACATAGGGTAGGTGTTTTTTCGATGGGGTCCTTTGGGGGGTCCTTTGGGGTCTTCCACATCTCCACCTAAACCACTGGACCGATTTCAACCAAACTTGGCACAAATATTTTACGCAACGGGAGAACCAACATAGGATAGGTGTTTTTTTTTCGACGGGGTCCATTGGGGGGTCCTTTGGGGTCTTTCACATCTCCTCCTAAACCACTGGACCGATTTAAACCAAACGTGGCACAAATATTTTACGCAAAGGGAGAACCAACATAGGATAGGTGTTTTTTCAATGGGGTTCTTTTGGGGGTCCTTTGGGGTCTTCCACATCTCCTCCTAAACCACTGGACCGATTTCAACCAAACTTGGCACAAATATTTTACGCAACGGGAGAACCAACATAGGATATGTGTTTTTTCGATATGGTACTTCGGGGGGTCCTTTGGGGTCTTCCACATCTCCTCCTAAACCACTGGACCGATTTCAACCAAACTTGGCACAAATATTTTACGCAAAGGGAGAACCAACATAGGATAGGTGTTTTTTCGATGGGGTCCTTTGGGGGTCCTTTGGGGTCTTCCACATCTTCTCCTAAACCACTGGACCGATTTCAACCAAACTTGGCACAAATATTTTACGCAACGGGAGAACCAACATAGGATAGGTGTTTTTTCCGACGGGGTCCTTTGGGGGGTCCTTTGGGGTCTTCCACATCTTCTCCTAAACCACTGGACCGATTTCAACCAAACTTGGCACAAATATTTTACGCAAAGGGAGAACCAACATAGGATAGGTGTTTTTTCGATGGGGTCCTTTGGGGGGTCCTTTGGAGGGTCCTTTGGGGTCTTCCACATCTTCTCCTAAACCACTGGACCGATTTCAACCAAACTTGGCACAAATATTTTACGCAACGGGAGAACCAACATAGGATATGTGTTTTTTCGATATGATACTTCGGGGGGTCCTTTTGGGTCTTCCACATCTCCTCCTAAACCACTGGACCGATTTCAACCAAACTTGGCACAAATATTTTACGCAAAGGGTGAACCAACATAGGATAGGTGTTTTTTCGATGGGGTTCTTTTGGGGGTTCTTTGGGGTCTTCCACATCTCCTCCTAAACCACTGGACCGATTTCAACCAAACTTGGCACAAATATTTTACGCAACGGGAGAACCAACATAGGACAAATGTTTTTTTCGATACGGTCCTCTGGGGGGTCCTTTGGAGTCTTAAAAAACTTACTTATTAGATCTGGTTACTATGGTAACCCAATGGAATAGATTCTGTTCTAAATATATTATCGCATTAAATTGAAGACCACGCGAACGAAGTCTTTATATATTATATATATACAAACACTTTCTTTCTTTGAGTGGCATTGCAACGCATGCCGGGTACTCGCTAGTATTATATAAAATAGGAATTTGAGGAAAACATTTATGCAGTGAAATGCAAATAAGTGAAGAACTAAAGACAATAAAATTTACTGTAAGTGACTACATTCATATAGCTTCTAAATAACTATTAGAACAGTATTTCCAATCTAAGATCTATTATACGTAACGGAAGTAATTTACAAAATACGAAAAACTATTGTTAATTAAAAAGCAAAGGAATAAAAGTTATTCCTGTTATAGTAAATACACAATAAACGTTACTCTTAAGATATAAAGACAATTGAGTAATTTTATTCAACCATGAGTATGTATGTACCATGAGCCATGTTTCTATAGAAACATAAAACTATTACAGAGTGTAACACGGATAGGGGAACGGAAAATCGTCCGTTTTGAAAGCAACTAAGCGACTTTGTATATTTCAGTAATGAGGAAAACAAGTTTAACTTGATCTAATTACTTATTAGTAATTAGATTATTATTACTTGTTAGTAATAATAGCTACGTCTGGTGCATTACGCCTGTTGAAACATAGACTAATGTTCTTTTGCTACTCTGTCAATTTAGAAAACACCATCAATATATTTCTGCACCATTACCAGAGTACATCAGCATCTGCACTACGAGTAAAAACTACTCTTGCGTAATGACGAAGCTGCCTCTTTATATTTCATATGTGAATTGGGAAGTTAATATACTGGTCTGTCCTTTCTCGATAAGCATGTAGAATCGCCAACGATATTAGGGCTACTAAAACACACACACACGCACACACACACACACGCACGCGCGCACACTAAAGAACGCTCCTTGGCATTTGTATTGTGTAGTTATAACTTGTAAAAGGCATTTTCTTTAGTATTTTATATTCAGTGTTAAGTACAAGTTATGTGTATAAAAATCATTAAAATGTAAATCTATTTCTAACATCACGGGTCGAAAATTGTTAAACAGCGCATTATATAAACTACAAACAATTAAAAGTAGAACAGAAATAAATTTACGTTCGTTTATTACAAACGTAAGAACCAATAGTTTTTGTAATTACAGTATACATGTGCAACTGAATCAAGGATATGAAATTTTGGGTTGGTGAACCCAGGATGGCTGTCTATTCAGAGCACATAGGAAATCGCTAGTGGCCTATTTCTTACAAAAAATTACTTCAGATTGAAGTATTACGTAATTACTTTGAACGACAGATGACGTAACAACTGTTACTAAACGTAAATACCATCAAGTAATATGCATTAACAGTTGTAAACTTCAACTTATTATTTCTGATAGTGCACACTATATGTTGTAAAGTTTCTATATATAGCATGGAAGTATCCCTGTAAATCACATTAAGTTTTTAGATCGTGGCTCTCAACATGTTTCGTTGTTGTTAATTAGTGTGCCCATTGGGCGCCATACCAATTAGCAGGCTCTCTCTCTGTTAGGCCCTACTTAGGAACTAATGACTACAACAGCTATGTAGTGCTCTAACGTTGGCCATTAATTTCTTCACTGGGATGGTTAAAAAAAGACGGATTTTGGTGAGAAAACAATGCCAATTGTGTGGAGATGTTTCGCCAATCATACTCTGTATAAAGTCTAAATTTTGATACTGTTTTTTATGTAGAATATCTGAAGTTGCTTCTGGGTTCTATTAACGAGTTTCTTCTTGTCGGAAGCTGCTGCTCAAATTCTGAAGTCTGTAAATCTTAGAAGAAGGCATTGTGTTTTTATGGCAGTGCTTTTTCATGTCATGTGAACGCGCTGCATGAGTGCATGTGTAAGTGTGTGCGGGTAGGAACGCGCGTGAATTGGAGACAGTGATACAGAGAAAAGAGAGAGAAAGAGAGAGAGAGAGAGAGAGAGAGAGAGAGAGAGAGAGAGAGAGAGAGAGAGAGAGCCAGAGGGACAGAGAACAAATGATTTCTCATAGGTAAGTAAGGGAAGAGAAGATTTTGTAGCATTGCTTTTAATACGATCTCTCTTTGACTACGATACTGCGTTTAAAATGTAAAAAATGTAACATCAGGTGTTTTTTAATGCTTTTAAGACGATTGTTTCTTGTTTCTATGAACATTAATAAAATAATGTTACCGTGTGTAATACACAGTTGACTGTTTCATGTTAAACATTTTGTATCATTTCTTATGATACAGAAGTAATTTATCGCCTGCTGTGCGATGCAAGGGATTTCCAGTGTTTCGGATAATTCCAAATTACCAGAGGAACTGCAAGAATTATTGAGCAGATCTTCTAACGACCTCTCAAGTGGTGAGGTAAAAGAACGAAGACAGTTTTTACACGAATTCAAAGATCGTTTTGCAGTTCGGGGACAGTCACTGGGAAGAGCCTCTCTTGTGCAACATCGCATCAATACCGGGGACACAACACCGATACGCCAACCTCCTCGAAGGCCTCCATTATCTAAACAAGAGGAAATGTCTCGGTTAGTACAGGATATGTTGACAGAGGGAGTAATCGAACCTTCGTCAAGTGCTTGGTCTTCTCCTGTAGTGCTGGTAGGGAAGACGGATGGTGGATTGCGTTTCGGCGTAGACTACCGGAGGTTAAATGACGTTACGAAGAAAGATTGTTATCCATTACCTCGCATTGACGATACACTCGACACGTTGTCCGGAGCACAGTGGGTCTCCACATGGGACCTGAAGAGTGGATATTGGCAAGTGGGTCTTCATCAAGAAGACAAGGAAAAGACCGCTTTCTCGACCCTAAGTGGCTTATTCCAATTTAACGTCATGCCATTTTAACTCTCTAATGCACCGGTAACATTTGAGAGATTGATGGACCTGGTACACCGAGGCCTGACGTGGGAAACTTGCCTTATTTACTTAGACGATGTCATAGTGATCGGAAAGACTTTCGAAGTCCATTTGGAAAACCTTAAGGAAGTACTAACTAGAATTCACGGTGCACAACTGAAGCTGAGCCCGAAGAAGTGTTCTCTATTCCAGAAGGAAATACAGTATCTGAGCCCTCTAGTTTCGGCATCGGGTGTTAGCATGGATCCTAATAAAGTAGACACCGTAAGAGACTGGCCAGTTGCGAAGAGTAAACACAACGTTCGGAGTTTCCAGGGGTTATGCTCATATTACCGACGTTTTGTGAAAGGCTTCGCTACTATTGCTAAACCACTACATGAGCTAACGGAAAATAAACCAAACTTCCAATGGTCGAGAGAGTGTGACCAAGCGTTTATGACTTTGAAGATGGCATTATATTCGCAGCCAATTCTCGCTTTTCCAGCTTTCGAAGGGAAGTACATCGTAGACACAGACGCAAGCAGTACTGATCTAGGAGCAGTTTTATCTCAAGTGCAGAACGGTGAAGAAAGAGTAATAGCGTATTACAGCAAGACGCTTTCTAAACCAGAGAGAAATTATTATGTTACAAGGAGAGAGTTTTTGGCAATTATCAGAGCTTTGGAGCGCTTCCATAAATACCTCTGTGGGAGAGAGTTTTCACTACGTACCGACCATGCCGCGCTTGCAGGGCTCTTGAGATTTAAAAATCCCGAAGGACAGTTGGCAAAGTGGCTCGAACGGCTGCAAGAGTACAACTTCATGGTACAACATCGGCGGGGGCGCCTGCATGGTAATGCAGATGGCTTATCACGAAGACCGTGCCCGGAAGACTGCCGACATTGCCACAAAAAGGAAGAACAAAACTCAAGCGAACATGTTCAAGCCATCACTGTAAATTTGCTGGCAGAAGGCTGGACAACACAAGACTGTCGACAAGAACAGATGACTGATGAAGTCATCGGACCGATCTTGGCAGCAAAAGAGGAAGGTCACCGCCCGGATTGGCAAGATAACTGCCATGGTTCCGAAGTGCTGAAGGGCTACTGGGCATAATGGGAATCTCTCACCTTAGAAAACGGATTGTTGAAAAGGGCTTGGGAAAGTGCAGATGGATGAGACGTGGTCATGCAGTGATAGTTCCCCGAAGTAAAGTGCAGTCTGTTTTGAAGGAGATGCATTATGGAACATCTGGAGGCCACCTTGGCGTTAACAAACCCCTTGACAAAATACGGAAGCGATTCTATTGGCTTCATCTTCGCCACTATGTAGAAGAATGGGTTCGGATGTGTGAAATATGTGCTGCAAGCAAGGGCCCACAAACCAGAAGCAAGGGAAAAATGAGGCAGTATAACGTTGGACTGCCTTTCAAGAGAATTGCCATAGACATTGCTGGACCATTCCCAGTTACTGACGATGGAAACCGGTACATCATGGTTGTAGGTGACTACTTTACTAAGTGGGTGGAAGCCTACGCAATTCCAAATCAGAAAGATACCACTGTGGCAAACCAGTTAGCTCACAACTTCTGTTGCCGTTATGGAGTCCCTATAGAAATCCATACGGATCAAGGGAGAAATTTCGAATCAGGTGTGTTTAAAAGAATTATGCCGTCTACTCGGAATTCGAAAGACCAGGACAACGCCTCTGCATCCTCAGTCGGACGGGATGGTTGAGAGATTCAATAAGACATTTGAGCAGCATCTGTCGAAGGTTGTTGACGAGAACCAAACAGACTGGGACCAACGTATACCACTATTCCTCATGGCGTATAGATCATCAGTACACGACACAACCGGCATAACTTCAGCAAAATTGGTGTTTGGGTGGGAGATTCGTCTTCCTGGGGACTTAATGTTCGGACCACCTGACTCAGTCCCAAGAGCCACAGAACTATTCCTCGTAATTAGAAAACCAACTCCGAGAAATGAATCGCTTGGTAAGAACGGCTGAATACTGCCAGTGATAAAATGAAAACTCGGTATGACATTCGCAGCAATAATGTGGGTTTCCAAGAAGGAGATCAGGTCTGGTTGTTCAATCAAAAGCGCCGTCGTGGTCGCTCACCTAAGCTTCAGTCTAACTGGGAAGGATTTACAAGACCCTACACTGTGAAAAAAAGATCAACGATGTTGTTTATCGGATTCAACAGGAAAGACAGCGAAAGTTCAAGGTCGTCCACTTAGATCGCTTGACTAAGTACTACTTCAGAGACGGTTTGCCAGTTCGGGACGAACAGGCTTAAAGAGGGGGCTGAGTTACGACATCACAGAACAATCTACGTGTTTGTCGAATGTGTCAGAAGAATCTCGGTCTAATGTGCGTGGCATACATGCTTGTCGACGCATTTGCTAGACGGTGCGAGAATTGGCGCGCCGATCTCACTGTGTCACGGCCGCAAGCAATTACGTCGTAGTTTAAAGGTAATACGTAGTATGCGGAATCGTCTAGATTTTCGGCAGCTATAAATACCTGTACTCAACAACGTTTCAGTTCAATATAGCTGCGTGATATTTACAGTGCGGTTCGAGATTTATTATCGAGGGATATTACTTTGCGCGTTCAAGTGGTTATTAGTTAAGTGTTGTGTTTTATAATCGGACGGTATATTGTAATACAATTGCATTTTAATATTAGTGACATTTATTTGCGTGTAAACAATTTTTATTTGATTTGTTATAAGTGACTGTGTTGTTAGTTACGAACTGTTTAACTGTGAAAATTAAAGCTGGTGATTAGTAACTTAATTGGTGTCTTGTATTTTGTTGTTTTCCACTGTACCTACGACGATCAAGTAGACCGTTGTAACAATATAATGATATTTTTCTGTAGATGATTATATTGCTTGCAGTTATAATATTCGTAAATTGTGTTATTCGTAAATTTAAAAAAATTTTCAAAGGAAATATGAGCTGAATATTTTCAAATTATTCAGCTACTCACGTGTCCTTAAGCAGAAATGAATTTCAATAACTATTCTTAAAGAGTCAGGATTATAGCTTATTCACGATCATGGGTTTGTAACTAAAATATTTTACAACTCACTGATAGGATTTCGTGTTTCTGAGTTATTGATTTATTGTGTGAAGTATTTCTGTAGTCTCCCGGGTTATAAGTTCAAATAGCGATTTCTCAGGTTCTTTGAAGCGTGAGGCAGATAACGTGTTTTCAAATTCTGTCAGTGATTGATGTAAGTTTCCTGTTTTATAGCCTATAACACGAAGTGCTTCGTATATCCTAATATGTGAAAAGCTAGTCATTTTATTAATACTCAAATTTTTCACGTGAGTGCTTAATATTGTTTTACTTTTAATTCAACCTTTTAATAGGCCTACTAAAATATAGTTGGTTTTATAAAACTTTATCTGGGTGTAAAATAATTTCTCATTGTATTTTATGTAACATCAGCTAATATAAAATAATTGACAACTGATAGAAGCCAGTTAATGACTTCTCATTTACGGACGGGGATACACATTATACAAAATTGCTATGAGCGCGCATGTGAGTATGAGCTACGGGCGCGTATGTTCACGTAACGAATCTACAAATTCTTATTCGTCTACTTTTAATGTTTACTGTGTTAAAATTTATTAAAAATGAAAATTTTCGGTGTTTAGTAGACCATTACACATGTGTCTGATTATTAATCTAAAGGTCGTGGATTTGACTCTGGCGTGATGATAAATATAACATTCGTTTTCCAGCTCCAAACCTCAATGTTATGCCTCTAGAGATTAGCACCCGTGATAACGTTTAGGTGTAATAAAGATGGATTGAAGCGTTGTCCTTGCCAAACTATGCATTACTGTATGCCGAACGATGTATATAATGCTGCCTACTGTCCCTAAGTCCTAAACACCTTGTATACTACAAAATAAAGCTATTATTGTTATAAATAAAATTTCATTACATTCTAGAAACTAATAAAACTACAGATATTGAACAAACTTGTTTGTTGTGGAGGCTTTTGAGGGGAATAATATGAGACTAATGGAACGATTGGAAGAAATCAGTTAAACAGTAGGTGAACAAAGGTTGAAACTGTCCTGTTAGGCAGTACAGTTAGTGGAAAATAAATAGTATATGGTTACTGCACATGTAATAGTAAAGCATATACTGCCCATGATATACCCGTCATTTTCGATTTACTGTATATTACAAATAAACATATTTTAACTTGTAGATTGTTAGACATATGTACTTAATTTGCACATTGTAAGAGGACAGTCTCAATTTCTGTTCATCGACTGTGTGTCTAAAGTTTCCGATCGTCCCCTTTAGTCATCCACTATTTACCTTCACCTTTTACCTCCAAACATGCTGTTGTTACGTACTCACTGTTCCCTCAGTTCAAATATAACATCTGAACCTGCCGTAGCTGGAGAACAAGTTAAGACTAACAAAATATTTGTAGAAATAAAATTTGTAACAAGTGTTTATTTATAAATTTTAATTACAAAGAAAAGGAAAAAAGCAAATAACAATAAAGTATTTGTTTTCCGTTGACGCTGTTATTCCTGCAACACAAACAAATACAAAGCCATTAATAACCAAATTTCAGTAAACAGGTTAGAATTAAAGAACGTAATGTAAGAGAATTTACATTAAACTCTGCGGACAATATTATATTAACCATTAAAGACAGAAGCAAATTTCAACAACTCCGAATCATGCATGTGTATATAAAGTAAATTAGTAAAAATAATATTAAAAAAACAACCTGTAGCATAAGTCTCAGAGGCGAATCCACAACACGTGGAAAAGCTAGTCATTTTATTAATACTCAAATTTTTCACGTGAGTGCTTAATATTGTTTTACTTTTAATTCAACCTTTTAATATCGATGTCTTAGACCTATTATAAAAACATATGAAAAAGTAAGGATAGCGTAAAGAAAGTAACGTAAAAAGATAAAAATAAATAAGCTTATAACAAAGAAATTACATAAAATGAATAAACTGTACTCTATAAACGGAAAAGCAATTTCCAGAAACATACGAGAACTAAACAGAAACATTCTAAACTCTCTCGTATGTTTAGAGTGTAGCCTTCTACCAAAGGAGACACAGGCAGTTAGTACATACAATATTTCTGTAGAAGATAACGTATATAGTAGTAGATTGTTTAACACTTGCTTAACTGAACTTGCTTTAAGCAATAATAACGTCAGTGTGATTTACTTCAAGACAGATTTGTTGTGTATTTATTTTACAGAAATACTCTGATATATTAGTAGGCCTATAACACTTAAGTACACTCCAAAATGACACCTACAGAGCCTCACAAACTAGAGTCATGACTATAGGCCTTCTTATTTTTCTTTTACAAGGTAATAGAAATTTTATTCTGAAATGCTTATTTAGCTTTTTGCATAATTTAACCTACACAGTCCTCGGTAATATTTCACATTAAACTATTAGCTTCATAAAGCAACAAATATTTTTGGGTAAAGCTTACTGTAATAATCCTTTATATAACGTATATACTGTACTGATATTTCTTTTTTAATTCTGTGTTATGTAATTAATTAATTTATTATTTAAGTATTGAGTTGTATTTAACATAAGATTAAGATATAACTAGCCTCACGTTGTGGATGCCATTTAATATACTGTTTCTTTTCTTACTAGTTATATTTGTTTCTGTTTGCAAAAGTAATTTCCCTTTATTTGGGCGATTAGTACGAGTTGTCTATGTTATTTTAGTATTTGAATAATTCTATGTGTTGTTTATGTTTATCATCTGCTCATGAAAAACTCTATCTCAGGGTAGACAACTACTCATTCGAATTATATTATTTAATACTGGGAATGATTGAGTATTTTCTTTAGTCAGTACAAAATAACGTTAGTTCATAAATTTTGAAGAAATAACAATGTAATAATATCTACCGTATAGATGTGAATAGTTTGAATTTTAGCTCTTCACAACTGCAATGGGTTCAATTGTCTCTGATGTTTATCATCTTAAATATAATGTTAGGCTATGTTGCTTGCTCCTTCTCTTGAATCTTTATCAATTAAATGTAGAATTATACTTTCTTTTTTGATTATCAAATTTAGATTTCTTTTAAATATCGATGTTTATTAGGTTGAATATAAAATTATACTCCTTGACAGGCTTCCTCTTTTTGATCTGCGTTCTATAAAATATATACTTAGACTTCTTTGAAATATTGATGTTTATTAAGTTGAATACAAATTTATACTTCTTTCAAAATTACATGTTTTCTTTCTTTTATCTGTATGTTATTAAATATAATATTAAACTTATTTACAGGTTTATTCTCTGATGTTTATTCTATTATATATAATTTCTGACTTATTTACAGGATCACTCTTTGATCTTTATCATATTGAATATAAATTTAAACTCCCTGTTTTTGATGTTTACAATATTAAATATAAATCTTGACTCAACAAGTTTTCTTTCATTCCAACACCAATCAATTATAACAATTTACATTTTGCCATATAGATACCTAACTATATTCGTCACATATTTTCATCATATTACTCTTAAAAACATATATAATTTGACTAACTATTATTAAATACTTTAATCTGACTTTTTACATTATTCATTCTAATTTGTATCTATTATGTTATAATCTTATTACCCTTTCATTTTATTTTAATGTTTATTTTAATTTTATTATAAAAATTGTCAACATATATTTTCTTAATGCTGTTCTGTATTACACAGTTCCAATACTGGAGTTAACCTCTATGTTGGTCATGACTAACTAATCAGTTTTTGTTTACAATTCTACCATATGTTTAAAATACTATTAAATTTATACATTTGATTTTTCTGAAATTATTATTTTATTCTTATGTACTGTGGTTTATTTTTACAGCAGTACAATATGTACGTATATATATATATATATATATATATCATTTTCCTACTTCTTAAAAAGTAGTAATTTGATTTTTTAAGCTAATTTGTCAAAATGTATATTTTTAAAAACGTTTACTATTTCTGAGTGAAAGCAACTTGTCTAAGAGATGGAAAGTGGTAACCCTAACAGAAGCGTCTTTGGTCCTCCTGGTAGGCGGTTGTTCAATAGGCCGGTAGCATGTTCATGTAAAACTTGATAATACTTGGATTACCCAAAGCAGCCTCTGAGTAAGGTCTGGAAAACGTTGCAGTTGGACTCTGGCTAAGGATAAGGATTTGATAAATGAATTGCGGAAAAATTAAAGTTAGCTACATGGAATGTTAGAGGGACTGGTGGCAAAGGATTGGAAAGAGCAAAAGTATTTGAAGAAAAAATTTTTTGTATAGCAGTATTAACGTCAACAAAAAATAATTAAAAAGGTTCTGCATATGCAGAGAATAATGCAAGGTTTTATAGTGGTGTGGACAAACGATTCTGGGCAAGTAAAGGCGTACCTGTATATAGAAAGGCGTGGATAAAAAGAGGGAAACGAAAGGATAAAGACTATGATTTTATGAGTGAAACAGTAATAACCCTAAAGCTTAAGTATGACAGAAGATGCATTATTATAATAGGTGTTTATGCTCTAAAAGAAGGGACAGAGGAAGAAACAACTTTATTCTATCAAGCGCTACAAAAAATAATTCACAAGTATTATAAGAACTATAGTGTAATATTTGTTGACGAATTAAATGCTAACATTGGGTGTAATCCCATTACGAAACTTATAGGGCCGCATGAAGAGCCAACATTAAACAGAAACGGTGAAAGACTGATGGAATCTGTGACATACAATAACCTAAAGATACACTAACTACTACATTTTTTTTTGGAAAAGGATATTCATAAATATACCTGGTTGACAAGAGGTTCTAGATCAATTAGGCTTGTAGGTTATATAATAGTTAATAAGAAGCTAGTATCACAGACCCTGGAGGGGGTATAATATTTTTCCAGATCATTTTCTTTTGACATCAAATATACAGTTACATAAGCAATAGAAAACAAAATAGTTATGGCCAGCAGCAACAAAATAACGAACTTTAAATAAATAAACTTTAAATTTTATGGATTGGAGGATGAAAGTACCAGAAATCTGTACCAGTACAGAATAAACCAGTACATTCCAGTAACACCTACGCGTGAAGACAAAGAGGTAGAATGGAGTAATACCAATAAAATAATAATACAAGCAGCTAAGGAAGCAGTAGGCTGCAAAAAAAAAGTATAGACAAAGGAGGGTTCTGAGAATTTGTCCAAAAGACATAGATACTGCGGTAAAGAGGAAAAATTATAGCTTTACAAGATATATATCACATCCAACAGTGAAGAGAAGAATACCAGAAAATAAGAAATGAAACAAAGAGAATATTAAATAAACTCATCAAATCTAATAGAAACGCTTCATACCCACTACAGAACATGATTTATATGGCAGTCAGACTATGGCATATAAAGTGAAGAAAACATTGAATAGGTCGAAAAGAGAAAAGATTGGTGTTAATATGATTGAGGAAAACAAATAAACAAACCATTACAGAAAGTTATATTTTGACAGCGCAATAGGAAATGATAGGGTATACATAAGTAAGCCCAGTGGAAAAGGTCTAAGTAAGACGTGAAAAGGTCATGTATCTGTACGCGTAACTGTTACATTACAAATACCGGTTGTTGCTTTTCAACCAGCATTTTAGTCATCCTCTCTGCTTCCAAATACTTACTAGCATACGGTACTGTTAGAGGTTACTTGGGGCGCGTATTTACAGTTTACCAAGTACGCCTTTATTTTGCATTTTGTAAAGGCGTCATAATGTTGCAATTGTCATTGCTGAAAATCGAATGTTGCCTTCCTACATTATAAACAAGATAAATATGTTTGCTAATAATTAATTTAATCATTACAATAATAGAAATTATTATATACAACAAATAAAATATTAATAATTTCTATTTATTACAATATTATAAATTGTTATATAATACTAAAGTAATTTACATGTTTTGGTATAATTTAAATACATGTAATTTATTAGATTATAATAATTTGTAATTTATGGTAATTAATAAATTATTTCAGGCAGGTCTTTCTTTAATTTGGTACAGAATAGTGTTAATTTATGTCAATTAATAAAAAGTAATGACCTAATATATTTATCTCTTAGAAACTAGTTTTATCTTGATAGTATCTTCCATTCTCTAGGTTTACTAATCCATAAAAAAACTTTTTCATCCTTCCAGTAGCCTATGTTTTAAAGAAAAACAAACTCATTTTTAAGTAAAATCAGGCTAAATCTGTCCAAAGTTACATATATTATTTTTTATAAGTACAGATAGTATACATAAAAGTTGGGTATTCCGTCGCCGTACTGTCATATTAGGCTATAAACCAAAGTAAAAATGATCCATTTATGTCTCTTAACAACATTAATGCGATTGGTTATGTCTTATATTTCAATAATTTATTTAAATGTAAAATTTATTGCGTTCATGGTTTTTACAGTTTATTTGTAGCCAAAATAATCTTAAAATTTGTGGAATAATAATTTTAAAATTTTTGGGGAAGATAACAATTGTCACATTACAAGAGATCAAAAATTACTATCCTGTAAAACTTTGAAAATATTCAAGACTCACAGTATTTACGAGCGAAGAATCCATAAACGCAGTGTATGATATATCTCTATCCTACTGTGTTATGTAACTTCTGAATGAAGTATGGTATATGTGAAGTATGCCGTGAAGTTAAATTATTTTAATCATTCACAATCATCTCTGATATCACAAAGCAAGGAGTTTTTCTATAGCCTATCAGCCAGTGTATAGGTTATAACACCTGTAATTTACCAACTTCATAAATATTATAATTTGTTACTATCATCTGTATTACATATCTGCATAACACATGAGAATAAATGTAATGCTAGCGGGGGTTTTCTGTCGCCTGTTAATAAATACAGTAATTAGTTCTTTATATTTGGTCCGTATCTGACACCGTAGCTTCGTCTCACTAGCTAGACATTTTCTGAATATCTCGTTTTGCTTATGGTAATCTGCACATACGCAGAAGCGAGTATTCTGTAGAAGTTT
Organism: Magicicada septendecula; assembly: GCA_034769895.1. Lineage (NCBI taxonomy): Eukaryota > Metazoa > Arthropoda > Insecta > Hemiptera > Cicadidae > Magicicada > Magicicada septendecula. Next base: position 590,326,860 of record CM068368.1, on the reverse strand, counting down.
AACTTATTAGTTGCCTAGGGGGTCCCGCGAGTAACCGGAACGAATATTTTAACTTTTCGGTAACCGTTACAGCTGTCCCACAAAAGTAATTGTTACAGAATACCAGTTAAATGAATAACGACCCACCTCAATGTAGAGGTTATTGTGATCACATATGTTAAAGCCCACATAAGATAAACTATATTAACTGATCGTATATATGTCCTCACTGAATGTACGGATCTTAAATCATACTTCATATTTTGAAATTGTATAACGTTGAAGACCGTATAATGTACAATATTAGAAGACGGCACTGCTTTGATACCTGCAATGAAAGGGCAAACTCTACACGTTTTCCAGTGTGGAAGGCCTTTTGTTCGGTCCCTTGTAACCGTTACGGCAATACGTGTTACCGAGTTGGTGATATTGTGTAGTTTAGCCAAGTTGATAAATAACTATAGTTAATCCTCTGGTGATTGTAGAGTTTAATTGTTACGTTAAATGTATTTCTAGTTAAAAATTCTTGTGAATGTTTCAAGACCAGTTTCCCTTCTAGCTTTTCAGTCGCAGTCAGCAAATATCTGTGCAGATATAAGATATTTTACCAGTGTCCAAAATGTTTTGTAACCAGGAAAATGCCTAAAGTATTTTCCTGTAGCTCCCTCGTTGCCAGGAACAACTCGAGTAACTGTAAAATTGCTTGAAAAAGTAGTGACACCAGAGTGTCTGATTACATGGAAACTAGTATCAGGAAAACGCTTGAATTAAGGTCTACGTAGCCATTAGCACTCACGAAGAAATTTGAAAAATAGAGCTTTAAAAAATAAAGGTAGACCGATACTAGAACTAAAGTTTCAAAGTAAGAAAGAATGATAGCTGATGCAACCAAGCGAAATGTGTGACGGAATTGGTAGTGCTGGAGGGAGGAGAAATTAAATAAAAGGCATAGGAAATGGTATGTATAACGTCGCATCTCTAAAGCTACATTCCTTTGAAGTGTGGCGACTTCAAGAGATCCAGAGTACCGCTGCTTCATTCGAAGACTTCAAGCGGCTTGTTCTCGTATCATTGTAAATACACACACGTTAATGTTTCTTTCAGAATTATATCAGGTTTCTTACATTTATTCGAAGAAGCAACTTGCTTAAACTAAAACTATGGTCCAGTTAAGAATATTATTTAAATATATATGGTAGATTAAAAATTATTTGTTAATTATATAAAAATATAGGCCTATATACAAACTAACAAGTGGACGTCCAGAAGATACGTATATTAAATAGATGTAAACAATATATTATTAACACAAAGAAAATTGGAGGGTTACTTTACAAATGCGCACACGTAACATATAAGCGCTTATGGTTTATAAAATAGAAAACTCCTTTAACTTCAAAAATCTCGTAACTTTAAAAAATACCTTAAAAAGTGAAAGGTTGACAATAGACGATACATTATCCCATGTACAATTAGAGTTAGGCCTAATGCGCATTAACAAATTAACAAACGCCTAACAAGTGGTAGGAAAATTGCGTTTTTTCATTGACACTTTGTAAATTTCGTTGTATCGACAGAGATATTCATGCAAAAATAAATTTTAATTTTTTTTTAATTATTTGTTGTTTTTTGACATAGTAACATATCAGGGAAGCAATAGAACATGAAAATCTAAGGTTTCGTTTCGATGCCTGCATATGGCTTATGCCAGGAAATTTGTTTCTAAGAATATTTCAAATTTATACTAAAATGTTCTGAAAATAATTATGTGCGATTCACTTAGTGTAGCGATTTCTGCACCTTTTTGTTTACAGGGCAACATTACAGCAAACAATTATATATAAAAATAGGTGTATTATATTACAAGATGCATTATTTTTCATCAGCTTTTCTGAGAGGGCCATGAATATTCATTGCCGTCTGAATTATTCATGTAGTGAAATTTTCTCTACGGTAACGTAAACAATCCTGTTACACTCATCTCATAAAAACTGTTTCCACTCGTCCTTGCTACCAAATTCCTGATGTTGTATCCTTTAATATTATTTTCTAGTTTTTTTCCAAAATGAAGTATATTTAAAACTAGCTGTCAACAGGTAAGTAACAACATCAATGAGTCGGTAGGATGTATACTTAATTTATATAATTAAATGAGAAAAATTCAGACAAATTATATTTCTGTACAGTTTCTTAACCAAAATTATAAATGTCTGTAATTCGATTTTCTTAATCAAAACCAAATTAAAAATTTCATTCACTTCAAATTTTTACGCTCAGTCGGCCGGCACAGATATGCAATAACCTCTGGAGGGCTCAAATTCCGCTCAATTATTACTTGATTAAAATCAAACCTAAGGAACCTCTAAACTTACAGGCATTTTTCATAATACGTTGGTTTTAATGTCGAAGTCAATTTACTTTAACACTATCAGGCCATATAACCTTTGTATATCCTTAAAAATGGAGCCGTTTTGTCTTCAGTTGTTCCAGTAGTATTGTCTACGACTTTACTAATGGAATGTTTCTGTAATGTCTAGTAGTCCCTCGATGGGAATCCTTTCTTGTTACAGCAACAGCGATTTCTCCTGTTCTTTAGACTAAGGTAAGAAACGAGGACAACCTGTTACAGAAGGAAGCATCCGCTAAATAAACTCCAGTTGGTTGTATTAAAGAGCAATACTGCAGTAAACCTTTACTTTTTCTAAGGATAGGTTACTGATCATAAAAAGATCATTATCTCGGTAAATTTTAACACCAAAAAATTTCGGACATATTTGTGGAATCGTAATAAATTCGCGGAATATTTAATATTATCCTGTACCAAATTCTAATGATGTTGTAAAACTATGACAAATTATCTCAGTGATAATAAAGTTAAATTTTGAGAAATATTTATTTTGATATAAACGGAACAGTTTTCAAACTGCAAGCAAGGCCCACAAACCAGAAACAAGGGGAAAATGAGACAGTAACGTGGGACTGCCATTACTGATAATTGCCTTAGACATTACTGGACATTTCCAAGTTACCGACGATGGAAAACGGTACATCATATATAACCCTGTAAGGTGACTATTCTATTAATTGAGTGGAAGCTTATGCAATTCCAAATCAGGAGGTTACCACTGTGGCTCAGGCGTTAGTTCACAACTTCTATTGGCGTTATGGAGTCCCTATGGTAATCCATTCTGGTCAAGGGGGGAATTTTGAGTCAGGAGTGTTTAAAGAATTATGCCGTCTACTCGGAATTCGAAAGACCAGGAAAACGCTTCTCCATCCTCATTCTGTCAGAACAGCTGGGAGGTCCATAGGACACATGAATAGCATCTGTCAGTGGTTACTGATGAGAACCAAACAGACTGAGATCAGCGTATACCACTATATTCTTAATGGTGTATAGGTCATCAGTACACGATACAACCGGTATGACTACAGAAAAATTGGTGTTTGTGTGGGACAATCATTTTCCTGGAACCTGATGTCCCGATTACCAGAGACTGAGTTTCAAGAGCCGCAGAAGTATTCCTCGCAATTAGAAAAGCAATTTCGAGAAATCATTGGCTTGATAACAGAACGGCTGAAAATAGATAGTTATAAAATGAAAACTCGGTATGACTTTTGCAAAAATAGTGTGCGTTGCGAAGAAAGAGATCAGGTTTGGTTGTACAACACAAAGCGAAGACGTGGTCGCTCACCGAAACTTCATATAAACTGGGAAAGGCCTTATACTGTAAATAATAGAATCAACAATGTTGTTTATTGGATATAAACAAAAGGTGAGCGCAAATTCAAGGTCGTCTAACTGGAGCATTAGCCAGGTCTAGTATTACTGCAGAGACGGTTTGCCAGTTCGGAACGAACAGGCTCAAGAAGGGGGCGATGCTATAAAAACTATATAATGCTCTGAAATTTGTTAGAGTGTCATTCTACATGTTTCTCAACTATCCCAGCGTGCATTGTCTGTGCTAAGGGCGTGCACGTATATAGCCTCCAGACTGTTCGAGCACTTGTAACTACACAAATTATGTCGGCATAGTCTAGATCCTCTGCAGGATCTGTATAAGCATCAACGACCGGGTTAGGAATCAGTTACAACTGGCGATATTATAGAGTGCGGATCAAGTGACTGTGATTAGTGGAAAGTGATTATTGTGTAGTTACTGTAATAAGAGGACGATATTATTCCATATGGATAAATTTATATTGCATTATTGTTGAGAGAACTTTTGTTGATTTCAAATTGTCGTTTGTGACTAATTAAAGTTGGCAATATGTGACTTCCGCGGTGTCGTTATTTTGTTTACACTGTACAATACGATGATCGTAAGATGTAACAAATACGATGAAAAACATATATGGTACTCTATATGCTCACCTAAGTAAAATATAACTAACATTACATATTATTTAATATTTTTCCTTCATAATTTTGAATATTATTGTTTGTTTGTGGTTCCGTCGACATTGTTCATAAATAATCAAATAAATGACACACTTGTTTTATATATGCTGTTGTCATTCTATGTTTGTATTATTAAATACATTGTATAGGTAACAATTTACAATTGTACAAATAAATTTACACATTTAATATGATGATATCCGTTATTTTTTTAGTTGACTGGGAAATATAAGCCTCATTAATCACGTACACGTTTGCCTACTAAAGTAGGAATTTATAACATGCACTCAGATATCGTATGTGATGAAAATTATACAACACATTTCAAAGTGTGTGCATTTATCACTGTGTATTTTGTCGATGGTGTTTCATTGTACCCGAAAAGGTACAGTTCACTAGTAACAGCGCGAGCATGTGTAGACTTTTGATGCAGATTTTTTACTAAGTCCATTGTATTTCTGTTGTAGTTTTCTAAAAAGACTAATACTGCTTATTTACATGGTCACAGCACCGACGACGCATCTATCAATCGTCTGATTTATGAATTACTATAGGCTACACCTACCGTGATTCTAACGGGTAACGGGGAATCGGGGATAACCGGAGAGAGAACCTGAGATATGGATACCAATCCAAGAGATGCAGCATGGGTGCAAATTACTCACTTAGTTCCGGGAGGTATTGGCGAAAAATAGCAATATGCGACCCGCCCCAAGGCCCGTAATGAGTACTCTTACATACTTTAACGAATGCAAATCTATCTGGTTCCAATAGTCGCGATAAATAAAACTCGAATAAACTGTACTAAAGTGGTTACGGTTAAAACGCTTGTAGTTGGATCTTGTGCCATGCTATCGGTTCACCGCTCGTCGGTGTCAACTGGCATACCTGTGGGACGTCTGCTGGTGACAGTACGGGATGTTGATGACGCGTATAGGTTTACCCCCGCAACACGCTGGAGTATCCCGGTTCTGTTCACTAAGAGTCGAAGTGAACGATCAAGTTTATTTTGAACGACTTGGGTCCTAGAGGATTATGGTTGCAAAGCTGTAACTTAAAGGAAATGACTGAAGAGCACAAGCAGGAGTAAAACTTACACTCAAATTGACTCAACATGGGAAATCTCACTATGCTCTGATGTCGGAAAAACTGACAGGTTGAAAATTCTTTCTCGATTCAGTAGACGGTGGTGCATCGCCTTTTTTTTATGGACCAATTTATATGGTTAACTCTAGTTACGAATGCAACCGTAGTCTACTAAAAGGTGATTTCTAGTAACCAAAATATTAGTACCGACAAAATAAACATCTTCTTAGAGGGACAGATAGTTTTCAGCCATGCAAAATTGAGCGATAAAAGGTCTCTGACACCCTTAGGAGTCTTGATACGGACACGCACTACACTGAAGGAATCGGCGCGTTACTTGGGCAACACATTGGACATTTGTCGTTGTAGGGTTCGAGTTGTAAGTCTAATCGTCTTCCAAGGGTCCACTTATTATATTCAAAGTTTTGTCCACCGGAACACTTGGAAAAGTCACCATCAAATCAGAATCAATTAAATTCAATAAAAGTTTACCTATTCTAACAGAGTGAGCACAATTTTTAACTAAATTGTCTAAATTCCCATGCAGAGGATTCACGATAGGTAACCAATATTTGGGTAAATAATAGACACCTTGTCTAATGGTTACAATAACCCTAAAGGTTACGTCGTTTTATGAACTTTCGGTAACCCATATATGTGTGTAAAGATACTGAATAATAAGGTGTAAGCTTTTATCTAATCTGACCCGAATGTTTATTCTTATATTCAAACACATTTTATACACAGTACGTTCTATATTAGTAGTTGGTTTGTTAGACAAAGATTCCATTGCATTAGAATTTAAAATCGTTCGAAACGTTTTGATCGTAGTCTTGATGATTCACTAAACAAAACAACCTTTCCTTCTTCGCTTTCCTTATTACAAGCTCTTGTAAGGGTATGGGTAAAAGTAAGTGTGTATGGGTACGCGTATACTGCAGGCATGTATTCGGATTCCGACAATGAGCACCGTCCGGCGCGAGCCGAAGCGACAGATAGTCACTTGTGTTTAGATGGGAGCGTGTATAGTGTCACCGGTACACGCACGCATGTAGTCTGACTCATATAGTTTACAGGAGTGAAATTATTCTGGTTTCTGAAACCAGCGCCGAGTTGGAGAGTCCTGCACGTGTGTTATTCGTTTAAGTTAGGTTTCTTATTGTACTCATGGATACCGAAACACCGATATCAAAAGTTTTCTGAAATTTTCGGCAAGAGACTCGATTAATATTCCAACCGAGTCGTTGTAGATGCCTGTTGGTAAGATATATAAAAAGAAACAGGTGTCTCAGGTAAGCTGATAGAGTGGACACCACTTCTCCCTTGTTCCACTTTTAAGTTAAACATTTTGAAGCTATGAGTAAACACATATAGTAGCTTCTTAATTGCTTAACTTCATGACTGTGACTAAATCTATACTGTTTCGGCACCTTTAATCTGCCTTCACTATACGACATTACCTGTGCGCTTGTCGGCGTCGGTTATCGAAATCTGACAACCTGCCTGAACGCTACGCGTACGCTAATGGTCTTAAAGCATTTACCTCTGCCTTGACTAATTTAGATTTAATAAAAAATTGTATGTCTATACCAGATCTTATTCGGCATCCGTGGTCACATCTCTCTTCTTCCGATACCTTTTGGGTGCTCAATTCATAAAATTAAATCAAGCACAGGGAACTTCTTATCCGCAAGCACAAACGTATTTAAAGCTCGAGTCATTTGAGTTGTAGCCAGAAGAAATAACAATGAAATTTTTGTTATTGTGATAGGGTAAATAACGACTATTAGTGATTGCCATCATGTGATTTACGGCTCTTTGAATAAGAATTTATTAAGATTTTTTCATAGAAACCACTTTTACCAAGTTCATAGAGAAGCAACATCCAAAACATTCAGACTTTACTTTAATATAAATTGTGGTAACTTATACCTCATATTCTGAATGCTTTTGTAACCCCTAATCTAAAGCTGAAACAATTTATTGTTAGAAATAATCATATATACTTATATAAGCACGCACGCGCACACACACACACACACACACACACACACACACACACACACACGCACAAAAACTTTCAAACTAACAAACTACACACTAAAAACACTTATCTACTAGAACAGAATATAAATTTTGAGCAGGTTAGTTACTGTTAACATTTACACACATTTGCAATTGTGTGTAAACGTAAAATTCCTGTTTTTTGTATACAATTATAATTTGGATTAAACCTTATAGTAACTTCTTTGCCCCTGATGTTTTTTAAGAGCATACAACTTAAGTTACAACAAATCTTTGTTAGTCTCTCAGTTGAATATTCCCGTGTGACTGGTCAAGCGTCTTTAAATTGAATTGAAACAGTGGGGTCATCACAGCTCTTCTGGCATTATTCAGTAAACACGATTTCTTTTACGATTAGGTTTTACTATAAGTTTGTTGTTAAAACTTGTGACAGTCATAAAACAAACACGTTGCCACATATTCCATAATAGATAAGGCGGAATTTTAAAATTAAACTTTATTGTTTCCTTACAAAATGTTTACTGTTGCTGCCAACTTCAGCTACCGATTTTAGTCTGCGGTTACTGAACTCTTTATGTAAATTAACAATATAATTTTATATAACATGACAAAATGTGACTTCGAGAACAGCATTTACATATGTAATTTTGTTGTTGATTCTGCATTAACGGAGATATCTTGCAGTGAAAATTATTAATATTTGAGCAACGGGAACTGAATTAATTGTTGCACGATAGTATTTATTGATTAAAACGTCGAAGAAAATTTGCTGTCGTGTTAAAATATGTTTAATATTAAAATTTCGGCAATAAGCGCTGCAACCATCTTTACACAATGGAGCTGGAAACATATATGCCAAACATAGGAAACAAAATGTTGTTTAAGTGTTGGTTTAAAGTGTTTCTGACAAACACAATTTATTCCCCGCCCTGAACACAGATGAAGGAAGTGTTACCGAATCATTGCCGATAGAACATTTTACTAACAGTAAATAGACCACGGCCAGTAAGACTGAGAGTCATAAATAAAAATATGATGAAACGGGCAGTGAAATTTTAAAGCCCTTGCATTCTAATGTGAAGGAAACGAAGACTCGTACCCTAGGAGAAAAATATATGTTTATACATTATATATAAGCTAAGAACAAGTATATGCCTACGTGTTTTTAACTTCCTAAACTTTTCAATCATACATCTTCTCGTTATCTGTTTAATTTTTATTGACATTATAAACAAAGATAAATATTGTTAACGAGTACAGTTATTGAAGTAATGTTAATGAAATATGTGCTTTAAGTTCAGAGAGCCCTGTTTTTAATTAAATTATTTTACCTTAATCCGTCACTGTGACCGCTTGGTTTCTGTCTTCTTACGCGTTTCGGATTAAACTTAATCCATCATCAGAGTAAAAAATCCGTCAGTTATGACTTCGTTAAAACATTAAAAGGAGACACTAAAGTACATCTATGTATATATTATACAAACACAGCGACGTACGCGGATGTGAGTGCCCACTCGACACCGATTGAAGACGTACTGCCCAGTACGTCTTCAACCGGTGTCGAGTGAGCACTCACATCCGCTACGTCGCTGTGTTTGTATAATACAGTATATACATAGATGTACTTTAGTGTCTCCTTTTAATGTTTTAACGAAGTCATAACTGACGGATTTTTTACTCTGATGATGGATTAAGTTTAATCCGAAACGCGTAAGAAGATAGAAACCAAGCGGTCACAGTGACGGATTAAGGTAAAATAATTTAATTATAATAATTGTGACGCGGATACCAGTACAATGACTTTAAAACTGTTTTTAATCCTTCCAAGTTTGATTATTGTTTTTATTTTTTTATAAATTATGTGATAATTATTGTATGATTTCCAAAACAACTTCTGTAAAATAATTTTTTTTTGGGATGTTTAAGAAATTAAAGCTGACGTAAGATTAGCCTCACAAAATAAGATAATATTAGCTCTGGTAATAAGATACTAAAGTTAATAGATATTTCTATTACTGACCAAAAAAGAGAATCCTGTGATATTCTAAGTTAAGTGAATTTTATTTTTCTAAATCATCTACGATCTATCGTGTACCGCCCAAAACCTCTACCAATAGTATATACTTATTAATTGTGTACAAACTATGCAGATAGGCCTTCTGTTATATTGTTCAGACGTCGTATAAAACCACATTGTTTTACATTGTCTGTTGCTTTACAACTTAAACGCAACGACCATAACATGAACTAATTTTGTAAAAACCTGTTTGAAAATCTTTCATTACCTATTTGCCTATAATAATATTACATTAAGAAGAGTCGTTACTTACTTTTCGATTATATTCGTTACACTTACACTTTTACCACAAACTAACTCTTCCTTTTAACATACGATCAAAAATATAATTATACATACTTCTGACCGATGTTTTGACGTTCATTTCAGTTGTTTAGAATCTTTACTTTTGCGATATACAGGTAACTACTATATATCCTAAACTATTTCAAAGAAAATAAAAATATTAATGATCAGTATGGCTTTAAATACTATTGTATAAATTATTCACATCCAAATCCTATCCCTATAAACCTCTGAGTTGCGATGAGAACCCACCTATTTCTGGGTTACGCCAAAAGAAGAAATATTACTGAAATTACTGAAAGCCGAGCTTGCAAACCTTGACCAGACCGTGCAGACGTAACCTACGATGCCCCTGTATGTGTGTCTGTGCGTGAGTGCGTTTGCGCACGCGTATGTAAGCTACCGCGCTTGCATGTACATATGTATGCGTGCGCGCTTTTATGTGTTAAATTAACTGCTCGTTAACTTTTAATTACGGCTTTTTACGGCTAAATTAATTTTAGAGTGTTATAGGTCTAACACAACGGGGCTTGTGCTCAATAACCGGTGGAACGAAGTCCCTAGACAATACGCAATATCTACACATCTGAAAAATAGCGGGAGCTTGGTAGCTACCAGATTTGTTCAAGAAAGGCCATCCTAGATTACAGTGGACACAGGCGCAACAGTTTCCATTCTGCGCCCCGATGTGGTGAAAAATCTCAAACCAATCTTGCAAGCTCTTGCAACTTGCAAACAGCTACTCGACAGTCTGTAAAAGTGTTTAGAAAATTGGAGATACACCTACGCCTTGGTCGACTTGAGTTTTAAGGTCAAGTACTTGTTACAGACATTTTGGATAAAGCAATTCTTGGTGTGGACATTATGAACGCGTATAGTTTTATAGTCGACTTCAGAAACAATGCCGTGAGGAGCGGAGAAGAAAAGGTAATGCTCTCCACAATAAATACATCAGATAAATCTATGGACGTGATGAACCAAGTGGCCGTAACTGTTCCGCCAAACCCTGGAAAGATCATCATGGGTAGAACCGAAGTAGATACTAAGATCAACCAGTGTTCTGTTTTCGAACCCAGGGTAGTCAGCACAAAGGATATACTAATTGTCAGAAGTTTAGAAAACCTGGCGGAACAGGAAATGTACCTATTAGAGTGGCGACTATTTTGGTTAAAGCTGTCACATTACAAAGCAATACACTCCCAGGTAAAATGACTTCTGTGGCCTGGGTAGCCGGGATGACGCAGCGAAGATCCAGTACTACGGACACTTCCAAATTATCAGAGGAACTTCAGGAATTTTTGAACAGAACGTCTAACGACCTCTCAAGTGTTGAGATAAATTAACTCAGACGGATTTTACATAAATTTAAAGATTCTTTTTCAGTTTGGTGCCAGTCATAGGAAAAACCTCTCTTGTATAATATAACATCAATACCGGAGATACAACACCGATACGCCAAATTCCACGAATACCACAATTAGCTAAGAAATAAAAAATGTCACGGTTAGTGTAGGACATGTTGACTGAAGGAATATTGTAGCCTTCATCAAGTGCTTGGTCTTTTCCGATAGTGCTGGTAGCGAAGAAGGACGGTGGATTAAGTTTCTGCGTAGACTACCGGAGGTTGAACGACGTGACAAAGACAGATTGCGATCCACAGTCGCGCGTTGACGATACACTCAACATGCTGTCTGGAGCTCATAACGTTTTCTACATTGGACCTGAAAAGTGGCTACTGGAAAATGGGTCTTCATCAAAAAGGCGAAGAAAAGACAGATTTATCGACTCCAAATAACCTATTCCAATTAATTATCCTGCTATTTGCACTCTGTAATGCACCGGAAACATTTGAAAGATCGATGAATCTGGTCCTCCGAGGTCTGACATGAAAAACTTGCCTTGTTTATTTACACAATGTCATAATCATCGGAACGACGTTCAAAGACTATTTGGAAAACCTTAAGGAGGTTCTAACTAGAACTCACAGTGCACAACTGAAGCTGAGCCCGAAGAAGTGTTCTCTATTCCAGAAAAAGTACAAACGTACAGTATTTGGGCCATCTAGTTTCGGCAGCGGGTGTTAGTATGGATCCCACTAAAGTAGACAACGTAAGAAACTGACCAGTTCTGAAGAGTAAACACGAAGTTTGGATATTTCTGAGGTTATGCTCATGTTACAGACGTTTTGTGAAAGGCTTCGCTACTATTACTAAACCACTACATGAGCTAACGTAAAATAAACGAAACTTCCAGTAGTCGAAAGAGTGTGACCAAGCATTCAGGAGTTTGAAAATTGCTTTATGTTTGCAGCCTAATTCTAGCTTTCCCAGTTACCAAGGCAAGTACATTGTAGACACAAATGCAAGCAATACCGATCTAGGAGCAGTTCTTTCTCAAGTGAAAAACGGTGAAGAAAGAGTAACAACGTATTACAGCAAAAGGTTTTCTAAATCAGAGAGAAATTATTGTGTTACAAGGAGAGAGTTGCTGGAAATCTGCTGAGCTTTGGAGCACTTCCATAAATACATCTATGGGAGAGAGTTTTTACTACTCACAGTTACTACGTTTGCATTGCTTTTGGGATTTAAAAATCCGGAAGGGCAGTTGGCAAGGTGGCTCGAACGTCTGCAAGAGTACACCTTCAAAGTACAACATCGGCGGGGGTCCCTGCATGGCAATGCTGATGGCCTACCTGAAAGACCGTGATCGGTAAACTGTCGACATTGCCACAAAAAGGAAGACGAGAACGCAAGCAAACACGTTCATGCCATCACGATAGACTTCCTAGTAGACGGTTAGACGACACAAGATTATCGACAAGAACAGATGACTGATGAAGACACTGGACTAATTTTGGCAACAAAAGAAGAAGCCGCCCGGATTGGCAAGATGTCTGCCATGATTTCAAAGTGCTGAAGGGCTACTGGTCACAATGAGAGTCTCTTACCTTGGATAACGGATTGCTGAAAAGGGCTTGAAAGGTGCAGGTAGTCTGTTTTGAAGGATATACATGATGGGACGTCTGGGTGACATCTTGGCGTTAATAAAACCCTTGACAAAATACGGAAGCGATTCCATTGGTTTCGTCTTCTCCACGATGTAGAGGAAAGGTGTCGGACATGTGAAATATGTGCTGCAAGCAAGACCAACCAGAAACAGGGGGAAAATGAGACAGTATAACTTTGGGTTGCCATTCGAGAGAATTGTCATAGATATTGTGGGACATTTCTCAGTTACCGACGATGGGAACCGGTGCACCATGGTTCTAGGTGACTATTTTACTAAGTGGGTGGAAACTTACGCAATTACAAATCAGGAGGTTACCACTGTGGCAATGGCGTTATGGTAACTTTATTTGGCATTTTGGAGTTGCCGTTAACTTCTTTGCCGTTATGGAGTCCTTATGGAAATCTATACGTATTAAGGGAAAAAGTTCGAGTCAGGAGTGACTACTCGAAATTATGCCGTCTACTCGGAATGCAAAAGACCAGAACACGCCTCTCCATCCTCAGTAGGACGGAATGGTTAAGAGGTTTAATAGGACACTTGAGCAGCATCTCTCAAAGGTTATTGACAAGATCCAAACAGACTAGCACCAACGATACTACTATATTTCATGGCGTAGAGGCCATCATTACACGATACAACCGGCGTGACTTTAGCAAAATTGGTATTTGTCTTCCAGGAGACTTGATGTTTGGATCACCTGAGACTCAGTACCAAGAGCCTCAGAACTATTCCTCTGAATTAGAAAATTAGAGGCGAGAGATGAACCAATTGATAAGAGGACGGCTGAAGATAGCTAGTGATAAATTAGAAAATCGGTATGACATTCGCAGCAATTGTGTGGAGTTCCAAGGAGGAGATCAGATTTGGTTGTACATCCCAATGTGCCATCGTGGTCTCTCACTTAAAGTTCAGACTAACTGGGAACGCCCTTAGACTGTGAAAAAGGGAATCAACGATGTTGTCTATTGAATTCAACGGGAAGGACAGCGAAAATTCAAGGTTGTCCACCTAGATCGCCTGGCCAAGTATTACTTCAGAGGCGATGCTAGTTCCGGATGAAGAGGCTTTATGAGGGGACAGTGTTACGCAATTACAGAACGTTTTCGTACAATGGAGGGCGTTGGTCTACGCATTTTTCACCTAGACTAGCAGGTGCGTGTTTCTGTCAAGGCTGCACTGAAGTATCCTTTAGAGTTTTCGAGTGCTTGTTAAGGACGCATATTATAGAACCCTACAGGTTATAAATACGTAACTTCTGCCGCTTAGCTTTAGTTTACGTCGGGCAATTTACTCAGTGGATCTCAAATGGTTTTTAGTGAAAAGTTATTATTGTACCGGACTCTAGTGGTTGACATTATTATTGCGTATGGACAAATGTAAATTGGATTATTGTACAAGTTGAATACGAATTGTTATTAATTAAAGCTGGTTATTAGTGATTTCATTGGTGCCTGTGTTGTACCATACGACAAACAGTGAGACCGCAATAACACTATTAATAGTCAAACCAACAATAAACTTGTAGAAACATTGTGTACTATTGTTATCTTATATAAGACAACATTTCCGTTAAAACTCTCTTTACCTTAATTTTATGTCTGTGACATATGATGAACAACGGACAAGTAACAATGTTCTTTCTTAACAAAGAGGTTTGAGAACGGTTATGACTACAATACCGAGCATGGACCTTTCCCATCAAAGGTCATCGATCTGATCTGCGACACCATGCTTACAGATTGGATTTCTCAGCCATAATGACAGAATACCAAACATTCTCTTCACCTTCTCCGGAAATAATTGTTTTCCCGACCGATAAGAGACACAGTTGTTAACCAGTGAGTTTACTAATTTGTGGGATGGATTGAGTGGACTGGCTTCCGGCGCAGGTACTTCAGCCCAATCGACCATCTGCTTAATAGTTCGTCCTGATAGCGTAAGAAGGAAGCATAAAACAAGGTGGCGTTATATTCTAAGCTCACCTCTATGAGAGAGAATTCCTCTTACTGGATAAGGATCTCAAAAGTTTCCTTAATAGACTTCGAGCAAAACTTTAATTGTGATACCGGTTTAGAGTAAAACTAATATTCTCGAAACAATAAATTTGTAGATTCTTGTTGAAACCTCTAAATAGTAATGGACAAGAATTACAATAAAGGTTTGAAAAAATTTAAAGCATATATTTTCATGTGTTTCATTTTTGTGATTTTAGTAAATTAAATATGAATTTTAATAACAACAATTGTAACTCACAGTTTTCATTTTGAAACAGTACTGCTGGAGTGTTAAAGTAATTTGTGTGAACTGTCATACATTTGTTTGTCATCAGTTTTTCATAATTAGATACATTCGAAAATATTACACAGTGAATTATCAGACCCATGATAATTCACGACAATTTACTAAAAGGACACTCACGATGTTTCATCACTAACGTTACCTCTGTCATGTGATGTCCTAGCATCACTCCCAACTCCACACTCCTGGAAGTAATAATATTTTTTTTCCTATTGTCTAGATTGATGAGGAAATCAATAATATTGAAGAAAAGTGGACAAACATGAAAGAAGCTGTTATAGAGGCGGCTAGAGAGATAGTGGGTGTGAAAAGGAGAAAACAGTCCGAATGGTTTGATGACGAGTGCAGAGAAGCTATACAAAAAAAGAATGAATACAGAAGGAAAATGTTGGAGAGAAACACTAGACAGAATAGTGACCGATATAGAGCTATCAGACGCGAGGCAAACCATTTATGTAAGAAGAAAAAAAGAGAATACACGAAGGAGAAGGTGCGCAAAATAGATGAATTATCAGAACAGAAGAAAACAAAAAACCTGTATAATGAGGTAAGAAGTATAAACAGAAGTTACCAACCAAAGCTAAATATCTGCAAAGACAAAGATGGAAAACTAATAGCAGAAGACAGGCTGATCCTCAACAGATGGGCTGAATATTTTGAAGAAATATTAAATAAGCCTGACACAATGGAGACTGTAGAAGAGAATGTAAGAATAGGCCCAGAACCATATGTAGAAATTCCCTCAGTTGAGGAAGTGAGAAGAGCAATTAATCGACTAAAGAACGGGAAAGCGCCTGGCGAAGATCAGCTTAGCTCTGAACTGATCAAAAAAGGCGGCGGAGCACTAACTGCACAAATTCATGATATAGTATGTAGTGTATGGGAGGAAGAGACAATGCCAAATGACTGGAAGACTGGAGTAATATGCCCAGTTTTTAAAAAAGGAGATAAAACTGTATGCAGCAATTATAGGGGCATAACACTGCTAAGCTGTGTCTATAAGATATTGTCCATGATTCTCCTTGATAGGCTAAATGTATATGCAGAAGAAATCCTAAGTGAACATCAAAGTGGATTTAGAGCCGACCGGAGCACAGTCGATCAAATTTTCGTCATGAGGCAGTCACTCGAAAGATGTTTCGAATATGGTATTGACATCCATATACTGTTTATAGATTTCAGACAAGCCTTCGATTGTGTAAATCGAATAATGTTGCGAATAGCATTGGAAGAATTGGGAATACCTCAAAAGATTGTCAGATTGGTACTGCTCAGTCTGAACGATTTCAAGGGAAAAGTAGTTCTGGGAAGAAACAAAAGCCGAGATTTTACGGTTGGTACTGGAGTAAAGCAGGGTGATGCAATATCTGCGACCCTCTTTAACTTGGCACTACATTATGCTATAAACAAGATAGACTTCAGAGGACACATCTTCAAAAGGACGAGGCAACTAGGAGCATATGCGGATGATATTGTGCTGGTAGCCAGGAACAAAAATGTATTAAAAGATACCTCTATTGAAATGGAGAGGGAAGTAAGCAAAATTGGTTTGGAAGTCAATGAGGCTAAAACAAAATACATGAAAGTGTCTGCGAAGGAAAATAGAGAACTGCTAGACCTTCACACAGGCCATTACTGTTTCCAAGGAGTTACAGAATTTAAGTACCTAGGTGTTATTCTGAATAACGAAAACCGAGTGAGCAGCGAAATAGTAAATAGAATCATAACCGGCAATAGAGCCTACTATGCAAACCAATCATTACTGAAATCAGAGCTTCTAACTCCAAGAACTAAATTGATGTTATATAAAACATTGATCAGACCTGTTGTTACTTATGCATCCGAGACATAGACTCTCGTAAATAAGGATATAAGCGCTCTAAGAATTTTTGAAAGAAGCATTTTCAGACAGATATTTGGACCGGTGAAGGAAGGGAATATGTATAGGATCCGAAACAACGGTGAAATTAATGAGTTGATTGGTGGACAAGACCTGGTGAGGGACATAAAATCAGCTAGAATTAGATGGCTGGGACACGTATCCCGTATGAGTGTTACGAGGATGCCCAAAACTATATTAAGTGGAACGATACTGGGCAAAAGAAGAAGAGGCAGGCCTCGAAGAAGATGGCAGCAGGATGTGGAAGAAGATCTGAGAAAGATGGGCATTAGGAACTGGAGACTGAAGGCAATGGACAGAGTTGAGTGGAGACGGGTCGTAGCGGAAGCCAAGGCTCACCATGGGCTGTAGTGCTGGAGAGTAGAGTAGTATTGTCTAGATTGTTTTCCCATCACAGATATTTAGTCTCAGCATTTTTAATAACTTTCGTAAAAATTAAGGTAATGTATTAAAGAAGCATATTTAATAAAATGATTAATCAATCACTTAAAAGTTACAGAAACGAGAAGTTGTTATATACATATTTTCGGATGGGTGCTTTAATTCTAAATAATATTATCTTGAAATGAGTGACTTTGATGCTGAAGAATTGAAATATATAAAATGAGACTAGGAAGACATTCTAAAATAGAAGCTAAGATGGGAGAAACTTGTATTGTTGCAGGAGAAGAATATATAAAGAGAAGAATAGAAAAGCATATACTACCATAAAAGAAAAAGAATAATATGTAAGGATGTCACTCTTGAAATATATGTATAATACATGTTTTAAAGTTTGTTATTATTAATGTACAAAACGTAAAGCATTTCTTAAAAACCAGTAAGTTTTATTTGTTTAAAAATAACATTTCAAATTTAATTTAAACAAAATGTACATAACTCTGATGTATTGTAAGAGTTTCAGCTTGGGACATCGGTTGCTCTGTGTAAGTCAGATATTTCCATGTGACTGACCGCGCGTACCTGAATTGAATTTAAACGAAACAATATCACCAACTTCCTCACACTTTCCCCACAAAAGACGAGACGTTTAACAATTTCTTTCACGATTTACCTTATTTAACGTGTACTGGACTTCTTTAACGTACCGTTTATTCTCAAATGTGCACATAAAAAATGTGTACTTTAGTTAAATTACAAGACGTCGTATTGTTGTAAGAATTACGTTTTTTCTTCGTACAATTTAAAATATATAAATTATATTTGTTTATTAACTTAAACAAAATTAGCCTTTACCTTTAATTAAAATACACTGCTTTTAAGAACACAAAAAAAAAAATAAAAGCAAATATAAATTATTGTAAAGTTTGATCACATCTAAAATTTGAATTTGAAAATGAACAGCTAACAGTATAAAGTTAATACAAACTTGAAAAGACTTTAAAATTAGTTATAACTACTTTAATAAATTGGAAACCACTAAATGTTAGCTTATGTTTTCAAGCTTGTACGACAAAATTAATTCTGAATATTTAAAGTGTGTAACAGTACACGTTGTTACACGACTTAATTTTATAATGTTATTCTAGCCACATTTGTCACAACGACAGAACTTTATTATTATAAACTTGTTACTTTATTTCCTACTTTTGCAAAAGCATTTTTCTTAAAGATAAGTTGAAGATGTAAACAAACTATCATAAGTCTTCACATAAAGAAATGATACATACGCACACACACACTCACATCACCAACACGTTCACCCAAATATTTAATTGTCTCGTTATGTTTGATATTTCTATTGTATTTCATACACAGGTCCTGAAGATGACAATAAATATTGTCGAAACGTCGACGCGAAATAACTAAAAGTTGTATTATTGACCGATCCTCACTAACCATCCACTAAAACATTTATTGAAAGAAGATTATTACATACTGTAATTATAATACATGCTAATTTAAGATAAGTGTCAAACACTTCAAGAATTTTCAAATTTAATTATAAATAAAAAGGAAACCTTAATGTTTTAAATTAAATCGTAGTCGTAATTATTGTATTCCACGATACTCACTTTTTTCTACAAATTTAAACATTACATATGACATAATGTTTGAACGTAATTTCAATAATATCTAATTACAAGGCTTGGTTGCGTGTATAAATCTACCTATAGGTACTAGCAATACGTTCAACACACGAACATGCAGGCACCAGAGCGTTACGTTGTAATATATTTCGTTTGTATTGCAACAGTAAACAATTCAAAATTTCAATATCCCTTTCAAATTTCCGTGGCATACTAGAGAAAAGTTTTGCATTCTTGTTATACTTTTTATGTAGAAATTAGAATCATAGCTGGAATTTTTACGTACCTGAGACAAAAAAATTGAAGTGGGACATACGTGCACCACTAAACACGGTAGTACCTAAAACTGTTATATAAGTTTCAAAATATAAATTGTAAAAACACGCGTCTTTTCAAGTTTTTATTACTTGTAGAAAATATGTTGATGAATTTAAGTAATTCAAAAAATTAAATAATACTGCAAATCAACGTCGCTACTTGTACATGTTCGTAGACTACCCATTCACAGAAAACACACTAGATTGAAAGGTTTCACTAACACTCAGCTTATCAGTCACAGAGTTACATTTTACAAAAAGCAAAAAATACAAAATATAACTCTAAATTATAAGAAAGTATAACATGACGTTAGCCTCATTTATTTAACCATACAAAGCAAACAATTTATTACACTCAAATAACTACTCCACATATTGTTTTACACTAAATCATTATATTGTTTGAAACACTGTGAAAGACAGTAAACACGAGATGGCAGAGAGTGGAACTTTGCATGTCTACCCACGATTTTTGTGTTTTTCTGTTTTCCTTTTGAGCCACATAATATACATCTCCTTCCTGTCTCTGATGGCTTTGGTATATGACTACCTACGCCTTTCCAGTCGGACTTAATTCAAGGCACCAAAATGGCCAGGTTTCACCAACAAATTTTGGTTTCACTCCCCTTCCCTTTTCTTTCTTTATGAAAAGCCAGGAATCAACCGCCTAGCAAGCATTCGCCTGAAGTTTAGCGGGTTTTCTGTGTGTGTTGTAATTTGTATACTTGAAAAATCTTTACTGTGGATAAATCTACAAGAACATAAAAAATCTGGTGCCGTCATTCGCTTGACTATCATTACAATTTATAACGGTATTGAAGTTGGTCAAATCTGTCAACACCACCCATTTACAGTATATTATTTTAAGCAACTTTTGGACAAAACACCATTTCCTTTGCCCCATATTTCTGTTTACTTTTAACAAAAATGACATCTTTTGCGTTATGGATTGTTGACAGTAAGCTAACATCTTTATAGTCCCTCCATGTAACAGCAGCAACTTCTGACTTCGTTTGAACAGAAAATTCTCCTCACTTAAGTTTTATGTTCTTGTATGTTAGCATTTCTGGTAGCCTACTTCAATTTCCTCGCACTGTTTTACAGGCATACAAGCTATCAATGAACATCTTGCCCATCAAAAAATATGATTTATAAGAAACTGAAACTAAAAAATAAAATAATAATTCTACATTGAACTTCACGGTTCCAATCATTATCATAACAAAATTTTTATAATTTATTTTCAAATTGTTTAATAATTAACTCTTGAGGTATTTATAAAAAAGCCTAAAATAGAAACGATATATACGTAACTAGAAAACCTAAACAAATAATAATATCTGAGCTTAGGTGATCCCGAATTCTTAAGATGCAAGTTCACGTTACTCAATGTGTAGCACTTCATAAAACCCGCTAAAACAAATTTGTGGTTTAGACTACTTAAAATTAAAATTTCCGTATATTACCATAAGTACAGAATTAGTATTAAATAATAATTATCTTAAATGAAACGTAAATGATTGCACATAGTAAGCTGAAATGAAAAATTCGAATTTTTGAAAGTCTTATTTTACTGAGTATACACGGAAGGCGTAGAAACGGCTTCATGACCAAAAACAGTTCTTCTCACTTCCGTATATATGCCTATCATTCTCCTGATCACTGCATAACATAGCATAGTTAGTGAAAACGAAAAAATGGAAAATTGTTTTGCATTTTCTAAGCTTCAGTTAATGTACTGAATTATAGAATAAAGAATTTATGGAAGTAAATATTACAGTAACTTAAAACAATATTTTTCTAATAAGCGCAAAAATACACTATAGGAAGACAATTTTTAAAACCATTTTATATTATACCTATATAGAATTATTACTGTCTAGTAGCGTTATATACTATAACATTATGTGTTTTGTTTTAATGGCGTCCATAACTATATAAATTAAAAATTACGTTCATCCTCGAATACAATTAAGGCAGTCAGCAGTTTCAGAAAGGACTACCTGACTAATAGAATCCCTGCATTATTGTAAGCCACAATTAACATGAGCCACAATAAAAGCTCTAAAACATAACAAAAGCGAAAGAGGAAAACATGTACCACTAAACATTTGAATGAAACACAAGAGTATTTCGTGGCGTAGTCTAGAACTGACAAACATTCTGTAGTAAAATTTTACAATTTTGTTTAAGTTATCGACAAAAAATGTAAACTTACTATATCATCTTATCTTATAAAGTATAATGTTGGTCCTGTTCTTCATAACGTAAGTGTCCTTCCAATTTGCTTCGAATTCCATGGGTGATCTCGACGGTGGCATTCGGTCGGCTTTCATGCTGAGATCCATTCAACCACTAAATTTTTCCTCAATAATTATTAAGGTCGTGAATCTGATTTTATAGTAAAATTAACTTTGTTACTTTTGGTACAATAGAAATCACTCGATGTGAAACAATCCTTCCAACAATTCAACAATTCTTCTGTAAATGAGTCGCCATGCACCGGTTTCTGTTATTTATTTCTGATAGTGCTATGTCAATGTCTGATAGAAATTTCAGATGCTGGTTACCGTATTTTCTAGAGCTTTTGTTCATACGGCATAGATATTCTGGTTGTCAGATGGCACTTTCTGTATTAGCTCTGCGGCAGGTCCTTTAAACCAAGAATAAGTGAAAGGCGTTTCTCTTCTTCTGTCTATTAATTTAAGCGAGCAGCAACTTCAAATTGGCGACGGTAAGTTACTCAGTGAGTGCTTCCATCAAATTTTGGGGCCTTTGCGTGTACCGGCTCTACTACAGTCAATGGGTTTCTTTTTATTTCTCTGATAATTTTAATCTTCTTCAGCATTTAGTAATATTCTTTCTTTATAAACTATCTCTTTCACTAAATGTTCGACTTCCTTTTTAATTTGTTTTATTGAATTTGTAATCGAATTTTGACACGTATGTTTTCATAGTTAATAGTTGACGCAGATTTTTTTATTTCAGACATTCTGTCAAATTGTTTGTTCAGCTCACCTCGTAACAGGGTGAATTTCGCAGTGGTATCCTCTTGTACGGACGCCTTAACGTCGTCTGCTTGACGACTAAATTCTTCTTTTTGCAGTCTCTGGTGTTCCATTTTTACGCTTACGTTTATGGTCTGCCGTTTTTCTGCTTCTTCTGTTTCCAGTCATCGTTTATCTTTTTGGTGTTTCTGTGTTAGCCATTCCTCGGAATTCTTCTATCATCTAATCGGCATTCATTCTTTTTTTTTAGTCAGTTACCACTCACACTTCTCCTCTACGAAGTCTGCTCTGTTTCCACTTTGTGGGAGTGGGTTCGTATCCCACTTATGACAACACGGTTACGACGGTCTCAGTGATCATCGTATGGTACAGCGGAAAACAATACATACACCAATGAAGTCACTAATCACCAGCTGTAATTAATCACAAATAATAATTTATAATCAACTAGTACAGTAGTTCAAGTTAAATTTGTCCACACGCATTAATACTGTCAACTATAAAGTATTCCGCAACTAATTATAACACAACAACCACTTGATATCACTTGACAAATCGCCGAACATAAACTGACTTCTAAGCGGCAGCTGCTGCTTACTTATAGCTTACAGGGTTCTAGACTAATGTTACTTAACAAGTACTCGAAAACTCTAGACGACACTTGACCGCGGTCTTGGCAGAAACACACACCGTGAAGCACGTAGAACGTTCTGGATTGCTCGAGTACGTTTCGTCGGAAAAATACTTATTACACAAGGCCAGAATTATATTTATTCATTACGTCCTGAAGTGAGTAATTTGCCTTTTAGCCCTACACTGAATTGGGTGAGCAAAAACTTGGACAATGTTCGAATTCGGTAGTTGTGATTGACATATGTAAATAAATAAACGGGTGGCTGCAGTAAGATAGTTCTGCGAATTAGGTTTATAGAGCTTCTTACTTTATAGGTACAGACCTATTGAGCGGTAGCCGGTAATAATAAACTTAATTACATTTGCTATAAAGGAGACCAATAAAACAGTCTGACCCAAATAGGAATACACGCTGTTACTGAAAGCTGTTAGTAACGGATAGTGTATAATAAGGTTTCCGTGACATGTGATTTTACACTATAACTTAACATTGCAATTCGTATCTCGTTAAACGCATAACGCTCTATGGTAGACTGGAAATAAATATTAGCTAATTTTGAGAACAGATATTTCACATTCACATTATACATTGTTTGAATATATTTTACAGTGTCTATCAGTTAAGTTAAAATTTGTCTTTCAGTTCAGTGATATATTTGATACTGTCTATACGGGTGATACAAAAATTATTTTAAAATGTATTTTATAATATATTTATAAAATTTATTTGTACATTTAATATTACTGTTATGAAAGGGATTATAGGATACTTTAAAACACAGGGAACCTAACATAACCTAACAACACAATGACATCATTTTTAATACTATTTGTAATTACATGCTTTTCTACGACTCCTTTTAGCCTTCTCAGTTTTTGTATCATTCTCTTGTTCTTATCCACTTTTTAAGTATACAGAAGCACAGATTCTACAAACTATGAGATTGTTGTACCCCATCTTCATTGCTGATAGATAATATATGTACGTAAAACTACAATATGTATAGTAATCCGTTTATCAGACATACCTTGTTCACATCATCCAAGTGACTTTTATTATATATATTCCTTTATTCTCTTTGCTCAGACTTTTTAACTTGGCTCCGACACCCACTTTTCATTAACAATTACACTTTCTTGTTTAAGCTTTAAGCTGTTTAATACCTTCGATTTCTCTATTGTTTTCACTTTGTCGTTTAGCACACCTCAAAACAGAAAGATATAATCACTGAATTATACATTTTATATTTTCCTGTCTTAAGAAAACTCTTCTGCAATATTTCGGACAGTTTTGAGATTTTTGGATGTTTATATTGCTATATTGGTTATGACCAGTTAAATTGGTATATGTCTCTAACCAAATCTGTAAATGTTCACTTTTATCCAAATGTCTTCTTTTTTAGTACGACAATTGTCTTGCTATTTAGTGAGATTACGTATTCTCAATTCAATGCAAATATATGAACTACTTTATTGAGTTCAAATAAATTAATTATTTAACCTATTCTAATATTCTAAAATCGCCTTACATTTCAATATAAAAACATAAAAGGTCGTACTATCTTACATACTGAACAGTTTATAGTAATACATGTCTAAACTGAGTTACATCATTAATTACATTGTCATGGAAACACAATTCATGATATCTAGGTAACACCTCCAGACAACTGGGCAACACTGCGATAATGAAATCACTTTAGTCAAATTGTACGCAACTCAGTATTGTACACTAGGTGTATTATGTAGGCAACTTACACGTACTCACTTTTGGTAGTAACGGATAAATCTTAAGCTGTTTCTAGATAATCATTCTCTAATTGCTAGTTCAGAAAATTTGTGGATAATCTCTGTACATTTTAGAAAATAAATGCAACATTAATGTTTTAGTCACGTCATAAATAAAAATAATGTTTAGTTTTGATAATTAGTAGTAAGGAATAGAAATAAGCAATATATAATCGTCAATTAGTAACATCGCTATAAGGCATCAGTAACACAGGAGGGAAATAAACCCCAATTCTTATTTATATAGTAAGCCTATGCGAGAGTTAATGTTTTCAGTTATCAATGATCCAATAAATACTGTATTCAGCCTGCACATTCTTACAGTTTTACTTAGTTTATACAAATTGTAAACTCAAACCAGGTTTCTAAAGTTTATTTTAATTATTACTGTTGACTATTTGTTAAATTGTACGTTCTTTGTGAGTATCAAGCTTGCTGTAAAAAGTAATAGGTGAAAGCTTGTATTTATACACGTAAGTGACAAATTTCAGTCTTACGTAAATGCTTCTGGTTAGTTGGCCTTTAATTGTAGTTTGTGCATTATGTCTATTGTGTTCTTCAATTTTTATTTACTATCATACATGAGACCAAGTAAATATTGCACTTACAAGCGTTCAAATTATTTTGTAAATGAAGATGGTGTAACGGCCCAGTTAGGCCGTTACGTAAAATTTAAAAATTAGACGCTTGGCCTAGATGGAGCAATAAAACACTTGCAACCTATTATTACTTACTATAAGACACTCATTTAATCAATAACCACTTTTTATTAGTGTTTTCTCATTTCATTATTATAACATATTTTGCTAGATTGAAATATCATACAGTGTTCAAACGATTGAATTCTTGTGTAATTCATAGCAGTTCTTAGTTTTCATTTTATCAACAAATATATTGCTACGACAGCGTAGAACAATCTAGGCGTTTATCGAATGTGCCAGAAAGATCTCGACGTAAGCGTGTGGTGTACGTGCTACTAAACGCATGTTACGAGAAATTTCTCGACTTTGCCAGCCTTCGCTCGGGCGCTCGGACTGTGTCAAGGCCGCAGCAATTACGTAGTTCCCGAGAGATGAGACGCAGTTTGGAAGCTTCTGGTGTGTGTAGCGTAACTATAAATACATCGCGTCGCGGCCTTAGTTTTTCAGTTCAATGCGAGATTTTTGACTGTGCGGTTCGAGAGTATTAGTGCGATATATTTACAGCGCGGTTCGAGTTATTACGGTGTACGTTCAAGTAGTTATTAGTGAAGTGTAGCGTTTTATATTCGGACGGTATAATTGTAATACAGTTGAGTTTTAATATTAGTGGACATTTTATTGCGTATGAACAATTTCATTTGATTTATTGTAGACACTGTGTTGTTAATTACGAACTGTTTTACTATAACAATTAAAGGTGTGATTAGTGACTTAATTGGTGTCTTGTACTTATTTTGTTTCCACTGTACCTACGACGATCGTATAGACCGTCGTAACAGTGGTGTCAGAAGTGGGATAAAACGGTTAACAGTGGAAACAGTGGATACTTTGTACAAGACGAGTGTAATTCGTAATTAATCGAAAAACAATGGATGCCAGTCAGATGATGGAAAATTTCCAGGCGCTGTTGTTGCAGACAGAAGAACGACGACGACAGGATGCAGAAGAAGCAGAAAAACGACAGGATGGAAAACGCAGGCAGGAAATAGGAGAAGCTGAGGAACGTCAGAAAGCACTAATGCTAGAAACAGAAGAAAGACAGGATGAAAAACGTAAGCAAGAAGCAGATAAAACGGAAGCTCTCTTTGAAGTTATGCAGAAACAGTTGCAAGAACACAGTACCGCAGAATTGGGTATCCTACGAGGTGAGCTTAATAAACAAGTTACTAAAATATCGGAGGTACAAGAATCAATGACATTAAAAATAGCTGAAATAGAAAAATCTGTCTTGACTGTTGAAGAATCGATGTCTACAAAAATATCTGTTATAGAAGAATCTGTTTCAAATAAAATATCTGCAGTAGAAAACTCAATGGCAAACATAAGAGAACAAATTTAAAAGGAAGTCGAACAGTGCATGAAGATTCAACCAAAACAAATTTCTGAACAGACTGTACCAGTGATCAAGACAGAAAATAAGTTAACAGAGAAAGTCACTTTGCCTGCAGTAGGGACAGTTCATGTCAAAGCTCCAACCTTTGACGGAAGCACTCACTGGGCAACGTACCTCCGCCAATTTGAAGCTGCTGCATGCGCAAATAATTGGACAGAAAAAGACAAGGCTGTTTCACTTGTTCTTGCATTAAAAGGACCCGCGGCAGAACTACTACAGAAAGTGCCACCTGACAGCCAGAACACCTATGCCGAGTTGATAAAAGCTCTGGAATTACGGTATGGTGATAAACATTTGCGAGATGTGTACTGTACCCAGTTGAGAGCAAGGCGACAACATTCCGGGGAAAGTCTTCAAGAGTTTGAAGCAAGTATCGACAGACTAATTAGACTGGCCTATCCTGAAGCGCCAGAAGATTTTCGAACGCGTTTTGCGATGCAGACATTTACTGCTGGTGTCCGAGATAACGAACTACAGCAAGTGTTACGAATGGCAAGACACCAGAACAGTGCGTACGCCCTGGTACATGCTTTGCAATTTGAGGCCGCCAAATCAGCGTCTGGTTGGACAAGTCATAAAGTGCGCGAGCTAAAAGATCGCGACGGCACAGACGATGAGGAGGAAGAACAAGGAACAGAGACTCGACGGTCGGCGCCACAGAATAAAATAAGAAAGGATGGAAGACCGAAGTGTTATCGATGTGGGAAACCTGGACATCTACAACGAGATTGTCGGGTTAGAATTCAGCAGCAGGGAAACGAGCAATAGTCGGTGCAACGGGGCGTGTGCTGACTAACTGGAGGAACGAAGCCCCTAGAGAATACGCAATTTCTACGCTTCAGAAAAACACCGGGAGCTTGGTAGTTACCGGATTTGTTCAAGAAAGGCCAACCTCGATTACAGTTGACACAGGCGCAACAGTTTCTATTGTGCGCCCCGACGTGGTGAAAGATCTCAAGCCAATCTGGTGCTCTTGCAGCTTGCGAACAGCTACTGGACGGCCTGTAAAAGTGTATGGAAAAGTGGAGATACACCTACGCCTCAGTAGACTTGAGTTTAATCATCAAGTACTTGTTGCAGACATTGTGGATGAAGCAATTCTTGGTGTGGACGTTATGAACGCATACGGATTTATAGTCGACTTCAAAAACAATGTCTTGAGAATCGGAGGCGAAGAGGTAATGCTGTCAACAATGACGACAGCAGAAAAATCGATGGACGTCATAAACCAAGTGGCCGTAACTGTTCCGCCAAACTCCGAAAAGATCATCATGGTTAGAACTGCGGTAGATACTAGGGGCAGTCAGTGCTCTATATTCGAACCCCAGGTAGTCAGCACACCGGGCATACTAATTGCCAGAAGTTTAGTAAAACCTGACGAAACCGGAAATGTACCTATTAGAGTGGCGAATATTTTGGATCAAGCTATCACTTTACAAAGCAATACGCTCCTAGGCAAATTGACTCCTGTGTCCTGGGTAGCCGGAATAACGCAACGAAGACCCAGTTCTTCGGATACTTCTAAATTACCAGAGGAACTGCAAGAATTATTGAACAGATCTCCTAACGACCTCTCAAGTGGTGAGGTAAAAGAACGCGGACAGTTTTTACACGAATTCAAAGATTGTTTTGCAGTTCGGGGACAGTCACTGGGGAGAACCTCTCTTGTGCAACATCGCATCAATACTGGGGACACAACACCGATACGCCAACCTCCTCGAAGGCCTCCATTATCTAAACAAGAGGAGATGTCTCGGTTAGTACAGGACATGTTGACAGAGGGAGTAATTGAACCTTCGTCAAGTGCTTGGTCTTCCCCTGTAGTGCTGGTAGCGAAGAAGGATGGTGGATTGCGTTTCTGCGTAGACTACCGGAGGTTAAATAATGTTACAAAGAAAGACTGCTATCCATTACCTCGCGTTGACGATACACTCGACACGTTGTCCGGAGCACAGTGGTTTTCTACATTGGACCTGAAGAGTGGATATTGGCAAGTGGGTCTTCATCAAGAAGACAAGGAAAAGACCGCTTTCTCGACCCCAAGTGGCTTATTCCAATTTAACGTCATGCCATTTGGACTCTGTAATGCACCGGCAACATTTGAGAGATTGATGGACCTGATACTCCGAGGCCTGACGTGGAAAACTTGCCTTGTTTACTTAGACGATGTCATAGTGATCGGGAAGACTTTCGAAGATCATTTGGAAAACCTTAAGGAAGTTCTAACTAGAATTCACGGTGCACAACTGAAGCTGAGCCCGAAGAAGTGTTCTCTATTCCAGAAGGAAGTACAGTATTTGGGCCATCTGGTTTCGGCAGCGGGCGTTAGCATGGATCCTAATAAAGTAGACACCGTAAGAGACTGGCCAGTTCCGAAGAATAAACACGAAGTTCGGAGTTTCCTGGGGTTATGCTCATATTACCGACGTTTTGTGAAAGGCTTCGCTACTATTGCTAAACCACTGCATGAGCTAACGGAAAATAAACGAAACTTCCAATGGTCGAGAGAGTGTGAACAAGCATTTAGAACGTTGAAGATTGCATTATGTTCGCAGCCAATTCTCGCTTTTCCAGCTTCCGAAGGGAAGTACACCGTAGACACAGATGCAAGCAATACTGGTCTAGGAGCAGTTTTGTCTCAAGTGCAGAACGGTGAAGAACGAGTAATAGCGTATTACAGCAAGACGCTTTCTAAACCAGAGAGAAATTATTGTGTTACAAGAAGAGAGTTGTTGGCAATTGTCAGAGCTTTGGAGCACTTCCATAAATACCTCTATGGGAGAGAGTTTTCACTACGTACCGACCATGCTGCACTTGCATGGCTCTTGAGATTTAAAAATCCGGAAGGACAGTTGGCAAGGTGGCTCGAACGTCTGCAAGAGTACAACTTCAAGATACAACATCGGCGGGGGCGCCTGCACGGTAATGCAGATGGCTTATCACGAAGACCATGCCCGGAAGACTGCCGACATTGCCACAGAAAGGAAGAACAAAACTCAAGTGAACATGTTCGAGCCATCACTGTAGATTTCCTGGCTGATGGCTGGACAACACAAGACTGTAGACAAGAACAGATGACTGATGAAGACATTGGACCGATCTTGACAGCAAAAGAGGAAGGTCGCCGCCCGGATTGGCAAGATATCTGCCATGGTTCCGAAGTGCTGAAGGGCTACTGGGCACAATGGGAATCTCTCACCTTAGAAAACGGATTGCTGAAAAGGGCTTGGGAAAGTGCAGATGGACGAGACGTGGTCATGCAGTTGATAGTTCCCCGAAGTAAAGTGCAGTCTGTTTTGAAGGAGATGCATGATGGAACATCTGGAGGCCATCTTGGCGTTAACAAAACCCTTGACAAAATACGGAAGCGATTCTATTGGCTTCATCTTCGGCACGACGTAGAGGAATGGGTTCGGACGTGTGAAATATGTGCTGCAAGCAAGGGCCCACAAACCAGAAGCAGGGGAAAAATGAGACAGTATAACGTTGGACAACCTTTCGAGAGAATTGACATAGACATTGCTGGACCATTCCCAGTCACTGACGATGGAAACTGGTACATCATGGTTGTAGGTGACTACTTTACTAAGTGGGTGGAAGCCTACGCAATTCCAAATCAGGAGGTTACCACTGTGGCAAAGAAGTTATTTCACAACTTCTGTTGCCGTTATGGAGCCCCTATGGAAATCCATACGGATCAAGGGAGGAATTTCGAATCAGGAGTGTTTAAAGAATTATGCCGTCTACTCGGAATTCGAAAGACCAGGACAACGCCTCTGCATCCTCAGTCGGACGGGATGGTTGAGAGATTCAACAGGACACTTGAGCAGCATCTTTCGAAAGTTGTTGACGAGAACCAAACAGACTGGGACCAACGTATACCACTATTCCTTATGGCGTATAGATCATCAGTACATGACACAACCGGCATGACTCCAGCAAAATTGGTGTTTGGGCGGGAGATTCGTCTTCCTGGGGACTTGATGTTTGGATCACCTGAGACTCAGTCCCAAGAGCCAAAGAACTATTCCTCGCAATTAGAAAACCAACTGCGAGAAATGAATCGCTTGGTAAGAGGACGGCTCAAGATTGCCAGTGATAAAATGAAAACTCGGTATGACATTCGCAGCAATAGTGTGGGTTTCCAAGAAGGAGATCCGGTCTGGTTGTTCAATCCAAAGCGCCGTCGTGGTCGCTCACCTAAGCTTCAGTCTAACTGGGAAGGACCCTACACTGTAAAAAAAAGGATTAACGATGTTGTTTATCGGATTCAACAAGAAGGACAGCGAAAGTTCAAGGTCGTCCATCTAGATCGCCTAGCTAAATACAAATTTAGAGACGCTTTGCCAGTTCGGGACTAACAGGCTTAAGGAGGGGGCTGTGCTACGACAGCGTAGAACTATCTAGGCGTTTATCAAATGTGCCAGAAAGATCTCGACGTAAGCGTGTGGTGTACGTGCTACTAAACGCATGTTACGAGAAATTTCTCGACTTTGCCAGCCTTCGCTCGGGCGCTCGGACTGTGTCAAGGCCGCAGCAATTACGTAGTTCGCGAGAGATGAGACGCAGTTTGGAAGCTTCTGGTGTGTGTAGCGTAACTATAAATACATCGCGTCGCGGCCTTAGTTTTTCAGTTCAATGCGAGATTTTTGACTGTGCGGTTCGAGAGTATTAGTGCGATATATTTACAGCGCGGTTCGAGTTATTACGGTGTACGTTCAAGTAGTTATTAGTGAAGTGTAGCGTTTTATATTCGGACGGTATAATTGTAATACAGTTGAGTTTTAATATTAGTGGACATTTTATTGCGTATGAACAATTTCATTTGATTTATTGTAGACACTGTGTTGTTAATTACGAACTGTTTTACTATAACAATTAAAGGTGTGATTAGTGACTTAATTGGTGTCTTGTACTTATTTTGTTTCCACTGTACCTACGACGATCGTATAGACCGTCGTAACAATATATATATATATATATATTCAATCTGTATTAATCACAATTGCCAATATTAGTAACAATACAAATTAATCAAACAGTATAACAAGTGGATCATTGTTAGCACAGTTAATAATATAAATCACAAATCTATATCCACAGGACTTGTTCTAACAAAATTTTAATCATTATAAATATGAAAAATACTGTTTATATGTATGCTGGCTTTTATGCTTCGAAAACCGGTGGAGTGTTGTTGTCGAGGTTTAATAAATGGAATCCTCCCACCTGTACTTTTGGTATTAATGATACCAAGTAGAGCCTGTGATGATGAGTGTTGGTCATGGTACTGGTGAGTTCCCAAGCTCCTGCTTCTCTCCTTCTGGGCAGCTGTCTTTTTGGTATTCAGGAGTATTTCTAAGTCTGACGGCAATGGGGAGCGTTCTAGTGCACAGCTCTGTTGATGGTGACGGATGTTGGTGTCATCATCTCCGCATTTTCCCTTCTCCCGGGTGTGCGGGGACCCTGTAATATTTTTTATTTGTAGTGGGCAGTCCTGAAATACAACTACCCCAACCCTCTCTCGCCTCGGAACACAGATACCACACACACACTGTCACAATTTTTATCCACACTACTACTCTGTTATTAGCAATACAGTTCTGTGTAATAAGCAAGCTTGAAAATTCACATTTACATTTTCGTTAACATTTACAAAATTCAAAACATATACATTAAATTACTTAACATTAACATTTACTTTTACTTCTACCTGCACAATTACTTTTAAATTTCTCAAGCAGTTAAGTGCAAAGTCTCCACGTGCTCCCAGATACAGGAAGTAAGGTGTGAGTCACACACATACACAAATTAACACGCATTCTCATTATTAAATCAACAGCGAATAATGTGATGATTCTCACCTGAGACACTTTATAGATTTACGAAATCATAGTAAGTTGAACAAGTAGTTTGCCACGCCGTCTGACTACGAAACGCCCAGTCGGAAGGCTGAAGATGAAACGAGGCAGCTTGTAGGATTCTAACCGACCATGCCACAGGGAAAAAGCTTGTTGAGGATTGTGAACCTTTATCCGAGCAGCTGATGCGGGTATCTGAATTACATCACGGTAGCGCGTGCAACCTTGATGATCAAGGTAGCTGGGCTGCCCCCACTGCCCCACTTTAAAGGCCTTCCAAGTTTAAATCATGCCGGGAAAATTCAAATCCCGGCACAGTGGTAAACATAATGAAGTGTGTAAGAGCTATAAAAAATTGGTCACAAAAATATTACAATTTAGAAAACTTAATTGACTTAAAACTTGTTTATCTATGGTAGAATAAACACGTGGTATGATAAATGTTAGGAAAAGTTCAAGTCGAAATTAAAATAAGCCTATACGTAAGTAAAGGCGATAAGCAAGATCCACCGACTTAAAATTGTACAGTAGGAATCTCTAGATTGCAAGAAAAAGTAGGCCTATAATGGTCTTCCGTAGTAGTACAAGTACACTTTTTTCATTACTCTAACGCATATGTTACACTTTTAAGTGTGACACTGAACAGAAATAGTTTACTATGTGATAAGGACAATATATCTATTTAAATGGATAGACTCCATCACCTGCAGATATCAAAACCTGCATGTAAAATGGCAGATTACACACGCGCGCGCGCACACACAGAGACTGCGTGTGTGTGTGTTTGTGTGTGTGTGTGTGTTGGGGAGGTGATCTCCTTACACCCTAACAAAAATTTTTTATTGCTGTAATGGAAATGAAAAAGAAACTGACTCCGTCTTCAGGCATTTTACAGTGTTAATTACATTTCAAGCAAATCAAATTTTAACTACTTTCCTTTCTGAAATCTCATCATGTTTAAATTCATTTGACTTCATGATTATTCGCGCTGAATAGTGAAGCGTAGATTTTATTCAAGTATAAAATTATAACTAACTTTCTCGTTATTTACTTTACCCGGTTTATTAAATTTAAATATTTAAGACAAAAGATCAGTGTGCATCATACAACAGCTCTAATTCTTCATATTTATTGTGTTAACTTAAGAGATAACAAGAATTTAATTACACAATACACATGGAACACATCAGCCATTTTAATCCATTCAGCAGATTTGTTTTACGTTCCTGTGCTAGTGGCAAAAAAGAATCAAAACTATTGAGTAAGTATATGTACCAAGGCGTTGATACTAAATTTCATAATATGCCTTTCACATCATCAACATTTTGATATTAGTTTTTAAGATCTACTCAAACAAAGTGGATAATATTATGTTTACAAATTGATACCTACGAGATACATTTAAACAGGAATCTTTATTTTTCACGTATAAAACTGTAGAAAGGCATATAAATGACTAAAATAATATCGTTTGATGCAATTAGTATATAATCTAAAACAATAGAAGTGTTTTTCAGTGAAGCGCCAGTAACATATTTGATACAGCTATTAGAGACTGTGACATAAGTATATTTCAGGAATAGTCCTACTTTTTTTTCTGTACTGAATTGATTTAGTTTTGTTCTTGAAATTTTAAGAGACTAGTATTTGGTTTAGAAACTTTACTGTTAGTTTAGAAGGAAACACGGTACACTAATATTTCAATGATATCCATTTCTGTATTTATACAGCTAGCAGAAATTTAGCTAGAACAAATTTTTAAGTTCAGTATCCAACTAAAATACGCTTTTGTACCTTAATTGTCATTACAGGCTGCAAGCTGCACTTTCTTCGTCATAAAATATACAATTTCATGATTTTATTATAATGAGTACATTCAATCGTTCCATTTGGATAATTACAACTAATCGTCTCTCGTTATACACAGATTTAATATAGATATAACAACCTATAATGCAGAATCTACGTATATTAGTTTACCTGTTCTACTAAACCGTTGAATAAAGATGTCTTTCTTGTGGTTCGTTGGATGTAGTCGTTTGTTGACTAAATCGTTGAGGAGGGTTTAGAGATGAATTTGTAAGGTTTTTAAAGAATCATTTCTTCTAAAAAGCAACAAGTAAAGTAGGTTATCTATCTTTTCGATTTTTCTTCATTAAACAACTATGTATCTCATTATCAAAAAGTCATGTAAAGTGTATGTTGACTTTGACTGTAAAGAAATTAATACAATATTTTATTAACATAAATTTATATGTTTGTAGACATTTTCCAGTTTTTGTAAATTTTTCTCCTAGTTATTTCTTTCCGCAAATTAGTGGATGGCTATAATAAAAAGGCGTCAGATGATCATGCTGACTAACCAGTTTGGTAAACGTACACATATATTGCATAGTCTATATAGTAGTTACCCGGAAACTTGTAATCTATAAGTATCACAACTTGTTATAGGCCATTCTTGTTTATATTATTATTTTCGTCTGTACAGTGTTTACACATTTCCGGAACCAAAGATTACAGAAGTGATTGAATTCTCATTTTCCACTGCTGGTTGTCCATCCAAAGATTTTCTTCAATTTATCGTTCCCTCAATATAGTCTGAATTTCTTCTATCCAGGTGATAGGTAGTCTTCCTCTTTTCCTCTTTTCCTTCTTTCTGGTGGGGCCCATTCCATAACTCTCCGTGGGAATTTTTCCTGTGCCATTCTTTTTCCTGTGTTCATACCATTGTAATTTTTGTTTGGATAAAATTAATAAATTTTGAATAAACTCGACAATTGTTGATTTTGCCCATTCTTGTTCATTCCTTTAAATATCATTAATCTCCTATTTATTTTTCCTTTATAATTCATGTGCGTTTGATCGTACCCTAAATTCTGCGAACCATTCAAAGCCTTACAAAGTCATTTTTGTATCAAAGGCCATAGTAACACATATTCTAAACCAGGACCAAGTCCTCGTCATAATGATTGCTACTATATAGCAATCACAGTAATCTCTCAAACTATTCCGAATTAATATTAAAGTTTTTCTCTCTTTATCAATTAAGATTGCCGAGCCACAACTGAAACTGTAGGACATGTCGGCCAAACTTTCGGTAAACACTAAGACTTCGACGCACGGCACGAACGGTCGTCATTACCAGAATAGGGACAGATGGAAGGAAGAGTGATTTGAGTGACCCAAAGACTGGGGTCGAGAAAGGCTGTTGAGTTATGTATACTGCCGTGTTTTCTTGTGTTAGTTTCCTTAAAATTTTTTATTATCTCGGTATTACAATCTTATTACCTGTATTTTATTACAAATTTTTATATGACGCAACATTATTTACAACTTTCAAGACTGTAGTGGTTCTTGTGGTTGGTTTATCTACTCGCTTTTTTTTTTACTTCTACGTTTATTATTATTATTATTGTCTTACGTCTGTACCTTATGGTAGTGTAAACAGTTATTTACCCTATTTACCCTATTAATTGAACAGAATAACAATTCTTTTCCATTATACGATTGTAATTATCTTATAGTAGTTGCAAATAAGAATTAATAACAATAATAAGTTCGCTTTTTTTTAACAGAAGTTTCAAATTAAACTTCCTCCTGAACTACATCCTCTTAAATTAATATAACATAAAATGAAAAGATGACATAATTAAAAATGCTTATTTTTTACATTAATGAACGCTGCAAACGTAATTAACTTTAAATAAAACTGTAAATAAACTATGACAAAAATGGGAAGAATTCTCTACTAAACATTATCGGAAATTTCAGTAAAAATATAAAGCAGAGAAACCGAAGACGTTTCAAATATTATCTGAATCCAGTGGAATGTACGCAGTCCGTACACAACTGCTTCTGTATTCTAACATACAATAAGAACTTCACAATAACTTTAGGATAAATTACAGAAGTATTAGGACGTACTTTTAGTGCAGTTGAAGCGTATAGTAGAATTAAAAAAAAGAAAATGTGTACACACATACACACACACACACACACACAATTTTGAATCGTGAAGATTGTAATATTACCTACTTAAATATCGACACACTTACTTTAAATAGTTAGGAGAAAATTAGGTACAACTATCGAAGCCATCTACAGTCGCTAGTCATAAAGGATTCGTAATAATATTATTCCGTTAAGCTAGAGTTATCTACTAAAAAGAAGCGGCAGCCTCTGAAGACGCCTTTTAAAGGCGAAAACCGGTTCAGGCTGTAAGGTAAAACGTTATGTTTTTACTTATAAAAAACTTTGTGTTCCGAGTCGTTAATATAATAGTGGTATTTAGTTAATCTATAAATTAGAGAAAAGGAATAACACCAAACATCCCTTCAATTAATAGGACCATTTAGCTGGAAGAGACTTGGTTAAAGACTTTATGGCTTGTTGTAAGAAACTATTGGTAAGAAAACCCAAAGCAACATCTCTAGCACAGACGATGGGATTTAATAATGTTGGGTATAACTTTTTCGATTTACTTTGCCACTAAGTCGAATGGAGCAGGTCTTGCAATAAATCCGAAGCACAACTTTAAAGTAATAGCATAAACTTGGCATTGTGATTAAGGCAAAATAGGAGAGATTGTTGAGGTTGATATTTGCTTCTTGCCTACAGGTTGCTACATATCTCAAATACTGATCTCTAAAAACCGTATGTAACAGGGATTACATAAGTAACCTCCAAACTGAGCTCCCCCTGCCGCTACAGCAGACGTACATGAAACAGGCTAATTTTTATAAAAACAGAAATGTGTTTGTGCTTAGAAAGTCAGAACCACTTAACAGAAATGTGTTCAGTGTCAAATCCACTGATAGAGGTAATGTTGTGGAAGTTGATCAGTGTTTCTACTGTCAGGTTTTTTGTGAATTATGGATTTGGTGGTGTGTGTAGGCGATGGGCGCTTACTTCTTTTGTGCTCGCCTTTTTGTGTGAACAATATTGTATTATGCAAATTTTACGCAACTGACTGTTCAAAATAATATATTTGTTTTATATTTTGTTAATGTGTTATGTAAAATAATTCATTTAGTACGAGAAAATTAAGAAACCCTATTTTTGATTACTAATGGGAAAACGATGATTATAAGAAAAGGTATTATAAAAATTTACAGGCATTGCACAAATGCAATGCACAGAGAAGGGCATTGAAAATGCTTCAATAAATCTAAAATATGTATATATTGTTACATTACCAAAAGCCGCCCAGTAAAAGGGAGGGAATACCTTATAATATAAAGAGTAAACATGCAGCTAAGACGAGATAAGATGAGAAAATTGACAATTTTAATAAATAGCAAAATAATGACATTAACTTAGACGAAACAATGACAATGACAATGACCACACCCAAGTGATTGGCCAAATGACCAAATCAATGTAATTAAACCTATGATAAAAATGTTATAAAAGTGACAATAATTAAATGAATATTGAACCTTGAAGGTACAAACCACCAACAGAAATAATGTAATTCTATGTATGTAAGTGTAGACTAAAT
Source organism: Magicicada septendecula (assembly GCA_034769895.1). NCBI lineage: Eukaryota > Metazoa > Arthropoda > Insecta > Hemiptera > Cicadidae > Magicicada > Magicicada septendecula. The sequence continues at coordinate 590,288,568 of CM068368.1, read as the reverse complement.
GTTAAGTAGACAAATAGTAAATAAACAGAACAATGAAATCAAGTGATAATAAATAAATGTATAGAGAATAAAACGTGATAGAGCTAGTCTGATAATCACATTCATATTAAATTGAACCAAGAGTGCATAAAGTAGGTAGGGAGTGAGTTACAAAAAAACAATAAGTTAACAAACACTAGGTGAAGCAAAGCAATCCAAGTGCATGTGTAAAAATGTATAAATAAAGAATGTCAATTACCAGTAATAAATAATATTAAAGTGAAAGGTGCGAAGGACAAGTGCTTATCATAACAAACAATATGTCAAAATACATTAAGTAGGTGTACGGTGATAGAAATTAGTTTTGAAAAAGACAAAACACTAGTAAGTAAGATAGAATAAGGTATCATGTTCAAAAAATATAAGAATAAGTAACTGTTATAAAGAATGTTAGTGTTAAAATATTAAGTTAGTAAAGATAAAGGGATAAACAAAACCTAAACAAATTATATTATGTTATAAAAGAAGAGTAGACATCAAAAGATGGATACTCAATTATTGAAGTAGTGTTATAAAGAGATAGTAGAAGGTAGCAGGAGTATTATAAAACTCCTGTTAAAAGAATCTTAAGAATAAGTTATGTTATATTGAGTTGGGAAAATAATACTAAAAAGCAGTAGTAATGAGTTGAAAGGATGATGCAATGTTAATTTCTTAGATATAGATGTAAAAGGCAATAATATGTCTGTAAAGAACTACTAATCATAAACCAATGTATGTAAATTCATAATAATTGTAAACAAACTAAGCCAAAGCAATACGAACATAGGAACAAGAGCAAAATTAAATTATAATCAATGTCAACCATTGTAGGCAAGTGTAGGCCTAAAGAAATGTGAGAAAATTGTAAAATGTAAACAAATAACAACATTCAGTTAGGGAAAAAGTTAGGTAAACATAATATATTTAGCCAAGGAACATTAAAAACACAAAATTCTTTCAAAAACACACTTATAAACCAAAATAAGTATACAAAACAAAAATATCAAAATACTAAATCAGCCAGTACTGAATAGAACATAGCCATGTTTGATTTCAAAATAATATTACACAGAAATGCTATTCAATGGTACTAATAACAGAAGTATGAATAGTAATACAAGCAAATTATCTTAATTAGAAAATATTTATCCATTTTGGGCGAAAACACAAGCGATGTCTAACAATGGGTACAAAATTGTTTCAACCAATGAGAAGGATAGGTTTTGCAGTTAGAACCAAAAAACCGTTACAAATTTATTCACAGTACATTATTAGCTTCAGTAGAGTACAGATGAAAAAATAGCCGCTCCATATAATTAGCAAAAAGAATCAATCAAATGAGATAAACCATATAATAATCCATATAATAATTAATGAAAATGGAATAAAAGATGGGCAAAACCTATTAACAAGATTGAACTAAACAAAATTTTGAATTACAGAAGATAAAGAAATTTAAAACGAAAAAGTAATAAAAGAAGGAAGACCTACCAACAAGCATAAATGCAAATAAGTTATCAGATGTTAAGGAAGGAGTAAAGTATAAAATTTAATTAATTAACAAAACAAAAGACTGGATTCACTACACTTTAACACTGATGCACAATATAATTAACTTGGTTCAAACACTCACACACTGAATGGCTCTTAAAAAACCAAATAATAATTATCAAAAACTGTTCAATTCAATTAATAACACATTTGGAAATACCAAAATATTTTTCCAACGATATAAAACTTAACCTCTAGTTACGAGTTGAACTCACAATTACTTTAGTTAATAAGAGTAGTGGTGTAAATAAAAAACGTAATATTTGATTGAGTTTATGTGAAGGATTGTACTTTCTCGAATCATTTTTTTAACTTTTGCTGTAATCCAAAGAACTTTTGACTAAATAAACATTGTAAAATTAAATTCGACATTAGATGCTAGGTGCTCAGTCAACGACCCAAACAGACATAGCCAACCCCTGAGTTATAAATCATTCAAAGCTGGAGCATAACTTAATACATTTTCATAATTTCCTGTAATAACCAATATAAAAGGTAAAACCGCTATCCAATAAACTAATACTAAGAATTTTTACCTGTTTCTTATTTCATGTGACAATATTTATGTGTTAATTTATTTAATATAGTCCAGTGAAAATTTTTTACCAGCATTACAGGTTGGTAATACTGCCACGAGAGAGCGAATTTCGAAATCAGCCGATACAGAGCAGTAAGTAATACGGTTTAGTTGAGAAAGAAGGAAAAGCTACGAAAAATTTTTAATTGTTTTAAAACAAACAATTTGGAGCCTAAAATCGGGAAAATAATAGTTAACTTAAATCAGGTAAGTAAGAAGAGGCAGGTATTGGCGAGGTCACGAGAGCGACAGATAGCGGGAAATTTATGAAGTTTTGAACTTCGTTAATATAACATCAGAAGGAGTCGAATTAAAACTATCACTACACGAGCAGACATATTATAAATTGAAGCAACCAACGTGTGCTGTGTAAACCATACGACTTCGGTTTATTATAAATTGGCACCACAACTTGGGGCTTGATAGAGGAAGATTGCCACGGAAAGAGAATATTATAAATTGGCGATCCCAACGCGAGGCTTAATTGAAGAGAGACATAAGATTTATTATAATATTTATGTTCATTTACCAATCAATGAATTCATTCTTCATTCGTCAATCAATGAATTTATTCTTCATTTACCAGTGTACAGATTATAAGTTAAATGTAGTCGAATTCGTAAGCGCAGTTTTATATGTGTACTACGTTATTGACAACAAAGAAGTAGTTTCTATGGAAACTCACCGGTTCCCATTTTCGATCACGCACCAGCGATCGGCCGCAAATGTGCGACACGTCCTTATAAACATTTTCAATGTTAAAATTATGACAGCTACTAACAACGATTGTAAAGTTTGAGTACTATTTCATGAACACCAATTAAAGTATTTCTAGCATAAAACAGAATTTGGTAAGCCTGTGAGTGGTGAATCTATGTACCTATAAATTACATACACAATTGCCTTGCCTCGCCTTTCATTCTTCTACACGTCCTACAGAAGAACGGGAGATTAACGACAAATTTTTGTCAACATTCAAAGCTATAGAAATTGATTATTAGAGATGGTGATGTAAATTTGTAAGAGAAGATACGCTCAGCAATACGGAAATATGATGTAGATGGGTATTAATATGACCTGATTAATATACATGTTAATAAAAAATCGACATGTTCAGAGTGCAAGATATTCTAAGACTGTAATGACTGATTACTCCAAATAGAAGAAAACCAAAAATAGTGCAGTGAAAATTACATATAGGACGCAATTAAAGTAGATCTCAGGGTTTTATGAATAAACAAAGTTGAAAGCCTCACAAAGTTCATTTTAATTATTAGAAGCACTAATAATTCAAACTATGATAAAGAATTATCTGAAATACAGTTACATAAGTTCATATTTACTAAACTACATAAATAAGCAGAGCGACTTATTCATTTGTAGTAGTCAGTTGGCAGGTTAATGCGTACAGTACAAGATAGCAAAAAAATACAATTACACAGAGGACAACACACACGAAAATATACAGACAAAATAATATAATAGGTAACATAAAAGTATGTTGACCTTTGATAAATGGTGTAACGTCACAGAACGTTTCATAAAGGAAATTATTTGCATAGTAATTTATCATAAGAGGAAAGTGAGGTGAACAGTATCGAACCCAAGTAATCCGAAAAATTTTGTAATATTGTCTAATAATTAATATCATTAACATGAAAAAATGACAAGACTATGACTAAGACTCAAACCCCATATATATTATTTAAGTGAAGAACAGTGTAAAACCAATAATATACTATAAGAGAGACAGATAATATCAGAAACAACCAAAATGAGGTCATTACTTATTAAGAAATGTAACTCTGAATAGGGTATAAAAAACTATTTATTGTGAATTAATGGACGAGATCCATTATTATACTTTGTAATGTAAATAAAATAAATGTATTAAATGATTTGAATACATTATTAGAAAGGATGTAAGTTAAAATAAAAAAATATATAAATGTTATGACAAAAAATCTATGTTTAAGAGCTGAGTCCAATCACTCAGATTTTATGTGAAAATTAATTATTATAGAATTAAGATAAAAATTATATGTTAATGTCAATTGGACAAAGACGAACAAATTATCTTAAATAGAGAAAGATGTAAAGTGATTAAAAATCAATTAAAATAGCCAAAAACAGTATTAACTGAAAACATGTAATGGACCTAAAATATTGTAATATTTATGAATTTAGTGCTGACAAAATGCAACCAAATTGTATTATAAAGTTGATATGCAATATAATGTGTCTATACTTATATATTTGACCAACTAAAACATTATAACAGTCGAGTTAGGAAACTATTTACCTATACCATACCTGGCTGAGGCCAAAGAACAATCACAAAAAACAGTCATATTTGACAGAATAATTGCAGAATATTAGCAAAAATAAAGGAAAAAGGTACAATCCTATAGTGTACTATAGAAACAAACTTACTCAGTTGAAAACAAGCTTAATTCTTAAAGAATTTGAAATATGAGAGTGAAATTTGTCACACCAAGAAAATGAATCACTTATGCAAACCAATATGATGCTAAGTAATCTTACAGTCAAAATAATATGTATCAGGATAAACCAGGTATCACCAAAGATAGACAATATAATAAACTCTCAGTGAATACTCGAAAATCCCATATATGATACCGAAAAAAGACAAATTATTGTAAAGAACCAGTGACAATAACATAGGCCACATGCAAGGACCATACAAAACCGAATTTATTTATATGTTATATGTGTTAATATTTGTTTATTTTGTTATAGAAAGATGATTATATTATGCATTAATGTTGTAGAAAGAACCAAACAACTTCACAACAATTTTATAGTTAGAAAATTGGAATTTTATGAAAACATTCCAAGTTAAGAGTTGTATTTTATGTTATTTTATTAGAGTTAATTTGTTCAAAACCATTCGTAATTAGTATCATTAGATTCAGTTGAAAGCAGAGAATCCAAAAATAGTAATGGCATGCAGATCGTAAGTAGTTATGTAAAATTGTTTGACAAATACCAGAATAATTTTACTAATATCCTTAGTGTGAAGAATAAGAAATTTTTGTTCTAAAGCTTCTACGGAAGTCAAATTTGTTCCACGATGTTCCATTTGATTATTCCCGAACGTTCTAGAAGGAATTTTTACACAAATACACCGGAAGTTCATGTCAAAAAATTAAAACAATGAGCCTTACAGAGTATAAAAGGAAGACGAAATTCGACCAAAAAACACTTTATGCTTTGAATCCAGAAGAGACACGTCACCCACGAAACTGATCATCACATCCGAGGCGAAACCGAAGAACGAGAAGTCGACACGAAAACACAGAAAGGCTTTTCCCGTACATGACAAAAGACTGAACTAACCTATACAAGGAGTATACGCCAACATGTTGTTGAATAGAGCAGCAACACTCCATATTTAATAGAACGCACGCAGCCAAAATACTAGCGCCCCTGGAAAGGACCAAATTTTAATAGAGAATCAATTCTGCTGGTATTCGCTAAGACAAACTGACTTTGACAAAATCCCTATAACGTTACGTACACAAGCCTATTTTCAACTGTGAGAGGAGAGCCAGCGCTGTGGCGGCCGAATCGAGAAACCACATAGACAGCTGATTACCGCCGGCAGTATTCAAAGCATAAATTCACTGCTAAACTTATTTCCAATCGTGCGGAGTTTCAATAAACCGTATTTTGACTTACAAAGAATTATCAGTGCACAAGGAACGTCAACACGAAGAGGCGAGATTGAAAACGTCCCCAAGAGAAGTGTCCAGTGCAAGAAATAATTACCTACCGGAACGTGAGTTGTTCAAAAGTTAAAGTCATTTTTACCTGGTATCATTTGTCACACAGCTGTACTACACATGTCACACACCTTCAAATCACTCAATTATTGTAAAGCATCTTATTGATTTGTCTTGGTAGTTCAAAGGAGTCACGTCCTGAGTATAAAGATTTTTCATACACTAAACTCATGCTTTTCAACTGAGTAAATAAAATATTTGTTAGCCGATACTTGATTGGAGAAAAAACTTGTCAATAATAATTTTTTGTAACTCTGCAATTTTATTTAATACGAGTGTTAGTCCTTCAGACAATTTTTAAGGTTCATTAAAACATACGTTATTTGCAAATTCAAACTGTCTTGTTCACATTTTTTCATAGAATTAAATTAACTACTAAGAAATCAAAATTTAATTTTAATAATAATTTCTTAGAACAAAAATTCCAAGTGGTGCCCACATACACATAGTAGCTTAAGTTGTTTTGCAGGACGACATCATCGCAGAGGAACCAGTCATCAGTAAGTATCAAAAGTGCGCGGAGTGTAACACCCGACATAACACGAACAACATACACAATATTGGATATTTTATAAATTGGCAGCCCAACTAGTGAGGCTTGAAAGGAAAGGAACAAGCCCGGCAACTATCAACAAATCAAGATGCCGCTACCAAAAAGAAAGAAGGTGAAGAAAAATGTAGAACCCGAATTAAGTGTGGAAGACGGAGAGGCAGTCCAAGTCGAGGAAATTGGAATAGAACCGCCCACACTAGAAATCGAAAGACCAATACAAACGGGAGATGAACTAGAGGAACAAACGGGAGAAGGACCCATACAAATGGAAGACCAAACAGAGAAACCCGAACAAGAAAAAATAACAGGGAGCATCGACATGAATATAATAATGGTGATGTTCCAAAGAATGGAAGAAAATATGAACAAAAATACAGAATCCCTGAGAAAAGATAGACGGGAAGATAAGGAGGAGAATAATAAAAACAGACAGGAAGATAGGGAGGAATTAGACAGAAAAATAGAATCTTTAAGGGAGTATATAACCGATAAGATCAATGACAATGGGAAAAACTGGAGCTATTTCAGGAGGAAAATAAAAAATATATAGAGTCTCTGAAAAAGGAAATTAACGCAAATTACGAAACAGTGAACAAAAAGATCGATGATAGTAAAATCGACAGTGACAGAAAGGTCGAGACTATGGAGAAACAGTTAGAAAGGTTGCAGGAACGCAATAATACCCGTTTTGAAAATATAGAGGAGCGAACCGTAGAGACCAAACAAGATGTTAGAACTCCCGAAAACAAGGTAAGGCAAAACCAAGACGAAATCATGCAGGAGGTAGGAGAAGTCCGGAAAGACGTTAGCGAGAGAATACAGAGAACGTATGACATAGCTAACAGGTTGGACGAGCAAATAAAAACTAATAGAAATAACATACAGGAAATAGATCAGAGGGAGAAAAACCTGCAGGAAAAATTAGAAGCCCTGAGGGACACACCGATATTGAATACCCATACGTGTCATAGCGAGAACAGGGAGGTAATCAACTTCCAAAATTATCGCCGGAACCCTATGGAATTCTTAGAGAGGATGGAAGAGTTCATTGAAAGGAATAGAGAAACAAGGTGGGATAGAATAAGGGAAATGTTAGACGAAACGTTTCGAAACACGAGGGATAATTTGTGGATAGCGGTACGACCCGAAATCACAAACTTAGTCGAATTCAAACGCCAATTCAAAGAAAAGTATTGGTCAGAAACAGCGCAAAACAAAATAAGAATGGACATATTCTACGGGAAATACGACGCGTCCAATGGACAATCCCCAACATCTGATTTCCTGGGGAAGATATGTTTGGCACGAAAGTTAATACCGCCAATCCCGGAAGAATGTTTGGTGAGACAGTTAGCTGGACATTATACCTACGGTATTAAAGATGCTCAATTGTACCAACAACTTAGTAAAATAACTGATCTAGCTAAGTTATTAGAAAACTGTGAGTCTGCTGGAAGGTTCCAAGACTACCAACCCCCCAGTCGTAAAGTAGACTATAATAACAGTAACAACGGACCAAACCGGAATGGAGGTGGAAATGGTAATAATTTTAACCCAAATAGCCAGAACAATAGCACCCCACCAAATAGCCGAAATAATAACAATCAAGGTCCAAATAACCGTAACTATCCGGGACCAAACCGAAACAATTACCCCGAAAATAGTTACAATAGGAATTATAACCAAGGAAATAGTTATCGCGGCAATAATTATAGAGGGAATAATTATAGTCAGCGAAATAATTACCGAAACGGAGGTAATCAAGGAGGAGGTGATAGGAGGAATCAGGAGTATAGACCCCAGGTAAACTATACAATGGCCAATAATCAACGACCATACCAACCCAATTTACCGACTTACGTGTATTACCCACAACAGACGCAACGTAACCAGAGTAATACAACGAATAGCCGACCTATTAGTGGTAACCCCGAGGTTAGACAGGAACCACAAACAAGTCAGCAACCCAATGTTCCTGGAGACCGGGCAAATGAGACAGGTGCTCATTTAAGCTAGACGCGGCAGTGAAAAAGGAAAACAGCCCTTCACTGATCCAATATTATGGGGTAACAGAATACAAAAATAGACAAGACAAAGACAGGACAATGACATTGAGAATAAATAATTATCTTAGAGATATTAGGGAGGAATTGTTAGAAGAGAGGGATAATATAGTTAAAAATCATAATAAAGGGAATAATGGTATAGTACAAATTAAGGCAGATATCAATGGTATAGATGCAACATTACTCATTGATACAGGATCAAACGTATCGCTCATAGACAGTGTGGAGTTGGAGAGAATTAAACAGAACAGTAATTTACCCATACCCACTCTGCCTATAAATAACATTATACAAGTCGGAGCGACGGGAAGGCAGAATAAATCGATAAAGAAACAGGTGTCACTAGAGATGACCCAGTAATGGTGTAACATTGCCAATAGGATTATTAGTGGCGAATAATTTACCCATGAGTATCCTAATAGGCTGCGATATACTTAGGCCATATAATGCGATAATAGATTTAGATAGTAAGGTTATAACGTTAAAGACAAATGAGGGAATTTGTACCAATAATTTAATTGATACCCAAGGAGATAGTACAAACAACGCACCTTATCAAGCTATAGTAAATCATTCTTTATTGTGCCAATCGACCACTAAACATGCCCTTATATCAGGAGGATAACCCAGAGTTGTGGTTAGAAAAATTGGAAGAAATAAGGGAATTCCAAAGAACGAAAGCAAGGGGTCAGATTAGCGAAGCACAGGCTGAACGATTGATTACGGTATATAATAATTATAGACATATATTCTCAAACGCTCCAGGTAAAGTCAGAAATTATCAATGCACCATAAAATTTAAAACCCCTGTAGAATTTAACAGAAAATCATATCCGATTGCTTACTCACTAAAGAACGAAGTTAGGGAGGAATTGAACAGGATGATAGAGGACGATATAATTGAATATAGTCATTCGCCCTTTACTAGCCCAATCATAGCTGTGCCGAAAAAGAATGGACAGGTGCGTATATGTCTCGATGCTAGGGAGATTAACAAGATGATTGTTAACGACCGCATATCCCCTGGGGAGATAGAAGAAATACTGAAAAAGTTTCATGGGACAAGGTATATAAGTTCTTTGGATACAGTATGAGGCTACTGGCAGGTAGAACTCCACCCAGATAGTAGGAAATATATGGCATTCATATTTGAAGGCAGAAACTATCAGTTTAAACGATTACCCTTTGGTTTGATAAATTCAGAGGCGGTATTTGTAAAGATAATGGACAGAATATTGGGGCAGGAAGTGCTGAAATTTACGACAGTATATGTCGACGATTCACTGGTAAATCAGCGAATTGGGATGACCATTGCAATAGGGTTGAACAGGTGTTAGAGAAGCTATCAGAGAATAATATCACCCTCAAATTAGACAAGTCCCAATTTATTGCAAATCAGGTGAAATTTTTAGGTTTGAATCCAATCGAGCAAGGGATTACTCCATCCAAAGAGAAAGTAGAGGCAATACAGAAGTTCCCCACCCCAAAAAACAGGAAACAGCTTCAATCATTTTTAGGAATCTGTAACTATTACAGGAAGCTTCGGTCCAATCACTCAGAACTAACTGCCAGGTTTCAAAAGCAGTTATCAGCTAAAGACAAATGGACTTGGGGACCAGAGCAAGATGGAGTGCTCAATCTCATAAAGGAGAAATTTTTAGAAACAGTTATGTTACATCACCCCGACTTTACGAAACCATTTTATCTAAATTGCGATGCCAGTAATGTAAGTTTAGGTGCAGCCCTATATCAGGAAGATCAGGATGGAAACCATTTAGTGATTAGCTTCGCCAGCCGCGTGCTGAACAGTTGCGAACGAAACTACAATACCACTGAAAAAGAGTTATTGAGTGTAGTTTTCGCATGCGGTAAATTTCGAACGTATATATTAGGATACCCCATCACGGTTAGGAGTGACCACAAATCAATATCATTTTTAAAACATTGTAAGCTAAATCATGGAAGGCTGACGAGATGGGTTTTGGCCCTACAGGAATAAAATATCACGTGGGAATATATACCAGGCAAACAAAACATAGCAGCCGACGTCCTATCCCGCATCAATTTACAAAACCAAACCTTTGACGGCGAAAAGGAACAAGTAGCGAAGGTATACCATATTATTAAGAGCAGGGAAGATTTAAAAAATATTTTAAACGATGTAAAGGCACAACAAGAGGCCGACCCAAAATTAGGAAATATTAGGAAAAGGGTACTGGAAGGCGATGAAGTTATAAATAAATATTACTGTATACACAACGATACTTTGTTTATAAGGAATACCCCACACCAAGAGAATTGGAAGTTAGTAATCCCACCAGTGATGGAGAGGCCACTAATCATCGATTATCACGATAGGTACGGACACATGGGTGCCCTCAAGGTAAGGAAAGCATTGGAAGAGCAAACATACATCAAAGGGATGAATAAAAAAGTGCAACAGGCGATACAGTCATGCGATATTTGTCAGAAGGTAAAATATAATAACGAGAGAAAGGAAGGGGTCATGATACCCATAACATCCACCGGAAAATTAGAAAAGGTATTTCTCGATATCTGTGGACCATTTCCACGCAGCGGTGGAAGACACTGATATAAATTCATCGTAATTATATTTGACCATTTCAGCAAATATACTAAGCTTTATCCGATAACTAGGGCTACGACAAAGAAAATTATAGAAATCATAATAGAACGGTATATAATGGAGGTAGGCAGACCGTATTCTATAATTACAGACCACGGTACCCAGTTTAAGGGAAAATTATGGAAAGAGAACCTTATAGAACACGGGATAAAGACGTATAAGACATCCGTGTATCACCCGAATAGTAACCCAGCCGAGAGAGTGCTGAGGGAAGTAGGACGGTTGTTGAGAACATACTGCCATGACGAACAGAAGAGATGGCATGAATACTTAGCGTCAACAGAGGATTTTCTCAATTTATCATATCACAATACCATAGAGGAGTCACCGTACACAGTTATGTTCGAAAGACCACCACCACGAGAGATAAAGGAGATTATTAGTTTTCCCAGCGAACCTGAATACCAATTTGAAGGAACCAAATTTTATAACAGAGTGTTAGAAAAAACAGAACAGCAACGGAAGAAATATATTCAATCCCAACCAAAGGCAATTAAGTATAAGGTAGGAGAAATGGTGTTAGTCCGAAATAGAGAATTGCCCAGTACTATACAAGGCATAACGAAAAAATTGTTACTTTTATATACAGGACCTTTTACAATTACGAAAGACAATGAAAACAATACATACGAGGTAACAGACACTGTTAGTAACAAAGTAAAGGGTACATATAATCAAGCATCATTGAGAAGGTACCATGAATAAAAACACAAGTCAAATCAAGCGACATTGAGAAAGTACCATGAATAAAAACAAGTCAACGTATATTTACCAACTTACCCGTACTTATAGAAGGAGAGATTATTAATAAAAATAAAAATACGAGAAGGACACCTTCCACCAAAGGCAAAAATATATATGTAAGATATAAATTTATTTCCAATAGCCAAGTCAACGTATATTTACCAACTTACCCGTACTTATAGAAGGAGAGATAATTAATAAAATAAAAATACGAGAAGGACACCTTCCACCAAAGGCAAAAATATATATGTAAGATATAAATTTATTTCCAATAGCCAAGTCAACGTATATTTACCAACTTACCCGTACTTAGAGGAGGAGAAAAAGGAAAGAAGGAAAGGACATAATTAATTAAATGAATTATTAAACAATCAAATAAAATTTGATATTACTAAGGAGGAGAAATACTGTCATATAATTGATACTAAAAGGAAATGATAAATGAAAAAAAGGGGAAACAGTGTGTTACATAAGGAGGTAATGATGAATCTATAAATATAGCTATTAACATTGAATGATTTTAAAAGATAATTTTACCTGCGGAGAACAGTATATTAATAAAACTGAGAAATAATCAGAAGAGTTTAAGAAAGGGAATTTATGTGTAGGAGCCTATGATCTTTGAATATTATATTTTTTTTATTATTATTATTTGTTGCGAAAGTGCAATTATTATTTTCTAGACAGAGATGTGTTGCCTCTGATTTCAGTAATTATAGTTAGGGAAGGGTGGAGAATGCATGCCATAGCAAGCCACTCTGACTTCCAACCCGCTATAAAAGTTAGGGAATTGTTAGGGAGTTATATCAAAGATTAAATAATTAACATCAAGGTAAAAGGAAAGGAAAAGGAGATACGACAAAGAACGAAACATGAATAATGAGATGGATTAATATATTAAAGGAGTAGTACAGGAATTTAATTATAAGATAAAAGAATGAAATATAAAGAAGCTAATAAAAGGTTAATATAGAAATGATAATTTCATCAAAACTGAAGAAATGTTTTTCTCAAATTATCAATTTTAACGGAGATGCATATGTAACGTCACAGAACGTTTCATAAAGGAAATTATTTGCATAGTAATTTATCATAAGAGGAAAGTGAGGTGAACAGTATCGAACCCAAGTAATCCGAAAAATTTTGTAATATTGTTTAATAATTAATATCATTAACATGAAAAAATGACAAGACTATGACTAAGACTCAAACCCCATGTATATTATTTAAGTGAAGAACAGTGTAAAACCAATAATATACTATAAGAGAGACAGATAATATCAGAAACAAACAAAATGAGGTCATTACTTATTAAGAAATGTAACTCTGAATAGGGTATAAAAAACTATTTATTGTGAATTAATGGACGAGATCCATTATTATACTTTGTAATGTAGATAAAATAAATGTATTAAATGATTTGAATACATTATTAGAAAGGATGTAAGTTAAAATAAAAAAATATATAAATGTTATGACAAAAAATCTATGTTTAAGAGCCGAGTCCAAACACTCCGATTTTATGTGAAAATTAATTATTATAGAATTAAGATAAAAACTATATGTAAATGTCAATTGGACAAAGACGAACAAATTATCTTAAATAGAGAAAACTGTAAAGTGATTAAAAATCAATTAAAATAGCCAAAAACTGTATTAACTGAAAACATGTAATGGACCTAAAATATTGTAATATTTATGAATTTAATGTTGACAAAATGCAACCAAATTGTATTATAAAGTTGAAATACAATATAGTGTGTCTATACTTATATATTTGACCAACTAAAACATTATAACAGTCGAGTTAGGAAACTATTTACCTATACCATACCTGGCTGAGGCCAGAGAACAATAACAGGAAACAGTCATGTTTGACAGAATAATTGCAGAATATTAGCAAAAATAAAGGAAAAAGGTACAATCCTATAATTTACTATAGAAACAAACTTACTCAGTTGAAAACAAGCTTAATTCTTAAAGAATTTGAAATATGAGAGTGAAATTTGTCACAACAAGAAAATGAATCACTTATGCAAACCAATATGATGCTAAGTAATCTTACAGTGAAAATAATATGTATCAAGATAAACCAGGTATCACCAAAGATAGACAATATAATAAATTCTCAGTGAATACTCGAAAAATTCCATATATGATACCGAAAGAAGACAAATTATTGTAAAGAACCAGTGACAATAACATAGGCCATATGCAAGGACCATACAAAACCGAACTTATTTATATGTTATACAAAACCGAACTTATTTATATGTTATATGTGTTAATTTTTGTTTATTTTGTTATAAAAAGATGATTATATTATGCATTAATGTTGTAGAAAGAACCAAACAACTTCAGAACAATTTTATAGTTAGAAAATTGGAATTTTATGAAAACATTCCAAGATAAGAGTTGTATTTTATGTTATTTTATTAGAGTTAATTTGTTCAAAACCAATCGTAATTAGTATCATTAGATTCAGTTGAAACAGAGAATTTAAAAATAGTAATGGCATGCAGATTGTAATTAGTTATGTAAAATTGTTTGACAAATACCAGAATAATTTTACTAATATCCTTAGTGTGAAGAATAAGAAATTTTTGTTCTAAAGCTTCTACGGAAGTCAAATTTGTTCCATGATGTTTCATTTGATTATTCTCGAACGTTCTAGAAGGAATTTTTACACAAATACACCGGAAGTTCATGTCAAAAAATTAAAACAATGAGCCTTACAGAGTATAAAAGGGAGACGAAATTCGACCAAAAACACTTTATGCTTTGAATCCAGAAGAGACACATCACCCACGAAACTGATCATCATATCCGAGGCGAAACCGAAGAACGAGAAGTCGACACGATAACACAGAAAGGCTTTTCCCGTACATGACAAAAGACTGAACTAACCTATACAAGGAGTATACGCCAACATGTTGTTGAATAGAGCAGCAACATTCCATATTTAATAGAACGCACGCAGCCAGAATACTAGCGGCCCTGGAAAGGACCAAATTTTAATAGAGAATCAATTCTGCTGGTATTCGCTAAGACAAACTGACTTTGACAAAATCCCTATAACGTTACGTACACAAGCCTATTTTCAACTGTGAGAGGAGAGCCAGCGCTGTGGCGGCCGAATCGAGAAACCACGTAGACAGCTGATTACCGCCGGCAGTATTCAAAGCATAAATTCACTGCTAAACTTATTTCCAATCGTGCGGAGTTTTAATAAACCGTATTTTGACTTACAAAGAATTATCAGTGCACAAGGAACGTCAACACGAAGAGGCGAGATTGAAAACGTCCCCAAGAGAAGTGTCCATTGCAAGAAATAATTACCTACCGGAACGTGAGTTGCTCAAAAGTTAAAGTCATTTTTACCTGGTATCATTTGTCACACAGTTGTACTACACATGTCACACACCTTCAAATCACTCAATTTTTGCAAAGCATCTTATTGATTTGTCTTGGTAGTTCAAAGGAGTCACGTCCTGAGTATAAAGATTTTTCATACACTAAACTCATGCTTTTCAACTGAGTAAATAAAATATTTGTTAGCCGATACTTGATTGGAGAAAAAACTTGTCAATAATAATTTTTTGTAACTCTGCAATTTTATTTAATACGAGTGTTAGTCCTTCAGACGATTTTTAAGGTTCATTAAAACATACGTTATTTGCAAATTCAAACTGTCTTGTTCACATTTTTTCATAGAATTAAATTAACTATTAAGAAGTCAAAATTGAATTTTAATAATAATTTCTTAGAACAAAAATTCCAAGTGGTGCCCACATACACATAGTAGCTTAAGTTGTTTTGCAGGACGACATCATCGCAGAGGAACCACTCATCAGTAAGTATCAAAAGTGCGCGGAGTGTAACACCCGACATAACACGAACAACATACACAATATTTCTATTTTATAATGGTTAAAAGTAAACCTCTGACATTTTCAAATTAAACCTAGTTTTATTAAATATCATTCAATTCTTCACATCAGTCCAAATTAGTTTAATCCAGATTAGTTAAACCGAGTTTAATTCTGGATGACAGAATGAACTACAAACAATATTTCCCAGTTAAAATTTCATCGCTGAAAAAGCGACCATGGAGCTGCTGATTCTGTAATATTGATTAATATTACCCATATTTATTCACTTGTATGTCTAAATTTAATTCCCTGAAATAGTCTGTTTTCGGTTCAACTTTTGACGTGTCTTTTAAAAGAATTGTGTAGAGTATTTCTGAGAGGCGTATACTTAACTCCTAACCGCTCACAGATGTCAGTTTTTTAGAATACGGTAACACAATCAGCTTGTACACTTAAGTTGTATGACGCTTGTCTACTATAAATACGCTATATTAGGCAATGTGGTATTATCTTTTTATATAACAATTTTAAATAGTGTTCCGAATTCATTTCATAGCGATAACGTAAATATTTAGTTTTGGCACTACTTCAGAGCTTCACTACAAAAAACGTTTGTGCGTACAAAACCATGATATGTTTAAAATGTACTGGTAATTACTTTGTTAATGTAAAACTGAATTATTACGTGTAATCCAGGTTAAGTGGATAAGTAAAAATTACTTTATATATATTACAACATAACAACACACCAATTCAATTTAATTTAATTTGTGTAGCCCCACGCTTTTGGAGCGCCAAATTATATAACAACACAAATTGAAATGTAATTTAATTTGAGTTCCTGGGTGTAATCGTAATAAGACAATGCGTTATATAAAAGTTAAAATTTTTCCATTATTAATTTTTTTTTTATTAAACAAAATTCTTTCATTTCGCATATTGAAATATGCTCATTATTAAATCGTATGTACGAACCTTTCGCACACGACTTATGGCTAACAAATTACATACAAGAGGTTATACATAAATCTTATTATCTACACTTAACTAACTAAATATTTTTGCTCTCGGCTTACTCATTGTGTATTCATCTTTTGCAATTGCTGATTAATTTACTTCAATAATGAATTTACTTTCATTTAAATTTCTTTAATATTAATTGGTTTTAAAACTTTCCAATGCATATGCATTCTCCTTTATCAACAAAGACTTTATTAATTACATTAACTTAAAATCAAATGTTTCTCTTATATCATTTGCGTTACTCTCATTTACTACATTTTATACAAGAGATATTATTCTAAATTACACTCTGCCTTTATACTTGTGTACAATTTAGTTATTTTAATCAACTATTTGAATGTCTTTAATTCTAACTTTAATTAGTGTCTTTCAAATGTCTGTAATTACTATGGTTTTTCATCACCTCGTATGACGTGGTCACTCATCCGTACGTCCTCCTTTGGTCCTCAGTCCTCGGCTTCCGTGTCCTCGGTGTCATCCGTCATCGGGTCCTTTTCCCGGATTCCACTGCAAGTGCTGTTTAATAGTGGTCTCGCCTCACATCATATGCTGCAGGTGTATCCATAGATATCTTCGTATGTGCTCTGCTGCTCTGGTTGGACTTCCAGTTTGTCCTGTGATTCTCACTGTAGATTTAAAATAGCGTCTCTGACTGACATAGCCTCCTGTGGCAACGGTTGAATAGAGAAGAAAAAACTTTATAGCGCGACCTGGTATTTATAGCCAGGTCGTACAGAAGCTCAGGTCTGAACAATTTTCAACTTGTCAGAGTTTGTCGCAGCGTCCTTTCCCCCAGTCTGGTTCAATTCACTATTTTCGCCTATCTTCGCGAATTACGAAGTCTGTTTCACACCACTCGATGCTCAATCGATCACTAATTTTTATATGTTTACTATACGTAAATTACACTTCTTTATTGTAATTACAAAAAGAGCTACTCACTTTTTACGTATAGTAATTGCACTTTCTGTCACTTTGTCACGGTCTTTTAACCCTTTGTTCACCTTTATTTTCTACACCCTCTGGTGTCTTTTGTTTTACCATATCGTACATATTTTTCTTATAATTAAATAAAACATAAAATCTATCAACACTTGAAAAGGGTTGGTTACAGTTCAGGAACGGACAGGCTTCACACACACAAACAAAATACACGTGTACACAACGCTAGCGACAGGTGGGCCAGTTATGCGTGTCCATGCATGAATTGTGCGTTCCCTATTTATTTCAAACAATCCAGCTTGCCATCTGAATCATGTCTATTCCAAATTTATTTATTTTTATTATTTATTTAAATTGTTTTGGCAATGCACAGTACCGTACATGGTTGTACTGTTGCAATATATAGAGTAATACGAGATTTAATTGATATTGGTTGCCCTACTTTGGGTGCCTATTTATGTAATATTAACAAATTTTGCATATACGGTTTGTTCTTATTGACGCCTCACGTTGTAAGCGCCAATTTATGTAATATAACGATAAAGGAATAGGCCTATATAATTTCTTATTAACGCTTCACGTTGTATCACCAATATTACCAATTCGTGAGTATTTATATTTTTCTGTAAAATCGCTTCACGTTGTTGAGCCAAATATATAATATCTTTATTTTATGAGTTTTGTAAGTAATAATTTTGTAAATAAATTCATTTATCGGTTTTTTTGTATAAATGATTAATTAGCCTGACTCTTACGTAGCACTACATTGTTAGTCAATATTATAACAATTATTAATGGTCGCGTGTGTGTTTTACGATATCTGAAACCTCGTAGCTTTCCCGACACTCGTCGTTCTTTTGACCTCGCCAATACCTGTTTACCTGATTCCCCGTAATTGTTACTTTCCCGATTATAGGCGCCAAATTGTTTAATTAAAAACAATTAAAAAATTTCCCTTCTTTCTTTTGATGCAACCGTATCTCTCGTCGCTTGGTATCTGCTAAATTCGAAATCCGCTCTCTCGCGACAGTAGTAGCAACCTGTAATTCTGGTAGAAAATTTTCACCGTATTACATTAATGAAATAAAAACATAAATATTATTAATTGAAATAATGAACCGGTATTACTTTTGGGTATTAATTTATTAACTATCGGTTCTGCTTTTGATAGTTACTATGACATGAGATTATAAAAATATATAACTTTTTTGCTCCGGTTTTAAATAAATTACAACTCAGCGGTTAGTAATTGATCGTTGGGTCATGGACAGGACACCTCTAATGTCGAATTTATATTATTCAACGTGTAATCAGTCACAGAGTTCTTTTGATACGGCAAAAGGATAATAAAATGATTTTCGAAAGTACAGTCCTTCACATCAAGTTAATTAAATATTATGATCCTTCTTTACAACAGTTTTCTTAGTATTTAAACAGTAGTGAGTTCAATTTACAAATATAGGTTAAGTTAGATATCGTGTACAAATATTTTCTTATTTCCCATAGTGTTAGTAATTAATTTGAGTAATTTTTTAATAATGATTATTACATGTTTTAATAGTAATTCAGTGTTTTTAGTGTTTGAACCAAGTTTTGGAGATTGTGCATTAATTTTGGAGTGTAGTGATCAGTCTCGTGGGTGTAGTAAATTAATTAAATATTATACATTACAACTTCATCGATGTTTGATAGATTATTTTCGTAAATTCTGGTGTTCAGGTCTTCCTTCTCTTATTTCAATAGTTTATATTGGTTTTATTTTCTGTGATTCTTAATTCAATTGGATGGATCTTGCTAATAGGTTCTGTAAATATTGTTTTTCATTTCCATTTAGTATTATTTGTTTTAATTCATCTGGTTGGTTTATTTTCTAATTTTTATGGAGCGACTATTTTGTCATCTGCTCTCTTCAAATGCTAAAAATGGACTGTTAATGAGTTTGTAACAGTTTTTTAGTTCTAACTGCCAAAATCTACCTTCTCGTTGGTTGAAAGAATTTTGTTCTCATTGTTAGATATGGATTGGGTTTTTGCCCAAAATGAATAAATACTTTCTAGGTAGGATAATTTTCTTGTATTATTATCAATATGGTTTTTATTATTATCATTGAATAGCTTTTCTGATGTAGATTAATTTTACATCAAACATGATTATGTTCTATTATCTCTGGGCTGTTTTAACATTTGGCTATTTTGTTCTTTGTACATATTTTATTTATTATGTTGTTTTTGCTATTATTTTTGGTTTGTAATGTTCCTTGGTTTGGTATTTTATGTTTACTTATCTTTTTCCCTCACTGTGTACTGTATTTGTTTATATTTTACATTTTTTTTCTCCACATTACTTTAGGCCTACATTTGCTTATCCTTTTGATATTGTTTAAACTTTAATTTTTCTCTTATTATTAGTTTCTTATTGCTTTGTTTTAGCTAGTTTACAATGATTACGGATTTACATGCCTTAGTATATGAATATTGCAGCTTCTCCGACATATTAATGACTTTTATAGCTAAAGTTATAACTTTAACATGAACTGTTTCTTAAGCATTCATCACCATTCAACATAATACAAATTACTCTTAAGACTATTTCAACAATTATAACATTTGCACATTTTTATAATATTACTATTATCTTCTCTGCTTTTCTTTACAACATAATAACAATACTTTCAAACATTTATTATATAATTTTAGTATTGTACCATTCATTTCTTTTTTACGCCTACTTTTCTTTTATGCCATATTATTGGTTTAAAGTTGGATCTGGCCCTTTAACTACTAACTCTAACTGTTAACAATAATACCTTGAATAATATTAATGGATTCTTATTCTGAATAATAATATAATCTAATGCTATCTTATCTACTAATGTTTTGGTCCTTTTCCAAAACTAAACTCTAGTATTTTTCACTTATTTTGGTGTCTTTATACAGATTGTGTATGTGTTTTATTTTGAGTTACTCATTTTCCTTCCGCACTCTCACTTTTATATGAGTTCTTGCTTATATTTGAAGTTTTTTATTTATATTTTGTGTCACACCTGCACTTGTACTGCTTCACTGTCCTTAGTGGCAATAGCGTTATACACTTTTATTTTGTTTCTTTATACACTGTACTGGTTATTATTAATCACATTGGTGTTATCACCATTATCACAGAGTGTTTATAACTTAATGTTTATTTGTAATTCACTCCCTATTCATATCATGCACTCTTGGTTCATTTTGGTCTATGACTGTTTTGAGTATCAGTCTATCTCTATTATATTTCATTTTTGTTATTATATTTTCTTTATCATTGTTTGTGTATTTTATTATTTGCTTATTTCATCATTATTCTATACTTACTTAGCTAATATTACAACATTTTCTTTTGGTTTGTACTTCCTACTTTCAATGGTACGTTTAATTATATTTACTTATTTTTGTTTTTTGTTTCATGGGTTTATTTCATATAATTTGTCATTTGGCCAATCACTTGGGTTGGGTGATAGTCATTTGTCTCGTATACGTTACAGTCATTCTAGTGCTATTTATTTAAAAGTGTTAATTCTTCTTCTTTTTTCTACCTTTAGCCGCATGCTTTTTACTTTATATTCTATGGTGTATCTTTCCTTGTATTGGGCTGCTTTTGGTATCGTAACATAATATTTATTATTATATAATTTTCAGGTATATATTATAACAGCACCAAATATCAATTATTTGGAGTTATATGTCAACTGTATACTAGAATCATGTTTAAATAAATTGTAATAGTCAAAACTCCATTTGTATGTAGTAGCGATGAAAATAATGCTTTGTAAAATGACGCACACGTGGCCGTTGTGTAATCAGCTCGCTGTAGAATGAATAGCCACACCCCAAACTTTAATTATTAATATCTCGGAAACTAATAAATTAAGGCGAAATCCAAGATAGCCAAAATGTTTGCCGAAATAATAATAACGTGTGCAAATTTTACGCAATATAATTAACAAATAAAAGAGTTAATTAATTAATGTAAATAACTGCTGTAAAAATAGAGCTACATCAATGAGCTTTTAATATGTTATAAAAATTTCTAACAGATTGTATATTTTAGATTTAGCACAACTTGTTTTGCAACCAAGATATTGCAAAATAAAACTATCACAGGAAATCCGGACCGACAATTTAGTTCCGCCGGATTAATAATATTAGTAATAATATTAATTCTCCGTCTGTGGGAAACTAACTTCATTCTCACGGACTGAGGGAATTCAAATTTTGTGTAGTAGGGAGAGCGTGTCAGCCAATCAAATCATTTGACGAAATCCCGACCAGCGCGGTGTTTTGGGGCTGAACCATCACTCTACTGCCAGTATTTGCGAAGTACGGACGTAATTCTTCGATCGTCTCGTAACCATAGTTGTGAAGATTCATCAGAAGACTCTACGTGGTCAACACACATAATTACGAGCATAGTAAATACAGATCAACTGTACAACTCGTAATTATTGCGTCAAGTCGAGATACTCTTCATTACAACAAATAAGCTTATTGTGTACTACAAGCTGTGGTCACAAGCACGCAAGAGATCCACCAGACTTCAAGACCTGACTTCAAGAATACGACAGAGAGGCCGTCTAAATCATTGGTGAACAGCTGACGAGCAGAGCTACCACTCGAACGAGACACACACACACACGCTTACGTGCGACGTGCGAATCGACGAGGGACATAAACCAGTTCCAGCAGAAAGCCGCAGACGTTAAAATCTTCAACAAACAGCAGAAGAGGAGAGTGTGCTGAATTCTGAACTCAACGACCGAATCCAGGACGCTTTAAGCAGATCACTATCTCTAGCAGATCGGACCAGGACAGCGAGGGACAATTTGGAGCAACTCTACCATCCACTTCAATAACAGGAAAGCAAAATCAACTTATTTATTTTTCAAACGTAAAAGTTTCTATCTTTTTCAATTAAAGCATTGTAATTTAAACAATTCAGGTGCCATACAAAAATCAAAGACACTAGTAAATAAGAATAAATTCATTGTAATAATCTGTATAGCAGTATAAGTCATTAGTAAGCTGTAGTTAAGAATCAATAGAAATAATACGAAAGCGCTATACAAATCTTAACAAACAATCTAATTATTAGCTCATACTGCAGTATAACAGAGTCAAATCACTAGAAAATGAAATGACGTGAACAAGACTGTCACGCCTAATTTATTTTTGGAAAATATTCAATTAACTTCAGAGTTTTATATTTATTTTTATTTGTCACTTAAATCCAATTTATTTAAAGCAATTCAATTAAATTAAATAAATAAATTAATTAAATTTTTACTTGAAATTAACTTGTCAAATAACGAGCTTAACTTCTGTTCAATTATCAACCAATTGAAAAACATTAGTCAAGATCGATTCATTGTTTAGACTGTAAGGATAATTGATAATATAACCCTTTTATTCTTGTGTGTTATTGGAGTAATAAACAACGTTTTATTACCCCATTTTGCATTGTTTTATTGTTGTACTACAAAGCCTACCAATCTCACAAAACTCTCCCCCTTTAAAGTAACTTATTTTGTGTGTTGTTGCCATAAATTTGAGATTACAAACTTGCGAAATTCAAATCCAAAATCCACACGCCCTAGTCGGGAGAAACCGCAAGATCGGACAGCAGGTAAGTACTCATACATAACACAACACAACAACAACGCATATAAGTAGAGTTGCAATATTTATTTAATTATTCCGTTTGTTGATCTGATAGCCTATAACGTAGATGCGCAGCGTCAGCGTAGATGCGCCGAATAACTAATCTTGAGAATTTTTAATGCGTAACTGTTAAATATAAAATTATAAACTACGTTTTCCGACTATGATTTTCGGATAATTCAGTATGTGTTTATATTTCAAGGATGGTTTAGAGTTAATAATATTTTATTAATTCTTACCTTTGGTACACAAAGTATGTACCAGATGTCGCATTAATCTTCAACAGGGTTGATTCATGTAGTTTGATCGGTAATTCACTAACCGCTTAAAATATTTAAACAATGTCTTTTCACAGTAAATGACAAAATTCCCTTATTTATTTCTTAAGTTTTTTTCTTATAAAATAATTAAATAATGTTCAATCAGCAAATACCACTGTTTAATTACAAAATCAATTTTGCTCAGTGCAGTTGGTACACTGACTTTTATTTAAGGGACAATAAATTAGTAAATTTTGGATTAAATAAAATTTAAATGACTGAACATGAGTTCTTGTGACTACAATTAATTTTTCGAGAATACCCCTTATGAAGTACAAAATAATTACAATTGTCTGATATTTTAAAATAAAAATGACAAGTTATTTGCAACTCGACAACGTAACGATGTTTTGCGAATGCGCCAATATAAAAATAACAACGAACCGATTCTTAGTTTAACACATAACAATAAAATTCTTATGGCTAAACACAAATAAATAATTCCATTCTAACTAACGGATAACATCGATATTTTTATTAAAGTGATAGTGTTCAGTGTGTTATAGTGTTTACGTTAAAAAATCAGATGGTCTAAGTTCATGTGTTATTGGGTTGGGTTGGGTTATTTTCGAAAATATTAAATTGGATTTATCTCACCGATTGTTATACTCTCCTGGTTTGTTATTATATATTTCACTTTTTAACATAAATTATTCTTCGTGTTTCACTTGAACTATTTATTATGTAATTAACTCTCCCTATTTTATGATTGTGACATCATCTGTTTTAGGCTGGACTCTAGTTGCAACTTCCTGACCAAACGTATAGCAGTTTCCTTCTTTACACTTTGAGATCCAACAATAGAGTGTGTTGGTTTTGTGAGTTTACAGGTTTTTGGTGCAAAATTAGCAAAATTCCGATTTGTCCAAATCGTTTATATTGTTTAGACTTATGGCGGCATATCTTAGACCGAATAAACATTTGATTACTAGTTACAAAACTCTCATCTTATACTAAATACGATTTCAACAAGATTATTATAAATGAAATCAACGTTTTACACACACTAATTTGATACCTCACAAGCTAGGTTTATGCTAAATATTTCTATATGTTACATTTCTCAATTCTTACCCAAACTCATTTTTTAATGCCATAAACATTCGCTGTTATCATTATATATAACACTGATAGTTAAACAAATTTATATATTAGTGTTAATAATGAGAAATTTTAACATCCTTTCTATCTGAAATTCCTACTGACTGTAGTATAATCGTAATAGATTGCTTTATGTATCTTTCAAAACTATTATTTTCTTAAGACACGTGGCCAATTTACATAACATAATAATCATAACGCTGACATATTCTCTAATATAATAATCATAATCCTGACATTCTCTGTCACATTAAATTGAGTTAGTTTAAGATTTAACCTAATAAATTAATATAAGATTTATATAACAAATTTCAACAATTCCATTTAAATTTTGGCATTAATTTTCAACATTAAACTAAATCATATAATATCTAGTTTATTGTTTTCATTTTTACCACAGTTATATTCCTTTAGAATATATAAACACAGAAAACATAATAATAAAGAAGGTCAATCCACAATTTCTGATTGTGTTTTACACATTCTTTTATATCACACTACACTTTTTCATAACTTATTATTTAGCATACAATTAACAAACCTTAATTGTTTGACAAATAAACAAGTAATAGGCAAGTATTATTTGTTTTCAAATCTTATTCCTGAACTAATACAATTTTCCCTTAACAATATTATATATGATATTAATGAGTTATCCTTTCAGTGATATTGCTCTTACATATAATTGCTAAAACATGACACAGAGTAATAAATTAAAACAAGTATAACAGGTTTAATCAAGTTTTAACTTGATTTGTATACTTTTCCTTAAAGGTCGTATAACAGTGTATAACATTCACAAAATATGTTATTGCAAACACCTTACAAAATAAATATAATATTCTATTTTTATGTTGTATTTCAGTTTGCTTTAGTCCCAAGTAGTTAAAGGATGCATTTTTTCATAACTCTATAATTTCAAAACGTGTAAGTATCTAAGGTTTATTTAAAATATACCGTCATGTTGCATAATATATATGCTCGTGCGAAGGCTTTCACTGTGAATATCTGTTGTAGCAGGTTTTGGGTACAACCGTGATGTAATGCCTACATTGCCAACGTTTCGTTCCGTTTTGCCGGAACATTTTCAAGGCGTACTGATGTTGATTTAACTACGGTGCGCGTTTTATATCTTGCTTCCCTTGAGATTTTTGTCGTGGGAGGGTGAAAGCGTGGGTGTGAGTGTGTTGTGGCCATATGTTGTTTGCTAATTTGTAAACTGTCAGGAATTTCCAAGTTGTCGCTAGTTTTGTATATTCGTTTCTGTCGTTGACCGCTCTTCCTGGCATCCGGTATGTCTCAATAGCCTCCCTGTACTGTCTAACTTTCTTATAGTTGGTTCGTGCCAAGATTTTTGTGTTTTTGAAATAAAAGTGTGAGCTGTTTCTCTTGCGTGTTTCGTTAGGGATGTGTTAGTTATCTTCTTGTTTGATCTTCCTCTGAGTATAGTCAACTCTTAGTTATTAAAGATTAGGTCATTGTCAATTGGTAATATAGTTATTATATTTTATCTCATTTTCTTTACACATAACTAACAGAATATTTATTCCTTTCTATAGAATACATGACTAATTTTAAATATTATTTTTTTAATGGTTATATGTTAGTGTCTTTTCCTGATTATTTTCTACTATGCTTCTTTGCATACAATATAAAATAAAATTTGTACATAGGCATATCACAGTGAGTTTTGAGGATTGCTATATACTCTCTTATGTAACGAAATTGTAATGTTACTATATATACGTGTGTGTGTGTGTGCGTGTGCGTGTGCGCGCGCGCGCGCGTGTGCGTATTATAAGGGTAACTGCTGAGTTTATTTGCAGGATTACGTGTGATGAAAACAGCGATCATGCAATTACAAAAAGACCTAGCATTACTAACATGTCGTATGGGTTGCAAAGTACTTCGTCAAAGAACGGCTAATGACATTACTCGGTATAGCTTTTGAAGCACATTCCGCAACCCTCGCAGCTAATCTCGTAGTCATTTATTGCCTGTATAGAAGCTTTAATTAACCGATATACATTAATCAGTTAACTCTTTTGTAGACACTCAATACAACATGTGAACTCATTTAATACGCTACGTTTAAAATTTACAACTCCCGCACAAACAACATACTGTAAAGATTTATAGAAAATATATCAAATTCAGTAAGTAAGGATGTTATATTTTTTTAAATACACCAAAACCTCTCATACATTTGTACAGTTTCATTTGGCATTACGCGTTATGTTTACCTACAACATAAATAAAATACTGTTACCGGTACACTATTTGTTAAAGCAGTCAAAGGTTCTTCTTCGAACAATGGTCTGGCAGCAAATTTCAACTTCCATGATTAACAACAAACGGTTATCAAGAGATTGAGTACTTAACTCGTAGGAAGTCGTATTCTGTAGCTCTCCTCATTATTAGCGTTCACTATTTATGTGTAATATGATATCAAATTCTTAACACACACTGTAATAAAATAATGGTAAAAATTCTGCCATTATGCTGTTTTTAGCAATACAAATAACATATTGAAATATGGACTTCAGACAAGAGAGTAATACATTTAAATGTATGTTACCCTCCTCCAAATTTTCTCTCACATACAAGAAGAATAATGTAGCTAGACAACTGTAGCAGTGTATCTTAGATCTAGTAATCACATAGGATATCATACGACTAGTAATATATATATATGTATGTGTGTGTGTGTGTGTGTGTGTGTGTGTGTATTAATTAGGGATATAGTCTTCCTGTAATCGTGTGCCACTTTACATACTAAAACATGTATGAAAAAATGTACATGTTTGCATACAAAATTTTACAAACTAAAAGTTTTGCAAAATATATGGCAAATATTATGAATTTAAGACGAAGATTGTACTATAGGCTAATTAGATAATAGACAGTTGAATAAATTACTTCCCTCAAAATAAGTATTATCAATTTTTCTGCTTTCTGCAAATGTTTGACGTAGTCTATATTTAAAAAGAATTGTAGTGTATTTTAATTATATTAAAAAAATCATTTAATACACTTGTTTAGACATTTATATGCTTTACCGGTGTAAGAACCGTACTCCTAATCTTACACATTTATAGAACACGGACGAAGTAAACCTATAAATATTTTTTCGTAACTTTTACATATTAATTCTTTATACAAATGTTAGAAAAACTATATTATAGTAATTTCTAAGTTTGACAATTTTATTTAAATTATTTAAACTGAGTACAATATAGTTTTCAAAAATTTGTAGGCCAACTGTGATTTCTTTATTATACTATCTAATGACTATTTTGATTTGGGAGTAAAGGTTTGGCTGTCTTTTTCCGTGTTACCACAAACGTTTTATTTCAGCAAGATCTTACTAAGCTGGAAATATTAAAAATTACTGCCAACTAGTTACAGTTTATAAATAGTTGTATAAATAATGCACATTTTTATATACAACACTGCCAAAACTTTATACAGTACAAACATTCTAGATAGATGGTAGTAATATTTCGTTACATTTACTTTTATATCCAATATGCATTACTTACAATGTCTGTACCAACATGTTTATTGTTTAAGTGATAAATGGAACTTGTTTAAATTATTGCTACTTTCTGCCAATTTGTTCGAGACGGCGAAGCTAACTAATTAATCGCTATTTCCTTTTTAATATTTATTTTGCTCTTTATCTCTTATTAAGTAATCTTAGAGTAGTTTTAAAATTAATTAAATTGTATACCTTAAACACTTTTCTTACTCTTATCATTTCACTCATTATAGCACTTTTTCTATGAAGTTTTCACTTTCATTTTTAATAAAGCAGTTTTAGACAGCAGAAACGTTTTATAACATCATGGAGTAAGAAACCATTAAGACAATTAGTATCATGCCCAAATTAAAAGGTTTGTTTATTTTTCCAAGTACTTTTATTTGGCCAAACAATGTGACTTCTGGTTAAGGTAATATGGATATTATAAGGTATTTGATTAAAAATGTTTAATAACATTGAAAACGCGCGCACCCACACACACACACGCGCGCGGAAATTTTAATTTTCGTATGATTAATAGTTTACCCAGTACAAACCCAAAAGTATGACACTAGAGAATGAATACATTAAGCCTAACTGTTCTTTTTAAATGTGTACGTAGAAATATTGTACTTACTGACAAAAATTAATTGTTTTATATAAACATAATTAAGTTTTTACCAATAAACATATAGGCGCTAATATTACCAACGATTTGCTGTAATTTGTATGCTTTACAAAGCAACTTTAAAATGTATTTATACCTTGTTTTATAATACATGTTTTATTGGTGAGACAGTCTTACCATTAATTCAGTGAATCATTTAAATCCACTTTATTTATACTAGTATAATGTTATAAATATGTTTACACTATACTAGGAAGTACTTTTAAATTTGGTACTGTAAATAACTTGGACTCAAAAGAATATTGTTTGTTATTTATAATCACCTAGTAACTGCACTTTATATATTTCACATATATTTACATTACATGGCACGTAGTTTGACTTGTAAATTGGCTTCGACACAAAAGCTTACTGTACTGATTCAATTTGTTCACTAACCGTTTACCAGTTTTCTTTTTTCCAGTAGTTCCCTTTCTCGTACAACACCTATGCCTCCTCGCCTAACGTACGAGGGTGGGGTGAAAAAAGTTCCGAGCCTGAGACAGAGATAGCACTACTATGCTCGTTACTTTGAACGTGTTATTTAATTTCATCATTTGTAGGCTAAATTTAGATATTTCAAGTCAATGAGTGGTTTAGTATTAGTTTGAGTGTACATCACAGTAAACGCTTCAAGCACTGACCAGTTTAGAAATTTGTAGCGTCACTAAACACTTTTGTAAAGGATTAACTGCAACTGATATAAAAATAAATCTGGATTTATCGCTGAGGAACTCTTCTCCATCGGACAACGGTTAAACGCTGGGATGATAAATTTAAAATGGGTTGGACAAGCACAACTGAAGAACCATGTATTAGACGTTCCATTAAAGTGCCTACATCAGAAAACATTCATACAATCGTTTTGATAGACAGTAGAATGAACGTTAGTAAAATATCTGAGACTGACGGTATGTCAATAGAACGTGTGCATGAACATCACGGTGTAACGGCCCAAGTTATGGCCGTTACGTAATATTTAAACCTAGACTCTTGGCCTAGATGGAGCGAAAATGTGCTGGGGCCCAGAGTGACAGAAATTGCAATAAAACGCTCATTTAAACCATAACAACTTTTTATTAGTGTTTCCTCATTTCATTATCATAACATATCTTGCTAGATTGAAATATCGTACAGTGTTCAAACGATTGAATTCTTGTGTAATTCATAGCAGTTCTTAGTTTTCATTTTATCAACAAATGTATATATATATATATATATATATATATATATATATATTACTATAATACTTATAACTATTTTACCTCAAGATGTATTTTTTCTTTAGGGACATGTTTCGGGAGATCCTGTTCTCCCATCTTCAACCTTCGCCATCTTGCTTCTGGTGCAGTATTTGTGTGTTGGCTTCTGGATGTTATTATGGTGGTTTGTTGGTCTTTGGTCCTTCAATGTTGCATTATTGTGTGTGGTTGTGGTATCTGTTTTTGTATTTTGTGTATTTTCGATGTTGAGTGCTTTGAATATTGTGTCATGTTTTGTATTGATTTGTATTTGTTCTGGTATTAATTTGTTTTGTGTTTTATGTTTGTAAATCTGTAAATTTTCCCAAATGTTCATTATGGTGCCTTTGTGTGGTATATGTTTTATTAGTGTTACATTGGTTATGTCTGGGAATTCATGTCCTGTGTTTATTGCATGTGTGGCTAAATTGGATTTATATATGTTTGGTTTTTTGTATGCATTTAGGTGTTCAAAATAACGTTTTTTCAGCTGTTTTTTTGTTTGTCCTATATAACATTTATTGCAATCTTGGCATTCAATTTTGTATATACCGTTGGTTGTTGTATTATCTTTGTTGTGTGAGTTATTTAGATTTTGTAATTTATTTTTATTAGTTTTGTATGCTATTTTTATATTTGTGTTTTTAAATAGTTTTGTTAGTTTTGACATTTTATTATTTATATATGTGAATGTGGCCCATTTTTTGTTGTTGTTATTATTTATGTGTTGTTCAGTTTGATTAATTCTTAATTGTTCAGTTTTTATTTTGTATTTGATTTTATTTTCTATTTTGATCATAGTATTTTTATTGTATCCATTTGCATAACCAATTTGGTATATTATATTTCTTTCTTTCTCAGTTTCTTGTTTGTTTAGGGGTATTTTGTACATTCTGTTAAATAACGAATAAAATGCTGCCATTTTATGTTGTGGTGGGTGGTCAGAATGGTTAGGTATAATGATGTTAGTGGAAGTTGGTTTTCTATATATTGCATATTGTATGTGTTTGTTGTATCTTGTGATGGTTATGTCTAAATAGTTGATTTTGTTATGTTTTTCTTTTTCTTCTGTGAATTGTATTTTGGGAT
The DNA here is from genome assembly GCA_034769895.1 of Magicicada septendecula. Taxonomy (NCBI): domain Eukaryota; kingdom Metazoa; phylum Arthropoda; class Insecta; order Hemiptera; family Cicadidae; genus Magicicada; species Magicicada septendecula. The sequence goes on along the minus strand of CM068368.1, from coordinate 590,257,132 downwards.
GTATGTTATTGATTTGTTTCAGTATGTTCTCTGCATTTGTGTTTTTGTTATTTGATACATATAGTTCATCATCTACATATCTTATCCATATGCCATCAGGGTCATGTGTTTTTATGATATTTTGTATTTTGGTGTCTATATGTTGTAGGAATATTTCTGCTATTATGCTTGATAATGGTGATCCCATTGCTAAACCTTCTTTCTGTTGATAAATTTTGCTATTAAATTCAAAGTAATTTTGTTTTAGCATTAGTTGGAGACTATTTTTTATTTCGGTTATATATTGTTTGTTTTCATTTTGTTCTATAAGTTTGTTTATTATTATGTCAATTGTTTCTTCTACTGGGATATTAGTGTACATGTTTGTTATGTCATATGATGTGAAAAATGTATTTTCATTTATATTTGTTATTTTTAATATTATTATTAATAAATAAACTTAATAAATAAATAAATAATAAATTAATAAATAAACTTAAAACAGACTACATCAAAAAAACCGAAGACTTCATCAACAATAATAAATGCGTACAACTAGATAAAAACCCAACAGAAAACTATCTTAAACAAACAATAAAACTAATAAAAACAAATAAAAACATTTTCAACAATAAAAACATAGACATATATATAAACAATAATCCAGAACCACCTAAAATGAACAGCCTAATAAAAATACACAAATTAAACAACCCAATACGTCCATTAATCAATTTCAAAAAAGCTCCTACATACAAAATAGCAAGAATAATAGCACAAAAACTAAAAAATAACCAACTAACAAATAACCATCATAACATAAAAAATACATACGAATTAATAGACAAACTAAAAATAACAAATATAAATGAAAATACATTTTTCACATCATATGACATAACAAACATGTACACTAATATCCCAGTAGAAGAAACAATTGACATAATAATAAACAAACTTATAGAACAAAATGAAAACAAACAATATATAACCGAAATAAAAAATAGTCTCCAACTAATACTAAAACAAAATTACTTTGAATTTAATAGCAAAATTCATCAACAGAAAGAAGGTTTAGCAATGGGATCACCATTATCCAGCATAATAGCAGAAATATTCCTACAACATATAGACACCAAAATACAAAATATCATAAAAACACATGACCCTGATGGCATATGGATAAGATATGTAGATGATGAACTATATGTATCAAATAACAAAAACACAAATGCAGAGAACATACTGAAACAAATCAATAACATACATCCCAAAATACAATTCACAGAAGAAAAAGAAAAACATAACAAAATCAACTATTTAGACATAACCATCACAAGATACAACAAACACATACAATATGCAATATATAGAAAACCAACTTCCACTAACATCATTATACCTAACCATTCTGACCACCCACCACAACATAAAATGGCAGCATTTTATTCGTTATTTAACAGAATGTACAAAATACCCCTAAACAAACAAGAAACTGAGAAAGAAAGAAATATAATATACCAAATTGGTTATGCAAATGGATACAATAAAAATACTATGATCAAAATAGAAAATAAAATCAAATACAAAATAAAAACTGAACAATTAAGAATTAATCAAACTGAACAACACATAAATAATAACAACAACAAAAAATGGGCCACATTCACATATATAAATAATAAAATGTCAAAACTAACAAAACTATTTAAAAACACAAATATAAAAATAGCATACAAAACTAATAAAAATAAATTACAAAATCTAAATAACTCACACAACAAAGATAATACAACAACCAACGGTATATACAAAATTGAATGCCAAGATTGCAATAAATGTTATATAGGACAAACAAAAAAACAGCTGAAAAAACGTTATTTTGAACACCTAAATGCATACAAAAAACCAAACATATATAAATCCAATTTAGCCACACATGCAATAAACACAGGACATGAATTCCCAGACATAACCAATGTAACACTAATAAAACATATACCACACAAAGGCACCATAATGAACATTTGGGAAAATTTACAGATTTACAAACATAAAACACAAAACAAATTAATACCAGAACAAATACAAATCAATACAAAACATGACACAATATTCAAAGCACTCAACATCGAAAATACACAAAATACAAAAACAGATACCACAACCACACACAATAATGCAACATTGAAGGACCAAAGACCAACAAACCACCATAATAACATCCAGAAGCCAACACACAAATACTGCACCAGAAGCAAGATGGCGAAGGTTGAAGATGGGAGAACAGGATCTCCCGAAACATGTCCCTAAAGAAAAAATACATCTTGAGGTAAAATAGTTATAAGTATTATAGTATTATATACATCAAGAAACGGACTGTAGCAGAAAGTGATTGAAATATATATATATATATATATATATATATATATATATATATATGAAAATACTGTTTATATGTATGCTTTCTTTTATGTTTTGGAAAGCAGTGGAGTATTGTAGAGGTTTAAGAAATGTAATCCTTCCACCTGAGCTTTTGGAGAATTGATGATACCAGTTAGAGCCTGTGATGATGATGAGTGTGGTAACGGTGCTGATGAGTTCCGAATTCCTGCTCGTCTCCTTCTGGGCAGCTGTCCTTTTGGTGTCCTGGAGTATTTCTAAGTCTGGGCGATGGGGAGCGTTCTAGTGCAAAGCTCTGCCGATGGTGACGGATGTTGGTGTCATCAACTCCGCATTTCCCTTCTCTCGGCTGTGCGAGGACCCTGAGGCTCTTTATAAATTTACGAACTCATAGTAGGTTGAACAAGATTTTGCCACGCCGTTAGACCACGAAACGCCCAGTCGGAAGGCTAAAGACAAAATAAGGTCGCTTGTAGGCTTCTAACTAACCATGCCACAGAAAAAAACAACTTGTTACGGATTGTGAAGCTTTAAAGGAACAGCTGATTATATGTAGCTGAATTACATCGCCGTAGCGCGGCACGGCATCATTAATCAATTCAGATTTGTCTCCCCACGGCCACACAGCCAGCTTTGGTTAGGCGGCACTTTTACGTTTGAATCATGTCGGGAAAATTTAAATCCCGGCACAACGGAACGTGTTAATTTTACACGAACATCTGTGTATGACAACGCAGTGCGCTAGATGGGTGCCGCGTTTGCTGATACCTGACAAAAAAAAAAATGCCCAAAGGATGTTAAAACCAGTTGTTTGGCACTTTATACGCGACAGAAGAGTTGATGAGAATTGGGTCTTCCACAGCACTCCTGAGACCAAACAGCAGTTAGAATATTGGACGGCGAAAGGCGAACAGACTCCAAAGAAGACAAAGAATATTCGTTCTGCCGGTAAGGTTGTGAACACTGTTTTTTGAGACTCACGTAAGGTAAGCTTCATTGACTAAATTAAAAAGGGAAAAAAGTGATTTGTACTTTGCAAACCTACTACGCCTTTTAAACGACGAAATCAAGAAGAAATGGCTACATTCAGGAAAAAATGAAGTGTTGTTCTACCAAGACAATGCACCATCACACACGACAATGGTTGAGTTGGCTAAAATGGAAGGTTCCAATTGTTTCTCGTCCAGCATATTTGCCTTATTTAGCCCCAAGCGACTTCCACCTCTTTCCTAACTTCAAAAAATTGCTCGCTGGAGAAAGATTTAATGGCGACAATCCAGTCAGCGAAGTATTTACAGTAGTAAATGGCTACTCCGTGGACGTTAACAAATCGGCTTATCAGTCTGGCATAACCACTATAAAACAACGTTGGAAAACGTGCATAGAGCTAAATGATGATTATGTTGAGAAATAAATTCAAATTAATCCAAAATCTTGTTTGGTTATTCACGCACGGGACTTTTGACCCTACTCTCGTACAGTTCATTCCCTCAGCTCTAATCTAATTCTGAAGTTGCCGTAACTGGTAAAATAATTGCCTGGAAATTAAAAAGTATCTGTAACAATAAGGAGTGTGTTTATTTGTCAACTTGAAATATTATTAAAATGTTCTACCAAGTGCCAAGCGATCATTCCATCAGAGACATGGATGTCGTTTCGTTTACGCCATGTAGAGATTATTACCTGGATGGTAAGTTGTTAGCCTCGAATTAGATAACTGATCAAGAGTAAGGCAATATGTAGCCGTGTATTATGATTGTTCTAGTTAACTTTAGCTAATCTTGTCTTCATTTCACATTATATTCTGTTATATTTCAAAGCACATTGTTTAAAGTTAACTCCGTGTTATGTTTTTTTTTTGTACTTTACCTAACCATCACATCTTGGAGCTATTAAAATATGGTCTTCAGACACTTCGCCAAAAGTTAATGGGCTTTGAAACCCTAACTTTCTTAGTCCGAATCATTCTCAATGTTGACGAATGCCGCACAGATTAATTTTAAACACTTATTACAGCATTTGTAAAGTGCGTTTTGCCTGCACGATAACTAATTTTCTGGTTTTCTTCAGATTCTTTGACTAGGCGATTCCTGACTGACATGTTCTCAATTAAGTCTGCTAGTGAAAAATCTTGCTGGTAACGCTATACAGAGATGACACCAATGAGACCGGCTTGTAAGTTGTCTTAGCATGAGTATCCGCTATCTTGCGTTAACGATGTTGTACAGTTTCTGCCCTTATCTTACGAATTATAACAAAACATATGCATGCATATCTACATGTATAATACGAAAACGTATATAGCAGCCTACATCTTGGACAATTTGAAGGTGGTTGATTCAGAAACAGCAGTTACAAAACAACAAAACACTCTCAAATAATCAGTCAAGTTAAATTTGCCCATAACACAATAATAAATGTACTTCGTTAGAGTTCGCACTAATTAACACTTTTTACTAAAACACCACAACAACTTTGAACTACACTCTATAATATTACCAAGTGAAATTAACTGCTAAGCCTCCAACTGCTGGAAGAAACAGGAGACGTTAATGAAGCGGGAGGTATACAAAAATTAATAAGGGTGTTTTAAAATGGCTGAAACAAGTTCGTGAATGTAACATTCGTTTAAGCACCCAATAATATACGCTAAGCTGGAAGAATTTACAGCAAAACTTTAGTTTACAGAAGATTAATAATTTAGATCAGTACGGGTTGCTACGACTGTTCGAAAGAGAGAAATAACGTTCCATGTGGTGAAACTTTGTCACTGGGTCTAGAAGAAAAATATAGATAGCTCACGCTAATTATAATAAAAATAACATTTTTTCATGTAGCGAAACTGGACTATCTTTTAAAATTTATGCCGAAGAAAACATTTGCTTTCAAGGGAGAACGATGTAAGGGTGGGAGAAAGTAAAGAAACTAGTAATGATTTTATACATGAAAACATACGTGGCTCTAAAAAATTTTCCTTAATGACTAGAAACTTAACAAAATCAAGGTGCTTCAAATCAGTAAACAATCTGTCTATTCATTGCAAAGCTAACAAAACTTAATGGGTGACTGATCAGCTATTTGAAAAGTAGCACGTACTAACAAAAAATGTTGCTACTAAAACAAGATAATAGGTTAGTTGATAACTGTACACCTCATAATGCCAATTCTTAACTTAAATATATTAAAATTGTATACAGTATTATCTCCAAACATGTCTTCAGTAAGTCACCCGATAGATCAAGATATTCGAAATCTTAAACAATTTTACCGTCGGCAAGTTTTTCAAAATTCTGGATACAATGACACAAAAAGGTACAAACTAAAATTATTCTCCTAGGCGAAAGTTGTGTGTTAAGTGCATCACGGGAACAAGTTACACAACATTAATCTCACGTTACTTTTTCAAAGCTAAGTTCAAACTTACATTCAGTCAATAACTGTTCCAGAACGTATGATGTGTCCGATTCCAGATCCAAGACCATAGCCACGAGCATTTCGTTTATTGAATATTCTAACAGTAAAAAATTGTTAACGTATGTCATATTTAAAGCAGCCAGAAATACAGGTTTAACCTTTTGCGTTTAGAATACATTCACAATTCTTATTTTCCGAATGTGACAGGGTCTTCTGTCACACGTTTCTCTTGCTAACTGAATATTCAATACGTCTCATTAATTTACAACACACACAATATTTTATAAAGACGTTATTTTCTGTTTAGTTTTTTTAAATGAATTATTGTAGGCAGCAAGTATATTAATCTAAACAAGTTACAGCACTATTCATTAATCTTACTATTAAGAGTCAGTCAATAATTGGCAGGCAGTAATAACATGGCGGATTTCATTTGTCTGCTATATATACATATCTTTTAATTATTATAATAGATTTTAATTCACAAAGAACTACGTACTGTAAAATACACATTGAGAAAGGTATATTTTTATATTTTGGTATTTATCGTTCCCCAAGAAATTAGAAATTGAATGCAGTAAGAAGAAAAGTAGAATTACTGATTTGAGGGAATATGTAAAATAATATAATGACGTAATAATTGTGTGTGTGTGTGTGTGTGTGTGTGTGTGTGTGTGTGTGTGTGTGTGTGTGTGTGTGTGTGTGTGTGTGTGTGTGTGTGTGTGTGTGTGTGTGTGTGTGTGTGATAGAAAGAAAATGATAAAAATAATATTTAGAACATAGTTAGTAAAGCAATTAAAGTACAGTAGTTTAACGTAAAAATGCTCTTCCCAATGTACTCGTCTACACCGTTAATATTTTAAATTACAAAGATTTATTATTTACTCACTTGTAGACACGAGAAAAAGTAAAGACCCGACGAAACGAAAACAATATAATTAAAGCGAGTGCAAAAAGGTTTTTCCTTAAATGGTAACGAAACATAAATTTGTGTTACGGTATAAAATATAAATGTTCTAAATAAATAAGGTATTTTGTTACTTCAAAAAAAAATTACAAAATCGTATAAACGTGAATAGAAAATACGTTATTATAAAAGTAAATTTATTCTTTTCATAAAATCTAAATTTCCCTGGCAATAGATCATGGAAACATATGGCTCTGATTTGTAAATACTCTTCTAAATGACGTTTTTTTCTACTTACTAAACAGAAAGTCTATTGCGAAAGGATGTCCCACTTGACAGTTATATTATAACTGAATTTGTAGCTTCACGTTCTATAGTTTCAATACTATGATTATTTTGTAAGTTGTTAATCAGTTATGTTATATTATGTTAATCATAACTGTTATATAATCATAATCATAAGTTATATTTTGTAACTTATAACGGCGTCATGAAAACACAAATTTTTTATAATACAAACTATTAGCAGGTTCGTAGGTGTCGTTCGACATTGCCTAACAATGTCTATTTGGTTGTTCGTCACATTCTACTACCGTTTTGTGATGACTTTTCAATAAGTAAAAAATGTTTTGTATTATTATAAATAATATTTTTGTTATGATGATACACCTCTTGAATTCGACTTTCTTGTAAATAACTAAATGAATATACCTATTTTTATGTTAGTCTGTGTGAAAATTTGTGTTTCTATGTGCTTCGTTTCAGTACGGCAAAAACGTTTGCAGTTTCGGTAGAGACAAAATGGCACACACACACACACACACACACACACACACACACACACACACACACACACACACACACACACACACACACACACACACACACACACGACACACACACACTCACGACACACAAAGAAGTGCGTATTAATGGAACAGGATTTTCAATATATGGAAAAATATTAGGCATAGAACTACATAGGCCTGTATAAGATGTAACGTAAACGGTGTTTTCGCTATAGATTTTCGGATTGTATATGTCAATATAAGAAATAAGTTCTTATAACATAGGTCAAGAAACGTTAGTTTTTTTTTTGATTTTTTAAAGAAAGCTGTATGTATCAAGAATGGAGTAAGGCATAATGAAATTTGGTACACCTGTTACATTAATTTCCATTGCTAAATAAATGAAATCAAGGTAATATGTTGATCCTAAATTTTCAAATGACAGCAACTTTAATTTTTTGTTCACTACTAGCTCTCTAACTTTGAGTTCATTAAATGATGGTTAATTACGTAGAAGTTTAAGAATTTTATTTCAAACACAATTATATCTTGTTTGTTCAAATCCAGTAACAAATCACCGAGTTATGGTGGAAAACTGTCTACCCATACATTCTGGGTACTTGAATGTTTTGTGCCGGTCTCCGATTCCTCCTGTATAGAAAACTGTAACTGTTTTACTATCTTATTACCCTTAAATTTTTAGTGACCGTCAATCAGTGAATGTTTTAGTGGATAGTTAGTGAGGATCGGTCAATAATACAACTTTTAGTAATTTTGCGTCGACGTTTCGACAATATTTATTGTCATCTTCAGGACCTGTGTATGAAATACAGTAGAAATATCAAACATAACGAAACAATTAAATATTTGGGTGAACGTGTTGGTGATGTGAGTGTGTGCGTGTGTATGTATGTATCATTTTTTATGTGAAGACTTATGATAGTTTGTTTACATCTTCAAATTAAAGATAATTTGAAGATGTAAACAAACTATCATAAGTCTTCACATAAAAAATGATACATACATACACACGCACACACTCACATCACCAACACGTTCACCCAAATATTTAATTGTTTCGTTATGTTTGATATTTCTACTGTATTTCATACACAGGTCCTGAAGATGACAATAAATATTGTCGAAACGTCGACGCAAAATTACTAAAAGTTGTATTATTGACCGATCCTCACTAACTATCCACTAAAACATTATCTTATTACCATTTTATTTTGAAGGAACTCAGTAACAGTAATTTACTACAGTGTGAATGGTCGAATTTAAATTAAATCAATAACTGTTAACAAATTTAACTACATCTATTTACACATCAAAATTTGATTAAACAAAATTAAATTTAGATTTTCCAGAAAATGACAACGGCGTGTTTTGATTTGTAGATGAACTGTTTGTTTAAATGAGTTCAGTTATAAGGCGTGTAATTTATCTAAATAATATTGCCAGTTATTTTTCTTAAATTTATTTACCTGTGATTTTTTAATCATTGTTTATCATGTAAATGTCAAGCGTGGCTGATTAGAGGTTTGTTGAAATACTCGTTCAGTGTATAAATTTTTAAACTACAATTAGAAGAACGCATGGCGTATTTACCTCGGAGTTTTCCCAAATGAAACTTGCCAGGTGGGAAAATGCTTGATGGGCTCAGTAATCGCTAGAAAAGCTTGATACTTTGTTCCCCAAATCGGTTATTGACATAGATTCTTATAAAAATTGAAGAGTATTGAATAAATTTGGAAAAAACCTAAACTGAGTACAAGAAGTACACGGCTAAAAGTTCCAGTAATATTTAGGATTTTACTGTTTGCAGTTTCAGCATATAGAAATTTGCAACTGTGTTTAGGATTTTACAAATCCAACAATTAAAGCCATACCACTAATAAACACACTAGACGGCCTTGTAACTACAGATTACACATCAGCATAATTAGAATTTTTAAACAATATGTAGGTATGCAAGGACTACAGATGCATTTTTCCAATATGATTGTGTTTGTAACGTGATGTGGCATGTTACAGTGACTTGTTTGAAAGTATTGTTACATCTGTCTCCTAAGTATTGTACTTTATTTGTATTATTTTAACTTGAACCATTGAATGGTTAGATAATTAAAATAAGCCAAAGAAAAAAGTCACTTTGCCTTATTCAATTAGGTAGTTGGATTCCTCGATGGTTACATTTTCAACTAGGGACGGCGAAAATGGGGACATGTGTGCTTATATGGTTGTAACTATGTAGACAGTATAATAGATATGTATGTAAATTTACATATTAAGATAACTTTCGTTGCTCAGATGATAGTTTTGTTATAAGCACTTACTGTGTGAAAATCATAATAGTTAATCAATAGCTTTAAATATAAAATGCCTGAAACATAGAAAATGATATATTGTTCACGCTGCTATGTAGACATATTGTAATTAGGTAAACATATATTGTATATTGTACAAAACGCTAATAGGTATAACCCCGTTTTCAGGAAATAAGGATTGGAAAAGTACGCACGTCCCATGTATACTCAAGCAAAACGCTTTTAATGTGTAGGTAAAGGCCAATCTGGCCAAAGTGAACTAGGATTTTTATTCACAGATCATTTTCATTCCTGTCAAACGGTGAGTGTAGAAACGCTTGAACCCTTGTTAACCTCTCTTGTCAAGGACATAACAGCTAGGATTAACAAATGAACAAGGAACAATGATAAATTGCTTTCGGCAAGCTTTGATCAATATAGCTGTATTAAACAGAGACTTGAATGTCATTAGTAACCCGACGATCCTGTGTATTATGTGGCCTACAACAGAGTTCCAATTATGTTCCCCAGCCTTATTGCGACATTAGTTTTTAGACCTTCACTTCAACAGAAATTTGACATAAAACAAAATTTTTTTAATGAAATCGTACACCAACACGTTATTTTTAGTTTGAATTTGCCTACTCTAATTTATATTATCAAAATTTATGAAAATAGTAGATCCGTAATCTTACAGAATTTATTTATATCGTAAGAGGGCATCTAACTAATGCATTCTTCTATACACAAACATTTTTATTTTGTTAATAATGCCAATTTATTACTTCATTTGAATGAATTAACTACTTAATCCATTGTAATTGTTCGAAATTAGGCATGTACAATTATGTGCTTAAAAAGTAACAATATTTGTTTTACCAACCTATACTAAAGTAGTTTATTATACAACTTAACGATTTAGTATGACTATAAGTATTAGCAATCTGTAACAATAAATAAATATCAAATCTCCAGCTGTCAGCAAAAAAATATTGAACAAAGACGTATTGTTCAAATCCCTTTTTTTGTTGCCCTATTGCTCAGTTGAACACAGAGGCTTTTCAAAATAAACAAACTAGCAGTAAGTAAGTAAGTAAGTAAGTAAGTAAGTAAGTAAGTAAATAAATAAATGATTAGAATGTAATATAGTGCTAACGCTAGATAATGTCTAACGTGAAATAAATCTACGGATATTAGTCTAATGGTTTCGTTTCAAACATGAATGTAAAAATTATTTATGCAAGTATGATAACAACTGACAGTTTAATTTATTATTTAAGTATTTTCAGATAACAAGGTGTTTTTATCTGTTTACGATAGTAGGAATTATTTAAAAATATTAGTTTACACCGCTTTTGATAAAGTTACACTTTTTGGAAGTTTACTAACTATAAGTGTAATATCAAAGTATTAAAAATACCGTAAAAAATTGGGACGGTATTGCTACAATATTAACGTTTCTTTTAACAGAGCCTTAAAAAACCGTAAAGGAAAAAATTCCTGTCTTGCCCTTTGCATATGTTTGTCAAAAATTAACTTTTAGTAGCAAAACACATTCAAAAGAAGAAGTAAAAAACTCAACAATATAGAGTACAAAATTCTATTACCTTCCATAAAAGTATATACACCTCTTATTATTCTTTAAGTAAAGAGGTTTAGCTCCCTCTGTATTAAAGCTAGTTGTCCGTTTGCTGGCGCTTTCGTAATACTTTAAAAATTAAATCTTTCCACGGTTTTCTTACCATTAAATTTAAACTAGTAAGTAATGTAAATTATAGATATACGTTAATTAAAAATTTATTCTATCTTACCAGAATTATGTCGCAATTGTTTTGTGCCTTTCACTGCATTTATGCCTGGGGTGTAATTGCAACTGACATCATACATTTGTGCGCAATCGCGAATTTACATAATAATCGCTGATGTAAATTCGTAAAGTTCTACAGTTATTGTGTAATTCAGAATTCTCTAAATTTAAGATAGTGTTTTTAATACCGCTAGTGACTGAACATGATAAAAATAACTTTTAATTATTACATAATTGAACATCCCTATAATCTGTATTTAGCTATAATATGTTTTACTGTACTATATTGTTACGACATCACAGAACAATCTACGTGTTTCTCGAACGATCCATTGGAATCCGGCTGAATGTTGTGGGGTACGTGATTTCAACATGCGCTTGCAAGAATTTTCTGGACGCCGCCAGCCTTGCTGATCGTGTCAAGGCCGCAATTAGTTACGTCGTAGTGTAGAGATAACGCGTAGTTGTGGATGTTTTGGTCTGTGAGCGGGGGTATAAATACAAGGTGTCGGCGCCGTTAGTTCAGTTATTATCGGGCGTTATTACTCTGTGCGTTCAAGTGGTTCATAATATTGTGGCGAAGTGTTATGTGTTTTTATATTTGCGCGGGGAAATTGTGTTTTATATCAGTTGACATTTTCCTATTGCGTGTGAACAATTTTTTATTTGATTTGTTACAAGAGACTCTCTTGTTAATTACAAACGGTTTAATTGTGATAATTAAAACTGGTGATTAGTGACTTAATTGGTGTCTTGTATTTTGTTTTCCACTGTACCATATGACGATTAGTAGACCGTCGTAACAATATGTTGACAGGTACATGTATAAACGTTTTCTATACCGAGTCTAATATTTAATTCTTGATTACTGCTTTTATAATTAATTACAATTACCATTACGTTTTGAGTAATTTAAATTGTAATATTGTATAGGCCTAAATTAAATTCTGTGATATAATTTTCTCGTTGTATTAAAAAAAAATTTGATGATGTCAAACAAACTGTCTTAACTCCTTCACATGTACAAGGACACACACATACGCACACGCACATGTGCGCTCACGCACACGAACACGCACTCACATACACAAAAACGTTTAGAAATAATAATTGTTCTGTTGTATTTGACATATTTTTCGTATTCATACACAAGTCCTGATGATGACAATACATATTGTCAAAACGTCGACACAAATCATTTAAAATTTGTGTTATATTTTTTACCGAACTTCACAAACGCTACATCGCAAAAATTAATTGATTGACGTTCACTACAAATTTAAGGATCAAATATTTATTTACCTGAAAGCGTTTTTGGGAATTGTAATGTATTTTATTATTATCATAAAACCATTCGCACGAGTGATGTGAGAGATGGATATGAACATGGATTAATTGCACATGGACAAATAAAACCGTATTTCCATCATTTCTACAAGATATATGTACTTGTGTTGTACATAATATTACCCTTGTAGTAGGATGTAGTCACTTAATACTTATTTGCAATTATCAACGTTTAAACTATTTACATTGAAAACCCGTTTCTGTTAGCATAACGTGTTTGTAATTTCATTAATTACTAAAAGTTACATTATCAATTTTTAATGTTGTAGGAATTTTAGCAAATTTTTAGACAATACTTAGAATGTACAAATGAACGGTGTGTAAAAATAAGAAAAGTGTACATTCATTTAATCAAGGTCGTTTCATTTGAGCATAAGATGTATGAATATTTATGTACGTAGAATAATAACTTACAGTTTAATATAACAACTATTACAAAAATTATTTTTTGTTCTCATAGCAGTAAAGAGCTAAAACACCAGTTTGATTTATTTTTTGTTATGCAACTTAGATGCTAATATTTCGGACCTATGAAGTCGGCAGCAAATTTAATACACACATTACCGTAAGTAATTAGTTAGAGACAGTAAACACCGTTCTTAAAATTCCAGACTTTCTGAGATAATTCTGGTTTTATGAAGATAATTTTTTTGTTACTGGCGAATAAAGTTTTGTGTACATTCAAAAAGCGTCTTTTTAAGTACTGCATTAGAAGCGTGCAAACAAGGTGTTTTTACAATCTGCGAATTATGGTCGGAATATTTCTTTGAATTTCTCAGGTGAGTTTTTACGTTGTGACGTTAAGTGGAAACTACATCAGTCTGACATCCTTAAACAAACTAAGTACCTCTATGTTGACGAATAAGGGTTCGAATGTACTTAAGACTCACATCGATGCACCTGTACCTTCATTTCCAACGTAATATTATAAGTGCTGGATTCGTAAACGTAAAAGACACACGTGGTGTGTGTGTGTGTGTGTGTGTGTGTGTGTGCGTGCGTGTGTGCGTGTGCGCGCATGCGTGCGTACTTGCTTGCTTGCGTGTTTCTTTGTCTAAAGCGTTTTGTACATGATTTGAAAAACACTTGGCAAGAAGCAGTGGTTAGTGCGGTAACTTTAAAATTTAAAAACATTTATGCTTGCTTACTCGTAAAATAATGCACCTCCGGCCTCAGGATTTTTTTTACGCTGGTCATCCATCCGCTCTTAATGACTCAGTTATTGTATTCGTTTAGCTTTTACGCATCTTACAGTGTCCTCATGCTTCAGTAGCTCATCTATCTCCATGTTATTTCTTGTTCATCATTCATCTCCTTCTTGAACTGGGCCATAAACACGTCGTACAATCTTTCTTTCAAAACATCTTTATGTTTCTTGTTCCTTTTTTGCTAATGTCCATGTCTCACCTCCATTAGCAACAACCGGTCTGATAAGTGACTTATATATATTTTAAATTTTGCGTTGTAACAACTAATGAGTCTGCTTCTCAATAGTCTACTGTTAGCGTAATATCCCTTATTACCTATTTCCTATTTGTATCCTGTCATGTTTATCGTGATTATGGACCCTTCATTATCTATCATGTTACCTAGGTAGTTGTGCTTATTAACCACATCAAATTAATTACCCTCTATTCATACCCTCTAACCACTGTTAGTTAAAATTAAGGTCTTTTATTCTATTAAGGGGACACAATAAATGTTTAAAGTAAGCACGAGTTTAGAAATATGATAGAATTGTTAAAATTAAAGTAGATGTTTATGACACTTTGCAAGGAGAAAGTTATAAACGGTTAAATTGGAGAACAAGAAATAAAAGAAAAAAATTTACGACTATAGCTGGTTGAAAATTCTGATAATTTCTCTGTTACTGTAAACTTTACAACAACTGAAACACAAAATCCAGTAGAACGGCAACGAATGAGGCTTCACAAAGCAGAAAATGTTAATAAATATCGCATTAATAATACACACACAAACGCAATTTGTAGGCCTAAATGAATAAACATAAGTGTGTTTGTCATGATATATTAACGTCCAATATTATTTAAGGAATTGTGATTGTGGTCTCTTAATTACAATGCTTCCGCTGCAAAATTTCACAAAGTGTGAAATACATTTTTCAGTAGGGTAATTACTGGCAGTGAATCATTCATGTAATGTGTTTGACAGGCACTGAAATAGCCGTTATTTATCACAAGGACTCGTCAATTTTTTAATTGGTCAATTTATTTTATTGGGGTATTTACTCCAAAATAATTTTGAAATTTTCATGAATTTTAGCTGATCAGTCTCCTTGCACTAGAATGTTTGTACTAACTGAACATAAAAGTTTGAAGAATATTTAAAGATCATTTAATATGAAGAAGACGCAAAATTAAATAGTAAAATTCAGTAACGTTTTCCCCAAATTTCCTGTAAACGCAAAATAAGGTCTAGAAGAATAATAAGTACTCAATATTTAAAGACTTATGAAAAACCGCCATGAAAAAAAATGGTTTTTAAATAACCGCACTTTGAAAGTAGATTTCCTTCAAGTAAATATAATCAACGCCAAACATTAATTTCCTAAATTTGTATTTTATTAATTCATTTTAATTTAGGAAAAATTTAATCACTTCACACTTTTTTTGATAAAATTATACTTAGTTTCATTATTTAGAAAACTGTAAAGACGCTTAAATATAAATTTTTAGAGTGTTATAATCTTTTCAAGACATCGACTGATTTATTTTAAAGCAAATTTTTAAAAGAAAGGATAGGGATTATTAAATAGGAAGTCAGTAAGAGTAACAGGAATCTCGGGAATGATGAAAATAACTTGAAAAATCGATTTAAACTGCTACCAACTAGTCAGATTAATCTCTTGGTTAAATTCACAAAATGAAAAAATGTTACACATCACTATATAGATAACTGCCGATTAAGTCTTGCGTGTTCTTCGGCTCACCTTCAGATCGTAAACATACGATAATAGCAATAAGAAATTTCCTATATACTACCATCTTGTCCATTACTAAAAACACACACAGTAATTTTATAGAACACTATACGTTGTATGAAATACAGTACTATAAAAACGACAATTTGGATAAACTTTCTTTACCAAATACGGAAAATTTTCTTCATCATCATATACTTTTAATATGAAATTGTTTAGAATTAACAGAAATCTTACCTTCAAGAAGTTTCTTTTACCTAAACAATTGGAAGAGAACATATTGCCTTTAGGTCAGTGTCCAATTACTTAGATGATTTCAAATTTTAACTCTCAACGCCTTACAAATTTTGGATTTTTAATTTAACGAACAAACAATGTCAGTGTTTAAGACTTAAGGTTGAATGTTAAATACACAAATTTTCACAGTCCTAGTAAATTAATTACCAGGGTATGAAAAAACTGCCAAAAGCTATTTTTTGTTATTAACAAAAAAGAAAACATATACGCAAACGCATATTGTACAACACTTCCGAACGTCATTATCTTACAGCCGGAACGATGGAGTTACTTTTACTACGGTAAACGTTGGATGCCATTGTTTCACAAAGTGTAGTATCAGTTTACCATGCTCCATAAACATTATAGTTGGTCAGAACGATTATGTATACTACAATATATTAATACAAATATTCAATACAGCCTAGGATTTTAATACTTCTCGACCCAAAGTAAAACATATAAGCAATGTTCCGTGTTGAGCATTGGTCATCTTTAATACACATACGACTTGCTTCACATGTGGGTTCGAGCCATCAGACGATGAAAAAAAGCTTTCGCTCAACAAACTCAGGTTCACTCAGTCCGCTACCAGCTAGCTGTTGAGGCGTACTATTTGGCTTTTTCTTAATAATTTTAATTTACAGCATGCTCTATTACAATTGCTCTATTACAATTGTGTAATGCTTACATGCCAAGGTTTTTCTTATTTGAATAACAATGTTTTTATATACTTACATCAACTAATTACAAATACGTATTATATAATATATTTCACAATGCTTTTGTGTGAATATTTGAGTATTTACAATAAAATAACTTATTAGATTTCAGTGGAACTAATAAATGTTTTAAATTTTTTCAAATGTTTCTTTATAATATCTTATTTAGGTGGCCAAGTTCCTGATTCTTATACACTATTGGTTAAATTTTGTGTTTGTTTTTTTAACGTCTCACACTCGTATATGATGTGATCCACTGTTTGTTACCCTGCATTGCACCGGCACATTGGGTCGTCCGTTGCCAGTCACTATTGCCGTGAATTTGGGAGTAATTTTGAGTTTTGTTTGTAATCTGTCTTTGATATTAGGGAAGAACACTTTAGTTACTGTACCTTTCGTTGTTTCCTTTCATTCGTTTTCCTGCTTATGTGTAGATTCTTCGGTTAATTCTTGAATCACTGCACTTTTGGGTATTTTTTCAAAAGAAATTGTCAATGCATTATTCGTGGTGCTGCTTTTGCTAGCCGATCTGCCAGTACGTTACCATAAACTCCTACATGACCCTTGATCCATTTGAAGTTTATTCTCCAGATATTGCTATTTAGCATCCTGTGGCTTTCCTTATTTCCTCTATAAAGTAGTTATGGTTCCTGGGATTATTATTTGAAACTATTGTTATTCTGGTGTCGGTATATATTGTTGCTTTCTTAGGGTTTACTTTTGATATGTTGTAAGTCCCCTTGAATCACTTCTAATGCCTTTAGAATTGCAAGTTGTTCAGCTTGATTATTTAAGCATCTGTTATCGAGTGTGAGCATTCGTTTTCCTATCAAATCATTTTTAATGAATATGGCAACACCTGCACCTACTCCTTGTTTACATTCGCTGCCTTCAGAGAAAATTTGAAGTTTATCGACGTTGTTCTCTTTGTTTTTTTGTTATGTTTATACTGGCCGGAAGCAGCCAATTCTTGGGCTCCATTTTATAATCGGTCTCTGTTCGCTTTCATTTTTCTTTTGTTATTTGGTACAATTTTGCTGTTTCTTTTGCCTTGATATAACGGATGTGAAATCAGTGAGTCTGCATAGGGCTTCAGTTGACGTTGTATGGAAGGCTTTTGCAATTTTAATGTTTATCAGCCTGGTGTATTTTATTTATCGTTAGCTTTGTATTTCAAATCATTGATCCATACGGGTGCTGCATACACCATGAGAGGTAAAATTGCGCTCCTGTATATTGTCTCAAGTGCTTCGGAGTTAAGTCCCGAATTAAGTTTAGCCGATTTTGATAGTGTATGGATTAGTTTGATACATCTTTCTGCTACTTACTTTATGTGGTCATTAAATTTAAATTGATCGTTGATGATGATACCTACATAACGCATTCTGCATACTTGTTCGAGCGGTCTGCCGTTAAGGTATATCGATATTTCCTTTTTTCTTTTCTCTTCCTTCTGAAAATAATCGTTATCTTTGATTTCTCTTCGCATATCTTATTATCTTTGGCCTATGATGCTATTTTAGATAGGCCTATATCCATGTTGGTGAAATTTTCAGCTTTCCTGTTATTTTCACCACTCACTGCCAAAGTAAGGTCATCGGCAAATGGTATTGCTTTTGTTTACTTGTTCAAATTTAGATTTAATATGGAATTGTATTGGATATTCTACAACCCTAGTCCTCAATATGACCCTTGTGGGGATCCTTTTGTCACTTCTCTCTCAAAGGTTGCAGTGTTTGTTGCCAAGGTAGCAGTCCTTTCGCTGAAATAGATTTGAGCTGTTCTATACAGATTTTTAGGGAATTTAAAGTTCTTTCATCCGAGAAGAATGCTGGGCTACCAGGCAGCGTCAAAAGCACCTTTCTCGTCTAGGCTAAAAAGCACAATAATGTGTCCTCTCTCTAACCCTTCTTCTACATACATCTTTTAAATCCTTCTTCAATCCTTCTTCTAATCATTCTTATCTAGTCCTTTAGAGACATAATTGCATCTGTTGTCCTTTTTCGTGGTGTGAATCTATATTAATTCACATTTAGTTGGTTGTTGATATAGATATGATGCATTATTCTATTAATTAGGACTTTCTGAAGTACTTTTACCTTTACATTAACTAGCTTATTGGTCAGAATTTAGATATTTAGACCATATTTTCTTTGCTAGGCATTACTATGGGGACAAGTTTTGCTCTTTTCCATATTTTTGGAAAGTTTTCAGTTCGTAAGCATGCCTTGTACAATGCAGTGACAAGTCGTGGCAATAATTTGAATGCGCGCAGACGAATTGTGCTGTTATGCCACCTTCACCTGGAGCTTTCTTGTGGTCTATATCTTCTATAGCGTATTGAATTTCTGCTGATATAAATTCTCGGTCGTCCTGTGTATCTGGTGGCTGCTCTGTAGTTGTTCTGACTTGTTTGATAGTATTTGGCATACGTATTATCCTACATGTGTACGGAAACGTACGGAATCAAAAACCCGCATATGGTGTATAAAGAGGTAACATGCACTATACACAAAATATCACTGTATAAATTTGTATGTATATTGCGTCAGATTAAAAATTTAAAATTAATTACAGCAAATACATGCGTGAACTTGCAGCAAACTTAGCAATATGGTATGCGTTCCTTAAAATTTATCATGCGGCAACGACAACCTACTTGTGCAGAACAGTACTATGTCGTGTCACTTTTAAACTAGCACGTAATTTAACTATATATAATTGTGTATAATTATGCGCATTCCATAAAAGATAAAGGTGCCTATCACTTATACTTGTCTTAAAAGTCAGGAAAGCAATAGTTTCCGCTTTAAAAGAGGTTTAGAAGTTAATTAGGACGATGTTATTTCATGGTTGACCTTTCTTTGCCAGGATATACCTCCTTTCCGAAACACTGAAAATTTCGTTACTTTTTAAGTGAAGAAAAAGTGGATAAAGAAAATTTGCTTCCATATTCAAGCAGAATGTTTTGACTTCTACTAAAAGACAAACTTAAAAAAAAATGTTTTTCAGTAATTACAAAACGCAGTAAGCATAAGAGGACATGAGATAAAATTAAAAAAAAAAATCTACATTTTTTCTCTGAAAATATTCTGCTAAGTACTATAAATAAATGATCAAATTACAAACTTCTTTGAATGTTAATGGAATTAGATCTGAATGCAAATTACTATTTGCAGACGTCAGACTATATCATAAAGTCTAGACATAAGACGTTAACACAAAATAACATGACATTAACTATGCATAGACTGTGCGAGGTAAAAGTTGTTGTGTGACTTCGAAATTTCCACGGAAACTCCACTAAGTACGCAAAACAACCACACAAAACTGCAATACGTATGCAGTAACTTGCTATTACAATTTCGCGTATTGTTTCAAACGGACGTAATACGAATTTTAATTTTACACTGTATTAGTGCTAGAAATACACCCTTAAACAAATACGAGTCAACACAGTCACCTGATGGAGAAGCAATATGCCATAACAATTATTTAAACCAGGAATTCGAGGGAAAGATGTATGTACTGAAATGTTCATAAGTTATACAATTCCGAACTGAAGAATAAAAAAATATACTATAAGGGACTACATTCATATGACAGTTAGCTTTCAAAATAATCGGTTTAGTATAAGATGTATTTTACGTAGTGAAAATGTTTTGAAAATATACTAACTATTAATGAAACAGATTAAAATAGTAGTTATCCTTGTTATAATAAATACATAATAAACATTGCTTTTTACACACATTTACAATTGTGTATTGTATTAAAACTGTATATGACCAATTGTACATTTTGTTAAAACAGGAAAGTTATAGAGTCTAATTTAGACGGAATTTAAATCGTAGTGTTTGCATATACGTACTTTTAGAGAAACGGGAAGTTTTTGTGAAATCAGCTAAGCAACTTTGTATAGGACTATTTCTGCTCTGAGGTAACCTGAGCTAATTCCGTGTTATTGATAGCTATGTAACCCCTCTTTCCTTTTATGCTTTTATCTATAAAAAAACAACTTCCTTTTTTTATTTTTTTTTTATTTATTTATTTATTTTTTTGAAATAGAGGCCACAAGTTACGTAGAACTAGGCAAGAGCCTAGAGAAGCCAAAACTGTGCTGGGTCCAGTATGATGGGACTTGCAAATGAAACTCTGCTCTGATAACAATAACAGGATTTATTGTATTCGGCTTTTGTACAATATATGCGCCCTTGAAAAGCCAGATAATTACAAGTATTTTACAATCAAAAATAGCTCACTTCCAAAAACCCCCAATCGTTATTATAGGTCCATTAACATATGCATCGCCAAATAGTTGAGCTTGAATCTTAAGGGCGCATTAATAATAATAATAATGTGAAATGGCGTATAGTCTCGACCCTCCCAGTAGTTACACAAATCATAACACGACATAAATATATATATATTGTAACGCAACAGAAATGCTAGCATCCGTGTTACATAAAAACGAGGTTAACAGAATAATAAACAAGTCAATATCTAACCCCATGATAGAACAAAGATCTAATAATTACATTTATAATTATAGATAAAGGTAAATAAGGATGCAAGGTAGTATTAACAAGAATAAACGAACCTGTAAGTTAGATAATAGTTGATGATATATGTTTAGTGAAAAGCAAACAAAAAATGAAACAATAATTTACTTTATAGTAATAGCAAATAAGAATTTTGAGTTAAGAGATATTATTTTGTGACAACAAATATTATGATAAAGTTTATGTTATGTTATGCCAAATATGTGTTGAGTTAATGAAAGATAATGAAACAAGATGTATTATTCAATGACTGTTGTAGAATGAAGTGTGAAGCAGATAATTAACGTTAATAGATTTGAATTTTCTTATATGTGATCCATAGGTCGTGATAAAATTGTTATTAGATATGGAAAAAATAATTGTTTATGTAAATGTTAATAGTTAAGATTTGATTATATGTATGAATTTATGTAAAAGGGGCTATAGATGTTTACCAGTTATAAACACAGGTAGATCCGTTTACAATAAAAGGCCTAACAGCCAAAACCACTATATAAACACTCATAACATAAAGGTTAGGTACATCAATTAATAATAATTAATGAATACGATTTGAAGAGCTAGAAAAAACATTAAATTAAAAACGATATATAATAAAATTTATACAAATTATGATAATGCCATAAGGCCATGATATCGATTAATAACGTTTAATATCGAAAGTGGATTAAATATAAAAAAGAAAAAAAAACAGGCTTATATAAAAAAACCAGCAGAATATGTGTAGAAAATAATAAACCAACTATCGGTAAAGTTACATTCCGATAGGATAGCAAATTGATAAGGAATAGACAAAAAATATATGAAATAAACACTATATTCAAAACATGTGGAAGGAAGAAAAATCATGTGTTGCTAGGGACGACAGGAAAAGAGGAAGTTGTTGATTTGACAATAATTGCTTTGATGATCTGAATGTCATGAGATTAATAAAAAACCAAGAAATATCTATTTAATTGGAATATACTAAATTAATAAATACTATTATAAAATACAAAATACTAATGATAATATTTATGACTCTTGCCAGTATAAATTAACCAAACAAGACAATAGTATGAAATCGCAATAGGAAATAAATAACTGGATTCTACAAGGAAGAACTTGAACTGTCCCATATCCGAAAGGAATTGACGATACATTAAAACAAATAGAAAGAGTCAAAAGTATCACAAATAATAATATACACTACACCAGAATTTATAACCTTTCAAATAAACGGAACATCACTAATTGTTTCAACCGAGAGAAGAACGTATCTGGATCCAGGAGTTGCAGAAGAAGCATCAATCGGGCTGTAAATCAATCCAGCGAGCTGTATTTCCGAAGTGGACAGGACAAGATTTCCATTTATCAAACCGAAGAAAGAATATCGTACGGCATAATCGTACAGAACAGTAAATTTATCAATCAACCGCCTATACGATTTGCTTCGTTCTAGTCTGGTAAATTATTATTATATTAATCATACTAACTACACAACACTTCAGATTTGTAAATCTTGCATTCTTATCTATGTATTTTTAATCTTCCCCACAGTTACAAGAACCTTCACACCCTGAATTAAATTAATTACAAATTAAACACACTATATAACTGAATTTAAATAAAGGATCGGAATAATCAACAATCGATTCACGCAATCTATAGCCCAAGCATATGTTAGTTAGAACATATCTTATTCAATGTTAAAGAAGTAAACAAATAAAGAACCTTTATATAATTGCAAAATCTTGTCATTTGGAGTATGATTTAATGAGTTGGGAATAAAAAGTAACTGAATAAGTATAGAATAATTGGTTAACATAAACAGTGAAATAACCTATAAGTTTCGTTGAGCCGATACTACAGCGCTTATAGCGGAATTATCTGACACCAAAGAGAGTGCGTAAAAATACAAAATTAGACATAATTCTCTTCAAGGTATAATAGGGTTGAACGAAATTACAGAATAACGCATTAATTATTTAAGTTTCAGGTACACTAACACTGATATTTTTTTAGAGAGCTAAGTTAATATTAATTAATTACGTCAATATACCCCACAACTCCAAATACCTCAGATATTTAAATAATTAAGTAAATTAAACGACCTGAGAGAGTAAAGACAGGGGACATACCCGCTCATAGCAACGAATAGGCTTACATTGCGTGACACATTAGTAGACGCAAGACGACGTTTAGCTACAATATATATATATATATATATATATATATATATATGCATAATCACGTATAATAATCTAATAATCACATAAGGCATAACACACAACATATAATCCACATAGAAACACTTTTACATATAAATGGCACATCACATGTTCACCTGGTTAGCAGCGTATATTATGTCATCATGCACCCTCAACCCTCTTATTCAGACCAAGTATCCGGCCCACTTTAATTTTCAATTCAAAAACTAAACCCCAAGACTTCAATTAATACATCCCCAAAGAGTAGAGTAGACATGCCCCAAAAATTCTAAGTATACGGACAGCCAAGGTCAATTTGGCTAAATAGCCCGAACGGCACACAAATACCACGCAGAAGTTTAATTATCAATTCCGGATCTCAATAATGATAATGATAATGAGTGCCATCACTAGGTCAACATGGATGCCCGGTTGCATAACTGCCTTTCTCATTTCTTTTATTTTTCTGACAAAATTTATAAAAATAGTGGAACGTGACCACCCATAAATACTCCTAACTGATACTGAATAGTCTTGTATTCCTGAACATTAATTAATTGGTATTGTGAGAAATAAAAGGTTAACAATTACAAAATTTAAACTATGGCAGGATATAAACTATGACAATATTCAAACTGGCTATGGCAAAATTTAATGGTTACAGAATTAGCTGAATAGTAAAATTGAATTTCTAAAAGCAGAATCTATATAAGGAATGTACTGAAACATGCTTACAGTGTTCATAAAAAACTTGACCTCAGGCATGGTCATGCGTCCGGACGAGATCCAGCAAAATATGACATGATACAGTCCTGTAGAAAACGGGACCTGCGGGTGTCGTCCACTTGTTAAAACACCTCTCAAATCTTAATTAATAGGCAAAAAAACTCCAACCCAATTAACAAAGAATAACTGACCATCAAATTCCCAACTGGCACAGATACATCTGCACATGCCTGCTCAACACAGAAATAATTTAGTGCCGACCCCTTTTACAGAAAACTCAGCTCAACCCGGGTGCTGCATGACCCTGGCCGAGTTTACAATTCTCAGAATGAGACCTACATTAATATACTAATGAGGCGTAAGCCTCAACAAGAAAATTACAAAGTAACATGTAAACCCATTGCCCGAAACTAAGTCTACAGACTGGAGCGTTTCCACAAGTGTCTCAAAAAGAGTTTATTGGCCACAAATATTTTGTTCAAAAAGCTTAAATGTCACCTGGTTGTCAGCATATGGGTAGAGGGTCCGGTTGAGTGGGTGTCCGTCCATCCTGGCTGACAGCTGACGGAAGTGTTTGAATCTATATCATGGACAGCAGGTGTTCGGCCATCCTCTGGAGCGAGACAGATTCTCGTCTACATCGGAAACCCTGCACAATTATATCGGTGATTACTTACAGGTATAATAACCCACACTACCTCATTTACCCAGCTGACATTGCGTGACATACCCAGTTTAAAAACTCCGAAAATTCACTTATGTATAGACACCCTTGAATCAAATAACCCTTCCAAAATAACACTTTTAAATATTATAATATATAATGTATCCAAATATAGTCATTCCACATAATAATCATTTCAATTAAATAGTTATCCACAAGTTTTCATGAAGCACTTAACTCCCCCCTGACAGGAACCAGCAAACTTTGACAAGTTCGTGATGTACAATCATTTCGGAAAAATAACTGACTTACGCCCCATTCTGGTTTAATGAATGAGTATTATTATTATAATACATTATTATATTATTATTACTAATATCTGTTAGCCAGCGTTAAGATTGAAACATACATAAAACAAAATTTAACCTGCGGCCGGCCACGTGCTGATACTCTACTACAATATCTATCGCAACGCATCGGCGTTAATATTAAGCGAAAACAATTTATTTTTATGAATTATTACGTTATATATCTTAACACACTTACCGGTAGGTCGCGTAGACTTCCACTTATCCATAGGAGCAGCTAGAAGACGAAAACCTTTACATTGACTCTGTCAGCCGGATATAGACGCTGCTATGCTGGACGACAAAATTGGACTGACCAAACCAGCTACTGGAAAAACGGTACGAAGCATCGGGCATAGAGCGCGCGCGGATCGGCCGGGTGGAAGATAATTCATACGACAGCAAAATCCGATAATACGTACTTAGATCCCTACGTAAACCCTCACGTCAATAAATACGTAAATTAATAGTTCAACTATATCAAAAGAACACCGCCGCGTTTTTCCCAAAACACGGCACAGCTAGGCCTGCTTCATTACATCTGTTGCAACACAGAGTAATGTTTACTCGCTACTGTGTCGCTTTGGAAAACAGCATCGATATTTTTAATCTCCAGAGTACAACTATAGTAGCACTACGAATATAAAACAGTCTTGCCTAATGACGAACCTAAACGTTTAGATATCGTATAATATGAATTAAAACGTAAATATACTGCTGTATCCGTTTCCTCATAAGCACTTACAATCGTTATCAACTTTACCTCCACACACACACACACGCGCGCGCGCGCGCGCACGCACTCACTTACACATAAGCGCGCGGATTAATAATTACCTGCGGTATTATATGTAACCAAATTGTAAAAGGCATTTCCTTTAGTAAGTAATTGAATTACAAACTTAGTACATGTTATGTTTATGAAAGCCATTTAAAGTGTAAAACTGATCATATATCACGGGGCGAAGAATAATACTAGACACTGCACTGTGTTAAATATCAATAAATTAACATTAGGACAGACTTGAATTTCGTTGTTAATTTCAAAATGTAAAAACCAATTCTTCTTATAACTAGGAAATACTTTATGTAGCTAAATGAAGGTTATGAAATTTTGGTTATGGTAGTCTGTGTACTTTGAGCAGAAAGTAAAACTTTCTTGTCATATCTGTACAAAAAATTAAGAGAGATTACAGAATTGTGTAAGAATTTGTACAAGACAGATGAGGCAACAACTGTTACTAGGGTAGCATCATCATGTAATGTGCATTACTTTCGTAAAGTTTTTTCCACTGATCATACAAGATACATTCAGAGTAATTGATATTTTAAAATTCAACTTGTATTTCCTGACAGTGCACATAATATTGACAATTTTCTATATAAAACACCTAAGTAGTCCTGAAAATCAAATTAAGTCTTCAGGACTCTCTTTGAGCACAACTGTTAGTTTTAAAACAAGGTTTGTTGCTGTTGTTGATTAATATGCTACATGGGGCGTCAAATCCATTAGAAGTCACTTATTCCAGTACTTGGTATTACTGTCTTGCTCCTTCGACTGCTGTTATGACTTTTATACGTAGGTCATCAATTTTTTCACTAGGATGGTTACAGTAGATGCATTTTGGTGAGAGAAGATCGTCAATTCTGTGGACATATTTCGTCAATCATATCGTATAAATAGTCTCAATTTCATAACTGCTGTTTCGCATGGAAGGTTTGCAATTGCTTCTAGGATTTGTAAAGGAGTTACAAGTCCTTATCGGCGGCTGCTGCTTGGGTTCTAATGTCTATGCAAACCTAACATCAAATTGTTTATTTTAGTAATGCAATTTCTGCGTCGGGCAAACATTGCGTACATTTCTGTGCGTGTGCGTGCATGCGACTACAAGCTAGGGTTACATCTGTCAATACTGCAGTTGCTACGAGCACTGCTTTTCCCTAAGCCTTGCACGCAGTTTAGAAGAATTCCTAATTTTTGCTGATATTCGTGTGTGATGATGGTTGAGAAGTACTTCACTCTTGCTTTCAGTTCTTGGCTAATTGGAGATTCTTTCTTCTCAAACATCTGTTCTGCTTTCTTGCTCATAATTTCGCATTGTAATGGAATCCAGAGAAGAATAGCTGATTTACCATGGTTATGTAGCGAAAAGAAGGTTTTTGTAACAATCTCTTTAGCACGGTCCCTTGGTCTAGGACGCTGCTTTTATAATTATAAAAATATGACGATACATATATCGTATAAATGTATCGATTTTTTATGATTTTAGACGATTGTCTCTAATTTCGTCAAATATTAATAAAATTGTTATTGGATGTACGATACAATCTCGTAATATACATAGGCATACATGCTTGTTTCATGTTAAATATTCCTAATAACTTTTTATAATACAAACGTAATTTATCAGCTGTTGTACGACGTGTGCTTATTAGGGTTCTGGTTGTTCTCACTAGCAGCTGTATTATTGTTAAGATTACTACTTCAAACTCGTTATTATCTGGCAAATATATTGTCAACATTAGTGTTTACACAAGTAATGGTCTATCACCATACTGAAAATGTGTTATTACATTATTATTTTCGTGATATTCTGTATTAATTGTTAGTGAGTAATTATAAGAAATATAAGAAATAATTCTGCTAACTACCACATGTTCACTTTTGACGACGTATTTTGAGTATTATAGCATCATCGTGAACAAGAACTAGCAGCATCTCTGTTTTTACAAGTTTGTGCTCTCCACCATTTAGAAAGTAAACAAATTTTAAAGGAGACTAACTTATAAAAGACAGAATTGCTATTGTTGATGATGATGGTTTAATCTCCGAAACACATCATCAAAAGTAAACTTTGTAGTTTTATAGCATAAATATTTGTCATAGAAAATGTTTTCATCAGAGTATCCGATATACGCTCTAGCCAAAAATAATAAGCTTAATGGATAATTACGCTGGTAGTTAAACAATAACGTTACCGAATGCTTCGTTAGTGATCTGTCTGGCACCACGCTAAATAATAATGTACACTACAAAGCCAACAAATACAAATTATTTGTCAAGGTCTTAAATATTTAGGATTATATTTTAATTTAAAAAATAATATAGTTTGTGTTAACCTACGTTAACAAATAAACATGAGAAATGGTTTTAGAATTATTACCATAATGTATACAACTACGCTCTTTGCTTACAAAATTTTACATCTATAACAGCGATGTCGATTTTATACTAATTTCGTATTTAAACTGAAATAGACAGGAATAAAAAATTAAAAATTATATTTTCCAACTTTTTAATTTATGACTGTGTATTGAGTGGAATTATGTTAATTAGCATTAGAGGACATTTTCATGTGGCAACATCTGTAACTTGATTTCAACCCTGATCGAAATGAAACCCCGGAAAAGCTAATTCTGAAAGTTAAAAGGTGAAAATAGCGTAAGTTTAAAGTACAATAATTCTTATAAGTCATCAGAGTCTTTTACAATGTCACTTTTGCAAAACCATTGAAATTCTCTTACTATGGAGTTATACTGATGAAGTTTTCAAATAACCGCACTTTAAAAGTAGGTTTCCTTTAAGTAGATAAAATCAGCAACATACATTAATTTCCTAAATTTATATGTTATTAATTCGTTTTAATTTAGTGAAAAATTTAATCACTTCACACTTTCTTGGATAAAATTATAGTTAATTTCATTATGTAAAAAACTATACAAAACGCTTAAATATAAATATTTTAGATTGTTATAATCTTTCCAAGACATCGGCTGATTTGTTTAAAGCAAATTATTAAAAGAGAAGATAGGGATTAACAAATAGGAAGTCAGTAAGAGTAACAGGAATCTCGGGAATGGTAAAATAACTTGCAAAATCTATTTAAACTTTTAAAGTGCTGTCAACTAGTCAGATCGGACTAAGTATAGAGATAAATTCGTTAAAAAACTAGGAATATCTAAACAGGATGAAGGATACATTTATCTCCCAATTTATACAATGCTTTTACCGTTAGGTATTAGCGGATAGTATTGTGAAGCAAGTTTTTAAAATTTAGCTATATTTCAAAGTAAGACTTACAAAGTTGTTTGTCTAGTTTCAGTATTTGAATTACTTATTACTGGTTAGAACCTCGATGTCCCAGGGCAGTAAACAGATTCAACACGTCACGAAATAACTGAAACGAGAAAGCAGTGTTTTCAGATCAATCAAACCTACTCGTATAGTAAAACGCGTAGTTACCCTCACTGCCACAAAAATTAGTGCTTTAAGCAAAGCACAATATTTTAAAGAACGTAAGCATATTGTAAACGTGGAAGTACTATTACAAAAAATAACGTAAAATTAAAAATATTTGTATTTACGGTGACAGAAAATCACACCATGAAAGATCGAGCTTAATTCTTTTAAAATCATTTTCTTGTACTTCCAAAAACTTCCAATTCTTTACTTCATAAAAACAATTTAAAATCAGTGAAACCTACTTTTTACTATTATATTTACAGTGCCATCACTGAGAATGTTTGGTTACATTTTCGAAATGTCAAAAGAATACGGTTTCGTATCTTTGTTTTTTAATTGATCCGTAAGTTTGATTCTCGATTTTATACAATTAGAAAGTTTTTTCATGCTTAAAAATCTGACTTTGTAACTTAGCTATTTTCTAATATTTAAAAATTTAAATTATATACTTAGCATATTACATTCTACTTTTTACCTAAGTATTGCGTGAATCATATTATTACGTTGAAATTATTGTTACATATTGTTTTTTTATATTTACGTATACAAAAAATAATACCACGTGTGATATAATTTTAATAATTTTCATTTTAAATATCGATTTCTTATAGTAAGATACATATAAACACTACGACGTTCTCGTGTCATTTAATTATCCGTTCACTCTTATCTGGATCATCCGTTTACTGTAACCATCTAAACTGTCATGGTATTTAGATCGAATTAGCCTAATATCAAAAGTAATGTTAATTGAGTCTGCCTAATAAAACTAGAGTAAACTGCATCTATAAGGTGAGTTGGAATTTTATAAACGTGTATGGATACATGTCAGATTAGTTTGCCGATATATTCCTTTTTAATATTCGTACTTCCTTCTGAATACCATGCGCCCTGAATTACACAGCTTCCTGTTAAAAGCAATTCTAATTTCTGCGAGACTTGCTGACCCGTAAGTTGAACAAACACTGTTAAATCGAAACCGTTTTGTAAACTCTGTCGCTTTCTCACCGTTAAATCACACTTGTGTAAACTATGTTGGGTCTCAATTTACACGTATTTACCACAGTCCAGTGTTTCCCTTATTTCATTATAGCCTATCTTTTATAATGTGAAGGAAGTGTAACGTCGGTCAAACTGTTAGTTATCTGGAATCCAACTGCTCAAAATTAATCGGCGTATTAGGGCAAATATTCAGAACAAGTTAAATCGACTTTGTCAGAAAAGTTTTGTAATTGTCGTTATTGAGTAGGCTACTATGTCAACAAATGCTGTAGTGTTTGGAGCCAAATAAGTTTAATCCTGAAAAAGATAAAAATTCGTATTGTTGCATTTCGAGCAAAACGCGTTATATCCCAAACCTTGATCAGTGCAGAACAAGTAGAATCCAGCACATCGTTGTATCTTACTTCGTGAGTCGCTTTTCCCAGTTCCAACCTCATTAAACAAGAAAGAAACCTGTTTGTATAAAGAGAACATCAGTTGAATGTAGAAAGCATTGTTGTAACTCCGTAGCTGTTGCCTTTGACGTCGCTGTTGAGTAATGCTTATTGTTTACAGACATTGGAAGTGGTTTTGATACTGTTTTGATACAAAAGACAAATTATGTCAGTTGACAATAGTAATGTATCCGTTTATGCCGTAAGTAATAATGGGTCAAGGGAAAAATCAAAAAATGGAACTGTACGTAGTATAAAGGAAAAAAAATTTCGCTATAGTGATTCCTATTTACTTGTTATTACCTCGAAAAAAAATAGTTAATTCTTTGTAGTGGATTGGACAACTATCAGTACGTGTGTGCACACAGACAGGCTAGTTTCTAAATGTTTTATACTAACAGAAAATGATGTATTTCAATTTAGGTAAAATCTTTTGAAAACAAAAATAAAATTGATTTGGACAATTTAAGTCTAATGCATACTACGACTAATGTATCAAGACGGAAAAATAGGCTAGAAAAATTCATTCTACATGTAAAAATTAGGCTTCCAGTGAGTTTTATATTAAAAATTTGGATGGAAAACGTCTACGAGTTTGTAGACAGAAATTCGAAAAAATTATCGTGCCAGTAGGTAAGACCAGACTTACCGGTGTCCTTATAAGTAGTTTATTATCTGGTAAAATTGCAGAAGCATGCAGAGGAGGAGACTGAATTTGGATAGAAATGATCTAAAAAAAAACAGTGTTGAAAATTTTTTTAAAATCTGCGAGTACATGTGTCATTACGGCCGTAATAAAAGCATCCGAGTTTACCTTCTAGCAGAAGTAAAGTCCATATGTAACTTGTATAACAGTTTTTACCTTAAAAATGTCAGTGATGATTCTTTAAAAGCTTCTCGTATGATGTTTTATACTATACTTATAAAGGAATTCAGTCTTAGGGTAGATGTGTGAGTGGAACTTTCCAAACTTCAGACAACAAATTAAACATGAAACAGACCCAGATTTGAATAACAATCTTAAGACCGAACTTAATCTTCACAAAAAAACAAGCGAAAGCGTTTCATCTAACAATAACAAACTATTTTGAAGACAAAAAACAGCAGTTATAGTCTTCGACCTTCAACAGATGTAATTGCTTACCAACGTTCCTGTACAGGTAGCCTTTTACTCCGACCAGCTGCTGTTGTATACTTTTGGTTTGTGCGATTTATCTGTTAAGAAATATTATTAATACACCTGGACTGAAAACCAATCAGAACTTGGTTTCAGTGAAATTGCTGATCCCGTGTATCTAATACACATTACCTAATAAACATATTATATTAATATTACCTAATACTGTTACCTAATAAACATATTGCCAACAAGCAAATATTTTCTTGGTTCTAATCACATGTTTCTGGCCAGCGATGTATGTGGAGGTCAGGGTAGGAAAAAGAAACTGCTCACAGTGGTAAAAAGCTGAATATTTGGTGCTCCTTTGAACATAAAAAGTGACATTAATTTATCCTGTTTGTGGCCAAGGTTTTTTTAAGAGTAATAGACTGTTTGGTCGTAAACAGCAAGATGTGAATCCTTTCCATACAATTTTGTTACCTAAACAGCATCATGCTATTTTCAAGGAGCGTGTGCAACCACCTTTTGTTTACGACGGTGACTGGTCAGTCTACAACTGGAAAATAACTTATACTGGAAACTACAATCCGCTGGCTTCATTCCAAAAGGCGAAACGAATATTTGTAATAAAATAAAATAAAGGAGATAAAATTTAAGTTACACGTGAAAGTTTTTACAATCCGGTTAGTGGCAATTCTGTAATACGAAATTGAAGACATAGCTATTGTAAATCAGCAGTGACAGTTCCTCTCCCGCGAGTATTTGATTTAAGAATTAAAGCATTTACGATCATTCGACAAAATCTTTTGAACAAGTTCCGGAATTTTACACTGCATAGCCACTTACGTTCCAGAGGTAAAGCAGATGACCTGTTCAACCACATAATAACCGCGAGTGTACTGACATAGAAGAGACTACTGAGCAAAACATTTAAGCAATTAGTTTGAAATTGACAGTAGTACACATGGTTCAAACAACGTACACATACTTAGACTGGTTAGAGGGATACTGAAAGACTGAAAATCATATTATTTTGTTGAGGTTTTCACTTTATTTTTTTTGCATTTTTATATAAATTAACTGAATTTAAACATATTTTTTTAAATAATTTAAAAACAAAAGTTCGAATACTTTAGACTGATTGGAAAATTTGTAAATTTACAGAAAAACTAAAGATTTAAGAAAACATGTTTGTTTTTAGTATTTATCGTGATTTTGTTTCACTTCAGTAAAGGATTTATGTAATGTGATTTGAGCAAAACAAGTTATATGCAAATTTAATAAGTGCCTAATACGTATTAATTAAAAGATAATAAGTCCTGGCCATAATCCTTGGGTACATGATATAAAATATAGGTCAAATATAACATGTAAAAAAATATCAAAGCTCTTGGTCGGTGTATTTAGTGTTGACAGTTTTTCCCAATTTAAAAATTTAACAGAACGGATACATCTTGTTTAAATTTTCATCCAATATAAGTGTATTTAATTTATCATCTCTTTTTAACAATCAAGCTATAAGAAATGTTTTTTCTTTTAAAGGAAATGTTTAAACCTAAGTTGCTTGTCCTATTCTCTTTCCAATATGACACACGTGGCAACTCAGATTTTTATTTTCATTTAGTTTGTGGTAAATCTAAATCGTAATTTAAAACATTAATTACTGTTAAAAATAATAACACACATCTACATGCTGCAAATATTTGGGCATTAGCTAAGAAAATTCAAGTTAACGGTTAAACTTGTCTTAAACATTCACAGTGCGTCCGTGCACAAGTTAGTAAATTAATCAACTTTACAGCTCACTGTAAGAACATAATTATTAAGGTATTCTTTGCAATTATGATTAAATTAAAAATTCGCTGTATTACATTATAGGTAAAACAAAATTAAGGTGACTTTTTATCTTTAATTGTTTTTGTAGTTACTTAACTTTCTTAGCCGATTACGTTAATTTGTGGCAGTAAGTCCTATATAAATTACCTTAATCTTCGGAAAAACAGGTGTAGCAAGCTTCTTACATTGACTAACTTTGACGTTTTGTACGCTTATGGCGTATTGATACGCTGTCAGTGATCTTTATTACGATGGAATAATTGAAAATATTACACCCAAGGGAACCAATTAATATAGTTTATCTTATACGTTTTGTAGGTATATTCCACATAAATATCAATTAGACACTATTTAAAATTACGGTAGGTCTAACAGTCCTACACTTCAAATATTTTGCAATACTTAAGTATTTATATTATTTACTGTAATTTAAAACATTGTGTTTTTGAATTCTGATCTAACCGACGGAACGTTACCATTACAGGAATATATCGATTCATAAATATTTGGATATATGAAACTGATACTATGTTCGGATTACTTGATAAGGCAGAACCCCTGCGTAAGTGAACAGGCCTTATTCCAAAAAAATAAGTATATGGAGCAAAGTATATGGAGTAAAGTATTATCTAGCAAAATATGGAGTGTGTTTGTTGTTGCTGAAAAATTCTTTAAAAGATGAGAGAAAATTTATACGTATGCCCATTGGATGTACATTATAAACAAAAATATAACGAAACCTCCACTACTGCACAACGACTTGTTAACTCAGAGTAATACAGCTGAATGTCTCTGCCTTATCCTGCCAAAAAAATAAATAAAATGTCTTCAGCTGTTATAAATACAGCTAAGCATGCCAATCGGTTACTTCACCATATTAATGAGTTAAAAGTATTTATTGCATCTGAAATAGGAGTTTGTCTGATTTCTGAAACTCATTTTACTAAAGAAAACTTTTGCAAAAAATGGATAATATAAAATACTCTACACAATTCATCCTGACAACACTCCACGCGGTGGATCAGCTGTGATAATTAAGGAAAATTTTTAAATTTCTGAGAAACGTATGTATGAAATTCGTAAAATTCAAGAAACAACGGAAAACGTTTTTCTAAAATTAGGAAATTTGCAGTGGCAGCAATTCACATAAATTCACAGCAATTTGCAGTAAAATTTAATAATATATAGTCTACATTAAAAAAAAAACAGGGGCAAAATACAGAGTGGACCGTAAAATGCTTGAAACTACTACATATAAAAAATTGTTTGTCATTAACATTTACACACTGCAATACGTTTTATACATTAGTTTGGTTATGTGTTTTTTAGTTACTGACCATTAACCGTAAGTTTAAGCAACATAATCAATGTATAAGTAAATATATTACTAGTGAGCTGTGCATAAAAATATATTCGTTAGTCAACAGTTTAACTAGTCCTTATTAACGATCCACTACCTAACCTTATACCTATGGTTAGCTTTGTAATGCAGACGCGCAATTTAACGTAAGTTGTTTTCTCATTGAGAAGCTGATGGATAATAATTTCTGGTGAATTGTTGGTATTTTATGGGATAGACAAGAAAATATTTTAAACACATTTGTAGGGCGGTTATACAATGGCTGTGTATTGGTAGCAAGCCATATTTGAAAACAATTGGCCTTGGGTAGGATAATGGATTCCTTATCCATGATGGATTCCATGAATGGGTTTCTTCCTCATCCACAACACAATCGATTAATATCTAGGCACAACTGGTGTTTCTAGTATAATATCTACTTTTATTGTTCAAACATATGATAACTATACCTTCTTTAGATGTTAATCTTTAATTAAATTATTCAAACCGTTTTATTTTAATTTTGTTTGTTTGCTAAAAGACCAGACTTTTTGTTTGATCCAGACTTACAATATGCTAATATTATTTTAATGACGAGGAAGAAAATAAGAAACTTTTTATCAAAAGCCGAAATATATACATAAATCTTATTACTTAATAAATAAAAGTTAAAAATTTAACAGTAAAAAGTGAAGAGTTTTGTCACTACATTGAAATTTCATTAGAGCTATACTATATCAGGAAACAAAAAACGACCAGTATTTTATGTGTACTTACGCGTATGAGTTAGTGTGTACGTGTTGCGACCCATGTACGTAGTGCGGCAAGATCGTCTAGCATTCTGTAACCGATGAGAACTAATATTATAAACCACAATCTGTGCTTAATGTAACGCGATAAACAGTTCTGATAAGAAGATGGACCGTTATTTAGCGATAGACGGGTACACTCATAATTGTTCTGTTAATGGTTTTAAAGTTTTCACTTTCAGTATTTTATAGTAAATTGTCAAGCACATAATATAAAAAGGTCAGGTTAGTTTCATCTTTGCATGAATTACATAAATCAGACGGACTGAACAAATTATGTAATATTTTTAAAGTAAATTTTTATTGCCCGAGATATTACTTATTATTAAATTATCATTTAATTATGATTACAAAAGTGACACTTCCACTAATTTATTACAGGTCAAATATTATAAATCTAGCTGCTGACGAATGTGCTGAAGAACGTGCTGACCAACATGCTAACCATTAGGTCTATGTCTGTTATAAGACTCAATAAGCAACGTATAAATCTAAAGAACATTGTCTGGCTCCAACCACCTAATGCCACAGTATTTCTGTTCATATGACGAGACAGTTGGAACTTTTTTACCACTCAACGTATGAAACATTAAAACATAATTTTGAATTGTACGCATTGATCTACTACATCACTAAATTCTATAACGTCCATATATTTCATTTTCTTTATGATATTTTTAATTACAATTTGTGTTTTAACGGCTTTATGAAAATTTGCATGTATCAAAAGAACTTAACATCCACTTTTATTTTGAGTAAACATCAACGTGATTCACAGCCAAATACAACAATTTAGTTGTCAACATTATTTGTACACAGTAAACAAATAAAAATACACACAAGTGTGTGTGTGTGTGTGTGCGCACATATTCGTATGTCTGGTGTCTTTAATTGTAAAAGTATAGTAAAGTTTTTAATCGTGCCTACAATCCCTATCAATTCGTAACATATTTTGAAACGACATCGATATATCCACGTGTCACGTTGTGCTTGATACTGTAACACGCCTTCATTCAATTGGTGAAGTAGAAAACGTTATTTGAAATTGTGCAGTGCACCGAATGTTTTTAATGGGAATAAGCTAAGCACTTTAAGTAGAGCGTAATTGAATCAAGGTATGATCATATTGTTGTACGTTATGGGGAAAGGAATAACTGTTACCCTACAATTGACAGAACGTCAACGAATTTATCGTCACAAATTTTGTCTTTCGCGACTCGTCAGTTAAATCTGAAGTCGTTCTTGCTAGTTTAACAATGGAAATCTACAAAATTTTGCCCGTTAACAAATTTTAGTGATTTCACTGCAGAAGGTGATAAAGCGCTCTAGTGCAATGGAACGTAGAAGACTGTTACATTGATTAGTGATTGTTAAAAAGTTTCTAAATGAATATAGTATTAATTGTACAGTTGACGGCAAGT
The DNA here is from genome assembly GCA_034769895.1 of Magicicada septendecula. NCBI lineage: Eukaryota > Metazoa > Arthropoda > Insecta > Hemiptera > Cicadidae > Magicicada > Magicicada septendecula. Next base: position 590,219,547 of record CM068368.1, on the reverse strand, counting down.
CGTGTTATTGTTGCTAAAAGAATACTGAAGTTGTTTTAAAATGTATGTTCGTTCTCATATATCAAAACGTAGGTAAATAAAATAAACTGCAGTGGTCGGATCAATTTACTAAAGGCATTGAAGTTTACGTTTACAAAAATGTCGTATATACTTGCGTTGGAATAACTACATAAACGATTCTTTTCAATATATTCGTAACTTATAACAGACATCAGCCTAACATAAGTAACATCGCTATGAAGAAATGTAGCTACGCTTTACACGCACTGTGTGAGCTGTAAAATCTAGCAGTGCTTGAGCTCTTCCTTCGCCTTACCAGACTCGCCTTCCACATTTTGGTTGAGAATCTACTGATGTCTAGTGACATAGATGCACGTAATAAACGTAGGTAACGTTACTTACCTAGGTAAGGTAGGTAGGTTAGGTAGGTACTTACCTAACTGTAATAAACGTGCATCTATTTCACTTTTGTTGCATACTACGCCACACAGGGGAAGTAAAAAGGCGCGTTTCGAACGACGAGACACGTCCTCTCGTCGTTTGCAGTCATCCTCCATTGCAGTCAGGATCGGTCGAATGCCTTTATCAGTCACCTGTTCTTGTCGAAAATGTTGTGTCGTCCAGCCGTCTGCCAGGAAATCTACAGTGGTGGCTTGAACATATTTGCGTGCGTTTTTTTCTTCATTTTTGTGGCAATGTCGGGAGTCTTCTAGACACGATCTTCGAGATAAGCCATCTGCATTACCATGCAGGCGCTACGTCTACCTTGTACCTTGAAGTTGTACTGTTGGAGATGTTTGACCTACCTTGCCAACTACCCTTCGGGATTTTTTAAATCTCAAGGGCCATGCAAGCGCGGCATAGTCTGTGAGTAGTGAAAACTCTATCCCATAGATGTATTTATGGAAGTGCTCTTAGGAGTTGTTTCTAGAAACTTTCCAGACAATTTCCAGCAACTTTCTCCTCGTAACACAATAATTTCATTCTGATTTAGAAGGCCTCTTGCTGTAATACGCAATTACTTCTTCTTTACCGTATTGCACTTGAGAAAGAAGTGTTCCTAGACCAGTACTGCTAGCATCTGTGTCTACGATGTAAATGCCTTAGAAGCTGGGAATGCTAGAATAAATTGGTTGCGAACATAAAGCAATTTCCAAATTCCTGAATGCTTGGTCACACTCTTTTGAACACTCGAAGTTCGTTTATTTTACGTTAGCTCATGTAGTGGTTTAGCAATAAATAGTAGCGAAGCCTTTCACAAAACGTCTGTAATATAAGCACAACCCCAAGAAACTCCGAACTTTGTGTTTACTTTTTGGAACTGGCCAGTCTCTTACGGTGCCTACTTTATTAGAATCCATGCTAAACCCCCGGCCACTTTACCAGATGGCGCAGATACTGGATGGTAATTCCATCTGGAATAGAGAACACTTCTTCAGACTCAGCTTCAGTTGGGCAGCGTGAATTTATGTTATAACATCCTTAAGGTTTTCCAATGTTCTTTGAATGTCTTCCCGATGACTATGACATCGACTAAATAAACAAGGCAAGTTTTCCATGTCAGGAAGGCTAGATCCATCAGTCTTTCAAATGTAGCCGGTGCATTGCAGAGTCCAAATGGAATGAGGTTAAATTGGAATAAGCCACTTGGAGTCGAGAAAGCGGTCTTTTCCTTGCCTTCTTGATGAAAATCCACTCTTCAGGTCCAATGGGGAAAACCACTGAGCTCCAGACAGCGTGTCGAGTGTATCGTCAACGCAAAGTAGTGGATAGCAATCTTTCTTTGTCCCGTCCTTCAACTTCTGGTAGCCTACGCAGAAACGCAATCCACCATATTCCTTCGCTACCACCGATACCGGAGAAGACGACTTCTCGATTATTCCTTCTGTCAACATGTCCTGTACGAACTGAGACATTTCCTCTTGCTTAGCTAATGGAGAAATTCAAGGAGGTTGGCGTATCAGTGTTGTATCCCCGTTATTGATGAGATGCTGTACAAGAAAGGCACTTCCCAATGACTGCAAAAGGCCCCGATTGCAAAAGTATCCTTAAAGTTATGTAAAAACCGTCTGAGTTTCTTTACCTCACAACTTTAGGGGTCATTAGAAGAACTGTTCAATAATTGCTACAGTTCATCTGGTAATTCTGAAGTGTCTATAGTACTGCATCTTCTTTGCATCATTCCGGCTACCCAAGCGACAGGAGTCAATTTGCCTAGGAGCGTCTTGCTTTGTAAAGTGACAGGTTGATACAAAATATTCGCCACTCTAGTAGGTACATTTGTGGTTCCGTCAGGTTTTACTAAACCTCTGGCAATTTGTATGCCCGGTGTGCTGACTACCTGGGGTTTGAATATAGAGCACTGGTTGTCCCTAGTATCTACCTCGTTTCTAACCATGATGATCTTTTCGGAGTTTGGCGGAACAGTTACGGCACTTGATTTATCACGTCCATTGATTTTTCTGATATATTCATTGTGGAGAGCATTACCTCTTCTATTCCGATTCTGAAGACATTGTTTTTAAAGTCGTCTATATTTCCATATGCGTTCATAACGTCCACACCTAGAATTGCTTCATCCACAATGTCTGCAACAAGTACTTGATGATCAAACTCAAGTCGACCGAGGCGTAGGTGTATTTCCACTTTTCCAAAGACTTTTACATGCCGTCCAGTAGCTGTTCGCAAGCTGCATGAGCACCAGATTGGCTTGAGATCATTCACCACGTAGGCGCACAATATAAACCGTTGCGCCTGTGTCAACTGTAGTCGAGATTGGCCTTTTTTGAACAAATCCGGTAACCACCAACCCCCGCTATTTTCCTGAAGTGTAGAAATTTCGTGGTATCTAGGGGCTTCGTTCCTCCAGTTAGTCAGCACACGCCTCGTTGTACCGACTACTGCTCGTTTCCCTGCTGCTGAACTTTAACTCGACAATCTCCTTGTAGATGTCTAGGTTTCTCACATCGATAACACTTCAGTGTTCCATCCTTTCTTATTTTATTCTGTGGAGCCGACCGTTGGGTCTCTTTTCGTTGTTCTTGCTCTTCATTGTCTGTGCCGTCGCGATCTCTTAGCGCGCACTTTATGACTTGCCCAAATAGATGCTGACTTGGTGGTCTCGAATTTCAAAGCATGTACCATGGCATCTGTACTATTCTGGTATCTTTCCATTTGTAACACTTGCTGTAGTTCGTTATCTCGTACACCAGCAGTAAATGTCTGCATCGGAAACCTCGTTCGAAAATCTTCTGGTGCTTCAGGATAGGGCAGTTTAATTAGTCTATCGATACTTGCTTGAGAATCTTGAAGGCTCTCCCCGAAATGTTTTCGCCTTGCTCTCAACTGAGTGCAGTACACATCTCGCCAATATTTATCATCATACCGTACTTCTAAAGCTTTTATCAATTCGGCATTAGTATTCTGGTTGTCAGGTGGCATTTATAGTAGTTCTGCCGCAGATCCTTTTAGAATGAGAACGAGTGAAACTGCCTTGTCTTTCCCCGTCCAATTTTATTTGCGCTGGCAGTGGCTTCAAATTGCTGAAGGTACGTCGCTCATTGGGTGTTTCCGTCAAATGTTGTGGTCTTGACATGAACTGCACCGGCTGCAGGCAAAGTTACTTTCTCTTTTGTCTTATTTTCTATGTCTTTTTCTGTCTTTACGCATGACCGTATTTTCATTAACTGCTTTAATAATCTGCTGTTTCATATTTGAAATTGACTTTTTTATAATAGTGACTGAATCTTTCACATCTTGTGCAGTGTTCTGTACATCAGATATTTTTGTTAGACATAGTCTCTTCCACACTCAATACAGGTTTTTCTATTTCAGCTCTTTGTAATGTAATTGATTCTTGTACCTCCGATATTCTAGTAACTTGTTTATTAAGCTCACCTCGCATATCACCCAAGTCACCACGTGGGAGACCAATTCTGCGGTACTATGTTCTTGAATCTGATTTTGCTCCTGTATCAACGCTTTGATGTCATCTGCTTCTTGCTTACGTCGTTCCTTTGTCCTTAAATCCTCTTTCCTGTCCGTTTTCTTCTTTTCTGTCGTCTTTCTCCTTCTTCCGCCTCTTGTCGTCGTCGTTCCTCAATCTGCAACAGCAGAGCCTGGAAATTTTCCATCATCTGTCTGGCATCCATTGTGTACATATTAATTACAAATTACACTAGTCTTGCACGAAGTGTCCACTGTTTCCACTGTAAACGGTTCTATCACACTTCTGACACCACTGTTACGACCGTCACACTGGTCGTCGTATGGTACTACAGTATGGTAAGGACACCGATGAAGTCTCTAATCACCAGTTTTAATTAATGTCAACTAACAGTTTGAAATCAACAAGTTATTCAACAAGATTATACTCCTTCAATAATTTAGTTAAATAATTATTGTCCACACGCAATAATAATTTCAACTGATAAAGTCCCGCACAATAATCACTTTTCACTAATAACCACTTGAACACACAGAGTAATCACCCGACGTAAACTGAACTGAACGTTGCTGGATCCTTATATTTATACCCCGCTGAGATGCCAGAATAATATGTTGGATGACTTATTAAACAAAAGCCTCTTACGGGCACTCTCGAATCCACTATAAACAGTGTCGTCTCTGGCCCAGAACACAGTATGCTTGGACCGGTGCGGTCTGGAACAGCCTCGATTGTTGCCGCATGATAATTGATCGATTGTTGTTACGTAGTTTTCAATCATCACAAATTAGTAATACGTACGCACACAAACATTACAACTTCTGGGATACCCGAAAAACCCGTAGAATGACACACTTCATTGTTCGAGAATGTTCCGTTGCGTAACAGTATGGATTCAACAAAAAGTATTCACTGTCCCTCCCCCCCACAATTCGAGGTGGTGTCCACACATTTTGCATGTCAAATATTTGCGCCATCATAGTCTTTAAAAATAATAAGATTGTAGATTAAGATTTTTTCTGGAGAAACGACTGCTAAATCACTAGCAGTCGTAGATTGTTATCAACTAAATGTTTTGAATTTTTATGTCTGTGTGAAAGTAAGTGTATAATATTCCAAACACGAAGTGCCTCTGTTCATTCGTTTCACGTACCCCATTATAACAGTATTTAGCGTGAACTTGATATCAAGCTTTACAGTACTAGTGAAACGTTGACTTGAATGTAAATGAGTAATCTCAAAGAAAAGTATTTTGCATGTAATCAATATCTTCAATGGATCAGCATATTCTATATTTGTTTCAATATATTTTTATGTTCATTTTATTGTGTACTGTTTAATAACGTATGGTAAGGATTTTATGGCAATAAACAAATGAATTGTAAAGTAACAACTATTGTCAACAATTATTTAAATAAATAATTAATCTTTATTACTAGTTCATGAGTTGCAATTTCAAAGTAACAAACAGTTAAGTTGGCTACAATTGAGACAAGTGAACAGCCAACTGTTAGAGTCAATTGAACAGAAAAAAGGGAACTTAACTCCTGACACCGATATAATCACTCAATCAATTACTAACTTCAAATCAATCAAATTTAATCGTTCGATTAATCAAAAGAATTCTTTTTTATGGGACATTTCTCACGAAATCCCACATGGCACCCAAGTAAAATTTATAAGTGCTCGCTGAAATATTAACAGCACTATGATACTGTTTGATAAAAAACTTGACAGTTTATTAATCACCTGAGACCGACCGAACTTCTAGTACAACATTAAAGGTACGTGAAGGTTTAAATTATATAAAATAACTTTGTCTAAAATATACACTGACTTACACCGACGACACAATTCAACAGGAGTCTGAACGAACGTCAAGAGGTCTACAAAACTGTTTACATTCAAAAAACGGTGTGTGTGTGTGTGTGTTTAGGCTTTTTATTTAAATTAGATAAAATGTAAAGACTAATTGGAAATATAATCGTACAGCCGTAGAAAATTGGCTCCATAACTTATTTTTCTACTCGAGCGTACTGTTCTTTTCCAGTCAAGATGAGATATGAAAACAGGATATGCAAACCAGTTAAGAAAAACTACACGATTCGAAAGTGAACTAGTAAACAGCGGCTTTTAGGTATAGTTGCACATTTACACAGCCTAAATTGTGTGTATTTTGATGAGGCAAATTGAAGGCACTCTTTCACTAGACGTGATACTGTTTAGTCGTGATCTGAGCAGTCGTAGCACTTGTAGTCGTTTATTGTGCAAGATGTTTGCTATATGTAAACAAATCTATAAAACGGAATTAAAAGACAACATATGTCTATAATTTATACATAAAAACATCGAAATATTAACAATATTAATAATTAAAATAGCAATAACAATGTATAAAGTTATGTAAAACTGAAGATGTCGAAAGAGGAGATAGAAATTTAATATAGAAATAGAAGATGTAGAAATAAGAAAAGTTGATACAGAAGTAAGATAATTTATACAGACAGTTATAATAAATGTCCACCGTTACCAATAAGTTATCAAATACAGATGCCTTACAGTTTCGTTATTTTTCGGCGAAGTACTAGTACTTTAATATTATACTAGGTGGCGTTTTTATTTTTATAGTTCTAGTACTGTAGTTGCATCACCATCAACACAATAGCAACAAAACATTCAGCTTGATAGTTTACTTGATTTCTGAAATAATGGGTTATTTATCTAAAAACAAAATAGATTACAGAGAAACGCATTTAAGGTTTCCAAACCGAGTTTTATCGTTTTACCTTATTTAAAATAGTCCAATACATACTCAAAGCCTTCAGTTATGTCCATTTGGTTTTCTAGGTTTCTCTTCACATTTCTAGGTGACTGTTTAACTTTTTCCATCAATTCACCTACTGCTGTTCTGGGTCAAATATTCGTTGCAAATTAATCTTTTCTTTATCTTAACCATACGATCCCCACTTATTGTAAGACTTAACACTTAACTTATGTTACCTTCACTGAAGGTCAACACAGCGTCATGTACACCCAATACCAAAGTGTTCAGTCAATCAAATATTTTTTGACAATTTATTTCAAATCAAACGGTTCAGCAACTCGTACATTATCATGAAGACATTTTTCTAAACAAATTAGGATGACTCAGATCAGCAAATACTGCAATTCTTTTTTCAGTATTAAAAGCTGCATGTCTATATGATTTGATATAGGGGGGTTACCAATTTGTAAAAAATTGTAAAATTATGAGCACTCTGGACAAAAACATTTCCTGCAATCTCAGTTTTTTTTATCATAAAAATTTATTATTTGGCGTAATCACACAAATCTGGTATCAAATTATTATAAAATATTGAAGATTTTTAAAGACAAAAAAATCAGAATTTTTGTCGATTTATCTGTTATGAATGCTCTTAAATTTAGCTATTAAGGCCATATAGGCAACCGAATTGATATGATCATTGGAATATAGACCACATTCTAATGATACTGCATTCCACATTCTGCATTTTCATACTGTTAGGTATTATATAGTAATCATATCTATCACAGAGTTAGGTATCATAAAAGCATAATCACACTAAATACAAGGATTCGTACTGTGTTAATATTTTTTAATAATAGTAGTGTATATTTATATCAGCTTCCTACGAATTTCAAATTAAATTAAAAATTTTGTATGTTTTAGCTGTAGCCTATATGACATGTAAAATAAAATGACACTCTGATAATGTTGAAATTGAGCTGTAGAAAAGTGAGTGTAATATGGAATAGAGAAACCAAATGGAATACTATACTTTCTAACGTAGAAAATTGAGTTTTTCAAAAAAAACAACAATTGTAATGTGTGACAGTAATATGTAATAATTTAATCTTAATACAGCAATCAGTATTTCTAATTTCTTTAATCTAAATTGCATTTTATGTTGAAAATTACAAATTAACAAGGAAAATTGCAAGATAATTTAATATATTAAAATGTGAATAAAACTGTCTACAATTGTAGAAAAAAACTACGTGCGGAACAAATATTTACATCAGGATTATTATCATAAATTATTATTTTTAACATAAAAAATGGCATATTTGGCATAAAAATGTTTAATATTTGTTGAGTTCATCTTGACACTATTTTGCTAAAAATTGTAAGCAAACAAATTTTACCACACAAAATAAAAGTAATACGTGTAATATCAGAAAATATTCTTAGTACTAATTTGTAAAAAATTGTATGCAAATGTCACAAATGTAAGCATCTACATTTTCGGCACCTGTACAATCAGTGTGAGCCAATAATAGAACATATGGCACCTTTTAAATCATCATAGAATTTATTGTCACAAACAGACATTCAGAATCTTGGTCAACGGGAGCCTTGTCATCACAACCATTTCAAGTTCAAAGTCTGACGATTGATCAGAATGCAATGTCAGGGTTTCTGAGTTACTATTACTGTTATCAACTTGTAGAAGTGAGAACAATTTTTTTAGTAGTTCCCTTTTAATTAGATTCCTTGGGAGACGAGATGATGTAACGTTCGTTTTATCCGTTTTTGGAGGACACAAATTCGTTGAGAGAAATCTCCAGACTCATCTTCCATGATGAAGCAGAAATAATTGTCACCGTACTAGTTTTTTGTGCTTGATTGAATAATTTTCTCCGTAAGGGTGGTGGAAAAATATGTAGGGGAGCACAGTGTCATTAATTTTTGATGAACTTGACCTTTGATCAAGCAATTTTATTAAATGCTGTGGTGTGCTGAGTGACATTCAACGATTCTCTTTCGTCATTAATTGAGGTATCTTCGTTTATTTTCTCAGCATCTATAACATGTAGTCAAAGTGCAGCATACAAGTGGAAACGAAATCATATTCACTGAAGATCTGCCTGTTGGCGAGCAGAAACCCTGTGGCTCTAAAACCACTGACTGTGATTTCACCAGTCTGTTCCTTCAGATATGCTCGTCCTGGCAGTTGCCTCAACCACACTGTAATCTCATCACTGGTTCTGTGAAAGTAGTAACTCATGAAAGTAGGGCACAAAACAGTAACAGTTCTACATGAAAAATGTATCTATTGGTTGTAGCTTGTCTATGGTGTGGGGTGGTAAACAAATTCTCTTAATGCGGTTAGCTCTTGCCATGTTTATGATATTAATATTTCCTTTGTGGCTAGTACGCCCATGTAAAACCCACAACGTTGGTAGGCCTATAGATTGTGTAAGTTTAGTAGCATTAATGTAAAGTTCAAACCACTGAACAAATTTGTTTGTATCCAGCCTAATGGATGGCATATACCAATTAAACCGGGAGATGCTTCTTTCATAAGTAAATCGATCATATTTTTTCTGGGACAAATATCAAGGAAACTAAGTGTATTGGTGGAAGCCGCCGTCGTTTGTCTCTGAAGTCTACGCCTATAATAATGTAGACAATAAATAAGAGACGGTTATAGTCTAAACTGTCTACAACGCATGTTAATGGGCGCACATATGTAGACTTGTAATCTATTAACTATTACAAGTATAATCAATAAATAATTACAATTGATCTTACGTATTTATGTTTGGGTTAATAAGAATATATAAATAATACAATCAATTATAGACGTACAACAAAAAGTGGCCTCTGAAAAGCCCCCCGGGGGGGCGTTAATTAATATTTAAAACTAGACGCGTGGTCTAGATGGAAATAAAATGTGCTGAGCCCATCGTGACAGGTCTTGCAAAGAAACACTTGTTTAACAGCAACAACATTTTTTTAATGCATCACTTGATTTTGAGACAAATTTCTTTTACAATTATAATTCTCTTCGTCTTGATTTTTCTTTAAGCTGAACATCAATTAAAAAATTTTATAAGCACCATGGTGGTTGGCTTGCAACAATAACATCTCAAAAATATCTCTCACAATTAAATTACAACATATATAACAACCAGCCAAAGATTATTTCACTTTCAATGAACAAAAGATTTTTCACTTACATTCACAATGCCGGAGCAATTAATCAGCAATGAAATTATTACACGTACATAATAATGAGAATCAATTATCTGTAGATAACAATTAAAATTTTGAAAATAATTACTTAAATGTGTTCAAATACTTTCATCCATCTGTCCCCAGCACTTAGATTAATAAAACGAAAGACAAGTAACCTTAAGATCACACACTGTGACCACTGCTATGCAGACATTAAAATTTTGTTTGTATTTAAAGTTATAATTAAAGTAGTACCAATTAATTTCAATTAAAATAAAAAATTGGTTTCAATTTAGACTCATTCGAAACGGAAAAATGTTGAAAGCCCAAAATCACAAGTCAGATGACAGGTAGATGCAAGTACTTCGCTGTCTGGGTATTGTCTGGTCTGGGTATAGTTGATGAGAATAAATAAAACAGATAGACAAAGTAAAACACCATAAATAAATGAAAGGTTGAATAATTTATATTTGAAAATATATTAGAGTAAAGTAAACAGCACATTAGCTGAGCAATTGAAAAGAATAGCTAGCATAAGAAATAAAATGAAGTATCATGTTGATAATAATAAATAGGAGATGAATTAACTGATAATATATGACAATTGAATGAGATTAACAAAAAATCAACAATGTGATAAATCAACCTTGAAAGAGAGGTATGCAAAGGCATAATAATTAATGATTAAAGAAAAATTAATGAAGGAAGAAATTGTATATGTTCTAATTATAAATGATGTCCAATGAAACCAGTTATGTAAAGAACTTTATGTATTTAAATTGTTATAAGCCTGTTAAATTTGTAAAAAGATGTATTAGAATGTAAGGTGAACAAAACCTAATTATGAATTGTGAAGATTAAGGGAATGACCTAAAATTAGTTAAAGTAACTTAATGTATAATAAATAATGTAGTAAAAGATCAGAATAATGACTAGAGCCAATATGCCATTTAACAATATTATTGTGGCATAACGTCTAGATTTCTGGCAAAATGTCTAGATTAAATAAAGAAATAAATACATAATAATTAATATGACTCATAACAAAACTATGCACAATGCATACAGAAAGAAATGTTGTAATTATAGAAAGAAATATGAAATGATAATACAATTAAATAACAATAAATGAGATTATGAAAACGAGAACCATGTGTAATAGTGAGACCATACTATACTGAGTATAGAAATATGATAAATAACAATTAAGTAAAAGTGGAATATCACCAGATAGTTAATTTAAAATGATTATAGGAAGTAAGTTTAATTTTGAATGTTTTATGATATAAGAACAAGGCCATTCAAGGGTAATAATGAACTATGTGATAAGAATTATTAATGTTCAGCTGGACACAGCAATTTATAGAATAGTATGTTAATTTAAATATTATAATTGTGTTCAATGTTGTAAAAAATGATTGTTAATTAATTGTTAAAAAACACAGCAAAAGAAACTGAAAATTATAGCAGAAGACGCTTGTAGTAAAGCTATGTTTTAAGATAGGCCATCAATAAGATGGATTTTATTAATAAATAATGTATCACAACTGGCCACTATTAATCTCAAAATAACCAGCAAGGAACGAGCAATACGACGCTATTAATAGATTAAACTTTGTAATTAGAATAAATGAGAAACTGATGTAAATAAGACAAAATTTGTGAATTTTGGAAATTGTGTGGGAATACTAACAACAAAGAAAACACCCACGCTGACAGCGATTATGTAAAAGTTATTTTTAGAATGACTTTCATAATGACGTAATTTTGCACCAATCAGAAAATTAGATGCAAAAATTCATTGCCACGGGTGACCAGAATCTGAGGCGACTATATAAGGAAAAGCGCAAAGCCGCGAGACACTTTTTAATTCAATCTCAACCGATACAGCAGGAAGCTCCATATCAAAATTTTAAATAAAATAATTATTGAATGATAGCAGGGCAGAACTTACCTACAATGTACAGTCAATAGTAATATCGTTTAATTCAATAACGATAAACAGTGAATTCGTATAACATCAGTATTATATAACTAGACGTGCGAATCAGTCAGAACGAGGTTAGGAGTGGTTTCTAACCAAAATAAAAACATCAAGAAGTATTAATCGTTTTCCGTGAACAGTGAAAGTTTACGATAAGTGAATTAAGATCGAAAAGTGAATTAAAAATAATCAATAAAGATTATTAAACATTTAGTACAGTGCAAAACATAATTGAACAGAGTTTATATTATATTAATATATTATTATTATTAAATATAATTCAGAGTGTATACACCTATGTACCATTCACCATATAATAACACAATAACAAATAATAATAATTAATTATTAATAATTATTACTGTGAACACCTTTTTTAAAAAAGGAATTATTTAATTTCCATTCAAGGAATGCTGATATTCGCTAACCATAAATAACCTCAAAATTCGTAAAATACAAACGAACATTTTGTTATTACGTCTAAGTTTTTAATGGTGTCTCACCTACTAAGCAAATACTTGTAAAGCATCGTAATTCTAGGAATGATAGTTTTATTCCGTAGATCAAGAAGATTTACCCTTGAGATTTAAACAAATTTGAAGAAAATAATTTTTTAATAAGAGTCAATATTGCCAACCTGGTGGGTAAACTGAGAAATAAGCCAGGTCAATTGTAATCAGAAAATAGTTGTTTAGTTGTATTAATATAATTAGAAAAGCACAAAGTGAGTAATAAAAACATAATATATTAATTAAAAAACAGTGTACTAACTTATTGAAGTCATTTTTAATAATTGTGTCTTGTTTAAAAGAGTTGTATTTTCAAGCCACTCAAATAGTTACGTTGGCAGCATGGACGTGTGAAGCGCCAACCATTTAAATTTTCAAACCATAACGAGAGAATAATTATTAGAGTAAATCAGTTTAATATTAAATTCAAGTGAATAAGTTAGCAATATTAACTAAAATTATTTCTGTTATTCATTTTAAGAATAATTTTATGGAACAACAACATAGATTCCATATGGCGCCCAATTAACCCTCAACTAAGTTCACTTAATTTTAAACAGTGCAAATCGACAGTTTTGAATTATCAATTGTTTTATGACATACCACGACAATTTTTATAACAATTTCAGACAGATAGACGCTACCAGTTCTACACCAAAGGTACGTGCAAATTGTAATTGTGTTATAAATTATTTAAAACCACTTTATTACATTACAAATACAATTTATATCGACGGAATTGCGACGGAACGTCAAGATTATTCCACAATGCTACTGAAGAAATTAAAACAGATTATAACTAAAAGATTAAAATTAACAAAAATAATACAAATAAATTAAATCAAAATAACAAAAATTTAAAAAGGGGTACGAAGCTCGTTTTATTATAATTGTGACAATTGTAACCCTTAACATCATGAAAGATTAATATACTAAATACTTATAACATTTTCATAATCACAGTCATCACTATGCACAATTTAGCATGTCTACACAAAATATGTTCAGGCAATCTTAACTCTGAGGTATTAGTCTATTTTATACAACTGAATTTCTCTGTGTGGGTTACACGGTAACCGGCAGAGTATTGTGTGTGTGATGAATAAAAAGGAAAGTTCCCACCTGATCTCTGAGAACACATAAAGGAGATTCCTGCCGTCCACGTTTGAGTGTGGGAGATGGTCTATCGTAGGGCGACGGCGCAGGGGAGCCTTTCGCACTGCTCTGCGAACGGGAAAAGATGTAATGTTCCCATCTCGTTGACGCCTTTCACCTCCCGACTATGCGGGGAATCCTGTAAAAATTTCATTTCTATGTTGGATTCAGACAAAGAGAACATACCGCCCCCACATCTTTTCGCCATGCAACCCAGATGACACACACCACTATAATTTCAAGTCAACAAATGCCTGTCATTAACCCTATTAAAGGTCATACTTCAAGTTATTAATTTAAGTATTAAATTTCGATTCATCACAGTTAAATCATTACAATTCCAAGCTTAAATATTCATGGGTTACATTCTGGATTTGAATTCTCATTATCAATAACTTACAGCCACGTGGTCTCTGGCATACCATAAATAATTACATTTACAAACTATTTCAATTAACAACTAGACTTCAGTGTAATCACGATTATAATTTTAACTCATTTAATTCCTCTGCTTTAAGTTTTCATTGTCTCTAAAATTGTTTCTTTAAATTTACTTTAAATCATTTAACCACGTGTCTTATTCATACCGGAACGAACATGGACCGTCAGAGCCACACACACACTATCATTACATTTTACACACACAAGCCCCAATTAAATTAACATTCATAATTAAGTCATGAGTACTGGCTCACCTGAAGCTCTTTATAAGATGAATGAATTATATTAGCTGTTAAGAACTGCACGTTGTCACGGTCCGCACTGTACCAAATTTGAAAGAGAAAGTGACGAGAGCTATCGCTGCGTAGAATTATAAAACCCAAAAGCACTGCTGAACAGATCTCGTTGTCAAAGCACAGGCAGCACGCCCAAACAAATGACGTCACAGATCAAGGTCACGGCGGCTGACTAAATTTCGATATCGCTAGCGGGCAGTCTAACATGCGGTGATAACGCACCGAACGTACCGAATTACATTGAAAACTTGCCGTGGTGTTTACCTTTAATATAGCCACGGCACACCTCTTCCCGCAACTCCTTTTAAAAGTTCTTCTATCATAGGCTGTCGCTTCGTTCAGACGTCTTTCTGTTATTACCGTCATTTATTTTCGGATTCTGTCATTCCATGATTTTCATTGCGGTCCCTATTTCTATCTTTCTGATAGAAAGATGAAACTAATTTTTTTGACAGTTATTATTAAAGCCGGCATTCTACATATGACCGAACCACTTGACATTTGTGACGATTATGGTTTTTCTTTCGTTATATTTCTAATTTGCTATTTGGTATCCCTAACTCTAACACTCCTTTAGAGTGTTTTCTCTGCTGTTATCAAGTTATTTTTTTAAACATTTTCAGTACTTCAGTAGGTTGCTACAATCATAGCATCCGTTGAAAGTTAAACTTGTTTTTTAAAATATCGATTAAGCGTGTCGCATCGTACTAAGAATTATTTCGTGTTATGCAACATTGACATGTTTGGATGGTCTATGTCTCTGCAATAAATTCGTCCCTGGCTGTATTTGCACATTGTGAACATATTCCATATTAGTAATTTTGCTACTTCGATTGCCACGATTAAAACAACAAAGCACGTGTATACACTGCGAGCACTACATGCGTGCGCGTGCCTACGTGCCGAAATCAATGCAAGTCACGCGCACTCTCACTGACCCCCAACATTCAAACTTCATCGTGGGATATGTGTCGGCTCAAGCTGTGAGGTGTGAGTCTGTACGCGCGGGCGACACGTGCGTGTGCGCGCGAGAATGCGTCCAGGAGTCAATGCCAGGCGCGCGCTTGCACTGGCCCTGACACACAAACTGCATACCAGTATGTGTCCGTCAAACAAGTGTGTATGACTGTGATGCCTCTTTTCTAATCACATCAATCAAAACAGTATAATTGTTATGTACCCAGTATTTCATAGTGGGTAAACTGGTCACGAGATGAATTTATCTGCAGCCACACCAAGATACGCCCGTGATCGTTGAATTGAATTAAACTAAATAAATTAGTACAAAGGGTTTTAAAAATATATGAACACTTGGTACGTTTCACAGTTTTAATTTAACTCTGACAGCTGTTTCAGCTTATTAAGCTGTTGTCAAAGAGATCAGTGACAACAAGATCATACATACATAGAACTGATGTTCAGTTGTTCACTGATCTCTTCGACAGTAGCTTAATAAGCTGAAACAGCTGTCAGAGTTAATTACAACCTGTGAAACGTACCAAGTACTTATATATTTTTAAAAACCTTTCTATTAATATGATTCACCAAGTGCCCAACGAGTCATCAATAAATAAATTAGTTATGTTTCGATGTAATGCATAGAAACGGAGCAAGTAATGTTATTATTAATCACAACAATACATAGAAATTTTAACATTTTTTTATAGGTTGCTTATTCTTGTTCAAGGGATTAATTCTAATCACATTACTCACAGGTAATGTGATAACACTTCTGCTTGTAACTATATTTGACGAGAGGCCTTTCATTTTGGATCCTCAGATGCGGTTTCTTTATCGCGCACGCGCGCGCGTGTGTGTCTGTATGGTTTTTGCTATACCGCGGAGAGCTTTCCCCTAGGACATATAAGTAAAATTAAAAAAGTAAATAAAAAATCATTCGCGCATCACCTCCGAAAATCATTAAAAATGATATATTTTGTCAATTATTTGTAATTTAAAAAAAAAAGTGTTCTATGTAAGTCAAACGCTACAGCTTTGTATAAGTTAAGAACAGCACAGGGAAGATAAATATATTAAAAAATCATAGACTTTTCAACATGTGTTGGTCGCGTATTGCGCCTGAAAAACACATTTTTAGCATTAAAATTGCAAATTTTACATTTTGGCATAAAATAGTTAATGCCAACGTTACTATAGCATAAAACTATGTCATTATGTTAATAGTCTTTTACTCATTCGTTTTGGTACTTGCCACTTTAAATTCAGATTTGTGCGAAAAACGTGGCATGATGGATCGCGAAAGAAGTGTCGTTCTGATGAACCCATCCCTGTACTTGGCACCAACGACTTTTGTGTCGCTTCCGTCACCAGCTTTACACACAGCTCCACTGCTTGCACAGAAACATGTCAAAATT
The DNA here is from genome assembly GCA_034769895.1 of Magicicada septendecula. Taxonomy (NCBI): domain Eukaryota; kingdom Metazoa; phylum Arthropoda; class Insecta; order Hemiptera; family Cicadidae; genus Magicicada; species Magicicada septendecula. Next base: position 590,202,858 of record CM068368.1, on the reverse strand, counting down.
CCATTCAGTTGCTGTTACTGATTTTATTACATATGTAATCTCCTCATTGCGTACTCTTCAAAGCAAAGGTGGCGGCGAAATATTGCAGGTACTCCCGGTTTATCATTTCGGTGTAGTCAATGGGCGCAAAATTTAGTTTTCGTGTTACAAAGCTACTAATTGACTTTTCCTTAGGAGGTTCGTATTTCGCCTTCATTATCCTTCTGACCGCTAATTCTCTGATTTGCTTTTTTTTATCTACAATCGTACTCAAAAAAAATTTTCGGGGTGAGCAAAAAATGAGGTACTTTCAATCACAGGGTCTACTACTTAAAGTAAATTTCCAGGTAGGCGCCCTAATGTTTTCATAACTTCAAACACATGCTTAGGGCCATCTGTAAAGTACATGCTTTTTTGATATTAAACCAGACAGGCATGTAGAACTTTAAGAAGAACGAAACTAATAACTTATGTTTATATGAAGAATTTATCAAAATTACATACGAGTTGAGAAATCTGTTTGCCGTAATGAACCATCTTGAATGTGAAAGAGGGTCGGGATCACGAGCAGACAAATCTTTTAGACATTTGCCTGATTTTATTGCAGTATTAATGTCAAACAGGTATTGTTGATCTTTGCTTAGCACTTTCCGAGCAATTTCAGGAATCACATCAAAATTTACCACTGGAAGCTTTTCATATCCACTAAGCTGCCTGCTAATTTTACCAGAAGAGGATTTAGACCCTACAGCGTCACCATTAATAGTTTGAAATAAATGTTTGAATAGAAATTCATTGAAATTCAAAAGGGATACCCCTCACTGTAGTGGCCTTGTCACATGTAGTTCAATCAAACGAATAACGCCAGTTTTCTAGCCTGTTAGTTACCGTACTGACGCACCAATTACGTCAAATTCGTCAACGGTTATCCTAAGTGTAGACAAATGAGAAATAATGCTACTAGCAATATTACTAGCAGATCGCGAAGAGGGCAATACATGGCCAATGTATGCAGAGCCCGGTTCTTGAATAAAGGAATAGTGTTCTTTTTCGATTCTGCGAAAAATTTTCGAATGACACTATTGGGTTAAGTTTGTTCAGAAGTGATATTTTGGTTATTGTTGAAGTTATAGGAAAATCTATTCTGACGCAGTCATTTATTTAGTAAAAGGTGTTTTTATATATGAAACAGATTTTTTGTTTTAACCTTTGCATTTGTGATATTTATTTGCCTGCGTCTCTGCCATTTTCAGTATGTTTGCAAAATTTTCAGAAAGTTCAATTAGTCTGAACTTTTTAAATTAATTACAAGTATGATGGGTTTGGTTATCCAAATCATGAAGTTTTAGTAACCCATTTACTGTAGATGATTCAGGGTTATTAGATATTGTATAAATTTTATAAATACCCATTGTATTGTATGGATCGGTAAAAATTAATTTCTTTGACTTTATTACGTTTTCCAGTTATTGTATGCTGTTGTGGGATTTTTTTACTGTGTCGTATTATTTAATGTTTATAAAACTAATAACTTCTACTATTTCCTTTTTCAGTCTTTTACAATATTGGCACTATTTTTTCAGCTTTTAATAACATGAGATTGTTTTCATTTAGTTCTTTGTTCTTTTATTTGGCGTTTCAGGTTTTTGGTGACTCAGTGCTGCTTTAACGCTAGTTTATGTTACATTGCTGTTTTAGTTTATTGTAGTTTAGCTTGTATAATATTAAAAGCACAATAAACACAGATAATTAATTGCCAAAAATTAATACCATATTTCTAATTCACAATGTGCAAACATGTACCGTGCAATAACTCTGTAATAATTATTTGAAAAAATGTACATACCTATAAACATACAATTAAAACAAATTTAATGCCAAGGAAGAGTCAATACATAACACAATTTTTAAAATACAAAATACTATGAAAACTCAAAGAACAAATCGCCACAATTAGACCGATAAATCATCCCCATTACCACCAAGAGTAATATTCGACTGCCACAATACACAAGTAGCAGATAGCGAGTCAACATGACTGACGGTGAGCATACTGCATAATGACAGGATAGGATACTGATAGGTTATTCTCTGAAGTAAGCAAACGCCACACACACACACACACACGCTCGCCAAAGCTGTGAAATACAAACTATTAGCAGATGAAATACTTTGCCTAAATATTGCGCAGATGTCGGCTGATAATCGGCAATCAAGCCATTTAGAAATATAATGTGTTCCAATACTGTCATACTATTTCTTCAGCTAACAAAATTACTGAATTCTATAGTGAAACACGATTTAATTAAATATAACACCAGTTTCTTTTTCCTGCACTGATATATTGTTTAATTCTACTTATCTGTTATCATATTTTTAAAAACCCTCTGTCTGTAACAACATTTTGCAATAGAAAGTAAAACATTACTTTGCTATCTTTGTCGCTGCCTTCAGTTTGCTTTGGAAAACGTGCGTTTACTAAACCAAAGCAAGAGAGTATTAAAATTTCAAACATATTAAGATGATTAGCAATTCAAGCGTTTGGCAAATAGGATTCAGTTACTATATACTCCTATGTAAGAGATTCAGATTTATTTTCCCAAAGAACTTCTTCAATTTCTGAAAGCGATTTAATAATACAATTTCAGTATACGAAATAACTATGTTGCTTTAATCCTGGGTAATAAAAAATCGGTATGGAGAACCATACATGACTTCCATATTCTAAGATTTATATTTAAAATCATTTTCAGCCAAACAGCCAGGGAAGGAATTTTAACAAAAAAATACTTCTTTGTTGCCAATAACGTAGTACACATATAAAAAAAAATTATCCCCTCCCCCTTCAACTATAATTTTGATTTATAGAAAATTACCCCCAGCCCGTTCAACTAGCCTCTTCATTTATAGATATTTCATCTACGTTTCTACAGTGGATTATTAAGATCTTATCAGGATACTTTATCAAAATTAAGTACTTTACTCATGTTACAACAAAAAATGTTTCAGGTAAACTGCCCTTTCCCCGTAACCGATCATCACCAAAATCAACAGACATTGAGTTCTCTATAGCTCAGGCACATATGTAAAAAATTATTTGATTCTGTTTGAATTTACGGCAGTTATGGTTCGTCATATAAAAAATTACCCATGTTAAAACATAAAACATGAGATTTATAAAACATATCTAAGATTTATATTTAAAATCATTTTTGAAATAAAATATTTTCATAGAACCTACTAACGCTGGGGAAATCTGAGGAGCCAATCAGAGTTGGGCCTACCTGTCACTGCTGAATTTGGTGGAAAGCCCTGTCACTGTCGTCAAAGTATCAGCCTTGACAGGACCCTCTTTTTCTGCAAAATGGGAGAGGCTTGAGATGGAGTGAGTGACATGGTCCCCACCTCAATGAAGAACCCATTGTTTTATAAAAATATATTTAAATTTTGAAAACTGAAAATTCTTTTCTTGTTGTAAATATTGATATTTTATAATCAAAATGACATTATTTTTGTTACCTGGCAACAAAATTATTTTATTTTCAACAATTACCATTGTTTCAAAAAGTTTAAATAAATTTTCAAGTACTTTACTCTTGTTAAAACGTAAAAGGTTGCAGGTAAACTACCCCTTCCCCTTAACCGATCTTCACCAAAATCGAAAGTCCTTGAGACCTCTACAATTCAGGGACGTATGCAAAAAATTATTTGATTCTGTTTGAATTTGCGGCAGTTATCGTTTGCCATAGAAAAAAAAAATTTCAGGTAAACTACCCCTTCCCCTCAACCGATCTTCACCAAAAACAACAGGTCTTGAGTACTCTACAAATCAGGGCTGTATGCAGAAAATTATTTGATTCTGTTTGAACTTGCGGCTGTTATCGTTTGCCATAGAAAAAAACCTTGTTAAAAAAACGTTGTAGGTAAACTACCCCTTTCCCTTAACCGATCTTCACCAAAAACAAAAGGTCTTGAGAACTCTACAATTTAGGGCTGTATGCAAATAATCTTCTGATTCTGTTTAAATTTGCGGCTGTTATCGTTTGCCATAGGAAATACCCTTGTTAAAACATAAAACGTTACAGGTAAACTACCCCATTCCCTTTACCGATCTTCACCAAAAACAATACGTCTTGAGAACTCTACAATTCAGGGCTGTATGCGAAACATTATTTGATTCTGTTTAAATTTGCGGCTGTTATCGTTTGCCAAAAAAAAAAAAAATTTCCCTTGATAAAAAAAACCGTTGCGGGTAAACTACCCCTTTCCCTCAACCGATCTTCACCAAAAACAATAGGTCTTTAGTACTCAACAAATCAGGGCTGTATGCAAAAACTTATTTGATTCTGTTTGAATTTGCGGCTCTTATCGTTTGCCATAGAAAATACCCTTGTTAAAACATAAAACGTTGCAGGTAAACTACCCCGTTCCCTTAACCGATCTTCACCAACACCAATAGGTATTGAGAACTCTACAATACCTTGATGTATGCAAAACATCATTTGATTCTGTATGAATTTGCGGCTCTTATTGTTTGCCATAGAAAATACGCTTGATAAAAAACGTTGCTGGTAAACTACCCCTTCCCCTTAACCGATCTTCACCAAAAACAATAGGTCTTGAGAAATCTACAATTCAGGGCTGTATGCGAAACATTATTTGATTCTGTTTGAATTTGCGGCTGTTATCGTTTGCCAAGAAAAAAAAATTTCCCTTGATAAAAAAAAAAAACCGTTGCAGGTAAACTACCCCTTCCCCTCAACCGATCTTCACCAAAAACAATAGGTCGTGAGTACTCTACAAATCAGGGCTGTATGCAAAAAATTATTTGATTCTGTTTGAATTTGCGGCAGTTATCGTTTGCCATAGAAAAAAAATCTACAGACACACACACAGACACACACACACAGACAGACACACACACAGACAGACACACACACAGACACTTTTCGGAAAACGACTTTTTTTCATGTTTTGAGTGTAGTACAATCAGAATCTGCAATAATCTCGAACACGATTTTTACTTCCATATTTCCTTAAGGAATGGAAGTATGGTGATGGCAAAAAAAATCGTGTTCGAGATTATTGCAGATTCTGATTCTACTACACTCAAAACATGAAAAAAAGTCGTTTTCCGAAAAGTGTCTGTGTGTGTGTCTGTGTGTCTGTGTGTCTGTCTGTGTGTTTGTCTGTAGATTTTTTTTCTATGGCAAACGATAACTGCCGCAAATTCAAACAGAATCAAATAATGTTTTGCATACAGCCCTGATTTGTAGAGGACTCGGGACCTATTGTTTTTGGTGAAGATCGGTTGATGGAAAGGGGTAGTTTACCTGCAACAGTTTTTTTTTATCAAGGGAATTTTTTTTTTTTGGCAAACGATAACAGCCGCAAATTCAAACAGAATCAAATAATGTTTCGTATACAGCCCTGAATTGTAGAGTTCTCAAGACCTTTTGTTTTTGGTGAAGATCGGTTAAGGGAATGGGGTAGTTTACTTGTAACGTTTTATGTTTTAACAAGGGTATTTCCTATGGCAAACGATAACAGCTGCAAATTCAAACAGAATCAAAAGATTATTTGCATACAGCCCTAAATTGTAGAGTTCTCAAGACCTACTGTTTTTGGTGAAGATCGGTTAAGGGAAAGGGGTAGTTTACCTACAACGTTTTTTTAACAAGGGTATTTTCTATGGCAAACGATAACAGCCGCAAATTCAAACAGAATCAAATAATTTTCTGCATACAATCCTGATTTGTAAAGTACTCAAGACCTATTCTTTTTGGTGAAGATCGGTTGAGGGGAAGAGGTAGTTTACCTGCACCGTTTTTTATCAAGCGTATTTTCTATGGCAAACGATAACTGCCGCAAATTCAAACAGAATCGAATAATTTTTTGCATACAGCCCTGATTTGTAGAGTACTCGCGACCTGTTGTTTTTGGTGAAGATCGGTTGAGGGGAAGGGGTAGTTTACCTGCAACGTTTTTTTAACAAGGGTATTTTATATGGCAAACGATAACAGCCGCAAATTCAAAGAGACTTAAATAATGTTTCGTATACAGCCCCGATTTGTAGAGTACTCAAGACGTATTGTTTTTGGTGAAGATCGGTTAAGGGAAAGGGGTAGTTTACCTGTAACGTTTTATGTTTTAACAAGGGTATTTCCTATGGCAAACGATAACAGCCGAAAAATTCAAACAGAATCAAAAGATTATTTGCATACAGCCCTAAATTGTCGAGTTCTCAAGACCTGTTGTTTTTGGTGAAGATCGGTTGAGGGAAAGGGGTAGTTTACCTGCAACGTTTTTTTAACAAGGGTATTTTCTATGGCAAACGATAACAGCCGCAAATTCAAACAGAATCAAATAATGTTTTGCATACAGCCCTGGTTTGTAGAGTACTCAAGACCTATTGTTTTTGGTGAAGATCGGTTAAGGGGAAGGGGTAGTTTACCTGCAACGTTTTTTTATCAAGCGTATTTTCTATGGAAAACCATAACAGCCGCAAATTCAAACATAATCAAATAATTTTTTGCATACTTCCCTGAATTTTAGAGGTCTCAATGACTTTCGATTTTAGTGAAGATCGGTTAAGGGGAAGGGGTAGTTTACCTGCAACCTTTTACGTTTTAACAAGAATAAAGTACTTGAAAATTTATTTAATCTTTTTGAAACAATGGTAATTTTTAAAAATAAAATAATTTTGTTGCCAGGCAATAAAATTATAATTTTTTCATTTTAATGTAATATAATAATTTTCATTTAATACAGCAATACAAAGGCAGGTAAGACACAGCCTGGCTGTTTGGCTGAAAATGATTTTAAATATAAATCTTAGAATATGGAAGTCATGTATGGTTCTCCATACCGATATTTTGCCATCACCATACTTCCATTCCTTAAGGAATATGGAAGTAAAAAAATAAGCTGTTTTAAATTTACTGTACAACCGCTGTCCAATCAACGTTTATCATTAGACAATCTCTTACCAGTATACTTCAATACGGAGAATTTCGAAAGAGGATATAGAAATAATGCAACAGTAATTTAATTTATATGTTGCTTGTATTTTTATTCAAACGAGCGTGTTTACTACACGAGAATTGAAAAATGTATTTACTACATTTACTAAAATGTGTTTACTAAAATGTATTTGAAACTACCAGCTTAAAAATCATGGCCTTAGTAACAGAGTTTTAATAATAAACGTTTAAACTTTCCCATGTACTGTATTCGACTACAATATTGAAGATATTTAGTAAACAGTGTGGTCCTACATATTTTACACTTTTACACAAAACGTTTTTTCAAATTTTTCGTACACTGTATTTTATTATCTGCACATTTCACATTAACACGTAACAAAATTTTTGGTCAAACAAACAAAAATAGTTTTTGAAAGTGCTGATCGTCTACTAAATTCTTGCAGTATATACATTAATGTTACTAAAGCTGTGTAAATAGAAGCAAAACAGTTATTTGTGTCAGGGCATAGTTTTTAACAGTTTTTCAAATAATATAGTTACCATGTGTGTGTGTGTGTGTGTGTGTGTGTGTGTGTGTGTGTGTGTGTGTGTGTGTGTGTGTGTGTGTGTGTGTGTGTGTGTGTGTGTGTGTGTGTGTGTGTGTGTGTGTGTGTGTGTGTGTGTGTGTGTGTGTGTGTGTGTGTGTGTGTGTGTGTGTGTGTGTGTGTGTGTGTGTGTGTGTGTGTGTGTGTGTGTGAAAGTTTCAACTGTGTTGTTAAGTCACAATCTATATGTGTCGGTTTAAGACTTTAGTGAAGAGAGAAATTGTAAGAGATATTGACGTTTACTAAGAATTTGTTCATCTGCGTTTTACGAATGTATAAACTTTAACTGTAATAAATATTTAACGTTTTATAAGTGAATAAAGTTGTAAAGATTTAACATTTCATGATTCAGTGACGTTTCAATTATTAAATAATTTATTATAAAAAAGTTTAATATTTAATAGTTGTACCACACACATGCGCCCGCACGCAGACACACGCACATTGTTTTCCTAAATAAAACAAACACACAACAAATGACAACCTGCGGCGAACTGAATGAAGCTGAAAATTTGCTGAGTTCGGTAGAGGTATGAAGACAAAACATAATAAATCAATACTCGGTAGAGTTCGGTCTTTTTTTGCTACTTATTTTTACTTTCCCTGGGGATATAAACATGTTTTATTTTTAACCTTAAGCTCCTGTCGTTTACGAAATTGGCTTCCCAAGTTTATTTTCCTTTCTATCACACTAGCCAAAAATAAAATCTCTTTAGATTTGTTGTAGTAAGCTTACGTATATTTCACATAATGTTTACGGACTGTACTAGCTTCAACCACAACTACATTTCTATTTTGCCACATTCTGTTGAACACAAAATGAATGTTTAAAGGTGTAAGGCCTTTACTAAGCTGAACCTAAAATTACTTAACACTTTAATGAGTCTGTATTTCACAAATATGATGACAATCAAAAGTCATAAATATATCGCAAATCCGAGAACGCAAAACTTACTTGCTACATATAAATTCGTCCCGATTATAAGTTCTATAAGTATTAAACGAAGGTTAATAAATACGAGCAACAGTGTACGTTAGGTAAAATATAAAGTAATTATTAAGTGTTAGAACAATAATTATAACAAGATTTTATATTTTTTCAATCTAAAATTAAAAATGAACAATTAAATAGTCTGCTTATTTTCTTATAATACAGTTAGCATCATCAAACATCGTGCTTTATTTTATTAACGATTGATTATTGTAAAATATCGAAGCAGATTTTTTATGGTTACGATCATATACTTTAATATACTTTAGTTATTATGGCAATGTTATAAATCCGAATATGCACATATTTAGCCGTGGCTTGTTTTAAACAGTTTACGCCCCGCGCATGTAACTACGTATATTAACAGCCGAGTACTATTGAATAGACGTTGTGTACCACAGCTTGATACAACAAAGTAGATTGAAAGTAAGGTTGATATTATGCATGTTTTAAATGGTAACTTGTGCAGTGCAATACTAGGTCTATTATTTATATAGAAGGTTAAAAACAGGCCGCATTTATAGGGTGGGAATAGGCAAGAAAGTTGTGCAAAGGCACTTGACAGTAACATCTCTGTGATCGCTACGAAATACGTCCAGTAATTGGTAAATATTTCATCATCCCCGTTTACATTCCTCATACTAGGCTTGGAGCATGTCAAGGTACACTGTTGCAGGGTGCTTGGAGCATATCTTTTCCTTGGTTTACCGATTCGTAACCTTCCACTCGATTTATATTTCTTGGTTTAGAGTGCCGAAATTTCTTTGTTGAAATTTTATTTCTTGACCCTGTACTCAAGTTCAGCCGCCTTCGTTGTTATCACACTTAAGGCAATTCAATCCTTCTATAATATTTAGTAAAAGGTTTTCGCGTATTTTATTTATTATATGTTCGAAATATGGGTAAATTATTTTTCCACTACCTCCTGTACTTACTATAACCATAGATTATGTCACAGCCTAGACAATTAATGTGGCTGATCTGCTCTAGTACACCCGTGTCAGTAGCAATCTTGGTTCGTCAGTGCGACCATTTAGTTCTTTGACCGTAAATGCCACTGTTTTTTGGCTTTGAAGATTACATTTTGTACCATTCACATCTCTGGCTAAGTTTGAAAAATCTCTTCTGGAATTTGATTCCCATTTCTGGCAGTAATGTGAAATGTGAATTCATCGGCATTAACAGATGTGTTTTGATCTCGTATATTCATTCTCTAAAAATGTTTTTCCATTTACGAATTGTATTTCAATAAGTGTGTACACTTATATATCCTCGAACACTTACACATATGTGTAGATGTGTATATGAACACTTACATATATATCGGATACCCAATCGACGTGGGAGGACAAACTAAATTCAAATTACAAAATGTAGAAACAAAGTAACAAAACTTACATTTACATCATTCAGTATCCTATTTCTCCACTGTTGATGATGAGCAAATGGGACCAAAATTAGGAGACTCTTAGCCATAGTACTTATAACATGTAGCACTGAGCTAGGAAGTTCATAATTATAGCAAAAGGTTCCTACACGCCGGAGTCCTCTTCTGATGGTAAGAATAGCGTTTAGAGTACTGTTATTCATCCTGTTACGCAACTTTGATTTCACAATGCTCATTTAGCTGAAGATTTTCTCGATTTCTCTGTTTGAAAAAAATGACACTTAAAACATTACTCACCAGAGACCATAATCTCTGAAAAGAGTTTATACCTACAGAAACTTTACATGAACCCTCCTCAAATCAAAAGTCCACAAATTTTAGAAGTATTAGCAGTATTTTACTACTTAATGAAATTAACGTTCCACCACTGATTTACAATGAATTCGAAAACTTCAGGTGTAGGTTTAAATATTTTAGCTATTTTTCCAATAGGTCATTTAATAATTTTAAGATCATCGTTTACTGACAACAAATTAAAATTTTTAAGGATATGTCTGTTACTAGGAATTATGTTTCTCAATTCTTAATTGAATTTAACTGCAAAATTAACACAATTTTCGAAGATGATTCTCACTTACAGGGTTCACTTTAATATCGGAAAGCATTTTCTCAAATTCATACCCCATTTAAGGTTTAGGATCTACGTATGGGTCTGTCCCCAGTAAGAATATCTAACCTTACTGAATTAATCAATAATCCCCTACTCAGTGCCTGGATGAGATTTGTCAAATCTAGAAGCAAATTTTAGGACCACCGTTTTTACTTTCAAAAGATAAGCCCGTCTTATCCACCTTTTAAAGTATAGGCTTGGAATTTAGGAAATATTCATACGACCACAATACATATTGTACAACATTTTTGCGGTAAAGCAGTTTTCTTTATTTCTTACAATTTAAAACTGATGGTGTAATTTGTCTCACTGTGAAACATTTCTTGTAACACCTGGTTCTATTGAAAGCCATGAAGTGTAAAAATCTATCGGTATTTCCAAAGGTTCCTCTCCTCCATTTAATGCTTTACAAATATCCCTATAACCAATTTGGTATTTGGTAAAATGGAAAAACAAGTTGTACGTTTCTCGAACTAAATCTACATTTCTTAGTAGTGTTTCTTCCTTACATTGAGAGACTGTTAACTGCAATGAATGCAGACACACCGCATGATTACTAAGTGTTGTATGTTCGTCTCGATCTTCAACCGATCATATACACTGTTGTTAATTCCTGTTTTCACAGAAGCAGTTTCAACCCCCAACCCAATCATATTCTGAGGTTTGACAAAAGATTGAAAAAAGATATTTGACTAGACAAAAGATATTTGACTAGAAAAATGATTTTTTAGAAAAAGAAAATTGGCCTCAACAGTACCTGACTCTAATTCCACTAACCCCCAAAAATAAGCACGCTATTTTTTGCATCGTGACACTAACATAACGTATACAAACATCGAGTAACTTTGTATACCAGTGATTCATCTATAAGTAACCTCCATACAATTTTCACAGATATCTTTGCGCAGTACACCAGAAAAATGTAGAAGAAAAATGTTTACAATAATTTCTCTGCATATTGTTGTGTGTAACTGTAGTTCACTCCTAGCTTTGCTGTTTGAAAATAGAATCTTGCGCAATCTGATAAATGATCACAAGATACAACTTAGCAATGTTCGGCGATAAACATACAGATTCTCGCCTCTGATAACTGACTGAAACTTATTTTACTTTCACTTTTGAATGTCAGCAGACATTTTCGAGAATCACGAACCGTATTTAACATGCTTTTTAAGTGTGTCAATTTTTCGTAAAATTCACATTTACAATACACAACACACAGAGTATGCTCTAACTGAGTAGTTTTCAACTGCACGTAACTATCTTTTGAAATTGGTGTAAATCTCCCAGATTTTTCTGTAATATTCATCGTATTTAGGACCCATCGCGTAAAACTGATCACTACCCTCGCAAAATGTGATCGATATAAAATGTAGTTTTACAACAGTTATAATTAAACACTTATATTCTAACACAGATTAAACGTTCGTATTTCCGTGTTTTTCACAGCTATTTTTCATATGAAATGGCGATAAGAAGGAACATACGATTGTAAACATCTGGCAGCTGTTTTGGAAAGTCTTTCTTACGAAACTCAGAAAATTTATTTGTTTCGCACATTCGGATAAGTCTTGCACAGGAATTCGCAATGTATACGTCGGTCATGAGTGTACGTATGAGTGAAACGGAAAACAACGTTTTATCTGTTTCTCTCCCCACCTCTCACTCTCTTTCTCTCTTCATTCACGAATAGAATTAAGTGGGGCGGAGGGGAGATTCTTACGTTATCTCTGCAAAGCTTGGCTTACAAAAACGATAGGTCATCTTCTAACTACAATATACAAACGTTTAATAGAACTTTATCGTCGAATTATAATTGTTGTCGAAATTATCGTTAAATCCAGGCCATAATTTTTGTATTTAATTTAATTTTAGAATCAAATATCCCCCAGATTTTTCCTTAATATACCTGAACTGAAAGCAGGGAATCGCTAATCCTACATACGATTTCTTTTTTGCTAACATCATCTTCAAATCCCTTAAATTGAGCAAATTTTCCAACAAATTGACAACACTGGAAGACAACAATCGAATACTTCTCACCACTATCCTGGAGAATTGCCAACACTGGCTACAGTGAAAGTACTGAATTATGGTAGAGAGTGACAATTAAGGATAAGATTTTATAATAATGTCTTTATTATCATAATAAGGTTGATTAATAAAATTGGTTTGTACATTACTAGCAAAATGAATAATACAAATTATAATTTGGATAACGATACACTATTGACCAAAGTTAAGTATCACTAGTATAAATTTGATTTCATACACCCTTCATTGATTTTTAAAGTGGACACAAAATAATAAAGTCTAATTGTACGAATTCCAATTTTAAAAAACAGTTTACCCAATTATGAACTACTAACGACTTATTTTAGAAATTACGCAGCTTTCAGTAGCTGTAGATTTTAAAACTACATGCATCTTCCTTCCAAGGAAACAATTTTATAATAATTGCAGAGAGGCAAGTGGGATGAGTGTTCTTAACGTTAAGATGACGGCAGCAAATTAGAGACAGATGTTAGATAATGAGCAACATCGCTTGTTCTCGCCAAGCACTTCAGCCTAACCAGTCTCTCTAGAATTAAGTTAGGATCAACATTTATATCTTTCTTGCTTGTATTAAGTGTGTACTTTATCAATCTCTGGTCAAAATTAACACTTAGAAATTACTTTACTTGTTCTTCTTCTCCTTCTTCTTCTTCTTCTTCTTCTTCTTCTTCTTATTATTATTATTATTTCATTAATGAAAGCAGTTAACGTATAAGAAAAGAAATAACTTCACAGATTTAGAAGGTACGTTAATTTTGGGAACTCTCAGAAACTCTCAATTGTTAACATTAACATTTATGGTAATCTTACAGCAAAGATTGTTGAAGATTTCTGCTCTCGTTTAGAATCACAGCCATCTTAATGCCATAGAGTAGTAGATTTGGATTATATTGTAGTGAAGATATTCATTACTGTTGCATCTTAATTATACTTTCCATCTGCATATTACGAGAGTCCAAGTTATGTTTAACTCTGTCACAGTGTGACTATTGCGCCGTCTTCAGTTTCTGTCTCTTTACCCGTGCCGCCGGAAACCAATTATTTAGTCGAAATTGATTCAAGGTTTTTTAAAAAAATTAAATAACATTTTCCCTAAATCTTTGAACGATTTATACTGTCCCAATTGTTTGCGTCAGAATAGCCAAGTGTGTAGAATGTTTTGGCACCTAGATTTGTAACATTTTTCTTCGTGTTAAATGTTTTTGGTTTGCGTTTAAAGCGTATGTATACGAATAAGTTTAACTTGTGCACAAGTTAGGAATATTACATATCTCCTTATTTCAATCACTTTCTGCTACAGTCCGTTTCTTGATGTATATAATACTATAATACTTATAACTATTTTACCTCAAGATGTATTTTTTCTTTAGGGACATGGCAGCATTTTATTCGTTATTTAACAGAATGTACAAAATACCCCTAAACAAACAAGAAACTGACAAAGAAAGAAATATAATATACCAAATTGGTTATGCAAATGAATACAATAAAAATACTATGATCAAAATAGAAAATAAAATCAAATACAAAATAAAAACTGAACAATTAAGAATTAATCAAACTGAACAACACATAAATAATAACAACAACAAAAAATGGGCCACATTCACATATATAAATAATAAAATGTCAAAACTAACAAAACTATTTAAAAACACAGATAAAAAACAGATACCACAACCACACACAATAATGCAACATTGAAGGACCAAAGACCAACAAACCACCATAATAACATCCAGAAGCCAACACACAAATACTACACCAGAAGCAAGATGGCGAAGGTTGAAGATGGGAGAACAGGATCCCCCGAAACATGTCCCTAAAGAAAAAATACATCTTGAGGTAAAATAGTTATAAGTATTATAGTATATCTCTTTATAAATGACCAATGTTTTACAGACCTGTTACACGTATATCAATAACACACTTGATGATTAATTGATGCTTATAAGCTTTTGTCGCGACAGTACTGTGTGAATGAATGAATTAATATGTTTTCGTTTCGATCATATTAATTGCCACGCACACAAAAATTAATCGCAAATATTAAAAATTTGTATCCATTAAAAATGCTAAAATTATTCCTATAAAAAAACCAGTTTCAGTAACTTAATTCTCTTAGCAAACATAAAATTGTATGGGACATTTAACTAAACATTTACAGGCTAACTACGATTTTTAAAACACGAATTAAATCCAACACACACTTTTGCATATATTTCTTTTTGGCAGCCCCTTTTGCGACCTAATAAGAATAATACTTTTCTACCTTCTTCTTTTTCACCACCTGTCTTTGGCTGTTTTTCCTCCTTCTAGAGTTTTCTCGTTCTCGATTCCTGCTCGTAACATGAAATACTACGTACTTTAGCAGAAAATTAATTTTAATGCTGCTGAGCTGATTCAAATTTGGATGTGAACAGAATTACATATTTTGAAATATAAGAACTACTTCCCAGACTTTCAGGCCGTGGTCTTCTGTTGCTTTGCACATAAGTTTCAATCTCGCCATTGGAGGCTATCTTAGTGTCTGAAGGACTTCACTTTTACTGACACGGTGTCAATAATACCACAGTACTGTGGCAAAGGCTGATAGCAACAAATGTGTATTTACTTATTTTATACTAATATCAAGTACTCTAGAGCATTTATAGCAAATAGTGTGGTTACTTACAGACACCGTGTAAGTAAAAGTTAAGTCCTTCAGCCATTGAAGATGGCTTCCAATGACGAGGTAGAAACGTCTGTGCAAAACAATAGAAGACCACGGCCAGAAAGCTCAGGAAATACGAGTAGTTATTATAATTTCGATGCCGGCCGAGAAAGCTTAAGAAGTTATGTTGAAATATTGTTACGTAATGCGGAACGTTCTTGTGCGTTTGATCGTGTCGTTCTACAGCTTCTCGACTATCCACGCTGGTCTATGTTTCTGCCAAGCCCGCGCTGAAGTATCCTTTAGAATCGATGGACGATATAAATCAAGTGGCCGTAACTGTTCCGCCAAACTCAGAAAAGATCGTCATGGTTAGAAATGAGGTAGATACTAGGGGCAATCAGTGCTTTATATTGGAACCCCAGGTAGTCAGCACCGGGCATACTAATTGCCAGAAGTTTAGAAAAACCTGACGAATCCGGAAATGAACCTATTAGAGTGGCGAATATTTTGGATCAATGTGTCACTTTAAAATAAGCTCCTAGATAAAATGTATCCTGTGGCCTGGGTAGTCGGAATGACACAACGACAATCCAGTTGTTCGGACACTTCCAAATTACCAAAGGAACTTGCTAAACAGATCTTCTAACGACCTCTTAAGTGTTGAGGTAAAAGAACTCAGACGTTTTTAGATGGATTTGAAAATTCTTTTGCAGATTGGGGCCAGTCATTGGAAAGAAACTCTCTTGTAAAATATCGCATCAATACCGGGGATACCACACCGAACCGCCAACCTCCTTGAAGACCAACATTAACTAATCAAGAGGAAATGTCTCGTCGTTGGTACAGGAGATGTTGACAGAAGGTATAAATTAACCTTCGTCAAGCGACTGGTCTTCTCCGGTAGTACTGGTTGCGAAGAAGGACGGTGGATTACGTTTCTGCGTAGACTACCGGAGATTGAACGACGTCAGAAAGAAAGATTGCTATCAACTACCTCGCGTTGACGATACACTCGACACGCTGTCTGGAGCACAGTGGTTTTCCACATTGGACGTGAAGAGTGGATATTGGCAAGCGAGTCTTCATCAAGAAGACAAGGAAAAGACCGCTTTGTCGATCCCAAGTGGCCTATTCCTTTTTAACGTCATGCCATTTGGACTCTGTAATGCGCCGGCAAACGTTTAAAAGAATAATGGACCTGGTTCTCCGAGGCCTGACATGGAAAACTTGTCTTGTTTATTTAGACGATCTCATAGTCATCGGAAAGGTTTTAAAAAACCATTTGGAAAACCTTAAGGTGGTTCTAACTAGCTGAAGCTGATGGTGCCCACCTGAAGCTGAGCCCAAAGAAGTGTTCCATATTCCAAAAGGGTATATAGAGTATTTGGGCCATCTGGTCTTGGAAGCGGGTGTTAGCATGGATCCCACTAAAGTAGACACCCTAAGGGACTGGCCACTTCCGAAGAGAAAACAAGTTCTTAGTTTCCAGGGGTTATGCTCATATTAAACCTTAGTGTGAAAGGCTTCACTAATATTGTTAAACCACTACATGAACTGACGGAAAATAAATGAAACTTCCAGTGGACGACAGAGTGTGATCAAGCATTCAGGACTTTGAAAATTGCATTATGTTTGTAGCCAATTCTTGCTCTTTCAGGTTCCGAAGGGAAGTACATTGTAGACACAGATCTAACCAAAAATTGCACTAGGAGCAGTTCTGTCTCAAGTGCAAAACGGAGAAGAACAAGTAATAGCGTATTACAGCAAGAGGCTTTCTAAATCAGAGAGAATATATTTTGTTGGTGGCTAGTCCTAGCTTAGGAACACTTCCATAAATACATCTATGGGAGAGTGTTTTCACTACTCACCAACCATGCCACGCTTGCATAGCTCTTCAGATTTAAAAATCCGGAAAGGCAGTTGGCAATGTAACTCGAACATCTGCAAGAGTACAAAATCAAGGTAAAACATGGGCGGCGCGAATGCATGTTAATACAGACGTCTTATCCTAGAGACTATGCTCGGAAGATTGCCGACATTGCCGCAGAAAAGAAGAGCAGAACGCATATGAATATGTTCAAGCCATCACTGTAGACTTTCTGGCAAACGGCTGGACGACACAAGATTTTCGATAAAAAGAGAGCAAGATATCTTCCATGGTTCGGAAGTGCTGAAGAACTGATGGGGACAATGAGAATCTCTTATCTTAGAGAACGGATTGCTGAAAAGGGCTTGAGAAAGTACGGAGGGACGAGATGTGGTCATGCAGCTGATAGATCCCCGAAGTAAAGTGCAGTGTGTTATGATGGAGATGCTGCATAATTGGACGTCTGGAATATTGGTGTTAACAAAACCCTATGGAACCGATTCTATTGGCTTCATCTTTGCCACGACGTAATGGAGTGGTGTCGAACATGTGAAATATGTGGTGCAAGCAAGGGCCCGCAAACCAGAAGTAGGGGAAAATGAAACAGCATAACGTTGGACTGTCTTTCGAGAGAATTGTCAATATATTCATTGCTGGACCTTTCTCAGTTACTGACGATGGAAACCGGTACATCTTGCTTATAGGTGATTATTTTACTAAGTGGGTGGAAGCATACGCAATTCCAAATCAGGAGGTTACCATTGTGGAAGTTGTTAGTTCACAACTTCTGTTTCCGTTATGGAGTCCCTATAGACGTCCATACAGATTAAAGGAGGAATTTCAAGTTAAGAGTGTTTTAAAGATTTATCCCGTATACTCGGAACTCGAAAGACCAAGACAACGCTTCTTCACCCTCAGCCGGACGGAATGGTTGAGAGGTTTAATAGTACACTTGAACAGCATATTTCGAAAGTTGTTAACGAGAATCAAACACACTGGGGCCAACGTATACCACTATTCCTCATGGCGTATAGGTCACCAGCACACGACACAACCGGCATGACTCCAGCAAAATTGGTGTTTGGGTGGGAGATTCGTCTTCCTGGTTGATGTTCGGATCAACCGAGACTCCGTCCCAAGGGCCACAGAGCTATTCCTCGCACTTAGAGAACCACCTGCGAGAAATGAATCGCTTAATAAGAGGACGGCTAAACATAGATAGTGATAAAATGAAAACTCGGTATGACATGCGGAGCAATAGTGTGGGTTTTCAAGCAGGAGATCGGGTTTGGTTGATCAACCCAAAGCGCCGTCGTGGTCGCTCACCTAAACTTCAGACTAACTGGGAAGGACCTTACACTGTGAGGAAGAGAATTAACGGTGTTGTCTATCGGATTCAACAGGAAGGACAACAAATATTCAAGGTCGTCCACCTAGATCGCCTGGCCAAATCTTACTTCAGAGACGGTTTGCCAGTTCGGGACGAACAGGGTTAAGGAGAGGGTAGTGTTACGTAATGCGGAAAGTTCTCGTGCGTTTAATTGTGTCGTTATACAAGCTTCTCAACTAGTCCTGCCGATATGCGTTTCTGCCAAGGCCGCGCTGAAGTATTTTCTAGATTTTTCTAGTGGTTTTTAAGGACCCGTATTATGGAACCCTGGAGACTATAAATAGCCCACACCTGCTGCTTAGTTTACAGTTTACTTTGGGCGATTACTCAGTGCGTTTCAAGTGGCTATTAGTGAAAAGTGATTATTGTGCGGAACGCTAATAGTTGACACATTATCAATATAGACAATTAAGAGGTCTAATAAGTTGGCTTCATAGTTGATTTCTAGCGGCAGAATATAGGAAATACATCGTGTACTAGGGTATACTCAACTAAACATTTATATTATACGTATGTACTATGGATAGACATACAATATCTCACAAGTATCACAAGTAAGTTGACCATAATACGTACGTATGCCTTACATGTTCAGTTGAGTACACCGCTGTATACTAAGTATTGCATTCATAGACATCGCAAGACAGATATTGAAACAATTGAAAATTGAAAGGGTAATACATATGGAAACATTTTTAAACTTCCTTACGTAATGCGGAACGTTCTCGTAGGTTCGATGGTGTCGCTATAAACACTGATGGGATATTTATGAGCAAACTGGAACACAGGGTTTTGTCATCAGTGATATGAGAAACAGATGTTATAAAAATTATGTAAATTATGGCTAAGGTCAATTTTTAAATTTAAATAAACAAGATATATCAGAATACAAATCATAAAAGTAGAAAATATCGTAACAATAAACTATCTCAATTAAATTTTCAACAGTTATGAATAATTAGAATATAATTTACATTCAGTACAATTCCTAACAATGCGTTAATATAATGAAATCGATTTTAAATTATAACTAATAAATAAGTTATAATATTTGTCTTATATAAACTGTAGCGAAAAATGTTGGAAAGTTCATTATACACAGCTGCCCTTGTGTTCTCACCGTGTTACGTAATCGCGTTAGTAAATATTTGCAATTAAAAATGAAATTTATATTTTAAAAAATTAAACCTAATAACACATAATTTTAAACTAACAAAAAATAAATTAAAATATACCTAATATAAATAAAGTATAGCTTGTTTATATAAATAGATTAATTCTTCATTAATTATCCTAAAGATTGTTACTGTTTCCAGTTTATACAATTCGGAATTAGGAAGACTTGAATAGAGAATTTTATTAATGATAGGAAAACCAAGGTCATGGAAATGAGAACGGGAGCAGACTAGGGCAGAATTGCATCTAGGTTGTCCGAGATTTCAACTACGTGGGCAGCATAGTAAATTTGGATATAAATGCATGCAACTGAGGCTGTACGACATAGAATTCTGAAAGCTGCATGGCACTCTATTCCTTTTATGTTATTTGGGATACAGGTTTGTTCAAAACCAAAATCAAAATCAAAACTTTCAATATATTGCAACAATACAAATTACATGAATAATGTACAAAGATGAGTACGCAAATTTATAAAAACACCCCACACGATTTTAACTGGCAATCTCGGGCAGATGTCTTCACCAGATATGCCGTCATAAGGGACGAAACCTGTGTATTCAATGAAATTGTTTGAGTGCATGAGGGCTATACTGGCATGAAATTTGGCAACCCCCAAAATTGTTTTTTGTGAAATATCCCTAACTAGATAATGCAAAACGAAAACAAATTTTACCTAGTCGTACTGGACAATTACTCGCTTGTAGACTTCTAGGTGTAGTTGTAGGAATTCGAATATGCTTAAATTGATGGAGAATTAATTTACTGACTATTTCGTTAACCAAATAACTACGGTGTAATAAAATTTCGTCATTAAATAATTTGATCATATAACTATTATTATGTAATCATGTTGCCATATTATTTTTTACACGTTATTATTATAATAATTATTATTATTCAAAGGCTAGGCGTGTTTAGTTTTTTCTCTTGAGAATATAAAATTTCAGTGTACGGCATATATGGCAATGGGTAAAACACGCTGATATATTACCCTATGTGGCCCTGTTGACCTTCGATGGCGGGCCCAACTAATGTTAATAAGTAAATAGCAGTAGTTACTGGAAAAGGAAGCACTGGAAATACAAACTATGTTGTGCAATAATACAAATACATCTACTATACATTCGCAGTAAAAGTGGAAGAAGAATCGCTCAGCCCCATTGCAATAAGCCCGATGACCTAAATATACTCCTCCGAAGAGTCTACCAAAGTCAAGAGGGGGAGGGTAGAAGACTGCCCATAAGATTATTGCTTGTGAGAAGAACATGGTGGAGGAACGCAAGAAGCCAGTGAATGGCAGATGAGGGGGAGATGTAGCGATACTAAAACAGTCTCAGCCCATAGCATATTCTTGCCGAAGACCGCTCTGTAACGTGTCTAGAATTAACGAAGACATCCTGAAAGCCATTGTTGCGATCGGACAAGAGGCCGCAAAGAACAGCATAGGATCACGTTAGGAGGTTGTCGCTGAGGCAATGTGCCTCGTACGGGGATGCGTCAATGCCCAGGAGGGAGAGACACCTTAAGCGGAACACAGCCGCCTACTGATGGACCTGGTGTGTCGAAGCCCACGAAGAATGTCGGCTTACCAGAAAAAGGCTGAAGGAAGCGATAAGTAGGATCAAGTGGCTGCCGTGGGAGACCCTAAAGAGATACGTAGATTTGGTGCACTGGCCGGGATTATGCAATTTGTGAGTTACAGATTTTTGTGTGGATGGCTTATAAATTAATTATTGATAAGATTTGCTTGTTTTATAAATTTTTATTACATTGCCATTTAAGAGAATTAGAATCTGTTTTATATACATTTTAAAGTTTTTACCAAGCTAAACCTTTACTGCAGAAATTTTATTGTCAGTGATTGGTTAACGTATTTTTCTGTTACTCTTCTGTTTGATGTTGTTTTACACTACTTAAAAACTCTCTTCATTTTCCATTTAACTCAAGATTAATTAATTTTTTAATACGTGGGTAGAATCAGTTATTCACTATGGGCTCGTGATGTTCGTTTTTGTTATTTTGTTACTTTGATTGGACAAGTATTCGTTAATTAATTTATTTTTCTTCGAAGTTTACTTTTTACTTATTTTTATTTGTTTATTACTCCATTTGTGTGGCTTTATTAAATTTGGTAATTCTAAATGTCAAAGCTTTTCCTATAGTCAACGTTCTGTTACGGTATGATTCAGAGACCAAAACGCTGCATACCTTTTCTATTGGTAAGGGCAGAGTCATAACCTACATAACTTGTTTTATACGACATATTAGTTGCTACAAAACTGCATTATATAGTTACTTAAACAGAATGAATAATAATAAAGCTTAAGCTATAATTTATGTTTTGTTTAAGTTTAACACTTTCAACATGATTAAAGAATAGGTTTATGTAATTGGTATCTTAATTGTGAAGACGCCTAAACTATGTTCACTATTGAGTAAAGAAGTAATGGCAAGTTGGCAGTGTAACGATGCAAAGCGATGAACGACAACGCGCTAGTTTCGCTGTTCTTGAGTCTAAACAAGATCACTGAGTTCAATAAAGAAATAATTTTTAAACAAATTTAAATTAACACGTTTTCTACAAGAATTTAATCTGTGGCAAGATTAAGAGTAAGTAAAGGGTCAAAGGGAGAACGTGCTAAGTCACATTTTTCAGGAGAGCGAATTGAAAGTTTTCTGCGTAATATTTTTTTAACTGAGCATTGTAACTTTGTAAAAAATACTTTAAATATAAATTGTGCTGATGCATAACCCATTTTCAAAGCGCAAAGGAAAACTTTGTGTTCCGAGTCGGTAGTGATTTAATTATATTAAAGTAAATTTTAATATATTAAAATATTAAATTTAAAATATTATTGCAATATTGAAAATTTAATAATGCAGTATTTAGCACATTCTTCCACAGTATAAACTTTACTCCAATTGTAACATTATTGAAATCACATTTATTTTACAACTTGTTAATTAAACATGTGCATTTCCTCTTAAAGTGTAGTTGTTGCTTAGCAACGTTTTGAGTCTTTTTAAGTCAGGTGAAATATTTAATCGCTTTTGTACTGCAAAATTTCTTGAAGTGTTGCAAATCTGTGTATATCCTCCTTTGATACCTACAAGGGTCCTATAAAAACAAGCCTAAAAGAAGACAATATATGACTAGTTAAAGCCACAAAAGTTTGTAGAAGTACATAACTTTTATGCACATAAACGAATACAATATACTATGTATATCATTTCTGAATTATGAATTACATATATCAAAAAAATTAGACTCATTATTACTTACTTCAACTTTCAAATTATAGTGAAGCTTCACTTCCGTCAGTGTCACAGCGATTTATTCGACTAAGTAACGAATAACGAATTTTAATAAGCCACACCACGACCACAATAAAAATAACCTAAAATAACAATTGACACCAATCGATAAAATCGATATTTAGTCGAATAAATAGTTGCACAGCTTATTGAAGTGCATCCTATGCTTATTCTACAATATGATAAATGACTTAGATTAGTAATAACAATCATTCTCACCGTCATATGCTTCATCTGGAAGTATATAGGTTTCTTCTAGTCAGGCAATAGTACTTCATCTCTTATCTCTCATCGGTTGTTTTTACGGTTTGGTTTCATCTCTCTTGAATGAACAGGATTGGATTTTTTCTCATAGGTCATCCATACAATGTTCCATGTCGCATAAATTTAGGTTTGTTCTTTTCAATCAGGAATACTTTAATAGGGCGAGTCTTGCAGCCTAATTTCTTTCTGTACAGTTTATTCAAATGACATGTCCATGATTTCAACATTTCTTGTTTCACTTCTACCACTTCGAAATGGAATGGCTTATTTCTTGCATTTCTAATAGCTTCAGCCCAATCCTCAAGCAACTGGGCCTCACATGTTTTTTTTTATTAACCCACATTTTTTATCAGGTTCACTATACAAATGTCCCCTAATCGGAAAAACCATGTCACCTTCTTCAGTCGGCGTTCCTTGTGTACCAAATGATGATAGAATTTGAGTACCTTATTAGTCTTGTTCTGTCCAGACAATGAGTCACAAAATGCTTCTATTTCATTAACTTGTGGGTCAAGAATGTTATAAAAATAGTGGTAGAAAAATCATTAGGGGAACTCGGGGTAGAACGGACACTCTAATACATAAGTGGTTGAAAAAATTAATTTAAGGCAAGAAACTGGTGAAAATTTTTATACACAATCTTCAGTTTATTGTCTTACCAAAAATGATACACCAAACAAAATATCGGTATGGAGAACCATACATGACTTCCATGTTCTAAGATTTATATTTAAAATCATATTCGAAATGAGATATTTCCATAGAAACTACTTCTTTCTACTTATTGCTTTAGCCTTTACCACAGTACTGTGGTCACTAACGTATACCACCTCACGTTTTCGCACTCGATTTTCACTGATAATGGCAGTCGATGGCACTGCCGAAAAGTCTGGTTTTTCAGAAAACATTGGACTAAAGCTAAACAGCCCGGGAAGGAATTTTAACTACTTCTTTGTTGACGATAACGTAGTACACATATACAAAATTCTCCCCTCTCCCTTCAACTATAATTTTCATTTATAGAAAATTACCCCCACCCCGTTTACCTAACCTCTTTATTTATAGATATTTCACCTACGTTTCTACAGTGGATTATTATGAGCTTCTTATCAGGATACTTCATTTATCAAAATTAAGTACTTTACTCTTGTGAAAACATAAAACGTTACAGGTAAAGTACCCCTATCTCTTAACCGATCTTCACCGAAGTCAATAGACCTTCAGTCCTCTACAATGCAGGGTAGCATGCAAAAAAATATTTGATTCTGTTTGAATCTGCGGCAGTTATCGTTCGTCATGGAAACATTTCTCTTGTTACAACATAAAATGTTGCTGGTAAACTACCCCTTTCCCTTAAACGATCTTTACCAAAATCATTAGGCCTTGAGTTCTCTGCATTCAGAGATTCTGTTTTCCTTGAGTTCAGGAAAGTATGCAAAACATTATTTGATTCTCTTTGAATTTACGGCAGTCACCTGTCGTCAAAAGAAATTACTTTTCTTAAAAGATAAAATGTTGCTGGTAAACTACCCCTTTCCCTTAACCGACCTTCAACAAAATCAAAAAACCTTGAGTACTCTTTAATTCAAAAAGGTATGCAAAAACGTAGTTGATTCTGTTTGAATTTACGGCAGTTATCGTTCGTCATAGAAAAAATTACCCTTCTTAAAATATAAAACGTTGCCGGTAAACTACCCCATTCCCTTAACCGATCTTCAACAAAATCAACAGACCTTGAGTTCAGTATAATTCAAAAAGGTATGCAAAAGAGTAGTTGATTCTGTTTTAATTTACGGCAGTTATCGTTCGTCATAGAAAAAATTACCCTTGTTAAAACATAAAATGTTGCAGGTAAACTACCCTATTCCCTCAACTACAATTCTGGGCTGTATGCAGAACATTATTTGATTCTGTTTGAATTTGCGGCTGTTATCTTTACCATAGGAAAAATTACCCTTAAAAAAACGTTGCTGGTAAACTACCCCTTTCCCTTAACCGATCTTCACCAAAAACAACAAGTCTTGAGTACTCTACAAATCAGGACTGTATGCAAAAATTATTTGATTCTGTTTGAATTTACGGCTGTTATCGTTTGCCATAGACAATACCCTTGTTAAAACATAAAACGTTGCAGGTAAACTACCCCTTTCCCATAACCGATCTTTAAACTACCCCTTCCCATAACCGATCTTCACCAAAAAGAAAAGGTCTTGAGAACTCTACAATTCAGGCCTATATGCAAATAATCATTTGATTCTCTTTGAATTTGCGGCTGTTATCGTTTGCCACAGAAAATACCCTTGTTAAAACAAAAAACGTTGCTGGTAAACTACCCCTTTTCCTTAACCGATCTTCACCAAAAACAATAGGTACTCTACAAATCATGGCTGCATGCAATAAATTATTTGATTTTGTTTGAATTTGCGGCGGTTATCGTTTGCCGTAGGTTCGAATGGCAAAATATCTGCATCTGTAAAGAAACCCGTGTTGACAGGCCAAATTCCAGTAACCTCAAATCCTTTCATTGGCGTTTTCATGGATGCTGCACTTACGAAGGCCGACCCGAAAAGAGATGCCACTTGCCAAAATGTGATGACATTACCTGGATTCGAACAAAGCCATTTTCGCGTTTATTCCTCATAGTACAAACTGATTGGCTTCATGAACGAAACATCAAGAGGTTGAAGCCTATGAGAAGCATGGGGGAAGGCAAAGAATTACTACTCCATTCTCTCTCGCAAAATCGATGACTTCAAAATGTTTAGTGTGGAGTGTCCGTCTAAAATCAGTAGAACTACGTTGTCCTTAGATACTCTCGAAAACTTCACAAATTTTTAAACCATCTGGAAAAAATTTCCGTAGGCATCCATCCTGTTTCATAGCATTCTGCCCAACCTCCAGGAGGAAGGCCAAGTTCAAATTCACTTTGCATTCGTTTTCGAGGAAAGATCAACATTCGAGGCATATAGGCACCGGCCGCCGAAACCCATTAGGTGTTACGGTTTCTTCTCTTTCGGATGAAGTCAAAACACCAACTTGATGTTTTCCTCTTGGTGCAATTATTTTTGTGTGTCCTTTAGGATTGACAGAGAAACCGGTTTCGTCGCAGTTAAAAATACGATCAGGTGTAAATTTATGCTTGTCAACAATTTCGCTAAGCAAACCAAAACATTTGTCAACACTTGGTCGATTAAATCCCATTGCTCGGGCCCCAGATGTTGCCTCAGGTTTCCGCGTACTTAAATCTGAATGCCTGGAAAGAAACTGGAAAGAACCCGATCCTCACCGGCCATCTTCTTCTCTTTGTTAAATGGGTGAGTTAATTTGTTCTTTTCAGCTAACTGGAAAGCAAGCGCACGGAAATCTGTTATCGTCAAACCGAACAATCTTCCTTCCATGTATTTTAAATATTGAACAAACTCTAACTCCTGTGCAGATGTAAAAACACATTGAAACTTTCCTCTGGACTATCACTTTCAAAATTGTCATCCTTTAGTTTACGTTGAACCGCTCTTTGTAACGTTGTTTTAGGAACATTAAACAGTGCACATGCTTTCCGTAATCCCATCTCCTTCCCTGAAACAGCAGCTACAGCCAGCTACATATTCTCCACCGACCATTCTTGTCGATTTGTAGATCGTACGAATTTTCGAACCATCTGTAAAAAGAAAAGAGAACAAACCATATTAGCACCAGCAATGAATAGCGTTTAGATTTGGTGTACAGGTATATGATTCATTCCCTTCTACAATTTTTTTAACTTATTTCTCTACTGGGAATGCGGGTGTTTTATAAGTTGACAATATCTGCTACAGATATGGTGCGCGCGCGCGCGTGTGTGTGTTGGGAAATAGAAGAGGGAGAGAGAGGGAGAGAGAGACAGAGAGAGAGAGAGAGAGAGAGAGAGAGAGAGAGAGAGAGAGAGAGAGAGAGAGAGAGAGAGAGAGAGAGAGAAACACGTCAGTCTGTCGTAAATTAGGGCCTACATAAAATCAGTGTTTTAACTATTTCCGATGACATCATGGAACAGTGTTTTCTCAAACATTCAACTTTTAATGTAAATTTTTATCTGAATTATTTTACAGGACAGTAAAAACAACAAACACAGCTTTTGCGAGGCTCTGGTTGAAATACCAATACTACGTACTATATCTAAGAAAACAAACTAGCTACTAATGACTGTATACCTCAGTAGAGACACAAAAAATATTGTTTTATTTTGTACTCTCTGGAGCTTAAATTCCCCCCACGATTTGATAAGGGCAGTAGAATTTCTGTTTTGATTATAAATGATGTCACCAAAATGGTAGAATGTAAATAAAATACTGTAAGAGCAAGAAACAACTACATTTGAATATGGGGCGGAACGGTACCTCGGTCCGTTCTGCCCCGGACCATTCCGCCCCGTGCGTAGAGTAGAGGTTATGTTCAGATCAAAATTTTATCTATATTAGTTTATGAAATATACGACAGTAAATACATGAATATGTAGAGAAATATGTATGTTTTGCAGATATGTCAGCATCAAATGCAATAAAAGTAAACTGTTTTGCTTACCTTGGATTTGATTATAGCCAGAAGTTACAATTGTAAACGAAAATTATGCTGAATCGTCGCTCGCAGTAAACACACGCACTCAGAATGTCAACTATGGCGCCAATCTCTTTAGTAGCATTGTAGTAAAAGTTCCTACACAACTACATAGAGTGTGCCACCGTACAGGCGAAATAAAACGTGTTCCGTTCTGCCCCGGGTTCCACACGCCAACGCTGCCTTTATTACCTGTTGTCTCTGATGCAGGTAAAAGATGGATTGTTTCGTGGGCAAGACGTAAATATTAAACACGTACACAGACAGTTGTCTCTTGTCGTATACGTCGTTGGTAGTTAAGTTAGGCACTGAAAAAGTCTTAGAATAATCAAAGAAAATAGTCTCTTTTGAAGGCAACCTTCTGCTCCGATTTTTAGCATCACTTCTAATTTCATACCATCTGTTAGCTTGAAGAATATGAATTTCCCTATCTGCATTAATCCTAATTTGGTTATGTAGCTGATAATTACTGAATCTTCATTAGCCATTAATAGTTCTGCCTCAACATTGTTTTTTTGGGTTGGAATAAATCACATTTTGACCATGTGTCAGTCCTTGGGTATCAGAAACTTATATCAAAATCTCAATTAAAAATACTCCAGTAAGTTTCGTACGAAACTTATACATAATGAAGTTTTTCTATAAAAATGTAATAAAGTTTTTTTAACATTTAATTCTGCCGGTAAATAGGTTTCAGTTGAGTCTTTAAAACTGTAGTGACTTTCTCTCCCTTTTAGTCTTTTAATGTTGTCATGAATAATTTTTTTGTCTCATCTATAGTTTAGTGTTTACGACTTGTATATTTGCCCCGAAACACTTTTGGGGGCTTTCCTGACATTTTTAGTGATTTGAGAAGAAATTGCAATTTCCGTCTAAAATTCGGTGTAAAAAACGTAATGCTTGTCTGTAGACAGGCACCTCAAGAAGCTTTTCATCACTCAGAAACACGTTAAGACAATGAGGTACGATAAATTATCTGCCTTTCATTATCCTTAGGCCTACGTGTAGCGACAGGAAGCACTGTTATCAGTCCAGCTAGATAATTATTAAGCTCATCATTTGACTTAACTTCATTCATTCGATTAATTGTATGTGTATTGTTATGGCCTACCCCTTGGAAACAATGCTTCTTACATCTAAAATCAGGACCAGCCTCGTGTCTTTGCAGTCCGAGTTTAGCTGCAAAATTCCGCATTATCCCGTGCCTAGGGGGTTTCTTCAAAGTTGCTGAAGTAGTTCTGGTATCTTTGTCACTACTTGTAGTTTTACTTTCCATTTCAAAAACAAAAAAAACTTGCACTAAATGACACAAAATCATTCCACGGTACAGAGTAACACAAATTTAAACTGGTCACTAACCTCTATAACGCACTTTAACATGTCAGAGAAAGTAAACAAGAGCAACAAAATGGTGGTTACAGAAACGCCAACAAAACAAAACAAACTGTCTCGGCATGTTTTCCCCATGGAGTACGCATGTCCTTGCGTGGACTAACCACGCTTTTCCCCTGTATGAAATATCTTTGAATGCCCATATCTTGTGATTTGACTCGTACTTCCAGTGTCTGAATACACCTAAAGAAAGGGCCATTACCTTACTACGAGATAGAATTACAAACCAAAATTTTTTTAAATGGACTTAACACGTTCTTCTCCTGGATCCTTTATTTGTAAAATACATGTAACGGTGAACATGCCACGGTGAATAGAATATAGTATTGTAATAACACATGGCAATGAAAACAAAAACATATTAAAACAAGTATAATATTAACAACAATTTTTTATCATTATAATTATTATTTTTATTGTTCGGTAAACCACAAGTCTCTTAAAGAGCATGTGATGAGAAAGTATACTAAGATAATTTTCAACAGGGTTGCGGCCTATATCCTCCTTATTTAATTTATGCATACACCATATGTAAGATAGTAGAGAGAAAATTATAGAAGAGGCAGTTACGTAGATGGTAACACCACACTAAACTTAATTTTGTGGTATCTCGAGTACATGCTTGTCATGAGCAATCTTGGATCCTGGCCGCGCTGTTAACGATGAGTAAAAAACACATGCGCTTGAGTGCAGGCAATCTGTTCTTCCTAACCCGATTAAGGATCAAAAAAATATCCTGGTCCACCGGATGAGGTCCCGCTGTTTAGCAGGAACGACCTGTCACACGCTGGTAAATGAGAAATCCTGGAAGGCGCAGCGCCAGGCCAAACCGTGGCACTGAAGGGGATCGCTAGGTTTTTTCCTCGGTTGGTTCTGAAGATAAACAACCACTGCCTCAGTGACGGAGTTTTCCCGAAGAGATAGAAAATACAACCACTCGGGCTGGCCATTAAAGTGAGAGGTGTCCCGAATCCCCCGTTTGTATATCCTGGATACGATGGGGAAGGACTCCTGTAGAAACTGCTCAGGCCCCGCCTAGTGATGGCGATCCAGTAAGCGGCAGATGTTAAGAGGCAGAGTTCAGTCTAACATTGTTGCCGTGCAAGAGATCTTGAGGGCCGTCCAAGCTGCTCAGCGGGGCAATAATACTCCAGGAGGGTGGTGTTGCTCGCGACACTGGAGGTGCGTAACGAGTTTAAGTTGGATAGGTGGACGTCTGTCCATGTCTATGCTGGCAAACCTTATAAGACGTTATCTGAGTGTAGGATTACCTCCTACGGATGGTAAAGAGTTACCTGAGAGATAGGGAGCTCAGGTTCGACATGGTGGTTATTTAAACGCACATAAACGATGTAATGCTCAATTATTGTATAAGAAGGGGCAATTATTTGGAATTCTTTAAACATTTTAAATGGAAGACCATTTCAATACTTTCCAGATATATAGAAATTATTTTATTTCATAATGCTTTCTTTATTTTATACGCGATTTAGTGTTTGGATGTCACTCAAATGACGTCGAATCAACGACCAGGTTGATTAACTGAACTTTTTAGAGTCATTATCAAACATAGTCACGTATAATGTTGCAATAGACAACACAGTACTACGACCTATTATCACTTATGAAAGAAAAACGTGGGTGCTTACGAAGTCGACTGAAAATATGATGGACATATTCAAGCTACAGAGCGGAAAACCTTTTTTATGGCAGATAAAGCGGGTAGTGGATAGGTTCGATCACGAACTGTGACAACTGTTCAAGGAACCCAGCGTTGTCGGCTATAGTTGATTACATCATCTAAGACGGCAGAACATTTAGAGCGAATGAGTTGCTGATTGATTTTACAAAATGTAAATTTAACAAATGTAAATTTGATTATTCCAAATTATATTTTAGCTTTACACTGATGTTAAACTAAACGTTTTATGGAACGCTCAAATATACTTTTTATATGCTTCCTTGAACTTGATGAGTGTAGTCTTCTTTCGTATTCCTAGTCATACTTTTAGTGTAAAATTTAGACTAAACATTTGCGCGACTGTAATCTGAAGAAAGATGTCCGTAGCTGGAGTACGGTAATCTGATGACATATTGTTGATCTCTCAGAGTACTATTGTGTGTTTGTAAAAGTGCATGTGTTAGAGTCACATAGGGTCTCTTAGAGTCACTTGATTTTGGAGTCTAAATTTCACGGGTTTAACTCAATATGACCGGGGTGTATTGCACTTACGCCAAATTCAGCATGTGTCTTTACAAATATACGCAAACGGTTTTCACTACCTCGGAGCACAACCGGATTTAAACTACGGTAGGATTAACACTCACTTGTTTCTGTAATACTAATGTATTTAGAACTTACCTCTACGCGACGTCAGCTTTCAATGCGGTGAATTCGCGGACTTGTGATCGTTTCCTCCAAACTTACAGTTTATAGAGAGCACCGCGTGTTAATAACACATACTTAGCTTGCATTTTAACCTAATCACGACTGAAATTCTAAAGCTCTGAATGATCAGTATCTAATTTGAATGGGAGTGTTAAAATTTGATCATGCATACCTACACCTCGAGCAAAATTATTTAAAGGTTTATGTTCTTTCCGTAGCTTTTAAAATAAGAGTCATATATGGAATTATTAAAACACACATATCTATGCCCACTGAATAACAAGTTCAATTGCGACTAGTTGCGACTAAATTCTTGTAAAAGAGCCATTTTGAAATCTTAATTAATAACGGCTCGATGTTTTCTAATTATCATCTACGTGACACCCGTACATATGCATTCGACTATAGTAACCCAAAAGTCCGATAGTTACCCCCATTTTCATATACCGCACTATATACTTGTACTTTCAATAATTTATTTATAATTCTAAATAACAACGTTCTATACAAACTAAAATACAGAGTCCTACATGCAATTCTACACAATCCATACATTCTCTTATTTCATCATACAGGACAAAGGCCTGTACAACCGATAACAGGGTATTCAACAGGACTTTCTGTTACAACACACACACGCGCAAACATACACGCGCTTGCACACACACATAAACATAAGACATATTTACACATAAAACGTAGGCCTACACCTATTTCATAGGCTTTCACGACCGACTTCATAGTTATCCAAATTATGATACGGAATGTAAGGCTGTGGTCTACTATAATTATTGTAATTATGGATGTTATCACCAGATGTTTCGGCCTCACATCTGGAGACCATCTTCAGTGAAACTGTTTGAAAAACAACTGAAAAGGTGTTCGTTAGTAAAATCACAGTACTGTGGCAAAGGTTGTCTTAAAATAAAACAAGGTTGTGGAATAAACCAAAACATACAGTCTTATCTAAATACAACTATTACATTAACGACTCGGAACACAAAGTTTTTTATTAGTAAAAACATAAAGTTTTACCTTCAACCTGAACCGGTTTTCGCTTTTAATAAGCTTCTTCAGACGTTGCCGCTGGTAGCGCTGTCCGTCCTGTTGTGGGCGACGGAATCGAATTTCGAAAGATCGATGTTGTGTGTGTGGGGTGAGATATGTTGGAATAATGCGTGCGATTTGAATTGTATCTGTTCGTTTAGGATGTCGTTTTTATTTGTTTTCGTGTGTTTGTATATTTCCAATTGTTCTAGAATGTCTAGTTTTCGGCCTTTTGTGTGTACGTGTAGAATTTTCATGTTATTGTCGATGTTTTTGTATAACATTATGGATAACGAAATCCAAGAATTTAACTCAGCAAGACGGGCTATATTCCAAACGTACAAATTCACAATATTGAAGGTTAGAAAGATCGGTACACACATAACATTCAACAAAACATGCCTCAACAAATCAATAACACCAAAATACGCACAAATCAAAATCAAACACAACAATCAGGCCGCTCAAATAACACAAAACATTGCACAAAGAACATACATAAATGAATCCATAAAACAGTTATATAAGAAAAAAGACGCTTTCAACCGCAAAGCACTAACGCTACACCTACAGATCGCCAACATATACGGACACAATTACATGACTGAACTAATACATCACACAAATGAATGGACAAAAAACAAATACATAACATACAGACAAACACAAGAGAAAAATAAAAAACCTGACACCAATCAACACAAATATAATTCCCTCACACAAATTCTACCCACGTACAGTAAACCTCACGAACGTCAAAATCACTAAAAACGAACAAACACTCTTGATAAACGCCTAAAACAAAACATACATTACAAACAAGACAACCAAACACTAACAAAACTCATAGTTGACCCTGAAACAAATATACAAAACACAGCACCAGAACATCAAGACACACTAAGACATAATATAAACAATATAATAGGAGCACATAAGACACCAGACAACAAGAACCACAACTCAAAAATACACACAGCCATCAAACTGAGGGAAAAGGCACACGAACACAACATCACATTTGTAAAAGCAGGCAAAGGCAACACGACTGTAATCATCTCCACAGACAACCTACACAAAAATGTACAAAACTTCATGGAACTGAACAACATCACAGAACTAAAACACGACCCCACCGACAGATACCAAAACACAGTAAAACAATTAGTCAACAAAGCCAAACACATAATGACACACAAACTAAAGCCCTACATGAAACAAATCCGACCATCAGCCCCTAGCCTCCAAGCGCTTCCCAAAATCCATAAAGAAGATATTCCGATCCGCCCCATTATCAACTACCGTAATGCCCCTCCACACAAACTCGCAAAACATCTAGACACAATTATCAGACAACACACACAACTAGACAACAACATTGCAGTAAAAAACAACACAGACCTAGTAACAAAAATAAAAGACATGCACATCCCCCATAATCCCACATTAAAACCTGTACACAAACATCCCTATTTCTGAAACAATAACCATCCTACAAAACAAACTCAAACAGAACAACACACCAGACGAACTTATCAACGAAATAACAGAAACTCTTAACATTATCACAAAACAAAACTACTTTACTTATAACAATAAATATTACACACAGAATGATGGTCTACCCATGGGCTCCCCCATATCCAGCATTCTACCAGAAGTCTTCCTCCAACACTTAGAAAAAGAAAAATACTCACAAACAATGACAGACACTCACATAAAATACTATATTGGCACAGATACGTTGATGACATTCTAATACTATACAGGAGAAACAAAAGACAATGTGAACAGTTACTAACGCACATAAACAAAACACATAAAAACATAACCTTTACTGCCGAATACGAACACAACAATACCATAAACTTCTTAGACCTCTCCATCACAAATCTTGAACACAGGAACAAATTCAGTATATACAGAAAACCGACTACAACTGTCACACTAACACACAACGCCTCCAATCACCCAATACAACACAAACTAGCTGCCTTCAGAACCATGATACATAGACTTAACAACTTCCCCTTAGATGAAAAAGACTACAAAGACGAACTAAACACGATAAAATATCTAGCAGAATCTAACGGATACGACAGAACAATAGTCAATAAACTCCTACACAAAACAAACAACAGACAACGACAGAAAACAACAAATTCATAACACTAACATACATCAACAAACAAACTGAAAAAATAGCCCACAAATTCAAAAAAGCAGGATACAGAATCGCTTACAAAACTACTAAGAAAACAGAACACACACTATCGAAACACACACACACAAAGAACAAACCAAATTCGATCTACCCGGTGTTTACAAACTAAATTGCTCAAATTGCAACAAATTCTACATAGGCCAGACAGGACGTAGCTACAAACAGAGATACATTGAACACACAAAGGCACTCCACTCCACTACAGAATCCACCTTTGCAAACCACCTCATTGAAGCAAACCACACATACAAAAACATCGACAATAACATGAACATTCTACACGTACACACAACAGGCCGAAAACTAGACACTCTAGAACAATTGGAAATATACAAACACACGAAAACAAATAAAAACGGCATCCTAAACAAACAGACATAATTCAAATCGCACGCATTATTCCAACATATCTCACCCCACACACACAACATCGATCTTTCGAAATTCGATTCCGTCGCCCACAACAGGACGGACAGCGCTACCAGTGGCAACCTCTGAAGACGCTTTTTAAAAGCGAAAACCGGTTCAGGTTGTAAGGTAAAACTTTAAGTTTTTACTCATAAAAAACTTTGTGTTCCGAGTCGTTAATGTAATAGTTGTATTTAGTTAAGTAACGGACACGTCATGGACAACGAACTCCAAGAATACAGTCTTATGTTATAAGGCAGAGTACATAAAATCGCTGGCACTGACCAAAAACGTTTTACGATCCCTTTAGCTCTAAAAATTTGTATGTTTGCCATCAATAGTACTTAGTACACAAATCTTTGAAAATACACGTTTTAATAACAAAATTATCTTACAATTACAATAAATGTATTATCTGATTTTCTATATACGATTCTAACATGACTACATTCCTTATTTCTGTATGATGTACCTTAAGAAAGATGGAACTTTTTAAAATTAATGCTAAACAATGTTTATTAAAAATTAGAAAAAACATTAAATTTTTGAAATAATTCATTTAAAATTATGAAATCTTTGGTTTGACTAATATAAGAAAATAAGAAAAAAATTATAAAAAATATTCAACAATTTTTTGTCAACTAGTTCTCTTTAGGCTGATTGGTAAAATGGATTAAGAATTAGTAAAGACGGGTAGGTATTTACTATTGTTAGCACTCTAATAGAGATACACATATCGAAAATTGGAAGATTAAATTTAACTCCCTTGTGGTTTTAATCCCGCTCCCCTAAATACCTAAGATTTTGGCGTTAACATTAACGGACAACAGTTTGGTTAATTTTTGAAGTAATATATTTCGGAATATATTTTTTAGAATATTAAATTTTTAGAGTTGTTTTTGAGCTTTATTAATGAAGGTAAGTACATGCTGGTATTTATTTAAGTCAATATCACAACCACAACCGACAATGACAATCTAAAATCCTAATGGTATAGCGACTGTCGATATAGCATTTAGTACATCATCATGTTAAACGGAAGGAACTTTTATATTTTTTTAAGTTTTTTATGCAATACATAATTACAAAACAATAAACATAATTGATGGCCGAATGTATAACTTGTAGAGAAATGTTCAATTGATATGTTCCCTCTGAATATTTAAAAGTGACATAAAAAGGAACTAGTGCTATAACAATTTTTTGCATATAAATAATGTTGATATTTATTGAGACGGCGAGGCAGATAAAAACGAGGGCAATGGAGTATAAAAGAACATCCACTTCTGGAAAAGTCTATAAACGTTAAATTTCGGCTGTACGCACGTGAGAGACGTCTTACGGTAGGATAGTTACATATCTCAGTATAAGTAATAGATTAAGAAAATATAGGAATTTTCTAACGCAGAAAAATCTGTACTTAAAATATACCTTACAAAGTGAAAGTGTAGAAATAGCCCCAATTACAAGTGCAATAGTACAGCCAAATATACTGTAACTCACCGTCTAAGGCCTTTCTGTGATGTTGTTATTTCGTTTACATGTTTCGAGGCACTTGCCTCATCATCAGAACTTTATAAAACTAATGCATGTCATCAGTGATTAAAACACAATACGGCACTAAACTATATACAAAACTTGTTTTAAAAATGAGCACGTGAATGTTAGATGTGCTTTGCAATAGTACAGATCATAACACACGAATTTAATATTGTGTGTTTTCTTTTATCATTGTATCTGTTAACTGGGCTCTAATTCTATTTATGACCAGTGGTGATTATGGAAAAACAAATTATAGAAATGTTTTAAAATTAATTTGATTTTGTAACAAAAAACTCTCAGGGCTGAATAATAAAATCCGAGGCTTTGTACAATCCCTGTACATCGGAATAATTACCTCTTACAAATATTTTAATTAACATTGAACTTAAAGTAAATTACTTACGTATATTTAGATACTTTAACGAATTCTGAGCTTTTTCGTGTTTAGGAAACGTTAGAGTAGAGAATTGTATACAGAAAAATATTGTATTACATTTGAGAATGCGTTATTTTTGCAACAGTTGTTCTGTGGAGACATGAATATTCATCGGCATCTGAATTATTCATGTAGTCAGTTTTCCCTTACAGTAATGAAAACAATTCGGTTATATTCATCTCTAGAAGACCGTTTCCCCTTATTCTTTACTACCAATTTTCTCCTCTCACAATCTGTTCGATTGTTGTCTATTTACGTTTAACTAATTGGTCAGTAGGTAAGAAACAGTACCAGACAGCTGTCACCAGATATACTTCGTTTATATAATCTAGTGAGTCAATTTCCAAAACTTTTTTGGTAATAGATTAAAGAGGTACACAAATTACAAAACTAAATGATAAAAACATGTAAACAAATGTTAAACACTGGGCCCATAAGGCACATATACAGGTTGACATTAACACCTAATAATGACACGAATACAAAAACATACAGAACAGAACAGACCAGATATCACATACATTACAATACAGAAAATACAGAGAATATATTATTAGTTAAACCTGAATGGTAAGTCTAATAGTTTGTGCCTTTTTAGTCTATAAATATGTTCACTGTTGTCGAACAAATTAATTACCAGGTGGTTTGGATGCTTTTCTAATTTGGAGAGGTGAGTCCTGCAGAGGCGCATAATTTCTTCTCTCACGGTTGGAACTTTGAGGTCGCGGTGTATAGAGTTGTTGGAGACAAACCATGGAGCGTCGACTATTGATCTTAAAGCTTAGGACTGAAAGCGCTGGATAATCTCAATATTACTTGTACTAGCAGTACCCCAAAGTTGAATACCATAAGTCCATACCGGTTTAAGAACTGCTTTATAGATCAACAGTTTGTTGACGAGACTTAACCGTGATTTTCTGCCTACCAGCCAGTAGATGTTTCTGACCTTGTAATTAAGTTCAATCTTCTTAGATGTTATATGTTTTTTCCACGTTAGTCTCCTGTCCAGATGCATCCCAAGGTACTGAACGCTGTTTAACTATTCTTGTAGTATAACAGATGGTATTGAGGGGTCTGAATGTGTCGCTAGGATCGCTGTGTCATCGGCGTAGGTAGCAACAGAGGTTTCACTTGCTGACGGTAAGTCCGAGGTGAACAGTAGGTAGAGCCTCTGACCCAGGACACTACCCTGCGGAACGCCTGACCCCACTGGTAATAGAGGAGAAGTAGCATCCGAGTACTTGACTTGAAACACTCTGCCCACTAAGTAGGAATGTAGAATACGGTAACAATTATGGATTTTTCTTTATTTTGTATAAGAGTCCAAGATGCCAGACTTTGTCAAATGCCTGAGAAACGTCGAGAAACACACCTATGCAGAATATCTTCGATTCCAACGATTTATTGATAGCATTTGTTAGTCTGTGTATTTGATCTACCGTAGAGTGCTTTTCTCGAAAGCCAAATTGATGATCCGGAATAGGTTGTTTTCTACAATTGTTGGCGTAAGTCGTTTCACAAACAGATTCTCAAAGCTCTTACCAAGTATCGGTAGAAGGCTTGTGGGTCAAATAAGAAGAGGGCTCTTGAGGGCTTTTACGAGGTTTTAAGACCATGATTACTTGAGCCGATTTCCAGAGAAGAGGAAATTATTCAAGTCTGAGTATGGCGTTAAAAATGTATGTTTTTAGTGCAACGCCTTTGTGAGGCAGCTCCTTTAGAATTTTCCCCGATAGCAAATCAATAAATCAATGCCGGGAGTATTTTTACTTTTCAAATTATACAGGATTATTTCCTTGATTTTGTTAACATTAAAAGGCTTAATAGGTAGAGTCATTTGGAGCGGGGAGTGTAAATATCTTTGTACCTCTTCATCCAAAGAGAAGTTCTTGCTCGCTTCAGGTTGAAAAACGTTGACCAAATGTTCGGCAAAAGTCTGGGATTTCTCTGTATTGCTTCGCGCCCAGCTACCATTTGGTTTATGTATTGGTGGTATTTGTAATAGTGGCCTTTTTAATCGTTTTGTATCCTTCCACAAGGAATAATCAGTACTTTCATTAGGTGACAGATTTTCTAGATAATCCTGAATCCAATATTGATGGTGGAACCCAAAATATTATGGCCTAAATTACTTGCATTTATTACTTAATTAAAATTGAATCTACGTGTGTTGTAAAGTTATAAGCCGTCTTCATAGCAAGTTCTTATTTGCGGCTCTTACCACTCCTAAGTAATAGATTTTAAGGTGAAGATGTTGTTATCACAGGATTGAATACCGAATCCGGTATTGAATAAACTTTTGTCGCTAGCCGAAGCACCCTATAGATTTCGCTGTGCATATTTTCTTTTATACATAGTGGTAAGGTATACCTAAACGCAAGCGGTTACGAGACTACGTTCATTTTATCTACTTTCCGTGTCTTAGCCAGACTGATGGGCACTGAAAACATTAGGCCTACCACTAATGAACACAGGCGGAACTACTGACATACTCAAACAAAGAAACAAGAAATTCGACTGTGATGTCGTGATGACGGACTTGGCGTTTTGAAGAAACGAAAATTTTTGATGCTACGTAACACAAAACGTGCACTGTAAACAACAGAAAGAAGGAAGGTTTCAGAATAAACAAACCTTGGTATCGGAGCTGAAGCAATGACGTGTTACACTTATAATAATACTTAATGCTACACTTAATAATGGACAAAAATGTATTATTTATATTAAGTTCAAAGCATCCTATACGTTTTCCTTTGGTAGAGAATTTTTAGGAACACTTTTCACACAGTATAAAAAGGACATGTACACTTGCTTACGCCCACTTGTGCTTACATGTAATAATGTAATTATTAGAACTACTCGAAGCCTTCTGTGTAAGATATATCGCACTTATAATAATAATATTTTGTGTTTTCAATCTAGCAGATAATAGCCTGATGATATTTTAAACATTCATAACGTCGGTATGATATGAACCCTGATGTCGAAATATTCATTTCTAAATCGATATTTATTTTTAGTACAACGATTAATCGACAAAAGTGTCACACACATTAAAAAAGTTTTCTTTGGTTCCTTAAAGAACATAAACTCAAAGTAAAAGTTAAACTGTTGTTAACACCGTAGCTAAAGTGATATACAACGCTAGAGACAGGAGCAGTTTTTCACTCCAAATGATTAAATAACTTTGCCAACACGAAGAGACAGAACCAGTTGGAGGTGACCAGAATAATATTATTGTTTTGGAAACAAAAGGAAAATCTACTTGCGACCCGAGAATGGAGGAAAAGTTACTTCCGTGCATTTCAACACAAAAGTTTTAGAGCCCTTTGTAATGTATTTGATTGTGTACTGTGTTGTTGTATAACAATTAAATTCCTATGGTAAGGATTTCATCAATCCGTTATTTTTATACCCATAAAGGAATATTTTTAAAAGTGTGTAGTATTTGCACTGTACATAAGGCACGATATAACAGAAAACAATACATACAATGAAATACAAAAGTTATTACCGTGTCATACACGGTAAACAAGTACAAATGTTTATTTGTATGTTGTATTAGGGTCTAATACAGAAAAACTAGAAATGTCCGAAGACTTGGAAACTAAAATGTTATTTTTGTCAGAATGAAAATAAGTTTTCTATATCGAATATACACTCCACTTAAGTATCGATTATCAGTGAATATAAACAGCAAATATCAGTTAAAGTTCTCATGTACTTAATTATAAGGCTGCCTAATTTATTAATTTTATTACATTAAACGTTTAACAAAAGGCTGAAACAGGACTTAAGCTTAGAATAATATATTTTAGCACACAAGATTTATGATTAAAAGAGAACCTAGGAGATATTTACTTTGAATTTGAAGTAAAGTATTCAACATATACAGAGTGGGCCAAAAGTCACTACCCATTGTGAGTTACTGAGTTACCCATTGTAAACATTAAGATAACTTATGTTATAATCTTCCCATCGATTTTAAATTACGCGCCTTTGGTGTGTGTGTCTGATAGTTTCTTATGTAAACACTAGAGTGCAATTTTATCGACAAAGATGGAAAACAATTAGAGAAACCAAAATTATCTTAATGTTTACAATGGGTAACTCAGTAACTCACAATGGGTAGTGACTTTTGGCCCACTCTGTATATTATTTGTGAATATTATTTTATGTGGCGAACTTACATTAGGCTGAAATATAACATAATAATGTTATAAATTATTGTTATGATATTACGTAACACTCTCGACTTTTTGGAAGCGTCCTTCTACACGCCTTTCGGCTAACCGAGCAAGTGGAGTGTCTGTGTCAAGACTGTCCGCTCACGTAGCGCTTCCAGAGAGTTTGACCTCTTGTAACTACGCAAATTATGTTGGCAGGCGGCCAGGAGTATGGAAAATTATTCTGGAACATCTACGAGATGTACATAACCGTTTACGGCCGGCCTAGTTAGTTACAGCTGGCAATATTGAAGAATGCATTTCAAGTGATTTTTGCGGATTATTAGAAAGTGATTTATGTGTTATAATCAGTGCGGAACTCTAATAGTTGACCTTATTATTGCGTGTGGACAAATTTAACTTAAATTATTGCATGAGAATACCTTGTTGATTTACAGTTGTTACTTGTGACTAATTAAAGGTGGTAATTAGTTACTTTATTGGTGTCTGTTTTTTGTTTCCACTGTACAATACGACGATGCGTGAGACCGTATTAACAATATCTCCAAATTAAAAGTGTTATGTTTTATCGGTTGTTTCCTTACCTTTTTTTCTATTATAATTATCTTCTTTTTCTTCCAATTCTTCTTCTTCTTTTCAATTTAGAGTGCCTTGTTTTTGTGTATCGATTTGCTGTCTCGTTCCATTGCTTCTTGACTTTTTTATTCATTCTTTCCGCAGATTATGTTAAATAAAGGTTTCAAAGATTGATTTATGTACAGTCGCCTTGTCTAAAATATTGTGATGTCAAATCGTGTCAATTAAGCATCCATCTGTTTGTGATTTTTTTCTCTAACGGACCTACCAAAGTTTGAAAAAACTCAGATATAAGTGAGCCTTTGTAAGTTGTTTGCGGTCAGCTACCAAAGTTGTGTCACGAGAGTAACACATTATATTCATAATGTACTTTCCAATTATGTACCCCTTTATAGTATAATTGGTTTCATTATGTGTAATAATTTAGTAGGCCTACATAATAAATTATTTTGAGCAATAGCAATTATTTTATGTTTTGCAAATTGCCTTTCAAATGATTTTTCTTATGTTTCCTACCTTCTCCCGTACCCGTGGCGTGCCTCTTTGAGTAATGTCAAAGGGATGCGACATTACTGCGCGTGCGAGCTCACGCACACACACTCACACAAACGTACGAGATTTAACAGAATTTGACTGGTGTTACCAGATGAGAAACCTCATGTTGATCGCCTGCTCGTTACAGGTAAGTAGAAAGGTGTAAGTATGCTCGTCATTTACCTTACTCTGCCAAAAGGAAGCGATATATAAGACATAATTCTAACGCGTTACAATCAGACTCATACACTTACTGTAGTAGACTGTTCTACACAATTGCATACAATTCATTACATTACCACTCATTGCTTCACATAATTCATACCAACAATTTTATATTTGTATGTTTACAAGTTACAAAAGCTCGGCATTTATTTCGTGACAAATCGTAAGCGACAGATGTTATTAGTGCACTACTGCCAGTGACGACAACATACAAATGCAACATACTCGCAAACTAAACAGTCTGCAAGGTATACATACTATATCATATTCTCATTTATGTAACAGACAACTAATACCAGTGGTTGATTTCTAAAATTATAGGCGCCGGAACCCATCAGTTCAAAAGTTGTACAGACACAAACATATTTACATTTTTTATTAACGTATAAGTTTACATCCAGATTATTACAGAGAAGATCTACCTTTTTAAAGCCTTATAAAATATGTTAACATAGTATAAACTTGTATCTAAAAAGGTAATAAAGTTTACTGATATTTCTAAAGAGCTTCACCGCACGACAATCGAAAACATTTCATTCATGATGGCGTCATCCCGGAGCCTCAATCGAATTTTAAGTGATGGTTTCGGTGGTTCGGACATTTTAAAAGAGTTTCCATAGTTTCATCATTGTGTCGTCATATTGTTTGTTTCTTGACGTTCCCTTACTCTTCGTGTCCAATGCTGTATGATGGCCAGAAATCAGCCATGAATGTACTTTGATGACTCTAATAAACGGAGAGGAGATCCATTAATTTTCACAAATAAGAGGATGGATACAGTCTTTGTCTTTAGAAATGCTCTTAAAGATGTAATGATTAGATTCATTTGCGAAAAACCCCTCTAACATTTTTACTAATATGAGAAAAATAACTTGTTAACTTTTCCATGAGAACTAAAACGGCGTTCGCACGAATTCCGGTAAGACGAGATAAACGTCGGTCGTTCGCTTCGTGTCGAATCGGTAACTGCCAATGTCATCTTCCTTGTTAAAATTTAAAAAAATATGTTTGACTTACAAGAGAATTTTAAGTAGAACACATCAAAAAAATGAACGATATTAGATAGTATAAAGGTTAGTGCTGTTGCTTGATTTTGACAAATGTTTAGTTTTGTAGTGGGGCTGATGAGGGCACAAGTTAAAAAGTAGTAGTAAATGTATGTAATAATTAGGATTTTTTCAT
This sequence comes from Magicicada septendecula, assembly GCA_034769895.1. Classification (NCBI taxonomy): domain Eukaryota; kingdom Metazoa; phylum Arthropoda; class Insecta; order Hemiptera; family Cicadidae; genus Magicicada; species Magicicada septendecula. The sequence goes on along the minus strand of CM068368.1, from coordinate 590,158,803 downwards.
AAATATTTTTTTCTGTAATTTATTTTTTGATGTAAAAGTTTCCGGAACGATGTTCCGGCGCGTTCCTCCTGAAATCAAGCCCTGACTGTATATTGTTCAACATTTTGGCTTCATAATTATGAATATCATCGTTTGTTTGTTGTCTCGTTGATATTATTCATAGATAATAAAGTAATTACGAAGACAGTTATAAATATACTGTTTTGATTCTATATTTTTTCTGTAAATATGTTTTATAAGTAGCCACTTACAATTTTTAAAATAAACTTGTACACTTGATCCGTTAGTTGACTGGGAAACATACGTCTACTTTACGCCCTAAGCTACAAAACTCGGTCAATATTCTGACGTTATTTATTATTACATAATGTTTGTTATTACAGAATTTTTAAATTATGGAAAACATAACTAATTAATAAAATTAGTACTAATTAATACCTCAAATGGGATTTTGCGATTTTTTCACAATTTTGACCACCAAGTTTTGGCTCCCCCCCTATTTTTGGAGAGATTAATCTAAAAAACAATAGGGTTCTGTAGGTAAACATATGGACCACGACCTCATTTTACGAATATCAGTTGATGCGTTCAACAACCATCTTGAGACATGTCGTCGTGACGTAGAAAACAGTTAGACAAATTCTCTAGACAAAACTGAAAACCCGCACGCTTGTTCAATGAATCACGCACACTTGTGTCCCTATTAGAGTAGGGATTTAAAACTAGAACCCTGATATATTATATAATAGAAAGTTATACAAGATATTTCAAAGTTTAGGTATTTGTTACTGTGTGTTCCTCACTATTACTCAAGAGATTTCATTCCAGCTGTAACGGCGTGAGCATCGATCGACTTTTGATATGGACGCATCAACGGATGTAACTAGTGCCACACTGTCTGTTCATCGCCTGTCGTTGTCAGCTGGCATGTCTGAGGGGTGTCCTGACTGTGGCAGTAAGAATTGAATTGCATCTTGAATCTTGCATTGAATTGAATCTGCCTGTGACAGATTTTGTATTAAACTGAAGATTGTAATATCTGCTTTTTATTCTATGTTTAATGGTCTTTTAAATAAGTCTTTAACATATTCTCTTACAATAATCAAAAGCAGTGATTCTAAACTACAATATAATTTCAGATTTCAAAATTATGTTTACTTCAAATTACCAACAAAATTTCTTTGTTTTTCACTCTTTGGCCAGGTTACTTATTGTTAATATTGTTACGACGGTCTAATCGATCGTCGTAGGTACAGTGGAAACAAAATAAGTACAAGACACCAATTAAGTCACTAATCACACCTTTAATTGTTACAGTAAAACAGTTCATAATTAACAACACAATCTCTACAACAAATCAAATGAAAATTGTTCACACGCAATAAAAGGTCATTAATATTAAACATAATTGTATTACAAATAATTGTATTACAATTAATTGTAATTATACCGCCCGATTATAAAACGTAACACTTCACTAATAACTACTTGAACGTACACAGTAATCTCGCTACTATAACTCTCGAACCGCTCTGTAAATATCTCGCATTAAAACTAAACTGAACGTCGTTGAGTACCGGTATTTATAAGCAGTCGAATATCTAGACGAATCCTAATTGCGTCGTAGTGTGCGTATGAAGTACGTAATTAACTGCGGCCTTGACACAGTCCGAGCGCCATTGCGAAGGCCGGTACAGTCGAGAAGATTCTCGCAAAATTCGTCTACAATCACGTACGCCACACGCTTACATTATGGATCTCTCTGGAATGTTCGATAAACACGTATATTGTTCTGTGAGGTCGTAACACAGCCTCCTCTTTAAGCCTGTTCGTCTCGAACTGGCAAACCGTCTCTAACGTTGTACATAGCCAGGCGATCTAGGTAGACGACCTTGAACTTTCGCTGTCCTTCCTGTTGAATCCGATAAACCCCATCGTTAATTCATTTTTCACAGTGTGGGGTCCTTCCCAGTTAGACTGAAGCTTAGGTGAGCGGCCACGACGGCGCTTTGGATTGAACAACCAGACCTGATATCCTTCTTGGAAACCCACACTATTGCTGCGAATGTCATACCGAGTTTTCATTTTATCACTGGCAATCTTCAGCCGTCCTCTTACCAAGCGATTCATTTCTCGCGGTTGGTTTTCTAATTGTGAGGACTAGTTCTGCGGCTCTTGGGACTGAGTCTCAGGTGATCCGAACATTAAGTCCCCGGGAAGACGAATCTCCCTCCCAAACACCAATTTGTCTGGAGTCATGCCGGTTGTGTCGTGTACTGGTGACCTAAGTACCACTGGCTGATCCACGTTTGCTTGGTTCTCGTCAGCAACCTCTTGCGTAACCTCATCTTCAGCCACTTTACCCTCGGGCGCTTCTATCAGCTCAGGAACAAGCAAGAGTTTTGTCTCGACACCCATAGTTGGCTTTCCAATCACTTCTTGGTCGTTATACTTATTTGAACTTCCTCTGCTAGTTCTTCCTCCATTCCCGCTTTCAACAGGAAGGGTTCCTCTTGACCAGATTTGTTGACTTTTTCTTCGACTAATGCCACTCGCTTAATCGAGTGGTGGGTAGACCCTGTCATTTTAGCCATGCAAAGCTTTATTGACAACTCTTGGCCAACCTTCAGGACATACTCTCCTAAGTCCACAACGAATCCGTAGGCATTCATAATGTCCGTGCCAAGAATCCCTTCATCGACAATGTCTGCAACGAGCATTTGGTGGCTAAACTCAAGAAGACCCAGGCCTACCTTTCCTAACACCTTGACGGGGCTTCCAGTCACAGTCTGCATTGTACAAGAGCTAATTAGAGGATGGTGGTTACTGACTAACTCAGGGCGCACAATGGACACTGTTACGCCCGTGTCAACTGTAAATGATGTTGGTTTACCATCCGCAAATCCATTAACAATCAAGTTTCTACTGATCTTATGTAGCGTGGAAACTGTGTGCTGTCCTGGGGCTTTACTTCTCCAATTGGTGCGATCAGTCTCTTCTCTCGGTATCTTTTTCTCCCAAAAGTCTACCTGTAGATGACCACGTTTTCCACAGTTGTAATATTTCGATCTTCTGTCTTTTTCAAATCGTTGCGACTATCTTGAACTTTTGAATTGTTTGTCCGACAACATTGTTTTTCTGCACCCATCGTAACGGCAATGTGATGGCACAAACCCATTAATGTATCGGGACGCTGACTTGGCAGCTTCAAACTCTAGGGCGTGAACAAGAGCTTCTCAGCTATTTCGGTGTCTTGCCATTAGTAACACTTGCTGAAATTCACAATCTCCAATGCCATAAATAAATGGCTGCACCGCAAACCTTATTCGGAAGTCTTCTGGCGCTTCAGGATAGGCCAATCTGATCAATCTGTCGATACTTGCTTCAAACTCTTGAAGACTCTCCCCGGAACGTTGTCGTCTTGTTCTCAACTGAGTGTAGTACACCTCTCGCAAATGTTTATCACCGTAGCGTAATTCTAGAACTTTTATCAGCTCGGCATAGGTGTTCTCGCTGTCAGATGGCACTTTCTGTAGTAATTCTGCCGCAGGTCCTTTTAATGCAAGAACGAGTGAAACAGCCTTGTCTTTCTCTGTCCAATTATTTGCGCATGCAGTAGCTTCAAATTGGCGGAGGTACGTTGCACAGTGACTACTTCCGTCAAAGGTTGGAGCTTTGACATGAACTGCAGGCAAACTTACTTTCTCTATTGACTTATTTTCTGCGTCATTTTCTGTCTTTATCATTGGTACAGTCTGTTCACAAAGTTGTTTTGGTTGTAATTTCAGACACTGCTCGACTTCATTTTTAATCTGCTCTTTTATATTTGTAATCGAGTCTTCTACTGCAGATATTTTTTTGACATAGTTTCTTCCACAGTCAGGACAGATTTTTCTACTTCCGCTATTTTTAATGTCATTGATTCTTGTTCCTCCGATATTTTAGTAACTTGCTTATTAAGCTCACTTCGTAGGACACCCAACTCTGCAGCGGTTTGTTCTTGTGTCTGCTTTTGCTGCTGTATTAACTCCTTGATGCCTTCTGTTTCACGTTTACGTCGTTCCTCTGTTTCTTCCTTTTCTTGTCTTCGGTCTTCTTTTTGTCTTTCTCTGTTTCTAGCATTAGTACTTTCTGACGTTTCTCAGCCTCTTCTCTTTCCTGTCTTCGTTCTTCTTTTTGTCGTCTTTCTGCTTCTTCCGCCTCCTGCCTGCGTTTCTCATCCTGTCGTTTTCCTGCTTCTTCCTGTGTCTGCCGCAGCAGTGTTTGTAAAGCTTTCATCATCTGACTGGGATCCATGTTTACCGATTAATTACGAATCACACTCGTCTTGTACAAAGTATCCACTGTTTCGACTGTTAACCTTTCTATCCCAGTTCTGACACCACTGTTACGACGGTCTTATCGATCGTCGTAGGTACAGTGGAAACAAAATAAGTACAAGACACCAATTAAGTCACTAATCACACCTTTAATTGTTACACTAAAACAGTTCGTAATTAACAACACAATCTCTACAACAAATAAAAAATGAAAATTGTTCACACGCAATAAAAGGTCACTAATATTAAACACAATTGTATTACAATTAATTGTAATTATACCGCCAGATTATAAAACGCAACACTTCACTAATAACTACTTGAACGTACACAGTAATCTCGCTACTAAAACTCTCGAACCGCTCTGTAAATACGAGAGTGATTTACTCTCGTATATCTCGCATTAAAACTAAACTGAACATCGTTGAGTACTGGTATTTATAGCCAGTCGAATACCTAGACGAATCCTAATTGCGTCGTAGTGTGCGTATGAAGTACGTAATTAACTGCGGCCTTGACACAGTCCGAGCGCCATAGCGAAGCCCGGCACAGTCGAGAATATTCTCGCAAAATGCGTCTACAATCACGTACGCCACACGCTTACATTATGGATCTCTCTGGAACGTTCGATAAACACGTAGATTGTTCTGTGACGTCGTAACAATATTTATTCCCATTTTACGTATGTATGTGCAACTAAATTTCTTGTTTTTTTTTTGTAAAAGAATGATATTTTGCATTATATTTTATAATAACATCAATGTAGCTGATATTTTGTTAGAACGCACAATTTGAAGTACAAGAAATCATTTGTTAGTCTCTCAGTTGGATATTTCCGTGTGACTGGCCAAGCGTGTTTAAATTGAATTTAAACAGTAGGGTTATCACAGCCCTTCTCACACTATTCAGTAAACACGATTGGTTTTAAGATTATGTTTTATTTTAAGTTTGTCGTTAAAACTTGTGTTAGTCGAAAGCACAAACACTTTATCGCATACTTTGTAACGAATAAGATGCGATTTCAAAATAAACACTGTTGTTTCCTTTCAAATGTTCACTCTCTATTGCCAACATCAGCGACAGGTGCGGAGATGAGAACTGTATCTTTTTAAATCCAGTTAATGAAACAGTGATGTAAAATAACATTATGATTTCATGTAAAATGACAAAACGGGACTTCGGAATCATGTAATAAGAACATAATGATTTTTTATTAATTTTACATTAGTTTAATTATTTTGGTGTAAATGTTATTAAAAACTGAGTAGCGAAAACTGGAATGTTAAAAATAATATTTGCTGATTAAATTCACGGTGAATTGGCCTTAGTATATCACTAAAACTGTTTTAGTGCTAACGTTTCGCTAACACGCACTGGAGCCATGTTTTGAGGCGGAGACTGGATCGTGTATTTCAAAGATAGAAAACAAAATGTTGTTTCGTTTTTTAGAGTTTTTGAGACATACACGATTTAGACCCAGCTTTAAAGAATCTCAGCTGCATCTCGTATTGCCGAACCTTACCGCTAGAAAATTTAGCAATAGACCTCTGCCAATTAGCCCGGAGGGTATAAACCATAACTATGATGACACGGGCCATAAAAGCTTTCGTAGTGTCTGCATTCATTCTAGGGCGAAGGAAATTAAGAAAATCGTCCGTAAAGCATGACATATTTGTTTACGTATTATTCAATAAAGCTAAGATATGGTCTATCTAAGTATAAGTACATTTCTACATTTTTCGACATCAGATTAATTTTCTTGATTTTATAAAGAAAGATAAATATTATTAATGAATATAACTTTTAAAGAATTGTTTATAAAGTAGCTACTTTATAATGTAATTATGTTATATGTATATTTTAAAATAACGTGCAATGTACTAATGGGAGGTAGGCTTAAACTTGCAAAAGAAAATATTATTATTATTTTTTTTTATTTAGTTGCTTTGGTTACATTCCAGTTGAAGTTTCAGGTTATTTTTAGTTCTGAAAAAGTTAATTTCTGTTACGAAATGAGATTGTCACAACGTGGTAATTTCTCGTTTTTCGAAATTCGGTAAGTAATCCTGACATAGTGTTTAAGTCGGAATCTCCGTAACGAGTGAGACCAGTAGTGTTGATACCCCATGAGAATGCTGGTATTCCAGTCTGCAAAGTGATTTGGCTTAATACCTTGTAAGATGTGGCACTGTGGCGACTGAATATTGAATAAAAGAAGGATTAACCCTTATAAGTAAAAACGGTCTGTAAACAGGGTGTTAAAAACGGTATGTAGCGTAATAAACTCGTCAAAAGTGGTTGCCCGCTCTGATATAGGCTGAGAGGTAGCGTTACCTACTCACCTGTTCAAACTAATAAGACGTAAAGTTTTAAATTTTAGTTATTTTGTATTGCACATTTACACAACACAGGCAGGCGGATATTTGCAATAATTATAAGTAAGACGAATTAATAATGAATTATATGTTATATCTGAAATTTAATTAAGAAAGTTGTGTTAGTGGTTATAATCACAAACAGAATTATCACTGTTACACACCACTATAGAAACATTATTCCGATCTGACGATGAGCTGTGAAGCTTGCAAGCGCTAATCGAAATAATTTTTCTATAGTGATGTACAACAGTGATAATTCTGTTTATGTTATATCTGTTATGTTTTTGCAGCACTATGATTATATTTTATAATTTAGTAATGTACGTAATTATATACCCAATGCGTGCATATATATATATATATATAACTTGATTTAAAAAAATGTACGAGAATTTTCAGTTAAACGTTTTAAGGATTGCACTTACGTAATTTCATAAGAGTTTTATGTTGCGTCGAATTGCAATTGTCGTATTATCTCAAAGCTATCCGACTGAACAAATTGAAGTGCCTGTAGAAATGTAACCGCATGAAAAGTTAATAACACGTTGCATCTAAGTTAGACTTGGCCCTTCTCCTTCAAATATTTATAATTCTGTGATAAAGAGTGTGTGATTTTTTAAAGACATTTTCTAGAAGATTAATTTCGCAAGTGCTTTTTATGAATCAGCCCTTTGAAATCAGAGCTGACACACTATTAGCTCCATAAAAGTCTCTTATATTCCTGCTCTTAACCTTACCACTTCTCCTCTCAAATCTTCGTTTAGCTACTTATTTCACCTTAGTACTCTTTTCTTATTTGTGTAAACTCCTTTACTGCAGTTTTCAGTGTAGACTTATGGTGTTTAATCCCTCTATTTGATTTATATTTTCTCGTACCCTGTGGTACGTTTCTTTTATCTTCATGTGATTTTCTTGTTTTGATTGTTTGAATTTTTTATTCTCGAGTTGAGATAACTGTTTAAAACTTTCTTTTAATTCTTCCGCCTATTCCAGCGTCTGCTATTTAAATTTATTTTCTTGATAGCTTGTTTGTTAAGTGACTGTTGTCCCTTAGACTCTAATTCTTCTACTCTGCTATTAGTGTTATTTACCTTTGCAGGTAATCTCTTACAATTTTTGTGTATTTGTTCTTTTAATTCCGTTTTGCTAGCCTTTTAGTCTGCATTACGTTTTGCTAATACAGCTTTAAATTCAGCATTTGATTCTTTATTAGGGTTTTTAATTCAGCTTTAAATTCGGCTCTATATTCTTCACTTCTCCTTTTTACTTCAGCTTTGAAATCTTCAGTATCATTCTTTAATAGATTTTGGAGACTTCCAGACAGCCTCGAAGTTGAATTCCTTTTGTTGAGATATCTTTGCTTCAGTGTAATCATTATTTAAATTTGTCACCTTATGTATACTGACCTATGGTAAACCGTGATTCTATTAGTTATTTATTTACTACTCTTATTATTATTATTATTATTATTATTATTATTATTATTATTATTATTATTATTATTATTATTATTATTTCATGTCACGTATTTTCTTTTTGTTCGTATTGTTTCGTTGAGCGCCAGCTATGAAATAATTAACAATAAGGTAATACACAGTATAATAGTAATATATATTTCCACTTATACTACTACAGTAACATTAACAATTACATAATGCCGTTAACACATCGAAGCTCACGTCGTCTGCGACATAACAATTTATTTCCAATATTACGTTCTGGTGTGTGCGTGTTCGTGCGTTAAATGTATCTCTAAGACATTTACATACCAACAAAGCCGTTTTGTTTGAGCTTATCTTCAAACATTAAACCACATATAACAATAAAATTTGTAGAGAGGAGAGAGTATTTATAAAAAAAATTATGCCTCTCCTTAAAAATATGTATGTAATATAATCACAGTACATAATAATCATAATCTAAGTTTGATTTAAACTTACTGTTAACATTTTATCAATATACTATACCAACAAATAAAATTGTTTTAATTTGGATTGACATTAAGAAATTACTGAGAATTAACGACTATCAACTTAAGAACGAAGCGTATGGACTTTTGGCTGATAAAACTTGTAACTGAAGGCTGTAGTACACTTTCTCAACGCAGACAAGTACCTAACAATTTACCACTTTCAAATTCTGATAAGGAATATTTTCTAAGAACATTAGAGCAAAAAATGCCATACCCTTTTTTTTCTACTGGACTCACTTAAATATTCCTTATTCCCTATAATTTTCTATTGCACTGTTAAAATATAACTTTCTCAATCATAGTAACACGAATCTTTTCTCTTTCAGAGCTATTCAATGTTTTAATCAATTTATATGCCACAGACTGTCTATCATATAAATCGTGTTCCTTAGTGGCTATGAAGTGTTCCCATGAGTCTTGATGGCCTTGTTAAACAATTTTCTTTGTTTCATTTATTTTTCTCTGGCTTCTCTTGACTCTTCTGTTGGATGTGATATATCTTCTAAATCTACCATTTTTCCTCTTTACTGCAGTATCTATTTCTTTTGTCCAAATTCTCAGACCCCTCCTTTATCTATAATTCTTTTTGCAGCCTACTGCTTCCTTAGCTGCTTGTATTATTATTCTTTTGATATTACTCCATTCTACCTCTATGCCTTCACAGTAAGTATTACTGCAATGCACTGATTTACTCTAACTTTACTGATAACGATTTCTGGTTCTTTCATCCTCCAATATATAAATTTTAAAGATTTGTTCATTATTTTGTTGCTGTTGGCCAAAATAGCTTTTTTTCTATCTATTATGTTATTGTATACTTGATATCCGAAAAATGATTTGAAAAAATGTCAGACCCCCTCACAGGCTCTTGTATCTCCAGCTTGCGATACTAGTTTCTTATTAAATATTATATAACCTATAATCGATTTAGAATCTCTCGCTTACTAGGTATATTTATGAATATCCTTTTTCCTTAAAAGACAACTTTTGTTATCTTTAGATGTCATAACATAGCTTTGTCATAACTTTCCTCAATATATTTGTTTTCAGTATCTGTTCAGTATCAAAATAACTGATACAAAACCACCAAATCCTATCTCTGAAAGAAAGTGTGAGGGAAAATCTCTTCCGCCCCAAAACAAGGGCCTCTCGCCTAAGGTAACGGTGACAGAAGAGTCTCTGGTCACAGTGGTAGGGGGTTTTGCAATAGCCCAGTAACCTGTCCATGTAAAACTTTGTAATACTTGTAGTACCCAAAGCAGCCTCGGAATAACGTCTGTAAACTGTGACGGTAGGACCCTGGCAAAGGATAAGGATTTGAATAAATAAATTGCTGAAAAGGATTAATATACTTGGTTTATATGTAATTACTTTAATAGTAATTTAACAAAATAGTGATTGTTTAAATAGTCCTTGAATTCTCTCCAAATCATGAAAATTGCAAGTGGCATATGATGTTTCCCATATTTCTACCCAGTGAGCAGCCCAGCACATGACACACAGCACATATTCTGTGCCAGTTCCTACCAAAATCACGAACTAGACCACCGAATTAAAGTGCATAACAATTTTCTATATACGGCCTGAAATTTCGCCATTGAGACTTGAAGGTCTGACCACAAACATAGCAAAAATTATCTGGGCGACTTACACACTTTCTTGGCGTAATTAAAAAACAGAACACTATACTACAGCATAAACAATACATTGTAAAAGAAAAAGGAAGTAAAATATGGCGCTAACAGGCTTACCGTCAGTTCAGTACTGACCATCTCCTTACACCACAAGGCCACGGTTTTAACAGTTTTGAACACGTCGAAACATGAATAAACTGCAAAGTCTTGTCTTTTTGTATTTTAGCGTAACGCAACACATTATTTACTTAAATAAATCGTGAATAAAACTCCAAAGTGTTCAAGTTAAAGACTAACATGACAGGTGAAAGGAAGGGCTAAAATCCAATTTCAAAAAGTAACTGTAACACAGAATCTATGCCTAATGAAAAATATTAATTGCGTATATGAATGCATGATGTAAAATGTATTAGACACACAATTTAGTTTTTTTTATGTGAAGAAAATCATGTTGACCAGTGCAATAAATAATTTTACGTGTTATATAACTTTGGAATTAATTAATATTTGTATTGAATAAAGAGGTCGGGCCGGTGAAATACTACTGCACCAGATTATGCGTCATGGAGCGAGAATGATGGAAGAACGAGTGCATGATACTTACCATGTACTTTTCATACTGTAAGAACACCCAACAAAAATTAACAAATTTTTTCGGATATTCCTGCAAAGGGTTTGTATTTGTTTAATTTTTGCTTAATAGAATATAATAGTATAGAATATTTTGAAAGGATAACCTATTTATAATTATTGTGTTCAATATAGATTAACAAATACATATGAAATTATTAATTATTTAAATTAACTAATATTCATTTCAGTTTCAGAAAATGGGCCTCTAGACTGTAAATTTCTATTGAACTTGTATACTTATATTAACAATTACGTTTTACTATATAAATGCAATTATTAACTGTACGATTGAATTATAAATATAAACATATGTATTATAAAAGTAATCCTGTCCTTGACGGTACATTTTATTTCAAGTTGGTTTTCCGTCGTGGAGTGTAATAACGTAAGACTGAAATCGCGATGAATATCAGGAGAAATTTCATTTTAGTCACGTTTACGTCATTTACGCATAATGGCTGCTTATTCACGTAAAAGAGCTCAACAATCTTGAACTGGGCATGATATAGGCTTTACGTTTTGGAATCTTTAATAGTGAATATCTACAACTTTGTGAAAGTAGCAAATTCAAATGACTGCTATTATCCTGGTAATGCGTACTGCATTCTTCTGTTGAATTATTTATGTTTTGGGTAGCAAAACGAATGAATAAGATGTTTTCCTGCTAAAACCTATATATAAGTTTATATTACAATGAGTAGAGTATGCATATAAAATATTACTGGCACTCAAAACATGTGATAGCATGTTAAAATAAAAATTTGTATAAGCAAAGATTGCAGGTTTGGTCATTGTATGTTAGTCGGTAAGAGACATGTTTAAATTTTTAGTTTTAAGTAAGTTTATACAGTAACAAATATAGTGTATTGTGAAATAATGCAAAAGAGTCGTAGGCGTGTGGTCGATGCGCGTGTACGAGAATATTTAATTACTTTACGGGATAATAATAATAAAAACATATTAAATTGAATAACTTTTGTTCTATGTGGAATTTTGAGATGGGAATTGTACCAGAATGTACCTAATAAAGAACCTAACAAATGTCAGTAATTGTTAGTAAATTAAAAAACCAAATATATAAGATTTTAACTAACAAGTTTTTATGGACTATAAAATAGGTCGTAAAATTATACTGTTTTTTTTTGGACAGGCTGAGAATTGCTTTCGAACAGTCTTGCAAGTATAGTTTTATCTTGCCCACAGAAGCAGGGAAAAGTTACAAATTAACTAATCAGCGTACAAGAATTAGGGTAAATTTTTAGTTTGAATTATAATTTCTTGTTGAAGTTAGTTTCTCTGTGAAATCGGAAACGTGTGGACGTGTTGTACTAGTTCAGACGCTTTGTCTCCTAGTCGATACGAACACATGTTAACAATTTCGGCTAGCCACTGCTCAATCGTAAACTTTGATAAAGTGCTAATTTGCGAAAGTAGAAGATTTCCGCATAGGTTTGAAAAGACACTTCAAGTCGACTGGATTTATAGAATTGTTTTAAGACGAGAACGGCCCTGAACTCCGGACACCAGAAAGAACTCACATCTGTGCCAATACCGAATCAACAATCAACATATCTCCTATCCAGATTGAACGACCCACATCATGACCCAGACTGTATCATCATCTCGGCGACCTACATTCTTCAGAAAAGAAAAGTAAACTTTATTTGTTTATATAAACTCTAATAAAAACTCAGTGAAGAAAGTCAGTGCAATAAGTAATAAATTAAATTATTTGTATTTGATAGAGACAAAAGAACTAAAAAAAAAATTAATTTACTTTCATTACATAAGAAATAAGAATTTATTTTAATTTATATTCAGATTAACATAGACAGAGTAACTAGATTTGTTCTTCTTTACATAAACTCTATTAAATTCAAAACAGTGTCATTTATAGTAAAATAATTAATAAATCTGGCAGCCTTCCAACACACAGTTTACCGACTACTTATTCTATGCGACACCTGTATATCGCAATATGTATACTGACTGATCACAAAATCCCAAACACTGGAAGGCCTACAGACATGACATTTAGTACAAAAAAACCTTTATATGGACAGATGCGTGCTAAGAAATGTTTTTGATAAATTTAATTTTTACGGTTTACATTTCCCCTTAATAGAATAATCAGCTTTACGATAAATTTCTTCAACTAAACCGTATAAAACCTTGCTGGTTGTTAAGAAATAAGTTAAATAAATATCGTTTTTCATCATAAAAAAGGAACTGACGGCCTGGAGCAGGAAAATTAGAAATTTCCTTCAAATATATGTATTCTGTATTTCTCCCATTATAAAAAGGCTATTTATAAAAGTCTTACTATTTTGTCTCTCATTGTTATAGTTACTGCATTGCTGAATTGCAGTATATGGCTCTGATTAACCAACAATTAAGAACACATTTAAAGATTTTACCACTATCTCCGTCCATAAGTATCTACGTCTACGTCAATGTTAATTCTCTTAGGGAAATTACATTGGTGTGACTGTTTTGAGGTTCTTATTTTTCTAGGAATTTTGTGTTAAATATTTTCTTCCATTTTCTGTTAAGAAGGAGACTTGTTCTTAGAATAGATCAGTATCAGAGTAAAAATAAACCAATTTTATTCCTTTTAATCCGTGGGAACATATTTAAGTCAAACTTAAATTGTTAATTGCTAAGTGATAAATGAATTTTATTCCTAACCAAAACCATCTTCACTACTTACCTGTAGCATCTTGAACGACTGAGGAAACTGTTCCTAATGGTACCCTACCTGTGGTGACTACCGAAGGTGACGACCCTTGACTCTTCTCTACAATGGCCTACTTGCTGTACGGCTCCGCTTCGCGAGGGGGCCAGTGTCGTACAGTACGTACGTATCCAGCAACTGGCGCCGTTTGAAACCGTTCGCTATGAATCCGTCCGGAGATCGTTATAAAACGGAATACCTGTGTGCCACATCCGAAGATACCTAAGCTACATGCTGTGAGCCCATAGCTCCGGCCGAAATATTGCCATATGAGGTGAGGTGAACAGTAGAGGTACCTTGCTGGCGACGTTTGTAGAGCCACGAGGGTGTGTAAGAATGCTGAAGTTTTTGGCGCTTTAATGGCAGGTCACTGTGATGGACTCTCGCCTCCTGATGAGTATATTCTTCCTTCCATTAATTTGTATTCCGACTGCGCTGTTTGGTTCAAAGGAACCCTCTGATTATTATGTCAATCTCATATGCCTTTCTGACAACGCTCCTGACGATACAATTAACCCTGTTTCACTTAACACTCACACCTTTTCCTTAGGATCTTCAGCCGATGACACAATATTTTCTGATACCAATAATTTCTGATACACAGTATTAGTCAAGCAGTCACACCCTCATGTGAGAGGCAGCGAGGCAGATAACAAAGTAGCAGGTACATCGATTCCATAAGAATGAAAAGTCACATAGAAGCAGTGAAAATTTTTTAGAAAGAATCCAAATTTACAGGAAACCGGTAAAACGTATTCCAAAAAAAGTCCTGAAATTCACAGAGCAGCAGTTAAAAAAACACACAAAGCGACAGTATTCTCAGAACAATCTTCAGGTACAGGTGAAGCTTTTCTTTCAAAATATATAGAAATATATTCAGAAATAAATCAGGATGCTGTCAAGAAATACAGTGAAATGAGGAAAGAGGAGCAACTTGCGAGGCAAGAAGCAGAATGAATAACCCCAGAAAAATTATTGAATAGCGTACTGATAAAACTATTTCTGTAAGTCCTCGAATAATCTGAAAGTAGTTTTATGCTAGGAAATGGAAAGAAGGAAGCCTCGGTATGTGATATAAATATAGCAAAACCCAGCTTCCTTTGCCATGTATAACTTCCCTGAACGTCTACGTAGCCTCCTCACCCACCAATAAAACGAATCTGGACATTTTCAGTTACCATGCTTTCAAATGACACCTTTTAGAGCTAAGGAGTTAAAGAAGCAGAGGTTTATACTTACATTTAAAATGCAAGGGCAAGTTTACTGGTCGGTCAGCTGCAGAAAATATTTCATGGCTGTAAGACCAGAGACATTACAAGTGGCATTGGAAAGTGTTTCAGAGGGAAAGACTTGAGGATTGTAATTCATGAGAACAGAATGCCAACAGCTACACATAGGATTTGTTTTAACGAACGTGGTGGCTTTGACGAAATTAGGTCAGCAGTTAGAGAAGTGTGAAATTGTGCTCCACACCATGAACACCAAGCTGATGCGGATCTCCGAGACTCACCTTGCTTACGATGCCCTCCAGTATCCGCTCATGTTCTGCCGCGGTGAGAATAACTAGTCAATCAATTTTCCCCAAAGTGACCAGATACTAAGCTTCCCGTTAAAAAAGTCGTGCCCATTTCAGACTTCTACTCCTACCTCGTCATGAAGAGAAAGAGCCAAGGAATGTACGTCTTACTCTACCGCTGTCTCCTCAGTTAGTTTCTAGCGGACATGTATGCCAAGATAGAAACAAAGGAATTAAATTACATTCAAATCAATATTTTCATTTGCGGGATAATATGAGTAGAATTGCGGCGCAAATGTTTGAGTTCGGCAAGATGATCGTGTTACATCAAAGTTTCACCTGTAGACTCCGTCACATGCATGAGTGGACTGAAGATTTTATGTACGTTACTATGAACATCCTGATTTAATCATCACGTTTACATGTAACCAGAAGAAGTCCAAAATAAAAAGTACCTTGAACATCCGGCAAAAGCTCAATGGAACTAACATTATTGCTCCAGGCTTCCAGATGAACTTTAACCACTGATCGATTCTTTACAAATTGTGCTTTTGGACCAATTAGGTGTAACATGTATACTGTAGAATGGCAGAAACCGGGTCTGTCTCACGTCTACATATTGCTATAGCTGCAGGACAAGATCAAGCGATTCGACATTGACAAGAAAAGCAGTGCTCAAATCCGTCATTCTGTGCTCGATTTCACTAACTATGAGATAATTAAGTCAAGCACGGTTCATGGTTCTTGAAAAAATTATAACAAGTGTTCGCATTCCATGATCAACGGTGTTTGCGGCATACTTTACCCCTGCCCTGTCATCAAAGAAACTCAGGCTGGTAACGATGGATATCCCCGAGCCAGCACTCTCCACAGTGGTTTCACTGTTACCATCAATAGGGATAGAGTTGGATAATCGCTTATTCTCTCCCTACAACCCTGTCCTATCTCCCAATTTTCAGACTCTTGTCAATGTGGAATTTTGTAATTCTGTGAAAGCTGTGAAATATACCTTCAAGTATGTTAAAAAATGTTTTGACCAAGTGGTATTTACTGTGTAGAACAAAAATTAAGTGGCGAGATACGAGTCAGGCTGCTACTTCAGCAGTTCAGATGCTGCCTGGCAAATATTGTGCTTTCCCGCTTCTCTCCTGTTATGGATCTCGCTGTCATTCTTGAGTATGGCCAAGGAGTGTATTTTACAGGTTAAAACGTAATTGAAAAAATTACCAACCTTATAAAAACAATTCTTTTTGTTTCCTTTGGCTTATGTAAAACTGATAGCTTTGCAAGAACCCTTCTTTACTACGAGAACCAGTCGCTCTAGGCTTTTGGTTTTTCAGGTTTCTGTCCGAGTCTACGCAGTGCATCCTAACAACGTCGAGAGTTATTATCTCCAATTGTAGTTCCATGAGGCCATAGGCCCTACATCGGTTGATGATCTAAGGTGGTTTAACAACATATCCTAACCCGCATTCAAATCTGCCTTCAGAGCTCGAGGACTGTTGGTAGACGACGCTCATTTACACTAAAATCTTGAGAAGGCTATATTCTGTGACTCACCATACAAAATTCGTGATATCTTTCCCATTACGTTGGTATTAGAAGACCAACAAAGTTCGAGCCTCATTTACAACAAACGCCTGGTTCTGCTCTAAGATGCGCTCGATATGACTGGAAATCCTCTGCGGGACTACGGCCTGCCTACACTCATACCGGATCAGGGGAGGCTACAACCAATCCCAAATATCTATGAGATTTGTCCTATAATATCAATGAGCTGAACCAGGAAGTTAGTAAAAACAGCCAAGACTTATTTCCGACTGAAGGTTGGTGTAGGATAGAGTCATACTAAGCGTCAATTCTGGAAGTCGTCAGGTTTTCTTCCTTGACGGTCTCGGAGGTATTGGAAAAAACCATTTTTATTAATCTACTACTTTATTAATTAAGAAGAGATAGAAATATAACTACTGCTCTAGCTTCCTCAGGAATCGCAGCGACTCTGCTGAAAGGTATTGGAAGACGGCCACTCTGTCTTCAAGATGTCTCTCAGCCTCAACAGTTGTGAAATTCAAGTGTCTGCATCATATTTAAACAAAGTAAAATCGCTCAAATATTAAGAGATTGTGTGCCGATTGTATGGCATGAAAGCACGATGACCCACGTAGGAGGTATTGAGGCAAGACTCAACGAAAATATCGTGTCTTGGTTGTGAGAGAGAGCTATCTAAACGATTGAGAATGACTTGTTAATATCAGTGACTTGTTCTTGGAGGGATTCACTGCCGAGACGTGGACTTACCGGTCAGTGGATTCGATGGTGGTCGTGGACGACGTGGTGCATTATCTTGTCAAGTTCTGCTCATCCTCAACCTTCCAGGAAACCGTCAGCACTCACTCACTCTTAAGTTTGGGACACCGGTAATGCTTCATAGAAACCTGAACCTACCTAAATTCTGGAACGGTACGAAATAATTGGTGAATGAACATAAATATATATATTTTTATATTTATTGAAGCATTTTCAATGCCCTTCTCTGTGCATTGCATTTGTGCAATGCCTGTAAATTTTTCCGATGTTTTTTCCTTTTACAGAAGACATGTTTCGAGAATCTCGAGTATCCTCATTATCGGCCATGCTAGTTTGTGTATAGTGAAACATGTGAATCTTGTTTGACTTCTCCAGTTGGCGCTTGGTCAGTTTTGTTTTCATTGTTGTCACCGTGATTAGTCTGGTTTTGCGAGTGTTTCCTATGTTTTCTGTCTTCACTTTTTTTGTCTTGTACTGATTTGCATCCGTTTGATATTAAATTGTTTATTTTTTATTTTTATATATTTCTGGGTGTATCCAAATGTTTGCTAGTGAGAATTTGTGTGCTATATGCCACTTTCTCCCTGTATTTTGTTAAATCAATTTTTTAATAAATTATTTTTATTGTATGAGCTGTTAATTATTTGCACTTTGTCTTTGCTTGTTTTGTATGCTTTTCTAATTTCAAGATTTTTTATTGTCTTGTTAATTTATTCACGTTGTTGTTTACATAGACGAATGTAGCCTAATTAATTCCGGTGTTATACTTTCTACGAGATTATAGGTAGTCCTTGTAAAACGTTTTTGTATTACATTTTATTCAACATTCTATTTTTCTATGTTGTTTTTATAACCAATAGTTTTTAACAGTTCTAATTGCATTGGATTTTTATTTCCATTCGCTGAATGGTATTTTATTTCAGTTGCAAAGTGAATGGAAAGCTACCATTTATTGTTTATTGCCTCTAAAATTATAAGTCTACTAGCTGTATACCCGTGCTTCGCTACGGTTTTTACTGAATAAACACATTGGTTCGGTGGTTTTTTTTTTAACCTTGGGTAACCAAGCACATTGTATAAATGTAATATATACAAATTTTTAAAAGCATACATGGGTGCTAATACTAAGTCTACTGAAATCGTTTTGTGAAACGAAATACGGCACTTATAAAACTTCCTTGTAGACAACGTTCTTTATTTGACCCTGTAGCTGAAGGATAGTTAAACTCTCAGAAGAGCTAACTCGTGAGCAAGCAACATACAACTGACCATGGGAGAAGCAGTCTTCCCTCAGATCAACACCGGCCATTTTCAAAGACTGCCCTTGTGATTTATTTATTGTCATAGCAAAGCAGAGCTTGACAGGGAACTGGAGTCTTTTAAACTGAAAATGGTAATCCGATGGAATTAAGGGAATGCGTGGAATGAAGACTGCTTCCCCCTGACCACATCCAGTGAATATTGTTGCTTCTATGACGTTGTTGTGCAACGATTTAATCTGCAGCCTAGTACCGTTACAAAGCCTAGGCGGTACCAGGTTTCGTAACACCATTATTGGAGCTCCAACTGTAAGGCAAAGATTGTGCGGTGGAATGCCTGGAGGATTAAGCGTGTGCAAGAACTCTACTGGGTAATGGACCGCATCTTCTACTTCCACCACAGAGTCCACGGATTGGTACTGGACAATCTCAGTTGGCAGTTTTTCCAATAATGTGTTATTGATATTTGCAGCAGTGTCATTCTTTGGAGTAAGGATAGCTCTTTCTTTCAGCCAAGATACATCTTTCAAGTAAAAAAAACATTTATTGGAATGGGACATCGCAAATTCAAGTACCGTCTGCCTAGTGGCAAAAGCTAAAGAGCATGATAATGTCTTTCGGCCGCCAGCTAAACGCAACATTTGCAGAAAGGAAACAATCAGTCAGTCAGTAACCATAATAATGTTGCGTTTAGCTGGCGGCCGAAAGACATTATCATGCTCTTTAGCTTTTGCCACTAGGCAGACGGTACTTGAATTTTTTTCTGTGTTATACTTCACATTTCTGCGGTGAGTAATTAAATATAAAGAACAGTAGATTTGCATTTACGATGACAAATATTTTAATGAATAGATCGTTAGCTGAATCACATACGAAGACAACCATTAACTAGAGACAATAACCCCAATAACCTATCTACAGCTATGCAGTGTTGTTTGCTTGTTAGGTCTTTAATCTGCGACGACGTTAGCATGTTAGCGGTCGCGGTTTTAGTTAACGATTCCCGGCTGGTAAATTGTGCTAACACTTGATTTTAAACTTTCAGGACGCTTTATAAATCTGGTTTAATTGTTTGCAGTGATATTATTTTTAACACATTATATATATTGCGACGTATCAAAACAAACGTTTATTTACAACAATCCCAATGACGTCACGCAAGAATGACGTCATGCAGCGTGATGCGTTACAGTTTACAGCGTTACAGAAATTTTCAAATGATGGCCAGCCAAAAGACATTATCGTGTCAAAATTAGTTAAATCTGGGTAAATTTTTTCAGCCAACGTTGTCAAGTCGCATACAACTTCACGTAAGTCTTTTGTAATATTGACTTTGCCATTTTCTTCAGGTAGATTTCCATTACCGATCTGTAAAAGTAAACTTGAAACCTCGTCTGCCTTTAAACTGCCTTTAAGATGCACCCTCATGTTGACTCTCAAGGAACGAACTTGGACTTTAGGCCACAGGACAGAACTCTTTAGACAGGCTTTAACTTTATCTGCTCGAGTTCCCCTAGGTACAACAGGTAAAGTCTGTCTGAAGTCCCCGGCCATTAGAAGTGTGACTCCACCCATCATGTTTTTATTGCTTCTAATGTCCTGCAGAGTTTTATCCAAAGCTTCAATTCCTCCCTTGTGAGCCATGGTGCACTCGTCCCAAATTATCAACTTACAATCCTTAAGTACCTTCGCTGTGTCGCTTTGTTTTGATATGTTGCAAAATGGGGTCTCAGAGTGGTTTAAGTTGAGAGGCAGTTTGAAGGCAGAATGAGCCGTCCTCCCTCCATCCAACAACGTTGCTGCTATACCTGACGAAGCCACAGATATAGCAATTTTCCTATCTTGTCTTACCGTGGCTAATATTAAATTAATCAAAAAGGTTTTTCCTGTACCACCTGGTGCGTTAAGGAAAAATAGTCGTCCAGCCTCTGATTCAATGCTCGCAATTACTTCATTGTAGACATTTTTCTGCTCGTCGTTCAGTTTAGGCACGTTTTCAGCAACCAATTCAGATAGATGGACCGTGTTGTAAGAGAGTTCTTTCAGGTACTCGCGGTTGACTGCAGAACTGTTGGGCTCTTGACTTGGAGAAGGAAGACCAAATTATTCTCTTCTTAACAAAAACTGTAAGAGCAACAACGGCGGTAGAACAAAAACCTATTTAATAAAGTGGAATCTACACTGCAAAAACAAGAAAATAGTCAAACTTGCAAACTTGACAAATAAACTAAAAAATAAGATACAAACTAATAAAAAATCAAGAATATCCAATGCTCAAACTAAAACTAACAAAATAATCGTCTTAAACAAAGTAGCAGGAGTGTGCAGTGGCAGTGTAGTGACTGAACTTAACTGAACAAAGCAGCATTCTGGCCTGTTATCAGTGGCCTTTAGACTGAACCCCATGACGGAAGCGTGTCTGAGTTGTGTCCAGACCAGACTAAACATAACAACTCTTTATGGACTACATTGCAACGTAAACAAATATGTTACGTAAATTGTGTGATAGTACTTCTGGGAACACGTTCTTATCGCAGGAATGCATAAAATTCATGTGTTCATAAAAATTTTAATATTTATTTAAGACAATAGTTAATATATCGTATAATATTGTTTTCTACCGACAAATGTTTTCTATATATTTATTACGCTCCTTTTACAACTTGAATCAATTTATTCGGAAATATTTTCTTTGTAGGCCCTGTTGTTCTTGAGATACAGTGATGACTAAGTGAGTAAGTGGGCTTTGGCAAATATATTGTAGATTTCTTTAGGGTAGTTTTAATTAAAGTTATTTAAGATTGACCTTTGTGTTCTTTAAAAGAGGGTTAAGTTAACTTGTAGAACAAATTTCATGTTTCTATCTCATCTAGAAGCTGCCTAACAGTTGTCACGTTTTAACTGTCATGTATTTCTTATGAGAATATTCGGTCACTTTGACCCCTCCAAAACCCCCCTAAAATTTTGAATTTTGTCAAACCCTATCTTATTGCACATCTACAGTATCTAGTGAATATTTATGTAAAGTTTCATCTTTCTAGGCCTTGTCATTGTTGAGATACAGTGATGAGTGAGTGAGTGAGTATGAGAATAATCGGTCATTTTGACCCCTCCAAAACCCCCCTCAAATTTTGAATTTTGTCAAACTCCGTCTTATTGCACATCTACAGTATCTAGCGAATATCTATGTAAAGTTTCATCTTTCTAGGCCTTGTCAGTGTTGAGATACAGTGATGAGTGAGTGAGTGAGTATGAGAATATTCGGTCATTTTGACCCCTCCAGAACCCCCCTTAAATTTTGAATTTTGTCAAACCCCGTCTTATTGCACATCTACAGTATCTAGTGAATATCTATGTAAAGTTTCATCTTTCTAGGCGTTGTCATTGTTGAGATACAGTGATGAGTCAGTGAGTGGGCTTTGGCAAATATATTATAGATATAAACATTTCTGTGGATTTTTTGTTCTGTAAAATGTATGTGTGGGTGCATGTTGCTTTAGTTTATAGTATTTTTAATTATGATTGTTTATTTTATATTTTATTTATGATAATAATTTTATAATTTTTTAGTTTCTTGCGGTACTTCTGTATTTAACCTAATCTAACCTACTACAAGATATTATTTAATAATTTATTGAAATAGATTGGAGGCATACTCTGTTCCAATTAAAATTTTTATCCAAGTTTTGTGATAGGTTGTTTTTTATGTTATTTAATAAGCCAGTTTTGTTCTTGTCATACGACTATAATACATTTTTAAGCCTTTCGGGTTGTCAACCCAAATTCTTAGAGTATTTAGCCACTGTCATCAATAAAATACTGTCCACAGAATTACGAAAGTGCTTGTTTTTCTCTTTTTGTTTGCTGGGGAATAACACTGATTAGACCAAGTGTTCATATAGAATAATAGTTCTGGCCTGGAGATGCTATGTGTTGTAGTTCTCTAATTCGTAGTAGTCGATACTATTACGGACGAACATTGCAGTACCTCTGTGTGCTGCTCCATCTGGAGAATTGATGTGGCATGCACTGTCCTTGATATGTTAAATGACTTTTACTATCTAAATAAATGTAAGGTTTCTGGTATAAGGATTTGTCGATATTTATGTTTTTTAAAAATGTTTCGATTTAAAATGTGCTGCAACAATCCATTAGCGTCCTACATGACACTTTCAGTTATTTGGTAGTTTATTTACTACTAAGGCTATGAGATTCATCATAGTAGTTATTTGAGGAATTAGATAGACAACCACGTCACGTTCGCCTCCGCATTGTCTTTGGACAGTCGTTAGTTAAGTGGTTTTGCTTGTCCTAATACATGATGTGGTGAGGAATCTTATGACAAATACATACTTTTATGCCCACAATTCTGGCATTGCATACGTCGGGTAACAGACTGTTAGTGCGTGTTGCTGCAAAAGATACCACCGTACAACAGCAAATTAATATTGTAAATATTTTTATTATTATTCGCCTGTTGAAGACATAGAAAGAGCACGCTCAGAGACATTTTGTTAACATGGTAGTTATCTGTAGCTTTTTGTGGTCTTTCAGCTGTTTATAACACAATACCTAATTTGTTTAGGGTAGCTTTAATATTGCGTTCATCTTTGAGTGGTAATAATTAGTTTTGAGTACGACGTCGAAACCGTTTGTATCTGTGATATTGTGTGTTATCTTATCCGGTGTTGTAAGTTTTTTAGGAAATGTTTGGTTTTTCTTTGATGTACTTTAATTTTTGTTGTTTTGAGTACTCTATTTGCGTAGGGACGTTTGCCTTAGTTGATTGGTCTAACAGGTCACTTACTGGCCTAGTCTTTTCTATGCCATCTACATAATTTTGGCGGAGGTTAGGGCTCTGATTATGTTTGTTCACTTCGGTCGACTGTGTCGTCAGAAGTGAGGGCGCTTTATCTATTGTTAGCCGCTAATGAATATTTATTTACTTTGTTATATTTTTATTGCCTATCATCGTGGCTCCTTTTACGCTTCTTATTATAATTATAATGAGACCACAGAGTCAGCTACATGTACTAAATACACATTCAATGAACACACACACACACACACACACACACACACACACACACACACACACACACACACACACACACACACACACACACACACACACACACACACACACACACACAAGCACACACAACACATAAAGCACTCACGAACAGACTCAATATACGGGTAGTGTTACCTAATTAATAAGTCCAGTAACAAATGTAAATACCAAGCTTCCCCTCCAAATCATATATAAACTATGTTGAAAAAGTATGTTTTCAGGTACATAACAACAGAGCGCTAACCGAAAATCATATTGGTCGGCGTCGAGAATCGATCAGAAATTAAGTTTCTGAATGTTCGTTATTCATAATCTATATGTTCAGTTGTGTCTTGTTTAGGTGTTTTAATATTGCAGTCCATGTGCATATTTGTTTTTAAAACTATATAGACCATGGTCGAATTTGGTTTTATCCGTGTTTGTCTTATACAGTATTACAGTATTGTGTTTTCTATTAATTATTGGGAAGTAGTTTTTGTCTCCTTATATTCTTAACATATAATATATGAGTGTTTTATATGAGCTGCAAGGTAACTGGCTATGAGTTATGTAAATAGTGTAATTTAATATATGTAAAATATTGTTGCATGACCTCGGGCGACTTTACGTTTCCCAGGTCATTACACGACCTACCGTTGATAACCCAAAGCAATTAAAAGTTTCGTATGCATTACACAGGTAAACAAAATTTGCATAACCTTGGCGAGTTCACAGAACGCTATACACGCCAACGATCGTACAGTACCTAGAGCGCAGTAACAAATCAATATAATATTTAGAAAATACCGCACATGAATCGTTTAAGCCAACGATCATACAGTACCTAGAGCGCAGTAACAAATCAAAATAATATTTAGAAAAGACCGCACATGAATCGTTTAAGCCAACGATCATGCAGTACCTAGAGCGCAGTAACAAATCAATATAATGTTTAGAATAGGCCGCACATGAATCGTTTATGTCTTTAAACGTTTCAGTGATTGGGACATTACGATAGAATTTGGAAAACGGACTTCTGCCATCTCCGACTGAATGTATGAAAGCAACTTTCGCCCTCGCCAGAACTAGTAATTGTCTTTAGACTAATAGTAATAAAACATAAAGAATAAAAATAAGATTACCAATAAAATAGAAAAATATGGCTTTAGAAAGCTCTAGAGAAACTATGGAAATACGGGCTAGTGGGGTAACACGAGGTATTATTGTGTGTTTTCGCAGCAAATGGTGGTGTCTATTGAATTTCTACAGATGTTTGCTTTTACAATTTCCTTATTACCGTCAATATTATTTTGAAAAACTTGTTACCACTTTCTTTTAAGACGCTTTTCTCAGTCCATAAAACTGCTTAATTTTTCTTTTCTTTCCACTTATGGCGCTATCCTAAAATTGTTACGTAAAATGGGGTTTGGTATATTGTTTGGGTTCCACTCTCTGTTGCTACGAATTTTATCTTGGGCATTAAGAAAACACATAAGAAAAATATCTTGTATATTTCATCTTGGACATGAAACAAAAATAACAAGTGCAGAGCGTTTATATTTGTTAATTCAACACGATCTAATAAGTGGCTGTATGTATTAATACAAGACTGTTCGCAATAGAAAGTACCCCAGACAATATTGGAATGCCATGATTAAGCAAAGGAAATATGTTAAAAAATGGTTGTGACATTACCTGTGTGTATTTAGTAAAGAGGTAAAACAAGTTGGTAAATTACCAAACAGTTTTGGAAGGCTATTTGGCTTAACACTTACGTGAAATTGCATATAAATTCGCAGAGAGGAATGTTATCAAGCACATCTTTAATCAAGAGCACCGTCGAGATGGAAGGAAACGCGATGGAAGCCTTTATGGCTCGTTATGCTATACTACCAGTAAGAAAATCTAAAGCAATGTCTGTACACGGACGATGGAATAAGGATGTTGTGCATATATCTACCTTGTAGTCGCGTCACACTAGCAAACTAACTACTGACAGAATTTATTACGTTGATGAAACACTTCTCATGATAAACCCAAAGGGCTGCTTTCAATTTAATGGATTAAAGCTGGTACCGTGAGTTCACCGGAAACGGAAGTAATTGTTACTGTTGAATTTTATTTTTATCCACATTGTGAAAATCACAGATTATTCTTCCACATAATTATAACCACACACGCGCAAGGAAGTGGAACAAATTACTTTATATGTTGCTCAGTAAATTAATAGATTCTGTATAAAGTATGTTAACCCTTGCTGAGACATTCCAAAGTAACTTGCAAAAGATATCAATTAAACATTGTATAATATTGTTTAATTAAAAATAGCCGGTTACCAACCTATCGCACAACCCCCAACCAGAAGCACAAGGTGACTTATAGTAAACGTTTTCTTCCTTTAGCCTTTCGTAACCCAATATCTGATGGGAAGGCAACAACTTTGCTGTATCTTGACAGGCGGTCTATCCTATCAATAAGAGTTAGGGTACCACCTACGACGGATCCGGCATACCTTCTCCACCTTCACCGCAGTTGTGGCCTTTGTCCGTAATCCTGAATAAGAAGATAGAGTTATTCTTGGTTTACAGCAGAATTCAGCCACCGACTACTTGAGTCGGGTCCACCCCCACGTCGTGGATGCACCTACTGAAAATTACCTAAGAGAGTTCAGAGAATATGTCTTTGGTTCAAATGTGCTTAGTAAACAAACAAATTATTCATCATTAAAATTTTTATGACCGGAGTCAACTTGAGTAAAATTATTTTCCGGCTATTGGACCGTGATCCTCTTCTTACAAAGCAAGACGTTTGGATTACAGCTGCGACTATCATCTTCAGTGAGTCTTCTGTTTACTATCCTGCTCCTCCGGCTACTGACAGAAGATCCACACAGAGAACCTTGGCCCATCAGACTAGAAAATAATTTTATTGAAAATATTTATTTCTTTAAAAATTTTTACATTCAACTGTGTGTATGTTGAGTAATGCAGTGTATTTACTTGAATGTCAATCATTAAACTAACTGCATAAAACCAGATAAAATATGTAATTACAAAAAAGATCAAATATAGAATACATAGCATACATAGCTGAATTTCAGTCATGTAGTCTCGTTTCTCTGTTTGTAGCAACATAGATTTTTAATGTGTTATATTATTAACTAATCTAGTCACTTTACCTTAAGTGTAAAATTTTGACTTATCTGCAGTACTTCACTATATAAAATATATAGTGCTTATAAAATATAATGCTTATACAACCATATAACTTAATCAGTTTAATATGTATTAATTAATCTACAAAATGTTAATATATAATATTTCAGTACTGCGTGAATACGAGTTAACTAGATACTTGATATTATATATAGCCCATGTAAATCAGACTTTTAGACGAAAAACTTACATATTTTTGTTGTTTGGTTATAAATTCCCAACAGGATTACGAATAAGGAACAACAAAGTTACTACCCTAATTCTGGGTGGAACAACCCCTACTGACCGCAAAACCAAAACTAGAGCGGAGCTTTTGTGTTTTTATGTTTATCTTCTAAAGTGTTATTTAGACAAAAAATATCATAGATCAAAAATATCTGTCATCAAATTTTACATAAAAAATCATTTCCATAATTCCTTGCAATTAGGATTAAAATTTGAAGCAGTGAGACCCGCAAAGGAAAAGTAGCCCTAACGTATTTATTCGTCGTAAATATCTGCAAAGCTGCTGTATTTATTCAAAAACCGTAATGACAAGATTTGTAGAACAGAATGTGTTTCAGGAAATAAATGTCTTTTATATTCTATTTTTATGTTTTTTACTAAGCTTTTGTGCCTTATTTTTATACGCGCATCCGTAACTGAAATTCCTTTCCACTGTGGTTTCCTCTTGGTAGTGTTATATTGATGAGGTTTTCCTTTTAGGCTTATTCCACATTAATTTTCTATTATTTCAATTTTTTTCGTTGTCTTCTTCGGCTTTGTCAGAATAAGGTTACTTCGTTACTTTTAGGTTTAGGTTGAATTTATATAACCTGGCCCATTACATTTGGAGCTCATGAGTGAGCAACACAACCCAGGTTTCACGCAGCTGGATGGTTTACCACAACCCACTCTGCAGTTGCAATCGGGAATGAACAGTATCCGGATCTAGTGCTTCAATGTATAAATGTGCGATAAAATATTTTTTGCCTTTTCCAACGCCACCTCGCTGCGTTTGTTTAGACCACAGAGGCACATTCTACTTCACATGGTTAAAAAATAATAATGACAGAATATTTTCAAGTACACTTTATTGTTCCTACTTTCTGCTTTCTCCAACAAAAACTTTGGAATATTTCGTTCTTCCTATTCACCTTGGCATACGCTATGAACTGTCAAGTTATAACTTTCAGAGATCCCTGTGTTTGACATCTTTTCCGGGTTTGCTTACGGCTATTAAATTATCAATGCGTTTCTCCACATGCAAAATTTTACTTTCCTGAAGCGCCTCTCTACAACTGAAAGAATAAATTGAGGGATCCATAATCAAGAAATCAATTCACCTATCGCTTCTAGAAAAAAACTTTACTTTTATTACGTACTAAACTTTAGTGGATACTCAATAACTCGCACAACTATCTCTTGCGGTGTGTATATCTGCGTCTACAACGCCTCCACACTACTCCTCCCCTCTACTTTCCCTTCATTCCCACTACCTACTCTAATTTTAGAGACCAGTACAGATGCTACTCGAGTAAACTGTTTGAATGAATAGTGTTATATTGTATCCGAGTCAGTATTAGTACCCTATTCATTGCTATTATTTTTAGTTGAGTGGAATGTGTCTATGAAATGCAGAATTACATAGAAAAAAATAATATGACATGCATTTTGAAGAAAATAATCGGCACTTCAATTTTTGTCTAAAAAGCTAACGAAGCATGATTGACTTCAGTCGAAGAAGACAACGAAGAAAACTATCGCCGAATAGTCTTAAGGAGGAAACTACATAAAAAACGGGCTGAGATATCTACTTCAGTACTGCGGGTGGTGTGAAAACGAATTTCGGTTATGAAATGCAAGTTTAAGAAAAAGGCGCATAAACGTAGTGAAAAACATAACAAACAATCCTATCGCACATATTATGTAGGAAACACTCTGCTCTACAATATTTGTCCTTACGATTTTGTTGTAATACAACATGTTCGGAGATATTTACAGCGAATGATTAGTTTACTGCGTTTTCCTTTGTGCGTCGCTTTGTTCTTAACTTTTAATTCTAATTGTGAGAAAATATTGGAATTACCTTTATGATGTATAAGAACACTCTTTATTGCATGATATTTTTGTCAATTATAAGATAGGAGATAAATGAGAAAAACAGGAAAAAAAGATCTGCTTTGAGGTTAGTTTTGCCGCAAAAATGGGTTGTACGACTCACAATTAGAGTGGTATATAGTTGTTCTTTATCCGTAATACGAGTGGGATATCATAACAAAATGTCCAAAATATATAAACTATTCTTCTAATTGGTTAATTCTCCTCCATGTGTGTGTGTGTGTGTGTGTCTGCAACAACATATATATACTGCAATGAAACACAGGATCCTGATAAGCAGTGCAGGCTTGTGTAATACACAGACGATAAACATTCATGTCTAAGTTGGTAGTTTGTTCGATTTGGTTTTTTTTTGTATGAGTTTTGTATTTTAGGAAGTATAAGGAATTAGGTTTAGTCTAATTGTGTATGATTTTAAGTGTGCGCGCGTGCGCGAGTGGTAAACGTTTCTCCGGCTGTGCGTGATATAATTGTCATATCGGTGGGACACTTGAACTGAACATAATCTACTGTATTAGCTACAGTTTCTGTACTTTTCCTATCTATTAAATAACGTTAAAATATGATTTCAATAAAATATAAAGTTGTTGTAAAACGCATTTGTGCGTGGGATAAGGGTATTCAGAGATTACCATCTATGCATGCTCTTGCAAAGTCAATGCACTTTACGGCATGAAAAATTGGCGAGTCATGTTCAAAGTAACCATGTGACTTCCTTCCACCAATAAAATGCTGGAAGGAGTTGGAAATTTTCTTAGCCTGTTGCTACACAGGCAGTTCTTCTCATCTAGCTATCACGATCGGGACGTACAATTCTTGTGCAAGATTTTCCGCTTGCAAGAATTTGTTAAGTCTTTTCGGCGGTAGTAACGAGTGTGAAGACTCAGAACTGTTCGTGTATTACATCTTTACACCCAGTGTTGTTATTAAAACATAGCGTGCATAAATACAGTTAGTTCTTCTCAACTAGCTATCACGATCGGTACGGCAATTCTTGTGCAAGATTTTCCGCTTGCAAGAATTTGTTAAGTCTTTTCGGCGGTAGTAACGAGTGTGAAGACTCAGAACTGTTCGTGTATTACATCTTTACACCCAGTGTTGTTATTAAAACATAGCGTGCATAAATACAGTTAGTTCTTCTCAACTAGCTATCACGATCGGTACGGCAATTCTTGTGCAAGATTTTCCGCTTGCAAGAATTTGTTAAGTCTTTTCGGCGGTAGTAACGAGTGCGAAGGCTCAGAACTGTTGGTGTAATTCATCGCTACACGCAGTACTTTATTTGAATATAGCGTGTGTAATAAGTGAACTTGAACTGTGTTACTGTGTGTGGTATTCTGCAGTATCAGTAATATTTCAAAATTACTTATTAATAAAGTTTTGTCATCATTAGTTTCCGCGTGAGTGGAAGATTTCCGCATAGGGAGGTCTGCTGATCGCGGTAGACCCAGTGGTACGCGTGAACACTTGAAGAGTCCGGATTGGTATAAGCCTAATATACCGTTTCTAAGTAAAACTCACTGTGACCTGAGATACTTATAAATTATAAATTCTGTATGAAGTTTTAGAAGTAGTATCAATAGAACCGTTGTGGTGTGCGAAGCGTCTGTGTCAACGTTGGAACTCCAGGACACCAGCCCAGCTGGAAGCGTTACCAGGGTGAACCGTCTGTCATCGTACGCCACGCCTGACGACTCAACGACACAGCAAAGCCCCCTCCTTTTTTTTCATCGACATCGCCGTGGGAATCACCATCATCACATATGTAATGTACCACATCACGTATATGAACAATAACTGACACTTTAAAATACTATATCTGAAACACTACCATTATTATGCTTGCCAAATATATCATATAAACAATTACATATGTGTTGTGTCCAATAAATAATCTTAAACCCTCCAATATAGACTTTTGCATTAAGATACACATACTACCATATCCTATGCGCCAATAATTAAGTTATTTGTGTTGTCGCATAGAGATATTTTGCGCTTAGCAACGTAGGGAACGAAAAATAGCGGTAATTTTACGCTATTCTATATATGTCAAAGAATATAAAATTTGTTGGTAAAATCCGACGTATAATTATAATTAATGTAATATTTGTGTGTGTATGGTTCGTATGAAAATCTGAGGATATAATTTATCAATTGTGCATATTCTCTTGTGTGTCATTTATGAACAATTTTATCAGTGTATTGGAGGTAGATTATTAGTTGTTTTGTGTGTTAGATAATGTTTGTTTACATTTATTGATATATTGAACTGCTTACTGTGTGCGTATAAACTGGTTTACACTACAATAATAATCTTGCAATAATAATAGGTTTCGTAGCGTTAAGTCAGAGAATTTAAATTTTATTACTTTATAAATTAATTTTTGATCACTACGGCGGAGTCAGCAGGGGCAGGGAGAGGGATAGCAGGGCTTTAGCGGTCATATTAGCTAATATGAAAACCATGTCCGAAGAACATAAAGCCGGTCAAGCCGGTATACAGAAACTTTCAGCAGAAGCCGAGAAACGAGATAAATCGCTCCATGACGCAAACAAAAATATATACGCGGCCGTGCAAGAACAACCCAAGCAGAGTAAACAAATGTTAGAAGCTGCGAAAAAGCGAATTAGCGAAACAGTAGAAGCTATGAGAGCTAACGTATAGTTGGGGTTGGAAGCTAATAATTCACGCGTCAGTGAGTGTGAGGCGAAAATCTCAGGAATGGAAGAGAAAGTGGTACAACACGCATCCACGGTGAATGAATTAGTGGCCGAGCAAGACCTGCGAATCCAAGAGCTGCAACATCAAATGTCACAACTGAAAAATACATCGTCACCGCTCAATTGTACCACATATGTCTACAAGACCTTGGACGACGTCAATTCGCAGCTACAGTTCTTTGGACGTGAAAATGAAACCCCCATGAACTTCATTAAAGTTTGCCAACGGGATCTGGAAGCGATTGGGGATAATTTAAGTGAGGCCGATAAAATTAATTTCGTAGTGCGGCGACTTAAGGGTACTGCGGCGGCGTGGTTCTCTGTCGTACAGGATAAGATCAGCACATATGAAGACCTGGTAAATCATTTCAGGGCTAGATACTGGAATGAGGAGGTCCAGAGAAAGATCCGTGTGCAACTGGAGTTTGGGAAATATTCCAGTACCAAAGGTTCCAAAGAATTATACGTGATTCAGTTAATATCAAGGGCTAAGTACCTAGAACCTATCTTAACGGAACCGGAAATGGTCAATAAACTTGCACACCATTTCGGACGCGACATACAGGTTGCCGTCATTACACAAGGGGTAAAATCCGTAGAAGAGCTACTCTTATTGCTCACAAAATGGGAGGGTATTGATAATCAGAGTAGTGGTAGTAACAATAATGAAACACCGCGAAAAAATGTTCAATATCAACCTCAAACAAAGCAACCACAACAACAACAACAACAACAACAACATAAAATGACAAATAGGAATACAACGCAGAAATTTAATACCACCACGGTAGCAGTAGTGACGGAAAATGATTCAGATGTAGAGCAGTCGAAAAAACGTGTAAGGCTGCATGGCGTGGGTCCGTGCAACAAAGTAACTAGTACACATAAGAATATAAATGAAATTTCAAAAATCCGTTCCAACAGTAAAAAGCAGTTCAATCAATCGAGTGTGAATAATGTTAGTTGTAAGAATAAATTTGTTGTGTCTGGCCTATATCCTGCAGAAATTAGGGATAGTTTAGTTTGCAATGATAATAGTAATGAATGTGAGGAAAATATTAGTATTGAAAATGACACCGACCTTATTGTCGATGCGAAAATCAACAAGTGTGTTGGAGAGGTTTTGTTCGACAGCGGCGCAGAAATCTCGCTGATGGACGAGCGGTTCCTAGTGAGGCACAAAAAACACTTTAAACAAATCCCGATTCTGCCGGTAAATCACAAAATTATAAAATCAGCGACGGGTGAGTCACAGATGGTTGACAAACAAGCGCTCTTAACAATATCCATTCAGGGAGTAGAAATAGAAATCACGGTACTTATTATTAAAAAACTTGTATATGATGTTATTTTTGGAGTGGACGCATTAAATAAACTGCACGCGACCATTGATTTTCCTAACAAAACGTTGAAGTGTACAGTTAATAAGAATCGACACAATATCAGATTGGGACGCAGGAGGGGTAAGGAGGAGTCCGTATGTGAGCCGTATACATTAGCCCGACCGGCTGTTCAACAAGCTGAGAAGATAACGCATAACTCACTGACCCACAGTAGTCAGATAACGGGCAGCGAGAAAAATAAACTACAACATGTGCTAGATAAATTCGGATCGGTATTTTCAAATAAACCGACCACAACAAATGTATACGAGCACAAAATGCAAGTCACTGATGAGAATAAATTTGTGCGGAAAACTTACCCCATTCCTCTACACTTTCAACAGCAGGTTGATGCTGAAGTCAGGGACATGCTTGAGAGTGGCGTGATAGGACGCACAGATAGCAACTTTCTGAACCCTATGGTTGTTGTCAAGAAAAAGAATAATGACATTAGGTTATGTCTTGACATGAGGAACCTTAACACCATTAAAACAAAATGGTATGACTGTGCTCCGAATGTGGAGAACCTGTTTGTTCTGGCAGATTCCCCTTGTTAAAGAATCAAAGAAGTACACAGCATTTCTGTATCGGAATAAATGCTACCAATTCAAAGTAGTTCCCTTTGGATTAGTAACAAGTTTAGCCGCCATGGTCAGGTGTTTGGAATTAGCTTTGGGTCCTGAGGTGGAAGATTTTGTTAGCATATTTGTGGATGATATTTTGATTATATCTAAATCTTTCGAGGAACATATCGAACATCTCAAAATCGTATTTCAAAAATTAAAAGACGCTAACCTGACGCTCAACCTTGAAAAGTGCGAGTTTGGTAAATCGCAGATTAAATGTTTAGGACATATCATTTCGGCGTAGGGTATAACAACGGATCCTGAAAAAATACGAGCAATCATGGAGTTCTCGAACCCCACGCAACCTAAGGACATCAGAGCGTTCCTCGGGCTGACGGTTATTTCCAACGTTTTACTCCTGAGTATTCTGAAACAATTGAGCCGTTACTGGAACTGCTACGTAAGGGTACAAAATGGAAATGGGAGGAGCGTCATGAGCATGCCTTCAACGCGACCAAAAACTTGTACAGCAGAAACCTTCACGTATTCCATCCCGAGAAGGAGGGCACGTATGTCTTAAATTGCGACGCCTCAGATTATGCCATAGGGGGAGTACTCTACCAACGAAATGAAAAGGGTGAGCACAAGGTAATCGCTCACAGCAGTAGATCACTAAAAGGGGCTGAACGCAACTACTTCACCTCGGAGAAGGAAATCTTGGCCATAGTATACTGCATCAGCAAGTTTCGTTACTACCTGGTTCGGCAACATTTCGAAATCCTTTCGGACAACCAGGCCTTATCGTTCATGCTGCGCTGCAAGTTGGCTAATGCTCGCATATCCCTTTGGATCATGGCCATCCAGGAATATGACTTCACGATTAAGTACTGCAAGGCCAGCGAGAACAAAACGGCCGACACGTTAAGCCGATACCCTCCGGTAATGGAAGAGCGTCATGCTTCAAATAATAAAGAAGTACAAATTCTGGCTGTTAAATACAAGATAGAGGGGAGTCTTAAGAATAAGTTGAAGAATATTGGTACGGAACAGCAACGGGACACCAAATTAAACCAGATCAGTAAAGCAATCCGGATCCAAGAAAACCCCAGATACAAAATATATAAAAAACGTGCTGTATAAAATTGTTAATGGGGGTTGGAAGATCATGGTGCCTGACGCGATGGTGGAAGACCTTACCTGGATGTGTCACGAGAGTCTAGCCCATGCGGGGGCTTATAAATGTTACCTAGCAATGCGGGAGGATTTTGTGTGGCTAAATATGGCCAGGAAAATAAAGGCCATACTTCGCACATGCCACGCCTGCCAAACTGCGAAATACCCAAACCAACACACCAAGGTAGAGATGGGTAACATTGTGGCAAGGAATAAAAACGACCTAGTCTGCATTGACTTTTTAGGTCCACTTCCGCGGGCGGCGCGTGGAATGAAGAACCTTGTGGTTTGTGCCGATGCATTCACCAAGCATGTCAGCCTGTACGCCATCGGTAGACCGACAACATCGGCTGTAGTAAACATCGTATTAAATAAATACATGCCGAAAAATGGACCCATAAAGAAAATACTATCGGATCAGGATAAGCAGTTTACTAACACCAAGTGGCACTCTGAGCTTGAAAAACACGGTGTCCAGACTGTACTGACAGCGATCCGGAGACCGCAAGGAAACCTGGCTGAACGAGTCAATAAGGAATTGGGACGATTATTCCGGACATATTGTAATGTTAACCAGAGTAAATGGCCGGAATTCCTGGAATTTTTCGAATCTCCCATAAATGGCAATTACAATTCGACTACAGGATATACCCCAAATGAACTCCAAACCGGAGCGAAGCCAGGACGGGACAGGGAAGGGCACATTGAAAGGATATCGACTCAGAATGTGCCAATACCAGTCGAAATAAAGAAACTGGAGGCGAGGCGACGCATTAAAAAGTGCGCAGAAGAGCGCACGGAGAAGTTTAATGCCGAACATAAGCTGGTGAGTTTCAAGACTGGGGAGAGAGTGCTTTTGCGAGCGTCGAATGTGGGAAGAACGGAGGACAACACAGCCGCGAAGTTTTTCATGCTATACAATGGTCCTTATACACTATCGGAGCAGGTTGGTAAGCATACGTTTATATTAACCAACCCCAACACTAACCATGCGATTGGTAAATTTCATGCTTCATCTCATCGCTGAGAAAGTATTATACGAAAAATCCATAAATAAACATAAATAAATGTCAGGATATAGGATGTAAGAATGTGTAGCGTTATTTAAAATATGTCAGTTCAGGTATAAATGTTGTATGTAGGGTAATTCTGTGAATGAGCGATAATCTAGTAAAGATAAGAAATCCAGTCTGTTGTACCTTGTGACCTTGCTTAATTGCTATCTGCTTGTCAAGAACATGTGTATTTGTTATGGTTTAAAGGTTGCCACGTGTCTTTGGTTTGTTGGTTCTGTCAAGTTGACAGGTATGAAATGTTAGTATTCAAAGAAGTTGTTTATTTGATTTTATGTTTGAGGGTATTAGTGTTATTATTCATAGGGTTAGGAAACTGTGTTGGATGTATCAAAGAAAACAAATTTTTTTTATTTTGTTAGTCAACTAAAAAAAAAAAAATTTTTTTTTTATGCGGGAAGGGGTTAATCCTGCAATGAAACGCAGGATTCTGATAAGCAGTACAGGCTTGTGTAATACACAGACGATAAACATTCATGTCTAAGTTGGTAGTTTGTTAGATTTGGTTTTTTTTTGTTTGAGTTTTGTATTTTAGGAAGTATAAGGAATTAGGTTTAGTCAAATTGTGTATGATTTTAAGTGTGCGCGCGTGCGCGAGTGGTAAACGTTTCTCCGGCTGTGCGTGATATAATTGTCATATCGGTGGGACACTTGAACTGAACATAAGCTACTGTATTAGCTACAGTTTCTGTACTTTTCCTATCTATTAAATAACGTTAAAATATGATTTCAATAAAATATAAAGTTGTTGTAAAACGCATTTGTGCGTGGGATAAGGGTATTCAGAGATTACCATCCATGCATGCTCTTGCAAAGTCAATGCACTTTACGGCATGAAAAATTGGCGAGTCATGTTCAAAGTAACCATGTGACTTCCTTCCACCAATAAAATGCTGGAAGGAGTTGGAAATTTTCTTAGCCTGTTGCTACACAGGCAGTTCTTCTCATCTAGCTATCACGATCGGGACGTACAATTCTCGTGCAAGATTTTCCGCTTGCAAGAATTTGTTAAGTCTTTTCGGCGGTAGTAACGAGTGCGAAGGCTCAGAACTGTTGGTGTAATTCATCGCTACACGCAGTACTTTATTTGAATATAGCGTGTGTAATAAGTGAACTTGAACTGTGTTACTGTGTGTGGTATTCTGCAGTATCAGTAATATTTCAAAATTACTTATTAATAAAGTTTTGTCATCATTAGTTTCCGCGTGAGTGGAAGATTTCCGCATAGGGAGGTCTGCTGATCGCGGTAGACCCAGTGGTACGCGTGAACACTTGAAGAGTCCGGATTGGTATAAGCCTAATATACCGTTTCTAAGTAAAACTCACTGTGACCTGAGATACTTATAAATTATAAATTCTGTATGAAGTTTTAGAAGTAGTATCAATAGAACCGTTGTGGTGTGCGAAGCGTCTGTGTCAACGTTGGAACTCCAGGACACCAGCCCAGCTGGAAGCGTTACCAGGGTGAACCGTCTGTCATCGTACGCCACGCCTGACGACTCAACGACACAGCAAAGCCCCCTCCTTTTTTTCATCGACATCGCCGTGGGAATCATCATCATCACATATGTAATGTACCACATCACGTATATGAACAATAACTAACACTTTAAAAGACTATATCTGAAACACTACCATTATTATGCTTACCAAATATATCATATAAACAATTACATATGTCTTGTGTGCAATAAATAATCTTAAACCCTCCAATATAGACTTTTGTATTAAGATACACATACTACCATATCCTATGCGCCAATAGTTAAGTTATTTGTGTTGTCGCAATACATACATATTTATATGTAAATAATTTTTATTAATTTTTAACTTATTCAAATTAAAACTTATTCAAATATTGGCATATTGGATTTCGAAACAGATATTTATTGATTGGTTGAATTCAATAATATCTTGTAATACAAATTGAATAGTGGCATTATTATATTTAGCGTAAAAGATTGATGAATGTTCTACCTTTGAATTCATTAACAGAAATACACACAAATTTTTAAAACCTTGAACAAGCGTATAAATTTTCATAAAATAATTTTTGTAAGAGAGGTAAAATATCAAACCTCCTTATAGTGTAGCTACTTTTAAGGAAAAAATCTTAGTTGGTACACGTTACTCGCTTAAAACTGTGTGTACCACTAATATAGTAGAATGACAAATTATATTTCTGCGACAATTACGGAACCCTCTCGAAAAGTCGGCAGGTGCAGAGTTATGTAAAAGTTATACAGGTTTATCGGCTACCCGAGCAGGTGCCGCGTCTCGGCCAAGGCTGACTCAAGAAGCTTCCAGGCTGTTTAAGTCCGTGTAACTATGCAAATTATGCTGGCCCGCCCCAAAAGAATGGAAGATTATTTTAAAACTCCTGTAGTCTACATATAAGCAACAGCGGCCAGCTTAGTTAGTTACTTACACCTGGCGAGATTGTTAAGTGCAGATCAAGTGGTTGTTGCAGATTGGTGGAAAGGGATTACTGTGTTATAATTACTGCAATTGTTCTAATACTCTATACTGTTTCCGTCCTTAATCATGATGTAAACAAACAGGCGTGGCACGTCTGAAACGCTATTTGTTACTTGAATTAGAGGCGTGTCACTTTGACAGAAGGAGTACAGACAGGGTAGGCTACATATAATATTCATACTGTATAAACACATGTAAATTGTAATAATTTGTCCTGACCAAAGTAAAATTTGTGTGACAGTGTCAGACCGACAGTGAAACATTTTATAAACCAGGTAATGGCTTTTTTAATTAACCGTTTAATATCGCAACTAACAAAAAGTACAGTTTCTTTAAAACGAAAATAGAAGTTGTGATAATTACCAGTGTACTCAATACTATCAGTTGCTGTCAGAAAGTAATTCAATGCCTTCCATATATGTGTCTGAACTTGTATCATCTCTTGAGTCAGCGTTATTATTGATAAGATTTTTCATTGTCCACAACGACGACGGTAATGTGGGGCAGTTGCCATTTCTTATTATAGTCCTTGATTATATGCTACATACAATGACTCCACTTGTCCGCAGTTGTTTCATTTACCACCTTCTCAACAAATGGTTTTATATCAAGCAGCCAATGTTGTGTTTTGACGGGCAACATCCTTCAACTGGCTCCATATTAATTCAAAACGATTCAGAATACAGTGATAAGAAGAAAATTTTAAAACGGCGTGCCCCGATTTAAGTGATAAGATAACTCTTACATGACTATACAGTACAGACATTTTGCTCATGCGCGTAATACATTAGTGAGTAAATAGTATTAACGCATCTGACCAATACCGTTTCAGATTTGCCACGTAGGTTTGTTTACATCAGGATTGAACTAAAAACGGAAAGACTATAATACTATTAAGTTCACATTATTATTGCGTGTGGAAAAAATTTAACTTGAATTTTTGTATGAGAGTGTATTGATTGATTGCTATTTGTTGTTGATTAGGTTGATTTCAAGTTGTTATTCGTGACTTCATTTGTATCTGAATATTGTTTCTACTTTACCGTCTACTATCCGTGAAACCGTAGTAACAGTGGGTCAGACGTGCGACAGAACCTGTAACAGTGGAAACAGAGGACACTTTGTAGAAGATTAATACGTTGTAATTAAACTGTAAAAATTGATACCAGTCAGATGATGATACCAGTCCAATCTCAGAAAGGTTTCGAATGAAGGTTGCAATGTAGACATTTACTGATGGTGTAGAGGTAATGAACTTCAATACGTTTTACGAATGCCAATACACCAGAATGGTTAGTACGCCCTGGTACATGCTTTACAATTTGAGACCGCCAAGTCAGCGTCTGGTCTAGCTGCGGATAGCGCCATGCAACCGACACACTAAACAGAAAAACCCCGAGGTACGCCTTGGTCCTTTACGGACTGTTGAGAAGAAGTATTTTCTTTTCTTTTTTTTAAGTCAGCGTCTGGTTGGGCAAATCGTAAAGTGCGCGCACTAAAAGATCGCGACGGCATAAGCCATGAATAAGAAGAACAAGAAATAGAAACCTAATGATCGGCGCTACAGAATAAACTAAGAAATGATAGAGGAACGAAGTGGGAAACCTGGCCATCTACAACCAGATTGTCGAATTAGAGTTCAGAAGCAGGGAAACGAGGAGTAGTCGGTACAACGGGGAGTGTGCTTACTAACTGGAGAAATTTTTACACTTCAGAAAAATAGCGTGAGCTTGAAAGTTGTCGGATTCGTTCAAGAAAGACCAACCTCGATTACAGTAGACACAGGTCCTATAGTCTCCATTATGCACCCTGATGAGGTGAAAAATCTCAACCCAAACTGGTACTCTTAAAGCTTACTAACAGCTACTGAAAGGTCTATAAAAGTGTTTGGAAAAATGGAGATACACCTACGCCTCTTTCGACTTGGGGTTCATCGTCAAATACTTTTTGCAGACATGTGGATAAAACAATTCTTGATGTGGACATTATGAACGCGTATAGGTTTATAGTCGACTTCAAAAACAATGTCTTGAGAATCGGAAAGAAGTGTGTGTTTGCTCTACACAACAAACACGTAAGAAAAATCAATGAACGTGATAAATCAATTGGCCGTAACTATTCCGCCTAACTCCGAAAAAATCATCATGGTTAGAACCGAGGACGATACTAAGGGCAACCAGGGCTCTATATTCGAACCCCAGGTAGTCAGCAGACCGGACATACTAATTGGTAGAAGTTTAGTAAAACCACACAAAACCGGAAATATACCTATTAATTTGGTGAATGTTTTGGATCAGGCTGTCACTTTACAAACATTACGCACGTAGGTAAACTGTCCCCTGTGGCGTGGGTAGCCGGAATTACGCAACGAAGTTCTAGTGCTTTGGACATTTCAAGCTCACCAGAGAAACTTCAGGAACTGTTCGACAGATTTTCTGAGAGCCTTCGAAATGGTGAGGTAAAAGAACTTAGACAATTTTTATACGAATTTAGAAATGCTTTTGCAGTTCGGTGCAAGTCAATGTGAAGAGGCTCTCTTATACAGCATGTCATTATTACCAGGAATACAACCCCAATATGCCAACCTCCCCGAAGACCTCCGTTATCTAAGCAAGAAGAAATGTATTGGCTAGTACAGGACATGTAGAGAGGGAGGGAATAATTGAGCCTTCGTCATGTATTTAGTCTTCTCCGGTAGTGCCGGTAGCAATAAAGACGAGGGATTACGTTTCTGCATAGACTATCCGAGGTTGAACGACGTGACAAAGAAAGATTGCTATCCACTATCTTGCTGCGACGATACACTCGACACGCTGTCTGGAGCTTAGTTGTTTTCCAAATTGGATTTGAAGATTGGATGTTGGCAGTTTAAAGTCAAGTCATGCCATTTGGACTCTGCAATGCAACAGCAATGTTTACAAAACTTGCCTTGTTTACTTAGACGATGTCATAGTTATTGGAAGGTTTTTTAAAGACCAGTTGAAAAATCTTAGAGAGGTTTTAACTAGAATTCGCGGTGCCCAACTGAGGCTGAGCCCGAAAAAGTGTTCTCTAATCCAGACGGAATTACAGTGTCTGGGCCATCTGGTCTCGGCAACGGTGTTAGTATGGATACCATTAAAGTAGACACCGTAAGAGACTTGCAGAAAAGTAAACACAAAGTTCGGAGTTTCTTGGGGTTATATACCTATTACAAACGTGTTGCAAAGGCTTTCGTACTATAGCTAAACCACTACATGAGCTAACGAAAATAACCGAATTTTCCAGTGGTCAAAAGAGTGTGATCATTGAGGACTTTAAAAATTGGATTGTGTTCGCAGCCAATTCTTGCTTTCCCAGCTTCCGAAGGCAAATACGTTGTATATACTAATGTAAGCAATACTGGTCTAGGAGCAGTTTCGTCTCAGTTCCAAGACGGTGAAGAACGGGTAATAGCGTCTTACAGCACGAGGTTTTCTAAATCAGAGAGACATTATAGCGTTCCAAGGAGAGGCTTGCTTGCAATCTTCCAACCTTTGGAGCACTTCCACAAATACGTCTATGAAAAAGGGAATTTTTACTACGCACATACCATGCCGTGCTTGCGTGACTCTTGAGATATAAAAATTCGAAAGGCCAGTAGGCAAAGTGGTTCAAACGTCTGGAAGAGTACGGCTTCAAGATACAACATCAGCGGGGGCTCCTTCGTAATGCAGATGCCTTTCTCGGAAGGTTCCCGACATTGCCACAGAAAGTAAGAAGAGAATGCAAGTGAACAGGTTCAAGCAATCATTCTATACTTCCTGGCATACGGCTGGACGACATAAGGTTTTTGATAAGAACACATGACTGATGAAGACATCGGACCAATCCTGGCGGCAAAGACGAAGGTCGTCGCCAGGTTTGCAAGATATCTGCCATGGTTTTGAATTGCTGAAGAGCTACTGGGTACAATGGGAATCTCTAGCTTTGGAGAACGGATTGCTGAAAACATATTGGGGAAGTGCAGATGGACGAGACGTAGTCATGCAGCTGATAGTTTCCCAAAGTAAAGTGAAAACAGTTTTGAAGGAGATGCATGATGCAGGGACAGGATGCCATCTTGCCGTTAATAAAACGTTGACAAAATACCGTACCGATTCTACTGGCTTTATCTTCGCCACGACGTAGAGGAATGGTGTCGGACATGTGAAATATTTGCTGCCCGGAAGGGTTCACAAACCAGAAGCAGGGGGAAATGAGGCAGTATAATTTTTGATTGCCTTTCGAGAGAATTGGCATAGACATTAACATCATGGTTCTAGGTGACTATTTTACTAAGTAGGTGGAAACTTATTTAATTCCAAATCAGGTGGTTACCACTGTGGCAAGGAATTAGTTCACAACTTCTGAGACGGTTTTAGAGTTTCTATGGAAATCTAGAAAGATCAAGGAAAGAATTTGAGTCAGGAGTGTGTAAAGAATTATGCCGTCTACTCGGAATTTGTAAGACAACGACAACGCCACTTCATTCGCAGTCCGACGGATTGATTGAGAGGCTCAATAGGACACTTGAGCAGCATGTGTCGAGAGTTGTTGACAAGTACTAAACAGACAAGGACCAGTGTATGCCATTATTCCTAATGGCTTATAGGAATTTCTAATTCCTAATAGCACAGTACACAACCGTCATGACTCCAACAAAATTGGTGTTGGCGCGGGACATTTGTCTTCCTCGGAACTTGATGTTCGGATTACTTGAGACTCGGACCCAA
The DNA here is from genome assembly GCA_034769895.1 of Magicicada septendecula. NCBI lineage: Eukaryota > Metazoa > Arthropoda > Insecta > Hemiptera > Cicadidae > Magicicada > Magicicada septendecula. The sequence goes on along the minus strand of CM068368.1, from coordinate 590,115,554 downwards.
AAGCCTCGCAATTAGAAAAGCAAATGCGAGAAATGAATCGTTTGATAAGAGGACGGCTGAAGGTACCTAGTGATAAAATGAAAACTGGGTATGCATTGGCAGTAATAGTGTGGGTTTCGAAGAAAGAGATTGTCTTTGTTTGTACAACCCAAAGAGACTCGTGACCGCTCATCTAAACTGTAAGCTAACTGGGAAAGACCTTACGCTGTGAAGAAGAGAACCAGGGATGCTGTTTGCCGGATTCAACAGGAAGGACAGCGGAAATTCAAGGTCATCCACCTAGATCGCCTGGCAAATTATTACTTCAAAGATGGTTCGTTAGTTCGGGACGAACAGGCTTAAGGATGGGGCGGTCCTACGACAATTACATTATGCTCTCGAAAAGTCGGCAGGTACAGTTAAGCAAAAGCTCTACACGCTTCTTACCTATCTGGGTAGGTGCCGCGTTTCGGTGATGGGCGTACACTCAAGTAGCGTCCAGACTGTTCACTACATGAACAACGTAAATTATGCTGGCACGTCTCTAAAGAATGAAAGATTATCCTGCAACTCCCGCGGGCTATATATAACCAAAAGCGACCTGCTTAGTCAGTTACACCTGGCGAGATTGTAGAATGCGGATCAAGTAGTTGTTACGGATTAGTAAAAAGTGATTATTGTGTTTTAATTAGTGTGGTTATTCTAACACTGTAATAATTTTAAGTGACATTATAATTGCGTGTAGACAAATTTAATTGAATTGTTGTATGAGAGTACCTTGTTGGTTTCAAATTGTTACTTGTGATTAATTAGAGTTGGTAATTGGTGACTTCATTGGCGTCTGTATTTGTTTCCACTGTACCATACGACGATTCGTGAGACCGTCCCCCGTCGTAACAATATTCTTGCAGTTGTTTCTTTATAATTTAGTAGTAAATAAAATTAATATTATTTCTGAAGACGCGTTTTGTCAAGTGTTTTTCATCAATCATTAAGACGGTAGATATTTTCATACACAGTCCACCTAGCTACTACCTACTCCATAGCATCATATCATCAGCATCTCTTGATTAGTGCATTTAGCTTCTCTTCTCTTAATACATTACGATCATAATTTCCAACAACACAACGATTATTATATATTAAAAATTGTTCCTAAATTAGCATAATTGAAGCGACTTCTATGCTAGTGTTAGATTAATAAGAAAGAAGTTATGGTAATTTTAGGTTAACAGTGTCTATTCCTATTCATCCTTTACAGAACATTCAGTTTTGGACAACGAAAGAATATATATATATAACTAAGGATTATATAAAGGCAATATTATTTTTGAGTACTTGCACTACTGTATTCAATATTATATTCCATCTTCTATCTTTAAAACGTATCTTTTATATTCGGATTTTTAATCAATAATTGAGGATATAATCAGAAAATGACTCAATATATGAGGATAAAATGCAAGTTAGGCCAACTATGTATAATCTTGCTCTTGGTTGTCAGTGCCTCCCTGAATTAAAAGTAAAATGAATGGGTTATACAGATACTTGTAATCTGTTTATACTCTGTTTGAAATAAAGTTATAGATCAGTTACTTTAAAATGCAGTCATTATTTTCATTACTTTCCAGTTATCAAGTTTGTTCAACATTTTCTACTACTACTACTACTACTCGAATTATTTCACTCAAGATATGGACTTTTGCTAGATATTGTACTTATATTTCTTTCTCTTATAGTAAAGTTTATACTTAGTAAATCTACAATGTAATGTATGAGGACTTAGAATAATACTTTGATTATTCAGAAGTTAACATTATTTTGTTGCATCAGTGCTGTATAAGACTTTGTAACTTTTTCTGTAGAGAACTTTGCAAATTTTTGGTTTGTTAATACAATAAGGTGTAAATAGGACTTAGTCATTTTTCATAGTTATACATAAAGTGTAGCACTTCAGATGTAATCCGAATCGGATTAATTGTAAATTTTTAGTGAATTTTATTTTCTGATTTTACACCGTTGAGATCTTAGAGAGATTTTCTTTGGATTTTTTGTGTATACAGGTAAAAATTAAATAGGAAAAATTGTTGTAAGACAATTTATAAACTTTTTGAGCTCTATAGAGTGCCTTAAAAATTTGTGTGTGTCGGATTTTGATTTTATTATAAAGTTGAATTAGTCTAAATAAGCCAGTATAATGGCCATATCTAAATGGGGAGTATAAATGGCCATTTTGTTGAAAATTTTTAATTTTTGTTTTTTTATACAGAAACATTATTTGGAATTTGCTGATTAAATTGGTGTACGATTTATTAAATTTTGTTGACTGGAAGTATATTTAATTTAATTTAATTTTAATTAGCTGCATAGGGCATTTTTAGGATTTCATAAACCAATGGTCAGTTAAAAATTAATATCTCAAGAGCCATAAGGACTACAAGGCTGTGGTTTGATTTAAATTCTAGTGGAAATCTTGCTGCATAAGTTGGTAGGACTAGCATAACAGTTGTGATTGTTGTTTACGTTGTGCATGCGATATTCTTGGTATAACGTGTGTAATTTTTTCATTCTTTGTGCTGTTGTGCTAGTGTACTATTGATATTGTGTATTAATTATTACATTTGATCATGACAAGAGCAAAAGGAGTGTTCAAAAAAGTAAAAAACAAAGGAAATCGGTACTACAGGACTTATCCTGGTGTATCGGAGGTTGCGAGAGAGGTTAGGAATGAAAGTTCACCCAGTACTTCAGCTCCACACACTGCTGCACCTTCAAGTTTCTCCTCCAAAAAGAAATTTGCGAAATGTGATGAACTGTATTGAAATAAGAGAAGTGCGAATGATAAAGACATTAGCATCATTATAGGTTTGAGTATTCTCAGTTCCGTGTTCAGTGAATTTAAAAGTTGTAGTTTATGTGGAGGGAAAATAAACATCACTGAAGATGCCTCTAAAAGATATGGGTTAGTTTGTAGCTTGACAGTTTCATGTGAAAATTGTGAAAGCCAGAAACAATTTTTTACTTCAGAAAAGTGCAAAGATAATGATTATTTGAGTCAAACATAAGGTATTTTTATGGATTGAGGTGCATTGTGAAAGGGCCTACTGCTAGTAAAATATTATGTGGTATAATGAATCTGCCAGGCCCCACTACAAGCATATCAAAACACAGAGACATTTTACTAGAAAAAGTGGAAAAAGTGGCAGAAGAATCAATGAAAACTGCAACACAGGAGGCAGTTGAGGAAAATAGAGACAGGGAGACACCTACAGACATTACAATTGCATTTGATGGTACTTAGCAGAAGAGGGGCCATCAGTCTTTGAACTCCTGTGCAGCTGCCACAAGTATTGACACAGGTAAGGTCCTAGATGTAGAAATTGTATGTAAACATTGCCATGGATGCAATATTGCTAAGTCAAATGCAGACAAAAAGGCGCAGCATGAACCAAAGTGCACCAAGAATTATACAGGCTCTAGTGGAGGAATGGAAAGTACCTCAGCTGTAAACATTTTTCATCGCTCTCTACAAAAACGAGGGGTTCGCTATGTGCAATTCATTGGAGATGGTGACTCTACCTCATTCAAATCTGTTGTTGATAGCAGACCTTAAGGCAACAAGATACCAGAAAAGTTAGAGTGTGTCAACCACGTACAGAAAAGAATGGGCACACGACTTCGACGGAGGAAGCAGGAGCTGTCGAAGACACCGCTGTCTGATGGCAAGACTATTAGGGGTCGTCTGCTAGACAATACCATCAATCAACTATCAGAATACTATGGTCAAGCCATAAGAAGCAACGGAAATAATCTAGATGGTATGAAAAAGGCTGTGTGGATGACAGATGACAAGCCGATCCACAACCTTTGTTCAGGCGAGTGGTGTAAATATAAAAAAGCTGAAGCAGCTGGAACTTTAGAAAAGTTTACCCACAAGAACTCTTTACCTGATGCTGTTATGTTGGCTATAAAACCAATTCATAGAGATTTGGCAAATCCAGATCTATTGAAGAAATGTCTGACAGGGAAAACACAAAATGTGAATGAGTCATTCAACAATATAGTGTGGACAAGAGTACCTAAAAATGTATTTGTGGGGTACCATACATTGAAGCTTGGTGTATGATGCTGTCATCACATTTAATGATGGTCATGCTGGTAGGCTGAAAGTCTTGGAGGAGCTGGGAGTGAAGACTGGCTGGAATACGCGAGCCATACTGGAGGAACTGGACAAGGAGCGAGTCGACAAGGCAGAGCTACAAGCCTAAAAAGTGTCCAAGGAGGCAAGATCTTTGAAGAGGAGGAAGTGGATGCACTCAAACAATGCAGAAGATAATGAAGACAACAGTGCTGGAGGGTTTTAGCTGTTGTTTCTATTAAAAAGTGAGTTTTTATTTAAATTAATTTTTAATTACAATTTCTGAAAAACTTATCTTTTTCAGACAAATAACCCGTTTTCTCAGGAACTATAAAAGATAGACTCTTGATTTTTTCACAGTTCATTTATAATACGCTTCTGATACTATACTTCTACAATGGTAGAGATAACTTGTATATTTGCTGTAAAATGCACAACAATTTAAGAGAAAAATGTAAAAAAAATACAATATAAAAAAAATTCTAACCTAACTCCTAGAATATGTACTTCAATCAAACTAGAGGAGTAAGTACACGAAGCATGTATAAGAGACCTGCAAAATTTTCATTAAGTTGCATGAAGTAGTTCTTGAGAAAATGGGTCATGAAATTAGCAAATTTAACATTAGCGGGATAGGCCATTCGTACTCCCCTTAGCACGGTATTAGGGTCATTGCTGTAGGCCAGGCCCTGGGGAATTAGAGTAGGAATTTTTATTCCGAGGGTATACCCGTTCCTGACTATTGCGGCCCGCCCCCTTTTACACGATGCGCTGGTAACATAATGATATGGAAACAATTAATACTACCACTAGTCCCAATACAGCAGAAGGAACGCCGAGCCTCTTCGCGAAGAGCTCGCGGGTGCAAAGGACTGCTCCGTGGAGTACACAGAGAGAGGTGGAGCAAACAACGGCCCAGAAGATGCCTGTAGGCAAGAGCTCTGCAGATGAACAGAGGGTGCCGGACACGAACAACGAGGGGGAGCTGTGGCGATACTGTCGCTCTCTTCTCAACAGCATGAATACTGACACGGACAGGCAGAAAAACATCTCAATGGAGGTGAAATCTGGTCTGTCCAAACTACGGGAGGGGTTGGAAGTCCTCGAGTCCCTGCGAGCACCCAAGCGGGTGAAGGGAGCGGACCGTGCCACACAGACGGAGGAGGGCCAAGAAAGTGGGGCTTCGTCTTCTGCTGGAGGTGGCAGTAAGCGAGCTGCCACCAGCCCCCTTCACAGAAGACCACAGATAAGAAGAAAGTCAAAGAAGACACACCCACTGCATGGCAGACGGTGCAGTCCAGGAGATCAGTCCGCGAAGCGAAAAGGCGGCTACAGAAGAAGGAGCCCGAGAAGGAGAGTTACTCCAGCGACGACCAACACGGCTGGTTCCGACACCGTTCTGTAGGAGCTTGCAATTCGAAGTGCTCCTCTTCGTTGTACCGCGGCCATCTCCTTGCGGTATTTTCCTTGCTTCAGTGCGTTAGCCCAGACCTCGCATCCGTAGAGGAGAATCGAGTTGGTCACCGAGATCAGCAGTCGCCGTCTTCCCGCAGCTGGGCCTCCGATATTTGCCATTAGCCTGTTCAGCTCAGCAAATGCTAATTTTGCTTAGCGGCTTTCTTCGAGGAACATCGGATTTTCTCCCAATAGGAGAGCTTAGTATCCAGGTGCACCCTCAGATCCTTCACCGCTGGCTTTGATTTTATCCCCTTTCCCGCACCACGAACTCTTTGATTGTGGGTATACGTCGTCGAATGAGCAGCACCATCTCTGTCTTCACCGTCGCAAGGCTCAGACCGTGTTCTTCCATCCAAGTGCGGACCCTGCGCATGACCTGGTTCAGAATGCGCTGCGCCTCCTCTGCGTCTCTCGCAGTGATCACGGCAGCCACGTCATCAGTATATGCTACCAGAAAGGTATCGTCTGGCATCTCCATGCGGAGGATTCCATCATAGAATGCATTCCACAGGTCGGGGCCAAAGATAGAGCCTTGAGCTACGCCTCCTGTTATTTCTCTGCTGCGTGATCCATCTGCTGTGTCCTACCGGAGCTCCCTGTCCGTCAGGTAACTTTGTATTATCCGGAGCAGGTAGTCCGGCACTTGAAAGACGTCCTCCAAAGCCGCTAGCAAGTCTGTCCACCTGGCCGAATTAAAGGAGTTGCGTACGTCCAGTGTAGCGAGTAGCACCGTCCTTCTAGAGAAGTGATTACCCCGCTGAGCCACCTGGACGGCATTCAAGATCTCCTGTATGGCTCCAATGGTGGAGCGGACCGTTCTGAAAGATCTCCCGCATCCTGCATAGCCGCTACTAGGCGAGGCCTGAGTAGACGTTCCAGTAGTTTCCCCGCCGTGTCCAGAATACAAAGAGGTCTGTATGCCGACGGGGAATTCGGGTCGCCCTTCCCTTTGCTGACTAAGTCTAGTCTCTGGATCTTCCACCTCTTCGGAAAGACTCTGTCTTTGAGGCAGCGGCTGCACATATTAAGTAGCACCTGGGGGCAGGATCTAGCGACCACCCTCAGCGCTTCCGTAGGTATACCATACTGGTGCCTTCTTGTTGCGCAGGGAGCTAGCAGCTAGTGATAGCTCGTTCTCACTGAAAATCTGGATGTCTTCCAATGGGCCTGGGTATTCCTTTCGATCCCTCAGCGGGTGACGAGGAAACAGACCGTCCACGATGAAGCGCATCTGATTTTCATCCATCGTTTGGTTACGTGGCCGGGCTCCAAGCCTGCTCATTACAAGCCTGTAAGTAAACTTGATTAGTTATTCACAAATAGTTTCTATTTGTTCTATGACCTCCTATCAAAATACAATTTGCAACTAAACTAAAGGCAAATTACTCAAAACAATTTTATGCTAATTTCAACTGATTACTGTGTTTTGTAAATAATTATAATAATTTTCAGTTTTAATTTGTATTTTACACATAAAATGTCCATACCCAACCAAAGCTCGGCGTGTCCTACACACCGGGAGAGCAGCCGGGTGTCTCCTGATGGTGCATGATGCATTTTTCCTCCCCCGAAAAAAAAAAAAACAAACTACTACTACTACTACTACTACTACTACTACTACTACTAATCCTACTACTACTACTACTACTACTGCTGCTTCTACTACTACTACTACTACTACTATTATTTCTACTACTTGTAATACTATTACTACTACTACTGCTACTGCTACTCTAACTACTACTACAACTACTACTAGTACTACTACTGCTACTCTAACTACTGCTACATTAATAATAATAATAATTTAGGCAGAAATCAACAAAATAAAATGTGAACGTTTCTGGGTACAAGATATACATAGCCTACACGTACACAGTACACAGGCCTATCAAACATTTATTTTAAATCTTACTTATGAATCGTAGTAGACTGAAAAAAAACATTTTTGCCACATTAAGTTCTAAATTACTTAGCATCTGAATACCAAACTCTTGAAATACTATGTAGCCAAAATATTAATGTCCTGAGTAAGTATCATTACTTTTATGGTAATACGGAAATATGGATGTTCACGGATTAGTTTAAATTGATAAATACGTCTTATATTTCATATGAAATACAAAATCTTATTGATTGTTAGACTTTCGTTTACCAAAATGTACGCTTGTTTACATATTTATATCACACAAAATATTAAAATTTATTAAAACAAAGCACTAAAATATATTAATTTTCATATATGCCTCTATTGTATATGAAAATATTTGCAGAATCGTGAATCATCAGTCATAATAAATCTTACTAAAACTGAAACATTTATAATTAATAGAATGATATTGTCAGCCATCTTCAATGTATGTGAACGGCTTGGTCCGAGCTTTGGTTGGGTATGGACATTTTGTGTGTAAAATACAAATTAAAACTGAAAATTATTATAATTATTTATAAAACTCAGTAATCAGTTGAAATTAGCATAAAATTGTTTTAAATAATTTGTCTTTAGTTTAATTGCAAATTGTATTTTGATAGGAGGTCATAGAACAAATAGAAACTATTAGTGAATAACTAATCAAGTTTACTTACAGTTTTGAGCAAATTTTGTATTATAACAAATTGGTATTATCACTTAATACGTGAACATTAAACATAAAAAGACCATACTTATGTGAAAGTTTGTTAGATTAAGCAGGTTTGCTAAATCAAGAGCTACAATAATAGCTAAATATGCAAAATTATAAAGTGTTAAAGTATTGTTTGCAAATAGAAAAGGAAATGTTTCTGTTTCCGGGACGCCAAGAAACGACGCCTTTGTAAAGAAAGCGTTACTTTTTAATTTGACCATCATCAAGTTCAGATGTGATCTTCAAGAAGTGAAATTAGGAAAGAATTATAGTTTATCCGGAAACCTAACCACAAATATAATAACGAGAAAAAATGAATAAAGAAGAAATTAAAATAACAGTGAATGAAAGTGTACATACATACCTATCAGGTAATATTGGGTATTAGTAATACAAATAACAGAGAAGAAAACATAACCTGAAACAGCTTCACAATTAAACTAAAAGTGAATTTAAGTGCACACACACACACAGATTAATCCACATCCTGTGTACTATAGACATAAACGGTTTTAAGAAAAAGTAAATACACTAATACAGACTTGTAATTTGTAGAATATTATTTATTTGTTAAGATGAACTAGAAACAAGTGTAAAGTCGGCATTCTACTGAATAAGACAACTAGCACCACAGGCGAAAGACTGAAGAGCTAGATTTACCGTGTATTAAATAACTGTCAGTGATCCCCTCTAGTGGCAAAACGTTTAACCTGTAATTAATTATAGATAATTTTATTCCTCTTTGTATGAGTGTATACAGAATATATTAAGTAATAAATAACATGGTTCTAAAAAGTCTATCGTATTTTAATGTACTGCAGCCCTGAGAGTTAAGAGTTATTAATTTATGCCATAAAAATAAAATAAAAATAAAAATAAAGAACCCATATCTTAAAAGACCAGTGCAGTATAAATTAATGGAAACAAAATTTTAACTTTATCCCATTATATATTTTTTACTATATTACGAAACATATCATCTAGCTGCACGTGTTAAATAATTTCTCTACTTCTACTCTGTAAAAAACAAAAGTAGTTACACTCCAGAATAATTTTCCAATTTGTAATGAGGCGTAAATTCAATTTAATACGTATAAACTAATCTCTTTCCATTCGATAGGCCTATATTTTATCTTTCTTTAAGCGCATTAAAATTTTGTCTGTAAATGTCATTAAAAGACTTTTATTCTTTAGACAGGTCATATGAGTACAAAAACATACGTTCCTTGTACCATTCCAAAGTATTAATCACTAAAACCCGTTCACAATTTGGATAGTAAAGCCTGTTTCATGTTTCTGTTCTAGTAGAATTTTGTTTTTGTTTCTACCGGCAAAAATCTAAGACACATCGTTAGTCCTATGGACTTGTAGTTATGTTGTAAATTTGTTATTTCTCTAAGAAGATTATCTACTTAAAACGGTCTAATATAAAGATAAAATATCTTCTTATGTTCTTCAAGAAACCGAAGTGCTTTTAAATAAAATTAGAAGATAATTATATCGCTAATGTGATTAGTTTCAAATTATTACTTAGTCATAATCTGATTTTCACAAAGTTTTTTGAATATTCAAGTGGTTTTAAAAATATATATTTGAAAGCTGTGTAACAGTTAATTACTCTAGGAGTAAATTGTATTTTATATTACAGACTGTAAGATAAAAACAGCAATTCAAATTATTTTAACAATTTTTTTTAGTATATAAACCTGGATTGCACATTACTTGCCACTCTTTGAGAGTATTTTTACAGTACTTTGAGAGGATTGTAAACACAATGGAACATTAAAATAAACTAAATATGACTCTTTCTGATTGTAACATAAATACTAAAATTGTATAAAAATATTTGAAACTCTAAATTATGAAAATTTTATTTTCTTATAAAATGGTACTTAATTATTTTTTTAGACGCATCTCTACCTGACCACAATCGTATCACGAATTAATCCAGGTGCGTTTGTCAGCCATTAGTTTCATCTAGCTTATGTAAATACGTAGATATGTATTTAATAAATTTAGCATTGTCGGTTGGACTACTTATTTCAAAAACTGTAGCACCCAATCTATACTATTTTAGTAGTAACTGATATTACAGAGCATTTTAGTTGTATACTAAAGAATATTGTATAACTTGTAAACAACTTAAACGTAGACCAATGGCTACTTTTTGTAGCTTCTTGCGACAAACTTGGGAGAAACGTATTTGCAAATAATGCAAATTTAGTACAGTTGTAAATTATATGCATTAAATAGAGTACAGTGAAATTAAAGCAATGTTAAAAGTAAATTCAACTCATGTTGAGTAAATTCAACCGAACTCAATATGAGAGTCGTTGAATATAGAAACAAGTAATCCGATTAGGTTTAAATTGTGTAGTGTTTCTGATTCGACATCAGTTATAAAGAAAAAGCTAGTACATAAAAGCACTATTTATTTCCCTCCGCGTTTGTAGTAAGCAGATTACAGATTACAATGTTCCTTTTAAACACATAGTAGCAGGATATAAACCAAATTAAAATTTTAGGTCAATCAACTGGCTAAATAATTAGGAAAAAATTCGACTCTTATAAACAACATTTACTTGAAACACGGAATAAGTTTTTCCTTATATGAGTCTAGGCAGCCAGACTGACTACTGCAGAATACACTGTTTACCGAAAGGAAAAAATATTTTACAATTTCTTGAGGGACTGGATTAAAAATATACAATTAATCGTACTTTAATTTTCAAAAACATGAAAGTATAAACAAAAGACAAGAAGCTACTTAATATTTTTAATACATAATGCACAAATTAATGAAACAAATATTTTAGCGCAAATTAAAAAGTTTAGGTCAATTACCTAACTTAATAAATGTAAGGTTACATGATGAATATAATGGCATTTATTTAAAATTTGCATTAATTTAGGTTTCTGTTTGCATGTAACGAGTATAAATTGCCCAACGTGATATTACAGAATATAGTAGCTATTTAAGATAAGAACAACATCGCACGATTTCTTAAAAAGTTAAAATAAAACGTAACATTGAAACAGACTAACTCTAACAATTTATGATAAAAATAGACGGAAGGAAATAAACATTTTAACACAACGTGAGCGTTATATTAAAGAAATATCAACAATCAAAAATGTAAAAGTAAAACATTTTAAAACAAAATGTAATTTGGATAATATTACACTAAAATTCTTCTCTTTCTTCTTTGTGTTCTATCAGGAAATAGGAGAATTGCCTGTTCCTGTCCCAGAGGGATAGGCCTATATCAACTTCACCAATACTTCCTACTTAATTGTTCAATAGGCTTCTATTGCCAAACTTCTTCAGGCAACCTGCCATCTGGCATCCTATTCAGATGAGCAATCCATCACTTTGTTTTCTGCAATACGATCTTGGATATTAAAAATGTTCAACTCTTTACGAATATCTTAATTGTAGAGTCTATCTCTTCGTGTGCAGAATTTACCGGATAGAAAAATTCTCATCTCCAATGCCTGTGTCCTACGCAGATGTTTTTTTTCGCCGGAAACCAAGTTTCAGAACCATACAAGCCATTACATTATAAAAGTTTAGTCGAGTCACTAAAATGCTTAACACTATGAATTATAGATTTAACATAGAATGTGTAGAAAATCAAACGCTTACGCTCAGTCATAAGAAGAATAAAAATTTTGTTATTTTCATGAAATTTAAAATTCTAGTGCCAGCCTGGAAAATGAATACCATTTGCAGACACACAAGTAGGATAGGCATACTGAACTTCGTATCATCACATTCAAAGTACGTATTGTATACATATATATATATATATATATATATATATATATATATATTAAAATTTCACTGTGAACACTTACTTTTTGGTTTTGTTTCCCAGACGTTTCGACGTGGTGTTCGTCTTCATACATATGAGTATTTCAAATCCCACTGAGGAAGACGGGCACCACGTCGAAACGTCTGGGAAACAAAACCAAAAAGTAAGTGTTCACAGTGAAAGTTTTATATATATATATATATATATATAATATTTAAAAAAGTGAATGAAGAGGATGTACCAACAAGATAATCAAAGTACGTGTCTAATAAACCAAGATGATTGATTATCAATAACGAAAAGAAAGACGAAAATGTATATTTATAGTCACAAAATCTATAGTACCAAAGTACGTACCTTTACAAGTAATTGGAAACATCCTCCTCATCAAAATCCAGTTTATGCAATGTTTATGTTTTGAGTATCCGATTTCACACACACACACAGACACACACACACACACCTGTATAAACCGTGTGGTTTGTACAATAAATTAATCATTTTTTAAGGAAACGGATTTAACTACTAAATATTTTCACAGATAACGAATCTTTACATTCAGCTAATCTTTGCCTTTTGTCCAGCTCTGAGTTAACTGATAGTAAGTTAGCCTACTTTGGTTATCTAAAACCTAATATTAAATAGAAACTTTATAATGCAAAACATGAACAAACGTCATATATCTGTCTACGTACACTAACTGTTTATGCACAGTGCTTACTGGAATTGTTTATATAAAATGCAGACGTCTCCTGAAAACTCAACACATGCATCTGTTATTTCCTATTATAGAATTTAACGAACATTAGTTTTATCTAACGTTGTAAGGAACTTTATAATTTGTAGAGCTGTAAACACTGTAACGTTCTTTTTAAAAATTATTTACATCAGCAAGAAAATGTGTTGTTTCTTAGGCAGTGTAAAATTTAGGAAAATATCACTTAAGTATGAAGAGATAGTAGGATCTAGCCGATACAAAGTAATATCTCTTAAAAGTTTAGACAAGTTAGGCTTCGTAGGACTTAAATAAAAATTTGAAAAGTTTTTAAAATTATACATTATTTGTACATTCAGTGTAACTAAGTTTGAAATTCATTGCTAGGAATAAATTAGTAGGACATAATGTACTCTTTAACGTAATTTTCAAGTTTGCAGCTTGTGTAATCATACACACTACTCACGTTTAGCATACGTTGAATGTTACTGTGCTGCCACCCTGAAAGTACACAAGGAAGTAATATAGGTGGATATGTTTGACTAATATCACGTAATGGACGTGATCAAACAACATATGCTACTACCGGTTATACAATGAACACAGTACTGGACCTGTACAAACTCTACGTATTGATTACTGCAAATAGAAACCAATCTAGTATATGGACTTACTCATAGAATAATACGTATACTATTCTGATCAACGACACACGACTGATCAATGCGTCCTACGTGCATTTTAGTAATTAAAAGGATAAGGCCATTAATACTGTAACATACAATTTAGAATATTTAAATTAAATTAAATTCAACATGACAGAGCGCTACATGGAACTAAGCTTCAAACATGACTAACGCTTATTTTCAGGATTCGGAAAAACTGGAATAAACAGCTTAGTAAAGCAGAAAGCTGTGATAGTGATGGAGAGAGTCAGTAACTGGTGAGACATAGTTGAGTCTAGTTGTTATTTTATTGGCTGTAATTGGTAATAATAATAATATTATTATATTGTTATGTAATTTGGAAAAGTGTTACGTAATACTTAACGTTCTACAAGTATCTCAACTGTTCCAGCAGCTGTAATGTGTGTGCGCGTACATATTGCTGCTACTTTGCGATGAAAGACAATTACGCGTCAACTATCCAGTCTGTACCAGACTGTACCGGTCAGCCAGTGTGATCAAGGACACTGTTTCTAGTGGATCCTCGAGAGCGCCTGTTTGTTTAACAAGTCATCCAATGACAGATTATTCTGGATTATCAGCGGCCTATAAAAATAGGCATTCAGCGACGGTCAAGTCAGTTTGAGTGGCGATTTATTCCAGTGCGGTTCGAAGTATTGTGCAAAGTGTTGTGTGTTTTATAATTGTACCGAACTCTGTTAGTTGACATTTTTATTGCGTGTAAACAATTTTTATTTTATTTGTTGTAAGGGACTATCTTGTTGATTGCAAACTGTTTAATTGTGATAACTAAAACTCGTGATTAGTAACTTAATTGTTGTCTTGTATTGTGTTTTCCACTGTACCATACGACAATCAGTTAGAACGTCGTAACAATATATTATTATAACCTATGGAAGTACAGATATATTATGTAAATATGTACAGATATATAATGTATCTTATATAAAAAGAAGATATGTGTGTGTGTGTGTGTGTGTGTCGCGCGCGCGCGCACAGAGTTCAAAGTTTGTATGGTTGTTGCTACAGTCCAAAAAGTTATTGCGATTACTAGTAAGGTTTTGTATGCAACAAATGGGAGCAGCAGAAAGACATTATCTTGAAGCTATAGTTACCCCGGACAACAAGGTCGAAAAGGTCCAGGAAAATTGGACTGAAGTAGAACTTAACATCGAGAAAGTCCTACCAAAAAAGAAACAAACTGAGACCGCCGCAGCGCTTTAATAGTAACGTTATTCAAGAAACATGAAGCCTAAATAAGCAAGGAAATAGCAACACCGTGAAGCACTGTATCAGCTTAGTACCTTGGACAATGGTGGTAGGGGTTTAGTGGGTGCAAGTCCCACATACCGAGAAACACGTTTCCTATTGCTGCGTAGGCATTTCTCCCCTCCTTATAAATATTATTATTATTATGTTATTTCTATTAGTTCTATAAACCTAAAATTTTAAGAAAATTTGCATAAACATTTCAGATGTTCAAACGTGTTTTACGTAAATTACACAACTTTTCAAATTATTAGGAAAATGATTTTTTTATTTTACTAACATTAAATTGGTTTTAGTTATGGGAACTTACAAAGTTAAAATCTTAAAAGTAATTGGATCATTTATGACTATTTTACTTATACTGCGTTTTCAATATGTAGGGCTATGTGTTTACCTTAATAATTTTTCTTGTGTACACTTTAACATGGAGTTTTTTCATTAACATTTACACTCAAATTTTTCGAATTTATTGTTGTTACTTGAAATACTATTCAGCAATTCATGTTACAATTCATTTTCAGGTGACTTCATACAAACTGTGTGTGTCTTTAGTAATTGTTTAACAATTCCTTGACTTTTTTGAAGTAATTGGTTGAATTTATAAATACTCTGTCAGTAAGTGATAATTTAATGAAATTCATCACGTAAAATTTGTCTTTACATATTAAAAATATATAAACATCTCCAGATACTAAGTTCCAGTTGGTAGATTAATTTGTATTTAATTGTACATTACTTAGATCAAGAAATATATTACTCTATCTTATAACTACCATTTGATTTATAGATATTTAGGTTTATATAACCGTATATGGATAAGACCATAATATGTATAGCCAACGCCCACATATGTGTGTGAGTGAGTATGTTTGCACGCTCGCGCGACGAATTGTGGGTGAGAGGGACAGAGTAGATGTACTGAGCTTCGCTCAAGTAACTGGCCTAAACTTCAAAGTATATGTGATTCGGATGTAACAACTCATCTACAACTTTTCTAAAACTGAAACTAAACTCTGTCGGAAAGTTGACACGACGGTTAAGGAAAACAGACGTAAGAAAAATAACGTTGGAGAAAAACAGTATTACTTCAAATATCAAAATAAAAAAATGATTAATATGAAGACAGAACCTACAGAAACCCAAACGGGAAATATAAGGATTTAGGACTTTTAAAATAATTTATAAACTAAGTATAATACAGTAGAAGAACTATAGACTTCTTAAGTGGGAATCGTTCCCTTTAACAAATAATCTCTAAAGTTAATTACTTCTTAAAGCACGGTGTAGATAAATTCCAGAGCAGTAGGAGTTAATAACAGATTTATTTGTGTCTATTAATAAAACGACATAACAGAAAATACAGAAAAGTGGAGTAGTTTACTAAACGTATAAAATTAATGCTAATATGATGAATATGCGTAACAGTACATTTGCACTATGATCAGTTGGTGAAAAGTCTGTGCGTTGACTTAGAGAATGCGTAGAGATAAATATGCCTGTCTCAAAGGAAATAAAAAAAGGAAAGTAAATATACAATAGCATATACTATCTACATCTGTCAACTTGCAGAATTTGAAAAATCGTTTACAATTGTTGGGTTAGCTTCTTTCATTTTATATAAAAAGTAGATATTTCCTTGTTATAGATGTTCCTTGTTCCTAGATATAAGTCCTTGTTAAGTAACAAAAATGTCGTACGACGATGAATACATTAATCTGTAAATGGCAAGAATTTTTGTTCACACTCATAAATGTAGGCTTCGTTTGCCCTTATTTTCCTTATTCTTTATTGGTAATGCTACTCTTTAAAGTACAATAAAAACAAGTAAATTTTAAAGCAGACAGTTTTTTCAATTCAAGTAGCATACAGTTTTTATAGCAGTGATCAGTTTTATTGGAGGAAAGAAGGAAAGAAAAGAAATTGTTCAAAAACAAACTATGGGACAAATTTGAATAAATAAATTGAATAAATAAATTATGGAATAACTTCATTTCTTCACTAAATTGTGTAAAATAAATTTGAATGATTATGCTGTGTCAAAAAACCAAAGGAAATACTTTTTTCTTGTTAATGTTTTATACGGTATTTATGTTTTCAATATACCTTCTGGTGCCAAAATTTTGACACTATGAAACGGCAGTCTTAAAAAACCTAGCAATCTTATGACTGAAAACAGAAGGAATATGACAATAAATAAAAACTTAGGAGATATAACAAAAAAAGAAATCTTTTGAAACTACTGAAAGAAGCAAGCTTATAGGAATATTAAATACCCTTATTTAGTAAAAGGAAAAGATAGGCGAACATTCATATGTCGTCAGCAGGACTTGCTAAGAATAAGTCATCAATAACTGATCCCACATAATTCACAGCGTTGACAATGATGAAATGAAAGAAGTTGACCGGTATATTCACTAAACGATAAGCATTTTCTAAATTTTACTAAAAATAAGATGTTTGTAAGATGTGATAGTACATAAAACCATCGGAAGTTTTATATGTTTTATATATGAAAAAGTGTCATTAAATATATAAAAAGTTACTAAACAAAATTTAAGACTGCGACATAATGTATAATTTATATACTAACAACTGACAGTAAGACACTTGTAGACATACTTTAAGTTCCGTTTTACCCTGGAAATACGTACAGAAAATTTAAGCTTTATAATTGAGAAATGTAATTTACACATCATAACCTTGTTTTAATAAAACTGAGAACATACGTTAGATTTGAGAGAGTAAAATAGATAAATATCTGCACTAAACTAATCGTAGAATAATCAAAACAAATTTGGAGTGACTATATCGACATATAAGCTTATATATAAATCGGTTCATAACGTTATCTACCTCTTCCGATCCCTAGTCTCCATTGGTCTCGATCTAACCAAGATTCTCCTTCCAATTCCCGGTCTCTCATTGCCCGATTGATGCCTTCTCTCCAATTCAACCTAGGTCTTCCTCTTCGCCTACGACCATATGGTGTCCATCCCAAAATTTGCTTGGGGAGTCGATTATCCGGCACTCTTTGCACATGCCCAAACCATCCTAGCTGTTTTGTTTTTATGTCGTCGACAATAGACCACTGAACCCCCCATTATCCCCCGGATTGTGACGTTTCTTCCTTTTTCCAGTTTTGACCTCCCTGCCGCTCTTCGCCAATAATCCATTTCAGTAGCTTCCAACAACTTTTCTGTTATTTGTGTTATTGGCCATATTTCACACCCGTATGACGTAATTGGTTTCACAATTGTATTGTATATACGATGTCTATTTTGTTTTGATATTTGCTGGTCCCACAGTATGTTGTTCAGCAATGATATCGATTTTCTTCCCAAGTTATTTCTTTCTCTTATCGCTTTATCTAGACTACCATCTTGTGTAACTGTTGTTCCTAGATATTTATAGCTACTGCAATTATTATCTCTTGTTCGTCTTCTAAAATGAAATTCTTCTGTTCCCCACCAATTCACATATACTCCGTTTTCTTTGTTTACTTCAAGGTCCCATAGCTTATATTCCTCTATAAGTTTTCGTGTCATATATTCCATGTCGTTATATTCCTGCGCTACCACTACTTGGTCGTTCGCGAAACACAGTGTGTACACTGTGTTGTCAATTAGAGGTAACCCCATTTTGTGGCATTTCTTTTTCCAGGTTTTGAGGGCTTGTTCCAAGTATATTTTAAAAAGCGTCGGTGAGTGACAACATCCCTGCTTTAGGCCTTTACTAACATTAAATCCTTTTGAGACTTTACTTCCAATTTTTACGTGCGCTTTCAATCCGTTATATAAAGTTTTAACCGCTTCGATTAAAGTGGAGGCAATGTTTGCTCGTTGAAGTGCCAGCCAAAGTTTGGTGTGCGGAATACTATCTTACGCTTTCTTAGGGCCATCATATAGGCAGTGCACTTCTTGGTTTACAGCTGTTTTCTTTTCTATGATTTGCGTCAAGCAAAATAAGTGATCTATGGTTGATCTATGCCTCTTCGGAGACTATATCGACGCCTCTTTTTAATTAGGAACTACGTGTTTTACTAACTTACAACACCTTTAAGATAGTACAGTAATTTCAAAAAACGGTGTCAAAGAATAGCAGTTGATTAGTAACTATTGAGGAGCAACCTAGCTTTACATCTACCAGCTTACGTGTAGTTCAAATGTTGATGTAATTTATTAAATAAACAAAAAATAAACCTTACCATTTCAAAAACAGTTTGATTTAAGTCTGTAAAGGAGATACTTGAAACACTTTTTCATCTCATAAGTGTCTCTGCATAACTTAAATTTTCTCTGTCAGGTACCAGGAATCTAACGTTTTGTTCAGTGTTGACAGTAAATATCATTATCACAAATAAAGGGTAACTGCCAATTAAGGTATTGAGTAAGCTTCTGTATTCGGTTTTTATCAAAATCTATCACATAGTCAAGTTTCAAATTGCCCAGTTATATTATCAACGTTGATGTACATATATTGTTGAGTATCCCACATATGTTTTTATGAAGTATGTTACCTGTTTTTCTATCTGCCAACAAGTAATTAGTAAAGTAATTCGATTTGCAACATTAAATAATTTACTAAAAATTTAATTACGTAGTTCTGGTAGTTCCCGATTAATTACACTTGAAGCTACTGCGTAATAAGCAAGTCTATCATCACGAATAGAGAGGGTCGAAAATCTTGTAATGGTAAGTATTTGAACGACAGTTTAACTGTTAATTGATTACAAGGTATTCATTAAATAAAATTTTAAATTTATAGTATTTCTACAGTAAATTTGTACGCATTCATTGTAGAAAAGGAAGCTATTTTAACTCGTACAATTTCACATTTGTCATATATATTCACGGAAATTGATTGTGATAATTTCAAAAACATTTTCTAGTAAATACTTAAGTACACATTTGTAAGTCTTTTGCCTCTTTAAGTAATAATGGAACGTTGAACTACCAAATGTTACATTAACAAAATTAAATAAACGGTCAAGTCTGTATACCAGAAAATTATAAATAAGTGCACAGCATAACTTTAAAAACGGATAATTGGAAGAGATAATACTTTTAGGATTGAATCACGAAAAGATACACTATTTGTCAAATAACTGTAAACGACATTTGTTTTTATCTGACGTATACTATGATGATATATTTTATAAAATATAATCTCACACAGGATCAACTATTATGTATCTGATAATAAAAAAACCTAGTATATTATTCATTGAAACTTTACTAATAACTTTCTAATGACTCGCTCACTTTGTCGATGGTTTCCATCAATGGAGCCCGTAACAACTCTAACAAATAAATTAATTTAGCCTTCGTTACGTAACGATCAGGTGTCCACATTTTAAAATACAAACACAAAAGACTGGATAATTAACATTAAAACATTTTACGCATCCGCAGATAGATACAGCACACCCATTTTTTGCCCTTTCAAGTCAACAATTAATTTAAGCAGAAGACTGTAAAATAATTCCTGTTAAAATAAGAGCTAAAATATACAAATTGTTACTCTGTATCAATTTAAAAAATACAACCAATTACATTAAACTAAATTTATATTTTCTCTTTTGGTAGAATCATTTATATTACAAGAAAATTACAGCAATATTCATTGCTACAGATATACATTTACAATAGATCTAATAAAAATATTATCAGACATATATTAATCTATTTGGTCACAAGGCTGTCCTCAGTGTAGTGGATATGTGTGCGAAAATGCATCAGTAGTTCCACGAATTTGCAGTTGATTTCATTGTTGTAATGCCTTACATCAAGTAGCTTTTGAACTAGTGACATCCATTGGTCACCTTTACACATTTTTAATGAAATCTGAAAATTTTGAAAAGTATACACTTATTCATTTTTAGTAGGCTGTAAACCACTTAAACAGTTTTTATATAAACCTTGAATACGGTCTTGAAATGACATACGTTATAGTAATTTTGATTTGGTGCAAAGTAAAATATTGTGTTCCAATCTACAATTTGATAAATAAAGCGTTTTTTTACTTGTCTTTGAATAATGTACAAAAATGTCAGAAAGAAAAAGTATTGTAATCTTTATGCAAATGAATTATAAATCTATTTTTACTTAATCGAATTATACTTATTCTAGTTTTTATAGATTATAAATTATTCAACTGCTGCCATTTCATGAACTACTGGTGCATTGTGTACAATCAGACGTTACATGGCAAAGCATAGTCTATAGTTGAGCCAGTGCTTGTCAGTCTTCTTCGCCGGATACGTCAGCTAGTAGCGTCCCTTTATCTGCGCTGCGTAGCTCTGACGTCAACTCCTATACATAGAGAACAATGCACAACTTTTGTTACTGACAAACGTTCAAACTTCGTTTCAATCTAAAATGTCTACGCTCAATACTTGAAATATGAGTCAACAGGCCCATTTTGTGCAAACACATTCTTGTTTTTTAAATATATGTGTGACACAATCACTCTTAAGGTCTATTATTGATATGACATAATTACATTTGCATACGAACATTATGAACTACTTATGCTAAGTAAAATTTTATTATTGTATTTTCACCTGACGTACGTTTCACTGATCACATCAATATCATAAGAGTTATTATTATGAGAGTTATGATCACATCAGTATCATAATGAATTAGCAAATAATCGAATTTATTCAATTTTAGTATAAAAATAACGAGTAACGAATTTAATATAAAAGAGATGGTTGATTTAATTTGATTTACCTTATCGATTGTTTTAATGTTTATTTAGTTAATCAGCTGTTTTGAAGGTTAGGCCTATATATGTTTATATTTAATTTATTTTAATAAATTTAAAATTTTAAATAAATCATCTTGGTTTAATTTTACTGCCTGAGTTTTTCTTTCATTAGTAAATTATTGTTATTGTGTTTGTAAATATTAAGATTTTCCAAATATACATTTTTTGTCCTTTCCGTATGTTTTTAATTAACTTCATCTTTTGAATGTCAGGGAATTCACGTTTATTATTTATACAATGCGTGGCTAAATTAGATATGTAAATATTAGGTTTTAAAAATGTCTAATGAGGTGTCGGAGGAATTCATTGAGTATTTTCTTTTCTTTGTTTGGCCTACTTAAAATGTATTGCAATCCGGACATTGTATTGCGTACAGTCTATTTGTATTGTAAATATTGGATATAGGTTTCTGATTTTGTTTTACCATCACCATCATCAGATTGTTTTATTTGATTAAAACAGTATTATCTCTGTTATAACAGATTTTTAAATTTATCGATTTAAATTATTTTAGTTAGTTTACGAGTTATATTTCCATAATAAGAAAAGTTTGGAATTTTATTTTATAGTTAGATGGTTATAAAATGCTTCTTTAGTGAGTGATGTTTAATTTTATTTTCTAATTTATTGGGAGTTTTAATTTTGTATCCATTACCAATTTTTTTTTTAAATCATATTTTTTTCTTTATTTCTTTCTTGTACATTAATTGGATCCATACATAGAAATAGTAATGAATCGAATGCTGCCATTTTATGGTGGTGAGGATAGTTGGATTTATTTAGAATGATTAAATTAATTTGAGATAGTTTCCTGTATACTGAGTAATCGAAACTATTTTTATTTCTATTTATGGTTAAGTCTAAGTAATTAAATTTATTATCTGATTCTTCTTATAGTGTGAAATTGTTTTGTTATATGAAGTATTAATTGAATTTAATATAGTAGAAACGTTTTTGGGATATATAAAAAGTGTCATCAACATATCTAAATTATCATCTTGATGGGCCGTTCAATGTAATTATATTTATTATTTCTTCACCAAGTTTCTGTAAAAATATATCAGGTATGATAGCGGAGATATTTTAGAGGTTTTTAGAGGAAGATATGATCTTTGGCCTAACGGAGTTCACGTTTTAGATTACAATTCTTTCGCAAGAAATAATGATTCCAGTCTCCGTGGTGGAAGACTATTAGAAGCCATAACACGGCAGCCTCATGGAAATTAATTTGCTTTCACGATCTTATCATAGATGACAGTCGGGATCAACAAGCAAATTCTCACCAGATCTAAAGGGAATAAATACACATAAAAGGAACAAAATACTAAGTACTATAGAGTTGCAAACAATAGGAAAGGATCCGCCGGATGCCAACTAGTAGGACCCGACAAGTCACTTTCCAACAGCTGCTATAGTAACTCTAATATTCTTAGTCTGCCTACCCCTGTTGGTAAATTTGTTCCACAGTTCACCACTTAAGGAGTTCTGGCAGTTCTGGCAGTTTTGGAGAGACTAGTTATTAGCCATTTTAGTCATGTTTACAAGACAGGACGAGACGTCAGCTTTCAATCTGTTTTTTCTCAGTCTTGAGCAGGTATCTCGTTTTATTCTACAGCACTGATACCTGTGTCACTTACAGATATCCGTATCAAATGTGAGACATTCCACAATCTCTGATGAGACCTTATTTGCTCAACCGTATGCCATGCAACGACTTGCCTACTTTATGCCCATTGGTTTATAAGGTTGATAGATAAGGTACAGAGCTCGAATACTTTCACCCAAATTTCGTACTACGATCATAGATGTTGTTGTTCCGGGAAGATATAAAATCTGCTACTATAGGTATTCAGCGAAAAACTGCCTTTGACACTAGAACTCTGTCACTAGAAAAGTCTTGGCGGTCACAAAGAAAGAAATAATTAATTTTTTGATATGGTCACTTACAAAATACGGAATACGTACAACCTGTGACAATAATTTGAAAAACAAAAAGAAGGACATCATAATAGTGTACAGTCATGGAACCACAACATTGCTAAAATTTTAGACATGAAACATAGAGGATTGGCAGAAGGGAAACGATCAAAGACATAAAAAAAAGTGGAAGAAATTTGCAAAAGTTGAAATGCAATGCAAATATAATATAATTATTGATTGCAGTATACATAGATTTTAATATGTATATCAGGTTGTTATGCTGATTGATGAATATATATTATAATATATTGATTGTAATTAGTGTACAAATGTAATTTAATGTAGTGTACACCTTTGAACTGTAACAGAATTACTAATAACAAATAAATACTTATTCCGCTAAATAAAAACCAAAACCTAGAAACTTTCAATATAACATACAAAACGTATGATACAATATACGTATAATTACCGTATACTACGGTATCCGGCATCCGGAGAAAGGGCACATAGGCCTATGTGCCCTTTTTCCGACCATCGTTTTTTCTAACACGCCATATTATTGAGAATACTCTGTGAAAATTTCAGTTCAATATCTCAACACTAGAGTTCAGTAGCACAGTTTTTCTAAACACATGTTTCATAGTTGTGAGCCTGTTGAATCATAACATAACCTAGTGATACAGTGTTCTTGTAGCTTGTGCTTTAAATGTTCATTATTAATTAACTACAGTGATGAATATAACTGAGCCAGTTGAAAAGAAGAGACGATTGATGCATAGGTATGTAAATAAGAAACGAGAAAGTTCGAAAATTAGTAAAGTTCGAGGTGAAGAGTATGTTACACACAAAGGTGAAGTAGTTCCATCAAAAGATTTTATATAGTTTAGTGAATGTTGTAAAAATAGATATTATGAACATTTTCCACTTCAAAACCAGTGTAACTTATTTGACTCATTCTACAATGGACAAAACAAGGCACTTCAAGATGCCTACCTATCAGCTTGTATGACCCTGTCTGCTAATATCAACATTGGTAACAACCAAAAGAAACCTCGTCTCAAAACTTGGTCTTACTCCATGAAGCAGAATGGCACTCAAGTTATGGTGTGTCAAAAGTTTTTACTCACTACTTTTCAGATATCTGTTAAAAGGCTTCGTGTTATTCAGTCCTTAAGTGGACCGATTTTCAGGAAAGGCGTGGTACTCACGATAACCGTCCACATAAGTTACATGATGATGTTGTAGACGTAATGAAGGCTCATTTACAACAAATACCTAGTGATTTTAGCCACTATTGTGCTCATAAAACAAATCTGAAGTATTTTGAAAATCCAGAACTCACTGTTAAAAGCCTTTTTGATATGTTTAAGATCTATTATCAAGAAACGACCAACAGGCCTCTCAAACTTTCATATGAACACTATCATAAGCTGTTTAAAAGCCATTTTAAATACGGGTTTACACGTCCTAAGACAGACATATGTGATTTTTGTTGTGAGTGTTCCCAAAAGCTGTTAATAGATGCAAACGATCCTTGCAGAGTGAATCTGGAAATCCACAAAAGGAAATACAAAAAACATCACTCTCTAAGGGCAGATTTTATTTCCAAGGCTAAAGATGACAATGCGTCTTACTTAGTTGTAGAGTTTGATTATGGCCAAAACTACCCTATTCCCAAGCTTAGTGTGAACAGCCAGTTTTACAAAAGATGTCTTTGGCTATATGTCTTTAATGTTCATGTGTTTAACGACGATTCGTTGTACTTTTATTGCCACATGGAAACACAGGCGAGTAAAAACAGCAACTCGGTAGTGTCCTTTGTATATGACACATTGAAGAAAAATCTGCAGAAGTTCCCAAACACCAAAACAATCGTTTTAATGTCTGATGCAACGGGAGGACAGAACCGGAATGCTACTGTAACTAAATTTTGTACCTGGTTTGCAAAAACTCATGAAATAGAAGTGGTTCATTTATATCCAGTACGTGGTCACTCATTCAGCCAGTGTGACCGTAACTTTGGTCTTGTTCGCTCAAAAATAAAGAAGAGGGAAGTGATTGGAAGTGTAAGTCCTTGGTTAGAAGCTATTGTAACTTGTAGAGAAAATCTTTCAAGATTTGAAATGACTATGGATCGAGCCTTGGTCAACGATTGGGAAACTGCACTATCCAACTTTTTTCTTCCAGCACCAAAATCTACTTTAAGGAAATTCACTATAATGAAGTTTGTGATGATGAAGTATACTAAAAGTGGTAGTGTATTGTATTCAGAAAACTACTTCCCAATGTACACACCGTTCACCTACTTGGCAACATTCAATTTAGAAACTCTGAAGAATGTTAACCTAACAACCGTCCCCTTTCCCACTGTTAGTGCTTGTAAAATAGATGATGTAAGA
Source organism: Magicicada septendecula (assembly GCA_034769895.1). NCBI lineage: Eukaryota > Metazoa > Arthropoda > Insecta > Hemiptera > Cicadidae > Magicicada > Magicicada septendecula. The sequence continues at coordinate 590,089,777 of CM068368.1, read as the reverse complement.
CGTTTGTGTACACACTTGCCCCAAAGAGACTGTGATTGGATTGAACAAATATTGGATGAGCCTAATCAGTAACATAGGCCACCTAACTTTTATGTTATCAGCAGATTTGATTTTTTAGGCCTCTTTAACCACCTATAGTTATTTTTCTTCCACATACTTATTTTTGCCAAAAAGTTTGTTTTGTAGTCATACAACCAAGATATTTTATACTTTTTGAGTGTACAATAAATGAATATTTTAAATCTTAGAGTACACATTATTTTAAACCTAACCCCTGGTTGGAAAAAGGGCACATAACACACTTAATTTATATAACTGTCTAATTAAAACTAGAATTTTTAAGATCAAACACACAATACAGATAAAATGTAAGTAGTTATAAAAAACACTTATGATAAAAATGAAATAAATCATTTATATCTTAAGAGTTATAAGTGTTTAAAAACTTTAAGGCTCAATATCTCAAAGGCAACTTTTGACTTATGTGCCCTTTTTTCGGATGCCGCCTCAATTTATATCATAATGTGTTATTAATTACATGTCTTTTTAACTAAAGTTTCAATATTAATATACAATACTAATATATTATTATTATATTCTATGATATGTGAAAAAATGTGGTACTTAAGTATAAGCATTTAATTAGAAACCTATTTGTTTTTTGTGATAACGTTAATACTGTACATAATAACGCACTCTCACTCCTTATCTCGTTATTCCAAATGAACGAATAAAAACTGTCTATCCTTACGTATGTGTACATAAATAAATGATAAATTGTAAGGTGTAGGAATGCGGATCATCAAATTGTTAACCTTCCGTTGGTTAGGTAAACTTGACAAACAAAATCTTGTAATTCAGACAAAATTGACAGAGTCTCATACAGTGGATGATTAAATAAGTGCATAATATGTGTTCCTTGTGGACAGTCTGTGCTCTTAGCAAGTAACAAATCGTCACAAGTAAAGAACTTACACTAATCTTATGTTGTCTCAGCGTAATTCGGCGCCTACTCAGAAGGCACCCTACTGCAACGCCGGACAGTAATAACACTCCGGCTAACAACGATATACAAATTATGTTGTCTCTGGCATTCTGGACAAAAACACAAAACATTGTTATTGTTTATGCAAAAACAAACTCAAATAATATTAAGAGCAACAAAAATGTATTTTAAATTATATGAATTATGGATATTTCTTCAAATAATAAAGACTTCTGAAAGTAGACTTTTATTAAATTGTATTATTGTATTTTCACCTGATGCAAGGTCAACAGAGTTATTTTGTAGAAGTATTAAATTATTTTAAAAAATATTCATAATATGGAAAACCTGCATGAAATATTGAAGAGCTTCGTACAAAATAAACTGTAAAGAAGGAGCAGTTGCACTCTGCGTAGTTTCTGATTAACAAAGAATTATAAAATTTAAATTATTTTTCTTAGTCTAGTGTTAGCACATTTCGTAGAAACAGTAGGTATTTGATATTAGCTCGGAGGATTTATCTGTTAATGTTACATCAACACAAGCGTCAGTGAGATGTCCTCTGAAAATTGAGTACTCCGTATTTGTAATGTACACATTAATAAAGGGTCTAAACAATAAAACGTATTTATTAATTTATAAATCCAAAGCAAATCCTAAGCTACATTATTTAAAGAATCAAGTTAACGTATTACTTAAAACTTGGTATTATTAACATGGAAAATTGTTGCTATGTTTTTAAAGTAGCAGAGATAATGTTTATGTACATTGTACACTATTATGAGAGTGTACGTAAATATTGTATTTTGAAATGTAGAGAAGCCTAAAGAATGACGTTCAATACATTCTGGCAATCACTCATTGTAGATACCCGCAAATAATACGTATATACACACATTCTAAAATGCATTCATTCAAAAATATTCTACGATTTGTGTTATGTTATGCAGAATATTTTCCGAAACAAAGATTAAATTGTTTTTGTTAAATCAAATCTATGTACCCAAGCTTATTGGGTATGGGAAATACATAACACTAGACCAGTCAAGAGACAACTTACACTAGCATATTCATTCCTAGGGAACAAGAATTTTAGCTAATAAATATTTTATATATATTTAAATTTTGTTTTCATATTCATGTTAACACTTAAATATTTCTTTGTAAATGGGTTATTAATGCATATTTTTAACATTAAAATTTTAAGTTTTTCGGAACAACCTTGCCGTATCCAGTATTGCATAATAATTATGTACCTTCTACGTGATTTAATTTGAAATAAAATGCGTCATTACGTTTTAGTTTACTAAGTGAAGTGCCTGTCGTTCGTATGTAAAACACGCATTGCCTAGAATTTTATATTTCTGGCCACGTAACTGTGGTGCGAGTAAAATGATGTAGCCACGTAAAGTGATGTAGTCATAATGAACGGTGGGAGACGATTGTGCATTTTGTAAACCAGCGTATTACAACATTTTTTATTGTTGTATTTCAGCTCTGCTTTTTCCTGACAGTGTTCTTGTTGCGGCCCGTACAGTGCTCGCCAAAAGCTGAAGGTAAAATCTACCGAAAGCGCCAGGTTACTGAAGTATGTTAAAGAATTTAAAGTTATATTTAGTTCAGATGGAACGGTATTATATTTCTAGCCTTGTAAAAAATCCTAAAAGCGGATCAACGAACCCAGGTTACGCAACATCTGTCCGGCAATAAACATATCGCTGCGGCTTAAGTTCTAGTTCGAAACAATTGCCAATAGGTGAAACTTTTGAGACCTACGAAGTGTCGTGAATTTTATTCTGATTTTTTTAGAGCTTTCATTTCAGCAAACATTCCTCCACACAAAGTCAACAATCTTCGACAATTTGTCGTGACGTACACAAACTTAGATCCACCAGATGAGTTTCATTGAATAAAACACTATCTTCCAAACTGCCAAGGGAAAACATTAGAAAATATCAGAGCTTTGTGTGAATATGAGAAAAAGTGACTTAACATTGATGAAACTACGGATTCAACAGGAAGAAACGTGGAAATGTAGTGCTTAAAACAGTTTCCGAACTTTTATTTTTTATTGCTGTAAAGAAATTTTATGAGAAAATCACATTACAGTTGTTCAACGAACGTATGCATTTGTTGTAGCCAAAGGATATGAAGTGCGATAATGTATTGGTATCGAGTATGTCAGACTATCCGATCCTTGTATCCTAATGTGGACAGATTAGTATCAGAGGGAAACAACGTGTACATGAAATTCCTTACTAGAATCGAGCTTTTCAGAAACAAAATTTCTAACTTTCCATTACCACCAGCACCCATTGTTACTAGTTGGGGGACTTCACTTTCTGCAGTATTATGCAGATAATTTTGATAGTGTTAAAACAATTAACATATTGGACTAAGATGATAATTCATCAATAGTGGTCCTTCAAAATCTGTTAAAAGACACAAGTATAAAAGTGAATAGGCATATAATTCTGATAATTTGAGTTTGTTGTGTGATTCAATACAAAAAACAACAAACCTCTTAACAGAAATTGTTAATGAAATACGTTTTCTTGAAAGCAGAATCAGTTCTCTCACTGGATCAAAAATGGAAACCTTAAAATTGAAATTTAAAGTTGTGTTTCAAAAAAACACTGGATTTTAAATTGTAAGTAATAGACGGTCTGCAAGTAGACATTGAATACGTAAGTGTAAGTGATGTTTCCTTTTTTGAGTATCCCAGACTAACGTAATGTGACGGAGAACGGTTCTGTAAAATATCAAGCTTGGTTCCGTGATAATCGGCAGAGTTTTTTTAATGGACAATGTAAAGATGGCGTTTACTGTGAACTGGAATTACATTTTCAAGAAAGAACTGACAAGTTTATTAGTAAGTCTGATAAGTATTTAAAAACTTTTTCCTGTTACAATTTGTTTGATTATGTTAATGTAAGAAAATACTTTTAACTTTATAAAAAATAGTTTTACGTTTATTAGAACATAATAATTTTAGTTTTTAGAGCATAAAAATCTGTTCTCTATTGATTACACACTTGCCCCAAATTTTATATGTCTATGTGTTGAATACTTTTTTAAGTTTTATTTTATCCTGTTGCACTAGTGTCGTATCAATTTCAAGGTTGTTAAAATTAAATTTTTAAAAAACTTTTAGAAAGTTGTTTAGTTTAAAATATTTTATAGAAACGTCTTGACAAGGACTACCTTGTCAACAATAGTGCTACCTTTTTACATACATAGACAAGTTCGTTGTGTAATAGATCTTCTTTGGATCGTTCAGTCTAGTGTTTCTATTGAATCTCTTCCTCACTCTTAGGCTAAGTCCTAAACATTTATATGGGTCTCGGTAACTATTGATTGTCTTCTAATTCAAAGTAATCTAGTGTTCTCTAAAAAATCAAACATTTTGTTTTAATAATATTAATAATTGTCAATCACTACTTTTCATACCATGTATTATGAAGACGGGTTTCTTTCTACTGGGAAATGACAAAATGATCGTCGGCAACCTGTAAGGTATTAAATTTGTTTCTTTATAAAACCATAAAACCATCAGAAATATATTTTAAATTTTTATTTTCATTTTACGTGTCTGTTTTCTACATAGACTAAATTTAGAGCTGGAGAGGTACAACATCCTTCTCTCAATTTTTGTGACATTAATTCCCTTGGATATGTTCTGACCCAACTTAACATTTGTTGAAGTATCTATACAAATGCTTCACAGGCCTTATCAATGTGTGGCTAATATAAATTTCTTCTAGAGTTTACCAGCGTTGTCATAGATTACTGATAAAGTAAAAAATAGTTATTTATTATTTATTAATTATAATTATTATAATTGATTTCCCTAATACTTCTGTAATGTCTACTATGTTCACACACAAGATCTTGCAGATTGAAAGAATCATTGTTCCTTCGCTTCTTCTGCATCATGTTTCTTTAAAGTTCATACATATAATCTGTTCATATTTATCATAATTTTTTTCAAGGATATTCTTAAATTCGTAATGGCTCCTTCTGTATAAGTCGAGTCATACAGCCGACGTTTCATTCGCCTCCATATGTGTATTGAATTATTAAGAACAAATAGTAATTCACTCATTCTACCTAGCTCTCCTGTTATACCTTTGATACTCTTGAAAGTATTGTTTTTATTTAAGTAATACAGTGACCAACAACAGTAAAAATAATTCATCCGCATTCTTGTAATTCGGGTGTAGATATCGTGGTAAATATTTACCGTCTGCTGATTAAAATGTTTTTATGATTTAAACACTTTCTTCAATATCACCTTCCCATTATGTAATATGACTGTGATATCCATTAATTGTTCGCTAGTCAGGAAGAGCTTGTCGTGAAATCAGTAATTAAACCTGAAAGAGTTTTAAACCTTAAAATAATTTAAAACTGTAAGAGTATTTATATTTCCACTTCATTTGGGTTACCTTTTTCCTCTATGCTTGGGTATATTCGCTCTCTCGCGCGCGCTCGTGTATTTGTGAACATAAAATAGTTTTGTCAATCTTGGTAACCTATGGACCTGTCATGATCTCCCCTCGTTACTCGTCTTTTCCACGTGTAGTACGTACTTTCTTTCACCATGTTCTTTTTTTCTTTCTTTTGTCGACACAGTTTTACCTGTTCTATCTTTACTTTCATTAAACCCATGCTTTTCGTAACACTTTGAAAAAATTGTTAGAGTATGAAGTATTATTGATTAAAATTATGTAACTAAAGCACTTGTTATGTAAAGCATTTGGTTTCACGTGATTTAAAACACACTATTACATGACAGAGTACGTACTCATAATTGTGTATCCCATAATGTATGAAAAATCTTACAAATCAAAGTCAATAGTGGCGTCTTTAAACGTCATATACAACATAGCATATAGAGAATCATATCCTTAAACGTCGGTTAAAATTTTGGCTATTAAGTAAGGAGAACGTAGTTTATAATGGTCACTAATCAAAATCAACTAGAGCAATTAATGAATTACTCAAACTTAAAAATGGATTAGTCTACATTAACGCCCATACGGCGTAAAAATATATACTTTGAGATTAAGAAACTTACCAGTCGTGTGAAGAAATAAACCCACGAAACGGATGCAGCACTCGCATTCCTGTGGTCAGAGAATATAGTGTTCTCTAAAGATTGGCCTGGTAATGACTTACTGGCTCCAACGATTTGTTGGGTTGAGCCATTTGGAGTTTTGTCTGCTATTCCCGAATTATACAGTACAGTCGGCAATAACGATTTTCTGTTATAAATTTCCGTTGCATAATGTTTGGTTGCTATCGCATCTGTAGTACTTGAAGGTTCAGTAGTTGTTGGTTTACTGGTTGTCGTGGTAGTCGTGGTCGTAGAAGTTGAGGTTGTCGAACTCGTCGTTGTTGTCGACGACAACGTTGAAGGTTTCAATTGATATGCATTGAAGTGTCCGGACGCGTCTTTAACGGGTAACAGTGCTATGTACTGTGTACCTTGGATATTGTACTTCCCGTGCGGTTTAACACTAGACGCAGCCACAGCGAACGTTTGAAACCTAGCGGGTAGTGCAACTAAGTTACTTGTCAGAAGAATAGGTATAACGACAGCAGCCGCCACGATACCGCAGCCAACAATCACTGTCACTATTAGTATAAACGCAGTTCTATGTCTATTCGATCTTTTACGCTTCATTGTACTACTTGTGGTAGGGTGATGATCATCTTGTGGAAGAATTGTATACTGTAAAGAATTCTCACCGTGTCTAACTGTTTTATACATATTGAAAATTAATTGAAGGTTACTCTGTGTGTCTCATAGTGAAATTAGTATTTCCCCCCATTGTTAACTCATACATATCTCCCATAATTACGATATTAATCTTTAGTGTGAATTTTTATGAACTCTGTTTTTAACGTCTGTTACTATTTTATGCCATTCTCCTTACGTCCTGTTCCAAAGTGATAATTTTAATCCTGAAACAAACAAATGTGAAACATTATAAAATAGTTTTTTTTTATAAACAGTAATAAAAATGACATAGGAAAAGTTATTTAAAATTTGTACATGCCTGTAAAACTCATATAAGGTTATAATAATTTTATTTCATTTAGTAAATATTTATTTACGCTATTTTCGACTACAGGTGGTTTTCTTATTATTAAACAAATTATATCTTTAGTAACGTAATGTTGAATTGTTAGTTTACGTAATTTAGAATTTGTATTATCTAGGTTCCTATTCTTTTTTAATACTTGGTGTCTTTTATGTAGAGAATCTTGCAGGAGGTACACAGAAGAATAACACTTTTTATTGACGCTAAACATACGTATAACCTACTTTTTGGCGTAAAATATTAGAACAATTCTTAACATTGAAGTAGTAGTTAACATTATCAAATTTTTCAGAATTGGAACATTTTCAACATTTCTTTGAAATAGATATAAAAATATTAAAGCTTAATGTTTAATTTATATTATGTTGCTTTCTGAAACCTGACTAACTTCATCTACGATATGTGTAAGTGTGTATTTACAAGTACACATTAGTGCAGGTGTAGTACGCAAGCTTGACGTTGGTACAGAAATATTGGAGAAAGTCGACATTCATAAAACTGTTATGGCAAAATTGTTATATTGTACTTATATTCTATTATTATATTTAAAATTTTACAAATCTGATTTATGAAAAAACGAAACGCACACACTTAACGCTTGTGTCAGTAGTAAAGCTGCGTACCATAGAGTGTTAATTTATTTACAGTACTGAGTTCTCAATAATTACTAAAATATATTCAGAACGTTAAACGTAATACTTTTTGCGCATAAATGTAGGTTGTACTAAATTCCGGCCGTAATTTTAGCTACATAAAAATATCGACAAACTAACTTTACTAAAAAACGTTTGGGTAATTATTTTATATTGCAAACACGAGAGGTATTCTAAACTAACTTCCGATGGCTGGTATACATAAACTGGTTACCATAGTAATACTGATCGTGCAAAGTAGCTAACAATCACCATTTTATATTCTAACACGCCAATTTGCGATCCATCTTGACTATTTCTTGATTATATCTAGGAACGATAGGGGATACACGGAGTGTTATTGTCTCCCCCGCCAGATTTTAGTTATGAGGGTACCTATTTTATGTCCTGTATACAGTAAGACGCAGCTTTGCCGCTATGTGACCTTCATAGTTTTAGAGTTAAGAATGTCGAATCTTTGAATGGTTTGTATCACTAATAAATGATACACTGTAAATGCAAATTATTAATTTATAAATATGTAGAGTTTAATTAAAAATCAGACCATTATTTCTCAGCCTTCCTGCATAAGGACTACCCTGTAGAGCATAAAATTATGCAGTTTTTTTGTTATAGAATCCACCATCTATTCTTATATTCATAAATTTTTTCAACCACTGGGTACAGCTTAACCTCACTCCGAATGTCCCCCTTTGTAAATCATGTCTAAGTGTGCGTATTCTTTGACATGTAACAGGTACGTGTGTAATAATACATGTAAATTTTTCATATATTTTTATACGTAACGTATGTAATATACAAGCCAACCTTACCTGTGTTTTAGGATATCCTTTATAATTAAAACAAAAAATACACTTTCTTTTTGAATAACACCGTAATCATAACTAGATATACTTTATTTTATTCATTGTATGGTGTGAACTTATTTTTGTAAAGATTTTTTGTCGCCATACACGTTAAGTTTAAGTTAAATTGATGATATACTATAAGTTTTGATTGCATATAGTTGCGTAATTATATATTTGTTTATAAATAAATGAAATGATTTATAATAAAATTAACTACATTCTGTTGTTACTCAAAACTATAAAATTTAGTGGACTGACGCTTAATTAAAATTTTGCAAGTAAAACACGAATAGTAAATTGTTATAATAAAAACCATCCAATTATATTCCCAAAACAGTAGAAACATAAATAAATGAAATAACTATATAAATAAAATATCACAACTAAATTTGTATTATACGTTAACTGATTTTGAATTAGCTACATTCATTTCCTTGATGCTTTTTATGAATACTTTTATAAACTTTTACGTGAGGATGCGTATTTTGTGTCCGATATACATTATATTAATTTAGTTAATTTAATTTAATTGAGTTGAAATACCGAATTTTTTTGTTTTGTGAGTGTGAAGATTTTATGTACAGTCTTTATGATTCATCAACACAAAATATAAAAAAAGACTGTATTCTTAAGCCATTTTATAAATCATAATAGAAACTAGAGGATGTGAGAGTGAGTAAGTTAAGTTAAGTCACCTTTAGCCTTAAGTCTTGTGTTAACAAGCTCTGCGTTTTGCTTGGATTCTACAAGATTGCATGAGTCAAGTAAGTTAAGTTTAATATAATTCCATATTTTTTATCACAAATTTAGAATATGTTATTTTTTAACCAGTATACTCACTGAGCTGCAGAACTCGCTCTCTATTTAGTAAAAGTCTATTTATACTTGGATATATTTTTATATTAGATACTTTTTCAGTTATCAGAACAAAAATGGAAAACCGGTTAACCTACTACGATTTGTTTAGTAAAGTAACAATTGTTGAGGAATCGTAAAATAAACGCTAAAAATTCGGAACAATCAGATCTAATTTGCCCCACTTTTTGGGCTCTGGCGTCCAAATCTCTGAAATCTTAAAAAATAAACACTATATTTAGGTTGTGGTTAAAATTTCCTTTAATTTGATAACCCTTCACACAATGTTGCAATTTTGTTCACAACTTTTACCCCGTCACATATTTGGCATCCGTCACACTATTTTTGGGCGATGAGTCTCAAACCAATAGGATTGTGTAAGGTAAAAGTGTGAACACGTATGCTAGGTTTTACAAAAGTGATCATCAGACTTATCCGTAACATTTCACTAACAGACAGACAAATGCCAAACGGTCGCTAGAAACTGAGAACTCGCGTTGCTCTTTCAATACATTTTATGTAGTACAGTATTAAAGTTTTCTGTAATAGTTTAGGTTAAGTGTAAAGAAAAAAACTGCCAAAACAATATGACATTTATCTAATAGATGAGCACTTTTAAATAATATTACATAACCGTAAATAATTTTCATAAATAACCTTACATAAGCCCTTGGAACTCATCATCATCAATTTCATCAATAAGTTCCCGTAACAAGTCCATAAATTTTGTTTTGTATTTTATACAGTGATATGTGTGTGTGTGTGTGTGTGTGTGTGTGTGTGTGTGTGTGTGTGTGTGTGTGTGTGTGTGTGTGTGTGTGTGTGTGTGAGGGGGCACGCGCGCTCGTGGGGATGAGCGGCTTTTCAATCTAGTGAGACAGAGAGTGGGGGAATTGTGAAAGTGTGGGAGCGTAATAGTAAGTTTCAGAGAATGTTGTTTCACAGTTTAGAAATATACGTATAATTGAGTACGCTGTTATAAGTTAACTTAGAGTGGGTTCAGAGTTGAAGTTGGGTAACCATACAAGTTTGTTTACATAATCTCTGTTCATGCCAGTCCCTTATATGTAGGTTCCTGTGAGAACGTTCAGTATCGAGTTGCTTTACCCAGCTGGAAGCCAGTTTTGCTTGTAAACAAACGATAAAACACCTATGCTCACACGCCGAGTGTATAAAAGTGAATTTCTGTGTGTTCGTGTGCGTGTGCGCGCGTGCGCGCGTAAACGACGTTTCAACAACGTGTATTAGTGTCAGAATAAACGTACTCAATGTATGAATAGATACTTTTGTCCTCGGTGACATTCTCAACAACTACTCCACCTGACTGTTATTTCCGATGACGCATCATCGGCTTCGGCAGTTGAAACAAAGAGGGGGCCTATACTTACTCAGTAAGTCATTAAAATTAATGACTTGCTTAAAAAGTCATATTATGACAGTTTAAAAAATTGTATTTTTCTGTATAACTAATGTAAATATGTACAAAATTCTTTACATTATTTTGATGATGTTTACCATCAAAATTCTTCAACGAAATGTGCGTTAGTAAATAAAATAAAGTAAATTGTTTTTCTTTAATAACCAAAAACTTTTTAACAACAAACAAATAAACAATTTTATAACAAACTACAAAATTGATGTAAATATGCGAGAAACATTAAATAATTTTTCAATATAATTAATTGTACATGTATTTGTATGTACAAGTACCGTTAATTAATATGTACATTAATTTATGTAGATATTTCATTATACATTTAACTTATTCAACTTAGTTGTTTTTACTTATTTACTTAGAGGCCAGTAAGGAAATGATATTTATGTTCAATTTTTTACCCAGACAAAAAGGAAATATTCTCGTAATATTAAATGATAGAATATTTGAAACAAAATTTAGTTCTAATAGGTAAACAATGTAGCGTAATAACATCTGGTTGTACACTGTAGATTTAATAATATACGTCTAAAAATAATGTAATGTTAGTAATGATTTTATTGTTTCTATGGCTCGCATGTGTAAATATATGTTCCGCCTATTTTGATTTACAAATACCATCAGACAAGTTATTAAGCCTGTGAAACTAAAAAATATAATAAAAAATATAACGGTTCACTCATTTAACAAAGCATGGATTTGATCGCTCATGTAACAGTACTTGATCTGGATTTGTGCATGCTGTGTGCTCACTAAGTGGTCAACTCGGAAGTTCAGTACTTAAAATATTAATTGACCTTCTGTAATATTTTCCTTGTTTTAGGAGATTCCGATTCTAACCTCAAAAAATGTGTGACCAAACATTTAACTACATAGTTAAAGCATAGTCCCTTTGTAACTTCTGCTTTATTTGTATGCTTAAAGGATTCCGTATTATTTGGCGTTTTTATTGATACTAAATGAATAATAAATAACTACTTTCGTTATGTGTAGTAAGTGGTTTAAACTTTTGTTTTCGGTACATTAAATTAAATTTACATTAGGCGTGCAGTCGACTGACAGCTGCAAAACTGAACAATTCTCTATTAAGAGTTGTCAGCTGACTATTAACGAAGTTTTAAGCGTAATCAATGTTACGTGTGCAAGTTTTTAAAGATTATCTGCTTTTATATATTGGAAAGGTAAAGATTAAAACTACCTAACTTATTCTTAAAAAGTCATAAAAATGTGATTGTTCTATAATTAATTTACTTAATACACCTGTAACCTTTTTTATTTCGAATTAGTAATGATGACGCGAAATGTCGCGTTTTGGTTATTTATACTCAGTTTATCCTTAGTAAGCCATTACTTACCATTAAATGTACGCATTTGGCAAACGGTAATAAAAAGAGGATTAAGTGCGCGGTAGAGCAGAATCCCTTGTTACAAGGGATATTTTCACAGAAGTAATATATTCACAACAACGTTAAGCTCTCACATGCTGACTGACCGCTACAGATTGTTGGTTGATTCCAAACTACTGCCAACACCAATCCCCTCCACGTAACTCACACAGGCGCATTATTTCCGTGCACCACATTGATATTCACTAATTCACGTTTACTTCGGTAAACAAATAACGGCTTACAGTGTCCAGCAGAATACTTTGTCAGCTTTTCAATTGCTCACAGGTTAAAACGGCTTTTATTGTGTGAAGTCAGTTTAAAAATTATGTAAACTTATAATTTCGACTTTTATAATGTTGTTTATTTTAAACCTCTATACACTGTATTATTCACAATTTAAAATGTATACAGAATTAGTGGAACGTTCAAAGAACAATTTCTTAATAATATTATACCATCTAAAATAGACTGTAATAGAGACATTTCATTCTGTCGACTGTTAATAATGTATAATTTATGTCATTTGGATAAAAAAGTTGGTATGCGTTTGAGTTAAATAAAGTAATGCCAGTTGGCAGCTTTTCAAATAGTAAAACTGGATTTAGTATGATCGAACCGGTAGTTATTAACACTAATTGGAGTCCCCATCTCAATTTCAGTTTAAATGTGATTAAATAATTACATGATTTCATTTGCATCCATTTCATAACAGATAATACATTATTGCGAATAATGGCTGAAATAATTTCAAAGCAATCTATTCCGACTGAAAGGTTAACCGACTACAACCACAGATAGAAATAGTTCTAAAAATTGATAACCTGCGACAAAAAAATTTGTTTCACTGGAAGAATATACCCTTCACGTTTATTTGTCTTAAAAATAAAGTAATAATATATCTGAGTTATCCTACATTACTGAATACTACCGTAGTGTATTGAAGGATGAACAAACTATATAAGGATACTTTAATACAACGTCATGGTGGATATAAATGTAATAAATAACAAATTTGTTTCTTCTAGGTTAACGAAACATATATGTTTAAGTAAGTTAATTGTGTTTAAGTTCATTTAACTTATGTAAAAATGAAACAATTTTTTATATTAAGTTTGCTACCAAACTATATCTCAATATAATGCTTCCATGTGCTTTCACCGTTAGAATATACATGTACAAATTTTGTAAAAATCTTGAACTACAAGATTCTTATATGAAATGTGTGTGTGAGTGTGTGCGCGCTCTCCCGCGTGTTACACAAATGCCATAGAAACACGCGCGCAAACACACACACATATATATATTTATACAATAGTGTGCAATTTAATTGGGACTCAACAATTTTTTCACACAAATTTTTATTTTAGTTAGAGAAGTTGCCTGAAACCGACTTTACCTCCTTAGGGATAATGTGGGAGGTTGACCTTGACTTGTAGAAAGTTGTTTGACCAGATTTTTGTAAACTGGAATCGCTTTCTTTTGGTATAGTGCTACATTTTGTAAGGAGTGTATGTGTTCTCGAGTCATTTAGTTACTATTCGAGTATATAAAAATGGATATTACTTACATTAAAAGGGCAAAGATTGTTGCTTTAGTGTATGACTAAGGACTAAAGATTGTTACGTGTATGACTATGAAAGACATTGCTGCGACAGTTACAGTGAGAAAATCTAGTGTTTCATGAATAATTAATAGACACCATGATTTAGGAACACTTTCTCCAAAACTAAAAGGCAATTGGTGAAGAAAACACAAAACAGCTCCTAGAACTGATAAAATTCTACTTTGGAATAGTAAAATGTACCCTCAGAAGAGAAGTGAAGACCTTCAAAGAGATTTCCTGGCTACTGGTGTCAGCATTGATTCTAACACAGTACGGCGCAGGCTTATTGAAACAGGGCGAAAGGCTACAAAACCAAACAAAACAATTATTGACACCCGCAATTAAGAACAATACGTTTAGCTTGGGCCGGAAAATACGAATCTTGGAGTAGTGATGACTGAAAGAAGGTAATATTCACTGATGAAACACACTTTTTTGTCCAAGGGTAGAGCGCAATAGTTCTCAGAAAAAGCACTGGTGAACCAGTGAGAGGCGAATATTTTTTTAGATCTGCTTGGAAATTCTCCAGACTTAAACCCAACTGAAAATTTGTGGAGTTTAGCGAAGCGACGCCTTGGCAAGACGGACTGCTAAACAAAAGTCCGTTTGATTCAAAACGTTATAAAAGTGTGGTTTCGCGACAAAGAACTGAAAAATATGTTTTGCAATTTAGTGGAATCAATACCAAATAGAATAAAAGAGGTTATCAAAGCTAGAGAATGGCATATTTTATTCTAGTTTTTAGTTATTGACTGTAAGTAAAATTACTTCAATAAAAATGCTTATTTTAAAGTATTTTACTGTTGTCCCAATTAATTTCCACACAACTGTATAAGTATATAGACAAAGGAATATGCAAAACAGAGCGTAGTGGTGGAAAACATGTATATAAACTTGTAACTCCAATAATTAAGTTCGTTACATCTAAAACAAGCCTCTAAATGGGAGCATATAGCTTCTAAATGGTCAGGCCTCCATGTATTTCAAGTACTTGTGATCGCAGAATAACAGATTTGAGTTTTATTTTATTCTGAGGTAATTTTGACCTCTGAGACGAAGGGCAGCATATCGCAGCTCCTCACGATTGAGACTGCTGAGGTGATAGGTATCATTGTGAAACTAATAGACCTGTTACACAAGGATTAATCTGCGCATTTGTTCTGTGGCTGTAATATTACTGGTATTTTCATTTTTTGTCTCAGTGCTAATTACTAAAATTGTATTTGTCAATATTTGTTTAGTTAGTTTTAGTATACACACATAGTAATTTTTAAATATATCCTTAATTTGTTTATGGTATTCGTTTCAAGACACATTATTTGTTTAGGAGAACCAAAGAGATAATAAGGACTAAATTGAACAAACCTAATATGTCTTTGTCAGTTCATTATGTTACAAATATGTAAAATAATTTATTTGTTAGATAAATGTGAAGATGCAAATACACCACACATTATGGATTAGGCATTTTGGTGTTAATTGGAGAAAAGTGATTAATAAACGTTTACGTGTTTTCAGTGTCGGTATATGTTACCATCAAACATTAGTTTAGTTCATAGTAAGCCGGAGTAACAATTGCTGTCACAACTGGTTTACTACTAGCAGAATCGAAACGATGAATATTTGCAAGAGAGTTAATTTTTCTGTCTACTGATGAATGGATTTAAAATTTTAAATGCTTCTACTCTTTCCATGTTAGGCAGTTTAGAAAAGACAATATAAGAAGAGAAAAAACCACATCAAAAGGAAAATAAGAATCGAAGCGTTAAAGTGAAAACATAAAATCACTGAAATTGAAGACCATGATATACAGTAGGAAATGAAAGACGAGTTGGTAGAAAAATGAATGCACTACAGCGAAGACCAAAGGAATGTAAAAGTGAAGAGCTAAAGCATGAAACTGATGAACCTTGTACCACGAATTAAAAAAAAAAACCCCCAAGAAAATAAATCAAGAAAAAACGAAACATCACTATAACGTCTAACCTAGAAGGGGCCGTGTCAATATATAATAAATAATCGGAAAGGAAGTAGCAGAAAGAAATTCTAATTACACGTTTGTCGTTTCCCTTGTCTCGTAGTTTACGAGGCCTTTCGGTGTCTGCATCATCTAAATTTAGGAAAGTTATTTAGTAATTGATAACGGTGGAGACACCGAAGGGCCTCCTTTGGTATGAATAAAGTAACAATTATGAAATAGGTAACGGTAAATTTGTAATTATGAAGATTGCTGACAAGATGGACCTGACGGGAAAATGTAAATTGAATTAATCGCATGCCAACATTGCAGAAATATTCTAACAGAATTTGAATGTACATTTACAGAGCTAAATCCTTGCTTCAATAAAATATCTGTGGAAACCACATTAAAATAAATATTTGAAAATATAAAGAATACAAAATATAAGGAAAACCGGCATTTTTGATGTAGGATCCGTTCACAAAGAGAACGCAACAATTATAACTTGTCACAAAAAATTGATCAATTTTAAGAATGAAAGCCAACGTTTTTGTTCTCGTTACTCTTAAAGAATTTGCAGGAGAGGTGTTATCTAAAGAAGTTTATAAAAAAGATTCCTATTGGAAAAATAATAGTGTCTTCCAAACTACTGGAATGTGAACAATAACATTTATGTAATATGTTGCGAGCCATACGCAGGTAAACTTTAAATCCTTTGACTAAGATTGTTAAAGTTCATTTACGTAATTTTCTCTGCTGTTGATTATATCGACTTCCACTCTTGTATATTACTTTTATAGATGTACAACACAATTTATAAAGTTGCAGTAACGTTTTGTCACCTGCAAGCGTAAAATGTTAGTCCGTTGTAAGTATTACGCTGTCCCGTACTGCCAGGAAATCAGTGTCAATACCTAATACTTAAATAAATTTAAAAGAAAAAAATAAACTCATCATACAGCCTTTTCCCTAACTATAAGCAAGGTATATTGCAGAATAAAGACTGGTAATGCAAGATGAAGTCTAACACAAAGATATAATACTAAGTATAATACAAAGATATAACACAAAATAAAGTAACGATAAAAAGTCTCCACTTGATCTAAATTCCTACACCTCCATCAAGAAAACACCCGAACTTAGTTAACAGAAACGTTAAATGTTTACACTAAATGAAACAGCTCCAGTGTCTTTGCACAACGCTTGCGCTGTTCACTTCCATACCCGGGCAATTTGTATCTGGATGTCTGTACTATGCCGATTTACGAAAAGCTAATGAACAGTACGAGATGTAATTATACGCAGCTGGCGTTATGTGGAAAATAAATGGTTGTTAGAAAATTTAAAAAAATGAACAAATACCTGTGTAGTTATTGTATTTATATTTATCTAACCACCAACTAAACTATTATTTTTAACATTACATACGTTATCTATCACGACCTAACATTCTTTTATATCTAGTTTATACCACAGACTCTAAAATTGTAGAATTTTGGACACGTTGTAGACACGACACGGACAAATTTTCCTGTGATTGATGACAATGTATTAGACTACTAAACATCTACCTTTATTGCTACGAGATATATTTTAAAATAATACTAATTCCTTATTAAACTGACATACTATAGTAATTTGAAACACCCTGCACTTGTAGATACATAGCTGCCTTACTGACGTTATGACACATTCCGTTATAATGCGCAAACACGTTTTTGCAAGAAATTAATAATACGGTACAGAAAATATGAAAACAAGCTTTACATAATATAAAACGATACTAAGTTTTAATTCAATATTAAAATTATAACAATTTTATTAATTTACCAGTAAATAAATATATAAAACAATTTGTTATGACAAATAACTTTTTAAATACAAGTAAACTTTTTAAAGTTTAGTGTATATCATGGCACAGGAATTATAAAGAAATATAAATTACGGTTTATAGAAGCACGTACGAAGTAAGAATCCCTCGCGGGATAAATGCAGTAAATGTCAAGTCTGAAATAATTATGTTTCTTAGTTAATAATACGGCTAAATATAAGTAATATTTGATAAAAAATTATAAATAATATTTCCTTAAATTTTTAGTGACCGTCAATCAATGAATGTTTAAGTGGATGGTTAGTGAGGATCGGTCAATAATACAAATTTTAGCTATTTTGCGTCGACGTTTCTACAATATTTATTGTCATCTTCAGGACCTGTGTACGAAATACAATAGAAATATCAAACATAACAAAACAATTAAATATTTGGGTGAACGTGTTGGTGGTGTGAGTGTGTGCGTGCGTATGTATGTATCATTTTATATGTGAAGACTTATGATAGTTTGTTTACATCTTCAAATTATCTTTGAGGAAAGGAGCAAATTATAGTATGAGAGAACTTAATTTATACAGTATTACAATTTAAATTACTAAATGTAATGTTATTTTAATTAATTAAACAAACAGTAATCAACAAGTGGATATTAGATTGGTACATAAATTGTTTCTACCTACAACAGTCAACATATAGCAAAGTAATATGTTACCTATAACTAAACCAGATTAGGGGATGTTCACTACGTAATTATTAAAAGTTATTTTTACCATGTTTCACTCCCTACTGGTGTTAACAAACAATCATTTAGAAACATACAATTTACACAATATTGTAAAACATTACGACTTAAGTTAGATAGTCGACAAAGGTTACAAACAAACGTTTCTGGTAAATTTTACTAACAGGTAAACTTGGATAATAATTGTAATCATATTATATAATATAGTTAAGAGTACTATAGAATAATGTAATTTATGTATGTGTCCACAATCACCCTTCTCTCTCACCCATTCTCCCCTGCCAGTCCTTCTCACAGCCTCTCACTCTAACCTGAAATCGATCTACGACGAACCTGAAAACAAACAACGAGTGAACGTCATACCCGTCCTCCTTTTATACGCTTGACCCCATTATCTGGCGACTCGATATAACAGGTGGGTTGTAACATGGAACAATTCTCGTCACGTGCGTTAAACTCACACTGTATATATTTCTTAATAACAGAATGAGACATATTAGGTTGTTCTTAATACCGTAGTCATTAACGTGGTAGTTTAACTTTTTTTATTGTCCTGTATACAGACAATTTAATTTTATATCTTTACAGAAAACAAATACAGTACAGCGTAAAGAACATTAAGCTCACAATTTACTGTTCCAAGTATAATGAACAAAAAAAAAATCAATGCACAAATTATATGAAACAGTGAACGATAAGAAAGATTATATGGTATACGGTAAAACGTAGTATGCCAACTGAGTTAATAACTAACCTAGAGACTAATAACAAGCAATGCATTTTCACTCTTGTATTTGCTCATTCGGGTTTCTAAGAAAAGTAGCATCTAAATGGTGTACAATGGGCTTCTAACTTGGGCCGTATAGCATAAACGTACTTCTATCAGAACTATGATTCAGCCTCCTATTGTCATCATATACAAGTTTTCTTTACGGCTGTCACCGCCTTTCGCATACTAGCTTCCAACGCTTACGATCCGTCCATTCGTCTACTCCAGTACTCTTTTCCAACTCTTCCAAGGTGTAGAGGAGTCAATTATTCGATTATTTGCTTAGACCACCTCTCATCGTACATCCTTCGCCCACTGCAATCCAATCTCAGTCTCTTGCACTCGATGTTGTCAAGTATATCAATACACAATTCCATGTGCAGTCGCGTCTCTGAATTCATAATTCTATTAATTTTCATGAATTGGGAGCATCTGCCTAGTATTTCACTTCCACAGCTTGTATGTTAAAAGTAGACACATATTTTAATTCCATGTTCCTTAAGGAAATGGAAGTATGGTGATGGCAAAAAAAATCGTGTTCGAGATTATTGCAGTTTCTGATTGTACTACACTGAAAACATGAAAAAAACTCATTTTTCGAAAAGTGTCTGTGTGTCTGTCTGTCAGTCTGTGTGTGTGTCTGTCAGTCTGTGTGTGTCTGTCAGTCTGTGTGTGTGTGTGTGTGTGTGTGTGTGTGTGTGTGTGTGTGTGTGTGTGTAGATTTTTTTCTATGGCAAACGATAACAGCCGCAAATTCAAACAGAATCAAATACTTTTTTGCATACAGCCCTTATTTGTAGAGTACTCAGGACCTATAGTTTTTGGTGAAGATCGGTTAAGGGAAAGGGGTAGTTTACCGGCAACATTTTATGTTTTAACAAGGGTATTTTTTATGGCACACGATAACAGCCGCAAATTCAAACAGAATCAAATAATGTTTTGCATGCAGCCCTGAAGTATAAAGTTCTAAAGACCTATTGTTTTTGGTGAAGATCGGTTAAGGGAAAGTGGTAGTTTACCTGAACGTTTTATGTTTTAACAAGGGTATTTTCTATGGCAAACTATAACAGGCGCAAATTCGAACAGAATCAAAGAATTTTGCTTGCAGCTGTGATTTTTAGAGTTCTCAACACCTATTGCTTTTGGTGAAGATCGGTTAAGGGAAAGGGGTAGTTTATCTGCAACGGTTTTTGTTTTAACAAGGGTATTATCTATGGCAAACGATGACAGCCGCATATTCAAACAGAATCATATAATGTTTTGCATACATCCCTGAATTGTAGAGACCTCAATGTCTGTTGATTTTGGTGAAGATCGGTTAAGGGAAAGGGGTAGTTTCCCTGTAACATTTTATGTTTTAACAACGGTAATTTTTTGAAAATGCGTTGTCAAACAACCGTAGCCGTCGTGCAGTGGCGACGGTTACAACTCTTAAATGCACGGAGTCCATATTTTTTCTATGACGAACAATAACTGCAGTAAATTCAAACAGAATCAAATAATTTTTTACATATGTGCCTAAGTTGTAGAGGACTCATGGGCTATTGATTTTGGTGAAGATCGGTTAAGGGAAAGGGGTAGTTTACCAGCAGCATTTTATGTTTTAACAAGAGAAATTGTTTCATGACGAACGATAACTGCCGTAAATTCAAACAGAATCAAATAATTTTTTACAT
Organism: Magicicada septendecula; assembly: GCA_034769895.1. Classification (NCBI taxonomy): domain Eukaryota; kingdom Metazoa; phylum Arthropoda; class Insecta; order Hemiptera; family Cicadidae; genus Magicicada; species Magicicada septendecula. The sequence continues at coordinate 590,068,922 of CM068368.1, read as the reverse complement.
ATGTGCCTGAGTTGTAGAATACTCAAGGCATATTGATTTTGGTGAAGATCGGTTACGGGGAAAGGGCAGTTTACCAGAAACATTTTTTGTTGTAACAAGAGTAAGGTACTTAATTTTGATAAATAAAGTATCGTGATAAGAAGATCTTAATAATCCACTGTAGAAACGTAGATGAAATATCTATAAATGAAGAGGCTATTTGAACGGGGTGGAGGTAATTTTCTATAAATAAAAATTATAGTTGAAGGGGGAGGGGACAATTTTTATATGTGTACTACGTTATCGACAACAAAGTAGTAGTTTGTTGTTAAAATTCCTTCCCGGGCTGTTTGGTTTACCTGCAGCGTTTTATGTTTTAACAAGAGTATTTGTATGGCAAACGATAACAGCCGCAAATTCAAACAGAATCAAAGAATGTTTTGTATGCAACTCTGAATTGTAGAGTTCTCAAGTCCTATTGTTTTTGGTGAAGATCGGTTAAGGGAAAGGGGTAGTTTATCTGCAACTTTTTTTGTTTTAACAAGGGTATTATCTATGGCAAACGATAACAACCGCATATTCAAACAGAATCAAATAATTTTTTGCATACGTCCCTAAATTGTAGAGACCTCAATGTCTGCTGATTTTGGTGAAGATCGGTTAGGGAAAGGGGTAGTTTACCTGCAACATTTTATGTTTTAACAACGGTAATTTTTTGAAAACGCGTTGTCAAACAACCGTAGCCGTTGTGCAGTGGCGACGGTTACAACTCTTAAATGCACGGAGTCCATATTTTCTCTATGACGAACGATAACTGCCGTAAATTCAAACGTAATCAAATAAGTTTTTGCATACCTCATTAAATTGTAGAGAACTCGCGGACTGTTGATTTTGGTGAAGATTGGTTAAGGGAAAGGGGTCGTTTACCTGCACCATTTTATGTTGTAACAAGAGAAATATTTTCATGACGAACGATAACTGCCGTAAATTCAAACAGAATCAAATAATGTTACATATATGCCTGAGTTGTAGAAGACTCAAGGCGTGTTGATTTTGGTGAAGATCGGTTACGGTGAAAGTGAAGTTTACCCGAAACAGTTTTTGTTGTAACAAGGGTAAAGTACTTAATTTTGATAAATAAAGTATCCTGATAAGAAGATCTCAATAATCCACTGTAGAAACTTAGATGAAATATCTATAAATGTAGAGGCTTGTTGAACGGGGTGGGGGTAATTTTCTATAAATAAAAATTATAGTTGGAGGGGGAGGGAATAATTTTTATATGTGTACTACGTTATCGGCAACAAAGTAGTAGTTTGTTGTTAAAATTCCTTCCCGGGCTGTTTGGTTTACCTGCAGCGTTTTATGTTTTAACAAGAGTATTTGTATGGCAAACGATAACAGCCGCAAATTCAAACAGAATCAAAGAATGTTTTGTATGCAACTCTGAATTGTAGAGTTCTCAAGTCCTATTGTTTTTGGTGAAGATCGGTTAAGGGAAAGGGGTAGTTTATCTGCAACTTTTTTTGTTTTAACAAGGGTATTATCTATGGCAAACGATAACAACCGCATATTCAAACAGAATCAAATAATTTTTTGCATACGTCCCTAAATTGTAGAGACCTCAATGTCTGCTGATTTTGGTGAAGATCGGTTAGGGAAAGGGGTAGTTTACCTGCAACATTATATGTTTTAACAACGGTAATTTTTTGAAAACGCGTTGTCAAACAACCGTAGCCGTTGTGCAGTGGCGACGGTTACAACTCTTAAATGCACGGAGTCCATATTTTCTCTATGACGAACGATAACTGCCGTAAATTCAAACGTAATCAAATAAGTTTTTGCATACCTCATTAAATTGTAGAGAACTCGCGGACTGTTGATTTTGGTGAAGATTGGTTAAGGGAAAGGGGTCGTTTACCTGCACCATTTTATGTTGTAACAAGAGAAATATTTTCATGACGAACGATAACTGCCGTAAATTCAAACAGAATCAAATAATGTTACATATATGCCTGAGTTGTAGAAGACTCAAGGCGTGTTGATTTTGGTGAAGATCGGTTACGGTGAAAGTGAAGTTTACCCGAAACAGTTTTTGTTGTAACAAGGGTAAAGTACTTAATTTTGATAAATAAAGTATCCTGATAAGAAGATCTCAATAATCCACTGTAGAAACTTAGATGAAATATCTATAAATGTAGAGGCTTGTTGAACGGGGTGGGGGTAATTTTCTATAAATAAAAATTATAGTTGGAGGGGGAGGGAATAATTTTTATATGTGTACTACGTTATCGGCAACAAAGTAGTAGTTTGTTGTTAAAATTCCTTCCCGGGCTGTTTGGTTTACCTGCAGCGTTTTATGTTTTAACAAGAGTATTTGTATGGCAAACGATAACAGCCGCAAATTCAAACAGAATCAAAGAATGTTTTGTATGCAACTCTGAATTGTAGAGTTCTCAAGTCCTATTGTTTTTGGTGAAGATCGGTTAAGGGAAAGGGGTAGTTTATCTGCAACTTTTTTTGTTTTAACAAGGGTATTATCTATGGCAAACGATAACAACCGCATATTCAAACAGAATCAAATAATTTTTTGCATACGCCCCTAAATTGTAGAGACCTCAATGTCTGCTGATTTTGGTGAAGATCGGTTAGGGAAAGGGGTAGTTTACCTGCAACATTTTATGTTTTAACAACGGTAATTTTTTGAAAACGCGTTGTCAAACAACCGTAGCCGTTGTGCAGTGGCGACGGTTACAACTCTTAAATGCACGGAGTCCATATTTTCTCTATGACGAACGATAACTGCCGTAAATTCAAACGTAATCAAATAAGTTTTTGCATACCTCATTAAATTGTAGAGAACTCGCGGACTGTTGATTTTGGTGAAGATTGGTTAAGGGAAAGGGGTCGTTTACCTGCACCATTTTATGTTGTAACAAGAGAAATATTTTCATGACGAACGATAACTGCCGTAAATTCAAACAGAATCAAATAATGTTACATATATGCCTGAGTTGTAGAAGACTCAAGGCGTGTTGATTTTGGTGAAGATCGGTTACGGTGAAAGTGAAGTTTACCCGAAACAGTTTTTGTTGTAACAAGGGTAAAGTACTTAATTTTGATAAATAAAGTATCCTGATAAGAAGATCTCAATAATCCACTGTAGAAACTTAGATGAAATATCTATAAATGTAGAGGCTTGTTGAACGGGGTGGGGGTAATTTTCTATAAATAAAAATTATAGTTGGAGGGGGAGGGAATAATTTTTATATGTGTACTACGTTATCGGCAACAAAGTATTAGTTTGTTGTTAAAATTCCTTCCCGGGCTGTTTGGCCGTAGTCCAATGTTTTCTGCAAAACCAGACGTTTCGGCAGTGCCGTCGACTGCCATCATCAGTGCAAATTGAGTGCGATAACGTGTGGTGGTATACGTTAGTGACCACAGTACTGTGGTCACTACTGAAGAAATAAGTGGAAAGAAGTAGTTTCCAAGGAAACATTTCATTTCTAAATAATTTTAAATATAAATCTTAGAACATGGAAGTCACGTATGGTTCTCCATACCGATATTTTTTATTAATTATGTTTAATTCAGCATCGGATGGTTTTATAGAAGTTTACTTTGGTATCCCAAGAGACACTGGTACTCAAGAGTATACAATTTACTTGACGTATACCAGCAATTCTTTGATCGACTCTACTAGGGATTTCCTCCTTACTACGACCACCATTTGTTATCTTTACATCAAGATACTTAAAATAATGCCTGTGTTTAATCTAGGTGCCTCCAGGTATTAAGTAGTTCCCTGAGGTTCCTGCTATAATGGCTTATAATCAGTCTCCAGTTGTAATAGCATTTATATATTTTCTTAGTTCGTGGTGTACGTCACTTTTGACATCTGCAAGAATCACTTCATTTGCAAAATGCATTATAAAGATTGCCTTTCCTAATCGCTGTATGAATTTGTCCACCTTCTCCCTTCCTCAATATTAACACTCCCTTTAGGTAGATCTGAAATAGTGTTGATGCGATACAACAGCCCTCTTGAAGGTCTTTTGTGATTGTTATCTTTTGTGACACCCGTTCCCAAAACTCTACTAAAGAATTTTCTCATACAATTCTCTCACAGGGTAACAAACGCAGTTGGTATACTTCTTGGTTTTAGCACACACTCATTGTATTCAATGGTGCCTTAAATTAGACCCTACGTATTACTCAAAATATTCGTTTGTTTATACTGTGTAGGTAGAGGTTGAAAAACACATCTCGGAATAAAACCAGGGTTTTTAGTTACTTCAATTCCTAGTAGTCCACCAAGTTTTCTTTAATAAAAGATCAATAAATACTATTCAATTAGAACAGTCATAAACTACTATTAAAATGTATTAACCAGAAATTCTAACTGACAAAATTAATTGTAGAAGACGCTGCGAAGTAACCAGAAAAAATAAATAATTAAGGTATTAATTAAGAGAATACTGAAATTTAAACAAACGTTAAAGTACACAAACTGTAAGAAATTTTTAAAGTTGGTAGATCAATAAAGTAAGAACAGTAGAGTCCAGTAGTCAGGAGAAACAGGGGACTAACGGGAAGGTTTAGATGCGGTACAGATAATAGAACAAAAGGAAAGAGAATGAGAACGCCGGGAAGAAAAGAGCGCTGGTTGAAGCAAGCAGTGGCAGCTTTGAAAACGTGAGCGCTCGAGTGTGTATATTGTAACAACGGTGACAGACGTTGGCGTAACTTAGACATGTAGTTTCATCATTTATATAACACTTTAAAATATTTGCCGCAAAAAATTACATTAAAGTGTGTGTTATTACAAATATGACACACATTCGTCGGACAAGATTTCATGCAACAAATTTCATTGTAGTTTATACAAATGTCATAAATGTTTTCCTACAATTATTTTGTGTATACCGTCGCTGCAGAGGCCGGGCCACCAACATTACTCGCCTCCTCTCGTTTCAGTTCAGTGCTTGTCTGCGCCACTACCCTACTCCCAGGAGGTGCAGGTTTTCTTCGACATCAGTTACCCATCTTTTCTGAGCTCTCCTCTTCTCTTTTCCCACCTGGATTACAATTAAGTGGGATCCATCATCTACTGTGTAATATATTTGACTACTCACCTAATTCTATATCATCCAATCTTAGTAAGAATACCTAGCTGCTTGAAAGTTCTCTCCAGTCTCTGTTCCCTTCGTCTATGTGTATTCTCCATCTGTCTCTCTCTTGGCACTAATATCTTTTATTCCCGTCACTCAAGTCAACTACTATCTTCCCTAACTGCCAACGTTTATGCCTCACTTCCGTTTATTACGAGTCTTAATCTGGTATTATTATAAATTTTAATTTTTATCTTTCTGTTTACGTTTCTTAGCGTCGGGACAATGCCCAATGATTTTGATTCCTGATTTTGTTATCATCTGTGATAATACTCCCAATTACTTGAAATTCTAGCATCTTTAAAAAACAACACATTCCTCTCCTAACTAATACTTCTCTCCTAATTATTTCTAGGAACTAAGATTAATTAATTACTTATTGTTAGTGACTACGCCAACGCGACGTTTACATATTTATTTTTCTGTCTTCTCTTTCTCTAATGTAACAAATAGTTTCTTAAGATCTCTACTTCTTCGAGCAATCAGCGCTACGTCATCAGTGTATGCGACGCATTGAACCATTCGATATAATATGGTACTACATGCGTAATCGGCTCATTGTACTACATTTCCCAATACCAAATTAATGAGAGACATGGACAGTACATCTCCTTGACTATCCTTGTTTATCTTGAACTGCATAGTTAATTCTCCTCCCTTGTTTATCTTCAATTACATAGTTAATTCTCATCTCTCTTCACTTAACCCCTTAGTTGCCTGCACAGACATTTTATCAAGCTCAATAAGTTTCCTTGATATTTCCAGTTCTTCCATCGTTTCGTACAACTTACGACTGTCGTAGGTTGCTGTCGTACCCCGGTTTGTAGTTAACAAAAACAGTGCAGCGTTATGTCTAACTGATAAAAACTTTTCTAATAGTTTCTTAAATACTACTGAAGTTAAGATTTATTTAGTGGTTAAAATAATAATCAAATGATACTAATGTGACAATGCTGTCTTACACAACATAAAAGCTGACCATTCTGTGGTAACATTCACCTGGTTAACAGAAAATTGTAATGACGTAAGAGATTGTGTTTAAATGTCTACCATGTAAAATCATAAAGCTGTATACTGAATTTAAACTCTAAAGACAAATGGGCTTCCTAAAAACTCATCGGCTCCCTCCCTCATCCGGTAAATCTCGATGCCCTCTCTGTACTTTCTGATTTCCTTATAATTACATCTTGCCAAGATTTTTGTGATTTTGAAATCAAAAGCGTGTCCTGTTTCGTTGGCGTGTTTCGTTAGGGATGTGTTGTCTTCTTATTTTGGTACTGCCAATTCGTGTTCGCAGACGCGTTGATGGATATATCTCCCAGATATATATGTGTAAATATATATAAATATGTAGTATGTGTGTGTGTGTGTGTGTGTGTGTGTGTGTGTGTGTGTGTGTGTGTGTGTGTGTGTGTGTGTGTGTGTGTGTGTGTCGGTAGGTGATATTTGCACAGAAAATAATAATTTCACTCTTGACATATGATAGCATGTTACAATGAGAATTGGTTGAAGTAAAATTTGCGTGTACAAACATTGTAATATAGACAATAAGAATCATGTCAAAATTGTTAGATTAAGTTCATTTTTGACTGTATAAAAAATACGAGTGTTGTGAAGTAGTGCGAACATATGCCTAGGCGTATGGCGAGTGCGCGTGTGCGCGTATGAATAACTGTTTTACGTAATAACAATAAAAAACTAATTAAATTAAATAACTTTTGTGTAAATCGAGTGTCCGACTTAAGACTTACACCAGAATGTGCATAAAATAAGGACCTATCTGATAGTAATATTTGTCGATAATTTAAAGAACAAAATATATTCGTTTTTTTTATAAGAAAGGTTTTATTACCTAGAAAGAAAGCAATAAAATTATACCGATTTTATTTGCAGGTTTTACATTGTTTGTATACAATTTCTTACAACTAGAATGTTATCTAGACTGTAGCCGTAAGGGTGAGGGAACGTTTTGACCATTGAAATTGGCTAACACATCAGTTGATTCGATCCATGATGGGATGTAAATCATTCTATTTTAGAACTCAGAACAAGCAGTTATCTTACTCTATAACGTGTAATCGTTACCTCTGATTTAGACGATAGGTCTGTCAGGAGTGACTAACACATGTAGTAAAGTTCGCGACTGAATAATCTCGGTACTAGTTCGGTGAAGTTCAAGATCGTCCGTGTAGGCATTTATGAAAACATCAAGTTAGCCGAAGCCATATAAATCATTAATAAGTAGTAATTCAACGCTATTCATAGAAGTACCCAACCCGGAAACGACCCTGTGAGCTGGAAAGCAGGAGGAGATGCTGTAGAGAAACAACAGGAGGCGTGGCGGTACCCTGACGTCTACTTGAAAGGAACATCTGTCGACACTTATCAGGAAAAGAGGAGCAACAACTCATCGTTCAACAAACAGGGGAAGTGAAACCGTTTATATAAACTAAATCAATTAATAAAGCAATTATAAACTAAAATACGCAGAAACTTTTAGGAATTAAGATTTACGTAATTAGAGTGTAGGAAAGAATTATTTTAAGTATAAAGAGAATGTCAACAGAAACTGTCAATTAATTTTATTTTGCAGAAGAAACTGTTCATTATTTTTATTTGCAACAGAAGTAGTAATTTATTTTATTTTAACTGAACGATTAATTTATTTTATTTTGTATTAGAAACAAAGAATTAATTTTGTGTGTTATCATAAACTGTAGTAAAATACTGCGCAACTTAAAAAATTAAAGGAATCTTTAATAAAGCCAAAACATTCCATTATCTATAGTAATATCGATTACTTATTCTATGCAAACTTGTATATATATATATATATATATATATATATATATATATATATATATAAAGGGAAGTGTCACATACTTGGAAACTTATGTTTATGTTATTCTACAGCCAAAATTGCAAATTTTCTACGTTATTCTATGACTATGCAAATTTTCACGTAGGTCTACATTTGAATGTTTGTCGTTCTTTTATGTAAAATCGGCTATGGCAATTGGGATAAATCCTCATACGTCTTCTAGTACAATTTAAAAATATTGATTGTAAAATGTTCTTTATTAAAACTTGTGTTAGAGTGAATAAATAAATTAGAGTTGTCATGCCAGACCTGGTTAACATTATAGTCTGGCTATCCGTTAACCTAGCAAAATAAACATAACATAGGTCTATATCCTAAAGTTCGTAGTATCCCTAACGATTATATATAAACATTCGGTTTAATAACGAACATAATTGTCGTCATTATTTCTTAACATCAAAATAAGGTATTTATTGTACTATCTTAGTGCTGATGCTCAACTAGAAGAACCAGCCAAGCACAGGTAATTCTACTTTGAAGTTACATCGATCTAACAATTTTTATAATGGCAAGGTAACCTATATTATAATTTATATGTCACGAGAACTGAATTCACCGTAGGCCTACATAGGTCCTTACAAGACTAGCATTAGTTGACCGTGCTGCGCTTAGCATCACATCCTGCTGAGAATAATATTGCAAACAAGTATTAACATTTTTTCAGTATTAAAAAACCTTTAATAAACTACACTATTTTAAATGATGGGTACTTTATGACAAAATTTTCGGAAACAATTATACAAGTATAAAAATCTGTATTATAGAAACTTGCATGCTACTGTAGGCTCAAAGGTTTCTCTATTATCAACACAGCTTTGTCTATCTTCAGCCATGTGTAATTAACAGAATATATTGAAACTTTTTTGTCAACAATGTACTAGCTTCCAGTTGGACGCTTATTAAACTGTTGTTTACCAAACGAAGAATGGACATTATTGGCAAATAACAGGTATAGATTGTGTTGCTTTTAATATTATGCCTTATCATTTCTAATTTCTTTTTATACTAAATATATTGACATATAATAGGAAAACATAAGTAGGCCTACTTCTGTGATATATAGATATTTACTGTGACTTGAATAGAAAAACACACACACACACAAACACATTTTGAATTACATGTATTATTACTTTATTTTAAAGATATTTAAAGACCATAGCTATATTCTTCAAATTAAACAAATAATTTTGTTTGCAAGTTATAAATTCTTCGAAGTATTTCTAACTGTGGTTGCAGTTTGTGTTAATAGTCGATTAACATTTCAGTCGGTGTAGAGAGCTTTGAAAACAACGGAGTTATATTGCTTCTAATTACACCACGTTTTGGCAGTTTTGCTACTCTGCAGTAACAATGTAATTAGAAGTTAAGCTTCTTGTGGGTTACGCAACTGTTGAAACGGACTACTGCAAACTTTTCTCATATGTTACAGTGTTACCATAAAACTAACGTCTTGTAACATATTTCTGTATCTAAGTGTAGAAGTTACCATAGTAATTACTTTCCGGTAGTTTCAAAACAGCGAAGTGTAAGATGTGGCCCAGAATATTAAAAAAATGTATTATTTTTACTTTAATGATACGATGTAATTTAACAATTAATTTAATTAGAAATGTAAAATATGAGTAACATCATATGTTTATTTTATTCCACATTTCCTGACACAGTTAAGTCTATATATATAATTTTTTTTTTAAGTTTGCTGTATCCCCAAACCTAAAATCTTTTATGTAAAAAGTGAATATATGGAAAAAGACTGGCAACCTTGTTAAAAATCACATTTACGTAGGTTCAAACCCATTACACCCGGATTTTGTTTATCATTAAGCAACAAATTCTTGAGAGGAAGCTTGTATGTTTTACCACATTAACCTAATAAAGATGGTTTGCAAAAATGATGTGATTTTTCATTTAGTAGTTTGGGGAAGGGAACACCCCTAAATTTGCGTTAATGTTGTAACTAGCAATAGTAATGGAAAAAAAATGTCTGCCAAAAGCATCCTTGAAGATTAGAATGTATCCTGTACATTCCAGAATCTTTAAAAAAATTAAATAACTTACAGAAATAACCTGAATTAATTTTTCGTACGCTTTATAATAACTATAGTAAGTTGATGGTAACAAGTCTGAATCAGAGGTCCCAAAATATCAAACTAATAGATTGGTGTCTTCATAATCGATAAGCAATATAAATATTATATAACACTTTCTAAATCTGCAGATAACGCTAAAGAAAATTCATGACGCTAATAGGCCTATAACCCGGTTATTATGCAGAAACTATTAACGGCCTGGTAATATGTCCTATGCGTGAGGGTATGAAATTTGCTTATTAATGACCACGTAATGGGAAATGGAAACAACCAGGTGTTGGTACTACTAGGAGGGAAAAAAGTGTTGATGCAACACAGGGTAGTCACTAACAGGAAAACTAACATGGAGACTAACAGAAGCAATACATTAAGCAATTAAATAATAGGATTAACGGAAGTAAAGCAATTGAAGGAAGATGAAAACTTGGGATTGGGAATAAATATGAAACAAATGTATTATTGCATCCACTTGCCGATATAACTATAGCATAACAAAAACAAAACTAATTTAAAAATAATTAGTACAAATACTTAACAAATAAATAAAAGTTAAGGTAAAAATACATCTAACGACAACATACCGAGCCGAAATGTCGACCTAAAATATGAAAACAATGTAAATAGAATCATGCAATAACTATGCATACGAGGAGTGAGATGCATGCGAACATACGTACTTAGGAATAGTAGTCTATGCATAGCTACAGACTAAAAAGTCTAAGCATGAAAACCACGTAATTGTACAATAATAGATTGTACTAAATGACATTAGCTAAATGACATCCTGAAAGGTGTCAAGTATATCAGAAAGAAGAAACATCGAATTATATACAACAAGTTAATTAAATATTCTTCTCTGCAATCTGGAACATAGCAACTAACCATAAGAGACACACGGATATGGCTTTGAAGGTCAACGTGAATGCCTTTTTGTAATAAAGTATGACTTGACAAATTAAAATTTAAAGTAGTCATTCAATGTATGGCACAGACTTAAAAGATCAGAACTAATAAATGTAGTACAGCGGTGTAAAATGTACGGATTGCTGGAAATTATAGTGAAATGAATCTACGAGGAGGACCAAAAAAGCTATTGAAATAAACTTGATTTAAGGCTATAAATACTACAACATAAATATATATTATTAACGCTCTTTTAATGATTTGGTGAGAGGATGTAAAGGTATACATATCATAATGATTGATTCAGATTGTCAAATATTTTAACTTGTTCACACCTACCAAATACAGAATATTTAAAGAAAATACATAGTTGGAAGAAACCGAAGTCTTCAGAGTGTTTAGTTACATTCAGAACCTCGTTAAGAGAAATATAACTTACTAAAGCTGATTAATAACGTAGACCATATTAGTATACTAAGCATATACTACACTAATTGTAACTATTTCGATTGGTATTAGTTCTTCAGCTAGAGAAAAAATGTTGAAAATTTTCTATAAACTAATGCTCATCTTTAGCAAGGTATGCTTGGTATCCACAAGTTCAGCTGTACTTCATACAAAATACGCTAACATTTATAAAAATTGTATGGGACTTTCTAACTACAAATAAAATTACAAAACTCCAATTCAAACATTTCTTGCATTGAAATGTATTAATTATAAATATATCTGTTTTCCAGACGTATGTTTCATAAAATGTTGATCTTTTCTTCAGAAGTTCATAGGTGCTCCCCCACTTTTCTATGTAGCTTATTACTATAAACGTCTATCAAAGAATATTCCACTGAGGTAATACGTTTTTTTGATTCGAAATGTTACAAGCGACTGTGGTGAAATTTGTCCAGTGATATTAAAAAAAATACCTACACTCGATACGGACTGTAAAATGATAAACGGCAGAAAGTGATAAAAACACTTGAAGCATGTTTGTCATTATGAGTATCTACTATGGTTTCCCCATGATTAGATTTTAGAAGAAACGTTTATAAAAGAGAAGTCCAAAGGTGTTACGGACATTCATTCAAAATATAACAACGGTAGCATCAAGAGCAATTTCAGGAAATTACTTCTCAAAGTGTTTGGAGGGTTTGAGGAAAATTTAACTTTTGTGCACAGCTCCGTAGGGGTAGCTTGTCATTTTCACCAGTAATGTGAGCATTGCCGTCCCTAACAAGTTTCTGTGTACTTTTTAGACACGGTCTACAGAGTATTTTATTATGTATTCACTGCTTACAAGTTTAGTATGCCATTTAATTCCTAGAACTTTTAAAATTAATCTTATTAATGTAATGAGGTTAAGAAGTGGTGTCAATGATAATTTTGGCACTTATAAGTTATATGCATAAATATTTATTTTCAAGTGCTTTTTATTTTGTGACAATAAAAATATTTAACATATCAGTTCAAATTTTAAAATATACAAATAAGTGTAATGCCAGACATAAATAAGTTTTAATATTTTTACCTATTTTAAATACAACAATTGATGGTTTAACTTTGTTTTATTATTCCTAATTACATGGTTACACGGGTATAAAAGCATTTATATTTTTAAAACAATTTAACTCTTTAAAATGCAGTATTATTAAGTTTCAGACATACTAATTGGCTGGAAGATACATACAAGCTTATAAACGTGGTGGGTTCAGTGTAAGTTACAGCTGAGTGTATATGTTGGTCATATAATTTTACTGCATGTAGTATTGTTAAAATTGCAGAATAGATGACAAAATTTTTTTTTAATTTAGCAGTTTTTCTAAGTAAACCAACTTATTTTGGAACAACAACAGTTCATACATGGACAATAATCTACACATTCTTAGTAAATGGGTTTCTTTGAAATGTAACGATATACTATGGCTACTGAATTAATAAAATTACTTACATTGCAACAACAGTAAAGAAAACTTAACCGTGTCCGGAAATTTCTCTTCGTACTCTTTACTCACTACTTAAAAAAATCGTTTTTAGAAAAGAGTAAGTCACAATAGAGGGGCTTAAATTCTTGTTATCTAATTAATTGTAAACAATTGTTTCTTGTTATTTGCGAGAGAGTTTAAAATAAGTTAAAGAAATATGGACACTTCAAACACTTATAAATCTTACACGTTTAGCAAGTACATTAGACCTATAATAAAAAAAAATTTGTGATGTATTTCAAAATTCTAATTTTGAGCCTAAGAAATGGCGTTACTCCTTGGCATACATACAAGGAGTAAACACTACAACTAAACACAGAATTTTCACAACTTGAAATTCCTTGTCGCGGTCATTGGTTTGCATTATTAGAAGTACTGCATCCGTAATTAACTTTTGACAACGGCAAAATTTTAACTGTGGGTTCTTATATATAAATGTTACCGATGTAATAAAAACTTCACGTAACTCCTAACCTTTAAAATTGCACAAAATCGTTTTGTTTTGCTACATACCATTGTGATTGTGGAACTGAATCTACCATTTTACTTGTGGTTAATGCATGTGTGGTTAGATTAAGTCAGTATGAGCGTGAGATAATAACTCGTAACAGTTGTTACCATAATACACACATACTTCAGTTGTACACTGCCTACTACAACAGTTGAGCGCTTTGGTAGTAGTGTAAAAATAGAGTAATATATTTCCGATAGATAAATAATGAATAAAAAAGGTTATTCAACTACGAGATATTGACGTGTACCTTTAGACATACTGTGAGTGTGCGCATCATATCGCATGCGATTTTACGTATCACCGCATAGGTAAGACGCTTTACTGGCACTGTGTATATTGTATAACGTCAGTATACAAGTAGGGAAAGACAGAAAGAAGAAACTGGAAATGACATTTCAATTTAGGTGACGTTCAGAAATTCTCTGGTGAGACTGAAGCTGTCAAGTATTTGTTCACCGACAGTAAACTACGAATTTATCCCTTGAGCCTTAACCTTTGCTGCTTCGCTAAATAACTTACAGTTTCCGACGTAAGAATATATCGAGAGTTGTATAGAGATGATACTAAAACCAATCAATAAAATTAATTTATATTGAGTTTTTCAAACAAATATTTTAGTGAATATTAGTTAAAATTTGTTTACGTACTAAACAGTTTGTTTTATAAGTAGTTTGTTTCATGTAAGTAGCAGGTTTCCGTTATATAATATTCATGTCTTACAATTATTATAAAATTTTATATTCTATGTTTTTACTGTATTAGCTCTTACCTATGGCTACAAGTACTAAAATAAAATAATCCAAGATATTGAAAAGATTTGAACTTTCAACGCTGATTGTATTTGATGATAAAATTTTTAATATAAAACGTTAAAAATGCTACGGGTTTCGAGTCCATCTGTAGAAGATCTGTGTGTGTGTGTGTGTGTGTGTGTGTGTGTGTGTGTGTGTGTGTGTGTGTGTGTGTGTGTGTGTGTGTGTGTGTGTGTGTGTGTTCTATACGTAAGCGTTCTGCTTCTAGAGATGGTCTGCAAGTAATACCTTTTTGCCGCTTCATGCAAAACTATTACCGCAACTGGAATGCTATTGTATAATTTCACATAAACATAGTTTGGAAATGCTGTGCTTTCGAGTTATAACTTGAACAAAATCCATGTTTCTCTTTTGGATGCAAAATGGTACAAGACAACATTTCCGAGCACACGAATTATGAGACAAAATTAGTATTTACGTATGTTTTTCGGCCTGAAAAAAATCTGTTTCAGAGTGTATTACCAGTAGTTTGAAAGAAGATTTCTGAAAAGGGCCAACAAATGAAGTCGCAAAACTAGTTTTTTGACTATTGATACACAATAACCTTGTCAAAAGGCTTATAAACAAAACAAAAGGTTCAAATAAAATTCGTATAGAATTTATTTCTGAGAAAACTCTTAATGACGTTAGTCAAGAACAATTTTGATTACCTTGGACTCAATTAAAAGCAAAACATTGCTGAAACTGTAATAATTCGAAATGATTCTTAAAATTACAAAACAATTGCTAATTGTAAAATATTTTTAGTTAGGTTTTTTATAGAAAAAATTGTTTGGCTTCACTCACTGAATGCACTGATGTCTAATCAGAAATGGGCTCACTTCTGTTCACAAATAATATTGTTTTCTTAGGTGGGTAGCCGTTTGAATTGTGTTTGTTCTCAAAATATAAATTTTATCTTCGTTTACTGGAAGGAGTTTCATTTCTTTACTGGAACAAGTCTCACTGTCAACACAAATGACAATGTATTTTTAAAACGATGGAGCTTCTTCACATTGCGTTGATTATTTGATTAAACTGATATTTTGATATTCGATTATTATTTTTAAATTGATATTTTGATAGAACATGAACTGGGCGTAGAAGACCTGTTGACAATCCAACAAAATCTTCAAACCTTATTTGTTTAGTGTTTACGGGATGAAAACAATGGTTTATTCACAAAAATGAATACAAGAAATGAGCCGGTCGCTCGAATTTTAAATTTCTCCCTCATACAGCAACGTAAAGGTGATCTCAGATGAACAATACAAGGACTTCAAAAATGAGTTAAGAAGGGCATCGCTTTTTATAGTAAGATTATTGAACTTCCATTAAAAAATCAATTTGTTTTGAATTTTTTTTAATTGTGTTTGAGATAATTTAATATAATTTTTATAATCTTTAATGTGAAAGCTTTGGCTGTTTGTTTGATTTTTGTATTTCCATAACTGTTTAGAGGATGTCATTGTTTATAAACTTGATCTAAAGAAAATATTATTATACGTTTATAGATTATTACTCAAAGTTTATTGGTTTCACATTTCTCATTAAAATAGTAATTAAAAAAATCAGGATTCAGAAGACGAGTGTGATATGGCGCTTGGCTAATAATCTGGAAATACAAGGTCCAGATCCTCCGTCCACCACAAAATCGAGATATATTTTTCAGCCTCCAGATCAACTTACCTGTCTACATGCGTACTGGGATAACACTTGACAATAACGTGAGATGATAATAATGGGCGGCTGAATAGTGGTGATGGGCATACTACCTTTCTTTTATCATAAAAGGCTTGTCAAATCTCTCTTAAACTACTACAGTGGTACAAAAAAACTTGTATTATACTTTAAAAATTATTTTAAAAATTGAATGTTATAATAGATTTTGTAATTACATCACACTACACGCTAGATACGTTCGGTACGAGTGAGTGGTAACAGATGCGCAAACGCACACGTACACACGCACATAGAACATGACGAGGCAATTATTGTCAATAATGTCATTTTCCCTTACAATGGAAGTGACAAAAACCCCACACGTTTGTTAATATAGGCATCGTCATTTACTTACTTTGACTTCCTACCGTATTTCAGTATGTGTTTGGAAAAGTTTAAAATAAAAGTGATGAAAACTTCAAGTCTGATTTCATTTCTGGTAGATGAATGATTACTGTAGGTCAACTTGAAATTATTCTACCAGGAACCGTCTTACAACTTGTTCTTCCGTAAAACATCCAAACAAATTAAATATTTACTAAATACTTGTACCAAAGGTAAGCGCTAAAAATGTGTGAAGTAACCAGATTAAATACACATTTGCCTTTACTATCGTTACCGTATTCGTTATACAACAACACTGTTGTCTTAATTAGAAAATGTATTTAACGTGAACAGTACTGCTAATTTGAACAGAACAGACTCATTTCAATAGTAACGTACCGTAGTTATTTGATGTATTTTTATATGTTTATTATTTCTTATTATTATTTCTTATTTTGGTAAATGCTACATTTTGATTTTTATAATTTATTAAATTTAAATAATATCTAATGAACAGTAATTTTATTCTGAAAAAAAAGTCTTTAATCTAGAATGTGTATCATCCGTTCTGATTATAAGTATTATCCTTCATGTCCACAGATTTGTAATACGGTTTTTGAAGTGTATTACATAACTTGTGAATAAAGATGCAATAATATCATTGTAATATACAAAGATATTTTATCTCTGAAATAATTTCTATCTTTCATAGCGCAGTAAGTAGTATGTACTTACAGTTCTTAGAGTTAAGCATGTTTATCATGTTTATTTAAAATTGGAATAATGTACTTTACAATATTTATATTTATAATAAATCTTGACATCTGATAAACAACTAATAAGTAAGACAGTCGGGAGCTGATTGCATTCTGTGTTTGCGTTTTACATCTGACTACGTGTTACTGTTCTGTAACTCCTATGAGCATCACAATAACTTGTTTACTTTTATAGACGTTAATAGGGTATAATAAAGTGGTATTGAATTCTTTAAAGAAACTTGTTACCTGCAAATTAATTAACCGCAATTCATGTAACATAGTTTTATGTCCATTTATCTTATAATAAGCATTTACATGATAACGAGTTATTGTGTTGTAAATGCTAAGGAATATAGAATTCAATCCTCAATACTCATTACAGCCTTCACAAAACATAATGTTTTGATTTGATATATCTTGTACCAAAATATTACACCCATTTTTATAATTACATGCTTCCGTACAATAGTGTGCACAGCTGATTTAAGTTTATTTCAATGCATTTGAATATTATCACATATGTGATAATTTTCATTTATAGCAGATAAATAGCTTTTATTGCCTTTGATTTCTGACTACAAATATTCAACGTGTACACATTCGACATCTGTTCCCAATTTCATATTTAGGAGCACTTTGTAATCTCCAGCGGGCAATATCTAGCATCCGGACACGCTTTCTCTCCCTCTCTCACTCTCTCTCTCTCTCTCTCTCTCTCTCTCTCTCTCTCTCTCTTTCGCGCGCGCGCGCACACACACACACACACACACACACTATTAACATTACTAACATATGCTGAAAACGATTCATAACCAAATACCCATGAAACGGTTGTGAACAAGAAGTCAGAATAATTACATGGATTAATTTTTAAAGTGCTCAGTTGCGTGAACCTGTAAATACACTCAAATTGTACAAATTTTAAAGATGATTAAAGCGAAGTATTTGATATGAAGCGTTGTTAACAATGAACGTTTTACGGGTTTCATAACTATTTGTAGGAAAGTTGCGTGCATCGCCACTCTGATATTAATAATTGTATTAATCAAAATAATAATAATAATAATCAAAAACATAGATAAATTTTCCGGTAAATTTCATATCACGTACTTTATCATATCTATACGCGCGCGCGGGTGGGTGGGTGGGTGGGTGCGTGAGTGTACACATTTATTCACACAAGTATCGAATTTTAATTTTAATATTGAAGTAAACCGGTTTAATTATTTTAAAAGAAAAATTGTTGTGTTGTTTCATTTATTTGCCTTTTAGAATATTATTTTAATATTGCCTTTCATTCATATGTAAACAATGTACAATTTTTTTATTTTAAAGCATGTATATACTTGCAAAGGCTATTATCATTTGACTGCAGTGGTGATGGGAATAATTAAAACTTTTTAAAGTTTTAACGTAATTTACTTTACGTTTTCAAAGTTACTGACCATCGGAGGTGTGTATGTTATAACGTCTCATATCCTTTTCCGGCATAACAATATTTTGTAATATTAAGTGCAAATAACCTAACACTGGAGACTGGAGAATATTAACTTTACATTACATAAGCGTTATTGAAAAACTCACCCTATAATTTAATGTAACAGTTATCATTCCACATACACTATTTTGCTGACGCATAAAGAACTGTACACAGTTATCTAATGATAGCTGTGTGTGTAGAATGAAGTATGCACAACAGGTATCCCTCACAGACTGACGAACGGCGGTAGAGTTGAACCCTAACCACCCCCACCCCGCCGTCTACTACACACGCGCTTTGAATTGACAAATCAGTTACAATTTTCCACTTACACATTTCCCAAACGACATCAATCATAACGATAAGAATACATAAATTTAGATACCTTGGTCCTCTGCTGATTTTTTTAGTAATTTTATTAGTACTTAATCTCTTCTTCATAAGTCTTCATAAGGAAAGTAATGTTCAGTTAAACACATTATAGCAGCGATTAGGCCTTTGTATAACGCCCAACTTAGGCCACATTGACTTAGACGACAGGGTACCTTCCTCCTTGTTCTCTTTGCTCTGCTCACACTTTATTGCTCTATCTGTTTTCTGTTTAGAATAAATCCACTGGTTGGATCCGGGTGTTCAATAATTCCCCCCAAATTGTAACCAGTTTAAAGGAGGCACTTTGCAATGGAATCAGATTACGTACCATTTAATGTTTACATAATCAATATTTCGGTTCATGTTTAAGAGATGAACAAAATACAGCCTCTTCACGTGGAAAAGGAAATGAAAACAGGAAACGAAATGGCTGGAAAAGTTTTGGAATCTTCGTAAACCATAAACGCTATAAAGTTAATGCAAATAAAGACTGACATCGTACAGAAACGAAAACTGCATTATAGTAGTAGAATGAAAACATGTTAAAATGATAATACAGAACAAGATTTTGGTAAAATTTTTTTCTTACATTCTCCTAAAAAATTAGTGCAATAACCTCCTACTGGGACTAGATAATTTTTAACAGAAATCTCACATTTGCACAAAAGCAGAAGACTATAGTCTACATGTTTATATGGTAACTAGTTCACCCATATCTTTTGTATTTTTATTTATTTGTATTGGCATGTAAGCGCGCGCAAGCACATGGGCACGCGGGCGTAAGATTTTTAACACATGAGTCAGAAACACGGAAACAATATTATTATAGCATGTATGTTTATCTCAGAAGTGAGAATAAGCACAAGGGTAACACGGAAACTATATTGAAACACACGAAAAAAATATGAAAGTAAGAATTAATAAAGTAAAACATTGAAAAAATTACTTGGAATTATAAATCCAAGTGAATACGATTCCTGACTTCAACCAAGGCAAAGTGTTAGTTTGCGGCGTAGGGTGTGGGAAGTAAGGAGAAATCACCACATTAAAGGTCCTTATCTCCTTATCAATATCTCTAAAGGGAAAACTAGTCTTTATTCCAGTAAGTTAAGGAAACCCGTTTATTCGGTGATAACTAGGAAAGAAAATAGGTCTAGACGTCAAGCCAGGTGACAGCCCCACCATCGTCTTACACTGCGATGTGCTAGTAACGTATCCAGAGGACATATTCCTTTAGTAAACTCGCTCGACCAAGACATAACGTTGTCGACAACAGATGTGAATAAAAAGGAAAAAGACACTTGGAATTTCGGAACAATTTAAAATGTTAAATGCCTGTGTAATGTTAGAATGCTCACACAGAAAGAGGTGGAAGTTCAACGGGAACTCCAACAAGCGTATATACTGTCATAATTCCTGACAAAAAAAAAGGTTCAACAGGCCTAGAGGAGGATCTTATAGCACGTTGTCAATAATTATAAAGAGAAACGATTACATAATATTAGAATGGAATTTAAATACGCTGTTGAAATTAATATCTTCTGTAAGATTTATAACGGACAGGCATGGTGAGAGGACAGAAAAAGCAAATGGACAACGTCTCATTCATTTTACCGCTTTTAATAATTTTAGGATAACTAACACATTTTTTCACATAAAGAGATGAGCAAATTTCCTTGTTGCGCCAGAGGATCTCAATTAAAAAATGATCATTTTTTTAGTGAATAAAATTTATTGTAATATACAAGAGATTTTAGAAGATGTGACGTTGAGTCTGAGCATTTTCTCCTCGTATCAAAGATTAATATTTCTGGTAGGTTAAGGGAGGTGAAACCCATAAGAGCTCCAGTGCCCCCAAAAAATGTTTACAGTGCACCTACTTCAAGATGATAGAATACGACACGCATGTATGACTCAGCTGTGCCAGTTTGCGTAAGCAGCACTCATTAGTAAAAATGTAAAACATGAATGGTGTAATATCAAAGCTATCTTATCCCACGCAGTGTTAGAAGCACTGGGAATGAGACGTGAAACGTACGGAAACTAAGGCTTGCTAGTTTCCTTACTAGCAATACTTCATAGTAGGCTATGACGATATTTCATAAATAATATGCTTTGAAACATTCATATTTTCAACATGTAGTTTTAAATACACAAAGTCTAAATGTCAGGTCCTCTGTGCGATTGCTAGATAATATGTAAGGTAAAGTAGATAAAATAATTTTGACAAATATGTAAGTGATGTAGAGTACGATGTGCAGGGTAAGCTGGACCAGGCTCAGAAAATGTCACGGAACTTAAATCAAACAGAAAGAGATAACCTGACGATCAGTAATATCACAGAGCAGGAATGGCTCAGATATTATGAGCGGCTGTGGACCAAGGAGCAACTAAGAGAAACAGAATTCCCAGACATTAATAAGTGTGAGGATCCAATAGCAATTGTTGAATTTTTATCTGCTCTACAGTGGCGTAAAAATAAAAACTTGCTGGCAATTGATGGGATAAATTTAGAGCTTATAAAGTATGTCCCATCCTTGCTGCACGACCATTTATTAAACTTTTTCAGTCTGTGCTGGACCACTGGTCATATTACCGAAGATAGGCAGATGGGAAAGGTGGTCCCCATATTCAAGAAAGGAGATCGCAATGACAGTGACACCTATAGATGGGTCAACTTGCTTAACACGTCTTACAAAATTGCATGCGTCTGTCCTGGCAAAACGCTGAATGGATTAACGGAGGCTCACGGAGGTCCAGTATGATTTCAGGAAGGAAAGATCATGTGTAGATTGCATCTTCACAATAACTCAGATCATCGGAAAACACAGAGTATATCAGTTGGCCACGTGCACAGTTTTCATTGACTTTCCAAAGGCATTTGATAGAGTGAATAGGAGCATACTTCATTAGGACTTCATTATGTGGAAAACAAAATCTAAATTTACACCGGAACACGGAGCACAACTCCTAGTGTGGGTCTGATAAATTGCAGAGTTCAACATTACCACATTCTCGTCTTAATTTATAATAAGGGAATGTCATACTAAATTGGCAGATAAACCTTCCGGGACGTTTATTATTGACACTCATTAGATCGAATCTGTAAGGCTTTAGGATTACAGATCTGCACGTTGAAAACCAAGGTGATGGCTTTTCATGGAATTGATCCCATACGAACAAAAATTGTGTAAGAGGTACTGTTCTGGAGCAGGTCAGTAATTTTGAATGTAGAGGCTATAGTGTGTCTTACATTACGATCAATGACATGGTGAATGAACAATATGTTGATAAGTTTAATCATATGAACGGGACCGTCAGGAGAACTTTATGGTCAGTCAACGACGAAAGAAACACGCCTAAAGTTTTACAAACCGATGGCCTTCCTCAAACTTCTATATGGGTCTGAGAATATGACTTTAAACAAATCCCAGACCAGTCGTATTCGGGCGGGCGATATGAGTATCTCAGGCACGTGGCTGAAAATACTCCTCAAGATGGAAGAAAAAAATCAGGTAAGACGTAGGTGCTGAAGATTATGAGCATAGTCCAAAGGATTGCCTAATATCGGCTAAAATGGTTGGAAAATCTTAACCGAATAAATGACTGCCGCATCCTCCAACAACTCTTGAATTAAAAAGCCGAAAGAACGGAGAGATAATCTAGCTGCTTGTGACCAGAACAAACCACTTTTTGTTCAATCGTTGTTAGTAATGACAACGACAATGAAAATTATAGAAACACAAAGTTTTGTTTTAATAACCAAAAATAGGTAAAATAACAAGACTATAATGATATACGCACTATTATTAGACTTGATATTATTTGACCTTTATTTCCTCTTATTATTATACCTACTTTTTACAACAGTAATAAATAATATAATATCGAAAATATTAACACAATATTAACTATTATTTCTTTTTATATTTTTATCTCAGTTCGGACTACAATTAGGCTTTCATCTTCTTCTGGGCTGTGTTCATCGTTTCTTTTGCAGCGAGAGCTTCTTTATTACCTTCGGAAACTAAATGACCCGGGTTAAAAAAAGTACCCTAACTAATGTAAAAGGTATAAATATACAGCATGACACAATGTGCCTAGCGGATCCACTGTGACTGTGTTGTATATGACAGAAAACTAAGTGAATCCGTATAGAGGAAACCTTTTCTCTCACCTCGGTGTTCACTATGTCAAAGAACGCGTCACACTGCATAGAGTTTGGACTTGAATTATATTACCGCCTTTCTAAGTGTCTAAGAATGAGAGGCACTTTTGGTTACAAACGCACTATCCATTCTGCTCTCCGTCTTCGAACCATTAATGTAATTAATGGTATTATCTTCAACGTGTTCCTCTAGAATTAATCTGAAAATGAGTTTCCGTTCAGTTGGGTCGATAATTCATTGATTCTACCATTATCATCCAGCCGGAAATGTGGTTTGCGAAGTATTCAGGGTTTCACCTTGTAAACAACGTGCACTGAGACTATCGGCGCCTGGGTGTTCGAATGCACGAATGCTGGCTGTTCTAGTGAACTTAGAACGGCGGTTATACGAGGGGTAACCCAAAAATAAGGTCTCCATATTTTTTAAAAATAGAAAAAAATGTATTATCAAAACTTTTTATATGGTTGTGAAGCATAAGAACACACTATTTTTCAACATAATCACCGTTACGTTCAATGCATTTTTCGAGCCGCTGTGGCAGTTTTAGTATGCCAGTGTCATAGAAACTCGCCGCCATGTCATTGAGATAGCGTTTGACCTCGTCTTTCACCTCGTCATTGTCGTCGAATCGCATTCCACCCAAATGTTCTTTCAAATGTGTAAACAAATGATAGTCACAAGGTGCCAAGTCCGGACTATAGGTAGGGTGGGTGATTATGTCCCATCCAAATTGGTTCAGAAGATCTGCGGTTGCGCAGGCGACATGACGGCGAGCATTGTCGTGAAGCATGGACACGCCCTTGGTGAGCATTCCTCTTCTCCGGTCCTGAATCACCCTCCGGTCCTGAGTTTTTTGAGTGTCTCACAATATGCGTCTGCGTTTAATGTGGTCCCAGTAGGCATGAAATCGATCAACAATACACCTTTCCGATCCCAAAACACAGTCGCCATGATCTTGCCGGTAGACTGTGTTTGTTTGAATTTTCGCCGCCTTGGCGAAGTTGGATGCCGCCACTCAAGTGATCGTTGTTTGGATTCAGGTGTGAAGTGATGAACCCACATTTCGTTACCTGTGACAATGGAATTCAAAAAGTCGTCTCTTTCGTCTGCATAGCGCTCAAGAAATTCGCGGGCAGCTTCGACGCGTTGCTGTTTGTGGTCTTCTGTGAGCATTCGCGGAACCCACCTTGCGCACACCTTCCGATATTTCAACTTTTCAATCACAATCCTCTGAGTGGTGGGTTTCGAAACGTCAGGAAGGAAACAAGAGAGCTCGTGGATAGTGATCCTCCGATCTTCATGCACGACTTCGTCAAGTTTCCTGATCGTCTCGTCTGACACTGACGGTCTCCCGCTTCTTTCGTCATCATGAATTTCTGTACGACCAGCTTTAAACTCTCCACACCACTTGCGGACGTTTTTGACACCTTTTGCGTTAAGAAATCGAATGACTTCGCGAAGTCCGCACTTGGCGGGAACAGCGATTGAGAGCTCCAATCTTAACGGCTCCCAAGCCAAGACTAATCGACCGAGCGAGCTCAGCGACCGCTTGTTTGAAAGAGGGGAGATGGCCGCAAACAGCAGTGCTGCCAACTGCCGCCCAAAATATTTCCCTGCGGCTCTAGTCCTTTGGAGACCTTACTTTTGGGTTACCCCTAGTATGTTCTTGCAATTCTGTGTTTTGCAATCATCACGTAGTTTATGTAGCTTAGTAGCATTAAAGTCACATAAGTTATTAGCAACAGCAATTGACGTATGTGGTGTAATGATGCTATTCCTGCTGAGGTAGAGCGGAATGCCCCTGTGGCATAACGCACTCCAGTGTTATGTGCAGGATCTAACTTTTCCAAGCATGGAGAGTACACCGCATACCCGTAATACATTTTTAATAGCATTAGTAAGTCCTACAGGCCTAATGAAACCTCTCTATCATTTCCTCACTGTATACGGAAGATGAACTTATCTGCAGTTAACGAGACCCTAACAGCCAAATGTTTCACACGGACTGAAGTGTTTGTCGAAAGTGAGTCCTAAAAATTTAATTTTTGTTTTATATCTCAGCCGAACACCGTTTATAGTTAACATCAAGTTCGGTGTCTATCGTTTTCGATAGAAGTGGACACATGTCGTCTTTGTCGCCGAGGAAGAAACGCCTATAGGCCTACTAGTAAAATTGTCTAACAGCGTGTCTATAGCACCTTGAATTCTCCATGTTAACATTGTCATTGATTCAGCAAAGTGTTAGCGCAAGATCTTCAACACATACGCATTTTCCAACTGACGTTCCTATACCTTCAAACATCTCGTTCCTCGATATAGTAAAAGCTTGCCGCTCAGCGGAGATTTTTGGGGTACTCCATAGTCTATATCGTCTATAGCCAATAATGATTGCCCGACCCGAACATGGGAAGTCCCATACCTGGGAAAGCTGAAGATGAATTTTGGCAGGTTACCGCTGCACCATCAATCGTGAATTTTTTCAGGATATTGTATCTTATGTTTTATGCTTTCACCAAGTCGGAGAACGCAACAACCATGTGTTTTCCTTCGGAAATTGTTTCGAACTGCGCTGTAAGCTATATCAGTTGGTCAGAAGTTGAATGATACTTCAGGTGTCCATACTGGTGGTACTTCATTAGTCCGTATCTTTTAAAACATCAGATGAGCCGGTTGTTAACCACCCAATGATTTTCCCGGTGTTAGTCCTCAACAATAATTATAGTCTTCCCAAATAGCATATCAACAATAATATACGATAGGTTTCTGGTTTAACTGCGCACTTTCCAGATTTTAGAAGCGGAATAACTATTGCTTCCTTCCACAGTTTAGGTAGCGTCCCAATAGCTACATTACATTGCCAGTAGCGTAGCGGTAGCTACACCTGTCATTCGGGATTTTATGTTTTAAGGGATTGTCAGCTTTCGGCACAGTGACACCGGCAGCGCGGGTAGCAGACAGTTATCCTGTCATCGTGAAAGGTCTGTCATAGTCCCATAGCATTTAATTTCAAAATCAAATTCTTCTTCAATTCCGTCTTTGCTTTTCAGGTAATCTGGATGACAGTTATCGAAAATATTGGTCTGTTGATATCTCGCAGCCTAGGTGTCAGTAACTTCATTTGAGTGGCATACAAATTCACCACATGCTCTTTACATGTAATACGCTTCAACTCTGATGTACCATCTGTTTATCTCAACTCATAAATATTTTCTGAGTTACACATATCGGTTTATCACGGGTCATCTTCAGTTTACAAAAATGCAAAATGCAACCTTTTGTGTTTGAGTAAAAACGTTCTCCATTATTAGTATCCAAGTAGCATTTGCCACGGACAGTGCCTACTTTTGTGGCTTCTCTTTTGGCCAAAGCCTGAAATAAACACAACAGAATACGTTCTGGTCCCTTGAGGCTATCGTTCGCGACTAAGTACCAGAGAACCGACCACTCATTGGCACGACTAGACACACAGCGGTTTGCGAATCACCATGTTTTAATAAATCACTTACCTTTGCCCTGTTAACTAGTTAAAGAGTCACAATTGTTGCCTGCCTCCTACGAGAGCAACATGCTGTAGATTCGGTAGTACGATTGGTTTTCCGGGAGGTATTATTATTGTTGTTATTATATGTAATAACAAAGTTTAGTGTTTTTAATTATACTATATAATTAATAATACGGAATATTGTAATAATAAATATTATTATTATTATTATTATTATTATTATTATAATATATTAGAACTAAGAAAGGACAAAAAATATTTGAATAAGCCTGTCACACGTTAAATTTACATTCATGTTTCCCTGTAATTCAATGATTTCAATCCGTCCATAATTTCCTTTCTAGTCAAGAATTTAACCTCTAATAATACCTCTGCATAGAGTGTGCAAAATGTTATGTTAATAATACACCTCGAAACGTAAAAATTCTAAAATACTTTTGATCTTACTATTTAAATCCATGAAACAGTACTATTTATATACCAGTATTATATACCAGATTATATATCCAGTGTTAGAACTACTTATATACTATCGTTATAGTATTTTATCAAAATATATATATACTAAAGTGTAGTGTAATTTAAAATTCTTACTTTCTCACTCTTGCTTTAAAATCACCACAAGCCATAACTAACAGGATCATTTTTACCAACTTTCTCATACGTTTTTGTAGTTCATATTAAAAGTCTTCTATTTCCTCCTTTACCTGTTTCCTTCTAAACAACCTGTACTAAACCGAATATTATTATAACAATGGTGGCAATAATTTTTTAAATTTCTCCAATATTTAAGAATATCTTGAATAAAATGCTTAATTTAAAATGATTACGTAAGTATGCGCTCAACTATATAATTACTTTTGGAATCATATAAAAAGTTACTAAACATATTTATTATTTACTAAACATTTAACAGTTATTATGAACATTCAATGTGCTACTCTGATATTTTTCATGTTATTCCTGTTCATTGTATATTTACATTTATTGGGCATCAAAGATATGTTTATTAACATTATGAATGTGTTAAGTAATGTATATTAAGTGATATTTGTTTTTAACGTATTACATATAGTAAAAACGATGTTACTTGCCAAATTACCTTTAGGACATTTTCTTGGCCGCAAAGAGTTTACCAGCTGGACTTATGCCAGTACGTTTTCCATTACTTGATATTCATATCCTAATGCTTTATTTTATTAATCGACGCAAACATTCCACCTACTTGGTTATATATAATGTTGTGATATTATTCAATTTGTTTCTTCTGCAAGTAGTGTAATTTCGTATTTTCTTTTTAACACCTGACCCACGTTTCACTGAAAAATATCAATATCATCAGAGGTTTGTAAGTAAATTAATAACAATCTAAATAATTATGTTAACATAAAAATTAAGGAGTAATCGAATTTGTATTGATTTTAATGTAAAATAACTAATAATTGATTTAGGCCGATTATTTAACGAATGTTTTAATGTCTAATTTCTTTAGAAGCCGTTTTCGCGGTTATATTTGAAATATTTATTGTTTATATTTTATTCATTTTTATGTTTTAGTAAATTTAGAATTTTAAATAGATCATCTTGTTTGTTTTTATTTGGGTTTGTTCTTTAAATAATAAATTATTGTTATTGTGTTTTAAATATTAAGCATTTTAAAATATTCAATTTTGACCTTTTTGTATGTTTTTAATTAATTTTATATTTTTAATGTTTGGAAATCGGTGGTTATTATTTAGAAAATGTGTCGCTAAATTAGATTTGTAAATATTTGGTTTTAAATATGCATTGCGGTGTTGAAGGAATCTATCTAGTAAGTTTTTCTTTGTCTGGTCCACGTAAAATATTTTGCAATCTGGACATTCTATTTTATATATTCCATTTTTATTGTGAATATTGGATTTAGTTTTAGGTATTATTTTATTAAAAATTATATTATCTGTATTATAAGAGATTTTTAATTAGTATCTTTAAATATTTTATTTAGTTTTTGAGTTATATTTCCGTAATAAGTGAAGGTTGTATATTTTATAATATTATTACTAGGTGAATTTTTAAATGTAATGTTCTTGGGAAATTTATTAGTGATTTTATCTTTAATTTTATTTTCTAATTTATTAATAGTTTTTATTTTGTATTCATTTTTAACTGCTATTTGCTGGATAATATTTCTTTCTTTGTTATTTAATGGGATCCTAAGCATTCGGTAAATCATGTAATTAAATACTGTCATTTTATGTTGGGGAGGATGGTTAGAATTACTTGATATTACTACATCACTTTGAGAAGGTTTCCTGTATATTGAGTATTCAAAATCTGTTTCATTTTTCTTTACTGTTAAGTCTGAATAATTTAATTTATTATTAGACTCTTCTTCTATGTGAATTTTATTTGTAATGCAAATTATTTATTGAGTTGAAATATTTATTTATGTTTATACCATTGTTTTGGAAAATGTACAGAGTATCATCAACGTATCTAAAGTAACATCTTAATGGGTCGTTTAATTTTATTATATTTTTTATTTGTTCATCGAGTTTTTGTAGGAAGATTTCTGATATGATAGCGGAGGTTGGAGCTCCCATAGCAAGGCCATCTGTTTGATAGTACAGTTTGTTGTTGTATTGAACATAATTTAGATTTAAAATTATTTTTAAAGTATTAGTTAACTGTTTAATGTATGTGTTACTTTCGTTATTAGTTTTCAGTTTATTTATAATATTATTTATACTTTCTTCAATGGGAATGTTTGTATACATATTTGATATTTCGAATGAATATAATTTTGTATTTCTGTTTACTTCTACGTTTTTTAGTTGTTCCGTGAGTTCGATATTATTTTTTATATTGTATTTTGCTGGAAGTTCAATTTTATGTTTTAAGATTTGTGTTATTAATATTGATATTTTATAATTTGGTGAGGTTCTAGCGTTTATTAAAGGTCTGATAGGTTTATTGTTTTTGTGTAATTTTATTAAAGAATTTAATTTTGGTGCACAAGGATTATCCATTTTATATTTAAAGGAGTCTTTAGGACTTAAGATTTGGGTACTATTTATTAGTATATTTGTTATTTGTGTTTGATATTAATTTGTGGGATCTTTATTTAATGTTATGCAATTATTATTAACTATAAATTCTTCTGTTTTATCGTCTACATCTTTTTGAGAAATTATTATTTTACTATTACTTTTAATTATCAATTTTATATTTAAAGGAGTCTTTAGGACTTAAGATTTGGGTACTATTTATTAGTATATTTGTTATTTGTGTTTGATATTTATTTGTGGGATCTTTATTTAATGTTATGCAATTATTATTAACTATAAATTCTTCTGTTTTATCGTCTAAATCTTTTTGAGAAATTATTATTTTACTATTACTTTTATCAGCTTTGGTTAAAGTGAGGTTATTAGTCGTTAGTTTGTGTTTTATGTTATTAATGTGTTAGTTTCTTTGTGAATCGTTTTCGAACATTTTCTTCGTTCAAATATGCCGAGTCTGTTTCCTGTTGTATTTAAGCCTGCTGTAGTATTTTAAATCTGCATGAGTGCGTAAACTGTAAAAATAAAAACTGTTGGTTTGAAGGCTAGTCCTATTATGTATAATAATAGTAACTGGAAAAATATAAATAAATATAAATGTTTGAATACAAATGAATCTAAACCAAGGTTATGATAATCGATAGTCCCAGCACTAATTCAATTAACATCATACAGATGCTAAATAATGAAATAGTAAAAATAATTATTTTCTTAGATTATAATGATGTTATTTTAACGGACGGTTTAAATGATTAGCTGTAGTCAAAAGAACATTTACTATATGTGCAAACTATTCAATACCTATCAACAGTTAATATACCATTTACTCGGAAATATATTACATTTACCTTAACAATATGGATAACATCTAATACATTAAAGTACATGAAAAAACGATTAGTTGATTTAAGTTAAAATTAAAACTTTTCGTTACCGTTATTTGCTAACAGATTCATAAGATTCTTAACACGGATGCACACGCAGGCGAAATTGTACACGCACTGCCAAGGTCTCATGTGTATGTATGTTTCCTATCAAAGGACTAGATAAATCGTCAATCCTGTTTGCTAACTGTCTAAATACGCAATAATATAATACGTCTTTAACGCGCTTTAGAGATACTTCCTCAAGCATTACAGTGCTTGAAGTTAAATATGGCATATTTATTTTCAATTTCACTTGGTGCGGCAGCGAATTTCACAGCGCTTGACATTCCAGGAATAATTTATCATCTCCCCTTATTAAATTGCTTTACTTCACTCATTGGTATACGCATAATTTACAAACAAAAACCATCATATGTACCATTATCTTTAGTGTTTTGTCTGACATTTTGAAAAACGTCGATTAATTCTATATAAATATGACATTAATATAGTCGATTAATTCTATGACATTCCATATAGCTGTGTATGTAGCCTTTTGTGTATGTGTTTATTTAAATAATACACTAAGTTTAAATAATAACCTTTAAAATAGGTAATGGTGTTAGGCAGCGGGAGACAATACTAGCATTGCTCTTCAATCTAGCGTTGCACAACGTAGTCAAGTATCTTCATACTAATGTAAGTATCATCTACGGCCTAACATAGGTTTATGTCTAGGGAGATGGTATTTTTCTGATTGCCAGGAATGTGACAGCTTTAGTTTAAAATGTATGGAAGATCTGGAGAGAGATGGGTGTCAAATAAATCTGAATATTAATGAACAAAAACTAAGTATATAAAAATAACTTCATCAGAGGCAAGAACAGTTTTTAAAATTGTAATATCAGGGGGAACGGATATGAATAAAACCAAGAACCAGACATCAGAAAAAATCAACAAGATGGTAATTGCTAGAAACTGAACATATGATGCATTAAGACCCTCTTCAGATCCAACATAATCTCCCAGTAATCTTGGCTAAAAACTAAAAAATAATCTTCCAATTTATAGAATCTGAGCATACAATGCATTAAGAATCTCTTCAGATCCAAAATGAAGCTCTATAGAACTCTGATACCGCTGGTCGAAACACGTGGACTAGTCGCTTGGACCTTTGCAACAGGAGATATCTCTTCTTTTAAAGTGTTTAAACGGAAAATAACAAAGAAAATTTATGGCCGAGTTAAAGAAGAAGAAATCTTCAGGATGAGAAACAGTTAAGAGATAGAAACTATACTCGAAGAAGACAAAGATACAGTACAACATATGAATTGAAGAATAGGTTGGTCAGGGCATGTAAAGAGAATGGTTGGAAACAGGAAACCAAATCGAATACTGAAAGATGAAGTAGGAGGAATGAGGCAAGAGTGAGAAAGCAATGGATAGAGGAGGTGGAAACAGATTTGGGAAGGATGGGAATCAGGATTTGGAGACGCCTGCCAGGAGATACAAGTGACTGCAGGCAAATAGTGAAGGACGCCAAGTTCCAGATAGGGCTTTAATACTTTGGAGGTAGAAGGAAGGTGAAGATGAACAGCTAGAAAAGAGATAACAATAAGTTGACATTATTTCAAAAATAACAATACCGATAATAACAACAACGTGCATAATTATGTAATATTAATGGTAATCCTAAAATTAGTAGTGACCGTCAAAAAATGACAAAAATGTACTGTCGACTAGTCGACAAGTTAGACACAATTTGTACAACATTTTTATTGACGATTAAATTATATTTATTTCCATCATCGCATAAAGAGAAATAATCGAACACTTAAATAGACCAAATAATTTAGGGAATATGTGCGTGTGCACGCGCGCTCGTGAGACAGTGTGTTACATCAGCAAATATTTGCTATTCTCACATATTGTTGTACTCAACTAGATAGATATAATATTCCGAAAACATTGTTAATGCTTTATTACAATCTAATAATTCCTTGATTATAATTATTATAACTACAGGTTACTTAATAATTTTTATAAATGCAGTTATAATCAAATATATATTGGAATTATTATTTATTGCAATTCATTTCTGAAAATAGTGTAAGGTTGTTTCAATATGTATATATGTATTATTAAGAATCATGATTATTTTACATCCAATAGCAGCATTAGAGGACATTCAGAACGTTCTGACTTAATACGTATTCATTGAATTTATGACATTAATAGTTAATTATTCGTCCTGGTCCTTGACGCTTTTGAAATACTAATACATTAAACAATAGGCTTGCAATATTACATGTTGATAAATTGATAATACATAGGTCGTTTAAATATAATTATAAATGCAGTTATAGTCGCATGTATATTAAAATTAATACGACAAAAATTACATGTCTAGAATATGTTATGGCTGAATACAGAGTATAGGACGTTTGAATATATACATTATTAAGAGGATATAAGCTTACAACATATTCCGACTTCATACACACTCAACGTACTTTGTGACACTATCCGTTAATTATAAATGCTATCGGATACATGCTTCGAATACTATCCGTACTAATTCCAATACATTCGATTATAACTATATTTAAAATTATAATAAAAGACCTGTATTTATAATTATATTTAAACAAATATTAAATTATAATAATTTTTTAATAATATTTTCGTAATATTATAATCATATGTATCTAATTATGTATAACAGTATGTGAGTAAATACATAACAATACTGTAGTGAATATTTTGCTGAAGTAACACACAGAGTCACTCATCAATTGCCTTGTTTATGTGTTTGATTATTTCTCTATTGTCCATACACAGAACCTGATGATCTCATTAAATATTATAGAAACATCGATACAAATGGTGTAACAATTGTGTGTATAATTAATGAGAAATCCTAAATAACTTTTAATCAAATATTATTATTATTTCGGAAATATTTCTTCCAGAATAATGTACTTATTTGATCGGCACCTTACGCATAATTTAGTTACCAACATTTTTGTCATAAGTGCAGTAGAATGACAATAGTATAGGCCTACATAGTATACATGCGTCTTGTGTAATAAGTGAACGGATGTAAAGTTAGTGATCAAATTGAGATAAAAAGGTTATATTACTGTGATAACAGTGCCTTAATATTATAGCCTACTAGTTGGAAATATAGGCATTTTATGGAATCAAAAATATTTAAACATATATTATTTAGCAAAGTTATTAATTTTGTAGATTTTTGCGCTACCATATGAATGATAATAACACATACTTTTCTAATAAACGGATACGTTAATATTGTATCTGAAAATGATTTAATTAAATTTAAAAAGGAGAGTATATCGTATTAGACGGACGGGTATTTTTTTAACGTGTAAGAAAATAAAGTTAAAATAAGTAATTTCCTCTACCAGGTTTTTATACTTTCCTGAGCCTTTCAAACATCTGCTTTTCATTCTTCCCACCTCATCAAAATTCAAATCCGCTTTGTACTTTTTTTAGAATAAATTTTTTGCTTAGGTATTTGAATATTCTTTTCTCCTCTTTTTATACTTTTATCTACTTGCTGAATATAAAAAGATTGTAACTTTGTTTGCTCTAGGCTTACCGCGCATTCACTGAAGGATACGACTTCAAAAACCAGCTCTGAAATCAACGACACAGAGAGTAAGAAAGAACGTTTAGAATATATCTAAGAAAAACGAGGCGATTTTTAAGAAACTACTGTTTACTCGTCACGTGTACAAACTATATTGTGGATGAAATATATGCACCAGCTTATCCATTTCATTTTTTGACATATTAATAAGTAACAGGTAGTTTTGAGTTTTACATATTAACAATTAAATGTTTGCACTAATGGTAGTCAGTTTGTATTTGCTCTTCTTATCTATCTGTTTCTTCTTTTTTGCTTTCTTTTATTTTTTCTTATTTTGTTTCTTATTTCTTATATATTGTATTTTATATTTTATAACTTCTAATATACAAAATGAATCTCTTCAACTGTAAGAAATAGTCTTAGAAAACCCATTCTTGTTCATTTGAAAATGATTGCTTTCTAAAAAAAACCGTGACTTTTGACTATAAATAATTCGTTTATCCTTCGCATTCACAACTCTTCATCAGTATTCCAGGACATCCACCATCGTGCTAATCATCTGCTTACTTAACCTTTTTTCAAGTTGGTATTATAAAATTTGGAAATATGGTGTCGCCAGAAAGTCAACACCAATACAAGGTTGTATAAAAAATAAATCGGACTAAGCTTATAAAATAGAATGGCAAAACTGCTTTAAAATCATTCGAGCGCAACATATTTCGTAATACTTATGGCTCAGCCAGAAAAGAAGCCAACTGGAAAATACGCAATAACAGTGAACTACAGGCTCTCATGAGCCACACATTGAAAATTAAAGACAGTGAAATTCATGAAAACACAGAGGTTGCGTTGGCTGGGACAGGTGGAAAGAATGTCTGAGAAAAGAATATCTAAAAATATGCTGAAGGGAAGATTATATACTACCAGATGTAGAGTTAGGCCAATGATGAGATGGTTGGATAGCGTAATGGAAGATCTTGCTAGCATGGGAATCAGAGGGTGGAGAGGAAGGGCGCAGAAAGGGAAGCATGGAGGAGGATATTGAGGACGTTAAAGCCTATCAAATGCTGTAACGACAGAAAAAAGAAGGAGAAGCTTATACAATGTCTATCGGTAGACTAAATTACATCTAAATCCCACCTCTTCGAAGTAGTTTGCACCTGTATTAATACAGCAGTCCCACTGCTTCCGTCATGTCTTTTATACGGCCTGGAAGTCTTTCTAAGTCAAGTAGCTTTTGTGAATCTGTCAAAGTCTCTTAATAGTATTGAAACGCTGCCATTTTAACTTCAATTTCATTTCCTCAAACAGGAAAAGACATAAGGGGTTAAATAAAGAGCGGATAACTGATCCGTGCAGTTTGAAACACCAACTGCGTCGGCAACGCCATGAAAATAATACGAGGGCTATCTTTTTTTCAACCTTCGGTAAGTTGACAAACCTGGTTCTGTTGTCATAGCAACAATCTGATTGTTGACTAACTGGATTTATAGTTATTTTGTCTTATGAACATAATTATATTATTATAGAAGTTATTATGAACATCATTTCGCCCTTCTTTAAATTTTCGACACCATTCCCGAACTGAACCATCACTCATCACATTTTCTCCATACACATTACACAACTTCGATGAATTTCTGCAGCAATATGACCGTCAGCTTGAATAAATCTAATAACAGACCGAATCTCACACTTGGAGGGAATTTCAATTGTAGCTGCCACAATTAAACTGTCGTCACCACAGTAATAGACAAAATAACTCTAAATCCAGTGGCTATAGGTTAGGAAAAAGCCTCAAAAACATTAATCAACAATCACATTGTTGCTATGGTAACAGAACCAGGTTTGCCCAACTAACCGGAGGTTGAAAAAAAATAGCCCTCGTACAACGATTGGTACTAATAAGTGTCCGAATTTTGTTAAAGTTGTCGGGAGCTGTTCTGCTGCCTGATCGTCCATGTTAGTGCATCTAGAAACACAGTTTGGTTCGTGACGTCCCTACTATAAACCTATCGAAGCATACTAAGTGTCTCTGTGGCAAGTTTACAGAGTTTAACACATTTTTTATGTTCTATTTTCAAGTTTTTTTGCAATCACAAACTTAAGAGATTTTAAACTAGACTTTTATAATAATTGTTGAAAATATCTACCGATTTTACTATTATAATATAATTTTTGGACACGTTTTGTAATGCACAACTGTAATTTTCTGGGTCTATGTTAATGTTGTTCATAAGGCTTTGATTCTGTGAGCACTACTACTCTATACACTACTTTTCAAATGAACTCAGGGAAATAAGGAATACAAATCTGTTGATATGTGATCAAACAGAAAAACCATGTTAAATATACAGTTAGACAGTTACCAAAAATTACTTTAAAAAGTTCGTAGTTTGGGCTACCGTATATGCTGTCGCGTTATCTTGATCCCGGTGAAAGTAAATATTGGCAATAAAATAAACTAAGTCAACAAGTAAACACGCATTTCTTTTTGTGTTCGTTTCCTTGATATAGGTGTTGTGTTTTGTTTACAATAAGTAAACAAGTTCATCAACAGTGTTATTAAAAGTTTGGTATAATACATTTTTTTCAAAATAAGTGAAACGCATTACATTGTTTAAAATTCTGTGTTACGAAAAATATTCTGTGATGCCAACAGCTTACTCTTATCTGCATAAATATCTCTCTGAAGAGAACCACATTTTAAATTCTAGGTTTTGTGGCTTTTCGTTCATCTGTTACAATTTGTACACCGTTTGTTCAATTACACGTTCGTTAATAAATTTTTATCATCAAAACTTTTAGTAGTGATAATTTATTGTTTTTCTTATTTTTTGCTATGATGCTACTCTCATCTTTGTTGTTGCATGTGTATACACAAGAAAGTGCAGTGTTTCAGTGTGTAATATACACTACAAGTGTAATGTGCATATTCCACAATAAAAACACTACCAACACAATACATTCATTATTGAGCTTGCCCGCGTACGCACGCGACAGTTTCTCTCCGAAGATTTACCCCTGAATAATTAGGCCTACACTTCCTATAGTTGTATTCGGCTCTAGAAAATACTGATATCGTTTTACTTGGATTCACCTTCTAATAATTTTTTGAGACACAAAATATCCATACCACACTGCTTTCGTATCGTCGTGACTGCTTGGATTAATCGATTCATCATTTTAGATCTATTACTTTTTTAAGTGTTGGTTCACTAAAGGGAACCATAACTTAAATGTTCTCCTAACCAGATTAGGCAGCAATAATATTTTTGTTGTTGTAATCCTTGAGTCTTATGTCGTCGGGTTATCAATTTTTTGGCCTATTTTTTACATTTCTTCTTTCCGTTAAATTATTATAATTTTTTATTGTATTACTTGCCATTTAAAATATTATTAGTTTTCATACACCCGATTCACGTTACAGCTTTATCGTTAAGTGTGAGCGATTCCGGGGCACTCGTCGTCTTTGCTGTGACCAGATACTTAAGCTTTTTTCATGAGTTCAACTCCAGCAAACATTCCGTTGTGTTTGTCTTCAATTACCGTCTTTATGGGTGGATAGTAGGTTGGGAACTGAAATAGTTTGGACCCGGGCCCATACAAGTCACCACTTGAACAAAGTTTCAATTATATTCCCAGTAACAGTACTTGAATATAACTGTTATACGTATGGCGAAAACCTAGTTGTTTATCACAAAAATAGCATACATTATCCAAAATAATTTATCTGGCCAATCGTATGAAAAAAATTCATTGTAAATTCAACAGTAAAATATTAATAAAGAATTCTTCGGTGAAGGGTTTGTGAGGATCGGTCAAAAATATAACACAAATTTTAACTTATTTGTGTCGACGTTTCGACAATGTTTATTGTCATCTATGTTTGGTGTCAGCAACAATTATCCTGATGATGACAATAAACATTGTCGAAACGTCGACACAAATAAGTTAAAATTTGTGTTATATTTTTGACCGATCCTCATAAACCCTTCACCGAAAAATTCATTGATCGACGGTCACTACGAGTTTAAGGAGTTAATAAAGAACTTATGTCTCTTTTCCTTCCCTCTTGTAAAACATTACTAAAACCTCAAAAAACGAATAGAATGTAAAGTATCATTTAAACCTGCTAGTAAAATAATCATTTTAATTTAGCTTTTGTAAATTAGTGATGTGAACAATCTGGAGACTTAATAAAGTGTTAATTTTTAACTTGTTTATAAATACCGATTCAATATTTCAATGCAAGTAGTTATTTCCTTCTATCAAGGAAACCCACTGTTGACAAGGCAAGAACTAAGCGCAGGTATGTAATCTTTTTTTTTTTTTGGAATTCACTGCCGACCAAATCGTTCACCTTAATAGTTAATCTCTCTTCACTTCATCCTCATCCATCCTTTACTAATTAACTGTCGGTCGTTTTGTAACAAACGTAGAATATATTACTCTCTATATCTGGTAAACGTTTACAACGGTGTTATCATATTAGTGTTATTATCAGTCAGATTCTATTCACATAAATTAAAGAGAGAAAACTGGTATTGATATTTGATTCGATTAATGAATTGTCTAAAGCGCATGCAACTAAAACTTAATTAAACGTCGTCCTTACAGATTTCGAGCAGGCTGCAACTTACTTATTTCAGGATATATTTCCTGACAGCAAAATCCATATCTGCTTCTTTCACTAACCAAGATTACCTTTTAAAAAATCAATAAACTCTAGAAATATATGAAAGTTACCCTATCACAACGAATCCAAACTTCAGTCTTCAAACCTCCAAGACTTGAGTCTTGGCTGACGTACTGCGAGTAGTTGCCATTGAAGAGAATAACTTTTCTCAAACGTCAAAGTGAATAGATTATTTATTCTCTCCTTAACTACCTCGAGAATATTTGGCAAGCCAGGTTAAATCCAAGACTCGAAAGGACACTGTTGTTGTTTCCAAGTCGCCTTAAGAATTGCCATGATGGATGTAAATTACCGAATTTCGGTCAAAAAATAATTCAATTGCGGTGTGACATCACCGGTTTGCTATGCTCATGCTTTCCTACCACCCAGGCATTTGATATTTACTACTCCCCTCCCTCTTTAAAACAGACTGGTTGGAAATAGAGAAAAAATTACAAAAGAATGGTTGCTGGAGAAAAGCAACCTCGAAGCAATGCCAAAATGATTTTACAGGCCAAGGAGGATTAACACAATAATTGGGCATTATGAGCAAAGGAACGTATTAGAGTACATGAACGCTCTAATATCTTTCAGCTCCAAAGTTCCTGAGTTAATCAGCTACTTGTAGACTAAGAAAATTATTTAAGTGGCTAGTAATATAAAAACAACCCATTAAAAAGGAAAAACAACATTAAACAAAAACCCCAAAAACTAAAGAGTTAAAAAACCAAAGATTAATAACTGACGATACAATACATAAGTTTACGAGAAAAAAGGTTAAATTAAACTGGCTTGATGAAAGTAAAATTGAAGATATTCTTATCTTTCATTACCACACATAAAAAAGAAAGTAAAACACTGGATTGGTGTATCCCAAAGAAGTCACAACCCTCCAAACCCAGAGAGATACATTTTTTAAAAATTAAATAATTTAAAAAGAAGGAAAGTGGAAACACTGAGTCTCTGAATAGCCGAAATCTTTCTCAATAACCTGAAACGTTTCTGGGGAAGAATGTTCGCAGATGTCGCACATGAACATTGCGTGACACGTCAAACACAAAATGTCGACTCCCTTCATTTCCAAATGCTTGTTCATGATAGAATTAACTTTATAGGCAAACTATTACTTCCACAACTGGCCATAAATCATCAAAAGGATGCGATGAAAATGGGCTAACAAATAACTAATTTGTATAATCCATTGTGAGAAAATCCACTGTTTTGAACAAGGGCTTAAGGACGACTTTTTTATTTAGTCTTGGTTCCATATCCTTTAGGCACGTCTACACTCTCTCTCACTCACTGTTCTCTTTCTGTCTGTCTCTGTATCTATCTCTCTGTCTGTCTCTCTCTCTCTAACACACACATACAATACACACACGCAAAACACACACATACAGGCTGAAATTAGAAGTAAATATATAACAAATTATTAAATAAATACTCTGTAATTAATCTGTAAAGCAGAATAGAATACTTCTGAGGAATCGATGCTCACAATTTTTGTTACACTTTCATAAAACAATCACACTTCTATTACAATATTTCTATGTTTCCAATTACATAGTACTCACTATACACAACTAATCAAAAAGCCCACTAAGATATACAAATAATCATTTAGGTTACGTAAAAATTCTTGTATATCATTTACGTACATTTAAATTACAAACAAAATGCAACACAAAGAAGGATAAACTGCTTTTAACACTTTCACATACCACCCTCTTATCAGGTGAATATAATCTGTTCGCAAGAACTCATAATTGAACCATTAACTGTTTCGTGTGATTTGTGCAAAGACTCAATGCGCTCTGTATGGGGTGATGTGGCTGAGAAAAATTCGAGATGGTTCA
This sequence comes from Magicicada septendecula, assembly GCA_034769895.1. Classification (NCBI taxonomy): domain Eukaryota; kingdom Metazoa; phylum Arthropoda; class Insecta; order Hemiptera; family Cicadidae; genus Magicicada; species Magicicada septendecula. Next base: position 590,028,221 of record CM068368.1, on the reverse strand, counting down.
ACGTAAATGATTTAGGTCAGCTAACCTGTGCCAGAGTTTTTTAGGTGGCTGTTTACCAGGTGACTTGGCAACTAACAGGCAAGTAGCACTTAGGTTTAGTTACGTGAATGTTTTCTACTTCTGTTGAGTCGGAATTAGAATAATTCATTCTGTATTTTTTAAATATGGTTGAGTCGGTTTAAGATTTGTATTAAATGTATCAACACTTCTTTCTGTGAAGAGTATATTTTCTTCAGGTGCGTCAGTTTCCATTTTGTGCTACGCAGTTTGATGTCTTAGGTATTTTGGCTAGTCGCAAGCAGCTAGCTAAACATCCTGGGTGTTTTTCAATTTCCGAAGGCATCTGTGATTTTTCGTTGTTTATGATGGCTGTTGGGTTTTTGTGTGTTTCTTTTTCACTTTATTTACAGCACCCTGATTCTCAGTAACTTACGCTAGCGCTGACTTATTGCGTTTCATTACTGACTTCATGTCTACAGTATTTCTCTCCGTCATTTCTCGTTTCGTGTAGCCGTAAAATTAGCAATGGCAGTCTGAATAAGATATTTGGATAAATCCAGTGTTTTTCTTTAGAATGTAATTTTGATAGATATGCTGGATATTTTGGAGTTCTGATAAATTTTGATATATCTGGTTTGAGTACATTATGGTTTTTATTTTCACTTTTGAGGGTGTTATTGGTGATATTTGTTATAATTTTGATGTAAGGTATAGTTATTTCCTCAGGTTTAACAGTATTTTATCTTTCTTTCTTCCTATTTGACGTATAGCTGGAATTCAACTGTAAGTTTCGTCATTCTTTCGTCAGTGTTTTGTTCATCACTTAGCACAAGCGACTCGATGGTAAATATTTTACTGTATCATTAACTTCTACTAGACAAAAATTTACAGGCATCGCACAAATGCAATGCACAGAGAAGGGCATTGAAAATGCTTCAATAAATCTAAAAAATATATTTATTTATGTTCATTCACCAACCAATGAATTCATTCTTCATTTACCAATGTACAGATTATAAGTTAAATGTAGTCGCATTCATAAGCGAAGTTTTGTATGTGTACTACGTTATTGACAACAAAGAAGTAGTTTCTATGGAAACTAACCGGTTCACATTTTCGATCACGCACCAACGGTCGTTTTCAAATGTGCAACACGTCCTTATAAACATTTTCAATGTTAAAACGAGACGTTGTAAAAAAAACATACGAGCACGAGCAAATGTCACGTGTACTAAGAGATAAACGGAGCATATTCAATGTGTTATTTAACAATGTTTGACAGATCTACAATTCAGTCAACAACAATTCAGTTGACAGAACTTCACGAGTATGATTGTTATATTATTTCTCTTGTATGATGACGTTAAAAAATGTACAAGAAGTTAATAAATTTATGTTCTTGGTATTGACAACGTGTAAATTACAAAGAAGTGACTGTGAAAGGATGTGGGGCAAAAGGCTTTGAACCGCTAGGAACTGAGTAGTAGAGCTTCCGTGAAACAAATATAATGACTTGTAACTAAGGTGAAACAGAAAAAGTAGTAATGGCAACAATAAGATGCGCAATAAAATGCGGGTTTCTTAAAGATTAGACACTGAATACAGGAATGCTTGTGGTTAGTGGAAGATGAGTTTTTTTAATTTTAATTATTCTTTGCGACTTCTGAATGTAGGCCTAATTTCTGTCAGTATTATAAAGCAAATGCCAAAGATTCTTTTCAATGGTTGCAAAATATTTATTTTAATAATTTACTACAATAAAATATATAATAAAATCTGTTATTATTAATATCCAAACTATTAAATTAGTTTTTTGCAAAAAGGATTAAGAGCAATCAATCTCTCGATGTGTATTTCCTATCTTACATTCTAACAATGTACGATTAAAATTGTCCAAATTAAATATTTTAATAATATTTAACTAATTATTTTAGTTGTATAATATTTGAGAATTTTTAATAATAAATGTTTCAGTTTTATGACATTTTGTTAAATTTTTGTTAAATTAACAAAAATATTTACAAAAATATCTTTTACCTACCTCTGAAATAATGAAGAATGTTGTATGATACCAGTATAATAATATTACATCAAAGAAAAGGGTAAATACAAAACTTCTCATTTAAAAAAAGGGATGTAGATTCGTACTCAATACTCAGTTTCTTGTTTTCTCACTCACTTTCAATGTGACTTCCATAGAAGCGTGAAGAAAAAATTTAGACAAATTTAACACTACGCTATAAACAGATACTTTTATTTGTAACAATTTGAGACGTCATATTACCTTCAGTCTCTTAAAACATTTGTTCATAGTTTCTTAGTATGCATTTTGCGTTTTGTCTAAAACATACGTAAAACATATATGAATAAAGAAAAATAGATTTTTTCTTGAATTTGCTGACCGACTGATCGAATGTCGACATTTCATTAAACATAATAATAAAGAAGGAATCGAATTCAGCAAACAATCCGCCTATCCCTAAACCTCAAACGTAAAAACAGACATGAAATTTGTTTTTAGTCGTAATATAACAGAGACATTTTAAATAAAACTATTAATAACTTATCGTTTGAAAAATCTTGATTTTGCTGAAGAAAGATTGTTGCGGATGCTTTGTTTTCAGTAGTTATGAGCTGAAACTCTTGAAACTGAACGTTCTTTTTCAAGCCTCATTTCTTGTACTCCCGGAAATAGTATTTCCAAAACAATAACACTGCGTGACAAGGTGTTCTTATTTTTTAATAGGGCTATATGCCATATACAGATCTTGTAAGAAAATTAATTTTCAAAACAATCCTCTTCCTGCCGATCAACAACATCAAATTTATTTTTGTAACATTTTGCAATAGAGCTGCTACTTATTTCCAAATATAATTGAATGATTTTTTCAATTATTCTTGTGTTTAGACAGTAAAATAAAAATATATATTTACCTAAACCAAGTCATCATCTCTTAGCAAAGACTACGACAACACAACGGGCAGTATCTCACCTTTAATGCGTCTAGATATTTTATATAATATTAATGAATCGCTTCGTTGTTTCATTATATATATTGTAGCATGACAGAAAATCCATCTTATTATAAGTCAAAAAACAAGCAAGAATAGGATAAAAAACTAAACTGGCAAAAAAGAAAAGTACCATAATAATTAAACAAGAACAAATATAAACTTGAATTTTAAATTCAAAGAAGTATAATTCATTAACACCAACTTAAGTGATAGTCCAACTTATATAATAAATATACCCAAGTAGAATAGGAGCAGTTAAGAAAAAAACAATATATAAACAAAACCACCGAATAAAGAAATAACTTGTAAAAAGCAGTACCAAATAAAAATAAAACCCCCAAAAAGGTATAACATAGGAAAGGTACAATACAGTAGAATAAAAACTATGTATATTAAAAATAAGTATAAATATTAGATACATGATGGAAAGTGTACAAAGATAATTTATTTTGAGTGTGAAAAAGTGACTAACAATAATCCCATTTAAGTGATGTTCCTTATTCCCCAATGACTAAATAAGTTGACTAGAAATCAGATTTGGGAATATAGTGAATAAAGAAGGAAATCAGGGTAAATCCCTAAATTAAAACAAAAACAGCAAAGGACTGAATAAAAAGTAATTTTAAGAAAATATTTAAATAAAAATAGATTTGTTGTTGTGTTAGCAGTTCATTGAACTCATGGCTTTGAATGCTTGAGATTGGATTTATTTTTCAATACATATCTTTATTATGTTTTAATCGTATCAGTTAATCAAAAACCATATTGTAATTGAGTAACATTGTAATTCAGTTGATAAGATTTTATTAGAATTGTATGTCAGAAAGGGTATTAGCAAGCTGAAAGAATAATAAACTTTGTAAATGAACTAACATAAAAATATAGGCCAAATTGTAAATCTCAACATTATAAATTAAAAGTAAATAAGAATGAGACTAAGTAAAAGAATGAAATTTGTTGAATGTAAATCAATAACCATTTATAATAAATGTAACAACACTTGGTGAAAAGAATGAAGGAATGTATAGCATATTATTAGGAAAAATGAAAGTGTAATGACACAGGAGTCTAAAGAAAAGCCTAAATTGAAGATAGTATTTAAATTAGATAAGTAAATCATAAAATTACTAAGAATTAGAGAAACCAAATAATAAGAATTCAACCAATAATCTTATTTAATACTAATGGGAATATAACATAGATTGTAAACCATTGAATGTGGGAGAAGGTAAATTAATTAAGGCCTACGACAAAATATACTGCAAACGTGACTTTTGAGTTAAAAGATACTATAAAATATATCATGCATGGTCTTAAATTATTCAGAATCAAATAAGGAATTTGATTAAATAATTGGAATTAAATAATAATAGATAATAAACAAAATGTAATTTATAATATAATGTAAAATTCAATTCTTTGGTACAAAACAAACTTGAGGCTTCAATCAGCTGACTCAAAAAATGTAAATTTACTATTAAATCAGCCAGGACCTTTCGTATGATGAAGAAAAAACTAGGAGTTAATTGTTAAACGTCGAGGTGAACACATAAGAACGAGAGAGCTCAAAAAGATAAAAAATATAATTTGACATGAACTAAACCTATAAAAGAAAAAAAAAAAGAAATTTAAAATATGATTTAATAACACTAAATCAAATAAAATAAATCCAACCATTACATGTAGGAAGATTGGAAATTGTAATCAGGATATCGGAACAATCCCGGCACTAATTCAGAATTTGCTGATGTGAATATTACCATTACATTACCGGACGAGATATTTGAAAGAGGTCACTTTTAAACACCTATTGCTGAACCAAACAACGGATCACTAATAAGGAATAATCACTCTAAGACGAAGAAAATTAATCACTACTAGTATGATGAAGGACACATAAAGAATCAATATTTATTTGGAGGAGAATCGACTTAAGAATCTTGGTGAACTTTGTATCAAGAAGGCGGCCATCTTTAATCGTATACTCGAGCGTCAGTGTGATGACGTCAGCCTATGCCTAGCTGTTGGTTCGAACAATTCAATTTTTAATAACATTTTTATAATAAATCTTATTTCTATTTTATCATTAAGAACTGTTTAATTGTAAGTATTGTATCTTCCAGCATTACCCTTTCTCTGACTTTTGATAACAGTTAAAAGAACCAATTAATTTTTAAATGTTAATAGTTTAAATAACATAAACCAAAACTACCTGAGATAGAGTTTTCGAGCTGTGAAACAGTACTTCGACTCAAAGTCGATTAATCGCAACAAAGTTAATAAATTCATTTAAACATTCCATTTTTGAGTTTTATTTTTTGTGGACATATATTTAGAAGAATTTCAGGTAGCACTTGAAACCTGGACTTCAAGGAAGAAGAGAATAGCATCGCAAAGGAGTACGATCACTAAACATCCAAATACCACTAATCGATTATTATATTTCATTAACTATTTAACGCGTGAAACAAAATTTTAATAAACAACCACCGAAAATAAAATAAGAAATGAATTAATATAATAACGAGGGATAATCTAATAAAAAATAAACTGATAACTAATTAATAAATAAATAAAAAAAATCATTTTTTTTAAATTTAATTTAAACAAAATTTTTACACATTCATAATTATCATTTTTGTAACACCAAGAAAAAGGATACGTTACAATATGTGTGTGTATATAAAACAACATTTAAAAATTCATTAAAGTTTTTTTTACTACATTTATGTAATTATTTTGTGTTTGCTGATTTACATATTTTTACCCTATTTAAATGAAAAACTACTGGTAGGCGTGTGTGTGATCGAGGCAGGCTAATTCTGTGTAATTTCGCACATAGCACTTCCTGACATGTTTTTGGAACCAATTAATTGCAAAACTCTCGGACACACATATATTTGTACACACTATATTTTTTTAAATTATCATTTTTACCTTAGTATAGACAAATAAAATGCAAAGTGTAAACTTAACTTTTGTTAAAGATTTGTTTCATTAATTAAATCTACAATGCTTGATAACACAATGTTTAAAAACATTTTTCGGATTATCTTACTTGGCTTAGGACACGTACACTCTATCATTTTTTTAGTACACAAGTAAGGAGTTATTATTATTTCTGGTTGCTGTTTTAACATGTTCGTTTCATTTCGCAAAAATGCTTGATAACAGCTGTGATTAAACACGTTTTCCATTGAGTTTAGCAAACATTTTATGTCAACAGTGGCTGACAATATACAACTTTGTTCACTGCAGAGTGACAAGACAACGCAATATAAACTAGTTCCAGGGTGTATTGCGTTTAACTGACTGCGTCAAATAGGGCCAGCTTGGTTCATTAAATAAGATACCGTCCTTCTTTGCGATAGTGTTCGTTCAGCTTTCACATCGCTGAATTCAATGTTATTCTTGTTTACTATCAACATGGATAAAATTTTAAAATCTTGCGATCAAATCAAACAAAAGTAAGAACTACGATATTTAAAGAGTTGCTTTAAAACCTGTCTCGGTAAGCTGATTTATGTACATGATTATAGATCCTGTTCGTTAAGTATATTTCATAATTTTTTTTAATTACTAGGCGAGCACATCTAAAATGTTGTGCCGATGAAACACAATAAATATTGTAATTAACTTTACGTGCATAAGTGTCATTTATATTAAACCTTAATCTCTCATAGTTATCATTTAATAGGAAATATCATAAATGTAACACTTCGTGTTACACAGAATGGATGGTTTATATTATAGTTTAAAATTCTTTAGATTCTTTAGATATTTATAATTTTTAGATTCTTTACGGCAAAATAAAATTTCGATATAATTCCGTAATATCAAAATATTAACATAAAAACGTTATCTGCTACATTACTTTAAACCTTAGCGTAAACTAAATTTACAACATGCAAACTTTAAATACTTAAAAAACACGAAGCTTGTAATATACAAGAACAATACATTTATATTGTACAAGAAACATATATTGTAAACGTTTATTTATGGTTATAACTATATAAATATAAATATACATATTTATTTATTTACCAATTATAGAAAATTATCTTGAAAAAATATCTATTGGCAAGCGTCCCCACTACAACACGCAGACACGCACACATTAATTATATGCATACTTTATTAGGTGCGGGTTTTAAAATACAGTATATTGTAACATCACAAAATGTTCCATACTAATAATGAACACCATAAGGATGAATGATACTAATAGAACTATAAATGAGTAACCAGGAAGAATGTAACAGTAAAAATAATTAACCAATAAAGAATGAAAGGAGAGAAGAAATTCAAGTGAACAGTGGTAAATCCACTATCTACATAAAATGACACTACAACACAAACAAACAGAATGACAAAGACGAAATGACAAGACAAGTTTCCCACATAAACTGTTAAGTGAGCTCAATAAAAAACATTTGATGAATAAAATCAAATAGAATAAGTAAGATAAGAAATGACGTGAATAATATTTGTACCATATATTATTAATAAAAACAGCACATTAGCTGACCCATGTCAAAGCAATGATTTGAAAAGACAAAGAACGATGCTAGGAATAATCATTAACTGTAAAAGATAATGAGAAAGCCAATTATGTATTATAATAAATTAAGAATAACAATAAATGTAAACACTGAATGTGTTTAGGTAACATTATAAGTAGATAAAATATGTACAGAAAGGTAATAATTGTCAGGGAACAAAACATTGTAAAATAATGATAACAAACCCAGAATGACCAAGTTAAGTCATGAAAATAAGAATCAGATAGAAACCCTACTAAGCATAGGGGAGTAAAATAATGATAATGCAAAAAAGAATGTAAAACACCACTACTTGTGTGATGTTATAAGAATAAGAGATAAGAAGGACATGTTAAAATAAAAATAGTAAAATATGGAAGTTGATGTTAGAAAATCAACAAATGTAAACAGATAATTAATATTGTTCAGCTGTATGCAGCATTTATATATAGTAAGGTATTCTTTTTAATCATATAATCATGTTCAAATTAGAAATTAAGAATAATTAAACACATATTAAGAAAAAGTTGTTAGTGGGATCTGCAATATTTAGCAGACGACGAATGTAAACAATGCATTAGTTAGTTTAAAATAAAGGAATGTTAATGAAAACTATGACCAAACTGGCATCAAGCCATGTCAAAATAAAGATATATAAACAAGCTTTACAATGATAGTAATAGAACCCGAATTGGAATAGTAATAACTGAGATATAAACGTTAGCATCATAAATTTGGTGAATCTCGAATAAATACAATAAAATAATAACAAAAGCGACAAGGACGCTCCGAATACAAAGATGTAATGCCTATAAATAGAATTACGTCATCATAACATAATTTCCAACCAATCACGGACGACTTTAGAAGCGCGCCGAGAGCGCCAAGCGGACTTCTAAAAAATGTATATAAACGATCGCAAATGTAAACAGGGAGCATTTTGTCTATTTCCACTCAACTAACAACAACTAATTCAGGCCGATTTATCATCCAAAATTTAATAATCAACGAGAAGGAAGAAGTATAATTCAATCTCAGTGCATCGATAATAGTAGTGATACTTATACTAGTAGTGCGTGTAAAAGAACGAGGTTAAGTACCATACATAACCAAGGCAGTAGTTTGTCAAGAAGAAAATGCGTTCATATGCGAAATAAAGTGAAGTGTAACCACGATCATTGAATTAGATCGTTAGAAGTGTTAATAATTAATCATTGCCATTAATAACCAGGGAGTACGGTGCATATACTTACATTGTTTACATTTAAGCTATTAACAGTATAGTATAATACACCTGTATACTGACGCAAGAAACAATAATACAATAAGTACCAAACACTGTTTTAAATTTATTTAGAGGAATCACAATATTCCGACATAAGATTTCATGTGTTAACGTTCTCAAAACTAACCTAAAACTTGTTCAGAATAATCGAACTTTTCGTTTATTAGTTTCAATAACTGAAGGTGTCTAATCTAACAATCTAATATATGGTAATAGCATTGTAAAGTAAGGCTGTGGCGTTCTATTTTGTAAATTAAAAGAAGTCACCCTTGAGAAAGATAATAATTATAAATAATCTATCGATTAAAACTAGAGTTTTCATTGTAAACGAACTGAGCTAGATAAAAGTTAAAAGCCGGATGAGTTGTAATCCGTTTGTTATATTCAAATGAATGTATTTAATTGAGTCTATTCTAGAGTGAACAATAAACAAATGAATTGTAAAGTAACCACTATTGTCAACAATTACTTAAATAAATAATTAATCTTTATTACTAATAAATGAGTTGTATGTTCAAAGTAAACAAACAGTTCAATTGGGTACAATTCAGACAACTGAACCGTCAATAATTAAACTCTAGTAAACAAATAACCAGAAAATTAATTCCTGATCTTGATTTAACTATTTAATCAATTACTGATTTATAAAATATCTAAATTAATTAGTAAATCATTCAAAAGAATTCTTTTTATGGGACATTTCTCTTGAAATCCCATATGGCGCCCAAGTAAAATTTGTAAGTTCTCACTGAAACATTAACAGCACTATTATACTGTTTGATAAAAAAAACTTGACAGTTTATTAATCACCAGAGACGGACTGAACATCTAGAACAACATCACCGGTACGTGAAGGTTTAAATTACATAAAATAACTTTGTCTAAACTATACATTGACACACATAGACGACACCATTCAACAGGAGGGTGAACGAACGACAAGAGATCTACGCAACAGTTTACATTCAACAACGGATCTACAACCAAATAATTACTCAAATATAAATAAACAAGAACATCAACATCGAATTAAACAATTAATTAAATAAATAAAAATAGTTAAAGAATATATTTGACGAAACCGAGTGTTAAAGTCAACAACAAGTAGAAGGGAATTTTATAAACAAACGATGAACATAAATCTTTTGTATTAATATATAGTTATTTTTATTAAATTTTGCTATTGTTAAATACGCGTTCAGTCACATTGTATTTCTTATTTCTTCCTTAATTTATAAATCTATATTTTCCCTAACTCCTTGCATTCATGGTCGTAACGTCTATGTTACACTCAACCTTTACCTTTAGTTGCCTTTCAAATTTCTTTTTCATATATATATATATATATATATGCTTTGTTTCTTTTACAATTACTACCAAATACTCTATAACACACTAGTAAAGACAGAGTATTCCCGTTAATTGTTAACAATTTGCCAAAAGTGTGTAATTATTTTTCCTCAAATCAAAAGATAGTTTTAAAAACAATTAAGATAGACATTTATGTGGATCATTACTAGAGAGTTCCTGTATAACTAAAATTAATTTAGAACAATGTTAACATGTAATTAGGCATATACCCAGTTGAATATTTTTTTTTCCCCAAATTTTTTGATTTAGTAGGAAACGGAATAATTATGTATTAGGAAGCCCGTTGTTCTGTTGCATGGAATTATATTGTAACGATAAAATATTTATCTAGTGATTGAATCTTATTGAAAAAATATGACTGTAGCCTCACTTCAGGTTCGTCTATTTGTAATCAGATTTTTCGTTACGTACAATGTTATTGTGAATCAGTTACTTGTATATATGTCGTGTGCACTTGGATTACACCACCCGTAGGAGGTATGAACTTGTAATATATATAAATAATGTAGCGACAAACTCGCACTGGAGTCGTCGATGTGTAATTATAAATGTGTTATGTTGAACGGCGAATGATTTTGTAAATTGCCGCTTACTCCCACTATGCTGCTTCTTTTCCGTGACGTCACTCAACGATGCCAACTGTCGGGTCTGCTGCAATCTGTGAATTCTATTTACTAAATGTAACAGCAATAATAACGACACACAAATATTATCAAACATATATCCTTGTGGAATCCTTTATTCTGAAAAACACTGGTTAACTGTTTTAATAATTTTAAACAGGATAATCGCAATTGTAGCGCAAACTATAATTCTTCCTTTACCAGTTGGCAGCAGTAGCCAAACGTTTAGAATTTCTTCGAGACCAAAACAATGCTTTTTGTTAACGTTTTTAAATACAATATATCAATTATCTCAGGGCGTATATGGTTCGGGGATTATAAATTAAACAAAATATTACACTATTAATCAAAATACAAGTTTACAATTACAGGATATTACAACGTTAGAGTGATACGTGCACACAGAAATTGTATAGTGGTTATCAGTCTTAAAAAGGTTATGTCCAGTTCAGGCTTGGATAGTTATTATGTGAATTAAAAGTTCTTGTTGTGTTTAAAAAGGTGTTAATCTTATATGGTGTTATTAGTGGTTGTTTATAGTGTTCGTGTTATATGGTGTCTGTAGTTTAGTTGATTATTACTTAACAGTAGTGTATACAAATGTGTGTGTTGTAGTACGATATAATGAGATGTCAGAATCACCAAATCCTCTTCTTGTACTCTTCTTGGTTGAAGATAGGACCCACGTACACGTCTAATCTTCTTTCTCGTCCCTCGTCCACTTCAAATCTTCTTCCTGGTTATTATATCTTCTATTCCATGTAATGGGTGTTCTTCTGTTATTGCAAAGAGTTCGTGTAGTGTACCTCTAACTGTATTTATCTGGTTGTATAGTTTGTTCACACTTTATAACACATAATGTAAGACGATTTAAAAACGCGTCTATCTGCTAAGATCGTTGTCAAAGAAGTCCCATTTTATTTATCCGAAATTTCTGGTTGCTAAGGGTAAACTTGGAATCTGGTTGGTTAATTCGGATCTACATTGTCACATACTTTCGTTATTTCAAAGTCTAAAATTTGTTCAAAATCTTTAAATTAACATAACTTTTCTATACTGAATGGGAATTTAAAACCATTATCAGCATTATTTTGATCTTCACATTTGTTATATTTAGACACCAAACATGCCTATTTTTACTTAAAAACTATGGATGTTACAATTTTATTATTTGGAATTTTCTTAAATAACTTGATATGTGTTATTTTGTTTCTATATTCCTTGTATACGTTATTACCTATAAATACATCTACCTTTTCACATTTGCTTTACAAAATTTCTAATATTATTGTTCAAAATTTACTAAAGTTGGTTTCACCTGGCCTCTGTAATGGTATTACTTTCATCACCATGTTTTAAAATCTTTAACAATTAAATTAACTTTTACCACTCATCAAAATTGTTTAACATATAACGTTATTTTAACAACACAAAAAATATATTACTCCAATAGTTAAATTCATGCCCACATGGCTATGATTATACCAAATCCTTGCACAAATAATTGTTTTCTACTCAGACTGTATAAGTGTTTGACACTTAACAAAACATCTTTATATAGTCCATTCTGCTTTGTCAATTAATCAATTTACCATGGTTTAATATCAGTTCTATTGTTATATTTGTTAACACAACATAAAAAAATGGAATTAATATCATAAAATTGGCATTCCTTTAAACTAACTGTATCATCTGTTACATACAAAAAACACAACACAAATACTATGATATAACACTGTGCCTAAAACATAAAACATGCACATTTTACAAAACAAATTCTATACTAATTTGTTAGTCCCTTGTCAGCTAATTTACTCATTATTCTGACACTATCTATGTCATATTTACTATTTATATGGGTTTCAACATCCGTATACTTACTGATGTTTGACTTACAAAAATTACAATAAAATGAACACTGTTGCTCTACCTCACCACACAGTTCTAATAATCTTGTTACATTCACTGTTTATATGGGTTTCACTCTTGTTATAAATGTTATTGTGACCGTGTTAAAATTTGTTGCTTACTGGACAACCCTATGAACTCTATATGTGACAATTATTTGTATGGTTCATGTAATCTATAATCATGTGTATCTATATTTTTGTTACATCAATTAACTTAATTATTTACTAATATTTCTCTTACATAATATTACATGTTTGGGCCTATTATCCCTCACTTTGTATTTTGATTATCTGGATATAATGATACATTAACTGAAACCATTTGTTTCTTTATAGTCCTGGTTCATAAGCTGTTTGTCTTTACAATTCTTTGTTTGGTCAATACTGAAAATTCATGTCATAGTTGGGGTTTGAAGATATCTGCATCACTTAGCCTAAATCATTAATTTGGGTACGGTCAGTTGTCTTACTAGTCAGTCTGAAATTGTTAGTCGTTCTTCTTCACTATCATCTTTGAAGATATTGTTCTTCTTGTTAGCTTCTTAACCAAAGTCTTCATTAAATCAGGTAAGATATTATGTTGTTCCAAATGTAATGTTACAATATTCACAATTAAATGATCTCTTCTCGAATCGCTTATTTTGTCTTTTATGTTTGTTATATACGTGTACTTATCATCAGTCCACCGCGATTGCGTAATGGAAAGAGGAAATATTCTCTTGCTTTTTGGATGCAACACTTATAGAATTTATTCTATATCGTGTTTCAATTCTATAGCACCACTTGTTTATTGTGTTTCGGATACTAGTATACCTTTGAGCCAACAAAAAATAAAACTTAATTGGAAACACAGTTTGACTTAATTTGAAACGTACATGTTAACTTTCCATTCTGCTATTTTTATTTTTTTTATTTAAGAAATGGTGGAAACTTTGTTATACAGAGCACGCGCGCGCGCAGACACACAGATTAATTTCAACAATAGTTACCTATGCTTGAAAATTTTCTACATCTTTTGTCAAGCAAAACTTACAAAAGTATACAAAGATACATAGATATTTTAAGTGCATATTACTTATTAAAATATACAGGACAATCCACGATAAACTTTACTGTTTTAATGTAACCGTAAACGTTTACCATATAATCAAAAGCAGAACAGAGTTTGTTGTTGGATACATTCTAAGCTCCAAAAAATTTCATCATACTGGAACAGTGATGTCATCTATTACAATCTTTGTAGCCCAGATTAAATGAAGAGATTGATACTTCACATTGGCCATATTAAAGTGTAGTTAAGAAGCAAATTTAAGCAAAACCGGGCATCCTCAACAAATGAGGTGACAGAAAACTATAAAAGTGTCCGGTATTGCCAAGCAGACAATTATCTTTTACGATAATGCTTAGAATTTAATATAAACGAATGTGTACGTGGAATATGTATACTAGCTTTATAATACTGATTTGTCTAAGGCTATTTTCAGCAAAATGACATAACATAAGACACACCAAAAGTTGCGATGATTCTTGTAACTAGAATTTTTGTAGATTGCATTTTTTGATAGGATCAGGGGCTACCTTGACAGCCAACCTGAATTCTACTAATTTGTATCTTTGAGTTTCTAAGGAGACAGAGTATACAGGTATCTGCCACTAACAATTGCACGTCATCGGGATAACATCGCTCGAGAAATTAGCTTCATTTACGCCAACATCACCTAGCATACAAAGGGTCCATTTATGCTTAGATAATAAAAAGCACATCCAACATATACTTTAAAGTCACTAATTTAACTCTTCTATAGTTTTAATGCAGTGTTATTAATGAGTTCAACTTAGATATTAAAGGTTTTTATATGTTTTTATTTGAATGTGTTTGTTACAACAAAACAATATTTCCTATTAGTATGGCCATAAGAAGCCTATTATTAAAAAATCATTACTCGTAAAGCACACGCAACATACGTAAAATATCTACCTTAGACATAATTTGGTATACAACTACGGTTATTGGTTGAAATAGCACAGCAGCGTAATATTACGGTTTCCTGCAAAACAACTGTCATATAATGCAATTATTCTGAATATATGTCCAGAAATTACGAAATAGATAAAAATGACATTTACAATTGTCTCCTGTATGTGCCTAAATAAAATTCTTGTAATAAAACTAGTTAAATAGTAGTTTAAAAAATTATGAATGCAGAATTATAGAATTACCTAATACATAATTTCGCTCTGTAACTTTAGTATTTCATAATTTAACATGTATATTTATGTTCTGGGACTCAGCATTAGAGTTTTGATGGATTAAGAAAATAATCAGTGTAATCAGTGTATTACGGCTTCATTTCCTAGTCTGGAATCTAATACTCTGAGACATAATAGTCTGGCAGAGGCTTGGATGATATAACCGCAGACCACATCTTTCGTAGGTTTGTTGAACATCATATACAATGTCATACTTGACCTACTTCCTTCCCTTTTAATATCAAGTGGTGCCGGTACTTAGCAATATTGAGTTTCTTGTGAAATGAAAAATTTTCTTTTCGTAAGAAGATAAAAATTATTATGTACTCATTATAGGGCTATACTTGGCTTTATGACGCGATAGAAGGTGTTATAAGTAATATATTAATTTTATTTCCTCTAAGTTTAAGAAGACTGTAACTCAATTGAAACTGACAACTATTTGACTATTAACTTAAATTTCATGTTTATTTACATATGACGTATTTCGCTATGTTGATATATCAAACAGAAAATTGTTAGCTTTATTTAGTTGAAGTTTGTGTAATAAACTTGTTTACTTTTCATTCTTCACAAGTGATAGTGAAAATACAATTTTATTTCGTTACAAAAAATCTCAAACCCAGAACACATTGAAACAATTATTATTTTAATCATCGCCATCCTAATCTGTTACGATGGCCATCTTAAAATTTTTATTTTCTTAATAATTGTTCTAACTTATTATAGAAGTTCTCTCATCTGCACTACGCTTTATTATAGCAATTGTGATATCTAAATCTGTAGTCCAATAAAAGCACTTTAAAAACCTCACAGTAACATTGTTAATGATGTCACTAACTTACAGTTAATATAAATGTTCCCACCGGACGTATAATACGTCGTACTTATCTGCAAAACGCTAACCAAAGATGAGCAAACGGTACAGATTACACGAGTTAAGATTCACTTATGTACGCAATTTACATAGAGCACTAGTTACCGTTGAATAGGATATGAAATCACGAAGATTCCCTACTCTAAGTTTCTGTTTTCATAGCCAATAATTTCTAACCGTTCTATTTTTTTCCCAGTCGAATTTATGGTTTATGAGACTTGTAGTATGCCATGTATAACAACAGTCACTTTCACTCTCTCACTCTCTCTCTCTCTCTCTCTCTCTCTCTCATTCACTCCTTCTCTCCTTTGTCTTTTTACGTCTACACACACGCGCGCGCATACAGAATAATTCATAAAATCATTATACTTCCAGAAGAAACGGTAATTTTTTTTGTGTCCATTGCAAATACTGTGACAAAACTTAAGGAAACAATTGGAATTAAATTTAACTGTGTGTGTGTGTGTGTGTGTGCGCGCAAGAGAGAGAGAGAGAGAGAGAGAGAGAGAGAGAGAGAGAGAGAGAGAGAGAGAGACAGAGAGAGAGGGTGCCCACGCTCGCGTTGTTAAATAACTCAGAAAGGGAAAAACGGGTTGGACGGTAAATCCGTTACTGTCAAAATGATTCACTCATACTGATGAAGAGATCACACATCCCGTCCCAGAAATTTTTTGCAAGAAACAAAAGTGAATTTTTTAAATTAGTGTATTAATTTACCACAGTAACACTGAAACATGGTAGTGACTCTGACACTGTGTGTGTTTATTTATTTACAATACGGGCTTATTTCAAAACAATGAACCGTTTTCATGACACAATTTTTCAGTTCTCAAGCATTGTCATGGAATGAGACATTGACCATTTGAAAGAGGCGGTTTGTAAGCTACGAATGGGTGTCACACAATTGCTCTAGTCGCGCCATTTCCGAGGCAACGTTTGTTAATTTGTTTACACTCGAAGTGGCGAGTCAAAATCAAAAAAGCGTTTAGCGTTCTCGAGTTCGCGAATACAAAATCGGTTGTCACAGTCAGCGTACTTTTCAAAAGCAATTCGACATTTATCCACCTTTCTCGTAGAACATTCTACTGTAGTTTTGTCCGTTTGAAGAGAGTGGGTGTCTGTGCAAATGAAACAGTCCAGGATGACCATGAGTTTTAGAGGAACAAGTGAAGAGAATTCGTGTTGCATTTGAGCGGAGCCCACGAAAGTCCACAAATGGAGCTAACCATGGGCTTGCAATCCCACAACCCATTATCTGGCGTAAGAAGATGTACACATTTGAAACCATACAGACTGCAGCTCGTTCAGGCACTTACCAGCAACGAAAAGAAGAAACGAATGTAATTTTTCGATTCGATTCATGAGATGTTATAAGACGAAAACTTCTTTTCACGTTTAATTTTCAGTGATAAAGCTACCTTTCACATGAATGGCACAGTCAATCGTCACAATATGCGCATTTGGAGAACTAATGTCTCACATGGAAAAGTTGAGCACGAAAGAGATTCCCTTAAGGTGAACGTCTTCTGTGCTGTGTCTAAAGAACTAGGTTTGTGGTCCCTTTTTCTTGGAGGGAAACGTCGTTACAGGACAAACCTATCTTGATGTGCTTCAACAGCTCTTCCCGATACTGCAAACAGATTCAGATGACTTCATGGAGCACCGCCCCATTGGCACCGGATTGTTGGAGATTTTTGAATGAAAAAGTGCCCCAACGATGGATTGGTCGAAAGGGGGCCCAAGACCTTGCCCTTAATGCTTACCCTGCTAAATCTCCAGATCTCACCGTATGTGATTTTTTTTGTGAGGATATGTAAAAGATAGTTTTCCTTCTACCGCTACCCACCACTACTCACCTCGATTACCTTAAACATCGAATAACAATAGCGATCAACTCAGTGGGTCGTGATATGTTGCTACGTGTCTGGAAAGAATTCTCATATCGCTTTTGTGTTGTTCGTGCTGCAAGTGGTGCCACATTGGGACACTTGCAAGAAAGGAAATAAACTTTCGTTATGAGTAGAATACTTGTGATTTGGTTGGAATTTTGAATTAATTTGCCTGAATTACTTTTGAACGATGCACTTTTATTACACCCATTGTGATAATCAACGTTACTCCAAACAAAAGTTATAAAACATAATTATAAACAATTAGATTAGCATTGCATTAAAGAAATACGTACACTTGGCACGATGCATATAGGCTTAGGGTATACAGAGACTGGGAATTAATTTGCAAACAAGGAGTTTGCTGAGAGGTGGTATTTTGTTTTTCGCAGGCAGGGAATTAAAAGTGGGAGCGAGAGGATAATTGATTATCAACGGAACTAAAGATGCAATTATTATTCAGTTAAGCAATGAATGCAGTAGTGCAAATTAATCTACTTAGCGCAGCTGTAGTAATCAAGTTAGCTGTGAAGGGGAATTGTGGAACATACAGTTTTCTACCTGCCTGTCTCATTCCGTCACTGTTGAGAGAAATCTCACACATTAATTTACGACCTCTTTAAACCATTAACAAGATTTTGATTAACACTGACATTTATCAGACAGAAACTAAGATTTAATTCTTTACACACAATTTCTTATTTCTCTTCGTAAACTGAGTAAAGCGAGTTTCCTTCACTTGTTACACAGAAACTAAATTGTAAAATACTTCTCCTCAGTAGTGCAGAAGACTGTGTAAACACTTAATTCGTTTTATCATAACGGAATAATTATGAATTAAATATAATTCTATATAATTCGATAAACCTATTGAGTTATTTGGGCATGATCTCATGTTACAGTTAGTGCCTTAGTTATTGTCTGACGTTCTGGCAGTTTAAGAGGTCGTCATTATCAGATTACGGGTAGAATGCAGGATCGCTAGATATCTCAAAGAAGATGAGTAACAAAGAAATTATTTTACTTCTAAATACATCATCATCATCATCATCATCATCATCTTCACTACAGAGATTAGGCCCTAGTTGGCCTGTTCCGGAACCCATCTCCTCCTCGGTCTACCAAAATCCCTCTTTCCACTCGGCTTGTACTTGAGAGTTGCCACTGGCAATCTGGTATCTGGCATTCGGGCTACATGTCCACACCATCTCCTCTTACACTCCTTAATAGTCTCATTTAAAGACTGGATCTTTAAGTCTTGTATAATGTCTATGTTTCTTCTCCTATCCAGAAGGGAGAATCCTTGGACACTTCTCAGAAATCTCATTTCGGCAGCCTGAATTTTCTTTTCTTCCCCTTTACCGGGGGTCCATGTCTCACTTGCGTAAAGGAATGTCGGAACAGCTACAGTTTTATAAAATTTCATACGGATTTCCTTCCGAGTTTTATTTCGTAAATTTCTATGAATTGTCCCACAGATGGACAATCACTACTTCTAAATACATTATACTTATTTTGGAAACATATTTTAAGAAATTAAGAAAAGGATATTTTGTTTATTAAAAAAAACATCCTGTAGTAAGATTCTCAATTAGCTTTTATGCCAATAATAACATATTTTAAGAAATTAAGGAAAACATATTTTGTTTTTTAAAACATTCTGTAGTAAGATTCTCTATTACCCTGTATGTCAATAATAAGTTAATTAGTTGATATTTTCTACACAATCGATAAGTAGTTGAAACAATTATTTTTTCATGAACTTTTTTAGCAAATTCTGTTATTATTTTATTAATTTTGCTCACTAAAATAAATAATATTTACAAAAATTAGTGGACGTAATATAACCGGAATAATGTGAAGGTAGACTGATTTTATTACCGTCAAATTCTATTGTTTTTTGACATTCTTGATGAACGATATTGATGTTTTATTATCTAAGTTACACATTCATGAAGCAAACTTTCAGCAATAAAATATTTTTTAAAGGAATTATTTAAGTTATAATTACCATGTTGTTATAAATAATTATAGTTGTAGTTATGTATATAATTATATCTGTTATATACTTGTAGAACACACGCTCACGCACACACACACACATACTGTCAGTAGGGTGAAAAATACAAATGACATATTGAAACATAATTTATATTTATTTTGTATAACAGCTATCCTGTAGTAATCCTACTCATGGCTATCCCACTACAAATACTACTAGTCATGTATTAATTATGTAGTAATAAATTTCATGTGTAGTTAGGATTAGATTAACCCGTTGCCTGAATACAATTGAGATATAAATGAGTGGTAGTAACTGTGAAACGGGCAAAATTGTTAACCTACTGTAACTTGCAAAATTGTCTAACGAAAGGAACTTGTATTTCCTCGCATAAAATATCTGCCTTTATTATCGCCCCTCACACTGTAGGAAGATAAACTGCATGTGCGCAAAATTAATTAAGCCAACGTTAAGTTGTGTAGTTAACGCTACCTGTAAGATATCGGCAGGAGGGTGGTAAATGAACTGATGTTGAATTTACTTGATAACGTAAGACACATTATTTGATTAACAAAGGATATAAAAATCGGTAGTCAATAAATTACTCAATGCGAAATGATATGTCTTCTGGTCTCAATGTGGAATTTTAAATACTGTTATGAATTCAAAGTTAATGCTAGGTGTTCTTACAGCACTGATAAAATTAATTTTGCATACCACTATAGAAAAATTATTCCGATTGGCGCTTTCAAGTTTCACAGCTCATCACTAGATCGGAAATAACAGAAATACAATCTGTTATTTCCGATCAGATGATGAGCTGTGTAACTTGAAAGCGCTAATCGGAATAATTTTTTTATAGTGGTGTGCAACAGTGTTGATTCTGATTGTGATTGTAACCACTAACACAGCTTTCTTAATTAAAATTAATTTTGTTAAATTTTGACACAAGACTCATTTCTAATCAAATTAATTTAACACGCAATATATTAAAGAACACTGAGGATTGGAATACAAACTTACGAACAAATTTCTGTGCTACTCGTGTATCACTTATAACAGCAAGAGCCTATAGCAACATAGAGTTGATCTTCACCCAAGGTCTATGCTGCGGTAACTCAATTTGTGATTATCATATACTATTTTTAAAATTAGAAGTGTTCATCCCTCTAGTTTACTGAAGTCTATATATTGTGACTGAAAATAAAGGTACAATACAACATTCTAGTTTGCAAAACATAAGCTTTGTAAGAAAGTTAAATTTACCCTGTATGTGTTAAGTAACTACATGTAATGTTTGTAGAACATTCACAATATAACTTACATTTTCAACAAAAGCAGAATCAAAATACTTCGCATTGTCAATATTAGCAAGAGTATAAAATTACATATTTAAAGATGCTTTGAATAATATTTATTATCTATAATTAGCATGATAAAAATAATACGAAGCGATGTATGCTGACACCCAACTTCGTAGGTAACGTACCGGTAATGTTGTTAGCATGAAAGCTAAATTCTTTAGCGGGTTCAGCTTTCAGAGAGGTACAGGCCCTCCATATCATGTAGGCCTATCCTCTACGTACACTTTAAAAATAAGAATTTCCTTTTTTCCAGAAAATAAGGTAGGTTATAATAATAGCCTCCCCCAAACAAGCCCACACTGAAAAATACAATGGTACAATAAAATTTGTTAAATACTATACAATGACGTCAGTAACGTTTGTAAATCGTAAAAGTAAATATATCAAAAAAAGCAAGAATTATGTTTCAGATTAGGAAGCTACAGTCAACTGTCTCATATACTTTAACTCAAAAATTATAAATGAACAAACGAACAGTAACGGTAGTAACCGTACGTAATTGTCGAAAACACAAGACGCGCTTTCATTAAGAAAGTCCTTCGACTATTAGCCGAAAGCGCTTTTAGTTTTAAACGTTTAAATCATAACAACATTTAAAGTGAAGAACGCTTGAACGCCCGCTATGCAAATGCACATGAGGTTCAGCAAACATGCAGGTGACCGTCGGTGCGTGTTTCACAGTATGGTGCAAACTACACAGCGGTTCACAATATTATGTCATTAACCATGTAGCAGGCTGCGTTCCAGTAGAACAATTTTGATTACTAAATTTTTTCTCTTTTCTGACTAGCTAATATGATTACTTTATGTATAGTGAATAATCGTAAGATTTCGCAATGTATTTGCAACCGATGTCATTAGCGACGTAAGCATCAAATTATTGCGCTAAATATAGTCAGTTGGTTGAAACCTTACTCTGGGTGTCAATGTTATTAATTGGTAACCTGTACAGACTTAATACAAATAATTATATTTCTGATTTACAAAAATATTATTTATGTTGAAACCGATACTTGCTCAGTCTTTTAGATTCCTAAAAAATGTTTAAAGTCACTGGTAAAAGGTAAAAGCTTTTACTTACGGAATTAGGTAATTTTCATAAACTATGAGTATTACATCACAATTTACGCGGTTTTTAAAAATTATAGTAAAACGTTGTCGGCAAAATAATTGTTTTATAATATTTGTAAAGTATCCTCAAATACCAATATGCGTTATATAATTAATATTACTATATATGTATATATATATATATAAGTTTTTACTTTAAATATAGTTATATATACCCATACTAGATATTTAGTATTCATTGCGTGTATATTTTGTTAAGACAAGATTGTTGAAACGTGTTCAACGTGCCTAAAAGTATAGCATCTATTACACACAAAGGAGATAGTACATGATATGATTTAGTTACATAATATCAGAATAATAACAACAAAGTTAAATGTTAAAAAGTAGTAACTTTCTTTTTGCTATCCCATAAGTGAGTAACCTGACGTGTTAATCACTGCTACACGGGCCAACGTTGATCTTCATAAAAGTTAAGTACGTACGTATCTATATATTATATAGATTTTGTTAATTCAAAAAAATTACTGGGAATAATCAAGAATATAATTTTTCTGCTACTATTGTTAGTAGAACTGCTCCTTATTACCTGATAATTATTATTTGTTACACTTTAACCAATATGTATTCTGTTATGAGTAAACACACTACACAGAAATCGTTTTTTACTTCCATATTCCTTAAGGAATGGAAGTATGGTGATGGCAAAAAAAATCGTGTTCGAGATTATTGCAGATTCTGATTGTACTACACTCAAAACATGAAAAAAAGTCGTTTTCCGAAAAGTGTCTGTGTGTGTGTCTGTCTGTCTGTGTGTCTGTCTGTAGATTTTTTTTCTATGGCAAACGATAACTGCCGCAAATTCAAACAGAATCAAATAATTTTTTGCATGCAGCCCTGATTTGCAGAGTACTCGCGACCTATTGTTTTTTGTGAAGATCGGTTGAGGGAAAGGGGTAGTTTACCTGCAACGGTTTTTTTTTAGCAAGGGTAATTTTGTTTGTTTGGCAAACGATAACAGCCGCAAATTCAAACAGAATCAAATAATATTTCGCATACAGCCCTGAATTGTAGAGTTCTCAAGATCTGTTGATTTTGGTGAAGATCGGTTAAGGGAAAGGGGTAGTTTACCTGTAACGTTTTATGTTTTAACAAGGGTATTTCCTATGGCAAACGATAACAGCCGCAAATTCAAACAGAATCAAATAATGTTTTGCATACAGCCCTGATTTGTAGAGTACTCAAGACCTGTTGTTTTTGGTGAAGATCGGTTAAGGGGAAGGGGTAGTTTACCTGCAACGTTTTTTTATCAAGCGTATTTTCTATGGCAAACGATAACAGCCGCAAATTCAAACAGAATCAAATAATGTTTTGCATACATCCCTGAATTGTAGAGGTCTCAATGACTTTCGATTTTGGTGAAGATCGGTTAAGGGGAAGGGGTAGTTTACCTGCAACCTTTTACGTTTTAACAAGAGTAAAGTACTTGAAAATTTATTTAAACTTTTTGAAACAATGGTAATTGTTAAAAATAAAATAATTTTGTTGCCAGGCAATAAAATTATAATTTTTTCATTTTAATGTAATATAATATTTTTCATTTAATACAGCAATAAAAAGGCAGGTAAGACACAGCCTGGCTGTTTGGATGAAAATGATTTTAAATATAAATCTTAGAATATGGAAGTCATGTATGGTTCTCCATACCGATATTTCTAAAAACGTTTGGGAAAATAACGCTTATATAATTCTTAAGTACATCTCTAAATATACAATTTCTACTTCATGGTAGACCAAGGAAAAATCAAAACTGCAAAATATTTGCTTAATATAATGGCTATAGGGCATTGAGAATGAGGTTTGGAATAAATAATAATATGGGTTTAGGCAAAATGTCTATTCCTGTTTTATTTTCAGGGATAAATGTGAATATTCGAATTAGTGAGGACATTGCTTTATGAAGGCCAGTATGCGAACACTATCTGTATAATTCAAATCCTGATTTTGTTGTTGTTGTTAATTATCAGTTTGTTCTGCATGAACGTAGGCGCATGCAAACCTACAAACACACACACACACACTCACAGTTTGTCCCGACAAGCGCTATTCTATTTGTAACGCTTATTTTAACTCCCTTTAGGTTAGGTACTTAATTAATTATTACGTAACAAGAAAATCCTGCTGTAGGGAAAATACGATGGAATATGTTGTATATATAATTTCTATTTCAGTATTTTACATGGATCGCCTTAGAGCTTAATCGCCTTACACGTGAGTCGGCAGATGCTAATATGCTTGCGGCGTCCTACCGAGTGAACCATGTAGTAAATGTACCAAGCGATAATCTTTCTTTATCTCACGATAACAAAACTTTAAAAAATATAACACAAAATTTACGATTTTTAATCAAATCTAAATGACTAGATTGTAGAAAAATGATCTCATTAGTCAAAATCTGACATTATTATGTATACATTTTAAACCGAAGGTATTAATCTCTATCCTTCAAATCAAATGTTTAATCTAATATTAATGTTTTCAGATAATGGATAACAGTGTCAATACAACAGCACACCGTAATACACAGAATGTACGAAAGTTTATACAGTGCATACAAAATATATTGTTGAAAGGAAGTTTGTAGTTAGGTTTACTGACGCTACTGGCCAAAACACAACTACTGCCCCCTCACTTAAAGTAAAATAAAGACGATTTAATTTCTTACATAACTCTCCCCTTACTTATATACTCTACCTATGTGTTTTTCTATGTTTTGATACGAACAAGGAAACAGGAACTAATATTTTTACAAGTTACCTTCATGAACGGGAAATGTGTTAAAAAATTAATAGCAGTCAGTAACACAAAAATAACTAATTATAACTGGAAATAACAGTACTTGAGCGATTTCAAACTTACATAATCCTTATGACCATAAGTAACCAAAAGCCGTAACCATAAGTGACCATAAGGTTCATGACGTTAAGCCTCTTTCATAACCACGAAACAGGGAGTTTTTACTTAATAAACCCTTCATAGTCAATTTTCACTATCAGGTTATTTGTAAACAATAACTTCAAATGACTATGGCAATCGTCTGTTTGTAATGTCGGTTGTTGATTCGCCTTAGAACAGGTAATGACATTTTCGCTGGCAGATTGACGCTGCTGTACACAAGTAGGCCTATTTTAAGAGCTTTCGTTAATTTAGGTTACTCAATTGTAAGATTTATAGAATATATATCTTATTAAACCGTGGATATATTTACGAACGTATGAGGCATGTTTGCTTTCTTGGCTAGAAAATAAGCTATTCTAGTGAAGTCACTCAAATACCGATGATGACTCGTCAAGGTAGAGTCCATAAAGGATGAAAGCAACAGTCTGACTTTGTTGCGTCAGATTTCATAAACAGTTAAATCGCTCAATGAAAACCAGGTTTTTCCATAGTTTATAAACAATTTGTTAAAGTTAGTTAAGAAATAGATCTGTTAGGGTTCATTTAATGTTTTATCGACTTCTTCTATAAAGTCACAGTCAGATCCACTAAACATTGCTTTTCCATCATGATTCTCTTCTCATTACCTTCTTTCCAAACATTTTCAGCAATACTACTGAAAGAATATTTTCTCTCGCAACGAAATGTTTTCTCTCACTTATAGCTTTGAAATTTCAAGTATAATTTCTATTTCAACAATAGTGTGTATTTAGGGTGACCTGTTGCGGGGTTACGCTCTTCAAAAGTACATTAGCTGTGACATGGCGAGCAAGTGCTGTTATTGACTATGTATTGTCCCGTACTGCCTTGTAAGGTTTGGGGTTTGGGGTTTGGGGTTTGGGTCCTGAAGGTTAGGAAAAGAACAGTCCAAATTAAAACCATGGGAGGACGGATCTCATTGCCGAAGTAAAAGGAGCCTCTCTAGGAATAAGACGTGTCGGAAATAAACTCTCCTGGTCGCCCCGGTTGAAAGTTTTAATACACTTACGTAACCTAGTTGTTTAGTATTACTTTGACATTCCACCACAGTAAGTACAGAGTTCTGAAGTTTGTGGAACGTACTTATTTTTGAAAGTGTTAAGTGCGAAATATGAATAAGGGGCCTTAATCAACATTTGGGGGACTCTTCTTTATGGAATTTTAACCGCGGGATTTCTGTTCAAAACGGGCCACACTATGTGCACAGTCTAAACAAATATTTGCTTCGATTCATAATCGGTGATGCCGCTTGGCTCTGCCACAACACTCCTAGGACCAGGTTAAAATACAACTAACCGAAAAAAGAAAGCTAAAACTCAAAAGAGACAGAAACAATTCTATCTGCTGTGTAAGGTTACGATGATTTTCGGACGAGTGTAGAAATTCTCTTTATCGATTACCTTGAAAACAAATAGTGGAAAGTATTTTTCAAACGTATTACAGAACTGAAACGAAGACATCAATTAAAAATGCCTACATTTAATAAAAAAGTGATGTTTCATCTAAACAATACTCCTGCTCACACACCAATTTTTCTCTGGCTAAAATTAAAGAGCTAAAGTATCGATTTGGTTTATCACCCACCATACTTGCTATATTTAGCACCGAGCAACTTTTATTTCTTTCTCAACATAAAAAGAAAATTGTTGGATGAAGAAAGGGTTGCTGTGAAAATCCAGTTAGCAATGATTATACTGTCATTATGAAGGTAGCAACAAACCAGCTTATTATTCTCTCATATAGAACACCGCTGGAAAAATTGTGTCAAGCTAAATGGAGACTATATTGAAAAAAAATGCAAATTTAACCAATAAGAGGTTGTCTTCTTTTTCAGGCCTTGAACTTTTCAGTTACATTTTAACTAAATACAGATGAGCAGATAATTATAAGAAAAAGGTTAATATTAGTTACAAAGATCTTTTTATACATTCAATACAAATTGCCAAAAATACATTTTTAAAGTCTTTAATACTAAAACAAAACAAAAGGCCTTTCTAGGGATGAACCCTGCATAAAAAAATTTGTAGTTAACAAAAACATTTTAGAGCAAATATTTGGTTTCAATTATTTGGGTTGTGCTGAGTCGTGTGGGCTGTACCAAGATATCGAGAGGAAATGAATTGCATATAGTTATACCTGCGGAACAATTAGACGACTACTAAAGAATAAGAAACCAAGAGAGAGACGCGTCTGAAGTTTTGTAAGGTCGTGGCAGTGCCAACTTTAATGTTTGGCAGTGTTACATGGACTGTAAAATAGAAATAGGATACTTTTAAAATACAGGTCTCTAAAATGAAATTTTTGAGACCATCTTCGAAATAGGACATCAGGATTGACCTCAATGTGCCATCAGTTACTGGTAGAATAATTAAATAACTTCAAATTTGCCAGCGCCTAATATCTGTTGCCCTGGATATGCGCCGAGGTTACCCCTAGCCTTGGGGGTTTATTGCATGGATAACAACCTTAGAATAGTGGAGTAAATCAGTAATTATCATATAAGTCAGTAGTCAGAGTTTTAATTATCACCCTGATAAAATAATCGTATTCGCATTATATTAAGTCCCCTATATAATTTTGGAACCGTACATGTTCGTGAGACTAGAAGTTCCCTTTCGTTTGACCACAGCTGTGTTATGATAAATCGGCAGTAATGCTGACTTTTTTATTCAGCCTATTTTAGGTATTATACGATGGACCATATATTGAAATAACAACATATTCTTTAGTTATATTGAAAGCACTTTCTAACAAAACGATCGTGCGCGTAATTAGCTACACGATGACGCCTAAATATTATGTTCTACACAATACAAAGAGTTTATATTTGTTGTAATAGTTCTTATAACGTTAATTTAATTATTAGTTACTGATTTAAGCTTAAAGTTTTTTCTTCTTTCATGTGAACTTATTGTTCCTCGAATCAATATTTGCGGTTGAGGTATTTTTGTTATAAACACAATAGCCGAAACGTTTATAAATATAATGAAATATTCAAATCTAAGGTAACTTTAAAATGTTTCCTTGAGTCATATTTTAAATTTGAGGCATATAAGAAAGAACCATATCACATCCAAATCTGGAACAAATAGTCGGAGCTTTCCCCTCACTGTAGAAATGTTATGCATAAAGTTACGCAACATAAATCGTATATTATTAATTTTTATATTGCTCTCATCTGACCAACTATCAACGTTAATTTGATTTTTATATGCGGAACTACAGGCCTACGTTAAGCGATAGTAGTAAAGTAAGGACGAAATATAATTATAATAATATTATCTAAATACTCTAATAAATAATGATCACTAAAGATTAAAACACAGGCTTGAGAATAGAAACATTTCCTGCTGTCTCTAACTACTTGTCATCGTTAAGGAACAGTACAACACAAAAATTTTTAATTGAATTTTGTATTATCATATTTAATATACATTTTATTAGACACCATTAATGAAAGACATTAATTATACGAATTAAGACTTTAACAACAATGTTTTTTTAGGAATATTCAAATGATTTACTTAGACTGGTGGTTTTCTGTCCCATTGCTTATTTAATTTACACTATATTTTTCAATAAGAAAGGTACATTTGTCTTGTTGATCACTGTTATTTTTGTTATTACTGTTATTGGTGTATTAAGTTAAACTGCTTTACCATAATATTTACGTTTGCAAAACAGAATAACATGTTTAATCATTTTCATGATAAAGCCGTTTGATTTCATATCGCGATGCCCAAATTTACAACTACTTAAACCGTAAGTTATATAATAAGTTAGATCAACAACTTTCACAATAAACAATATAACAGACAATTTACTTTGGGTAATACGTTATTAAATGTTTAATTTTAGTAGCCATAAAGACAAATCTATCAAGGCAAGTATACCTTATTTGCCCTAGTTAATACAGATGTGTTTTCATTGCTCGCATTAACTTAGAATTTTAGTGCATGTGTTGCCTCGGTATTTAACACAAAGTAAAAGTTATACAAAGACAAACAGACAGAAAGGATCTTCTCCTATATCAATATAGGGTTTTGTCACTAATGTTGATAATATTTATTATTTTAAATGAAAAACATGCTGTTTTTACGCGCCATATTTGAGGATAAATTCGCACGGTGTGGTAATGAATGCTGAGAGGTTACTATTTTGTTTGGTTTGACAAGCAAACAGAGGTTGTCATGTTAAAGTTATTAATGTACAACAGTAAAAATGTTTAAATGTTAACATCGCAGTTGCAATTTATTAGTTATCTTCCAAGTAATATCTAAATTTATCATTTATATAATGACTATATCAGTTATGAACAGTTTTAATAAGTTTATAAACATTGATACGACAGTTAATCTTCATTTTCTTTAACCGGGGTGTAAAGTAGCTCGCCTCCACGTGGTGCACCCCTGGTTACGCTGAATGAGCTACACGCTACCGTACTGAATCTGCGCCTTCTACCATACCACAGCAGAGCCATGCAACCGTCCACGCAACACAAAACGGCCCTTTTCAGGGCGGGAACGACGCCGCTACTCGGCAGAACACTCAACGTTTAAGTGTATTTTTCTGGAACGCGGGCGGACTGAATTTTTCGAAATTTAGCGAGCTGAAGTGCCTTATTTGTGATCACGGACCAGACAT
The DNA here is from genome assembly GCA_034769895.1 of Magicicada septendecula. Lineage (NCBI taxonomy): Eukaryota > Metazoa > Arthropoda > Insecta > Hemiptera > Cicadidae > Magicicada > Magicicada septendecula. The sequence goes on along the minus strand of CM068368.1, from coordinate 589,998,400 downwards.
TTTTATTATAGCAGAAGCCGGCGCCGCGACTGACAACGTTTAATTCTATCAACTGAACGGCTACACCAACCACTCTCCGACGGGGCCGACAAGTCGCATCTGGAATGATAATTGGTACCGCTAACGATGTCGCTTCGAACTTCAAAATCTTACACTCTGTGGACGCAGAGGACAAATTAGAAGCTGTACAAATAGATCCGTGGTTCAACGAAAATCATTTCCGGATCGTGGCGGCGTACAACCCTCCTATGAATACGTTTGACCACCTGATACTAGAGCAAGCAATCACAGAGAGGACAGTGGTCTTGGGCGATTTCAACGCCCAATCTACCAGATGGGGATACCCTCACACTTCTCCAGTTGGCAACATCATGGAGTTACTAATTGACAACTCATCCTTGATCCCTATCGACATGGAGCCAACTTTCCTGTCGTTTGCTGGGCACCTCGGCAGACCTAACCTCATTTTGCCCCATGCCAACCTTTCCGACAGATGCCGGCACCAACTACTAGATGACCCCTCTGGCTGTGGATACCGCTTCATCGTTGTCAATATTGCGCCCAAAACGAAGGTTCCAAAGAAGAAAGCCCTCACTGGATGGAACTTCAAGAAAGCCAAATGGCGCGATTATGCTGAAGAAACAGATACCCTCATGACACCCGATTTGATAACCGGGAATCCCGACGTCACCTTCAGCAACATCACGAAGGCCATCCTCGCGGAAGCACGCTATGAAGCACGTACCTAGAGGACAAGTTAAGAAGTACTCACCTTTTTGGAACGGGAAACACGCTGGTCTGCAAACCAAACGCAACGAAGCCAGAAAAACAGCTGAACGAACCCAACACCTAAACGAGTGCGTGCAGCTGAGGAAAGCCCAAGCCTCCCTACAGAGGGAGATAATCCAAAGTAAGAGAGACACCTACCGCAGCTTTGTTGCCACCATGGACTACCGGAAAGATGGAACTAAAGCCCATCGCTTCATCTCTAAGCTCAACAATGCAGGCCAACCACGCATGGTAAATCCTATCATCAACGGCACCAAATCCATTACCTGTAAGAAAAGGATCTCCGACCTCTTCTGCAAACAGTTTTCTACATGTGCGAGAAACTTCCCCCATCGAAGAAGGAAGACTGTGCAATTGGTCCCACTTCCTGAGACAGACAACCAAGTTTTTAATGACGACTTCTGCATTGCCGACCTCAACCAGGCTATCACAGCACTTAAGACCTGGAAAACATGCGACCCGACAGTGTTTTCCCTGAGTTCGTCACCCACCTCGGCAAAAAGGCGATGACTGTGCTCCTCCTTGCGATTAACGAAACTTGGCATCGCGGTATCCCAGACAAATGGAGAAAAGCCGGAATCATCCCAATTCTCAAGAAGGGGAAAGATCCCAGACAATTAAAAAGCTACAGACCTATAAGCCTTACCTCCACCCTGTGCAAAGTAGCTGAGCGCATGGTGAACAATCGTCTCCAAGTTTTCCTCGATAAATACCATATCATTGCGAAATAAATAGCCGGCTATCGTAAACATAGGTCAACTACCGACCAAGTGGTAAAATTTTCGCAATTTGTTAAAGACGGATTCCATCGAAAAATGTCAACCCTGGCCTGCTTCGTCGACCTCCAGGGAGCCTACGACACTGTGAGCAGAAAAATCCTCCTTAACAAGTTAATCGACATCAATATCTCTGGCAACATGATCAGATGGCTCTGCAGCTTCCTGTCCCAGAGGTTCGTTAAAGTACGATTTGCAGACACCACCTCAAGCTACCGACAGCAAAAAAGGGGCCTCCCTCAGTGTGCAGTACTTAACTGTGTGCTTTTTAACATCATGATCAACGATTTGATCGGCGAACTGAAGAAAGAGCTCGGAGTCGAAGTTCTCTGCTATGCTGACGACGTTACTATGTGTGCCACCAGCACCAGAATCCCTGCAATGGAGTATTCCATCAACAAAGCCCTTTGCCGTCTCCAAGCCTGGTGCAAAGACAATGATATGATAGTCAGCAAGGACAAAACAACTGCCCAACTCTTCACATTGTCCACTAAGGAGCACACCACCAATCTGGCATATGATTCAACGCCTCTTCACCTACTCCAAGCAACGAAATACCTTGGCGTGACCCTGGACAACAAGCTAAGCTTCTCTCAGCACGTTGATAGCACAGCCGACAAAGCCACTAAAAGAATATGCATTCTTAGGAGGCTTACAGTTACCAAGTGGGGGGCCACACAAGACGTCCTAGCTAGCACCTATAAGACGTACATCCACCCATTAATGGAATACGGCTGCGAAGCTTTCGCCACTGGCAGCGACGCTACCAAAAAGAAACTGAGCACAGTACAGAACAACGCCTTGCGCCTGGTCTGTGGAGCGGCTGCATCGACTCCCATCACAGCGCTTGAAAGCCAAACTCTGACCGAACCCCTGGAAGCCCGATGAGACAAAGCGGTCCTAAAGTTCTTTGAGAGATCTCGCAATGTCGGTGACGAATTTTGGGAAACCTACTGCACTGCGAACGCACGGCTTAAGACACAAATTACACCTTTGACTAAAGAGCTAAAACTCCGGCAGAAGTATTAAATAAATGCCCAAGAACGGTTGCCGTTCCGAAAGGCCGAACTCGTCCGCGAAAATCCCGAGCTGCAAGTTCACCTGTTCCTTCCCGGGATAATGGAACGCAAAGCCGACGTTTCTCAGCACCTTCTGAAGGCCACTGCCCTGGAAATGCTTACCACCAAATACCCACGAGCAGAATGGACCCATGTTTACACCTACGGCTCTGCAATGGGCGATAAAAGCGGCGCAGGGTTTTACACAACCTTTCTCGAGGGTTCCATCCCAGTGGGAAGGAACCGAACAAACGTCGACGGGGAGGTAGCTGCCATCAGCGAAGCGGCAGGCAAACTGCTGGGTCTTCCTGGTCTAAAGAAAATTGTTTTTCTCTCCGACTCAACGGCAGCACTACTACCCATCACTTCTTCCCTACCGCAAGATGGCGACCTTGTCCCACTGTGCCAAGAACGCCTCTTCAAGCTGCAATCGAGATCAGAAGTCCATCTGCAGTGGGTCCCTGGCCACTGCGACCTCGAGGGAAACGAGAGAGCTGATCAACTAGCTAAAGCAGGATGCCTTCTCCCACAATAAAACTGGCCAGTTAGCTACCCAGCAATCTGCAGCCTCTTCACGACATCCATCAACAGAATGGTGAAGACAGCCTGGGAGGCAGCCGCTGTTGGCAAAAGATGGGAGCCGATTGTAAAATCCAACGCCATCCTCAACAGCCTGTCAAGGGACGTCGCAGTCGCCACGTTTAGAATGACCACCGGCCACGACTACCTCCAGAGCCACCTGCACCGCATCGGCCTTGCCGACTCCCTCCTGTGCCCCTTGTGCTCCGAGGATGAGGGCACGGCCGACCACCTCACAAGCTGCAGAGCCCTGGAAGTCGTGGACGACAACTTGCAAGGACGGGGCAGGCTCTACTGGTCAGCAAGGCGTCTAATGGCCGAGCAGCCACGGACGGGCGTTGGATGAAGTAAGAAGTAAGTAAGTTTCTTTAACCTATTCAAATAAATACAACACATTATATATTAAGCATGAACTCAAGACTTAAAAAAAAAATACTTTCGATTACAGCTTCTAGAATACCTAAGATACATAACATTTATCAACCATACCAAATGTAATTAGTTGATACAACAAAGGATCAACAAGTTATATCTATTTTTAGCAGTTTTTATATGCAAACAATAAATGTTAAGTATATTTGAAATACAATACTTTTAGTGAACTAAAATAAAAATTTGTTATAGGCTTATAACTGACGAGGAGATTAATATATTTAATCTCTTAATAAATTTATTGTTTACAGCTTGTTACTGAAGCCATTGTGTATCGGTAGCATACAACTTATTTTCCTGGAAATGTAGGTTAATTAATAGCTCAGAACGTGTATACAGTACATGCTGCTTTCTCTATGTAATAGTTCAGCGCAGCAGTTAATTCTAATTGTGGTGCTCAAAACCTTGACTTGATGTCACTTAAGTATATTGTTTCCCATGTAAATGCAGCTGTTACTTATAAACTATTTATTAGAAATTTTTGAAACGTTATAACTTAAATTGTAATCATCTTATCTGAGTTCAAATTTCCTTATTTCATTTATACGTAGAAACATACATTTACAAGCGTAAGCGGTGCAGTGACATTCTTTCAAAAGTAATTTAAATAATTTGTTGCCAAAATAAAACTTCTACCTCGTTTTGATAAGATTTATCTAACATTAAAACAAAAGCAGCAAGTGAAACGAACGTTTTCTTAGAAGTACAGTATAAACAAACTGAACACCTTATGAAAACAAAAATTTGAATAAGGGACCAGTTACTTGTTACAACCAGTTACTTAGAGAATTTTTAGCCTAGAGAAAGTTTTACCTGTGCTCAAAGCATACGCTTTCTCCTGTACTGTAATAGTACAGTACAATTAGCAGATACTTAAATAGGTAGTTAAACATGAATCTACACGTCAGCTCTGCCGTATATCAAGAACTGAATTCATTTAACGCTACTATATGCTATACAATCCAAAGTACTTCTCGTGCCACATACTAGAAGATTACTTCTGAGATGGTCTGTACGTAAGCATATATTGTATTATTTTAGTGTTTAACTGCACTATGGTTTTTAATTTTGCTTAACCATGTAAGACGCAGATTAGTGAAACGTACTATAATTTCGTAATGCAGTGTTATAACAACTGTTACAAGTTACTGAAAATAATAAACAATCTCTATTACCAAAATAAATAACATAGAAGTTAAAATATAACCTTATGTATAAAACGATTGGTTAGTCCTTGACACGACTCTAAGCTAAACAAACCAATGACCTAATCAACGGAAAATAATAGAGTCGAAGTATCCAACTGTAATCGAAGACAAGACACTAAAAGGTAGTGACATAACGTACGATCCGTTAGAAAACTACACACACACACACACACACACGATCCAAAGGAAAAAATATACTGATGAGAGTTCAGTACACGTTATTACAGAAGTAGAATTTATATTTTCTCTGTGGATCTGCGGTGGTTGCATATTAGGTACAGCGATAAAAATTACGAATCAATTTTATATATTTTTAATGTTTTTGGTGATCGTTGTCAATGATCAATGACTTTGCCAATTTTATTTACCGACATATTGTTCTAATTAATTATAAACTGTATAACTAAAATGTAAGTGTACAATTCGCAAAAGGGAAATAACTCATCAAATCGACTAACTGAAACGGAATAGAGTCTCCGGTTGTCGTAGAAGATTGATACGGTTCAGTTTATTTAAAATACAAATAAAAAGATATTTAATAAATTGGCTATTTAATGTTGTCACAAGATAAGAATAACCATTAGAAACGTCAGGTGCAGTGGTGTTTTGAAAATTTACTACCAACAAAAATAAATTTAATTCTTCATAACAGTACACATTTTGGAGTTAAGACAAGAAATTTAATTTTAAATACCCAATATAACACAAGGCACTAAGTGACACAAACGCGGTCGCTTACACAAAATTATAGGAACTCGTGTGTTTTTATGAAATGAGAAAAATTTATATGCCCCGCGATTTGTGCATTATAAAGTGCATTAGATATAAATCATTTATAAAGGCTGGCTTTTTAGAAATATCTGATAAGACAAAAATTGATAACACTTCACCCAAACTTAGTAGAGACAATTAATAGCTGTTGTGTAGTTGACCAGATTATATCCAGATAATCAAGATGATGCCTCGTAGAAGGACAGAGTAGCAAGCCAATATAGAATACGCTACGTCATAAGTAAAAAAGTTAAAAAATACTAAAAAATTATTGTTAGGAAAATAACAATTCTTAAAGGAGGAATGAGCAAAAAGTAAGAACTTAGCAATTCATGAAATATATTTGTGACGCATCGAGGATCAACAATAAGAAATCATACATAGAACAGAGTAACTAAATCAAGAATTCGAATGACTCAAAACATTATTTATTGTTGACTATCAGGGGGTAACAATTAAGGATGGGTTGGTATTACTTTTACAATTACCAAATTAAAAAAAATATATATATACAGTATATATAAACGGCAACTTTCACAATTGATATGGAGATGACAGAAAGAAAACACGATAGTTGCAAACGAGCAGGCATAACACTGAACAAACAGGAAACAGTCACGATGAAATAAATGCATCTTTGCTTTTTCAGATAAATAAAGAAAGTAATGCAATGCGCATGCTGACATTTCTTTTTGTTTGTAGTCTTGTTTATACACTACCATTTTCTGTACAGTTACATAAACACTTAAGCAAGGAAGACAGCCGACAAGACTCGAATAAGTTTCCGATAACCATAATGTACTGAGAACAATGTTATAAAATGTCTGAAATGGAAAAAGATAGAATTGAGGCAATAAGAAAAATAAGGAATATGAATCAGGATAATGTTAAAGACATCAACACAATATAGTTAACATGATTGGGACATATGTAAAAGATGAATGATAAAAAGTTAGTGATGAGGATTTTGAAATGGATATCTACTGAAAGAAGAATAAAAGTTTGACAAAAACTAAGAATACTAAGACAATTTTTTACAGGGGCACGTTGATAAGCCTGTAATAAAAATAAAACTGGAATGCATGTATTGCATTACATAAGATTTTATGCTTATGATTTTATGTACCAATTGCTTATGATTTTATGTATTAGTCTAACATGCATAACTTTAATATTATACAATTTATCTGATATGATTTATGAAAATTTGATAATAGCATAAGTTTAATAACATTGATAACCAATAATGTTAAACGTGAAAGCCTGTGAAAGCATGTAACATGAAAGACTGAGGACAATGTTTCAATAACGTTAAACTTTGAATCTGTCAGTTATCAATTAAAGTGACAGTAATGTGTAATTAACGTCTTAAATCATAAAAACTGCAATATCTATTAAGTTCAAAAATTATTTTAGAGTAGTTATTTATTTTATTGAAATTATTGATATTACATTTTTGTAGAAAAATTTTCATCTTAACAGGCGTTTCCCATAAGGGCTACCGGAGGTTGTCACGTTACCTGTGTTTAACATCTGCCAACTGATGGTCATTATAATTTAAGTCACGAAACGGTACACAATAGAGCAACGTATTCATATCGTTAAACGTTGGAAAAAATGTCAGTGCCCTGTAAAAAATCTGTCTCTCTGTCTCTCTCTCTCTCTCTCTCTCTCTCTCTCTCTCTCTCTCTCTCTCTCTCTCTCTCTCTCTCTCTTTATGCACCTAAGCATTCAAAGAATTTCGACGAAACCGAAACATCGAAGCATGATAATGTTTTTAGGCTTTTGAAACGTATAATGTGGATTACGTTTGGTGGATTACGTAAATCATTTCCAAACCACAGACGAACACAAACAGAGCATGTAAAACCAAATTTATTCTCACTAAATCGTTTGCTAAACTCAACGTCAGCAGCGATTATTTCTGTATTGATGCGTTTACATATCAAATTTCTAGACTGTTGGGAATCGAAAGTGTAGAAGCGTTACATTTTTCAATGACTTTTTTGTGGAATGTCCCCCAGCCTAAAAACATTATCATGTTAAAAACATTTTGTAGTCGTATTGATTTTTTGGTTTGCATACTCGCTTAAGAGACAAAATAATGTCGCACTAACACGCGTAAGAATATGTAAACGTTTGCAGCATTCCAGTTGTCTGCGTTGTTCATTTTGTATATTGTTTCTCTGGTTACACCGATAACTGAAATAAGTGTATTTAATACATTTCAAAGTTAACTGCACGTTATTATAGAAAAATAGGATAGCTCTTACTGGAAAACTTATATTTATTTACAGTAGTGTTCTCTTTAGTCAACTTACACCATACACCTATATTAAGTCGGTGTGCTGTTAAAATAGTTACTGAACAAAGATGGAGTTATAAACTTAAGTAATACAATGTATTTATCATATGTACACAAATACTAAATAAAACAAAAGACAATGTGTATGTTTGCACTAAGTTATACGCTAAGATTGTAAGAACATGAGGCATTTACTACTGAACTAAAGTAATGAACATTTAAACTGCCGTACCTTTAAGAACTAATAATGGTGATTATAGAATGTTGAGGTATATTCTGTGGCCTACATGTGTGTGTGTGTGTGTGTGTGTGTGTGCTGCTTACCTTTATATACGCCTTCAGGTGAATCTAAGTAATTTATTCCCCCATGAATTTTAGCGTATCTGTTTTTCTGCAAACAAAATATAAATTTCAATTTATTTGAATTATGAAACACATTGATTTGTATTTAAATAACGTTTTTCAATGGTAATAAACATTATATCGCAATTCTCTTTACCTCTTAAGCAATGCCGATTCTTGTTTGCAGAAGCAACTTACTCTGTGCACAGTACTTTAAACACACACACACACACACACACACACATGAAAAATACAATAAATAATTAATATCAGGTTTTTAAATAAAAGATAGTTCAAGTGAAATATATTTTTAGAGAAAAATGTTACACTTCGATCTAGAAACGTCCCTGTTAAGTACAAATATTTAACAATATGTGTGAAATGTGTGTTGCATTCCCAGCACTATTATTATTCAATACCATGTCGTGTGTGGTGTCTATGACGTAGATCAAGGACACCCCCATAATACACTTCATGACACGTGTATTGCCTGCTTTTGACGTATTACGACGGGGTTCAGAGTTGACGCCATTCTCAAGTAAATTGTCAATTAGTGAGAAGGTATTACTAAGCAAAGATGTGGGTATTACGTTTTTGTTATGAAAACGTTGAGGACCAAATTAATAAAATAAAAATATGATAATGAGTTTAAATCGTACTTTGATATACTGTAATAATACAATCACTCATTATAAGTTCTAAGAAGAATGCATAAAAAATACACGTTACGAACTCCTTCAAAAAATTGCTATAAAAAAATATTTCTGTTATAAACAGAGTTCTTAGGTTTCAAGGCCATATTCTTAATTGCCATATGGAAGAATATACGGAAGAGTGTTAATTGTAATTCTTTACAAAATTCAACTTTAATTACAAATATACAGTATATAAATCGTACTGTTGCTTACATAATTTAAAAATACTAAATATTAATTATTTATTATTTTTAATGTTAAATGTGTTATGTCTAACAAAAGTGTAAAATTTAACTAATACGTACAATACATTTAATTAAATTGGTTTATTTAATTAAAATCACATTAAAATAGTTGTTTTGTAGAAATGTTTTTCTTAGCTGAGCATACGTTGTAGAGTTATATCCCTCGAAATAAATGTTTGAATGACTTTTCTGAGAATTTCACAAAATAAATTTTCCGCTATACATGACATTTACATAATTAAAAAAAATTGTCGTTTAAACATTCAAATAATCGTTTACCACACACATACCACTAACAGTATTAGATTATTAATAACATTTTCACACCTCTGAACGTTAAATTTTTCTTGTTTTCCTTTCTTTCTTATTTGACATGACTTTATTATTTTAGGTATACTTTAAGAAAAATAATACATAAATGTTGTTCTTTTCAAGAAAAAAATTAAATTTTACTTTTATAGACATGCAATATAATTTTCACAAACATTTCTTTCAAAGGTGTAACAAGGGGGGATATTACTTTTACAGGTCATATTATTATATGTTAAACAGTGTGCAAAGCTCCACATTACTTTTTACACATCATTGTATTTCTGGTGGCTCAGTAGACCAGTGGGTATGGCACCTGGCTACTAAACTAGAGGTCCCGGGTTCGATTCCCGGGCCCGCACCATAAAATCAAGGTGCGTTTTTCAGCCCGCAGGTCGACTCAGCCTGTTGAAAAATGATACCTGGGATACCTGAGGATAATAATGGGCGGCTGAAGCGTAGTGCTGGCCACACTGCCTTCCTTGTATGCCGTACGGCTCGCATATGGCAGCCTACCCTGCCTGACTCCTAAGCTGCTTCGGTGGTACACATGGAAGCCATTATTTATTATTGTATTTCTATAAGTAAATTAAATAATGAAAACAATTAGTTCAACTTTTTTCATGTGTAGAGTACCTTCGTTACAATCTAGCCATTCAGGAAGTTATAATGGGACGCTGCAGAAGAGAAATATTGCACTCTCTAATATAGCGGTGATAAGGAGGGACATGAATCCGGCACTGGGTTCCTTGTCAGTAACACGCTGAGTTGTGCAGTGGGTGACTTCCACCCTATAATTACCATACTATGTTGGCAGCGTAGCCGAAGTCACTGTTGGTTTTTCAACGAAGGTAAGAAGTTAGCTGAAGCGCGAAATGAACGGAGATTTTGAAATGCAGGCAGATGATTTGCGGCACTGTAACAATGAAGAAGTTGAGAGTAATCCATTTAATGCAGACGATACTGAAGACATCTTCAAACTTAAGAACGTCAGGTCACCTGACATAGATGGGCTGCCGAATTTTTCAAGAGTGATGGACTTACTTGACAAAAAATTCAGAATTGATAATGTTGATTTTGGAGAATGAGACAATTCCAAATAATAGGCATAGGGGATAGTAGTACACGCTCTACATGCAAGAGGAAAAGGAACTGTTTAGTCTATGTAAGTCACCACGGCATTTTGCTCCACAGTGTAACATTTTTGACGGAAAACGTCTTACACCGCGGGTCCGGTGTGGGGGGAACCTATGCGGAAGTCGATGTTACGATCTTGTGTAGCCTATACTAGACAAACTTTAATGTCTGTAAAACTATAACGCGTATATAAATAAGCATTACACGATTCCAAAGAGCAAGAATGAAAAAATGTTATGCAATATTAACCTTGCTCTCGTGACGTCACATACTATTACAAGATGGCCGCCAATTTGGAGTGGAAAATCGCCGGTTTGCTGCGCGGAGAAATTAGTATAGCTCGGGAGGACGTTATTTAACGTGCCGTTTAATATTTCTCCACGAGTACTATAGAATACAACATTATTAGTGTTAATAGCAAAAGAACATAGTAAATAATACAGTTACAAAGTGTAAAACTTGGACAATTTTTTCTTAAAATTTCAAAAATGTCAAAATATCTTTACAACAAGAGGGAATCCAAAAAGGCCCCTCTGACAGCAGGACAACGAATGCGAAGGATAAGTCAGAGTCGAAAAATTGAGGCAAGCACTAGCTGCGCAGACGCCGCAACGCCTTACGCCAGTTCACACACAACTAATGTCGACAGTAAGATAAAACTAATGGAATGCTACAAAATACGAGCAGATGAGACGTTTTAAAATTGAGATTTAGCGCTTATAACCCTTTGGCGACGGAGCACTTTCAAAAGCCGTTCTACGGTAACAATTTGAGTTTTATTTGTGGAGTTTGTGATCGTATATGGTTCCACAATAAGTGAAAACGACCTAGTCTAGCTATGTTGCAACTCTTACAGCAATTCACAGATGAAGACGTTACAGTGAACATTTTGCGAGACTTCGACAACTGGGCAAACCGACGGTACTCTTAACGATTAGTGCAAATGAGATACGCTGGCCTGATTTGCCGTGCGCTTTGTATAATTCGAACGATTGCTTCAAAGAGACAAGAACGTGACGAGAGAAAAGATCATGCAAGCGTGGACAGAAGTAAACGTAGTCACTTGGTAAACAAAGCTCCTGTAGTCTGCTGCTTGTAATTTAAAAAAATTGTGGACATTATACTTATGATTCTGCAATCGATACACAGGTTCAATTCGTTTAGACGCTACCAAGTACTGGATTATTTTGTACGAATTGAGTTCCAGCACAGAGAAAACCCACACGTCCAAGTGAGACTGATCCGCGTCAGCGAGAACATGCCACAAACAATCAAGTTACTAACAGACTCCTACTCAGTAAGCGACGACTAAGTTTACATACAAGACAAGATCACCAGTCAAATACATCACCACACGTTCACGTGCACCAAACGCGGCGAGACATCGTGTCGTCGGAACATACCATTCTGGCCGATGAAAGCAACCCGAATACTGATACCGATGGCTAGCACTAAACAACGGCGTGCGCCAGACTAAGAAAGTGCTCGAGACTTTAGAAAACAAGGCACAAGACATCATAGACGGGTTCTTGAAAGAAAACTGCTTTAACTATAAGAGATATCTAAATCTCATACGCGCCACGCTAAAAAGACCGAGTGTGCTCTTCAAACGAATAATGCAGCAGATACTCACGAATACTTTTAACCCATGGATTGTCATTTGAACTCAAACACAGACTTCCTGTTCATCTTAGACGAGTACTCGTGCGTGGCGTACGTAGTGGAGTATGTAAACAAAAGCAACAGAGGTATAAGTAGTCTACACCGCGAACTGCGAACATGAAGTTCATCCCGACTGCAACTCCAGGTCTCATTTCAACTACTCGCGAAAGTGAATATCAAGACGTCCCCGTCGTTGAGATGTCTGCACAAGAGGCGGCTTGATACTCGCTACGAATGCTGATGAGCATGTGCAGTCGAATAGTTTATTTCATTCCAACTATGCCACTGCAAGAGCGACAAAAGGCACACAAGAAGAGATCGTCCATATGAAGACAACACCGACATGTGGACTAAGTCGATCATTCAGAAATATGAGGAACGAGTCTGTAAATCTGGCTCATTTCGTTGCGTGGTACACTCCGATACAAACGAGGAACACACATAGGAGTCGTAGGAATATAATTATAGACGAGGCCGACTATGTGGATTTAGATGACGTGGAACAAGATGCATTGCAACACGAAACCAACAAAGGCGACGGTGCAACGCCCAGCGAAGCGAAATACCGCAAAAGAGGTGTCTGCAGAACTATCCGTTGCAGACATTACGACGTCTACAATTATAAGCGAGAAATGGTAACACTCTTAGTGCCATTCAGAAATGAGATCGTGGACATGCTAGACGAAAACATAATATTCATACATATCAATGACATAAAAAGCAGGCTATACTTGAGACACGGAAAAACTTTGAAGCCAACATAAACATTGACAACTTGAGGGAAGAACTGCAAGCACTATGCGATTTGGAAAACATGACGTCTACTAAGAAACAAGCCAACCAAATAACACTGAAAATTCCACTAGGCGACCATACCACTACTGACAACATTGATGACTTCGACCCGATCACATTCGATAGTATGTCGGTCGTACGTAAACGCGGTAACGTAAAAAGTATCACGGTGTCAATTGATGCGCCTAACTAACAGAGAACAGCGTGAGTTGACTGTAGAGTTAATATAGGCCTATCATCTGCTAAGACCGATATGATCGTTTGGTCTACGTAGACCTGAGCAGAGTGATGAGCATCGACGGATTATACTTAACTAATGCAAATGACTTCACATTCTTAACAACGCGCCAGGGCTTAAGGAGATAAATGACAATTAATTGCGCCTTGAGAGACATCGCCTGTACACGCAAATAACAGACGTTGAGAAATTCTGTAGATTCAGTCAATACAACAAAACTACTGACGACAACAATACCGACGATGAGAGAGCGTGTGCATGTTTAACATTCAAAGTTTGGTAGCACACAATTTGGACTTGAACAGCGACCCAGTCACTTCACGCTTCCACTACTTGGCACTTACGGAGACTTGAATATCAAAACCGTCGACATACCCGGCTTCAAGCACATTGAATCCAAACAGTATCAACAGCCCAGTACTACAGCGAACGGCGTAGCGAAGTATTCAAGATTCAGTTGTTTACATGACGTTCATGTCGGCGTATTTGTGAAATGTGCGATTGTCAACCATTTCAGTTCATTCTAGTGTCAATCTATATTCATCCACAAACACCAATAAGCTACATCGAGATGTTTCTCTTTCAACTTATGCTTTACTGCACAGATCACGTCAGAACAATAGATAGCGACTGGCCCTCAGATCATAACATACCGCGTCTGCTCCCTATTACGCCATCTATTACGCCAATTAAGAAACAGAAGAAGGAGAAGAAGAAGAAGAAGAAGAAGAAGAAGAAGAAGAAGAACGCTATCAACTTTAGTAAATAATGTTCTTTAGAATAATTTTGTTAATGTTTCAAACTGATTTATTTTTATTCGCAGTAACTGGTAAAATCTTAACCACTTTGTCTCCAGCAGTCTACTTATGTCCTGTTGCTTGTGTTCTACAGCCGTGTTACGCTTGTACACAAGTGCAAGAGACAAACCACACTGCATTTTACCGTGTGCAGTGACGACTTGCACTGTACGGTGTGGAAGTGTGTTTGTGTTCTCGTGTAGATAACGCATTGTTAATTATTAAGACGGTACGTAGACAAGTTGGATTGACTTGACCTTGCAGAGTACAGTGACGAATAAAAGTAAACGAGCTCCCTACCATTGATTTAGGTTTCTACTACTAAAATAGGTTCTTGAGTATGGAATAACATAATAATTGGAAGTGGAGGCGTATCACACCCTTATTCTCTAAGACTGTGCTGCGAACGCAAAACAACGTATTCTATTTAGTGCTGTTTTAATCATAGTCAACTAGTACTGCATTCTACGTATCCTAGAGTAATTTGATAAACATTATTTTCCGTAATCTGTATTCTATGTTATATTTAGTGTTCTATGCATCATGCTCTGTTGCAAAAGCTTATTAACTGAAGCGAAACATCGTACGACTCAATAAAACAAAACAAAACACAAATTCCTCTTGCTCTATTTCGCTAAAACCGTATGCGTGTGTAACTGCTTCTCCATGTACTGTTCTGTATTTTTTGTTTTACTTGTTATATATTGTTGGAGGGATGTGAATTCAGAGTACTCATTACATCGTTGTAGTGGAGCAAATGTAAATACAGGAAACGCGGTGTCGTCCCTTTGTGTGCCTGTCAGTGTACGCGTAGTGTAGTACTTACACGATTTATTGTTCTTGCCACAGCGTGCAAACAAACAAGCAAATATATAACGAGCTAACGAAGGTTTGTTGGAACCACCTGTCACGCACACAATAACCTGAATATATTCCAAAAGCTCTAAATACTTAATCAAGAGCTCCGCGATAATCACACGTATAATACAACATTGTACGACGACTGCACGTCAATCGTACTTACACAGGTCAAATTAATTTCCAGAACGCAGAATTTCTGTGTAACTGAAAGTTAAATGATTTTCAATTTTTACAAGAAATGTATACCTTACTGTAAACATGTGTAACACTTTTGGCTGTGTATATGGTTTACGGTATGCTATATGTATATGGTAACACTCTAGCACCGCAAACCTCATACGAAAATCCTTTCGCGCTTCAGAATAAAACAGGCTAATTTGTTTGTCGATGCTTGCTTCAAACTCTTAAATACTCTCCCCGTGAGGTTGTGGGCTTGCTGTCAACTAAGTACAGTACACATTTCGAAAATGTTTATCATCATACCGTTATTCTAGAGCTTTAATCAATTCGTCATAAATGTTGGCTATCAGGTGCCACTTTCTGCGGCACGTCCTTTTAAAGCGAGAACGAGTAAAACTGCTTTGTCTATCTCCGTCTAATGATTTGTGCAAGCAGCAGCTTCAAATTGCCGAAGGTACATCGTACAGTGAGTGCATCCATCAAATGTTGAGGCCTTGATGTGAACTGTCCCAATTGCAGGTAAAGTGACTCTGTCTGTTGTCTTATTTTCTGTGTCTTTTTCACCCTTTACCATTAGCATTGTCTCTTCAGCCGTTTGTTTCAAAACGTATAGCTGTACTTTCATTATCTGCTCAACTTCACTGTTAATTTGATCTTTTATGTTTGGAATCGAATCTTTTGTAGCTGCTAAAGTTTATTCTACTTCAGATATTTTATTTTCCCATGTCAGATATTGTAGTAATTTGGTTATTAAGTTCACAATAATTATTATTAATTGACTCAAATCTGCAGCGGTATGTTCGTGTTACTGCTTTGCTCCGATATCAACGTTTTCAAGTCACCTGTGTCACGCTTACTTTCCTCTTTTTGTCGACCTTCAGATTCTAATATTAGTGTTTTCTGTCTTTCTTCTGTTCCACCATTAGTCATTTCTGCCGTTCGTCTGCATCTTGTCTTTCCTGTCTCCGTTTCTCATCCTGTCGTTTATCTGTTTCTTCTGCCTCTTGTCATCGTTCTTCTTTTTGTCGTATTTCTGCTTCTTTCGTCTCCTGTCTACGTTATACTTTTTGTTGTTCCTGTGTTTGCAGTGGCCGCCCTTGGAAAGTTTCCATGATGTGCCTGGTATCAATGTTTAAAAGTTAATTTTACAACGTACACTACTCTTGTACAGGTGTCCCACTGTTTCCACTGTTAAAAATTCTGTTGAACGTCTGCCCCAATCTTACGACGGTTTATCGTATCGTCGTGATGAACACTGGAAACAAAGTACATACAGACACCAATGAAGTCACTAATTACCAGATTTAATTAGTCACAAATATGTGTGTGCGTGTGTGTGTGTGTGTTTTAGTGTGTGAATTTCTCGCAAAATATCTCGGTCTCGGGCAGTTCGGTCTCGGTCATTTCGGTCACGGTCTCGAACATCTCGTTCTCGGTACTGGGTTCGGGCTCGGGCTCGGGGCGAAGCGTCGCTCGCGACTGTCGACAGAAGACTGAACGGTATAGCTAACGAGCTCCGTATATTGTAATAAAACTTTCTATACGAGGGTTTAATAGCCCCACGTTGTAATAAATCACGTTGTAACGATATCTTTATCTGAATTCAGTTGTTACTCTATTTGTTTGTTGTTAAAATTTTTTTATTATTTACTTTATCTATTTGTTTAATCTCTGCTGACGAATATTCCGCACTTCACTTACCAAGTACCTTGTCAGATAGTCTTTCAGGTGTTGTCGATCACTGATGTTACTTACGGTTGGAGTCAGTCACTTTCAACTGTAATGTCACCTGTAATTTATTAACTGAGTACCTGAAAAGTTTTATTATTTCTGACAAATGATGCTCGTCAACTCTGTTTTTTGTAAACAAATAAAAGAATGGTTTATTAACAATTTCGATTTTGAATAATAGGCTGATGTCCTTGCATTTAAATTAAATTCTTAGATTTGCAACGAGCAATCTCAATCCCAGGGTATTTGGTTATAATTAAAATTAAATCAACATCATTTAGTCCTTAATTAACATTAACAGGTTATGGGTTCTTGTAGTCTGCAAGATACAAGAAAACAGATACAAACAAAGGTTACAATCTATAAACTAAACATGGTTATGGTTAAACAAAAAATAATTGATAACTAATTAGTCTGTAGACAAATAATATGTATGGATATTATCAATATTCATTCCACCTGAAAAGTGTGGTAAACATGAAGCATATAATGGTTAAAGTATGTATGTATATGTGCACTTAATTCGGCATTGGTAGTTCAATCCCATATAAATAAAAAATATTAAATGTATTTTAACAATTTGGACTATACCCATTAATACCATAACTCTTATTAATCATATTAAAAAATGTGAAATTCAGTCCTGTTATGACTGGACATTTATATTAGATTACCTTGATCCAGAAATCCTTTATGATTGGATTTGGATTAGATTGACCTTGATGTCATCACATGTGATAATTGTTCTTGAATTACAAAACCAAAATATTTAAAAAGAAATTAAATCTGATTATTCATCGTTAAAATTTGTATACAAGGTTGGAAATCCCTTGTTGTTACTTGTTATTTGTTAATTAGCAACATTAGAAAGCGTATATAATTTCGTAACAAACGTTTATATATTAGGTGAACAAGTTTTAATTCTCATCCTTAAAATTTACAAAAAGAATAAATTAATTGTCTCGAGGTTCTTGCCTCTATTGTTTATTGTGATAATGTGCAAAATTAATCATGACGATATTAATCATCATCGTTCATGTCATTAACTTAAAATGTCGAACACCATACTCCCTTGCAATTCCCTTTTTCCATTAAAGTTCATAAATTCACTTCGCGGGATTATACTGAATTATACACTGTATAATCAATGTCGCACTGTTATTATTAGGTTAATTCTTCTGATATTACAAATAATTCGCACTGATAAAAAAAAGGTTATCTTACATGACCCTACTGGTTTGTTTATACACGCGGGTTCGACGTACTTATTCTGTTTTCTGGCTGGCGACGCGCAGTCTATCAGAGTTACAACAACAATAATTCCTTCACACACGGCGGGTTTGGGATGATCTGTAAATCGTACACACTTCCCAATGATTTATTCGATTCTTATTGGCCCAAAAATTACGTAATCCATTCTAATGGGTGAGCTTACTTCCCGTTTTTGGTGTTGAGAGTATATCGCTAAGCCGTCTCTTTTTTCACAATTTACATATGATTTCTTAAAACTAATTTAACAATCTTATACTACTATTTACAAAAGATATGACCAGACCGTGCACTTGCATTTACATTACTGATTATTTTAAGTCCTTAGAAGGCATATCTGTGTGTTACATTAACGAATCTACAGTTTTTCGTTATTATTTTTACTTATTTTATTTACAATAAGCATTTATTTGTCAATATTCTGTTTGTATATGCTGTACATTGATCATCTTTAACCTTAGATGTACTTGTATTACAATTATAATTATTGTTATTTTTGTCTTAATACAATGATTTGTCAGTTTTAGATTTAAGCTCTTATGGGCTATGTTTGGGATCGTTTTAATTACATATTTATTCCTACCATTCCCACACTCTGATTATTTCTTTTGTTAAATAAATCTTACGACATGTCTTTTAAATGTTTTGTACACCTCAGATTTTGTGTACACTGTATATATTTCTTATTTTGAATGTTTTTAGCTAAGTATGTCATTGGCCTAGATATAGGTCGTTCTCAAAAATTGCAAATAATTAACTTAGTTTTACGTTTTAATGCCTCATACTTGATAGTTATCATTATTGGATAAGACTGATTGTTGTTTTATGTTAGAATTTTCCTAATATACAGGTTTTACTTTGATTGAAAAGTTTTTACTTCTTACATTTAGGGTGATCAGACACTTGGATGAATTTATTTTTATTCTGACTTGCTTGTCATATTATATCATTAGTATTAACCAGTAATAGTAGTAACAGGAGTTATTTAATCTTTCTATACAATAGGTTTTTGCTGGTTAAATAAATTAAAGTTGTTTTGTGGTGTTTTGTGTGTGTACACTTTTGCTGTCTCTGTCAGTCTCATGTATTTACACTTTATATGCACTAAATAACACTCTTAATCTTATTACATTTAGTACTGGGATTACCTCTATAATGTCTTTTCTCATTATGGTAATTTACTTACTAAACTTCTGGCTTTTACTACCACTTATTTGTATTTGCATATGGTTCTGTACCGTGAGGTTAGTTGTAACCCCTGTATGTTGACAACAATGCATCCATGCAAATTTACTGTTATTTCTATATTTTGCTATAGTTATCAAGTTTTACAGGTATTTGCACATTAGTCTTATCTGATCATTATTTATTATCTTACTCATTCTTATCTTGTTTATTTATAGAATAATCAGCTATTAATGCTGGTCTACTTAGCATGTCATTTGGGGTATTATGCATTGAGTTTATTTTGACTCTATTACCCTACTATTAGTTAGGGTTTATACAGTCATTATGTCTTTCTCTTCTTTCAATATTATTGAGCACCTTTTTATATTTACAGGTCAGTGTCAAGTCACTAGTCATAGTTTGTTATGTGTTTCACTATGTTTTAAGGTACTCCTTTGTAAACACTTTTCTTGACTTATACACTTATTGTTCTGGCACTACTGGTTCTTCTTTCTTCATTTTCTTCTATCCTCTTCTTCTGCCTTCTTAGTCCATTTGGGATCATAATAATTGGTGTTCTTGGGTCCTTGTTGGAATTATAGTATTTGGTGTATGTATCCTCTCACTTACCAACTATTGGGTCATTGGAGTTAAATCGTATTGTATTGTATTGTACTGTGATTTTATAAGTTTTGCTCTCTAGGTCTCTTGTTCTACTTTCAACTGTTGCTTTTATTATTACTTTTCTTTAGTTGACCGGATAATCATATTAAAATACACTTTTCTTTATACCACTTTCATCCTTACTTCTCTTCAGTGTTAGTTCTTTATTTTAAATATGTGGGTATTTACCTGTATGGTGATTATATGTACCTTTACAATATACAGGCGGACACTACCCCACTTGTTCTACTATTGAGTATAACTACAGAACATCCTGTCAACACTAATAGAATTGCGCCATAACGCTTCATAATCAACACCGCGGCGGTGATACGATGCAATCGTTCTAACAAGTGGATTGCACAATAACGCGTAAATAAGTAAGCAATAAACAGCAACAGTTCCAAAAAAAAACCAAACCCGTCCACGAAAGTCATCGAGAGATGTTGCTCCGACCGCGGTCAACGAAACCCTGTCCCCTGTCGACGCCGTGTTACTAGTATAAGTGGAGGGTAGCGGGGAAAGGAACGAGGAGAGGGAAAAATAGCATGCATACAAAAAAAAAAGAAACAACTTACATAAGAAAACTGTTAGAAGTGCATTGTCGGCAATTATACAACCCTATTATCGAATGAGCCCAAAATAATCTAAAACAAGCAATATTTTATGTAAAATATACCATAAGAAAAACCAGGTACCACCATTTAAGCCATTAACAAATAAATAATAAAAGTAATTAAGCAATAAACGACATTTGAGATTACAAAACGTGTATTATGTCATACCAAAAGCCCTGCCTACTCGGAAACATCAACAGAATTGCACAACAACGCGTAAATAATTAAGCAATAAACAGCAACAGTTCCAATAAAAAAAAATCAAACCCATCCACGAAAGTCAGCGAGAGATAGCACTCCGACCGCGGTCAACAAAACACTAACCCCTGCAAACGCCGTGTCATTCGTATAAATGGTGGGTAGCGGGGGAAATTAACGAGGAGGGGAAAAAACCTGTTAAAACCAAAATATATCTGCATAATTTAATACAAGCAATATTTTATGTAACAAGTAGTCATTACCAACAAACGACCTGAATCAAATCTGTAAAAACCTGTTAGCACCATTTAATTTATAAACAATAAAAAATAATTAAGCAATAAACTGCAATTTGGGATCATAAAACATGTATTGTGTCCTATCAAAGTAACTCCCTATTCGTCAAGACTAATAGAAATGCGCCATAACGTTTCACGGTGATACGATTCAACAGTTCTAACAAGTGGATTGCACGCAACGGGTCCAATTAAAAAAAAAAAAATTAAACCAGGCCACGAAAGTCATCGGCTATTTACACAATGCGATGGAAAACGTTTATTTACATTATGCTCTCTTCACTTATTTCCCTTACAATCTACTCCTTATCTTTCTAGACGCAGCTGATTTGATTCGGCAACGTGTTTGTAGGTCAGAGAAAGAAAAAGAGAGAGCGAAAGAATGTATAGGGAAAGTAGGTGTCTGTAGTCGAGGGCTGTACTGCAGTGCGAGGGAAAGCGACAAAGTAGGCGTGGTGAGGGGGATACGTCTGTGGGAAAGCTAGATAAAATGACCCACCCGAGGGAAGCAAAACAAGAATGTATACACGGCAGCGCGTGCGGGCAATTAGCAGTCTACAGCTGTGTGCTGACGATGAGGGTGCGGCACGCGGGATAAACCAAAGAGAGATTGAATGAAGGGAGCGCGTTCTCTCTACAGTACAGCGAAAGTTGTAACTGTCAAGCGTTAAAATAAAATACAAATAATAACTTTGGTTGTGGTACTAAATAAACCGACTTAAAAATAATGAAGAATTTAATTAACCTCCATTAAAATTTAACATTAATTATTGAAGCATATTAAACATTTCTTATAGCCATAAAATTACGGAAGCGTCTGGCATATTTGTGGTGATATTTTCTTCTTAGCAGCCGTTATACTTTATTTTTGTAATTTATCGTACGCACTAGTTTCTCAAATAATATCAGCACCTCGTTAATAGTAAATGACATACTATTAAATCGTTTCACAGTAGTAGTAGTACCGAACGTATAAACAAACGCGTGTAGACTGTTTGTGTAAACGGACGTTGAAGGTTTCCATAAAGGGGTTTATATATCCACGACTAAGATTACACGTAAATACAAGTGTACCAAAGTCAATTCGTTAGTCGATCTACTGGTGTTCGTGAAGATGGACGAAAAGGAGAAACGAGTCATTCGCGATATCGAAACGATCAGCAATAACATACGGAAGAAATACCGTGCGTTAAAATACGGGATCCAAGAAGAGGAAGAAAAGCTATCAAGACGTTACAAACCGATCTTGGACCGTTGAAAAACTTTTCGCAAGCGTTGGATGAAGAAAAACGTAAAACGACTGAAAAGCCTATGGTGAAGTTAACGGATAGTAAAAAGAAACAAGAGGAGGAGGCGGTGGAGGGGGAGAGGGATCCTCCCCCCATGACGGTTTACCGCGTTTCCTAGACACATCCGTAGTTAGCGAGACGACGACGGACGTTGATGACGATGACGAAGACCCTATTTTTACGGTCGAAATACTGTTTAACACACCCGAAGGAAGACGTGAAGCACGTAATTATTTTCAGAGACAATACGAACCTAATTCACTAGCGTACAAATACATGAGCATGATCGTATCGGCTGATCGTGGTCAAAAGATGGATTATACGTACAGTGTAAGACACGAAGGAGGTAAATGGATGATAGGCGATTCACAGGTGGAAATTGATGGTAACGATAATTATTTTATCAATGGTGTACAATACAAACGCACACCGGGACATTTCGAACTGGTGTTCATGAAACGCCCGGATACTGGTGTTTACAACAAATACGATCTTGCGACTTGCAAGAGTTTACTGGAAGCGACTAACGCACACAAACAACACTATTTACCGACAACGCGAAGAAACTCGAACAGAGGACCAAAGTATACGAAGATAATAGGTCCGTTGTTTCGAACGACATGTACGGGACGCGGACACGTGAACAACAACTACATCCTAAACGGAAACTATGTATACACGGAAGTAAGGAGAAGAGGAAACGATAAAATCGATTACGTGCATTGGGACGACCCGAACGAACTGGTGGACAGACTGCAATTGTTGATGGAATCCCAACGCGCCGGCAACAGCTGTTACATGAACGAAATCGTCTCCATTGTGGAAGAACTGCGTGAAGCCGACATCGTTGTATAAATAAGTCTGATATACCAGGTCGTATAATATGTATATAAACGAGTGTACAGAGTCGACACATTTCATTCGTATCTCGGCACGATGAGTGTTGACGAATTCCGCAGACACCAGAGCACCGTCACAGTGCGACAGGAGATGCAACGCAGTCTGGGGGAGGATATCGGTATCGGTTTGACGGAGGACGGACCCTTCGACGTAGCGGAGAAAAAATACGCAACTTGGGCGAACCGCTCGACGGTAACGATGCCGTTCAACTGCAGTTCGTGCAAGAACACTGTCTGTTAATCGACGACGATCCGACGCAAGATTCCAGCGGTGGCGGTGGTGACGGCGGCGGCGGCGGCGGTGGCGGTGTCATCACAAGAATAGACGTCAAAGGTCGTAAGCTCGCCAACGTCGGAGCTCCCGCCGATCTCAAGGACGCCGTTAACAAGCAGTACGTAGACTACACGTGCTTGCACTTTCACAATGCCAGCACGGAATACAAAGAAGAAGAACGAGGCCGTTGTCGTCGTCGACGCGCGGGACTACTGCATACAGTCCCTCAGCGAACCGATTCGTGCGATTATACCGCGGGATTCACAATCTAACCTGTAGGTGGGGAACGTGCGGATATCCCAGTTAGCGCCACCCGTGAACAACAAGGCAGCGGTGAACTTGGAATTTTTGAACGAGCACACGATCGCTTCGTTGAACGGAGCTTGGTCCGACGCGCAAGGAACGACTATTTTAAACGTCGCCGATGGCGTTCGGGTCATGGACGCCGTAAACTTACGTCGATTGGAGGACGCGAGGCAGTACGCGCAGAGCGAAATGTACAAACTCGCAAACATGTTCCAAAGACGATGGGAGAAAGTAGTTTCGTACATCTATAAATTGCACACGCACGCAGCGCGGAGTTCACTCGGCGCCATGAGGCAGAGTTAATAGAATAGAAGAATTTGATAAGGCCGGAGGGAAGGACAAAGATTGGAGATCTGTTTACAAGATCGATAAATAGTAATCATTTACGAATTACGTGGTCAAAATGTTAAAAATGGGAAAAGGGGTTGTGGTCTTATCAGAAAAAGTTGTTAAAAGCACGATACCTTTCGTCACACAGTCAGTACCGACTCTGATCTATCGTTGTGGACTTGTGACAGGTGGAACTCCATCTGCCCGGATACAGGTTCTGCGGACCGGGAACTAGACTGAAGGAGAGATTGGCACGCGGCGAACGCGGAATCAACGAGTTGGACGAAGCCTGTCGTGAACACGACATCGCGTACGCCAAGTACGAGGACAACGAGCACAGACGCGCAGTGGATCGCGTTCTAGCCGGCAAAAGAGCGTACGCGACCGCGGTAGCTGCAGTGATGAAAGCGAATTCGGTGTAAGGCGGTGGCGGCGGACTGTGCTGCGGACGTAAACGTCGTCGTGGTCGTCGCAGAGGAGCGGTCGTCAAGTGGAAAAAGGCAGCACGTACGAACGGGTGGAGGAGAAGAGGAGAACGACGACAACGGGATCGGAATTTCGTCGTCGACGGCGACAGAACGGAGGAGGAGGTAACTGCAAAACGGCTTCGGGACTGTACCTGCGCCCGTACCGAGTGCGCCCGTTATCCGACCGTGATCTGTACGCGTACGCGAAAAAATTGAACGTAACTTATTTCAGAGTTGTATACATGCGCGACACTTTACCGCGCTCGCCGCCGTGGGAGAACGAAAGCAACGTTGTAAATCTCTACGATACCGCCGGACCGGGCACGCACTAGGTATACTACAAGAAGCGAGGCGATAGGGTCGTGTACTTCGACGGGATGGGCAATTTACGTCCGCCGGTCGAGCTGTTGCGGTATTTCGGATCGAACGTGACCGATGTGCGTTACAATTACGCGCGTAAACAACCGCCGGGCACGGTCGACTGCGGACATTTATGTTTAGAGTTTTTGTCGTCAAACTATCAGTAAACGACGAGATGTTTCGCTTACGGTCACAGTCACGGGTACGGATCCGAGCGCTCTCGTTTGTGACTTTTTTCCGCTTCTTGAACTGACAGACGGTGAATGGTACGCGGGACTGTTGGATTTTACCACGTACAACTCTATACCGAACGTGGAAAACGGCAGAAACTACGTCTTTCCCGTACTGAAGTGTGGTGCGCGTAAAACGTTATAACTTATCGAATTACCGACCGGCGCGTACGAAATCGGTGATATCGAAACGTACCTGAAGAAAGCGCTAGTCGACCAGAAATTCAGTCTGCGCGCCAAAAACAACACGCTGAAAAGTGAATTTTATTGTTCTTACGAGATAGATTTCGGTAGTACACAACACGGGATCGGTGCTATGCTGGGTTTTACCAAGAAAACCAAGTTATAAGTGTATAAATTACACACGTCAGACGCGCCCGTAAACATTAACAAATTGGACGTTCTGGAGATAAGGTGTAACGCCGTACAAGGTTCGTACAAGGATGGATGAAACGAGCATATTCTTCATTCGTTCTACCCGACGGTCGAGCCGGGATTCAAGATAGTCGAAACACCCCGCAACGTCACATACCTTCCGGTGAACGATCAAAATTGACGCAACATTACCGTATCCGTAAACGATCAAGACGGTGGTGGTATCGTAAATTATTGCGAGGAAGACATCACCGTGCGAATTCACCTAAAACGGATGTAAATGGGGTTTTACTTCAAAGATAGGGTTTTATTCTGTTGCACCGTTATCCTCGTCGTCGTGATCGTCGTCGCGCGCAAGACATGACATAGAAATTAAAGATAATGAGAAACTACAGTTTGGGATATTTAGGAAAGAGTCGTATTCTGATATAATTATACCAAGAGAGTCTTACCACCCATACAGATATAAAATGGCGGCAATCAATTCCTTTTGTTACAGAGCTCAGAAGTGTTTAAAAGAGACCGAATCAAAAGATAAGGAGTTAAAAACGATAAAGGGAATTGTAAGGAATAATAGTTATAGCACCAACATAGAGGATAAAATTATGAAAAGTGTCAACTTACAAAAAGCTAAAATAGAACCAGAACAAAAGAATTATGCAGGGTCATTGACATACATAGGTTCACATACTAGAAAAATTTAAAAAATGTTTTAATAAATATGGAGTAGATATAGCTATTAAAAAATGTGAAACGGTATTTGATAAGATAAGGAATAAGAATATAGAAAAAATTCCAGTATTACAGAAAAGCGGAATTTATAAATTAAAATGTAAAGACTCCAACAAAGTGTACCTAGGGGAGACAGGACGAAAATTCGTATGCAGGTTGTCTGACCACAAACGTGGACAAGGTAGTAGAACAACCAATTCATTATATGCAAGACATTTCATAGAAGACAACCATAAGTTTGTTAATCCTTTGGAAGAATACGAAATTGTAAAAGTAGTAAATAACACAGTTGAAAGGAAGCTTAGAGAGGAGTTAGAAATATTGAAAGAAAGAGAAAAAGGGTTAGACAATTTAATTAATATTAAAATTAAATTTGATAATGAAGAAATATTTGATAACATGATTAAGAATTAAATAATAGAGGGCAGATAGATAAGATTAAGAATTATATTGCATAGTACTAATTGGATGTTTTAAAATAAGGGTGTGTGACTGACCCACGTGTGTAGAGAGGAAGAGGGTAAGTTTAAAAGGATGCACACACACACACACACACAACACTGAAACACAAGGAATTTGCTAGAAAAATATGTAACTGTGCAGATGGTAGGACAGGGTTTAGGGGGTGGGGAAGGGTCATTAATATTATAGCTTGTTATGTGTGAGCAGGGTGGTGGAGAGGGGTGAAGGGTTGGGTTTCACATATTTCCTGTCTATTCCCGATCTGACGATGAGCTGTGAAGCTTGAAAGCGCTAATCGGAATAATATTTATATAGTGGTGTGCAACAGTGATCATTCTGATTGTGATTTCAACCACTAACACAAATTTCTTCATTAAACATAAAAAGAACAGTTCGATCGTAATGAAAGAAAGCGAGTAGTCCTGTTTCGTTCGGTTAATACCGATAATCAAAACGTACGTAGCTCTTTTGTTTTGCGAACAACAACAAACTGTAACATTAAACTGTACATTGATCGCGTGGTATCGAGTGCGAGAGGACAATACGTGTGCCCACCGGACGTGTTTTGCGATATCGTGATGTACGACCGTTTGTACGATAAACTCGTTATGTACGGGAAAGCGGAACCGGTGATACCGGATAATACCGTAGTCGAGCTGATACGAAACCTTGAACAGGACGAAGAATGTTGAAGGAAAATAACAAAATGGCGGACTGAATACAAAACATCTCGTACGCGTTAAAATAGTTACACTTCTCGCCATGTGGCCGCAAGAAGAAGACGAGGACTTTCGAACCGCTTTCAAGACCGAGTTTCAAGAGTTACGCTGTGTGCAGAACGAGTACGTTGTCAAGGTGTTCGCCGCGGAAGACGTGTCTACACAATGTTTTACGGTCGCGTTTTTCTCGCCTCCTTACGAACTATCGCGTCTCACCGCGAAGACGATAAAAATCAACGAATGGTTGGAACGGCGTTATCACCGGTTGAGATGGGACGACGGTTACATTCCGTACACGGGCGTGTCGCGTACGATCGCGCAAATCTGTGCAAATTTCACCGCGATCTACACTAAAGGCCGGAGAAAGCCGCTTTCCTACGCGCCTACCACCACAACGTTACCGACCTCAACGAAATGAACGCGCCGACGGCAAGCAACCGGTTAACGAGCTCGTTACAGTGGCCTATCGTGCAACATCGGAACGACAACGACGACGACAGCGGTGGCAAGTTCGCCAGGTGCGCGCTGCGTAGAGCGTTCTTCTACAGCGGGTGGTTGGTAAACGGGAGAAAATAACGTACATTACAACGGTGTTCTCTATGGACGAACATTATGTATAACAATATATTTTAATGTGTGTTTGTGTGTGACTTTACACTACACAATGCCATGTTGTCTATTATAAGTGTGTGTATAGCAGTTATGTATATACGGTGTACTCTGTGCATGAACGTTATGTATAACAATATATTTTAATGTATGTTTGTGTGTGACTTTACACTACACAATGCGATTTTGCCTATTATAAGTATGTGTATAGTAGTTAAGTATATTCCTTTGTGTATCGTACAGGATATCGAGGTGTGTTGTCTGAGTTAGTTCACGTTATGAGAGAGAGAGAGAGAGAGAGAGAGAGAGAGAGAGAGAGAGAGAGAGAGAGAGAGAGAGAGAGAGAGAGAGAGAGAGAGAGAGAGAGTGTGTGTGTGTGTGTGAGAGAGAGAGAGATGATTGATTTAACGGGCTACGTCACTGTCGTCTTAGAGATACTCATAAACGTAGTCGAGTTTTCCGAGACGAGTCACCGGCACGGTGGAAACACCTGTAAACTTACCTCGCTTTAACAAAATCCTTGTGTGTGTGTTTGTGATTCGTGAAAAAGACTTTACTCGATATTCCAACCGTATATCAAACTATTAGTTTAAGTAAAAAAAATAAAATAAATAAAAATAAAAAAAATAAAAAAATGTATAACCAAAAAATAGCTTTAGTCAGCATTGAGTAGTGTACGTTTGATTTTTACCTAACACTGTACACGTTAACAGATCCGTCCGCTTAGCGTGTTAGGTGTTAGGTAATGCTGGAGTAGATTCGATCGTGAAACGGGGAAACCACGTAAAAAAAAGCGAAGCGTATCTTGTCTCACCTCCCGGGTCGCTTGAGAATGACGAGAGTACATACCGTTGTTTTAATTATACGTAATTACGTATATGTAACCCCTCTTGAACTTAGGCAGTTAAAAAAAAAGATTATTTTTTTTTGAAAATTGTTTTTGACAAATTTTTTTTTTTTTTTTTTTGAAAAGAGGGGCCACAAGTTAATTGGAACTAGACCAAAGCCTAGAGAAGCCAAAAATGCGCTGGATACAGTGAGACGGGACTTGCAATGAAAACTCATAAATTAAACAATTAATAAAATCCCTTTTATTATTCTATCTCCATTGGTAAACAAAATTAATAACAAAAGCAATAAACATAACAGTCAGAAATTTATTATCCCCTTAAAAGGTTAATTAAAATAATTTATACACCTTCAAAAATGTCACCTGAAAATTATTAACACAACTAAAATATATTTATTATCTCTCTTTAAAAATGAATTAAAATTTAAAATCATTACTATTCTTGAAATAAAGTTTCCTGTAAAATATTAATAATATAAAATTTATTTTTTATGTTCACTTTAAAATGATCCATTGAACTTAATGGAGATAATTTTTATAGACTTCTGGATAATACAAATTAGAATAACAAATTCTCAAACAAATTAATTAAAATTAAATAGTGACCAATGCATATACTTGTTATTAAAGTTAATTAAAATAAATTACTTTCTTAGAAGAAAATATTCAGCAAAAATTAATTGAGATAGAATAAATACTTGTTATTAAAATTAAAAGGATATATAATCCTATGTTTCATCTTTCTTTTCTAAAAACCCTATATCTAAACTCCCCACCAAAAATACACCTAAATGTACAATACATATAACCCCCCAAAATACACACACAAATGTACAATACATCACATGTTCCACAATACAATACAATTATACAAAGGTCTCTTGCCACGCCCTTTTCTTACCCCCATGAGGTATATTAATAATTCTTTTACGGACATCCATGTTAGGATTACAAAACGTAATTGGTTCATAACACATGACATGTGTTTTAGATAATGCTTATGCAACTCCAGTAGTCCCCAGGACATAATAAAATCCAAAATTTGGCTAAGTGCCTAATACTGTTATACAATTCTGCCCCACTGGGCTCTTATACTGTGAGAAATAAAAATTTAGAAAACAATGAAACCCCCCCCCCAGTTATCATAATTAATTAATAGAATTTATATACATAGAAACACTGCTAAGTAGTGAAAATGGAAATATGTCATGAATATTATAACCCTTTTAAAAAGTACTTTTGGCCCAGAGACCGGCATGTTCGTTTGCCAGTCGATGCATAATTTAACCTGTCTGAACAACACGTTTAATACTGTATGAACATGCACCCCCTCAGGATTAAACTTGTGAATCCACTTAACTACCCCAGAAATTTCTATACAATATGAACCAAACTGAATTTAAAATTTAGAAAATATATTTATAAAATGAACACTAAATTGAACCCGAGAAATTACAAATTGAATGAATGACTTAAAAGCTGTAATGAAACACATATACTGAAATAAGAAGGAATTATACGTTTGAATGTTGAACTGTCTAAGATACATGCCAGTCTCTGAGCTGACAATTTTAAAACAAATTAATAAAATTTACAATTGATTTCACACCCAGTTCACACACTATACTGTCCCGTTAATTGGGGATCCAATTAAATGTTTAAAAAACTTGAAAGTGTTGTGGTTGATAGATAGAACTGGTTCACTGGGTCTTTTGAGTACATCTCTACGTATAAAACAATATAATGGTTTGGTATCACCTGATTTTTGTCCATGGGGGTGAGGTGGCAATCTCGTGGCCTACATTACAGGTGTTGGTGTGGCTTCATGGCTATTCCTCCGGTAGATGAAGTAAGAAAGTTCTAGATGTTCATGTTCAGGTCTTTGAGCTGTTTCCTTGGCTTAGTCGGGGACCCTGATTACACAAAATTATATAAGCCAGAGAACACCACACAATGCCCACAGAAAGTTCGCACACCCCCCCAAAACCTATATATAAACTTAACATAGCTTTAACAATTAGAGCTACCTAAATATAAAACTTGACAAAGTTATATGGCCAACAGGCCCTATTTGAAAATATTTAGTACAGTAAATCTTTATAACAATAACTTCACCCATGCGGGTTACCATTTTGAATTTTTGATAGTTAATTATGGCTTGTTACAATTTTAATAAGCTTTATACATAGTCTGAATATTTAGTACCACGTGGTCAAGAAAGGTTAAATCTGATTACATCATCTTTACTATATAAATTAATACCATTTATATGACTTAATGTCATATACGATTATATGACTTTTAATTCGTGCCTCAGTAAGTTTCCTGATATGAATGAAGTTTTACTGTGTTTTAACAATTCTACCTTCAAATTGCGTATTGCACAACGCCATGAGGTTGCATCAAGGTTAACAGAAATTCACTTACTGGGGCTAATTAAAACCTGTTTTTCTTTAGTGAAACATTAAATACAATTAATATGAAAGTATTGGCGAGACTTACCGCAGTCGTGTATTGATCTAGCCTGACATAGTGGGAAGGATGGTTGACGAAATTTTCTTCATCTTACCGGAGAAGAACAAGGCGGCCAAATTTGACGATGGTTGATGCAAGACGAACTTAATCAGATTGATATCCGGCAATCTCGTTTGCCTACAGCGGCTGGCACCAGAATGCAGCACCGATCAAACGCTCACTAGAGCACTCAGAATAGTGCTTATCTTTACTGAAAGAGTGCAGCACTAATTAAACCGCATTAAATTAGTACTGCGTTTAACGTTTACCGGGACGTTATTTTCTGGGCAATCGCCGATATCATACTGGATTCGGCACAATATGTATGGACCTAATTATAAAATTTACTACAATAATTTATGTCAGTGTATTGAACAATACTCGACCGGCTATAGGAAAAGTATTGTTACAACTGTTGCATCGTATCACTGTGAAACAGTATGGCGCAATTCAATCGATAGAACTGTTCCATCATATCACCGTGAAACAGTATGGTTCAATACGTGTTGTGTAGTTACACTCAATAGTAGAACAAGAGCGGGATTGTCCGCCTATATAAACAGACCTCGTTAGCTATAACGTTCAGTCTTGTGTCGACAGTCGGGAGCGATGCTTCGCCCCGAGCCCGAGCCCGAACCCAGCACCGAGACCGAAATGACCGAGAGCGAGACCGAGATGACCGAGACCGAGACCGAAATGACCGAGACCGAGATTAAAATGACCGAGACCGAGACCGAGATATTTTGCGAGAAATTCACACACACACACACACACACACACACACACACACACACACACACACACACACACACACACACACACACACACACACGTGGGCGCCGTCAAGTAGGGGGGGTATCGATCCAGCAAGCGTGACGTCGCGATCTACTCTGATCAGATCAACGACCTCACGATCAGCTGCTCATGACGTCACATGCCCGTGACGACACAAACCTCTGATCGTGATGTCACCACCCCCTCTCCTTCACCTGGTCAACTGATCGTGACGTCACACTGACTGGCCCGATACCCCCTACTAACACACTACTCACAAGCAATGAAAATTGTCAACTTGTTCTGTATTAATTAAAATATAATTATCACTTTTCACTATTCCGCAACAATAACGTGATCAGCACTTTACAATAAGGCAAGGAGTAACTGATTTATAAATCGGCCATACACGCGTATGTAGTTCCCGCAGATGTTCGAGAATAATTTTGCATACTCCTGGCCATGTGCCAACATAATATGCGTATTTACAAGAGCTCGAACTTTCTGGATGCTACATGAGTACACGGAATTGACTGAGACATTGCACCTGTTTGGCTAGCCAAGAAATGTGTAGCCGACTTGTCGAGAGCGTTACGTAACTGTATTAGCAATATATATTAAAGTAGGCCTTCTGTGTGGGTATGGGAGAGACAAAGTGTGTGACAGTGTGAGAGTCCCCGTCTGGGGTAGATGGAAAAGAAGACACGACCTCTGGATAATGTTGTGAAACAATTAAACACAAAACTACAATTTATCTGATGCCACAAAGCAGAAGCGATTGAATTACACATTGCTCAGAGATAGCTTTACTTTAAAAAAGAAGGTATCTATCTTTCCAGAGTCGCTAGCACATAATCGTAGAAAGCAAGTAATGTGGATTTTCTGTTAGTAATACTCCAGACGTGAGACCAGAAAGGGGCAGAATAGTTCAAACTGAGTTCCAGTTTAGATTTTGGACTGTGAGACCAAACGTTCTGTGATTTTGGTGGGTGAAAGTCTGACACTCCGTGAGCGTACGAAACGCTCTTATGGAAACCATAAGTTTCCTCTAAAATGATTATAAATATGATTAGAATAATTTTTATGTTTAGTTTGTCAGCTTGTCAGATCGCTGTAAGGCAACTTTTGGCAGCCTGTAATTAACGTTATACGAACACAGCCCTACCTTTATTCTATCTTGTTTGTAAATGGTGCATGTCCAGCTTTATTAGTAATTTAAGAATTCTACGTATTATGTAAGGATCAAGCCACACCAAAGAAACTTCTGACTTTAGGCATTACACCTTCAAGAGTATAATTCAAAATTTAAAGAAAATAAAATAGACACCACGTATTGATGAAAATATTTATAATAAAGCAATCTGTTCAAAAAAATAAACAAATAACACTTGTGGACTTTTAATGATTATGGCTTGATAGAACCTGAGCTACATGGATTAAAACAACTTAAACTATGTTATTCACCCTCCATTATTATTTATTAGTTGATATACTTTTATTTGTATTTAGTCTTAGTTTGAACAAAAACGTAAGTTAAGGAATAATGAAGTAAATCAAAAAATAAATAAATAATCTTTAAATTAATAAAAGAGCAAGTCAAAAATAAATACTTAAGAATGAAGTAGCTAAGTAAAAGATGATTTGCATACTTAGATTGTTAGACAGTTATATTCTGCATCCAAAATTTAAAAATTGAATTTATATGGTTTTATAAAGTTGTTTCAAAACGTGTAAACATCTCAATGTGATTGATTATTGACTTACATCATTAATGCTTTCATGAGTTCACGTCATTTTTGTTAATAATAATAAAGTTATTAAAAATTTTGTTATAACAACGCTAACTACCTTAGATCAACATAACGTAACAATGAAGGTTATGAATCCAGATTAACAGTTTAGTGTAATGGGTTGACACAGTTGGATCTAGTCATTGAAGTTAGATCGAAAGCAAAAGACAATAATGTTAAACGCTTGATCCATTTATGTGTTCTATGCTACCTATAGTATTACCAAATAGCCTTGATCATTCCTGATAACGTTTTCTACTGTTCCCAATTGCTCTTCGTGGTGACGAGGAAAGTGGTTGATTCCATTAATGACAGTTTGCATTTGCAGATCACCATTAGCGTACATTCACAAGGGGCAACAATTCTGTTTCAGAATAGTTTGTGACGTTGTCACACAACATAATTACAAACCATTTTGATGTCAAATTTACTATTATGAGATAATCCATATAAACCTTTGCCAAACATTTATTCAAAAATTTATGTTATACACAATATAATATATTTTATACAACTATATTTGTTATAATATTTATAGTGGTATAATTATTATAAGGATATTATAATATAAATATATTATATTATAAATATAAATATAATATATATTATATATAATACAATTTATAAGGGTAATATTATAATATTGCTACAATATTTACCTTACTATAAACAGCAATTTCTATTGCCAATGGATTCAAGGGAAACGGAGCAAAATTTATTATAAATTATGGTGTATTAACTTTCTCATATAAGAACTATACTTGTTACTTCTGACAGGTCGTAATTGTATTTACAATAAATCAGGTATTATGAAATGTATTTACCTGTTAGTTAAATACGAATTTTGTCTTAATATTATTCGGATAACATTAAGCTTATTATCCAGGAGCAGATAGAGGAATATTTGACATAATTGTGACAGTTGTCTTCTATTCTCTAAATTTTAGATAATTTTAATAGGTAAAATTAAAATTATTGTTAACTCTATAAAATTAAAATTTACTGGGGTAATTTTTACGGAAACATATAGGTGCATACATACATAAATCTATATACATTTACAATCTACTAACCGCCCCGTCTTATTTACTATTTGTGTTAGCAATACTACGTAGGTGTTGTTACAGTTACTAGCCGGACTAGTTAAACTATCAAAACACTGTAACACAACACAAAAATGTAAAATATATTCTTGTAACAAAGTGTTTTTTTTTTCATTATTGTTGCCCTTAAAAGGTCCTTGTAGCGAAGACCCTAGTTGTTGCTGTGGCGGCAAGTGTTCCGCGCGAGCCGCGGGGTGATGTTCAGCGGCTTTTGCTTCAGCGCCGTAGTCCTCTTCACTCGGAAGAGGTACGTAAAGCCCGCTGGTGTCCCAATCTATCCTCATCTCTTCTTCCTCCGAGGTTGTTTGTTCCTTCACGTCGGCTGACAGAATGCTCCAAAACAAACTTTGCACTGGGTAGTGGGGCGTCTTTGCACCCATGGCCTAATTGGAGCTTCCGGGACATGACAGATGAAAACAGTGCTGGACTTTCATGACAGGGTACCTAAATGTTGGATGGGACACGTCAATGCGGTCATCCGCTAGATGGCGCCGGAATTTTGAAGAATAGTCATTAGCACTGCCCCTGCTTGCGATGCGGACGGCAGATGCCGCCTTCATCGGACACAGTAGGCAAACGCCTTGAGGCTTCGGTCGTTCTCCTCGAGGCAGAGAACCTAGGTGCCGGAGGGTAACAGGTAACAGGACCAAGAAGTGTACTAGAGACATGCTTGGGGGAGGATTTTCCTTAAGACCGGAGGTGATACAGAAGGGAGAGGAAGATCCTCGGGGCTATTGAAAATAGCATGACGAGGCTGACTTGAAGGGAGGTCATCAAAAATCGCCCAAGGCCGTTTGACCTTGATTGGGAGAGGTAATGCAGACGTACTAATGTTGATGAGGTAGGGGAAGGAAGTGATCGTGCGGAAGCAGAGTGTCAGTGAGAGACCGGACAAAAGCAGCAAGAGTATGGACCCGAAGACCTCCACGAATTACATCATTTTTGACAAAACAAGGATACCCGAGAAGGAACGGAGGGTTCCGGACTGAAATTTTTCTAGCTAACACTTGTTAGTGGTCGACAATAGTGACAACCAGGCGGGACAGCAGGCGGTGTTTAGCACTGACCAAAGAAACAAGAGATATATTATAATGTTAGTACGCAGAGCCAGGCGGTTGCAGCAGGAGAGCATGGGTAACAGTTTCGCTCGGTCGTCGCGAGCCTTGCCAAGCCTAAATACTTCAGTGACTCTTTCAAGGCGATATGCCTCTTTTCTAGTGGAGAGGACCTAGCATCATGAAGTGGACACGAAGTGAACGTGAAGTGGCATGAGTGAAACAGATCTCCCCGGATTTTTTCGTGTTGATCGCCACCCGCTACTTCCGTAACCAGTCCGGAAGCAGGTCCAACTGATGCTGCAGCTTTGTGCTCACAAAACGCGGGGACAGGAAGCTGCTTTTATTTTACTCATCATACATTTTAATCCGACCGTAGTCGTAATCGTCAGTAGGTCTCGCTATCAGCATACTAGTTTGGTCGTTTTCAGTACACATAAGACCTCTCACCTAATAAAGTTTTGGAAAACACTGTCGTCGAGAAAGTTGTAGGATAAGTGAATAGCAACTTTTGAGATTGTACCACATCTCCGTATAACATTGTTGTAGCATAAGTGAATAGAAGCTTATGAGATTGTACCACACCAAACCTCCCTATAATATTGTTGTAGCATAAGTGAATAGCAGCTTATGAGATTGTACCACACCACACCTCCGTATAATATTGTTGTAGCATAAGTGAATAGCAGCTTATAAGATTGTACCACACCACACCTCCGTATAATATTGTTGTAGCATAAGTGAATAGCAGCTTATGAGATTGTACCACACCACACCTCCGTATAATATTGTTGTAGCATAAGTAAATAGCAGCTTATAAGATTGTACCACACCACACCTCCGTATAATATTGTTGTAGCATAAGTGAATAGCAGCCTATGTGATTGTACCAAAACTCCGTATAATATTTAATTTTTTAACTTATTTTGATGTAAATTTACATACTGTTTAAAAAACACTTTTAAAGTTTTTAAAGGCCCAAAAGTTTGACTTATTTTTGTTAATTTCGTACTTATAATAAAAACGTAATCACGTCAGTGAAGGGGTGTATATTATATTATAATTATTATATTATAATATACTTATATTATAATACTAAAACAATTTTACTTTCCAGAATATTTTTAAGAACAGAATTTTTATGCATACAGGAACCAAAGTATTCAGTGCGTAATAATCTTTTAATAATTTATAGCAAGTGACTTTTATTAATTAACCATTTAATCAGTACCCCATACTTTATTTTGTTCCATTATATTGATTATACTTCATTGCTAATAGTAACTATTAACACAAATATTTAAATTTCTTAAATTCGCTGTTTTTTAACTGACGTGAATGTGTGTAGCTTTTAAACCAACTGCAAGAAAACATTGTAAAAAGTAAACATTTTTGAAGATTAGAGTTCAAAGGGAAAATCTTTTTAACAAGTAAATATGAGGCAGGGGTTGTGTGGCAACGTTGTGCAAAACTCATTAGCGGATCTTTTATATTATGGTTATTATTGCTTTTAACTAGACACTTTTTGCCTGGTAAGCTAATGTATAAAATAATACCGTTTCCTTTATGATTCTTCTATTATTAGTTCGCTGTTAATGTATGGTAAAGTAGTTAAGTGTATAAATGTGTCTTTTACCACGTTAAGAATAATTACTCAAAGCAACAATGAATGCGCCACTTTAAAATGTCACACTACGTTGCGGTTATTAACGAACACAAACCTAGTCTGGTTTACTTTAATTAATATGACGATAGTAGCATTACTTTCATAGGTATTAACGATACTGTCTGCTCTCAGTGGCTTTTATTAATATTCTACTTTGATTTAAATGGATAGTGAATTTAATTAAATTGTAGGATGTTTAATGGGCTCGAGTTCGCTACAGAGGTGCAAGTTGGTAAATCAATTTAATAAGTTTCATGTAAGTCAAACCGATGTGTAATATATGCTTCTATAACTACTGAAACATTCGCAGTAAAGCATCATTTGTATAGAAAAGGTATTATTCTAGGCTACAAGCCTAACAAGGAATGGAAATTGAATGATACTATGTGTAAGCAAATACGGCCAAATATTAGGTATATACCTACTTGTGTATGAAGAGACGACATAGACATAGACACATATATCAATTTAATTTATATTTGCATTGCATATAACAGTAATGAGTATTCAGAGGCAAGTGAGTATATGGATGTGTGTTTGTGTTGGTGGATGAAATAGAGAATGAGAGAATGAAAAAGGGAGAGGGACACTGGCATGCGCGCATGCAAACTCAGGGGCAGGCACACATACAGACAAAGGATGGGAGAGAGAGAGAGTGAGATGGGATGATGAGACATCAGGGAAAGGGAAACTTGTTTAAAAGTAGCATTTAGTAATGACAAAATGATGACGGTCAGTGGTTAAAAGAGCCTCCAATCACAGATCGATACTTCTTACGTATCAACGTATAGCAACGAGAAGAAAGAACAAACCCACCATGCAAGTGTTCACGACACACGTAATGCGTATAATTTCGCATACGGTCACAGTATTGTGTGTCACATATGTAACAGCAAATGGTGTTACACGGTTAAAGCCAATTTACCAAGTCCTTGTAGGAGAGTGGCGTTTTTAATGTACATTCTAAATAATAAATTCAAGAATGATATGTATAGTACAATACAATTTTATAAACACATTGACTTAATTCTCAAAAGGAAACTAATTTTTTAGGAGTGAAAATAATCAATAAACAAATAAAGGTTTATTATCCACAACGAAAACATGAAGTATTATGTTTTCTGTACTTGTAACTTCTTTTCTGTACACATTTTTATGCTGTCTTACAATTTTATGATCAATAAAGATAGATTTTTCAATATAAATAATTAGTTAAACTTGTACGTAAACTAAGTAGAATAGGCCTATAGGTATTTTGTCCTAAAAATGCTGTTTATTATATATAGTACTCATTTTGACTTATACAACTGTACTTTTACTTTTTATTATATACCCAATGGCAGGATATTTTATTAATAATAATAACAGTGTATTATGTTATTAAATAAGAATAGCAGGATGCTGTTTAATAAATTAAATTGCCAACTGAAAATATATTTTAAAAATCGTTTTAAATTTAATCGTTTTTAATGTGGAAATGTATTGTGTCAACATGTTTTATGTCAGCTCCCTTGTATAGTTTTCTTGGCTAATTTAATCCACTATATGATCTAGAAGGAGACTTCATAGAGTATTGGAGTAAAAGGGAGCCTTACTGTTTGCAGAACGCGTAAATCGCTTTTCATTTCTAAGCACGTTAAAAATATTATATGTTATTATTAAGAGCTCCATTGTCTCCTGGACCTACACTTTGGAGCTTCCTAGCTCTTTTGGCAGCATTGATTTTATTAACTCAACTTGCCTCATTGACTTGAGGCAAAAAGTTGAGGGCTGTAGAGCAACAGTAAGAAGTAATATATTACTTTTGATAGATATTTTGCATATCGTCGCAGTTGTTTCAGTGACTTCCTAAAAGTAACTAATTGTTGGCTAAACTGTCAGTGTCTACAAGAATACTGTCCTTTTCATTGCTTAAGAGATAAAATATTTTGATAGTTTCATTTTGACAAGATTATTTAAAATGTGGATGTTATATGTTTATAATTAATGCAGTTACTTTTTCTGTCATCAAAACTTTAAAAATATCACACTTGATTCTCATTTTTATAACAATAAAACCAATTATTACTGCTATTATTGATATATTTTTGTATAGGCCTATGCTTTGAGACCTTTAACCCAATGACGTCGACCAGGAACGTTGTTCAACTGTACGTTCGATTCTCGCCTACATTCTAGTCATTCAATGAAATTTGAAATTCGTAGACACTTAGAGGCAAAACAATCTTGTCACTACCGATATAGTAATACAGTACAGATCTTGCTGCTTTTAGGAAAGACAG
Organism: Magicicada septendecula; assembly: GCA_034769895.1. Classification (NCBI taxonomy): domain Eukaryota; kingdom Metazoa; phylum Arthropoda; class Insecta; order Hemiptera; family Cicadidae; genus Magicicada; species Magicicada septendecula. The sequence goes on along the minus strand of CM068368.1, from coordinate 589,958,194 downwards.
AGTTTTGTCTATCTATAACTCATCATTTCTGAGGTCTTATTTCAGGATATATTCGAACCTATGTATTTGTCTGAGGTCGGCAAGAGCACTACAGTCTTCACTTATATTTCACTGAATGTGCTCCACCAGGAGGCTCACAGTATTGTCCTTGTAGGAGGTAAGAAGACGTCGAGGTAGTGTGTCTGAATCGCAGTCTGGTGATGCAAACTTGTTTACTATGACTGCGATCACTTGATATTTGCCATTTACGGACGCTCTGTTTCACGCTAGAAAGTTCTCTCCGCAGTCCATTACACATTTTCTTCCACACATTTTAAAGGTGGTTGTGGTATATAGCTACCTTTGCATAGCTATATACCTTTGGTATACCTTTGTATTTGTACCTTTGGTCGTATGGCAATCGTGTCAACTTGTAAGCTGTCTGCAGCATGTCTTCCTGTAGCGTTAGCTTCTTCATTACCTTCCAAACATACATGATCCGGCACCAAACAAAAGTAAAAGTTACACTAAATTTGTCTAACGCACGGCACAGTACCATCAGCTAATTCAATAACGGATACACTGTGCCCGTATTGTTCAAGGCAGTTATAAACTCAGTGAATTCGTACAAACAGTTTGACGGTGTACACACTAGCCGCCTTAGGCAGTGTCCAGGAGTGGTTTGGTGACAAATTCTTCACTACTCAGATCGCTTTCCGTCTTCGAGTCGTCACTGTAAACAATAGTTTGTTCCTCAAAAATATCCATTCAGGAATAATCTTAAAAAGAGTTTCAGGTCACTTGGGTGGCTTAATTATTGCTTCTGCTGAAAACATCTATTCGACAATTTGGTTTCCAAAGCAGCCAAGGAGGGACCTCTCATGGGACGCGCCCTATGGCCTTCAGCGCCAGGATGTTGTAGCGCCGGGATGTTTTAAACGCACTGGTGCCGAGTAGTCGAGTGAACGTAGAAGGGTGGTTCTATATTCAGGCAAGCCTGTTATTTACAATCCACGAGTTGTTTATGTGGCTCGGAATTTTAGCTACGTATCTCAGCAACAGTTTCTGGCGTGGAAGATGTAATGACCTTATTCCTGCTTCACAATATAAGCGTCCTGCTCGGCTAGAAGCGTGCCTGTGAAGAAGCGCATCTGAGAATTGTGAACAGGAACTCGAATTTTCGAGCACGACCTCGTGGCTGAAGAGTATACCGCTTATCCATAACCCATTCTGCATGTCGCTAGTGCGGAAAATGTATTTGCACCTCGCAGTACATCTACAAGCGCATTCCACGTTAAGTATCTGTCGAAAGTTAAGCCACAAAATTTGAATTCGGTTTTAGAGTCCAGTTAAACGCCAATGACTGTTAGCATCGGGTCTAAGTCCCTTTCTTGCTTTTGACAGAAATGAACACAGGACGTCTTTGTTGTTGAGGAAAAGAAACCCATGCTGTTAGCATCGTCAACCAGCGTATTTTTAGCGCCTTGCATTTTGCGTTTAGCCTTAGAACAGCTATAGGCTAGCAGAACAGCGCAAGATTGTTAAAGTACAAACACTTCTCAACAAATCCTGTCCCTGAAAAGAATCTGAAGATATTTTTGGGCAGGTTACTTCTGAAGCGCCATTTCATGGTGTGGTATATCCTTCTACAAAATAAATAATACTGCAATCATGTGTTTTCCTTTGATGAAACTCTTTTAAACTGCGTCCTACAGATACACCATCTGATCAGGAGTAGAATAATGCTTTTGGTACCCACACTAGTGTGCGGTGAGAAGGTCGTGTTTTCGGGAGAATAGGTGCTTCGGTTGTTAACCATCACCTCCAGTAATTTCACAAAACAGCACGTCAACTATTCAGGACGACAGTTCTTCGGCCATTCTGGTCTTCAGAGCGGGATGACGATTGTTTATTTCTATCGCTTTGTATAGTCCCCTTGCATCCATGTGGTTTTTGTAAAGAACCAGTATCATAGATATTGCTACGTCAGGCAGTTGACGTTTACTGCTGTAAGGAATACAGACCGGTGCTGCTGCAGTGTCTTCGGTAGCGCGGATGGCTGACTGAATTTCCCTCATCGTTAAACGCTTATTTTAGGTTCTGTACCTTTCAGATTCAAAGGCCTTGTTCGATTTCAGATTTCTTGAAATTGAGAGGATAACATCGTCTACTTCTAAGTTCAGCATGTAGCGCAACCAAGATGTCAGCGATTACATAGAGGCTTCATATCCAGTCACCATCGATCATCGTTCTGTATACATGCGATATGGTTAAATACTGATGTGCCAGCGATTGCTTTCATCTTCTTCCATAGTTATAATGGAGACATAGGTTTACCACCTTGACCTTTTAGCAGCGAATATTGTCCTACGAGGGGCGGTTGTAAAACTGGGTACGTCGCCTGCCACATTTCCTCAGACATCTACCGGTGGTACAGCAAGAGTGAAGCCTGTCCAATTAGTACGGTCCACGCGTCATATTTACGTCATGCGTATAACGCTTTAAGCGTTCACGTTGTTATGAACATTGGGAAATGGTGGTTTCCGCGAAGGCCTGGAAGCACTCTACATGACAAACGTGGGGAAAGACAAGGGCTACAGCTGGAAATATTGATAGCCTAGAAAGTGCCACTTCCAACTTTAAAATTTGATTTCCAAATGTTTCCAGCGCATTGTTTAGCAATAAATCTTCAGTTCTTAATCCAACTCTGTTTTTCCTTTGAAAACCCACAAATAAACTGCTAATATACATATCAGATGGTCATCTTTAGTGACTGTAGTAACCTGAGATGTATTGCTTGTGGAGGCGTAGAGAGCGGGATATGTCTGGCAGGATAGGCGTCGCTATAAAATGTAGCAACGCCTCACCTGTCCCTGACGTTTTCTGTTTAGTGTTGTGACGTCTCCCTTGTTAAGATATCACAAATGTCGGGAACCAGTTCAATTTGTTACCTGTTAATTGAACTAGCTGCCGTTGTTAGTAAACCTTAATCACTAACAAATTATAACACTTTATTATTCAGGAATTAAGCAAGGACTGTATAAATTTATTCACTCGTTGGGTGTTAGCAAAAACATCTCTTTATTAACATATTTATCTCTGATACTTTACTTTACTTTTAAACTCAGATTCTAAAAATTTCTGCATTAAATATTTTGAAAATTTACTTCTTATTCTTTTTTTTTATATCAAAAGTATTCAGCTAGACATTGTTTTCAGTACCACGGATCCGGGTTTCAACTTAGTTATGTTTTTATTACAACTTCAACCAAATTATTAGAAGAATAATTTTGATTGTAAATTTTAGAATTAATTTACATCTAAACATCGTAACGTCATTACTGCTTCATTACAGTGATTACAAAAATATATATATTAAACTTTAAATTATCAAAAGTTCTTTCCTGTTCTTTTGTTACTGGTCTTGTTGTTTTACAATGAATTTGTGTTACAAATATTATGTTTTGATATCACCTAAATGTAACATGTGTATGCTATGGGGTCCATGATGGTCATCTTCAGTCCTCTTCTAGGGTGTGATCCACGGTTCCTCTTGATGTTAAATGAGGCTGATTGTTTCTGGTAGTCTCTTCCTAGACGATTAGATTTTGGTTCTAGAAGTTCATCCGGTTGCTGTTTGTGTTATCTTCCTTCAGAGTCGGTAGTTTACATTTTACTTTTGGTTACAGTTCATATTTTATCAGCACTAAAATCTGGTAATTAACATTTCTCACCATTTACAGCTTGCTAAGAGATGTGTCGGCTAAGTTTCCTTTTTTATTCTATACATGTTTCCTCACGCACTACATTATAATTTTGTTTTTATTATTACTATTATACTACATAGGTCAAATGAACTCATTGTAAACGTGATTAAATATTGTTTAACGGTATACACCTATGTGTATGTTCACAACACAGCAGCTACATCCTTACATCTCGGTGTCTATCGGGCGAATGCAAGCAATGTTTAGAGGCAAGGGTTCAGTAAGCTGGCGCGGTTTTACGCACTGAGAAAATAGTTCATTCTTTTAAGTTATATTAATTATTTACTAATTAAGTCGTAATACATTATTCTACCTTTTGGTTACGAATTAGGAATTTCTTTATCTATTTAGTAAGTATTTTCTTTAACTAAAGTAATTATTATTATTATTAGCTAAATAACACCGTTCTTAACGTGTTGGTACGGGACAATTTGCACGTTGTTGCATGAACCTAGGCATAGGTAAGGGGTTGATAATACTCTTACTTATATTGAAAGCAATTTTTTATTTGTGCGATTTAAATATTTTTTTAAATCGTCACAGTGTGAGATCACAGCAAAAGGACTCATATCTACTCATATTACAAGGTTTTTGTGTCCTCAAATGTGTTTCCTGCAAGGACACACATCGGAGTATGCCTTACCAGTAGGATATTCAGTTCTCAATAATGCGAAACGTAACCATAAATATTCTATTGAAAGATGCTGGCCGTACTGGATATGAAAGAATCCGTTGCTACGTACCATGCTTACTTCCTTGGCTTCCTTTTTGGATAATCTTTGTTTTTATTCTATTGAAGATTGTTGAATTCTGCCAGATCACCGATCTAGGTCAGATCATTGGCACCGGCAATGGAACTGAACTCAGATCAGGAACTTATCTCCTGGTTTCCGGGGATGAGTCCCCGTTTTCTTGACTTCTCCCATTTTCATTTTTACAAAGTCCTCCCTAGTGCAAGTGGGTAGACGGCGGTGTTCTCTCGCCTTTTTGCAACCACAAGGTTTGTGCCCGCCCTCCTTTTGCAGGCGACGTCTTCCAGCAGATCCGTCCTGACATTTTGCAGCGTGTCTGTGTGCTCAATAAACTGCGTTACACTAGGCAATATTTTCTTTAAATTAGAGGCTACTGATATTGTTGATTTTATAGCCTGTGAGGAATTTATTTTCTCTGGTTGACTGGGTATATAAGTTTCTTCACATAGAAAAATCTAACTTTTTAGGGTACTTACTTCATAAATACCATGTTTTGATTATAAATCGGACAACTGCAGCATGTACATGAATGCTGATACCGCAATTGACACATTTCATAAGTTCACCACATGGGTCGCCTCCATGAGATGATTTCCTATAGAAGCACGCCTTTTCCCGAACACATCTTAACGCAGTGTGACTGAAACAGTATTGGCTGAGTGTATGAAAGCATTCACACTCAGCCTATGAATGTCTGCTCTGATATCTTCCAACAGAGTAGTTGAGTTGTATGCTGCGCGCAGTTGAGTTGTATGTGTACGCAGATGGGAGCATCTGTTCACCCTTTCGAACCGTTATCCTTCGACATGCAATAAAGCCTTGTGGGGCCTGCACAATTCTAATTTCTTCCTCTGTATAATTAAGTCGGTCCCTGCACTCCACCTCTTCCTTTGTGGTGTTCAGGGTGGTATGAGGTACAAATTCACACCTATATTCCCCATCTGTTGCCGTTTGAGCAGTTTTAAATCCTGTTTATTGATCAGGGTGTCCACAACTAGTCTAACTGCAACTTTTCTTATGTCCTGGATGGCTGAGCCATTGAACCGGTGATAGCCTTTTCTATCAGGAAAGGACTCACATTCGCAAAGTCATCTTCCTCTTAACTAGGTACATTATCGACCAAGGATTACTACTTCATTCTCGAAATTAGTATCTTATAAACGAATATAGTAACGTAAATATATAATGTTATACAAATTTTTATGGTCAGACGTAACACAATATTACGAGGGTGAGTCAAATAGAAATTTTAAGTATTTTTGTTTGTCATTTATTGACACTGTATATACTGCGACAGTACAAATAAGTGATGTACTGAGCATTGAATATAAAAATTTAAATATACCTAATAAACTGTAAATAATTAATAATGTATTAGAAATAAGTATGTCAGGGATTGCAAGCTTGGCTCAGACAAAAATATGAACAGGTGTTTCGACCTGAATCGACGTGCACACACACACACACAAATGTAACTGAAAGTGTGTACACCAGTATTTTGCAAGTGTGTGTGACGCAGGTCTATGCAGGCGAGTTTACCACCCCAAGATGAATAATTGCATAATTACTGTTTTTCCGTAATTATTCATAAACTATAAATAAGGAGTAAAATCCAAAAACACAATAAAATGTAATAAAATTAACTAAATACTGTGTACAAAACCCACGTGAATGAGACACACCGTACGAGTGTAGTGGTGAAATAACTGTGTACAGAGCGAAAGGGTTAAGTTACAATGTAAAAAAATACAGTGAACATGTGTAGTGAAAATAGTTGTAAGATGAGTATAAGAGTATACTTACAGGACTCTGCAATTCGCAGAAATATAAGAAATAGCGAAATTGACAAGGAGTGGGGGGACTGAACACAGAGACAATTTCAGACATGTTGATTTCGTACAACTGCAGATGTTGGCCAAGACGTGGGTACAAATAGGACACACACGCTAGAGTTGTTCTCTTTTTACGATCACCCACAGTGCAGCGGGAGCTTCTGCCCGTCCGCACAAAGAATTTAAATTTTTTGTAAATATTTTCATCCTTCCAGTTACATACAGTTATGTAACTGGATTGTAAAAAGAAGCAATTTTAATTAGTTACAGAATTACACGAGAAGAAAATCCATATAAGAATATCAACTGACGTCCGAAACAGCACGAGAAGAAGTTCCAGAGAGAGAGAGAGAGAGAGAGAGAGCTGACGACTTAGTTGCAGAGAGCGAGACGACGCTGGACAAGAGAGAGACGACGCTGGACTCTAGACGAGACTGCGCTGGACAAGAAGAACACTACTGAAGTCTGGAAACTACGCTGGACAAGAGGAGCGACGTTGGACAAGAGGAATCGATGCTGAGTTCGAGACGAGGACGATTACAGATGGATCCAATGATTGAGTATGATTGACGACAATAAGGTGATAAACAACTTATTTATCTCTTAATCGAACAATTAACTCAAAGACAATTAAAGACATTCTTGTTCTATTTAAAAGTAAGAGCCAATGTTTATTATAAATATAGAGAGTTAGAATCATAGATATTATTGAAGTAAGATTAACGTAAATAAGAGCTCAAATTAATATTGAAATGAAAATAAAGCAAAGCATTTAAATACAAATTAGCGTTTTATAAATCAGTACTGATAAAAGAAAGATAAGTTCAGTAACTATTCATATTTTTGAGTTTCCAGTACAATATCTAAAAAGATATTTAAACATTGATATTTCGAAGCACACTAATTGACTGAGTAGTCAGGAAATGATATTTTTTAATAAAATAATTAGTAGAATAGAATATTTAGTCAGTAAGGATGTATATAGCGTAAGCCTTACGACATAGTAACAAAGTAATAACGAATGTGTTAAGTCGAATCAAGTGTCATGCGCACAATTTTATTAGTACCAAATAAACTTGAAATACCGTTACAAGTTACATCGAGTTCTTATTAAAGATACACCAGAAACCAAAATTAAATTGTATTTATGCAAGTTGTATTGTTATATAAATTGTCGCTCCAAGATCGTGGGGCTATTCAAACACAAATAGATGTGTATTTGCAACCTGTATACACGCAACTATATATGTACGCTTATATAAATTGGCTCCCAAAGAACGTGGGGCTATACAAATTAAATTACATGTAAATTTTTACACATACAACATAAATTATACCACTTATGTACAGTTGTATTGTTGCATAAAAATGTCGCCCTGGACGTGGGGCATGACATGCCTACATTTATGTACAAAATCTGTTGCAATACACTATTATTTTTTCAATTTATTCCATGGCTTCCCAAACAAACGTTCCATCGCTTTGTTCCGGCATTCAGATATTGTTTCCGAAGAATTTCAGTACCCTTTTTGTAACAAAATATTCTTAATATAAGTTCATAAAAATATATTTATTTTGTTTACTTTCCGTTTAAAATCTTTTATTTGGAAGAATTGTGGCTTAGTTGACATCGATTAGAGAACTATCGTTTGTGTAATATTTTCTTATTTACTTTTTACGGCAAGAACCACATAAATTCACATACAGAAAGCGAGTGAATTCGACATATTTGATGTTGTTAGTAAAATAATACTCAAATGGATACATTTAAATGCAAATATATTATTTCTTCTTTTTCTCTGCCTGCCTTTTCCTACACAGTCAATAATCAGAATATAGGTGTCTACACCTGTCTGAGTGCATCAGTTGTATTAGCGCATACTCTACCACATTTCTTTAATACATCTAGTATAATGGTAGCTCCGCAGTTTAAACAAAACATATTACATAGCAGAGATATACCATGAATCGGTTTACATCGTATTGAAAGGTGAGAGTCCCGTGTAAAAAACTAAATATATTTTAACCGCCGCGAATATGAACCTAAGAATGCCAACATAAGGTTGTATATAAGGGAAAAGATTCCCATATATACATCACTTTGTATTAAAAATTACATTTATTGTATATTGTTACGTAAGAAAATATGTATGTAAGCACGTGAAGCCTTGTCAAAGTGTATAGTAAGTTATTATCTGTATGTATCAAAGCGATTGAAAAGGAATAAATGACGGGAAAACGTAATCTTATGAATTATACGTGGTTTGCGTAAAAATATGTGTTTCTCTAAACACACTCTCGCGCATGTGGTACACAAACACACAAAATTTAAAAGTAAATAAAAATCGTTTTTCTAGTCTTCAAATCTGTTCAACCTGTGGCAATGCCGATCCCCTGACATACGGCAGATTATACTCTTAAACTACCCCCGGGGTTCAGAAAAGAAACAATAATATTATTTTAGTTATCTTTATTATTATTGGTACAAAACTCGAATTTGGAACGATCATATGAGTAAAAACGATGATATCAAATGTAGTTTTACTATAAAAAGTTGAAACAAATTTAATTATAAACTTCCTACTACTGTTTCATAAAATCATACGTTCGTAATACAGCACAGTTGTTTTTGTGAGTAGGATAATGTTGTATTGAATATATGGCAGCCATTGTTTGTCTACTACTACTTCATAAACATACAGTTCTTTAATCATACTTTACAACGTTTGAGAGATATAGCAAGGAAATATAAATGCGACATATTTATCTTCTCTTTCCGTGGCCGCAAACTTGAGAACTGCTTGATATACCTGAAAAAAAGTTCTGTCGTCTATTTATACTGTTATTAAAATTATTTTATAGAAACGTATTTATACTCTTGTTGGTAAAAATAAAATCTAATGCAATTGCGTTAATTGTTTAAATTCTGAGTTCTTAGGTACATTTCACAAAATACTAGTAACAAATTTTATGTACAAACAATACGTTACACACACACACACACACACACACACACACACACACACACACACACACACACACACACACACACACACACACACACACACACACACAAATCATATTATTTCATGTTAGGAATTTAATTATAACTCTTAAACGTTTCTGATGTGTCTGTAAAGTCTGCATAAGGATAAGGATAAGGTTTAATTCATAATTACAGTAGAAGTCTATTAATATTTCGATAATAATTTACAATATAACATGAACAACTACAAGTAAATATAAAGTTGGTATAGATAAAAGATACACACACGTTCACACACACACACACACACACACACATTGTGCGCCCTGGCCAGTGTGTGTGTGGTAGAATTATATGAATATGAACTATAAAACTACAATTATAGTCGCACCAGATTATTCGGCAGGCTTCTGTACAGTTAAAAATAAATTTCCCAACGGTTAAATGTGAAAAAATGTCCAATCGCGGAGACTGGATTTATGAATTATGTTTAATATTACCGATTACATTTCATACCGTCTTATTTCCGATGCAAATATCATTATGTTCTCCCAGCGCTTGATACATTGCTCTAACTTCACTGTGCTATGTGGTAAAGCTTGCTCTCCAACCACTCTTTAATGAAAATTAGTGGCTGTTATTTCTCTTGCTTTGTCGCATACTAATACCTTACCACGTTACCTTTAGTTACGTCACAAATATTATTGACAGAGAGCGTTAGAATATTGAAGAAATATGTTCAGATGATCTTCAGAAGAATGTTCAGAGGAATATCAGGAACATTTAATTTAGTGAGATTTTCAAATCAGCTCCGAATATGAGATTGGTTCATCACACCAAATATTTTGTCACGGAAAATTTATCATTCATTTGAATAACTAAAATGCAGTAAATGAAAGTCATTAAAATTATTAACCGATGTACTTTGTTAACTAACTTAAGGGTGAAATAAAGTATCTGTCAAACTGATACAGAGTATGTATATGCTCTGTATTCAGAGACAGCAAAGAAGTGACAAATTATGAAAGAAATTTTCAAATCAGTTTCTAAAGGAAGAATTTGAAATACAGAATTGAAGCAGACACGAATACACATATTTTCAAACAAAAAATGACTTCCCTTCTTGTCATAGTGGTCTCTTGGGATTTATCTTTCATACAACTGTGAAAAAGTCAGATTTCAGTTATATTTTATCACCACGCGGTAGTTCTTTTCGACAAACATTCAATATCAGTAAGACGGAACTCATCAAAACGGCTATAGGCATATAAACAAATTTTGTGATATTGTTTAGCATTACATTTTATAATAACAATTTCCCGTGTGTTTACTTTTTATGAATTGTTAAATATACAGTTCATTAATAACTGTATTGTGTGATAAATAAAAATAAAATATATTAAATAAGATAATGTAATGTGTAATTTCTAAAACTTTAATTTTCAGGAATGTAAATGTGGAAAATGCGTGTAAATGAATTATCAACTTTCTTACAATCACATTTCTCAAGAATTCTCTGAAAACACTTATGTACAAACCCTGGACCGACATGTAAATGTATAGGAACCGACATATGTACAAGGACACTTACATGAATTGAAATATTGCTCCTTTCTTATTTTGTATTCTCCTCTGAATTGGCCACTCAAAAGGCGTAAGGAAGAACATTTAAGTTGTTTTGTGTAAAGCCATGTTATACAAGTTACGCTACGTTGCGCCATTATACGTTACGTGCCATTCTGATACGTTTGCGTGCCATAAACTTAAATCTTCCACAATTAATTTGTCAAATGCATCATGCAACTAATTATTAGAATACCTTGTTTCGTTTGGCGTTCCCTTGAAGTCAACTAATTAATATAAGACTTTTTACTTACAATTACAAAGTATAGTGTTCATAACAACAGCATTCTTTGTTGAATGTTTTCATTTCTTCATGCTGAATTATTTACTAGTAGCACGAAACAAGTTTGTCTAACTTTGATATTTTATGTCAACAGTGTTTGATAGTATTCTCGTTTGCAGAGTGTCAAGAAAACACAATAAAAATGTATCCTACCGATGGTTGCAGCACGCTCACAGACCGTGTCAAAGACAGTTATAAGAAGTTGTTTGCACGACAAAGAATAGTTGTCAGAATGTCCGTGTTTCCCATGAATACTTACGATACTGTAAGTATAAAATCCTTTTTACAATCAATGCAACCGGCAGAACCACGCTACAGAAGCAAACAATACAGAGTATATTTTCAATTAGAAAGATTAACTAGAACTTTTTGTTTTGAACCACATTATGTGTTCTACTGTTTCTTTACTTAAAAAGAAACTTGTTCTTCACTTCTGTTTTATAATGTTTTACTTACATAACACGCAGTCGCTCAGAATGTTGAAAGCGATACGAGCTTTACGTGATCACTGACTGTACTTTCCACCTTTCATTGCTTCGCGTTGATACCTACTCACTTTTCAGAGATATTTTTAGTTATGACGATATCGAGTACATACCACACTTATGAAATAGAAACTGTCATTACTAAATATAATAAATTATTCCGACGCGAAAATATAACATAATTGTGTTCCGCGTTTGGAATAATTTATTATAGTTAGGGATAACACTTGGACATGTCATGAACAACAAAATCCAAGAAACGAATTATTCCCTGACGCTTTACTCTTCAAATGTTATCATGGTAGGCCAACTTCTACACAGTTCCTCAATTCCAGTTTCTAAGATATAGGTCTACCTATATCTGAGAACTTGACCATGATCGTGATCATGACCATGAGAAACGTCTTTCATGATCTGTTAGACAGCCTCTTGAATTTTTGTTAGCAAATATAAACATTAAGCGTTTCACATAAACACTTTCCTTCAATAGAACCACACGGACAAAATACTGTAATACTGCTGTCTGTTATTATAAGTGTAATGGAAAATACGAATCATAAATTTACATAGGGGTAGAATAACTTTCTGATGCAACAATGTAATAATACATCATAGCAGAACTATACAAATTATATTCAGTTTACACTAACTTCGTTGATTTTTAGTTTAATAATAATACTGGTAGGCCATAATACTGATAGGTAAATGAGTCTAGGATTTCTTATATTCAGTAATTAATGCCATTATTGTTTTAATATATTTAGACATTTTCAAGTGGGTCTTGAAACTAGTATTATTTCAAGTTTTTACATTTATACTCAACTTTCATAAGGGAACATACTACATACATATACACATCTGGTGCTGGAGGGGTGGGGATAACAATGTATATTTTTTACGTGTCAGGTGAAACGTCTGCATTCGAACGGATACATTATATTATTATACGGGGAATCGTGTAAGTAAATGGTGAAAAGAAATATATTTATACACAAATCTCTGTAAACTGTATTTTAACTCAAATTTTATTGTCCCATTCTGTTTTAACTTTTACATTTTAATTTCTACTCTTACTCTATCTGCTAAGACACAAATTGAAGTTTTATGACGTTTGCGTTTGCCTGTTAATTCTTCCTGTCTTCATATAATTCATTCTGATTCATTATATTGAGTTATATAGCATGTTTGTCTTATGGATATTGGTAAAATAAACCAATTAGTCAACTTGCCTCAACTGAGTGTTCAAAAAAAGACCGAATTATTTCTGTAGCACATCAACCTGCGTATACAGCGAGCTGCACAATTAAGTGCTGTTAGCGACAGGTTTTGCCGTTATCTCAGTACCGTCATGATTATCAGCCTTTGAGCTACACACGCTGTAGTGGGCACGAGCACACACCGTCTGCCGGATTTATAACGAAGTGAGAATGAAGATCTCAACACAACGCGTGTGTAGACGTATAAAATTTTGTTGCTAACTTCGTAAAATCTTTACAGTGCAATTTCCATTTTTTTCCAAACCTGTTATCACCATTTATATTGGTCCGCAGTTGTTGACCGATTTCAAAACGGGTTCCTTTCTGATCGTTAGTCAATAAACGCAGCAATAATTTTTCAGTGATACGATACGTTTAACTTTTGCTAAACATTCTCTCATAAAGTTGCAGCAGGTAACGATGATTTACCACTACCACATCACGAGCTCTCTTGACCGATGTTTTCCCTTATTCAGAAATGCTTAAAATAATCGTTTGGCCCATGCAAGCCTCCCAAACGTTTAGTTGAACAACCAGAATGTCTTTGTAAAGTCTTAGCCTCTTTTTGTCGCAAACTTTCATCCGCACACCTTGTTCTTCGAGGTTTTTCTTAATGACATTTTCACTAATCCGACGGCCAGCGTGGGCATGTGCCCATTCAATCTGCTATACCTCAAAGACTAATGCGTATTCGGAAAAGAATAAATGTCAGTTTGTTGTCGAAAACTATTGCCACATACACCCAAAGTTCCAGCGCCTTGTTTGTGCAAGTTGATATGTTATTAAAAAAGTTCGGTCTTTTTTTGAACACACCTTGTATACACAGTCACCTTGCCCTATCATTTCTGCAGTATTCTCATGACGGTCATTAACACAGTTAGTATCCTTGTCTACGTAACGTATCCCATGCCACTAACCTTACATAACCATCGAGTTTGTTTACACTCAACATATCGGATCATTTGGTAGGTACTGTTACTTCCAATTTCACAATTTGTACCCTTCATTAAATGAGGCCTCTAGAATCAAAACTGACAATATCCAAAAACTAAAATTTTCAGTATAGCCTAAAAACCTCTAGACCTATGATCCAACACAATTTTTTTTACATTTGAACTGTTATATAGTCAAAAAATGCCATCGGAATCGATTAAAATAGTAAAAACTACAGTTTTTAATTCATAAGTGTGAAAAAAAGCTAATTTTATTTTGGATATTGTGAGTTTTGACACTACGCGTTGGATATTGTTAGTTTTTACTCCAAACCATGTGGATATTGTTTAGTTTTGAAACTAAACAGTGGCTAAGGATATTGCTAGTTTTGAATCCTACATTGTGAAAGTTGGCAAACATTTTGCTTTCAGTTCGAAATACAACTATGCCAGAAGAAATTATGTACTACCTTATGACAGGAATTAGGTACTGATAAAACAATTTTTAAAATGCAGTGTTTTAATTAGACGAGTTCATCTTAACATTACAAAACTATAATTTAATTAAGTTGAAATAACAAAATTGTTGACATTATATTAAACCTCACTTAAGAATATTCTAATAACTAATCTAATCTAATCACTTAAGAATATTATAATATAATAATAATAATAAAATATTCTAATTTTAATTAGTGTTCCACATTTAAAGCATGTACTTCCTTGCCTATATCGTTAGGCCTACCATGTTTGTCTCGTCCTCTTCACAGCCGCAATCAAAAACTTCCGCAGTTTGCTCACCCTCTTCAGTTGTTGGTGTAGCGTTGTCTATGACCTGTTTAAAAAACTCGAGATGCTCGATGTCCCTCCAGTCATTCCCATAATGTTTGATGAGCAATTGGTTGACATCCCGTTTTTTTTCTCGGCTGACAAAATTTTTTTCTTGAATTCTGTCTGGATGCAAGTCAAATGCATTTTTTGACTTTTCATCAAACTTTTGTAATGCGTTGATTGCTGATCACTGTTGTACGTTAATTCACCTCTCACTAATACCTTGTTTTCAAACATTTTGGAACGTTTTATGTATATGCTCTGGTGATTTACTATGACCTTTTACTACCGTAAAGTTTTGTAGATAAATTTGACGGCTATAATAAGTGGTTTGATCAGGTAGCTTCGGAAGGGGTAAATTCTTTTGACAATCAAATGACAAAATAAGTAAATTTTCAGTAGTGCCTTTCAATTTATTGTAAAACGCCTTGGCTCGAAGTTTGTGAACACGCAGTCCAATCATTAAATCACTTTTCTTTTGGTGGTCTTTTTCATTTTACATTTTCTCGTTTAAGCTCAGACAAGTAGAGCAAACATCTGTCCGGGGAATTCCAAATCCAACATTGTAGTTGCTGTTAAAAATATATCTAAAATAAGATTCCTTCACAGGTACAGAACCTTCTTCAGACAAGTACATTTTCCATAATTTCCTAATGCTGAGTTCGGAAGGTAGGTACTTTGTATTACTTCTACCTCGGCAGTAGTGACTCTCAATGCACTCCAATTTTTTAATAAAAGCCATCACACAATTTTTCTTTGGAGCAAACTCAGCAGCCCTCTTGAAACCACCCCTTTTTTCTTGCAATAATCCTTCTTCATGAAACTCCTTAGTGATGTTGTTTATTCGAAACCTCGAGATGGCCAGTATCTCACAAAAACTCTGCAAGCACACAGGAACCTTCTCCTTATTTCTATTCACTAAATAGTATTTAGTAGTTCTCATCTGGGTTTTGTACTGTTTTACTTCTTCTGGGTTTTTCTTTTGGAAGGGTCGTCGTCTCTTTACATTTTTTATGTCTACATGTTTCACTACAAAATCATTTTGGTATTGTCTATCCGGCTTTCTGTAGAACCTACTATGAAAATCTTGAATATCTCGCATGGAAAGTGTCGTGCATTTGAAAGCTCCTTCTTTATGATTGCACGTAGGGAACTCCGGCATACATTTTGCTCCGTATCTAAAACAGAAAGCACCTTTTAGGATAGGCCTAATAAGTTTGCTTTCTTCTGGCTTAATGTTTTAGCTAGTTGTTTTGGAAAGTGGCTTAAGAATTAATGTAAGCTGCTAGGTATAGGCCTAAGACCCAAATTATTGCAATAATGAAGTGTGTACATATACTGAGGTTAGGTAGGAAGATATACATTCCAGTTATTTCAGTTACCTCATTTATTCCCAATAAATTATAAAAATAATTATAGAAACGGAGGCATACAGGACCTAAAATATGTATTTTACAAAGTTCTATCAGTATTATAATGCCACATTTAAGAACCTGGTCTATTACAGAAATAGTTTAAGGTTAGAATATTACAAACATACCTGCCGGCTTTTTTTATATTTTTCTTCCATGATGATGGACTTTTCTTTGGTTTCTTGCCCTTTCACTGCCTCTAATTGGAGTAGCGAATGATTCCATTTATCAAACTATGAAATAACTTTAAAATATTATCAAACTTTACTGACAAAACATTGATCACAACATAGAACACATTTTCTCCAATCAAAAGCAATGGTCACGTAACCTGAAATGAGCTCCCTCATTGGCTGAATTTCCTTGGCATCAAAACTAACAATATCCTTCGGATAATGTGAGTTTTGATTCTTACCCTCAACTTTCGAAGACTTTTACTAATGGATAAAGTAAGATTTGACACAAACCGTATTCATATTTAGATTCCCCGCAAAAAGTCCTGTAATAAACCACTGCTAACTAAATTTTTTAAATTTGGATATTGTGAGTTTTGATTCTAGAGGCCTCAAGTATCTTACTAAATTCTAGTTATCCAGCAAACGGTCTGTGTATATTATGTAGCTGGCGTGGCGATTGGGTACTGACGTTGAGTTCCGGCTGTGTTATATTTCTGGGCGCCCACCATTAGTAAACTAGCGGGTGTGACGTTAGCCTACTAATTTGAGGTCACGGGTTCACTTTTTTTTGGGGGGGGCACCTTACGATCGAGGTTCGTTTTCCAGCTCCCCACTAGTGCTTGGGATAACATACTGAGGTAATAATGGGAGGCTGAAACGTAGTGCCAGCCACAATACTTTCCTTGTAGAGGTTACATGAGGCAGCCTACGCTGTCTAACTATTAAACTACTTCGGAATTGTAAAAAGGAGAAAAAATATAAACTTAACGTAGTAAAAGATAGACGATTTTTGTTGAAATTATAAATTATTACGATTGTAGAATTGATTATCCTTATATTAGCATTATAATATATTGATACTGAGATTGATTGTTCTTATATATTATTGATATTACTTCCAAATGATATTTTGGGAATATCATAAAATAATAATTTTACTTAAATAATTAAGTCAATACCGTCCCAAAGTTTATAATGTACGGTCGAGTGTTTTTACCTTGCTCCTCTTGGGTTTTAACAAGCCACCACAAGATATTCAAAGCCTGATCCCCATTTAAAACAAAAGAACGGAAGACTTCACAGCAACTGTTTTGGATGTGCCACTTGGCGTATAGTAGAATAGTACAAGCAGGGAGTCGTATAGATCTTTAGAGTACAAGACAAGGTAACTAAATATACAATTTGAAACAGTAAAGAGCTTAAAGGGTTCCATAATTATGAGTACCAATTTTAACATGAAGACATTTTTACGTGAAAATTTAAAAGCACAGTCAATATTTACATGAATTGGAATCCATTCATCTGTATTCAGCATTACATTTTACGCATCACAAATTCCTGGATATCGTAAATACATCTAGCTATAAAGAAAGTATTTATCTGTAGCCGACATAGTATGGTGGTAGGGTGAATTTGCAACTATGAATATAGAAATATGTTTGTGTGTGTATATTTAATATTTTTCTAAATAAAATTAGTGCTTTACATGGATTATTCCGTGGTTATAATATTGAAATTTCATTTGTTATTTCATATTTACAGAAGTTATAAAGTTTATTTTTAAAACTGTAATTAAAAATCTTGTTTTCAGGTTTCAATTGTTGGCGTCTGCACTGGTAGTACCCACTAGTGCCTCCTGTATTTGTAGGCACACACTGTATTGTACAACATACAAAATTTAATTAATAGCTTACAATGTGTTCAGCACACAGTTCTCGGTGTAACAGCTGAAACAACATTTGCCTATTATAAATTAATTGGTATTTTGGTAGCTACAGACTCGCTTTCTTCTCTTTCATATGCCCTTTCTCCTATAAAAGTAACTTGTACGTTTCATTAAAAATATTTTTTGAACTACGTTTTAATTTGTAATATGTCTATGTAATACTAATACTGTATCTTTACGTACGTTTACAAATATGTAACTTTATTAGTACTAATTTAAAGTTGATTTTACCAAACTAATGTGTATAAATAGTGCACTTATCTTTTCAAAGGTAGTGGGTTCATTATTATTTTAATTTTTCTATTTTAAAGCATGAAATAATAACTCTTGTATCTCAAGCCTGCAGTACTTCAAATAACTATAGACTTTATAGAACCAAGTTATTTTGTTACATAATATCTCTATTTGTATACAATATTATATATTATTTTTTTCATTCACAAATTACAAATTCAAATTTTTTCTGCTATAGATGGCAGCAATGGCCACTCGTTAATTAAAACTGTAACCTAGTTAAGCAGTCTCTCATCTGTAGCGCTAGTGGAATTTATTTAGTTATTTGGTTAAAAGGATTAATACTTGTTTTTAGTTATTTTTACAAATAAATATTATTTTACAAGTTATAACAGTGTGCTAGTAAGTATCTGACTTCTTCAAATAATTAATGTATTTGGTAACACTGAATTGGGAGTAACCTGTGTGTGCATTTAATTACACATTTCGTTTGATGGTGAAACTGTACAAGGTTATGTTTTTTTACACAGTTATTGGTTAATTAAGACACAATTATTACATGGCAGATGAGTTTAACACTTTCACTTAGTAGTATTTGATTTTTCGTTTTTTCTGTTTCTAGTTCTTATATTTCGTTACACTTTTTGGAATATTAGCAATCTGCTACTTAGTTCACTCCCGCACTCACCTTTTTCGGTTATGTTTACACATTTTTCTTTTATATATATATATATATATATATATTAATTTCACTCTCTCGCGGATTGCGTCTGTACTCAATTGTGGTCAAACTAAGAGTAACGCTTTCTTGTCCCGCGGCGTCTCTATTTTGTGGCGTCCCAAAAAAAAAAAGTTTCTACCTCTTCCTTTTCGTTACTAACAGCGCATTAACACCTTTTATATTTTCACGCATTTGGCTACTTATTATGGTTCTTGACTCACAAAATATGCTTGGCTTAACCGTTTTTAAAAAATTATTAGTTTCTTACGTTTAGTTTTCCCACATTAGGCGATTTATAGGTTTATTATAATACAAAATGTGTTCATAAACTCTAGGTTAACTTCACTACTTAGTCATAAGCCATAAATACTTTCTGTTTGTTCTATAACATTTTATAAAAACACATTTTGCGACTGAACTAATGCAAAAATATTTAAAACAATTCCATACTAATTTAACTTGTTAATGAATGTAGGCCTACACATAGGCCTAATTATAATAATTTTTTGGTTTTTAACTTTTTTATACACATCAAATGTCAGTAACCATCCAATGCTGGATCCTAGGCTTTCACATACATTCAAGATGAATGACAATATTATTCTACAGATTACAATTTTTTCATTTCTACCATAATTTCTCCCTCAGTGTGTACTGGTTCAATTGACGGCAGTACAATATTAGCCTAAAAAACTTCGTCCTGCTCAAGGAGAATGAATATTTAACGTCACTATCCATATTTGATCTACAGAGCTACAGAAGACAAACCTTAAGACAATTATTTACGTAAATTCTAGCACCACAATGAAACATGATCTGCCATACTAGTCTTTTAGGATAATATATGAAATAGAATTATTGAAATACACTTACATATTAACCGTCTGTTATCTGTGTCTTAGTAATGAAGAATACTATAAATGAATTAAAAGCACGTGATTATTCGCTTCTGTGCATATATCATTGTGTGTTTAAATATACAAAATTTAATTAATTATACTGTAGACCACAAAAACAACTGTAAAAGTTCAGGATTGCTGTATATTTCAGAAAAATCTGATACGCAAGATACACATAGAAGACACGAAGAGTGTTGTCTCATTACTTACTAACTACTTACTTTTTAATTTGATATGTTCATACGCCTGTTTCATCTACTGTTACATTAGTCATTGCTCCTGTATACACAACGCAACTTGCGGAATAGATTGACTTTACCAGATTTAGTTTGCGTGTTTATAGAGTTTTACTAGCTGTAACAAAATGGTCACGAATGTCCGCTTACGTAAAAACAACATTTCTAACTGGTGTATATTTGTAAATTAACCCAAGTAAAATGTATATTTTCTTTTAGGGTTGTCAAACGTAATTTCAATGGTAATGTTTTATATCAGTAATGTAAATAAATCTTGTTCATCATTACTAAGCATGTATCTAACACGTTCTATTGCATATTACATAAACTTCTCTTATTCTTGGAATATATGTGAGGTGCACATAATGTGGAATTTGTATAGTGGACACATTCATTGCAAACCACACATGTGTAAGATATTAGTCACAATTTGTCGCTACACAGGAAATTGCAAGGTGTCACTACCGAGGATTATTATGAAACCAGCCTCGTTGGAAAATAAACGTCTGCACACACTCAAATGATTCACATGTATCAGATTACACGTTATTACAGTATGATGTATTTTTTTATTATTAATCTCACACATTGATTTGATTTATTTTCACCGTAATTTTCATTTAACAATTAACTTGTCTTGATCTAAGATACTTTGACAACTGTATGTATCTATCTAAAACTACTT
This sequence comes from Magicicada septendecula, assembly GCA_034769895.1. Taxonomy (NCBI): domain Eukaryota; kingdom Metazoa; phylum Arthropoda; class Insecta; order Hemiptera; family Cicadidae; genus Magicicada; species Magicicada septendecula. The sequence goes on along the minus strand of CM068368.1, from coordinate 589,937,379 downwards.
AAAAATGAGTCAACGTTAAATAACGAGATGCTACGGCATTACATATCTTACAATAACGGAACAAAGAATATCTAGGAAACAATATTTTTCTTAACATACAGCACGTTTCCTACAAACATATTATAAATTATCAGTATAATATATTCTTCCACGATATTCAAATTACTTAACCAAATAGGCGTATGTGCTAATTATGTAGAATTTATTTTATAAATAGTATTATTATTGATTCATTGATAAAATCCTTTTGGGTAAATATAAATGTAAACCAGAGCCAGTTTAAGAATTCCCAGTTTTCTTAATTCCTTTTATGAAAATAACAATTATTTCAGAATTCTGTTTCAAAATGCCGTCATTCAATGCAGGTTAGTGTTTTAATTAATTAATTATTTAATTTTATTTAAAAAATAACAACAGTATTTAAGTTTAGGATATAACAATTAAATTCATTTTATAACTACTATAGTACTAAATTCAGCCAAGCTTTACTATTCCTTTTTCTGACATATAGCATTTGAAAAACGGTAGAAGAAGCAACCGTCTATTTTTGGAGTAGCTCAGAAAATAATATAGATTCAAACTTTCGACGATCATGCAAAAGTTTGGAATGCGTTGTTTAAAGTTTACCGTTTACCAAATTCCTATTTAAGTAACACTTTTGAAATCGTAATTAGAGAATTTTTTTATTTAATATGTCATTTTATTCTTTGATCTCCTTTTATGCATCGCAAATACACAAATACCTCTTTGTCTAGAATTGCAAACTCCTCACTTTAATATAGAGGTTGTATTTTAGTGTTGGTTTGACTCTTTAACGACTTTTCTCCTCTGCACAGTGTCTGTTTTTCACTTCTCGGAACTCTTAATCGTTTATAGTCTACACTCTGACATCAGATCCAGCATCCTGTGTGTCAATCTATATTGCACTCGTCCACTTTATTATAATATTCTATTCAGAACATCTACTGCTTCTGTTTCACCAAGTAGCGATGAGTTTTATCTGTTGCTCAGTTTTCATGTTGTAATTGACGCCATTTCATCCATTTCTTCCTAATTGGGCACGCTTTCTATAGTCCGTATCTTATTCCTCATATCATTGCTGTATCTAAGTTAACCACTACTCAAATATTTTTTTCGTCTTATTATAATCGATATTTTTCTCGTGCCTGCATTTGTCATAAACATTATTCTTACCCTTAATGATTTTTTTCTTACTTGTCGTCACTTTTCAATGAAATCAGTTTACATTTCTGTGACTTCACTGCGCACATTGACCTTAAAATCAAACATAGGCCTACATAGTTGTTTAAAATGAAAATTGTCCTTTTATCGACTTTAAAACTGACATATTTGTCCTTCAGCTTCAAAGATTTTTTTAACCTATAGAACCACAAATATGCATTTCAAGAAACGGTAACGAACTTAATGCCCTAATTGTTTTTTAAATAAAGATTTGAAATAACTTTACCTCTACACTTAGTCTGTACATTTTACCTTCTCTAATCGCTGAACTGTAGGCATTCAAAACACTTCTGTGTACATACGCAGAGCAGAAATAGAAACAGATTCACACGACTTCAAGCAGGGACGAATTTGTTGACTCTCCAGAGGGCTTACAATAAAAAAAGTAAGTCGGTTAGACTGTTACGGACGGTAACTCTGTAAACTGTGTGTACTGAGGACTCCAAATGTCTTCCTTTAGTTTACAAAATGGCACATTTCACTTTCTATAGTCCGTATCTTATTCCTCATATCATTGCTGTATCTAAGTTAACCACTACTCTTAAATACTTTTTTCGTCTTATTATAATCGATAATTTTCTCGTGCCTGCATTTGTCATAAACATTATTCTTACCCTTAATGATTTTTTTCTTACTTGTCGTCACTTTTCAATGAAATCAGTTTACATTTCTGTGACTTCACTGCGCACATTGACCTTAAAATCAAACATAGGCCTACATAGTTGTTTAAAATGAAAATTGTCCCTTTATCGACTTTAAAACTGACATATTTGTCCTTCAGCTTCAAAGATTTTTTTAACCTATAGAACCACAAATAGGCATTTCAAGAAACGGTAACAAACTTAATGCCCTAATTGTTTTTTAAATAATGATTTGAAATAACAGTTACCTCTACACTTAGTCTGTAACATTTTATCTTCTCTAATCGCTGAACTGTAGGCATTCAAAACACTTCTGTGTACATACGCAGAGCAGAAATAGAAACAGATTCACACGACTTCAAGCAGGGACGAATTTGTTGACTCTCCAGAGGGTTTACAATAAAAAAAGTAAGTCGTTTAGACTGTTACGGACGGTAACTCTGTAAACTGTGTGTACTGAGGACTCCAAATGTCTTCCTTTAGTTTACAAAATGGCACATTTGACTGACTAGCTCATCGACACTTAAGTTACCTACTACAAAATTGTATGGGCCTACATACTTTACGGCTTTAATGGTCGTACATACATACTGTAATAATTTTGTATATGTATACCATTTTACAGTAAACCTGTTCCCCAACAGACTCTAAGCAGGCGATACTCCCCTGCCCTGGTTCGTCGTATCACCTGTCAACACATTCCAAACAAGTAACCCGCGAAAGTACCAATCGTTTTTACAAGCTCCAACCTCTACTTTGCAGCAAATCTATGACCTCCCGCCTAAGGAAAATGATCGATCGTTACCACGTCTGTGGCGACGAAAGCTTCAGTCTCTCATTGACCGAGGATTGCGCTGGGCGTGTAAAGCTTATTATTTGACATCAAACCAGACCATCCGAGAAGTCCTTCGTGTCCGCTCCCTGAACGCCACTACTATACGGACACTTTTCAGGAAGTTGTGCCTCCACAGTGCCCGCTTCCAGGACAATCCCTTGATTAGCGTCTTCGGTCGCAACTCTTCTGTGCCAGGCGAATCTTGCACTCGGCCTCGGAAAACCCTCGTCTTCAATTAGACTTGTCTAATTCAAATCCCCCGGTTAGTAGCAGGCCACATCTAGTAAATCAGTGCATTGTGGTCCCCGCGGCCGGAGATCTATAATTAACTGGGATGCGACAAAACAGCAGGCGATGGGCAGGCCCATCGCCTCGCACAACCCAATGTCAGCAGCACTAAACCTTTCTTTTTTACATTAGGAAGACTACTACTGAAATGCATTATAGAGGGGCTAGAAAGAATTTTGTCGTCCAATACATGTGAAGTAATACTACGAATTATAATACAGTAGAGATCTGCTAATCCGAAATAATTGGGACTGCATTGGCTGCATCATCTTCAGCTGGCTGTATTGGAAAACGCCAAACATCAAAAGTTTCACATTTTAACAAGCTCGACCAGGCATAATTTTATGGTTTTCCCTGGAGATAGAAAAAGGCACTCCGTTAAGTGGGATACTTATTAGTGAATGCTTATTGTTATTAGCAAGTCGGCAAAACCAAGAGCCTTCAAACACCTAGACATAATGCCTCGCCCAGTGTACCACAGGAACCAGAGAAGATCGTGGATGAATGTAACAATTTTTAAGGAGTAGTTCAAAACACAATTTGTTCCTACAGTGAAGCGTTTCATTAAAACAAATGGTTTGTCACCACGGGCACTGCTCGTTACTAACAATGCTGCTTGTCATCTTTCTGATGGGAAGTTAGTTTGTTATGACATAAAGGCAATCTTTCTATTAAAAATCGTCACTCTTTGCCTGCAGCCTAGGACCAAAATGTGTTTGCAAAAGGTTAAATCTCTTACATGGAAATGCTCATTAGAACACTTATTGAAGACGACGATAGTTCTCTTCTTCTAAAACTAAGGAAAGCTACCATTAAGGAAGTTATTTACTGAGTGGCGGAGTCATAGGATAATTTGAATCAATAACTTTTAAGAAAATCTTGGCAAAACCTTTTGCCAGATCTTACCTTTGTTAACAGCTCCGATCAGGAAAGTCAAAGAAATAATGTTCTTGATCTTGTACAACGTATTCCGGCTGTGAAGAAGCAAACGTTAATGATGTTGATAAGTGGATGTTAGAGGCCGATGAAGTGTTCACAGGCCAAGAAATTGTAAAAATGGTGACTCAAGAGTCTGGCATTAACGATGAAGGGACGGCACCACCGAGCAGTCAGTATCTCACGGAGACGCCACAGCCACCTTCGATCTGGCCCTACGCAACGTCGAGCAGCATGCTGCCGCTACACCAGGAATCACCATGTTTTTAAGACGCTAGCGCAATATCGGATCAACTTGTAGGTATTTTTCATTTCACCAGAAAAATATAACAGACATTTTTAAAAAGTAAAAGCTGAAAGATTAATAGAGTAATTGTGGTGAAAGTGTAGAAATGGGTATATTATAATTTACACAATGATTCTCAACTGTTTATTTATTAGTCTGAAAAAATTGGTCAGGTTTTTGTTAAAAAGTACGTTTTCCCTTTCCATAAACTTTTTTATTTCACCGAATATGGATTTCGGATTAACCGGATTATTGGAATACCGGATTTCGGAATAGTGGGACTCTGCTACAACAACATAGGTGTGAACAATGCTGTATATTAAACTTATGAGGCTCTTGCTACAATTGATTTTCCTGCATCAATTGTACATAGGATAAAAAATAACGAATTCCATATGAAATATTTACCTTTGACTGTATCTAAAAAAAAAATAACTATCTAATGAATATGACAATGTAATTAAATAGTGCGGAATACAAATGACTTTTTCATGTCATATAAAGCGTGTGGTTGCCTACGGTTCACTGTGTTAAAGAGCTATGTAATTCACCATAGCGTTAATACAGTTCAAACTATATCATATGTGCCGTGGCTTACACAAATAGTTCAATACGAGTTAATACCCATATATAAAACGAGATATACTATTCATTTTAGATGTGATTGGAACTTATGGTTATGGATACGAATCGAGTGCCTTAGAGGTGTACCACTTGATTTTTTCTAGTAACAAAAATCATTAAATTACAAGTAAGTGTAATTTCTTGTTTTATTTTTCACGTGTAAAAGTGTAGCTAATTTCAATAAATAATATAAATTAAAAATATAAATCCATCTTTCAAAACCGATTTTCTCGGTCATTTGTCTATGTCAACAATATAGTTGTGTAAAAAAGCAAGTAGCCTACCTGTGACGACTCAACATGAAAAATTAACGGCTGAATAGAAATGTAAATGTGTGTTCTTATACTCCTCTAGCGATTGAAAAAAAAATCATATAAATGCGGATACACATATAGCAGTAAAAATTTAGAAAAAATTTACAAAATATTTTTGATGTTTATATTTACTCGATTTATCAATATATTAGTTGAACACCCACGGGTCAATATTTTTGTAGTTTTCTAAACATTTTACTTGACACCTAGTCCTCAAACTAATATATAAAATCACAGGCACAACTGTTGCCCTTTGAGTTGTTACGTATATATGACAAACCGTATAGGCTTCGTATAGGTTGCCTATATGAACAATATCTGTACATACATAGTATTTTTTTTTGCAATGCTGTGGGTAATCACAGATAAACTACTAACTTCATGACAAATATATGTGGCATTAAAGGCCATTTAAAATGAATAGGACAACGTTAAACAAAACTAAAAGCTCATATTCCTGATTTAATGAACAAATCAGTCCGTTAACCAAACACAAACTAGTAAAGTTAGTTGTATATTTATTGTTAGCATTTACAAAAATTTTAGCATTTAAAAGGTTTTTATAGTTGACGTTTTGTATCCTTTTGACAAGGCAACAGAATTGAAGACGTTCACACCCAGTGAATAGCACATTTAGTTATGGTAAATTGTTTATTGCAACACAAACCACAATTTCGCCAAAAGACCCATATTAAAATTTTAGATAATAAGAGGGCTATATTGTTTACTTCAATTAGCTTATACACAAACCCGTACTGGATTATTGTATTCCGAAAACTACGCTCATTTTAATGTATCGCATACATCTTTGCGCGTACTTAAAAGGATTTTTAGTTTAAAATACAACGTTTCTTAGAAAATATACTACATGTCCTAATTCCAACCCTCTCTCACTCTGTCTCTTCCACACACACACACACACACACACACACACACACACACACACACACACACACACACACACACACACACACACACACACACACACACACACACACACACACACACACACACAAAACTGTATATACAACACTTATTTTCTCACGTTATTCTTCTTTTATTTATTATTATTAATATTATTAATATTAAATATATTTGCTTCTGCCATACAAGAATATATTTGTATACATAATTATTTTTTATTATATTGATGTATTGTAAGGGCACGTGTATATAGGATATGTGCATGATATTTACACCTATCACAGTTCCTTTTTACACTTGTTTTTTGTTGAAATCTGTTGTTTACACAAAGACCTGAGATTTTTCTATTTCCCATTCCTTCTCTCTGAGGTCTCTCGTCTCTCCATCTCCTCTTTGCTTCATCTCTTCAGGACCTACGAATTTCCTTCTTCTTTCTTTTCTTGAAGGATTCCAGTTCGTAACCATTGCTATCCAAATTCACCTCTCCAACTCTGTTTACGTACCAGTACCACTTAAATATTTATATTTAATGTAACTGAACACACTTTTTTCACCTTCGTTCACCTCCTTATTTTATTGTGGTTGATGCTGTCCATTGAAACTTGGAAGTTTACAATTCTACCTGTAGTAAACCATTTCACTGTCTGATATTTTCCCTTCATACTTTGTGTTTACGATTCAGTTTTCTGCTGTGTACTGCATTATATTACGCACCATGGTACTGTATATCATATTGCTTTGGTATTCCTTGTAGGTTGTCTATCTCAGGGTGTAGAATGTGTTAGTATATTACACGTACCTGTTTGTTGTAATCTTTTGTTTATATAAACAATATGTATGCAATAATAATGTGGATACAGTTAGAATGTGGATCCGTTACTTTTAGCAGTGCAGGGTACCCATAATAGGGCATGCACCTTCTACTTTTCTCAGTCCCGTACCAAACACTAACAATGAGTTATGCTTGTAGTATTAAGGGTAAAAAATGGCGGTATGTTAGCATATTATCTTTAATAATCTTATAACGAAATAGTATGTATAGTACCCGTTTGAGTAGCGTGTTATCATAAGTTGATATTTGACTGCTTACGTATGTCCTAGTAAAGTCGACAACAAACAAAAATGTACATAACACAATAAAATTTATGTTTGTTATATGGTTAAGGCGAAGTGTCTGTGTGTGGGAGGGTGTAGGCTTACGAATTCTTAATACGTATTAATTACAATTTGAACTTGGATTCATATTTTACTTTCTGTGTACTTCTGTAAGAAGAGGAGATCCTTTTTAATCGTATTCTGTCTCAATTTATCTCTCCAGTTAAATGATACACGTGACGAAACATTATTATCGTTCGCAAAGAAAAACTTTCTAAAAGGAAGTCATAGAGTTCTTCAGATAGTTATTAATTTATCTGCCTGCAGTGACGTTTAAGGAAAGAATTAGAAACGGAGCTAAACAATGAAACGTTATGTTAATCCATTGGTGAATCTGTAATAAAATACATGTATCTAAAATTAATTTATACAAATACTGCTTACAGTAACGTTACTTAGTGCTATAAAATTAAATATATTGTTACGATAGTCCCACTGACCGCCGTATTGTACAGTGGAAACAAAATACAGACACCAACGAAGTCACTAATTACCAGTTTTAATTATTGACAAATAACAATTTGAAGTCAACAAGGTAGTCTCATACAATAATTCAATTTGCCCACACGCAATAATACCATCCTTTTTTAAAATACCGCACTTTCCACTAAGCCGCAACAATCACTTGATCCGCATTCTACAATATCGCCAGGTTGAACTAACTAAGACGCCCGCTGTTGCCTACTTATAGCCCACAGAAGTTGCAGAATAATTTTCCATTCTTTTGACGGCGTCCCAACGTTATTTGCCTAGTTATAAATACTCGATCAGTATGGGGTGCTACGTGAGTGGGTGGCCCTGACACAGACGCCGCACGCTGGGTTAGTTGAGAAGTGTGTAGAATGTCGCTTTCGATTACATAACTGTCGTAACAATATCCTTCAGTTTATACTTCACTTCTAAATTCTACAAAAGCGAGTACGTCCTTTGCAATGGTTGTTTGTTTGTTACGTACAAATGAGTTACCATTACGTCATCTATTGCAACATTTGGACGGACAAACTACTGGACCAAAAGAGTACTGTGGATAAATTGGAAAAAGTTAGAATCTTGCGAAAAGATGCCTGTAGTAAGCTTTGAAAAGATAGAAATAACTCTGCCTGATGTTGCCCTTGATGAACTTAGTACAGATCAACGATATCTCCACGAAATGTGTACTGGAATTTCAAACGGAAATATTTCATTAAGCTTGTCACGAAAGAATCCAGGAAAAATGAGTCATTCCAGGTGGTTAACGACAGCAAATAGAATTTTGAGATTATATGTTTCAACAAAAGATCCATCGGGGAACTTGGAAGTTTTAACAGAGTATGTTATTAGAGTATAGGCATGCGCATGGTTTGATATTAAACTCGGTCATCTTGTCGGCATGGGAGTCAACACTTTTACAGCATAATAAAAAAATCTCGATTTCTGCCTGAAGAGTTAAAGAGCATAATAGATCGAACGTTGCAAAGAAACGCATATTTTGTTCATCCAGAAAATATTCTGTTGGCAATGTTGGCCGTCAGCCGACAACACGTGAGAGAGTTGGGCCTTCGAAGAATTTTAAAATGTAGACAAATAGCTAAAGTAGAACAAAATGTTCGTGAATTTAATGTATGAATTTAATTCCTACGTTAAATTTTAAAGCAGACGACTATATAGATCTAATTGACTGGCATTCAGTTACACTTACTGAACCACCACTTACAGTATCTATTTCTGATAATGAACTTAAGCCGATGATTTTGGACGTTCCTGCTAAAATTGATATTTTAAGATTTCCGTGCCATTCAGTAGAGTGCTGCGTCAAATTAGTTACTGAAGCATCAGCTGCGGTGTGTGGCAACGACGCACGTGATGGATTCATAAGATCAAGAATAGCATCTAGAATTGCGTTACCCAAATTTGAAACCAAAAGTCAATATCTCCAAGTTCTATGAGGCAACTAACCTAAATGTTTAAAGACAAAGGGTGGGAGTGTGGTGGAACTCGATATGCAGCCACCTCCACGTGATGAGTTCTGGGTTGTTTTCACACAGAAAACAAGCGAAGAGCTGCATGAAAAATTTATAAATCTTAAAATGTTATAGAGATTTCTGTGGCAAATTAGCAGCCAAAGATTACGTTGCAGGAAGTTCAAATTTCACACAGATGATTTCACTTATAGGTAGCAAGTTTTCCGCATATAGGCTAATAAATTGAGCTAAACTTTTTTTGGCAAGCTTTTTCACTCCACCCTATCTCACAGTTTACACAGAATGGAATTCATGTTCTTCGATTTTGCATTGTAGAACGACAAAAAAATCGTCTAATACACCTAAGGACGACTTTCTTAATTAGCTGTGAAATCTAAACTAGGCATCAAATAGGGCTAAAGTTTAAACGATTGTCACTAACACGTGTACCATCAACACATAAATACAGTTTTTTAATCGAATACTTGTAGCCGTGGCAATTTAAAAATTGCCCGAACATTTGATCAAACCTAGCAAATATAGATTTACGAGCCTGCATGGCTTCTGTGGACGATTCTTCATTTTGTTTTGCTTTATGGATAAGTTATAGTGACTATGGACTACCGTTACGCATTTATTTGACCCTCTAGTAAAATTTGATTTCAAAATTTAATGACGTCAGTTCACGTAGCCTCAGGATATTTGTGGTAGAACTATGTGGACTATTTATTGTTTTTAATCTTGTGTAAATAAAGTATCAAACAAATAAAAATCTAACTTACAGTGATAAATGTTTTCTCCCTTACTAATATGTAAATGTTAACCTTATGTTCCTCTAAAACAATTGTCATTGTGTTAGAAAAATTTCCAGAAGTCATTATAAGTTAACCCGCAATATTCTATCTGTCTGAAGTTATCACTCCTTTGACTTTAAACGATTTAGGTAAAATAACTTTAAATTTTGAAATTGTTGCAGTGTTCTGTAATATTTTTGTTTTATTATCTTTTACTCGTGGGGGATATTTCTTTTTAATTTTCTCTTACTGTTAATTCTTCATCACATTTATCCTATCGGAAACTTTTTAAATTCGGTATAGAGTACGTTACAATACAGTACACAATAATTCGGTATTCTGCATTTAACTCTTCACTAAACACCATTAACAAATGTAATTTTTAAGCTTTGAAAATACTTTCTTACAAAAGTACTATGGATATAACTCACAGAAAGTTCTTTTAACACTATGTTTCCGCTTCGGTTACTTAGCTAACTGAGCTGAAAATCTCACTTTCGATATGTATTGTCAAAGAAACACCATTATTTCTTTATGTACTACATTAATAATAGCGGGAAATCTAAGATAAAACAATAAAATTTTATCACACGTTTTGTTATGACTGTAATCTAATTTTAGTAACTTCATCTTTATTCAAGTATAAGATAATGTGTAGTAACTTAAATAATAAATAATATTTTCTGTCACTTATAAAATTTTCATATGTAGGCTTGAATAAACTACATACCGTATACGCTTTATTATACTCTCCATTGTAACGTTAATATTGTAACGAAGTAGAAGACGTCCGTCTTTGTTTGAGCCCCGCGATGGAAGCCAATCTGTAACGTAACGATTTGGTCGTGTCTGTTAAACGACGAGTATATGGTATTGTCTGTGTTAGTGCGTTCGTCTCGCACTAGGGTCGTTACATCTATTTTGCGCTAACGATGTCCGTAGCGTTGCTGTAATTACCAGTACAACACGGCAGTAACCTTACCTGTTCTTTAATAGAGGTGTGTTAATCCCGGGTGGCGCCAAATTGTTTATTAAAACAATTAAACTTATTAATCTATCTCTTGAAGGTGTGTTCTTAGCTGTGACGGTCGGGGCGTTCAAATAATTCCCGCTCGTTCAGCCTTCTGAATCGAGTAGGTAGTTGTTCGGATTGCAACTGGAGCGCTGATCGTCGAATCTAACTTCGTAAACAAAAACAAGTAATACAATGCACTTCCTATGAAATAATAACAACGGTTACTCCCTGTATTAGTTATTTTAATGTTTGATAAGTAAAATTGTCAGTTAGACAATTAAATTATATTGGTTGATTAAAAAGTTTACACCGACTTTTTACATGAAACAATATCTCTCAGGATGACGAACCGATTATGGTAACGATTTGTTCACATCAGCATGGCTTGCTGAACGTTTAGTTATTATAATTAATTTCGTTCCAAAATCGGGGATTCTTTTGATTACAAGACTAAGAATTCCTATGATTACAATAAAAATACTTTATCTTACTCTAAGTGTACATAAATAATAAGATGTGTGGTTACAATCTGTTCTGTAGTGTCGTTAAATGTGTTTCGAAAGTTCGTATTTAAACAATAGGTTATATTTTATGTTAACAAATTTTCAGTGTGTTTATTTTTCTTAATAATCTTTGAAAGAGAATATTCGGATTATAGTGAGAGATCAAATTACTTTGTGTAAAATTTAAAGTGATTTTAGTTTTGGAAATAAGGTAATTCAAGGGTACTTAACACATCAGATGACTTGGTGTTATCATTCATTGAGTCGTAAGAGGATTGGGCTGCAATAGTTTCTATTTTCATTAATCTTTGGACTTAAGTAGGTCTGGCGTCCTTTTCATATAGGATGTGGTCATATTTTTCTTTTATTTTCTTGGTAATATGGTCCTTAGTCTTTAGTTAACTGCTCCAATTGTTCGTCTGCTTCTTATTCAATCATGGTTTCGAATTTTGTTCACTGTTTTTACATTTTTTAAATAAAACTCGGTCTTCTAAAATTCGGCTTCTTTTCTGTTAGAGTGACGCTTTACGAGGAACGATATTCAACGGTAATTTCTGCCACCAACGTTCGTTTCTATGGTTACCGATTAATTCTGATTGGCTAAATTGGTTATAAACCCATTGTTATCAAAATTTGAATTCTTTTCAAAATCCTAGTATATCTTCTGCTTGCTGTTATTCCTCTATCTTCCTTCCTAAGTATTAGATATTGTCACATACGTACTTCCTTTCATAGATTAATTTGATACCCCACAAGTTTGGGTTATTTTAGGTTTTATGTTTTTACAATTATTTTAGTACTTGTTAACTACATTTCTTTTGAGTTCAAATACTTATTATAATATTTTGTCTTAAAAATGATTTACAATTTATCCTTGGTGAGTCATTCGCCTCGGATTTGTTAATTTCTTAGTTAACTTATTACAATTTATAGTTGTTTGTTTTTGACAATTAGGCATTTTCATAGGCCTAAGTAGCCATTATGGTATTTGACTTATTTCATTGAAATTACATTTCATTTTAGCCTGATGGGCTTTATTTTGTTATTATAATTGGTTGTGTTATTTATTGTTGTGTTTTGGGTCTGTTTATGTGTTATTATTATGTCACCCTTATTTTATATATTATGAATTGCTAATTGTTTACTATCTGCTTTCCTCGTTTTCTAAGTCATACATTTCTTAACTTTTTTACTTATTTAATTTGCCAATAATAACAATGTGGCTATTATTTACTATTTTTTTTATTACATTAAATAAAACATCTAGGCCTATGGTCTGTATAATTTTTCCAGCCATATCCTATTCATAAACTTGCTTAAATAATTATTTAACTATTATTTGCTAATATTTGTTTAAAATTCATCTTATTTTATATCATTTTTTGGGTGATAAACAACATCATTTTTTATGAACTTACTTTAATAATGATCCCTTATAACTTGGGTGTTTATTGATTTGTTTTAACTCCTTCATTTTAAACAATCTTTATTTTCCCTCCATGTTAACAATACCTGTTTCCTCTTTCAGGGTATTCTCCCTTTTAATTATAACTGCATTCAATTCAATTTAACAATAATATTCTTTCTTAACTAAATCCTGTATTCATCACTTTTTAGCGTTCATTATACATTAATTAACGGTTTATACTTACCACTATTCTTAATTACTGCTATTCTTCACTTTTAATCATTTAGTGTTTCCTTTGGATTTATTAAGTGTTTATGCTTTTATCCTTCACTATTTTTCACTTTATTAACATTCTTTATTTTACACTATTCTCATTTAATCATCACCTTCACTTTTAAATTATTTATAGTTTATTATAATTTATTTAGTGTTTTTTTTCTTTATCACTATACTTTGGGGATTTTACACTTTCATTTTGCACTTCACAAACGTTTTTGTTTTTTAAGTGTTTCTAAATGGGTAATCCCTCTAATTACTATCTCACTACCGTACTATCTCTTTCATTACAAATATCATTAATAATATTAACAATTTTATGTTTTTATATTTTATCATTACATCTAACTCTAATTTGTGTGTTAGTTTGCTTTTTTATATTTAACATTGTTTAATTGGGTTTCATTCAATTGTCATTTACTTTTTTATCCATTAATTGATAATAATATTTACTTTTTTTACATAGGTTAATTATTGGTCTTTTTTCCAATATTACATTTGAGTGTATCATTTCTCCTGCTCATATTCTTTATTACTTGTTTGTGTCTTATCATTTGTTTTCATTTTTATTTATATCCGTTTATCTTGGGTTTGTTTCTTTTTCATTTCCCTCCTTCTTCATTTTCAGTGTATTTGGTTAATACCTTGGTTTTCCACCTTCTCCTTAGGGTTCATTTTAATATGTTGCATTGAGTCATTCAATTCCTTTAATTTGTTTCAGTTTTGTTTGGTTTCGGTATTTTCCCTTCTTCATTTGGTTTGGTTAATCACTTTCTTCTTCATTTGGTTTTATTCTCGTTTGTTTTTTGGGTTCCCTTCTTCTTTTGTTTCCTTTTGTTGGGTCAAAATTGTCTTTTTATTATAACAATTTTTATATAACAATCACTTGGGTTAGGTCATGTCGTCGTTTGTCGTGTCATTGTCTTTTTATTTTCTTTATATTAAACATTTTATTTTATATGAAGTATTATTTTATATTCAGAGTCATCTTTTTCATCCCTGGTATTGGGGTGGTTTATTTGTGTTGTAACAATATATTTAATAGTAGAAAGTAATATGTCTGTTGAATCGTTGATGTCAAAATTGTGACATCAATTCTGTTGGATAAATTTCCATGACGAATTAATTGTTTTTTAGAACAAAGGCTTGTTAAGCACTCACAGTACAAAATTAAAATAATAATTAAAATCAATTTGTCGGTGCTCTACTTTGGACTGTACTGTAACCGGGCACAATATTTCGTACCAGGTTTAGTATATGAATATGTCTACATATTTCAACAAAACAATGAACATTCCATTAAGTAGTTACTAATTTTATCTCAACGTACACTTAAAGATAAATGTTGATAACTTCATTCTGTCAGTAAAGGAAAGAAAGAATATTTTTCAGAGGCTAATATTCAGTTATGCACGTGAGACAAACTAGCAATACTAATTAGCTCTAAAAATATTTTTGTGGAACATATTTTTGTATTATCCACAGAACGTGATTCCTTTCAGTTCTGATAATCTTCCACTTTCCAATTTAGTCAAAATAAGAAACGATTAAATAATATAATGCAATTAGAAGCGATTTATAAATAATTGATTTATTAAGAAATGACATTCAGAAACGTAACTTTACAAATAGGAACAACTAAGTAAGAGAAGCAAGAGATATGTCTCATGTCTCATACTGGAGTTAGAAACAATGATGGAATTCTCATTAGAGCATTTTATAATGAGAATAAAATTGTCTTTAATCTGTGAATAAAATAGTGCTTTTTACTGACCTATTTTTGAAAACGTCTTTGAAAAAACTCATAATACCATGAATAATTAGACATTTTTCAATGATTACATCCGAAAAATTAACCGCCGTAAGCATTAAAATGTTATTCACTTGTTATTGGCAGAGATGAAACAAGACAAAAGTACTAACGATATGATTTGACAGTGTAACTCAGACGGAATGTATTCTTTTAACTCGTTTGTACAACAGTTTCATAGAGCTTAGAGCTAAACCATTTTTAAGTACGAAAATTCACCCTTATGACAAAATAATAGGCAATGTAAATTTACGACTGTTGTTTGCTTTACCGACTTTCAGATTGTATGTAGTTGTATAAAGGAATACGTTATGAACTTAACTTAACGAGTGTCATATTAACAGATTAGTACATTTAACATGAAATTAATTTGTTTGTGCCTTAATGGTTCCTTACAATAATGTGTGTCTATTATGTGATGGATTTTACACACAATTACAAATTTATATCAGTTATAGTCTACATGTGATGGTATACACATATGATCAATAGTTGTGACTATTTTAGCTTTAATCACAGGCTGCTCTGAATAACTATAAATAACAGTGATCATCAAATTGTTTACTAAAAGCGACTCTGAGAGCTAGTGTTATTGTTTCCGTTTACTTAGCTAGACACTGCCTTTGTATTGCAGTCTATTTATTAAAGTTTTGAACCGGTGTACCGAGTTTGAGAAAGTATTTTAGAGGGGAGTTGCTGTGAGCACTTAAAATGGAACAACAGTGACGTTCACATTTAAGCTACATCTGCGGCAATATTGTAACAAATATTAATAACTGAGATGAGATGTCTCGCGAGTAAACAATGTAACAATTTATGTTGAGAGACGAGTTCTTATGCTCCACGTTGTATGCGTCAGTTTGTAACAAATAAAAATGTTACGTATATTTATATTAAACCCCACTGTTGGGTTCGTCGATTTGTAACAATTAATAATAGATATGTTGAACGGTAAATTATTTCGTATTCTGCCGCTCGCTCCCACTATGCGTGCAGTTCCAATGACGTCACTCGGAGTTGCCAACAGTTGCTCCGTCCGCTGTCCTATGTTAACGTAATTATTAAATGAAACAGTAATAATAACGCAAATATAACACCAAACAGATATCTTCCTTTTAACGATCTTTATTCAAATGAAGCATTGATTAATTACTTCTCGTTTTTCTTTACTGTAATTACAATTATGACAAAATTATGCATCTTCTTTCATCAGTTGGTAGTAGCTAAAAAATATTGTTCTGTAGTCGGCCAGGCCAAAAGAATGATGCAGTTTGTTATTATTTCTATTAATATAAATTATCTCAGGGCGTATCTGGTTCGGGGATTATGGTTAAACAAATAATACAATTTTTAAAATCAAAATACAAACTTCACAATATAAGGATATTACAAGGGTTTGGTGTGTAAAGTGCAAACTGGCAGTCGTGTATTGGTTACTTATTATTATAGGTTATGAACAGTTAGATGCTTATTAGTTATCGTTAAAGTTTGTATGGTGTTCAAAAAAGGTGTAAAACTCAATTGGTGTTATTTTTGAGTGTTTTTTAGTGTTGGTGTAGTACAGTGTCTGTAGTTTTATTTTGTTTAATTCCTAGATAGTCGTGTACTCAAATGTTGGTTTTGACACATAAGATAATAAATTGTTCAAATTCACCAGATCCTCTTCTTTATTCTTCCAGGACGAAGATAGGGTCCAAGTCTTCTTCGCTTCTTCTCCCCGGATCTCAATTCTTCTGTATTAAATTCTTGATGTTCTTTTCTTTATTATAATATTTTGTATTGAGTATATCAGCTCGTTTTACAAAGTCTCGTTTGTGTTTTCACTGTTTAAAATATAATTATCTGAGACGTTTTATTAACGCGTCTGTCTTCAATGACCGTTGTTAAAGAAGTCTTATTTTATTTATCTGAATTTTTCGGTTGCTAAGGTAAAACTTGAAATCTGGTTGGTTGATTCAGATATACATTGTCATGCAAATTCATTAATTCAATGTCTGAATTTGGTCAAAACTTTTAAATTAGTATAATTTTTCTGTACTGAATGGGAATTTAAAACTACTAGCATCATTATTTTGGTCTTAACATTTGTGACATATAGACACCAAACATGCCTATTTTTGCTTAAGAAATACTGATGTTACATTTTTTGCTAGTTGAATTTTTCTTAAATAACTTTAAAACAGATTATTTCGATTCCATATTTGTTGTGTATACCATTAACTATAAATCTATCCATATTTCAACATTTGTTTTACAAAATTCTAACAGTATTTCCTAAAATTTACAAAATTCCAAAGTTTTTATAGGCCTATGTCTTGACATGTTAACTTTCTATTTTCTGTTAATGTAATCCCTATTAATTATGCAACTAACATCAAAATTACTCCCTATAACTCTGTTAGTATTATCATTTAAAAATATAACAATAATTATTACAGACATAAAAAAACATAATTCACATTTTGTGATTAAACAATTTGTATATGCCTGGTTGCATACATACTGCGTAAGGCATATCGTACATATATTATTTAATAAAACTATAACTAACATCAACACAACTTTAAACGTGTTTTAAAAACATAACAAGGAAAGTAATTATTTAATAATGATTTTCTATTTTTTCTATTTTTCCTAGGTAGTTCAGCCATTGCTGTAGCCTACTAGGTACTCTCTCTGTTTCTTTTTATACATTCGACAATTATTATGTGATTATACATTATTTTCTTGACAACATTATGTTCACTATTATTTACAATTAGTTGCATGTTCCATGTATCTATAATAATTGTTTTGTTATATTATTGCATTATATCATTCAATTAAAAATTTACCAATATATCATTTTACATGGTATTGTATGTTTGGGCCTATTATCCCTCAATTTGTATTTTGATTATTTTTATATTTTAATACATTTAATAAAACCATTTGTTTACTTATAGTATTGGTACATAATGCTGTCTGTCTTTATAAGTATTATTCTTGTCATTATTTGAAATTCATGTCATCATCGGGGTATTTTGCATCACTTTGCCTAAACATTAATTTGGGTACGGTCAGTTGTAGTACAAGTCAGTCTAAAGTAGTTATTTGTTCATCTTCACTATCATTTTTGAAAGATATTTTTCTTCTTGTTTAGTTTCTTATCCATGGTCTTCATTAAATCTGGTACGATATCAAGCTATGCCAAATGTAATGTTACATACTACCCTGCCACCAAATTTGATTATTTTAATAAAATAGTATCTTTCGTTGAAATTATCAATTACCTTATCTTTCATATTATCACTTGTTATCCCTTTTATGATCTGGTATACTTGTCTTTAATTATAAGTGTTCTATCCCTGGAACATGTTACCTCCCTAACAAATTAACCACCATCACATATATTTTGGAATCAGTCGGGGGGGGGGGGCCCTCTTGACCTAATACACCGCTGTCCTTATAATACATAATACATAAATAATATCGATTGCTGGAGCTATCTCATCAGTCAATCACATTTAATAATCACTAGTCTATTCACGACTAAATCAAATAAAAATAATATAATAATATATTTTTGGGATGGTTCACTCAGTTTAACTTCTCAGATCTAAATATTTCTTTCCATTGATTCTTTCATATGTTTATTTTCTTGTGGCGATATTAATAACATTTATTATTTTCAATTGGTACTATCTTCTTTCCTTCTTTATCAGTACTGCTTAATCTTCATTTTTCATTCACTATCTTTATTCAATTAAAACATAATAAGTATCTGTATCTATAGTTGTTGTTGATTCTCTCACAATCATGATAGGTTATTCGTAGTAAATTCGTTTGTAGTTTTGTCTTATTTTCATCGTCGATTGTCTACATTTGTCTTTTCTTATTCATTTTATAGCACTATGGTTTCTTCTGATTCATGGATGTTGCATCTTTCTTTTATATTCCAATAATAAGTTCATAATTATATTTAATAAGGGGTGCTTATTTTGTTTAGAATTTTGAAATTTATTCAAATTTGTTTATTCACTTGGTTCAAAATAACATTATCAAAATGTACTGTAATTTGTCCTTACTATTTATTTGAATTTTGAGATCTATTCAAATTTGTTTTAATTGGCTTCATAATACATTTTTAAGGAAACTTGGTTGTTTGTTCCCTTAATCTTCTTCGTCTCCACATCACTAATTACATAAGTATTATTGTTATTGTTTTTTACAACAACATATGGTCCGTTATAAAGTAATAATAGCTTTTTTGCTATTCCTTCCTTAGAACTTGGCAACTCGCGGTTTTCTAACAATACTTTGTCTCCAATCTTGTACTGGATCATTTTCTGCTGAATTATTTTGTATTTTTTCCTTCTTTTCTCCACTTGTTCATTCAGTTTGCTGCGGAATCTCACGTTGTCGAACTGGTAATCTGGGTTGTTTGGGAAGTTGATTATTTCAATAATTTCTCGGGGTGGAAATCTTTCGTGCATTATAGTATATGGAGTATCTTGTATTGATTCATGGTAAGCTAAGTTGATAAAGCTTTCTGTTTGTGTAATGTAGTCACTCCACTTCTGGTGTTTATCGAAACAATAGGTCCTGAGGATTCGGCCGACCTCCCTCAGTACTCTTTCCGCCGGGTTGCTATTTGGGTGATACACAGATGTTTTATATGTCTTGACACCTAGATCTAACAAAGTCTCCTTCCATACCCTTCCTCGAAACTGAGTTCCGTGATCTGTAATAATTGACCTTGGAGCTCCTAACTCTGGTATGTATTGTTGGATTACTATTTGCAGAATCTTTTTTGTAGTTGCCCGATTAATGGGGTATAGTTTTGTAAATTTGGAGTAATGGTCGAACATGATTATAATAAATTTATATTGTTTTCTCCCTCCACTACGAGGTAACGGACCACACACATCTAAAAATACTCTCTCTAATTTACCAGTTGATGTAATTGGCTGCATTATTCCTTCTGTTTTTTCGTTATTGCATTTTGCCTATTGACAGATGTGGCACTGCCGAATACATTCTTTAACTCTCCTGTTGATATTCTTAATGTAAGTGTGTTCCTCAAGTGCTTTCATTACTTTTAATGCACCCATATGCCCATATCGACTATGGTAGTCCAGTATTAATTCTGTTTCTAACGCTTTAGGTATCACCACCTTCCATGATCCTTGGTTATTATTTGGTTTGTAAAATAATATGTCTCCATGTAGACAGTAATATGCAGTGATTTTTTCATCCTGTTGGATCAGTCTTTGTCTAAAATTGTTGATTTTTGTATCCTCTGTTTGTTGTAATGCAATTGATTTCATGATGTTTTCCAAATCTGATTTGATTTTATGATAGTATATACCTTGACGATTGTTTCCTTTTCCCCTTCAAAAGTTTGCTGTTCTATGTTAATCCGGGACAATATATCTGCAGCAATATTCTGTTTTCCTGGAACATACTCCAAATTTATGTAATTCCTGTAGTGCGAGTATCCACCTTGCCAATCTTCCATGGTTAATCTTGCAATTTTTTAGGAAAGATATTGACTTATGATCGCTTCTCACAGTTATCGGGTATCCAAGAATATAGGTTCTGAAATTTCCACAAGCGAATACAACGCTTAATAACTCCTTTTCCGTTACACTATAATTGCGTTCACATCCATTAAGTATTCTGCTTGCAAAACTCACCACGTGATGGTTTCCCTCACTATCTTCTTGATATAATACAGATCCTAAACTTATATCACTGGCATCGCAGTTCATAAAGAATGGTTGGTCGAAATTAGGATGTTTTAATATAACTGAACTTAGGAAATTATGCTTGATCATTTGGAGTAAGTTGTCTTGTTCCTGTCCCCATGACCATTTGCTCTTAGAGGATAATTGTGGAGAAAACTTCGCTGTCATTTGAGAATAATGTCTCTGAAACGTCCTATAGTAATTGCAAAGTCCCAGAAATGATTGAAGTTGCTTTTTATTTTTAGGACTTGGGAAGTTCTGGATTGCTTCTATCTTTTCATTGGATGGTGTTATTCCTTGTCTTGATAAGTTAAAACCCAGGAACTGTACTTCACTGGCGATAAGTTTGGACTTTTGAAGCTTTAGGGTGACGTTATTGTCTGATAATTTTTGTAATACTTGCCCTACTCTGTCACAATGGTCTTCCCAATTGACTGAAGTAATCAACATAGACTGTGGTATATGGAATAGTATCTGGACCCAATACCTGGTCCATACATCTTACGAATACAGCTACTGAGTTTACCAGTCCAAACGGTAGTCGCTTGAACTGGTAGTTCCTCCCTTCGAAAATAAAGGCGACGTACTTTCGACTATCTGGGTGTAACTCCACCTGCCAATACCCACAAACAGTAACCCAGGTGCTGATAAATTGTATGCCATTAAATTTTTTCAGTATCTCCTCAATCTCTCCGGGAGATGTTCTGTCATTAACTATGATCTTGTTGATCTCTCTAGCATCCAAACAGAGTCGTACTTTGCCATCTTTCTTGGCAACGGCTATTAACGGACTAGTATACGGGGAACAGCTATACTCAATAATATCTTCTGCTATCATTATTTTGTCTAGTTCAGTTTTCACTGCTTCTTTTAATGCATAAGCAACGGGATATGATTTCTTATTAAAATTTACAGGCTCCTTGAATTGTAATGTAAATTGATAATTCTTTACTTTGCCAGGTATATCAGAGAAAACATAGCGGTATTTATTATATATTGATATTAACTTTTCTATTTGTGGTGTAGTTAACTTACTTTCATTTTGTTCTGAACGAAATTGTCGGATCTCTTCTAATTTTTCCAACCATAAACTGTCTTCACTCCCAAAGTATTCCCTTCTTATATTCCATGAATCATCTTGATTATTATTGAATTTTCGTATACTATTGCATGAAGGTACACTTTTATTTTCTACTAATTTTGCTGTCCATTCTATATTATCCATTTTTAACGACACTATGGCCTGTCTCATGTCAATTATTGCTGAGTATTTTCTCAAAATATCACAGCCTATTAGTAGATTAAATGGTAGATTACTAGCTATTAGAAAAATCATAGGTATAGCTACATTTCCGCTGGTCACTGCTAATGATACCTGTTTTCTTATTGACTTGTTTTGCCTTCTGGTGGCTCCAATTAAAATTATATTCTGGATGGGTAGAGTCGGTAAGATGATCTTACTAAATTTTTGAGTTTTGTGGTATTCGTTGTTATCGATTAACGACACGTTTGCGCCCGTATCTATCATGAATCTTGTGTCTAGTCCATTCACTTGGGCGATAATATAGGCAATCTCATTATTCGAACTATTGTGCGTTATCGTATCTCCGTTTAGCAATTCTTCTCTCACGTTTTTTAAGAAGTGATTGTGCACTATCGTTATTGTATTGTCAGTCGTTTTGTCTCGTCCTAGTAAGTACCCAAATTGTCGGTTCAGTGATGGGACCTGTTGGTTTTTCACTGCCGCGGTCCGTTTAAATCAGTGCTGATCTCCTCGGTCCTGTTGTCTGGTTGACCGCGTCTGTCTCTATTCTGTAACTCTTGTACCTCAATGGCGTTATTATTGAACGTCACTGAGTTTCTGTTATTCCTGTCATCGTCGCAGCTCCTACTTCGTCTATGTTCATCCCGGTAGCGCTGGTTATTCTCCTCCTGAAAACTTCTCTCACGGTTCCCATTATAATTCGTTCGTCCCTGGTACGAACGTCTTCCCACATCTCTATCGTCAGTGCTCACATAATTCACATGTCTTCGATATGTTTGGTTTTGGTTGTTATAATTGCCATTATTATTCTGTCTGTATCGGTTATCGTAATTGTTGTGATAACCTCGGTTGTTCTGGTAATGGTTGTCCCTATCATTGGCACGCTGGTATCCATTATTATTATTCGTAGGAGAGCTACGGTAATAGTGGTTGTTGTTATTGTTGTTGTTATTTGCCGCATTATTTCGTGGATAGTTGTTATTTTTATTGGTGTTTTGGTAACTACGTTGATAGTGGTTACCGTTGTTGTTGTAATTATTATTTGGTCTTTGCCCGTTGTTTTCATATTGGGCGTCGCGGCGACCATTATTTCTATCCATTTCATCGCTCCTTCGTCTGTACTGGAGGAAGCTCTTCTCCTGTTCCATTTCCGCTAATAATGCCGACATCTCCTCAATGGTTTGTATACGTCCGTTTATTCGGCTTCTCGTAATTTCCCCACCGTAGTGATAAGCTAATAGCCTTACTAAACATTCGGTAGGAATTGCAGGCTCTAAATGTCTGGCTATGTTTATTTTACCAAGAAAGTATGCGGTCGGAGTTTGCTTGCCGTGCAGGTCATATCGGCCCAATCCTATGTCACTTCTTATCATATGTTGCGTGGCATCAGACCAATACTTGGATTTAAATTGTTTTTTGAAAACTTGAAAATTTTGTATATTCGGCCGCATCGCCGTCCACCAATTGTCATAGACTTTTCTGAACATTTCGTCCAGCATACTCCTAATTACAACCCATCTGTCTTCTCCGGTTTTGGCTATTTTTTCTTCTACCCGTTCTAGGAATAGCATGGGGTTTCTTCTATAATTCTGGAAGTCGATAACTTCTCGGTTTTCCTCACATGTGGTATGGGCACCGGTACATTGTCTGTTTCTTAGAGAGTTGATTTCATCTCTATGGGCAGTTGTTTGGTCTTGTACTCGATTAAGACTAGTACCTATGCTTTCTAATCTTTCTCCTATCACTGCTTGGTTGGTTTGTATATTTTCAATTCGTCCATTCGTTTCTTCCCGGACGCTCAGTATCTCTTGGTTCATCCGCTCACACTTTTCCTGGTCTCGGATTCTACCCTTTTAATTTCGGTCACCGGTTCTTCTAGCTTCTTGTCCGATTCTTCCTGCAATTGCCGGTTATTAATTTCCATCTTTTTATTCCACTCTTTCTTTAATCACTTTTTGTGTTCATCCAATTTTTTCATGGTTTCCTGGTAATTTCCTTTCAATTCTTCCCTCAATGCTCTATTATTTTCGTCTATTTTCTCCTCCATTTTCCTGGTATTCTCTTTCAATTCTCCCATTTTTTCTTCAATTTTCTTATTAGTCTCTTCCAATTTTCGGCTCAATTCCTCCTTTGTCTGTTTATTATTTTCCTTCCATTCGTCCATTAGTTTCTTATTACTTTCTTCCGTTTTTTTACCAGTTTCCTGCATTAATTCCATTATACGTTTAATCATTTCTTGCGTCTTCTCGCTTTCTGTTTATGTGGTTTCTTCTGGTAGTTTCTCCTGATCCTTCCTTATTATACTTTCTACTTCCTCAACCGGTGTTGCTTCCTTGTCTTCCATGTTTAATTCGCTTACTTTCTCGGTTTCGGCCGCTCGTTTGCGCGATGTTTCTCGCTTCCTCATTTTCGTTTATTTTATGCTGTTCGATTATAAATTATATGTTAATTTATCGCCTCACACGTTGGTTCGCCAATTTGTAACAAATTTAATATGTTAGTTGAGATGTCTCGGGAGTAAACAATGTAACAATTTATGTTGAGAGACGAGTTCTTATGCTCCACGTTGTATGCGTCAGTTGTAACAAATAAAAATGTTACGTATATTTATATTAAACCCCACTTTTGGGTTCGTCGATTTGTAACAATTAATAATAGATATGTTGAACGGTAAATTATTTCGTATTCTGCCGCTCGCTCCCACTATGCGTGCAGTTCCAATGACGTCACTCGGAGTTGCCAACAGTTGCTCCGTCCGCTGTCCTATGTTAACGTAATTATTAAATGAAACAGTAATAATAACGCAAATATAACACCAAACAGATATCTTCCTTTTAACGATCTTTATTCAAATGAAGCACTGATTAATTACTTCTCGTTTTCCTTTACTGTAATTACAATTATTACAAAATTATGCATCTTCTTTCATCAGTTGGTAGTAGCTAAAAAATATTGTCCTGTAGGCGGCCAGGCCAAAAGAATGATGCAGTTTGTTATTATTTCTATTAAAATAAATTATATCAGGGCGTATCTGGTTCGGGGATTATGGTTAAACAAATAATACAATTTTTAAAATCAAAATACAAACTTCACAATATAAGGATATTACAAGGGTTTGGTGTGTAAAGTGCAAACTGGCAGTCGTGTATTGGTTACTTATTATTATAGATTATGAACAGTTAGATGCTTATTAGTTATCGTTAAAGTTTTTATGGTGTTCAAAAAAGGTGTAAAACTCAATTGGTGTTATTTTTGAGTGTTTTTTAGTGTTGGTGTAGTATGGTGTCTGTAGTTTTATTTTGTTTAATTCCTAGATAGTCGTGTACTCAAATGTTGGTTTTGACACATAAGATAATAAGTTGTTCAAATTCACCAGATCCTCTTCTTTATTCTTCCAGGACGAAGATAGGGTCCAAGTCTTCTTCGCTTCTTCTCCCCGGATCTCAATTCTTCTGTATTAAATTCTTGATGTTCTTTTCTTTATTATAATATTTTGTATTGAGTATATCAGCTCGTTTTACAAAGTCTGGTTTGTGTTTTCACTGTTTAAAATATAATTATCTGAGACGTTTTATTAACGCGTCTGTCTTCAATGACCGTTGTTAAAGAAGTCCTATTTTATTATCTGAATTTTTCGGTTGCTAAGGTAAAACTTGAAATCTGGTTGGTTGATTCAGATATACATTGTCATACAAATTCATTAATTCAATGTCTGAATTTGGTCAAAACTTTTAAATTAGTATAATTTTTCTGTACTGATTGGGAATTTAAAACTACTAGCATCATTATTTTGGTCTTAACATTTGTGACATATAGACACCAAACATGCCTATTTTTGCTTAAGAAATACTGATGTTACATTTTTTGCTAGTTGAATTTTTCTTAAATAACTTTAAAACAGATTATTTCGATTCCATATTTGTTGTGTATACCATTAACTATAAATCTATCCATATTTCAACATTTGTTTTACAAAATTCTAACAGTATTTCCTAAAATTTACAAAATTTCAAAGTTTTTATAGGCCTATGTCTTGACATGTTAAATTTCTATTTTCTGTTAATGTAATCCCTATTAATTATGCAACTAACATCAAAATTACTCCCTATAACTCTATTAGTATTATCATTTAAAAATATAACAATAATTATTACAGTAACAACATAAAAAAACATAATTCACATTTTGTGATTAAACAATTTGTATATGCCTGGTTGCATACATACTGCGTAAGGCATATCGTACATATATTACTTAATAAAACTATAACTAACATCAACACAACTTTAAACGTGTTTTAAGAACATAACAAGGAAAGTAATCATTTAATAATGATTTTCTATTTTTTCTATTTTTCCTAGGTAGTTCAGCCATTGCTGTAGCCTACTAGGTACTCTCTCTGTTTCTTTTTATACATTCGACAATTATTATGTGATTATACATTATTTTCTTGACAACATTATGTTCACTATTATTTACAATTAGTTGCATGTTCCATGTATCTATAATAATTGTTTTGTTATATTATTGCATTATATCATTCAATTAAAAATTTACCAATATATCATTTTACATGGTATTGTATGTTTGGGCCTATTATCCCTCAATTTGTATTTTGATTATTTTTATATTTTAATACATTTAATAAAACCATTTGTTTACTTATAGTATTGGTACATAATGCTGTCTGTCTTTATAAGTATTATTCTTGTCATTATTTGAAATTCATGTCATCATCGGGGTATTTTGCATCACTTTGCCTAAACATTAATTTGGGTACGGTCAGTTGTAGTACAAGTCAGTCTAAAGTAGTTATTTGTTCATCTTCACTATCATTTTTGAAAGATATTTTTCTTCTTGTTTAGTTTCTTATCCATGGTCTTCATTAAATCTGGTACGATATCAAGCTATGCCAAATGTAATGTTACATACTACCCTGCCACCAAATTTGATTATTTTAATAAAATAGTATCTTTCGTTGAAATTATCAATTACCTTATCTTTCATATTATCACTTGTTATCCCTTTTATGATCTGGTATACTTGTCTTTAATTATAAGTGTTCTATCCCTGGAACATGTTACCTCCCTAACAAATTAACCACCATCACATATATTTTGGAATCAGTCGGGGGGGGGGGGGCCCTCTTGACCTAATACACCGCTGTCCTTATAATACATAATACATAAATAATATCGATTGCTGGAGCTATCTCATCAGTCAATCACATTTAATAATCACTAGTCTATTCACGACTAAATCAAATAAAAATAATATAATAATATATTTTTGGGATGGTTCACTCAGTTTAACTTCTCAGATCTAAATATTTCTTTCCATTGATTCTTTCATATGTTTATTTTCTTGTGGCGATATTAATAACATTTATTATTTTCAATTGGTACTATCTTCTTTCCTTCTTTATCAGTACTGCTTAATCTTCATTTTTCATTCACTATCTTTATTCAATTAAAACATAATAAGTATCTGTATCTATAGTTGTTGTTGATTCTCTCACAATCATGATAGGTTATTCGTAGTAAATTCGTTTGTAGTTTTGTCTTATTTTCATCGTCGATTGTCTACATTTGTCTTTTCTTATTCATTTTATAGCACTATGGTTTCTTCTGATTCATGGATGTTGCATCTTTCTTTTATATTCCAATAATAAGTTCATAATTATATTTAATAAGGGGTGCTTATTTTGTTTAGAATTTTGAAATTTATTCAAATTTGTTTATTCACTTGGTTCAAAATAACATTATCAAAATGTACTGTAATTTGTCCTTACTATTTATTTGAATTTTGAGATCTATTCAAATTTGTTTTAATTGGCTTCATAATACATTTTTAAGGAAACTTGGTTGTTTGTTCCCTTAATCTTCTTCGTCTCCACATCACTAATTACATAAGTATTATTGTTATTGTTTTTTACAACAACATATGGTCCGTTATAAAGTAATAATAGCTTTTTTGCTATTCCTTCCTTAGAACTTGGCAACTCGCGGTTTTCTAACAATACTTTGTCTCCAATCTTGTACTGGATCATTTTCTGCTGAATTATTTTGTATTTTTTCCTTCTTTTCTCCACTTGTTCATTCAGTTTGCTGCGGAATCTCACGTTGTCGAACTGGTAATCTGGGTTGTTTGGGAAGTTGATTATTTCAATAATTTCTCGGGGTGGAAATCTTTCGTGCATTATAGTATATGGAGTATCTTGTATTGATTCATGGTAAGCTAAGTTGATAAAGCTTTCTGTTTGTGTAATGTAGTCACTCCACTTCTGGTGTTTATCGAAACAATAGGTCCTGAGGATTCGGCCGACCTCCCTCAGTACTCTTTCCGCCGGGTTGCTATTTGGGTGATACACAGATGTTTTATATGTCTTGACACCTAGATCTAACAAAGTCTCCTTCCATACCCTTCCTCGAAACTGAGTTCCGTGATCTGTAATAATTGACCTTGGAGCTCCTAACTCTGGTATGTATTGTTGGATTACTATTTGCAGAATCTTTTTTGTAGTTGCCCGATTAATGGGGTATAGTTTTGTAAATTTGGAGTAATGGTCGAACATGATTATAATAAATTTATATTGTTTTCTCCCTCCACTACGAGGTAACGGACCACACACATCTAAAAATACTCTCTCTAATTTACCAGTTGATGTAATTGGCTGCATTATTCCTTCTGTTTTTTCGTTATTGCATTTTGCCTATTGACAGATGTGGCACTGCCGAATACATTCTTTAACTCTCCTGTTGATATTCTTAATGTAAGTGTGTTCCTCAAGTGCTTTCATTACTTTTAATGCACCCATATGCCCATATCGACTATGGTAGTCCAGTATTAATTCTGTTTCTAACGCTTTAGGTATCACCACCTTCCATGATCCTTGGTTATTATTTGGTTTGTAAAATAATATGTCTCCATGTAGACAGTAATATGCAGTGATTTTTTCATCCTGTTGGATCAGTCTTTGTCTAAAATTGTTGATTTTTGTATCCTCTGTTTGTTGTAATGCAATTGATTTCATGATGTTTTCCAAATCTGATTTGATTTTATGATAGTATATACCTTGACGATTGTTTCCTTTTCCCCTTCAAAAGTTTGCTGTTCTATGTTAATCCGGGACAATATATCTGCAGCAATATTCTGTTTTCCTGGAACATACTCCAAATTTATGTAATTCCTGTAGTGCGAGTATCCACCTTGCCAATCTTCCATGGTTAATCTTGCAATTTTTTAGGAAAGATATTGACTTATGATCGCTTCTCACAGTTATCGGGTATCCAAGAATATAGGTTCTGAAATTTCCACAAGCGAATACAACGCTTAATAACTCCTTTTCCGTTACACTATAATTGCGTTCACATCCATTAAGTATTCTGCTTGCAAAACTCACCACGTGATGGTTTCCCTCACTATCTTCTTGATATAATACAGATCCTAAACTTATATCACTGGCATCGCAGTTCATAAAGAATGGTTGGTCGAAATTAGGATGTTTTAATATAACTGAACTTAGGAAATTATGCTTGATCATTTGGAGTAAGTTGTCTTGTTCCTGTCCCCATGACCATTTGCTCTTAGAGGATAATTGTGGAGAAAACTTCGCTGTCATTTGAGAATAATGTCTCTGAAACGTCCTATAGTAATTGCAAAGTCCCAGAAATGATTGAAGTTGCTTTTTATTTTTAGGACTTGGGAAGTTCTGGATTGCTTCTATCTTTTCATTGGATGGTGTTATTCCTTGTCTTGATAAGTTAAAACCCAGGAACTGTACTTCACTGGCGATAAGTTTGGACTTTTGAAGCTTTAGGGTGACGTTATTGTCTGATAATTTTTGTAATACTTGCCCTACTCTGTCACAATGGTCTTCCCAATTGACTGAAGTAATCAACATAGACTGTGGTATATGGAATAGTATCTGGACCCAATACCTGGTCCATACATCTTACGAATACAGCTACTGAGTTTACCAGTCCAAACGGTAGTCGCTTGAACTGGTAGTTCCTCCCTTCGAAAATAAAGGCGACGTACTTTCGACTATCTGGGTGTAACTCCACCTGCCAATACCCACAAACAGTAACCCAGGTGCTGATAAATTGTATGCCATTAAATTTTTTCAGTATCTCCTCAATCTCTCCGGGAGATGTTCTGTCATTAACTATGATCTTGTTGATCTCTCTAGCATCCAAACAGAGTCGTACTTTGCCATCTTTCTTGGCAACGGCTATTAACGGACTAGTATACGGGGAACAGCTATACTCAATAATATCTTCTGCTATCATTATTTTGTCTAGTTCAGTTTTCACTGCTTCTTTTAATGCATAAGCAACGGGATATGATTTCTTATTAAAATTTACAGGCTCCTTGAATTGTAATGTAAATTGATAATTCTTTACTTTGCCAGGTATATCAGAGAAAACATAGCGGTATTTATTATATATTGATATTAACTTTTCTATTTGTGGTGTAGTTAACTTACTTTCATTTTGTTCTGAACGAAATTGTCGGATCTCTTCTAATTTTTCCAACCATAAACTGTCTTCACTCCCAAAGTATTCCCTTCTTATATTCCATGAATCATCTTGATTATTATTGAATTTTCGTATACTATTGCATGAAGGTACACTTTTATTTTCTACTAATTTTGCTGTCCATTCTATATTATCCATTTTTAACGACACTATGGCCTGTCTCATGTCAATTATTGCTGAGTATTTTCTCAAAATATCACAGCCTATTAGTAGATTAAATGGTAGATTACTAGCTATTAGAAAAATCATAGGTATAGCTACATTTCCGCTGGTCACTGCTAATGATACCTGTTTTCTTATTGACTTGTTTTGCCTTCTGGTGGCTCCAATTAAAATTATATTCTGGATGGGTAGAGTCGGTAAGATGATCTTACTAAATTTTTGAGTTTTGTGGTATTCGTTGTTATCGATTAACGACACGTTTGCGCCCGTATCTATCATGAATCTTGTGTCTAGTCCATTCACTTGGGCGATAATATAGGCAATCTCATTATTCGAACTATTGTGCGTTATCGTATCTCCGTTTAGCAATTCTTCTCTCACGTTTTTTAAGAAGTGATTGTGCACTATCGTTATTGTATTGTCAGTCGTTTTGTCTCGTCCTAGTAAGTACCCAAATTGTCGGTTCAGTGATGGGACCTGTTGGTTTTTCACTGCCGCGGTCCGTTTAAATCAGTGCTGATCTCCTCGGTCCTGTTGTCTGGTTGACCGCGTCTGTCTCTATTCTGTAACTCTTGTACCTCAATGGCGTTATTATTGAACGTCACTGAGTTTCTGTTATTCCTGTCATCGTCGCAGCTCCTACTTCGTCTATGTTCATCCCGGTAGCGCTGGTTATTCTCCTCCTGAAAACTTCTCTCACGGTTCCCATTATAATTCGTTCGTCCCTGGTACGAACGTCTTCCCACATCTCTATCGTCAGTGCTCACATAATTCACATGTCTTCGATATGTTTGGTTTTGGTTGTTATAATTGCCATTATTATTCTGTCTGTATCGGTTATCGTAATTGTTGTGATAACCTCGGTTGTTCTGGTAATGGTTGTCCCTATCATTGGCACGCTGGTATCCATTATTATTATTCGTAGGAGAGCTACGGTAATAGTGGTTGTTGTTATTGTTGTTGTTATTTGCCGCATTATTTCGTGGATAGTTGTTATTTTTATTGGTGTTTTGGTAACTACGTTGATAGTGGTTACCGTTGTTGTTGTAATTATTATTTGGTCTTTGCCCGTTGTTTTCATATTGGGCGTCGCGGCGACCATTATTTCTATCCATTTCATCGCTCCTTCGTCTGTACTGGAGGAAGCTCTTCTCCTGTTCCATTTCCGCTAATAATGCCGACATCTCCTCAATGGTTTGTATACGTCCGTTTATTCGGCTTCTCGTAATTTCCCCACCGTAGTGATAAGCTAATAGCCTTACTAAACATTCGGTAGGAATTGCAGGCTCTAAATGTCTGGCTATGTTTATTTTACCAAGAAAGTATGCGGTCGGAGTTTGCTTGCCGTGCAGGTCATATCGGCCCAATCCTATGTCACTTCTTATCATATGTTGCGTGGCATCAGACCAATACTTGGATTTAAATTGTTTTTTGAAAACTTGAAAATTTTGTATATTCGGCCGCATCGCCGTCCACCAATTGTCATAGACTTTTCTGAACATTTCGTCCAGCATACTCCTAATTACAACCCATCTGTCTTCTCCGGTTTTGGCTATTTTTTCTTCTACCCGTTCTAGGAATAGCATGGGGTTTCTTCTATAATTCTGGAAGTCGATAACTTCTCGGTTTTCCTCACATGTGGTATGGGCACCGGTACATTGTCTGTTTCTTAGAGAGTTGATTTCATCTCTATGGGCAGTTGTTTGGTCTTGTACTCGATTAAGACTAGTACCTATGCTTTCTAATCTTTCTCCTATCACTGCTTGGTTGGTTTGTATATTTTCAATTCGTCCATTCGTTTCTTCCCGGACGCTCAGTATCTCTTGGTTCATCCGCTCACACTTTTCCTGGTCTCGGATTCTACCCTTTTAATTTCGGTCACCGGTTCTTCTAGCTTCTTGTCCGATTCTTCCTGCAATTGCCGGTTATTAATTTCCATCTTTTTATTCCACTCTTTCTTTAATCACTTTTTGTGTTCATCCAATTTTTTCATGGTTTCCTGGTAATTTCCTTTCAATTCTTCCCTCAATGCTCTATTATTTTCGTCTATTTTCTCCTCCATTTTCCTGGTATTCTCTTTCAATTCTCCCATTTTTTCTTCAATTTTCTTATTAGTCTCTTCCAATTTTCGGCTCAATTCCTCCTTTGTCTGTTTATTATTTTCCTTCCATTCGTCCATTAGTTTCTTATTACTTTCTTCCGTTTTTTTACCAGTTTCCTGCATTAATTCCATTATACGTTTAATCATTTCTTGCGTCTTCTCGCTTTCTGTTTATGTGGTTTCTTCTGGTAGTTTCTCCTGATCCTTCCTTATTATACTTTCTACTTCCTCAACCGGTGTTGCTTCCTTGTCTTCCATGTTTAATTCGCTTACTTTCTCGGTTTCGGCCGCTCGTTTGCGCGATGTTTCTCGCTTCCTCATTTTCGTTTATTTTATGCTGTTCGATTATAAATTATATGTTAATTTATCGCCTCACACGTTGGTTCGCCAATTTGTAACAAATTTAATATGTTAGTTGAGATGTCTCGGGAGTAAACAATGTAACAATTTATGTTGAGAGACGAGTTCTTATGCTCCACGTTGTATGCGTCAGTTGTAACAAATAAAAATGTTACGTATATTTATATTAAACCCCACTTTTGGGTTCGTCGATTTGTAACAATTAATAATAGATATGTTGAACGGTAAATTATTTCGTATTCTGCCGCTCGCTCCCACTATGCGTGCAGTTCCAATGACGTCACTCGGAGTTGCCAACAGTTGCTCCGTCCGCTGTCCTATGTTAACGTAATTATTAAATGAAACAGTAATAATAACGCAAATATAACACCAAACAGATATCTTCCTTTTAACGATCTTTATTCAAATGAAGCACTGATTAATTACTTCTCGTTTTCCTTTACTGTAATTACAATTATTACAAAATTATGCATCTTCTTTCATCAGTTGGTAGTAGCTAAAAAATATTGTCCTGTAGGCGGCCAGGCCAAAAGAATGATGCAGTTTGTTATTATTTCTATTAAAATAAATTATATCAGGGCGTATCTGGTTCGGGGATTATGGTTAAACAAATAATACAATTTTTAAAATCAAAATACAAACTTCACAATATAAGGATATTACAAGGGTTTGGTGTGTAAAGTGCAAACTGGCAGTCGTGTATTGGTTACTTATTATTATAGATTATGAACAGTTAGATGCTTATTAGTTATCGTTAAAGTTTTTATGGTGTTCAAAAAAGGTGTAAAACTCAATTGGTGTTATTTTTGAGTGTTTTTTAGTGTTGGTGTAGTATGGTGTCTGTAGTTTTATTTTGTTTAATTCCTAGATAGTCGTGTACTCAAATGTTGGTTTTGACACATAAGATAATAAGTTGTTCAAATTCACCAGATCCTCTTCTTTATTCTTCCAGGACGAAGATAGGGTCCAAGTCTTCTTCGCTTCTTCTCCCCGGATCTCAATTCTTCTGTATTAAATTCTTGATGTTCTTTTCTTTATTATAATATTTTGTATTGAGTATATCAGCTCGTTTTACAAAGTCTGGTTTGTGTTTTCACTGTTTAAAATATAATTATCTGAGACGTTTTATTAACGCGTCTGTCTTCAATGACCGTTGTTAAAGAAGTCCTATTTTATTATCTGAATTTTTCGGTTGCTAAGGTAAAACTTGAAATCTGGTTGGTTGATTCAGATATACATTGTCATACAAATTCATTAATTCAATGTCTGAATTTGGTCAAAACTTTTAAATTAGTATAATTTTTCTGTACTGATTGGGAATTTAAAACTACTAGCATCATTATTTTGGTCTTAACATTTGTGACATATAGACACCAAACATGCCTATTTTTGCTTAAGAAATACTGATGTTACATTTTTTGCTAGTTGAATTTTTCTTAAATAACTTTAAAACAGATTATTTCGATTCCATATTTGTTGTGTATACCATTAACTATAAATCTATCCATATTTCAACATTTGTTTTACAAAATTCTAACAGTATTTCCTAAAATTTACAAAATTTCAAAGTTTTTATAGGCCTATGTCTTGACATGTTAAATTTCTATTTTCTGTTAATGTAATCCCTATTAATTATGCAACTAACATCAAAATTACTCCCTATAACTCTATTAGTATTATCATTTAAAAATATAACAATAATTATTACAGTAACAACATAAAAAAACATAATTCACATTTTGTGATTAAACAATTTGTATATGCCTGGTTGCATACATACTGCGTAAGGCATATCGTACATATATTACTTAATAAAACTATAACTAACATCAACACAACTTTAAACGTGTTTTAAGAACATAACAAGGAAAGTAATCATTTAATAATGATTTTCTATTTTTTCCATTTTTCCTAGGTAGTTCAGCCATTGCTGTAGCCTACTAGGTACTCTTTCTGTTTCTTTTTATACATTCGACAATTATTATGTGATTATACATTATTTTCTTGACAACATTATGTTCACTATTATTTACAATTAGTTGCATGTTCCATGTATCTATAATAATTGTTTTGTTATATTATTTCATTATATCATTCAATTAACAATTTACTAATATATCATTTTACATTGTATTGTATGTTTGGGCCTATTATCCCTCAATTCTTATTTTGATTATTTTTATATTTTGATACATTTAATAAAACCATTTGTTTACTTGTAGTATTGGTACATAATGCTGTCTGTCTTTATAAGTATTATTCTTGTCATTATTTGAAATTTATGTCATCATCGGGGTATTTTGCATGACTTTGCCTAAACATTAATTTGGGTACGGTCAGTTGTAGTACAAGTCAGTCTAAAGTAGTTATTTGTTCATCTTCACTATCATTTTTGAAAGATATTTTTCTTCTTGTTTAGTTTCTTATCCATGGTCTTCATTAAATCTGGTACGATATCAAGCTATGCCAAATTTAATGTTACAATATGAACATTTAACCATTTAATTGTACAGATTATTTGAGATGTCATCAACGACTTTGTGTTAAATAAAAAATTATATTAGCCTTTGGAAGATCATTATAATAAATCGTTTATTAATATCTCGTTATAGATTGATAGTGAATAGTTATATGACAGTTTGTACAGTTATTTCTTTTATTACTTTCTTTTAACCATATTATTGTACTATAGAAGCAATTGTGAGTTTTTGAAAAACTTAGTTTGAAAAAGAAAATTGACACATTAAGAATTAACTTGTATTTCCCCCTTTTATTAATACTCTATGTTTTTAATATTTATAAGTCATAAGCTTTACCAAATCTTTGTTTTTTAAATTTTGGAAATGTATTTTTTAATTTAGATTACTCAAATTTGGAGTTGTAAGTAAAATTATTTACTGAATTCATTACTGCGTTTGATTTGTATCTAAAAAGCTTGATGTGAGCAAAATTTTTACGTTGATGAAATCTCTTTTTAATGGTTTTTAGTTTGTCCTATATAAAATCCGAAACCGTTAGTATATTACATTTTTTATATACTATTGCAGTTATATTCTTTGCTTTGTGAATGGTGGTATTATAAGTCACTTATTTATTTTAGAAAATATATTAGCATACTCAAATTTCTCTCAAACTGATTCAAACGGCTAAGACTATGTTACCGTTAATTTTATATGTTTCATTTGCAATTATAACATTTTCGTGTGTGTGTGTGTGTGTGTGTGTGTGTGTGTGTGTGTGTGTGTGTGTGTGTGTGTGTGTGTGTGTGTGTGTGTGTGTGTTTAACCTATAATTAATGGGCTTAACACTTTTAGTTATAATTACAGTTACTTGTCTCAAATCAAGCGCTTGACAGTAACCTCTAAATAAATTGTCTACAAGACATTATTCTCCATTAATACAGATAACATCATCCTAATTTATAAAACCAACGAAAACTCGCTACTGGACAGAGAAAGTGTGAAGGAATTCAAGACACTCAAGAAAAGATGGCCAATTAACTTAATGTAGTCGAAGAATCGCCACTGGCAGTTAACCAGTCATGTTATGCTTATACCTTTATCAGTTACCTTATAATTATTTGAATTCTGAATATAAATTAAATTAAGGAAAACAAATAAATTTTCTATTTAAAAATATATAAAACAAAATGTTTCATCACAAACAAACATTGCCTCTGACAATTTTGAATGTAAAGTTTGATGTAATATATAAAGAATGAAAGCAAACAAATACTGCTTTGCTTGTTACTGATAACTTTGTATTATGATGGATTACATAGGCGTATACACTAAAGATTAAGATAGAAAACTTAATGGGGAAAGTTAAATAATTAATCAGTAAAAGCATTTATCGTTTTCTCAGCTCTGATAGTTAGTAAATAGCTACAAAATACTTGTCTCACTTTCCATCCTATGAAACTGTGCAATGTTTTGATGTTAAACAACTGTCATTATTTTTGCGACACTAATACAAGTAAACATTTTAATGTAGATAATATTGTCTTTTACTTCTACCCTTACAAACGTTAGGTTACTAACTACTGTTTAATCCAAATTAAAAATTTATGTAGAAATTAAGAAAATTTAAGCCTTTAGACTTTCCAGATTTGTTTTTAAATTTAAAAAGTATACTTAAATAATAGCAATTTGTAAAACGCTTGAAACTATTTATGTATCCTTTAGTATTCTCTTTGTGTTATTTATTTGTTCCTTTATCTGTTTTATCTATCGATTATTACATTCACAATTCACATTTCCTGTAATCTGCATATATGTGTATTATATGTCAGCCTTCAGAGTTATGGGCTTTGGCTTGTCAGACGACCGTTTACGTGTGAGTTGGGGCAATCCAGCTGCCTAATTCCTAGTCACAACCATAATTCCTACTGCCTGCGTGAGTAATGTATATGTATATATGCATCTGCATGGGCGCGCTCATGTCTGTGTTTGTTTGTGAGGGGGGTGTCCATGTAGCAATGTGAAAGACTTACCACATCGTGAGCATAAAAGTTGCCAACTTGTAAGATCGTTACTAAACCTGGCCATGTTGAAGTGAATCGCTAAGAAAAATATTGTTATTATGTTATAGACTTACGACTAAATCAAAATTAATACAGTTATGAGTGTTAGTTCAAATGATTGTAAAATAGTGTTCTGTTAGATGTAAATTATACATCCTATTTTAGTCCTCTTGTAAATTTTCTATATTGAACTTTTCTCTCTTTTGCAGTACTGACTGCAAATTCCAAATACACTTTCTTCTTTTCAGTTATGCGCAACATTATGCGTGAACAATGCTATTTTTACTACAGGTTACACAACGCTGTAAACACTAAGAAGGTTTACTTTTTGGTAACGTTTTCTCTGTACCCGAAAAGCAACACGTGGTTTTTGGTGGTCACGATGAAGTTATACTTTATTTCTAAAGTATTGTTACGTGTACTTATATTAAGAAATGACTTATATTAGTATCATTCTTGTTATGAACAGGGAAGTTTTATTTTCTTCAACCTATTATTTAGAAGGAAAATTTAGGAACATATAAAATTTGAATATAGTAGTCAATCAAAACTTTTCAGATATAAATAGTTAACGCTAAAAGTAAAAAATTATCAGATTCCTCGATATTATTATAAATATAAATTAGAATTAAATAAATGCTTATTAAAGCGAGAAACATATTTGTTTTATCGTAAGTTACAAAAATTGAAATTGAACATACGCACTTTTTTGAAAGATGATAGTCATTCCATAAAACCTAACGACTATATTCTGGGCCAGTGTTAATTTTCTAATGGCCATTCAGGTGTGTGACACTGAAATAGTAAAATCGGACCATTATATTTATAGACAACGACGATGCAACTTTGGCGACCCACGAAATTTCTGAATGTGGTAACTCATTTTTTGAGAAACAGAGACTAGAGTTATACGGTACCTTTCCATCTTATCTTATTTTACATAAAATGTTTATATAAGTGCAAGACACAGAGAGATTTGAAACGAAGATTCCAAAATTAAACAGACTATCAGTCTTCAAAACCTAAAGCAGACCCATTATAACTTATAATTCGCACACGTTTATTCTCAGTTTGTTCTACGTCATGTAGGGAAATATTAACAAATGCTTTTCTATGTAAACGCTAATTTCTCATAAAGTTTATTAGAGAGTGAAACGTCTGCAGGATGTCTTTGCTTCACTCTATACTAAGAGCAATTTTTTATTCACGCGTCAGATCTTCCAAGAAATGATGTCCTTTCCTCTTCCCCTCCATGAACTCCGCCCTCTTATATTACATTTATTTTTTACACAAATGCTTACATTTATAACGCTTACTAAGTTACTAAACAGCAAGTTACATTACGCATTCCTTAAGTTGAAAGTCATAACACTATTTACTATTTCATTGAAATAACTTATTTGTTTGCAGGAAACATGTGTCATGTTATTGTCAGCCACAATGATACAGACGATTGCTATCTTTTTGGAAACATTTCTCTAAAGTCTGACTAGGGAACTTACATTTAGGAAAGCTAAATGCTTAGCATGGTCCCATCTAAGGGAACCAAACTCAAGTTCCCCTTTCGTAGAAATTGGATGATGATTTAGTATTGTAATAGGTTTCTTTAAATTTCTTTAAGCATTTGGAGTTATGTTAAACGTTATCGTGAAAATCTAATAAACTATATAAGGTGCGTATATAATGTGTGATTTCATTGTGCAGAGGGATCATATGTAGGCTATTTATATATCTAGCACGTACGTTTAGACTAGAGTTTAAATGAAAAACAATGTGTGTTTTTAAATGAAAAACACATACAACGTAGTATGTGTGTTTGAATCGGTGTCGTGTTACTATCTTTGATAGTACCTACTTTCAATCCATAGGAACAGTGGTTTAGTACCTTCAGCAATTAACTCGTAGCCATATGTGCTGCATTGTGTATATCGCATACACTCTACATACGGGTTGTACGTGTTAATATCGTAAATCCAGTCTGACGAATGTTCATCTACTGGAAATGTTACTTGTTTTGGGTTACATTGCTTACGCTTCAGAGTTTGGAGGCAAGTTTGTTAGTAAAATTACATAGTCGTTTTTCTTCATTTGATGTTTCTGCTCTAGGTTTAAAGTTACAATATAAGGCAGAAAATTTCACAAGTACTATTTACCTAAATTACTTTCTTTGTTCAAACTGTAAATGATACCAACTTTAACGAATGACATTAAGCCTATAAAATGCTATATATGTTTGGAATGTAATAATACTTCGTGCTGTGCAAAATTTGTATATACAATTTTCTTTAACAAATAAGTTGAAGAAATCTACAAAGGAGTCTAATACACTACTGTAATCTACTGTCCAATTTCATTTGATATGAATTTTGTATTAGTTTTACTTTTGAGGTCTAGCAAAGTTTGATCTTAAGCACTGAAAAACTGAAGACAAAACGTAAAATGTGCTTAACATACAAAATATTTTTACTGGTAGGATATATAAGTTTTAGGTCATACTTATTTTTTATACATTTTTTATCAAGACCACAGAAAAAAATATATGCTTTCTGAACAAGGTGTCTAAACAATTGTTGTATTTCAATACAATTTATTTAAAAGTCTTCATAAGAACTAACCACTGAAGAGTAATATTAGAATTCAGAATTTACTACCTACCATGTATATATTCATTTTTCGGCTCTTGTCACTTCTTCACTGGCTCTCCACTCTAACAACCATATAGCTAGACTGTATTGATCATAAATCATAGACTGCCATTAAATTTCTAGTGTAAGATTGCCAGATATCACGTTTCTTTATTCATGTTCGTTATGTTCGTGCGCTACAACAGCGTTGTGCAAGCAAACTTTTGTACCTGTGGGAAAAATTAATTTGGCTTTTTTTCCGGAAATGTAAAATGTGAAGGTTTTATGTACAGGTTTAAAACAGTTTTTAGATACAGTAGTATGGTTTAGCATATATATAAAAAAATATATATTGTTACGACGGTTTACTCGATCGTCGTAGGTACAGTGGAAACAAAATAAGTACAAGACACCAATTAAGTCACTAATCACACCTTTAACTTTTACAGTTAAACAGTTCGAAATTAACAACACTGCCTTTTACAACAAATCAAATGAAAATTGTTCACACGCAATAAAATTTCCTCTAAAATTAAACATAATTGTATTACAATTATACCGTCCGATTATAAAACACCACTTTTAACTAATAACCGCTTGAACGTGCACAGTAATATCGCTACTAGAACTCTCGAACCGCATGGTCAATAATTCGCACTAATACTGAAACTTAAGGCCGCTGCCGCCACGTATTTATAGCCGCCAAAAATCTGATGATCCTAATTGAGTCTTAGAGTCCGTATGAACTACGTAATTAACTGCGTCCTTGACACAGTCCGCGCGGCTGGCACCTTCCAGAAACCTCTCGAATATGCGTCGACAAGCACGTACGCCACACGCGTTAATCGAGATTCTTCTGGCACATTCGATAATCACGTAGATTGTTCTGTGATGTCGTAACACTGCCCTTAAGCCTGTTCGTCCCTAACTGGCAAACCGTCTCTGAAGTAGTACTTATCCAGGCGATCTAGGTGGACGAACTTGAACTTTCGCTGTCCTTCCTGTTGAATCCGATAAACAACATCGTTGATTCTTTTTTTCACTGTGTAGGGTGCTTCCCAGTTAGACTGAAGCTTGGATGAGCAACCACGACGGCGCTTTGGATTGAACAACCAGACCTGATCTCCTTCTTGGAAACCCACACTATTGCTGCGAATGTCATACCGAGTTTTCATTTTATCACTGGCTACCTTCAGCCGTCCTCTTATCAAGCGATTCATTTCTCGCAGTTGGTTTCCTAATTGCGAGGAATAGTTCTTTGGCTCTTGGGACTGAGTCTCAGGTGATCCAAACATCAAGTCCCCAGGAAGACGAATCTCCCGCCCAAACACCAATTTTGCTGGAGTCATGCCGGTTGTGTCGTGTACTGATGACCTATACGCCATAAGGAATAGTGGTATACGTTGGACCCAGTCTGTTTGATTCTCGTCAACAACTTTCGAAAGATGCTGCTCAAGTGTCCTATTGAACCTCTCAACCATCCCGTCCGACTGAGGATGCGAGGCGTTGTCCTGGTCTTTCGAATTCCGAGTAGACGGCATAATTCTTTAAACACTCCTGATTCGAAATGTCTCCGTTGATCCGTATGGATTTCCATAGGGGCTCCATAACGGCAACAGAAGTTGTGAACTAACTGCTTTGCCACAGTGGTAACCTCATGATTTGGAATTGCATAGGCTTCCACCTACTTAGTAAAGTAGTCACCTACAACCATGATGTACCGGTTTCCATCGTCAGTAACTGGGAATTTTCCAGCAATGTCTATGGCAATTCTCCCGAAAGGCAGTCCAACGTTATATTGCCTCATTTTGCCTCTGCTTCTGGTTTGTGGGCCCTTGCTTGCTGCACATATTTCACACGTCCGAACCCATTCCTCTACACCGTGGCGAAGATGAAGCCAATAGAATAGCTTCCGTATTTTGTCAAGGGTTTTGTTAACGCCAAGATGGCCTCCAGATGTTCCATCATGCATCTCCTTCAAAACATACTGCACTTTACTTCGGGGAACTATCAACTGCATGACCACGTCTCGTCCATCTGCACTTTCCCAAGCCCTTTTCAGCAATCCGTTTTCTAAGGTGAGAGATTACCATTGTGCTCAGTGGCCCTTCAGCACTTCGGAACCATGGCAGATATCTTGCCAAACCGGGCGGCGAGGTTACTCTTTTGCTGTCAATATCGGTCCATTGTCTTCATCAGTCACCTGTTCTTGTCGACAGTCTTGTGTTGTCCAGACGTCAGCCAGAAAATCTACAGTGATGGCTTGAACATGTTCGCTTGAGTGTTGTTCTTCCTTTCTGTGGCAATGTCGGCAGTCTTCCGGGCACGGTCTTCGTGATAAGCCATCTGCATTACCATGCAGGCGCCCCCGTAGTTGTTGTATTTTAAAGATGTACTCTTGCGGACGTTCAAGCCACTTTGCCAACTGACCTTCTGGATTTGTAAATCTTAAGAGCCATGCAAGCGCGGCATGGTCGGTACGTAGTGAAAACTCTCTTCCATAGATGTATTTATGGAAGTGCCCCAACGCTCGGACGATTGCCAGCAACTCTCTCCTTGTGACGCAATAATTTCTCTCCGGTTTAGAAAGTGTCTTGCTGTAATACACTATTACTCGTCCTTCACCATTTTGCACTTGAAACAAAACTGCTCCTAGACCAGTATTGCTTGTGTCTGTGACCACAATGTACTTCCCTTTGGAAGCTGGGAAAGCGAGAACTGGCTGCGATCACAATGCAATTTTCAAAGTCCTAAATGCTTGATCACACTCCCTCGACCACTGGAAGTTTCGTTTATTTTCCGTTAGCTCATGTAGTAGTTCAGCAATAGTAGCGAAGCCATTCACAAAACGTCTGTAATATGAGCATAACCCCAGGAAACACCGAACTTCGTGTTTACTCTTCGGCACTGGCCAGTCTTTTACGGTGTCTACTTTATTAGGATCCATGCTAACACCCGCTGCCGAAACCAGATGGCCCAGATACGGTACTTCCTTCTGGAATAGAGAACGCTTCTTCGGGCTCAGCTTCAATTGTGCACCGTGAATTCTAGTTAGAACTTCCTTAAGGTTTTCCAAATGGTCTTCGAAAGTCTTCCCTATCACTATGACATCGTCTACGTAAACAAGGCACGTTTTCCACGTCAGGCCTCGGAGTATCAGGTCCATCAATCTTTTAAATGTTGCCGGTGCATTACAGAGTCCAAATGGCATGACGTTAAATTGGAATAAGCCACTTGGGGTCGAGAAAGCGGTCTTTTCCTTGTCTTCTTTATGGGTGAGCGATACCCACTTGCCAATATCCACTCTTCAGGTCCAATGTGGAAAACCACTGTGCTCCGGACAACGTGTCGAGTGTATCGTCAACGCGAGGTAATGGATAGCAGTCTTTCTT
Organism: Magicicada septendecula; assembly: GCA_034769895.1. NCBI lineage: Eukaryota > Metazoa > Arthropoda > Insecta > Hemiptera > Cicadidae > Magicicada > Magicicada septendecula. Next base: position 589,893,694 of record CM068368.1, on the reverse strand, counting down.
TGTAACGTCATTTAACCTCCGGTAGTCTACGCAGAAACGCAATCCACCATCCGTCTTCGCTACCAGCACTACAGGAGAAGACCAAGCACTTGACGAAGGTTCGATTACTCCCTCTGTCAACATGTCCTGTACTAACCAAGACATTTCCTCTTGTTTAGATAATGGAGGCCTTCGAGGCGGTTGGCGTATCGGTGTTGTGTCCCCGGTATTGATGCGATGTTGCACAAGAGAGGTTCTTCCCAGTGACTGTCCCCGAACAACAAAACAATCTTTGAATTTGTGTAAAAACTGTCTAAGTTCTTTTACCTCACCTCTTGAGAGGTCGTTAGAAGATCTGTTCAATAATTCTTGCAGTTCCTCTGGTAATTTGGAATTATCCGAAGCACTGGATCTTCGTTGCGTCATTCCTGCTACCCAGGCCACAGGAGTCAATTTGCCTAGGAGCGTATTGCTTTGTAAAGTGATAGCTTGATCCAAAATATTCGCCACTCTGATAGGTACATTTCCGATTTCGTCAGGTTTTACTAAACTTCTGGCAATTAGTATGCCCGGTGTGCTGACTACCTGGGGTTCGAATATAGAGCACTGGTTGCCCTTAGTATCTATTCGGATCTAACCATGATGATCTTTTCGGAGTTTGCCGGAACAGTTACGGCCACTTGGTTTATGACGTCCATCGATTTTTCTGCTGTCGTCATTGTTGATAGCATTACCTTTTCGCCTCCGATTCTCAAAACATTGTTTTTGAAGTCGACCATAAATCCGTATGCGTTCATAACGTCCACACCAAGAATTGCTTCATCCACAATGTCTGCAACAAGTACGTGATGATTAAACTCAAGTCGACCGAGGCGTAGGTGTATCTCCACTTTTCCATACACTTTTACACGCCGTCCATTAGCTGTCCGCAAGCTGCAAGAGCACCAGCTTGGCTTGAGATCTTTCACCACGTCGGGGCGCACAATAGAAACTGTTGCGCCTGTGTCAACTGTAATCGAGGTTGGCCTCTCTTGAACAAATCCGGTAACTACCAAGCTCCCACTGTTTTTCTGAAATGTAGAAATCGCGTATAGTCTAGGGGCTTCGTTCCTCCAGTTAGTCAGCACACGCCCCGTTGTACCGACAATTGCTCGTTTCCCTGCTGCTGAATTCTAGCCCGACAATCTCGTTGTAGGTGTCCAGGCTTCCCACATCTATAACACTTCGTTCTTCCACTCTTTCTTATTTTATTCTGTGGCGCCGACCGTCGAGTCTCTGTTCCTTGTTCTTCTTCCTCATCGTCTGTGCCGTCGCGATCTTTTACCGCGCACTTTATGACTTGTCCAACCAGACGCTGATTTGGCGGCCTCAAATTGCAAAGCATGTACCAGGGCGTCCGCACTGTTCTAGTGTCTTGCCATTTGTAACACTTGCTGTAGTTCGTTATCTCGGACACCGGCAGTATATAACAAAATATATTAATTTTGTTATATAATTACTCACATTATGTATCCATGTTTTAGTAAGGTCTAAGACACCTAATTATAAAAATTAAGTGGACAATGATGAATTATTGTAAATCGTCACAAGGTAAGATTATAAACTTCTTGTATTTTTCTAAAGTTAACCCATTCTAAGCCAGGGTTAACTAGTACCAAATTAATCAGTTGATCGCAAGGAATTCAATAATAATAGTCAAATTTACATTGTAAGTAGTCCTGTAAAGTTATCTGAAAAAAAAACAGAATCAAATAGGGAATTTCTAAAATTTAATCCAAGAGAAATAAGATGAAAAACACAGACGCTATGGAAGGTTGGGCGGAAATGAAATTTGTTCTATGAGGTTCCATAAAACACGTTCTAGAAGATTCTCGAACAAATGTTTCATTAAAACAACGGAAGTGCGTAAGGAATTAATAGAAAAATGACGTAATAAGCGTAAGGTAATGCAATGCATTTAGCTAGGGTATATAAACGGCATCACCACAGACCATCAGACCAGTTTTTTCTCAAATTTCACTCAAGGCAGAACAGTTTTTTCTCAGATTTCACTCAAGACGCACTCCACGCAGATCGTCTCTACAAATTTTCATACATATTACCTAAAGAAGAAGTATTATTATACCAAGTGCGTGATAATTAAACAAAGTAAACTTTTTTCACGACGAGTGATAAAATAATCCACGACAACGAACTTGCAGAAGAAGAATATATTCGACTACCAGCGACGAAGCACATTTATGGTTAGGACGCCAAGTTCACATAAATCCGTGAAGATTACCAACGAAGAATAAAATTTTATTAAATCAGTGAAGTAAATTGTGGAATGATAGTGAGCAATTTATTTAATTAAATAAATTAAATTAAAGGCAGTAAAAGAAAATAATTTCAACTGACACTACAAGTTTTTAACCAAATATTTAAATAACGATCTGGTATATTTTTTCAAATAACTAAACTACATAATAACCAGTACACTGTAATTCACAATATAATACGGAATTAATCTTGGTAATTACCGAACTCTGACGGTTAATTAACCAAAATATTCATACTAATAAATCGATTGGCAATACGTCAGTCAAATACGAAGATTGTTAATTTATCAAGTTTAGACTAGTTTAAGAAATTTTGTAAGGCATCATTTTGATAAATCTTGGTAGTTAAAAGAATTCACGACCTTGTGATATTATAAGGTAATTAAACTCAACCGATCAACTGAGCAAATTTTTAGCCGATGTTATAATTAAGGGTTATCTAGAATTGAACTTTGTAATTTATTGAACAAATTTTAAAAAGGTTATTACCCGTCCTTCAGACTATTTTGAATTTAATAAATTGAATTTTTATATAATTACAACTCAACTGGTTTATCATTCATAGAAAATTATTTACAAATTTAAGAATCGATTATTTTTTTATGAATAGATTTAATAGTTTAAACTTCAGTTGATTCTTTTTTCCTGGACCAGTGTTCAGGTGGGGCCCAGATTTAGCATAAGTGTGTGTTATTGTATTACAGAAAACAACAATTACAGGACTTAAGGTCAGTATAATTAAACAAAAAAATAACATAATCCAAATAAAACCACAAAGCTAGGTATCCCTTAAACTCCCTTGGTTACGAGTTGATTCTTCCCGCAGGACATTTAACACCTGTGCTTGAAGGCAACAAGTGCCATAAATCATTTAAAAGAATAAATATTAAAACTTTTTTAATATAATAAAAAACTAACTACTAATAAATAATTAATTAAAATAAAATTTTATATTTAAATTACGTCCAGAAAATCGTTTTTATTATGATGATGATGTTCGTTTTAGATGATGTTCTTCTGATCTCAGAAAAAAAAAATTGTAATGGATGAAGCCAGCTACAAAATATTCGGGAAATTATATATTACAGGGAGAACACACGAATGAGTATAAGTAAACGCAGATCTAAAAATAACCAAATAATAAGGAAAGAAATAAGTAAGATGAGAAATAAAGAAGGAAGAAATAGACATGAAGAATAAGAAAAAATATATATAACTGTTAATTTCATAAAAAACTATGCTAGTGTTTTACAAAATGATCAATTTTGATGGCGAGGCATTACGTTACGATACCAAAAGCGGCCCTATAACAGAGAAGGAATATTAAGTAAAAAGCATACAGCTAAAGAAGAATTAACAATTTTAAATAAATAACAATAGAATGACTATAACGTATAAGAGACAAATGACTATGACCCAACCCAAGTGATTGCCGCAATGACAAATGAAGTAAAATAAACACATGAATTAACAAACTAAGCAAAGTAAATATTATTAAATGTACCATTAATCATGGAAAGTACAAGCCAAAAGGGAAGATTGTAATATTAGCTAAGTAAGTATAGAATAATAAATAAATAAACAAACAATAAAACACACAGAACATGATACAAAGAATGATTATAACAAAAGTGAAATATCATAAATAATATACTAATAATCAAAAAATTGAACCAAGAGTGCATGATAGGAGTAGGGTGTGAATTACCAGTTAACATTAAGTGATAAATATTCTATAATAAGGGTGATCACACTTGAGTGCATAATGTAAAGAAAATAAATAATATGGAATAACCACTATTAACACTAAAGTACAGTGAAACAGTACAAAGTGCAAGTGTAACCTAAAATAGAAGTAAACAACAAGAATTATAAATAAGAACTCATATAAAAGTGAGAGTGAACAATTAAATGTAAAACACAAAATATAGGTAAAGACACCAAAACCAGTGATTAACACCAGCGTTTAATGGGTGAAAAGTACCAAGAATAATAGTAACCAAAATATTGTTATTATAGTAAGAATTGATAGTAGCTTAATAGTATATTTGATTTCAGGATAAAAATCGCCTAATGTTATTGTTATGAAGGTTTAAATAGTAAGATTATATAGTAAATGTTTATAGGTACGCGTATTGGTACGATAGCATAAAGAAAATCAGAGGAGATGATAATGTTAATACTATAGAACTGTGCAAAAGTTATAATTGTTAAAATAAGCATTAAGCGTAAGTTATATTATGTTGAGTGGTGATGAAGCCTATGTTAAAGATATAAATTTAAAAATAAAAGGCATTAGTAGGTCGGAAAAGCTGTAATAAGTAATATAAATCAGGAATCAGTGTAAACTAGCTATAACTAAGCAATAAGAACTTAGTAATAAGAGTAAAATTAAAATAAAAACAATTTATAAAGGGTAGGTCAGAGTAGGCCTAAAACAATGTGAAACAACATTGTAAAATATGCACAAATAACAGTAAACAGTGAGGGAAAAGATAAGTAAACATAAAATAACAAACCAAGGAACAATACAAATACAAAATAATTGCAAAAAAACTACATAATAATCAAATTAAGTAAAAAGAATAATAATAGCCGAATAATAGAACAGGTCAGAAATAACAGAAAACAATCATGTTTGATGTCTAAGTAAACTACATCAGAAAAGCTATTCAATGATAGTAATAATAATCATATTGGTAATAAGACAAGGAAAATATCTTAATTAGAAAATATTTATTCATTTTGAGCAAAAACCCAAGCTTTATAACAATGAGTACAAAATGCTTTTAACCAATAGAGAGGAGTCTGGTTACCATAATAACGAAACTTTATTAGAGAAAAAACCGTTATAAACGAATTGAGAGTCCATTTTTAGCATCAGAAGAGGGCAGTTGACAAAATTGTCGATCCATAAAAGTTAGTAAAACAAACCAAACAGATGAATTAAAACAAATAAGAACGAATGGAAATGAAAAGACAAAATTAACAGAATCTTTTAGCAAGATAAATCCGAATTAATTGAGAATTATAAGAAATAATACCAATATAAGAGAAGGACGACTTGAACACCAGAACTTATGAAAATAATCCATCAAACATCGATGAACTTGTAATGTATAATATTAAATTACTTTACTACACCCACGAGATTAACCATAACACTTAAAAGAATTAACGCACAATATCCAAACTTGGTTCAAACACTATAAACACTGAATAACTATTAAATATTCTATAATTATTATTAAAACATTATTCAAAGTCATTATTAACAATTTGGGAAATAAGAAAACATTTATACACGATCTATAACTTAACCTATGTTTGTAAAGTGAACTCACTATTGTTTTAAAATCTAAGAAAACTGTTGTAAAGAACGATCATAATATTTAATTGGCTTGATGTCAAGGATTGTACTTTCGAAAATCATTTTGTAATCTTTTTGCCGTAATTAAAAGAACTTTTTGACTGAATAAAGCAGTGAAAACATTATTAGAACGCTCAGTCGAACGACCCAAGTCAACATAGCAAACCGCTGAGTTGCAATTTATTTATAGCCGGAGCAAAAAAAGTAATATATTTTTATAATTTCTTTTTTAATCATTATTCAAAGCAAAACCGACCATTAATAAACCAATACTTACTTTAATACCTGTTCATTATTTCAATTATTAATCTTTATGTGTTTACTTCATTAATATAGCACCGTAAAAATTGTCTACAACAATTACAGGTTGGTAAGACTTTCGCGGGAAAACAGATTTTGAATTTCTCCGACAACAAGCGGCGAGAGATATGGTTACGTTAAGTGAAGGAATTATAAAATTTTTTAATTGTTTTGAACAAACAATTTGGCGCCTAGAGACGGGAAAATCACAATTAAGTGGAACAGGTAAACAGGTATTGGCGAGGTTAAATACGACGCAAGCAGAACGTTATGAAATTACGACTCAACTTGGAAATTTAACGAAACATAACACTTTTATCGTTATAAATTGAAGACGATCCAAAAGTGAATTTCACGGGACGGCAAGACCGCTTCGTTAAAAAATATATAAATAAGTCCAATAAAATATTTATTTAAGATACCATAAAACCATTAGTGTATCTAGAATTTGGCCTGGGGGTGATCGGGTCGGCTTCATACAAAAAAAAGTTAACACTAATCAATACTACTATCTTTAAAGTGGCTGAAATCTGCCCCATTAAAGTAAACGGTAAAAACACAATAAAAATACGCATTATTGAAACATTGTTTACAAGCTACTTATTGACTGAGATGATTTTTGTATATTTCATATGTCAAACTAATACGCTAATGCTATGCAATAAACCTGTTTGGGGCCTGTAGGTTAAATAAAGTTACTAGTATATTAGCGTACACAGCAGGAAAAAAATTAATAGCCTAAAAATTAAGAGAGTAACAAACTTCGTCACTTTGTTACTTTTCTTTAAGTATATTAAGTAACAATGTACTTAAAGTTTATAGTATATTTGGCAATGGAAATTATTAAACCACACGCGCGCGCGCACACACACACACACACACACACACATATATAAATATATAATGAAACTATTTATACTTCTTCATATTGCCATATAAAACACCAATGAATTTGTACTTATTAACTCCAAATGTTTAATTAAAAACAACGGCTAAGTAAATACGCAGAAAGCGTCAAAATTACAACATTACTTTATTTAAACTCCAAAATTTGTTTGTAAAATATCAGTAAGATTACTGAGTTGTGTCAAACAATTTATGTTTTTTATTGGTAGGTTTTAACAAATATCGTATATAAAAAAACCTCTCTCTTAAAATTAATTTTTACATCAAATTTTACTTAATGATTTATGCTACACGCAACGCATAATACTCCTTTTGTTGTTTGTTATGTAATGAATAAAATTCTGCGACAATGAATATAAAATACGTTATACAAATTGTGACTTCACTATCATCTCCACTCGCCCATTGCACAGTTTATGAACGTAGGTTTTCAGTGTCTGGAAAATTGATGTCTGCAACGTACACTGTAACGAATTTCGTAATTTACTTTGCAGAATTGCATTAATTACTACAGTAACTGTTGTTCCGAGGTCAAAAGCTTTTAATTTATATTAATGTTTCTGACTTTTCAACTAATCAAAATGCATTAGCAACGACGGCACCGTATACAATGCTCTGGTATTACAATTACCACAATTAAATGTTAAATAATGTGTGAAATGTTATAAATATTGTAATAATGTACTGGTTTTCACATTGTGTAATTCAATATTAATTTAGCCTCTATTGTAGTACACATTTTCTGCCGTATTTACAATATTTCTTCTGTCATAATGTTTTGTAGTATACAACAAAACATTGATTTATTTATTAATGAAAAATTATTAATATTCACCCAAAAACTTGTTTGCTTTAGGTACAGAAATGCAAGAATGATTAGTTCTTGGCGACATTCTAAGCCAACTTGCCCAACACTGTTTTCAATCCCTAATTATTGAAAGAAAAGAGAACAAGAAAACGTTTATACTAAAAAACCACCATAAAAAGAGTACTGTGCGTTAGTCTGTATATGTGAGCATACGACTACATAGTTAAACCACTAATACATAGTGAAACTTCGATTATCTGTTTTTGTAGGGACGGGTGTCCGGTATAACACAAACAGTAAAAAATCGCGGCCAATCGAAAAACCTGTTAATGTTCTGAATTTGCTACTATTATCTAAGATAAATCGTGAAAGAGATTATTACCTTAATAAATTGAAATCTAAGAGAATAGTGTGATATGTCGACAAACATTTCTTATTAACCCTTGTTATTGTAAATGTATTGGAATTCGCTTGCAATTGCACATTAATAAATTTACTAATTAATTGATTATTTAGAAAATAAGTATTATTATTGTTATATAAGAAGTCCTATGCAGTGGTCGATTGTTTGTTTGTTAGCAGAAAAAATATTTATTAATGCAAGATCTCAATTTGCTTACATCATAAACCGACGTCTTGAGTTCCCAGGGACTATACGGAAAGTTTTGTTTAAAAATTCTAATTTTTGCCTATAAGGAACATTGTGGGAGCGATACAACGTAGAAAAAAGTATAGCAAGAAGTGCGGATAGGCCTACTTTACAATACAGGATATGGTTGTGGAATGCAGATGGCTACTGTTAAATTGCAGTTTGAGTCGACGATACTGTAATACACTTATTGTTTCGTATATTGTCAGTATTCATCAGTATACCAAAATGAATAATAATAATAATAATATGTATGTTTCGCATTAGGAGTGCATCCCTGTGAAGCCGCAAAGCGGATAATCAGCTCACGGATAATTTAGTGTTGGCTGTGGTTGTGTGCGGCGTACAGTAGAACAAGACATATGTGTCAGTAATATGTAGACCTATATTCTCCTCATGTGTACTAATCGCATTCGCTTGATATAGGAAAAAGTTATTTTCCTAGTTCTTTCAGTAAAAGTAAGTAGCCCTACTATTATGTTCTTAAGTAACACATTTTATCTTGTTTATTGACTGATGAAAGGAGCAGGGCATTTACATATGTCCAGTTAAGAGACTAAGCGATGTTAGAAACATCTCTCAAAGCTTATTTTATAAAGTAAATATTGGATTTTGACTCATTTCCTAAATTTGATATTCAGATAATTCGGTTTTTATAGTCTTTACTCATGTCGCTAAGCTCGTTTAATCTTACAGGTAAAATACTATTACGTAAGCTTGTACGCGCGCTCAAACACACACACACACACACACACACACAAAACACATATTGTTCTTGCAAAGTGAATATATTTAAACGAATACAAAAACCAGAAATATATAAATCCAATTTAGCCACACATGCAATAAACACGGGAAATGAATTTTCGCCTACTCCTAAACTACTCAACAATTTAAGGGGATATTTTGTTTCTGGTCGCTTACGTCAGTAATGGTTGCACAGAATAGTAGCAAACAGTTGAGTTGTACCACTTACAAGTTGAATTTACGTGTTACAACTTATTTAGCTTATTTTATGAGCCAGCTTTTTTCAATAAAGAAACGGTTATTGTTATAAATTAACCTAATGTTCCGTTACAATAAACTTTTAATTTCATTTTAGTTTTGATTGCACGTTTTCATTTTAGTTTGTAGATTGAGTCGACAAGAATTTAGTTTTGCTGCAGTTTGGGACGTTGAGGGACTCCCTCAGTTTGAAGTAGCAACGAGACTGCATACACATCAACCAGTTATTTCCAGACTAAACTAAACGTAAAAATGAAACTGCCTTACCCGATTTCATTCCGTGTGAAACTGGTTAAAAGCAACTACTTAAGCAGTACCAGTGGGTTAGCTTTGAGAAAAAGAAACAAAAATGTAGCGACCTTGGGCCAAGATGCAACCAACATAATTATTATTGTTAGACTAATATCAGCAACTTACTACTGTCTATACATCTATATAGATGAATATGTCAACCTTAGCCGTTACAAACATAATATGAGTAATGGCCACAATTACAAACACGTAGCAAAGAATACTGATCGCATAGCAAAATACAAGATAAATATACTGTTTGCGCGCGCGCATGTGTGTTTGTGTGGTGGAGGGGGATAAAGTAATAGCGTGTAACTGAACACAGGAGGTAGTAGTTTCATTCGCCTTGTACATACATTTTTTAAATTCTGAAATCTGGTTTTATTAAAGACTAAATTTCTCATTACGAATTAAATGTCGCTTTCCTAATAAAGAGTATTTCACTTAATTATTTAAATAAACTATTTTATAAGTATAGTCAAGTCTGGAACACGTTTTACGAGATCCTTAATAGTACCTCTAGCTTGTGAGCAGAATACATAAAGTATCTTCTCCTTCATTTTCTCCTGCACGTATTGCCGCTTGATCAATATATCTCCTTTTCGGACTTCCAAAGTTTCCTGTTCCTCTGGATCTATAAGCTAGAATTAGACTGTCGGAACTGTGCTCGATAAAGTTGTCGCATATGTTCACTGGATGTAAACTAGAAATTGGAAGAAAAGTTGTTAAGTTTTTGAGCAGATCATGGACATTCAAAATTTAGGGACAGATGTCTCTAGTAACTGAAATACATACGACGAAGCAGGAAGACAGGCAATGGCAAGAGCTCGTATTTGTGGATATTTAAGGGATGTAACCTTGAAAAAGAAATACCTCAGACTTTAAGGTAATGTAAAGTTATCGAAGATAGTGGTATGACCAGCGGACTTATGGACCTGACACGATGGTTGACACTAGTAGAACAAAACGACTGTTAAAGAGGTTAGAAATGAGTAACTGATGATAACTGTTGGAAAAACGTAACGTGGTAGAATATGAAATAATGGCATAAGACGGCAGGGGAAATTATAGAATGTAGTCAAATTTGTCAGAAGGAGAAGAAGATAATGGAATGGCATGTTGACAGGGCAAGTTACGATAGATTAATAAAAGTAATGATCGATTCTAGACTTTTGAGAAAACGGAATCCTGACCAATTGCAAAATAGATGGAAGTGGGATGGCGTGGAACCAACCTCTAGGGAATCCCATTGATAGGTGAAAACAAAAACAGGAAACAAAGCCTACATAAAAGAATAAAAAGAAAAATACTATTTCTGCTCTATATTCCCTATCCTGTACTAGTCATTCAAGAAAAACTGACAGATTCATAAATGAAGGTAACACGTATTTTTGTATGTGTATTCTATTTAATGGTGTTTAGGCCTACATAGGAGCCTAAACGTTTGCAAGTAAAATTATATTGCAGAATCCTCAGTTTTAGAAATCCCCTGCAAATTCGTGTATACCTTTTATACGTGTACGCCTACGAAAACATACGTATTTTTAAGTAGTGATATTTATGTTTAAAATGTTAATGAAAGAAGTACTAGATGAAGGTAGTAATAATATTGTTACGACGGTCTTCTGATCGTCGTATGATACAGTCACTAATCACCACCTTTAATTAACACAATTAAACAGTTTGTAATCAACAAGATAGTCTCTTACAACAAATCAAATAAAAATTGTTCACAGGCAATAAAATGTCAACTAATATAAAACACAATTGTATTACAATTGTCACGCACGATTATAAAACACATAACACTTAGCCACAATTCTACGAACCGCACTCAAAGTAATCGTAACTCAAACTGAAATAAATGTCCCTGAGTACTTGTATTTATACCCCGCCGGAGTACCATAATATTCCATACTGCGCGGCAAGATTGCTACTAGAAAACACCAGAACATAAGTCGTTGCGGTCTTGCACACAGCAGGCGCGGACCGGTGGGTCCGGAACAATCTCGCAACGCATGTCGAGAATCACGTACGCACATATTACAGCCGGATGCCACTGGTTCGTTCGAGAACCACACACATTGTTCTGTAATGTCGTAACAATATATTACGACATTTAATTGATTTATAAGTTTAAGTTAAGGTATTTGATTTATAAGTTTAAAAAATAATAATACAGAATATGTGTAATGTATGTTGAATGTTGTAATATTTGTGTTAAGCGTAACATTCATATGCACATTTTATGATCGCTATCTGCATTGTACAGTCTAAATTATTTGTGCACTTCCGTGTTTGGCTGCACCACATTCTGGATTCACCATATTTTTGTGAATTTAAATTCTGTTGTCCATTGGCTTTATAAAAAATTGGATTATGTATGTCACTTTCCCATATGGTATAACTCCTAACGTTGTTGCCTCCTTTATAAGAGGTTGTGGTACATATCCTGCGGGATTGCTTGTGCGGTGTCCACCAGTGTCGTCAGGCTAACTGAGAAACCAAAAAATACGTATATCACGCACGTTATCGTGCCCTCTAATAGAGAAAGTAAGAATTATAGCTCCGGGCTATCCAGTGAGTTTCCCCATTTGCGGCGGAAAAAGGTTTTCTGACAGGCCGAACATTGTATTTTCACTATGTTGCGTATGTAGCGAATACTTAACTTGCAAACTTCCAGAAACATTAATTGCAAATATTAGTTTATTATAGCTTATTTCATTGTGTTAAATTACATAAAAGCAGATCGAGAGGCAGTCCACTATTTTTTGAAAATACTTATAGGTCATTATGCGTTACTAATTTAATCAAGACTAATAATTTAATCAATTTTTTAACATGATAATATTTTTAGGCTGGGGGTCATTCCACAAAATGCGTGATGGAAAATGTGTAACGTCATCGAAAAATGTAACGCTCCAGTTGATGTTAACACTATATTTTTTCCATACTTTCGATTCCCCACAGTCTAGAAATCTTCGGTCTCTGTCTTTTTAACATTATTTTAAAATTTATTCTATTTTTATGTTATAAATCCGTACGAACATCGCTGAACAGGAGAGTCTGCAGTTTATGCACATTATACGTTTCAAAAGCCTAAAAACATTATCATGCTTCGATGTTTCGGTTTCGTCGAAATTCTTTTTTGCTTACTGTAACGGATATTATATTGCAATATTATATATTTTAGGTTACTTGGAGTATAATTCAATACCATGATTCTCTATAATAATCATTAAAATTTAGGTACTACTCCGTCCATTTATAATTAATCGTTTTTTAACATATGCCTTTAAACAATATTATCATCCATCACCGTCTCTACAATACTCTCCCTCACTCACACACACTCTCTCACTCTCTCTCTCTCTCTCTCTCTCTCTCTCTTTCTCTCTCTCTCTCTCTCTCTCTCTCTCTCTCTGTTATAAATTTAGTCAAGATGAAATGTGACATCAACAAACACAATGCAGGAGCCATTTGGACAAGCAACATAGAGCTATGTTATGTACGCCATAAAAATAAAGATTTTATTGTCAGCTTCTGTTATTATTATTTTGTTGATTTTCTGTCACTTTTTGATATGGTATTTCTTTATATGTGCGTTTCTTTGCTCTCTCGTTAATTTATTTCTTTACATGTAGCCCTGCTAGTTTATAATAAGCCTACACGTTTCGTATTGATTTGTATTTGTCAGGTGCTTTGTCAGGTTTGCTTTGTGTTTTATGTTTGTATATTTGTAAATTTTCCCAAATGTTCATTATGGTACTTTTGTGTGGTATGTCTTTTATTAGTGTCATATTGGTTATGTCTGGGAATTCATGTCCAGTGTTTATTGCATGTGTGGCCAAATTAGATTTATATATTTCTGGTTTTTGTATGCATTTAGGTGTTCAAAATAACGTTTTCTCAGCTGTTTTTGGTTTTTCCTATGTAACATTTATTGCAATCTTGGCATTCAATTTTGTATATACCATTGGTTGTTGTATTGTCTTTGTTGTGTTGGTTATTTTGTTTTGTAAATTATTTTTATTAGTTTTGTATGTTATTTTGATATCTGTGTTTTTAAATAGTTTTGTTAGCTTTGTCATTTTAATATTTATGTATGTGAATGTGGACCATTTTTTATTGTTGTTATTATTAACGTGTTGTTCATTTTGATTGAATCTTCAATGTTCAGTTTGTATTTTATATTTGATTTTATTTTCTATTTTGTTTACAGTATTTTTATTGTATCCATTTTCGTAAGCATTATGGTATATTATATTTCTTTCTTTGTCTGTTTCTTCTTTGTTTAGTGGAATTTTATACATTCTGTTAAATAGTGAATAGAAAGCTGCAATTTTATGTTGTGGTGGGTGGTCCGAATGGTTAGGTATAATGATGTTAGTAGAAGTTGGTTTTCTGTATAATGCGTATTGTACAGTATGTGGTTGTTGTTTCTTCTGATGGTTATGTCTATATACTTGATTTTGTTGTTTTTCTTTTACTTCTGTGAATTGTATTTTTGGATGCATGTTATTGATTTGTTTTAATATGTTATCTGCATTTGTGTTTTTGTTATTTGATACGTATAGACGATCATCTACATATCTTATCCATATGCCATTTGGATCAAACAAATTTATAATATTTTGTATTTTGGTGTCTATGTGTTGTAAGAATATCTCTGCTATTATGCTAGATAATGGAGTTCCCGTTGCTAAACCTTCTTGTTGTTGATACGTTTTGCTATTAAATTCAAATTAATTTTGTTTTAGTATTAGTTGGAGGCTATTTTTTATTTCAGTTATATATTGTGTCTTCATTTTGTTTTTTAAATTTGTTTATTATTATGTCTATTGTTTCATCTACTGGGAAACAATATGTTAGTGTACATATTTGTGATACCATATGATGTGAAAAATGTATATTAATTTATATTTATTATTTTTAATTTGTCTATTAATTCGTATGTATTTTTTATGTTATGATGTTTATTTGTTAGAGCGTTACTTTTTAGTTTTTGTGCTATTATTTTTGCTATTTTGTATGTAGGTGCTTTTTTGAAGTTGATTAATGGACGTATTGAATTATTTAATTTGTGTATTTTTATTAGGCTATTTATTTTAGGTGGTTCTGGATTATTAGTTATATATATCTGTATTTTTATTGTTGAAAATGTTTTTAGCTGTGTTTATTAGTTTTAGTGTTTGTTTAAGATATTTTTCTGTTGGGTCTTTATTTAGTTGTATGCATTTCTTATTGTTGATGAAGTCTTAGTTTTTCTGATGTAGTCTGTTTTGTCAATAATTACTGTTGCTTGACTTTTATCTGCTTTAGTTGTTATTAGATTATTGTTCTTTATTTTATTTTTAATTTCTTTTATTGTTTTATTGTCCTTTTTTTGTTTAGATTTGTTTTTCATTTCAATAGTGATTATATTTTTAATTATATGTGTTGTTTCTGTTCGTTTTCCTTCTTGTATATTGTCTTCTATTAGGTTAATGGTAAATTCTGTTTCTACTATTAAATTTTCTAGATTTCTGTTTATGTTTTGAGTTAGGTTAGTTTTTGACATATTGTTTAAATATTCTGGTTCTTTTTTGTTAAATTCTTTACTGCTTAGGTTATGGGTTCGAGGATAAAATGTGTGTTTATTTTTGTTTTTTTTTGTTCTTGATTTTCGTTTTGTTGTTCTAATGTGTTGAGTTTTTTGTTGATTGTGACTGTCTTTTTGTTTTTTCCAATTTTATTTTACTTACTATGTTATTGTATTTATTATTCCATGTAATTGGATGTAATAAACTTGTTAGCTCTAAGTGTAGTTTATATATGTCTAGTGTTATGCTATTTTTCTTACTGTATAATTGATTAATTTCATTTTGTATCCATAAATTTTATGCTTGTTTTATTGTTTCTTGTGTAGTCATATTTTTGTTGTTTGTATTTATGTTAATGTATTTAGGTGTTAATTTGTGTTTTTGACATTGTCTATTGAAGTATATACGCGTATTCATGTTTGTGTTCGTTAGTTGTTTCTTTCGTGTCTGAAATTTGTTTAGTAACTTGGTAATGTGGTTATCTGGAATTGGGGTTATGTTGTTTGCGTACATTCTAATGTTTGTTTATGTGAGAGATAATTTGTTATATATTTATTTTTCGTTGATTGTTTGTTGCTTCCACTTTATTATTGTTATTCACTTCACTATTTTTTTCAATACACTTTTGTTTTGATTTGTTTAATAACCTCACTTTTCCTTTTGTTCACTATTTTCACTGTAGGCTTATATACCTTTTATGGTATTGTTAATTCAAACACTTTCTGCTACAGTCCGTTTCTTGATGTATGCAATATATATTTTATAATGATCTTTACCTCAAGATGTTTTCTTCCTATTTGGAACATGTTTCGGGAAGCCTTGTGTTCCCATCTTCACACAATTCACAGAAGAAAAAGAAACACAACAAAATCAACTATTTAGACATAACCATCACAAGAAACAACAACCACATACAATATGCAATATACAAAAAACCAACTTCTACTAACATCATTATACCTAACCATTCAGACCACCCACCACACAATTTTCAAAGCACTCAACATAGAAAATACTAATATATACACCACACTCACACGCAATAATACCAATTTAAAGCACCAGAGACCAACAGGACCAAAGCAACATCCAGCCAACACACAAATACCTCACAAGGTTCAAAAGCAGGAAGGCTGAAGATGGGAACACAAGGTTTCCCGAAACATGTTCCAAATAGGGAGAAAACATCTTCAGGTAAAGATCATTATAAAATATATAATACATATATATATATACTTTTTTTCTTAATTTTTTGATAGCCCAAGTCCTTTGTTAGAATCAAATTCAGATTTTACTGTATTTCTGCTCCACAAGATCCAAGATATAGAAAAAGTCGAAAAATAGACCTTTTATTACCACAGAAATTATTGTATTCTATCCCCCTTTTTTGTGAATATTTATTATCCTACGAAGTTTAATTATTCTGTACGTAATTAAGTAATACACATTTTCTTGTTGTAATTAGGTAATACAAATTATCAATGTTTGCCTGGTTTATAGCAATTCAGTGCCTAATTATCAATATCAATGTTCATGCCTTTCTGTGCCTATAACAGCCGTAAACTGTAACATTTCCTTTACCAAATTCTGGAATCACAGTTGTATACACATAATTTTACGTCGTCTACGAAACGGGACAAGCGATACACTTGTATTCGTTGCGTAAACTAATCAAGACGTAGAAGTAAATCTCTGTTGACGTACCCAAACTCTCACCAATGAACGTGCCGCTCCGCCTTCCCGACGTTAAATCGATTTTGTACAAATTAATTATCACTTCCCCTTATTGTTCATACCACGACAAGCGTCAACTGTACAGCAGTGATGGGGGAACCTTAATTGCTGTTTAGTAATAAACGTTCTACTGCAACTAAAGGTTTCAAATAATATTTTTCTGTATTTTCAATCGAGAAGATTATTTTTACGCCACATATTCTGTAATAAACACACTGATGTAACATGTAAAGTTTTATTTTTCTTTGTCGCCCGTTGTAGGTTGAACTTAACTAAGAAAAGCCTATCTAAATATGTGCTATTTTTGCATACATTTGTTAACCTTATTTAAAATATTTTCAACATATTGAGCGTAAGCAATCATTTTTTCATTATAATATAAATGATCTAACAAATTTAAACTTAAGACGAATAAGAATATATCACATCATTTAAAACTCGTGTACTTGCTACTAAACAACAATCAGGTCGCTTACGTGACATATTTGCATTTATTATTTAGCTTTCGACCTATTTATTCAGAGCGTGTCCACGGTTTATTTTAGCTCTCACACAATGAAGTTATTTTAAAGTAAACAATGTGTAAAACAAAGGAGGCGTTGATTACAAAAAAAAATACAATATTTTTTCTTATTATACGTGTAGATTAAGTTATATATATTCCATTAAATAACAAATGCATTTCATAAAACTTACTCAGTTAATGTAGTAATTCTGACAATAGAACTCATTCAATTATGTCTGTCATCAAGCAGTCCGTTTAATAACATGGTATCATTTCTAAATACACAGCGTATACTGAGAAAGGTGTTTCAATGGACGTACAATTGATTGGAGAAGACAATGTGAAACGCAAGTGTTACTGTGCCATTGTACTTAATGTCAACTTGTATAAGTGTTTCTGAATTTAGTAGTACGTTATTGTGTATGTGTGTGTGTAAAACGTAAAAATACATATACTCAATATGTCTCCACACAAACATTACTTCTTAAAATAAATTTATTAGATATTTATTATATGCCACTCTCAGGTTACCGTTCAGTTATAATTCACACATATATTTGCAAAATGTGTTTCTATTCTCTTAAAATCTGACTAAGAGTTCCATCTCTTAGGGTAGTCCTACTTTATCCATATAACGTTATAAACTGCCAGTAGTATGGCTAATTATTTATTTATAAACTACAACCGGGAGTTTGCGTATAATGCTGTAAGGTATATTGTGCGGTCTCTCTGCAGTGTCGCCTTATTCACTTTACAGTGGACTGTAGTTCCCTGATCGTGAAAGGAACGTGGTAGGTTCTATACCCTCCAGTTCCAAATGCAAGGTCTTGTTTGACTTCAGCTTTTCTTTCGAAAAAATTGAGATGATAACTATCTCTACTACTGACTTCGGCATATCGCGCAAAGTGTCATCAATTTCATGGTGGTTGAATAAAAATTCACCATCGTGCTGTATACATGCGAAAGTCTTAAATTCGGATGTCCCAGCGATGGTTCTGATCTTCTTCCGTACTTCTAACATTGGGGTCGACTGTTTTGTAGTCGAGGTATAGTTTCCCCGGCCTGGTCTTTTAGCAACGAATACTGTCCTACGAACGGCGGCTCGAAGTTGCTTAAAAGCCATGCGATTGTATTCGGCCGGCGTTTGTACCTGTTTAAGGATTGTCTGTTTACTCTTATTGCGTCTTTCACAACGGTGTTCCACCATAATACCTGTATTCTGGATGGACAACCACCGAGACATGATCCGTAGCTGCTGAAGTGAGAAGAAAGCTGCGTACGTCGTCTTCTACACCCATTGGGACAATCGGTCACACCACTAGGTACGGTGGTTTTCCAAGCGGCACACACAACCTTGTCGACCTCACGTACCAATTCCCTGTTACCCAGCTTAAATATAAAAGCTGTTTGCCGCCCCTAGAAGTCCAAAGTGTTGTATTCTCGAGCGTATGATTTAATTTATAAATAAACAATATTATTTATATAAATATTATTTATATTAAATACATAACATTTACTTACTTATTATTTGCTCTGTATATTGGATTATGGCAGTATAAAAAACTTGTTGGAGACGAATAAAATAAAAATAAATTTAAAAAATTTGTAAGTGTATACAAAAATAAAATGTTATTTGTTATTTATTATTTACTACTAACTACGTACAAGAATTACTTAATTATGAATATATTTGTGTGTGTGTGTGTGTGTGTGTGTGTGTGTGTGTGTGTGTGTGTGTGTGTGTGTGTGTGTGTGTGTGTGTGTGTGTGCAATGTATTTTTTGATGTGACTAAGCTTCTCTGCAAACAAGTATAACGATGACTAATTAACTATGTGTTATTTACTAAAATTCAGACATTATAAATTACATAGAGCGACCTAGCTAGTGTCATTGAAAGATGTGGAAATTAGCGCGTGTGTGAACACAATTTTAGTGCAAATTACTCGTGAATAAACTAGTAATTAATAAGTGACAAACAGTTAAGTTATATACACATAACGAGTAAAAAATCGCGCATCGAATGCAAATACTGACTTGCACATCAACACTTACGTTTATGTAAAAACAGGGGAAAACTTGATGTGTGTAAATCTGACGCTATGCGCACTTGATCCAAGTTTAATAGGTTGAAGGTGGAATTTTTCCATAGCCGACAGGTCGGTTTACACCAGACGATAAAAATCTCAGACAATTTCGAACTAAGGGCATACGCTAATAATTTTCCGATGGGGACACTATGTCGCTCTGCTTCACGACGTAGACACTTGATCATCGTCAGTATCTGGCAGTTAACAAAACATATCTCGATATTTTTGAGAAGCACAAGAACCATCATTATCTTCATCATTATCGTCATCCAAGAGCCGCACACACTCAACAATAGCTTCATAGAGGTAACACAGGAGTAACACACAGTTGATAGTGAACAGTCATTTTTAAACAAAAAATTAACAAATGAACTCTAATATGAGATAAAAAAAGAATACCAGAGACAGTAATGTAGATAGTTTAAATATACTAAATGAAATAATTAATACGTAATTTTAATTCCTTATTACTGATAATTTTCTACGTAATTAAAATGAGTGGAGTGTAATAAACAATTCTTTTAAATTGAAGTAAATATTATTTTATTAAACTCTAATAGTAAAATTTTAATTTTATTTAATAAATAGGAAAATATTGTCATAATATATGATTTGCAATATTTAAAAAATGATGATTACAATTTTGTATTTGTGTCAGACACCAAAGCAATTTCAGAAACCATTTTTTTTATTTCTAGCTTTTTAAAGAACATTATAACCTACAACCTAGCTGGTAGTTTACACACTACACAGTTGCGTTTGGTATAATCACAGAATTACAATTATATACATATATATATATATATATATATATATATATTGTAGCATAACAAAAGTATCACGCTAAACATTTAACTTAATGCAACATAAATAAAGAAGAAAAGTTCCATAGTGAGTGAGAAGAATGAATTGTTTTAAGGATTACACTAGAAACTGTATATTAAGTCAATAAAATGTTAATAAGAATGAAAAATAACAAAGAAAACCATTGATCAAAATAACTTACTATGTAAAAACCCAATAAACCAGCAGTATACCCAGTAGATTGGGGAAGCAGTAAAAAGGGAAAGACAAGAAAAAGGAAATAAAAGGATGAAACCATATTAATAAGGGAAATGTATAAGGTCAAGATGCAGAGAAACCACAAGACCAGAAATTACTAATATAATAATGAAGAAAGGACAAAATAGGTCAAGATTTCTACAAAGAGCCTAGAAACAAGAAGAGTTATTCCAAAAAATGTTAATAATGGAATACATACCATTGAACAAAATTAAAACCAATATATTTAGACCCAGTAACAAGTTACAAGATATAATCCCAAAGAAAACCGAATTGTATACTAGTTATAAGTATAATATGTGAAAAATTATTAAAAGGACTACCATTAGTGTAGCCAAAATAAGTGACACACTATAATGTAGTGTAGTATAAGAAATCTATTAAAAAGACTACCATCAGTGTAGGGAAATACTATATAAAAACTAAAAGACAGTCTAATGACTGAGGGCAATTTTGATAATAAAAGTGTTTTCAGAAATTAAGTAGTATAAGAAAATAATAGGTATAAGATGTTTTTATTTTTTTTCTCATTGTGTTACCAAAAATAATTATAATGAACACTAGAGACAGTTAATAACTGAAGGTGTCAGTAATTATAAGATGTTTTTATTTTCATTTCATTATATTACTAAAATAGGTATAATAAACACAAGAGACAGTGGATAACTGAAAGTGTTATTAGGCATAAGATGTATTTGTTATGTTTAAATGATATTATAAAAAAAAATTTAGTAGATATAAGATATTCTGTTATATTTTTAAATCATGTTATTTAATTTTCAAGTTTGTAAGGCAGAGAGGCAAGTAGGAAATAGAAATGTAATAATTTTATTCAAAACAGTAAACCATATATAATGTACAAGCAGACTAGCTAAGACACCACTTTAGAAAACACAGACTAGTAATGTAAACCCAAAACTATCTATCAGAGAATCCAATTACATAATAGGGAATAGAATTCAATACATACAATACAGAAATTGAAAATATAATTAATACAGACACAATTAATAGCGAATAGAATGACAAAGGAAAGAAAATTAACTTCTTTTTGAAACAAATAATACTAGGCCTATAATGGTAATCAAATCAGACTAAACAGTAAATTAATCAATATTGAAGTGTTTTAAAAACAAAAGTATTAACAACAAAGATAATCACGGAGTTATTAAGAATATTCCATGGAACTATTATCAGAAAAAACAATTAAAAACCATTTAAACACTAAATTTGTACAAAATATGAGGCATACAATAATTATAAAAAATTGTAATTTTTGGGCTTAAATGAGCTTGAAACAAACCCAGCTATATACCCAAAGATGTAAAATTAATTAATCAATATTACTGAGTAGTTAGATTTATGTAAAATTAAGAAATATTTGAAATACAGTAAAAAATAAGAAAACTTATTATGTATATTTAGATGGTGAACCAAGTCTTAGACAGATGTTTTTATAATTGAACAATATAAAGAGGAAAAAGACATATCACAAATTACCCTAAAACGACGACGTTCAGTCTATTAGTCTATTGTTAATCGTGAAGACGACTAGTTGAAAATGTATTAACAGAATACTGAGAAAAGAATAATTTTGTGTAAAACCGAGTGTGGTTATGCAGAATGTAACTGAGGTTAACTAAAAGTGAAAATAACATTAACTATTAATTTTTAACACCTCACTAATTCCAAACAACAGTAATAACACCATCAAACTCAAACACAAGAAATCAACGGCCATTTTGAGACAATTTTGGACCATATTCGCAGAACACGTATACACATATTTGAACACCGGACACTTCACAAGAAACCCATCACGAAACGACATCGCAGGAGAAGAGAGGACACTCTACACTATATTCCTGGACCAACACTACTTCGCAGAGAAGGGAATATTTATTTATTTCTGCGGGAGAAGCCCAACCAGTTCATCGCAGCTAAAATCGAGGTGACGGCAGCCATACTTGATTTACGAACCAGCACGAGTACACGGCCAACTTGAAGGGAGTGACGTCATTTCGTCGAATGGTTCGATATTAATTTTCCTAATTGACAATTTAAATAATAATATTGTTTTATTTCAGCCATAATAATTTAGTTTAAGAATACCTGTAAGAATGTATCTTGTTCCTTGCCCTCTGACCATTTCGACTCGTTAAAAGAACCATAATTACTAACCTTGTAAAAAATGTATTTTGTTGATCTTGTTCGCTACCGACTGGAGCACATATTAGCCAATGCCTTGGCCATGCGCAGTTTGAATGGCGCATAATTTTGAATGTCAATAAATGAACATCATTATTGAGTTACAAGAGTTGTCTTTATTTATATAATTAATGTTAACTATTTTTTTTCTTCTAAACAAAAATAATTTACAGTGCTAGAATAAATATCTAAGAAAAGTACACACACAATTAATTAATTATTTATTAATTAATTAAATTAAACAATTAAACATTTTTACTAAGTATCAGTAAAAATTTCATAACTTACAAAATTTATTTTATTATCAATCAATCACACTTAATTATAAAACATTATTTATATTTAATTTATTCTTTGTAATTGGTGAAGCCAAGGTGGAGCTGTATCATCGGCGAGTTCAACACCGAGATTCAGACAACATACATAATTCTTGCTATCTACATATATTTTATTTATTTTATATTTGTAATATTATTATATTACAAATTGGCTAGCCCAAACAGTGGGGCTTTAAGGAGTCAGACTGATCCAGTGATAAAGAACAATACATATCTACATATATCTATATTTTATTTACTTATATTTGTAATAATTTTTATATTACAAATTGGCGTCCAACTAAAGGGCTTTAAATAGGAGGTAATAGAGTTATAAAATAAAGACGATTGTCCAATTTCCTATTTTTAGCTAGGCAGCGGTCAATAGGTCGGAAGAAGGAGCGAGATGCACAGGAGAGCTACATCAAGGAAAAGGGCTGTGGAGGCCGAGCAGGAGGTAGACATGGAGGATAAAGAGGCGACACCAGTGGAAGATGTGGAGTCGATGTTACCGCCAGCAGAACCAAACAAGCCTGCACCACAGAAGGAACAGCCGGAGAAATCCACCACAAAGGAAGATACAAAATTTGATCAAATGATGGAGATGTTACTCAGAGAATTTAAACAACGAAGGAGGAATTAAGAGAAAACAGTAAGAAGATAGAGGAGAAGATGGAAGAAAATAGTAAGAAGTTGGAAAACGATAACCAACAATTGAAAGAAGAGTTGGGTAATAAAATCGGAGATACCAACAAGAAAATCGAAGAAAATAATAAGGAAATGAAAAGTGATAACCAACGATTGAAGGAGGAAATGAAGAATGATAATCAAAGATTGAAGGAAGAATTGGGTAATAAAATTGGAGATACCAGTAAGAAGATGGAAGAGAAGATGGAAGAAAATATTCAGAAGATTGAGGAGAAAATGGAGGAAATAAAGACTGACAATAAACTAAACAGTCGAAAGAGGAATTAACCCAGATAAGCCAAAAACTGAAAGAAACCAACAAGAGTTTGAAAGAAACAAGTCAAAAAACGGAAAGCAATAATCAGCAATTGAGAGAAGAATTGAAGGAGACGAACCAAGAGAACATGAACCGGTTAGACGGAAGAATGGAAATATTGAAGGAAGAATTGAGCCAGAAAATAGCTGAAAACAATGAAACAATCAGCAAGAAGGTAGAAGAGGAAATAACGGTAATCGAACAAAGGGTTACAAGAGCTGACGAAAGATGGAGTCAAACCGAATGAGAAGTACAGAGTATCAAGACAGAAATAAACACTAAAGTTAACAACATTGAAGAAACGACTAGGAAGACGTTGGAGGAAAGACTAAAAGAAACACGTGAAGACTGGGAGCGAGTGCAGGACCGATTCACAGAAAAATGTGACGGCATTGAAGCTACTGTGACCAGTATCAACAGTCAGGTGCGACAGAACCAAACAGATATAGACCTATTCCACAGTCGACCGACAAGTATTACCAGTTGTCCTAACAGCGAGAATCGCGAAGGAATTAACTTCAGGTTTTATAAAAACAAACCAATGGAGTTCCTAGCCAGAATCGAAGAGTACTTCACCAAACACAGAGGCAATCGCTGGAGGGAGAATAAAGAAGTATTTGACGAATCGTTCAAGGAGATAGCAGATAATTGGTGGATGGCGATAAGAGACGAAGTGACCGACTACCAACAATTCAAAAGGCTATTCAAAGCCAAATATTGGTCTGAATCAACACAAAATATCGCCAGAGACGGGATCTGTCATGGAAAATACAACCCGTATGGAAACCAGACTCTAACAGCGTACTTTTTGGGAAAGGTGTGCGTGGCCAAACATCTAGAGCCTAGAATACCGGAAGAAAGCCTGGTCAGCAAGCTCTCATACCATTATGAGGAAGATATAATAAGAGCCAGAAGAAACAGTCAAATAAAGACTGTACAAGCAATGACCGAGCTCTTAGAAATGTATGAGCATGAAGACTATTACCGCCAAAGTCGCAGGAGATATGAGAAGCCGGAACCAAGAAGTAACACCAATAATTCGAGTAATAATAATGGGCAGAATGTGGGCAACAACAATAATTATAATTCCGCAAATCGGAATAATGCCGAATACAATTATAACACCCGTAATAACAATAATTTACCTAGATTTAACAATAATAATAATAATAATAATCATGTTCCTCGCATTAATAATAATGACAACAACAATAATAATAATAATAATAATAATAATAACCGTCCACAAAACAACAACGGTTATTATAATAATAATCGTAATTATGTTCCAAATGGTCAGAGGAACCCCAACCTCTCTAATAACAGTTATCATGGTAATTATAACCGGAATTACCCGAATGGAGGTAATAACAATAATTACAGGACATATCGACCCCATATTAACTACATCAGAGCGGAAGGCAGTGGACAGAGGAGGTACCAGCCTCAACGAAGGAGCCGATATTACGAGTACGAGACCTTTCAAGGAAGTCAGGGAAGTAATCGTTACAGAGAGTACGAGCCCAGACGTAGTTCCAGCCTGGACAATCAGCGAAGACTACCTGTAACGGAAGCCCAACAGGACGATCGTGCTGAACCAAACGAAGCAGTTTCAGGACTCCAAGCTGATGCTTCCAACGGCCTAATCCGTAATGATGCGGAACATTTAAACGAACGGAGGCAGTAATAAACTCCAGTAACCCTTTACTGCTCCAATCTGCTGGGTTTAACCAAGGAATAAATTTGAGGAAAGACAGAAAAAATTTTACAATAATATACAGTAATTATTTGAAAGATATCCGTAAGGACCTGCTAGAAGAAAGCGAAGTTAATATCAATAATAATGACAATGAAATAATATATATAATTGCAGAAATTGAGGGTATTTCTGTTCCTATAATGATAGACACTGGAGCCAATGTCTCTATAATAAATCGTAATGAGTTGGACCGGATACAGCAGGAATGCCACAAAAACTTACCGGTACTACCTATTAATAATATTGTACTTGTAGGAGCTACCGGCCGACAGAACAAGACCATAAGAAAACAGGTATCCCTAAGTGTCAACAGTCAGGGCATTAGTATGGATATGATATTTCTTGTTGCAGCCGGATTACCTTTCAACATCATGATAGGATGTGACATATTGCGCAGAAACACAGCAGTTATCGACTTGCGCCGAGGAAAGGTATCACTCTTTGCTGAAGGTTCGACCTGGGTAGCCAATTTAACTAATAACAAGACGTTAGACTCCAGACAACTTCTCGACCACCAAAATAAGGTGAATTACTTGTCCAACTACTCAACAAACAACAAGCCAGTACATCAGGATTCGGAGGATGACCTATGGCAACAGAAGATTCAGGAGATACGTGACTTCCAGTGCCATAATACTACCGAGCAATTAGAGGAAAACCAGCTGAATCAATTGGTCAACATATATGAAAAATATCGAGCTGTATTTTCGGACGAACCTGGAAAGATCCGGAACTACCAATGTTCCATACGATTCAGAGAACCGGTAGAATTTAACCGAAAGTCGTATCCCATAGCACAGTCTTTGAAGGAAGCCGTACGCACAGAGATCCAGAATATGATCAGTAAAGATATTATCGAGAGCAGTCAATCGCCATACACTAGCCCAATTGTGGCTATACAAAAGGAAAATGCAAAGGTAAGACTTTGCCTTGACGCACGTGAGATAAATAAAATGATAATTAACGATCGTACCTCACCTGGCGAAATTGATGAGATATTGAAGAGGTTCCACGGAACGAAGTTCATTACCACGTGGGATACCGTCTGCGGTTATTGGCAGGTGGAGTTGCACCCAGCAAGCCGGCAATACATGGCGTTCATCTTCGAAGGGCGCAATTATCAGTTTAAGAGGTTGCCCTTCGGGTTGGTGAACTCAGTAGCTGTTTTTGTCGCCTGTATGGATCATATACTCGGACCAGAAGCGCTCCAATTCACGACTGTCTATGTTGATGATCTCCTAATAACATCAACCAATTGGGAAGAACACTGTTACCGTGTGGAGCATGTCTTGAAGAAGCTTGCTGAAAATAATGTTACCCTTAAACTAGACAAGTCCAAGCTTATAGCTAAAGAAGTACAATTCTTGGGTTTCCAGTTAAACAGTCAAGGAATAACACCATCAACAGAAAAGGTAGACGCCATACAACGATTCCCTATACCAAAAAACAGAAGGCAACTACAATCATTTTTAGGCCTGTGTAACTATTATAGGAAGTTCCAAAATAATGATTCCGAACTGACAGCCCGGTTTCAGTACCAGTTATCGTCCAAGAATAAATGGCGATGGGGTCAAGAACAAGACGAAACCTTCAAATCAATTAAGGAGAAGTTCTTAGAAGCAGTAATGCTCAACCATCCGGATTTTAACCGACCCTTCTTTCTAAACTGTGACGCTAGTAACATTAGCTTGGGATCAACACTGTACCAAGAAGATGAAAGTGGAAACCATCTAGTAGTGAGCTTTGCTAGCAGAACCCTTAACCAGTGTGAAAAGAACTATAATGTGACGGAAAAAGAACTGCTAAGTGTAGTCTTTGCCTGCGGGAAGTTTCGGACGTATATCCTCGGATATCCAGTGACCGTTCGAACAGATCACAAATCAATATCATTTCTGAGAAGATGCAAGTTAAGCCATGGTAGGTTGACCAGATGGGTTCTCGCCCTGCAGGAATACGATATACAGTGGGAGTATGTTCCTGGAAGTAAAAATGTAGTAGCCGACGTATTGTCGAGAGTAAATCTGGAAGAACAAACGTTCGAAGGCGAAAAGGAGAGCATCTTAAAAATCTATAATATTATTAAGGACAGATCCGATTTAGAAAAGATAGTGCAGGACATCAGCAAACACCAGCAGTCCGACCCGAAGTTAAACCACATTAAACTTCGTCTCTCCAACCAAGATGACACAATAACCAAATTTTATTGTGTACATAACGGAATATTATTCATCAAAACATCCCTTGATGAAGAGATATGGAAGATCATGATCCCTACTACAATCGAAAAGGATATCATCCTGGACTATCATCTACGATACGGTCACATGGGAGCCATGAAGGTGATCAAGGCGATAGAAGAGAATTGTCATATAAAAAGTACAAATAGAAAGACGAGAAACTACCTCAAAACCTGTCTGATATGTCAATTGGTGAAAACCAACAATGAGAGAAAAGAGGGTATGATGATACCAATTACCTCACAAGCCAAACTGGAAAAGGTCTTTCTGGACATATGTGGTCCATTTCCCCGCAGTGGCGGACGCCATCGATACAAATACATTATTATCATGATGGATCATTTCACAAAATTCACAAAACTGCACCCTGTGAACAGAGCCACCATTTTAAAGACTCTAGGAATAATAACAAACCATTACATTCCAGAGATAGGGAGCCCGGCATCCATAATCACAGACCATGGAACGCAATTTTAGGGTTGGAGGTGGAGAAACACTCTAAATACGTTGGGCATTAAGACATACAAGACATCTGTCTACCACCCCAGCAGCAATCCAGCGGAGAGGGTACTGCGAGAAGTCGGAAGAATATTACGGACTTATTGCTATAATCAACAAAAGAAGTGGCAAGAATATTTATTAGCTACTGAAGAATTCCTTAATTTGTCATATCACCCCGCTATAGGTACCACGCCATACACGGCAATGTATGAAAAACCGCCTCCAAGAGAAATACAAGACATAATAGAGTTCCCCAGGAGTCAAGAATACAAATTCAATCGAATCAGATTCTACAATAAATTGCCAGAAGACCAGGAAAGGCGCAAGAACAAATATCAGAAGGCGATTAAGAAAATAATAAGCTATGAAGTCGGAGAAAAGGTACTGCTAAAAAACAGGGAATTACCCAGTACTTTGGAAGGCATTACCAAAAAGTTGTTACTGCTGTATACCGGCCCATACCTGATTATTAAAAACAATAATAACAATACGTATGTACTAAAGGATATCATTTCAAATAAAGTAAAAGGAACTTATAATCAATTATCCATTAAAAAATATTTAGAGGAGAAATAAAAAATTTCCAAATTCAAGAAATTAGTAAGGACAACTTACACTGATCATTGGAAAGACTATTATGAACGAAGAAAAAAGAATTTTGATGAATAAAAATTTTCAAAATTCAAAACAATAATAAGTACAACTTACACCAAACATTCGAAGATTTATGAATGAATAAACAAAAAGAATTTGATGAATAACAAAATTTCCAAATTCAAAAAATTAGTAAGGACAACTTACACAAATCATTTGAAAGACTATTATGAATGATGAAAAAAGAATTTTGATGAATCAAAATTTTCAAAATTCAAAACAATAATAAGTACAACTTACACTAAAATATTTGAAAAAACAACTATGAATAAGAAAGAATTTAGTTGAATAAAAATATCTAAAGATAAAAAATAGTAAGCTCATATCATTACTCATACAAATGATGAGAAATAACTCTGAAATGTGAAAAAAGATTTTGTAAGAAAGAGACACAAAATTCTAAAGGAGAAAGGAAACGAGAATATCATATGACTTAATCGAAACAACTTAACCAAACTCACAAAGAAAATAATTTAATAAAAATGGAACAACGAAGAAGGACCAACTCAGTAAAGACCAAATAGTGAGACCAGAAACCAAAAACCCTGATACTATTAATGATAATGTTGTTGCAATAACCACTGTTATAGTGAAAGTGATAAAGAATTAATTCATGTTATACCATGAGCAATAAAAATAACTCATTGGATACCAGAGGGTAGAAAAAAATAAATATAAATGCTAATTACTATGTAAACATGATGAAATGTATATTATACCACATACCTAAACCACCTAATATGGAATAAGCTTTAAGAGAAAAGAAGAGTCAAGTGTATAAAAGTATTAATTAATATAAAGTATTATGAAGTGAAGAATCTAAAGATGTTTATTTTAGTCAAAAGAGACTACTTTTACTGTTTATTTATTTTTATGACTGGATGTAGAAAATGCCATCAGTCTTATATTTTGAGCAGAGATGATAATGCCTCTGGACTCAATTAATTGAAGTGTTGGACAGCAGGGATTGAAGCCAAAAGTGCCACTCTGAACTGTTCCAATTAATTTGTTAGGGAATGTTAGGGAGTAAACATACTGGTGAGGAAGCACCAAATAAGAAAGAATATAAAATGATAATGTTATACACAAGATTGAAGATCACTTATTAATGAAGAAAGAAACTAATGAAGGAGATACACATCTCTGAGAGGAAGCAACGGTGGAAAAAGAAGGTATGTAAAGTGAAAACATATGATCACGAAGAAAATATGGTAAATACAATAGAATTAGTAGTAATTATTTCATCCATACTAAGAGTATGATCTGAACTAATCACTTTTACAGGAGAGCATATGTAGCATAACAAAAGTATCACGCTAAACATTTAACTTAATGCAACATAAATAAAGAAGAAAAGTTCCATAGTGAGTGAGAAGAATGAATTGTTTTAAGGATTACACTAGAAACTGTATATTAAGTCAATAAAATGTTAAGAATGAAAAATAACAAAGAAAACCATTGATCAAAATAACTTACTATGTAAAAACCCAATAAACCAGCAGTATACCCAGTAGATTGGGGAAGCAGTAAAAAGGGAAAGACAAGAAAAAGGAAATAAAAGGATGAAACCATATTAATAAGGGAAATGTATAAGGTCAAGATGCAGAGAAACCACAAGACCAGAAATTACTAATATAATAATGAAGAAAGGACAAAATAGGTCAAGATTTCTACAAAGAGCCTAGAAACAAGAAGTGTTATTCCAAAAAATGTTAATAATGGAATAAATACCATTGAACAAAATTAAAACCAATATATTTAGACCCAGTAACAAGTTACAAGATACAATCCCAAAGAAAACCGAATTGTATAATAGTTATAAGTATAATATGTGAAAAATTATTAAAAGGACTACCATTAGTGTAGCCAAAATAAGTGACACACTATAATGAAGTGTAGTATAAGAAATCTATTAAAAAGACTACCATCAGTGTAGGGAAATACTATATAAAAACTAAAAGACAGTCTAATGACTGAGGGCAATTTTGATAATAAAAGTGTTTTCAAAAATTAAGTAGTATAAGAAAATAATAGGTATAAGATGTTTTTATTTTTTTTCTCATTGTGTTACCAAAAATAATTATAATGAACACTAGAGACAGTTAATAACTGAAGGTGTCAGTAATTATAAGATGTTTTTATTTTCATTTCATTATATTACTAAAATAGGTATAATAAACACAAGAGACAGTGGATAACTGAAAGTGTTATTAGGCATAAGATGTTTTTGTTATGTTTAAATGATATTAAAAAAAAAAAAGTTTAGTAGATATAAGATATTCTGTTATATTTTTAAATCGTGTTATTTAATTGTCAAGTTTGTAAGGCAGAGAGGCAAGTAGGAAATAGAAATATAATAATTTTATTCAAAACAGTAAACCATACATAATGTACAAGCAGACTAGCTAAGACACCACTTTAGAAAACACAGACTAGTAATGTAAACCCAAAACTATCTATCAGAGAATCCAATTACATAATAGGGAATAGAATTCAATACATACAATACAGAAATTGAAAATATAATTAATACAGACACAATTAATAGCGAATAGAATGACAAAGGAAAGAAAATTAACTTCTTTTTGAAACAAATAATACTAGGCCTATAATGGTAATCAAATCAGACTAAACAGTAAATTAATCAATATTGAAGTGTTTTAACAACAAAATTATTAACAACAAAGATAATCACGGAGTTATTAAGAATATTCCATGGAACTATTATCAGAAAAAACAATTAAAAACCATTTAAACACTAAATTTTTACAAAATATGAGGCATACAATAATTATAAAAAATTGTAATTTTTGGGCTTAAATGAGCTTGAAACAAACCCAGCTATATACCCAAAGATGTAAAATTAATTAATCAATATTACTGAGTAGTTAGATTTATGTAAAATTAAGAAATATTTGAAATACAGTAAAAAATAAGAAAACTTATTATGTATATTTAGATGGTGAACCAAGTCTTAGACAGATATTTTTATAATTGAACAATATAAAGAGGAAAAAGACATATCACAAATTACCCTAAACCGACGACGTTCAGTCTATTAGTCTATTGTTAATCGTGAAGACGACTAGTTGAAAATGTATTAACAGAATACTGAAAAAAGAATAATTTTGTGTAAAACCGAGTGTGGTTATGCAGAATGTAACTGAGGTTAACTAAAAGTGAAAATAACATTAACTATTAATTTTTAACACCTCACTAATTCCAAACAACAGTAATAACACCATCAAACTCAAACACAAGAAATCAACGGCCATTTTGAGACAATTTTGGACCATATTCGCAGAACACGTATACACATATTTGAACACCGGACACTTCACAAGAAACCCATCACGAAACGACATCGCAGGAGAAGAGAGGACACTCTACACTATATTCCTGGACCAACACTACTTCGCAGAGAAGGGAATATTTATTTATTTCTGCGGGAGAAGCCCAACCAGTTCATCGCAGCTAAAATCGAGGTGACGGCAGCCATACTTGATTTACGAACCAGCACGAGTACACGGCCAACTTGAAGGGAGTGACGTCATTTCGTCGAATGGTTCGATATTAATTTTCCTAATTGACAATTTAAATAATAATATTGTTTTATTTCAGCCATAATAATTTAGTTTAAGAATACCTGTAAGAATGTATCTTGTTCCTTGCCCTCTGACCATTTCGACTCGTTAAAAGAACCATAATTACTAACCTTGTAAAAAATATATTTTGTTGATCTTGTTCGTTACCGACTGGAGCACATATTAGCCAATGCCTTGGCCATGCGCAGTTTGAATGGCGCATAATTTTGAATGTCAATAAATGAACATCATTATTCAGTTACAAGAGTTGTCTTTATTTATATAATTAATGTTAACTATTTTTTTCTTCTAAACAAAAATAATTTACAGTGCTAGAATAAATATCTAAGAAAAGTACACACACAATTAATTAATTATTTATTAATTAATTAAATTAAACAATTAAACATTTTTACTAAGTATCAGTAAAAATTCCATAACTTACAAAATTTTATTTTATTATCAATGAATCACACTTAATTATAAAACATTATTTATATTTAATTTATTCTTTGTAATTGGTGAATCCAAGGTGGAGCTGTATCATCGGCGAGTTCAACACCGAGATTCAGACAACATACATAATTCTTGCTATCTATATTTATTTATTTATTTTTATATTTGTAATTATATTACAATATATATATTATATATATAATGTCACTCTCTATCCTTACACACACACACACACACACACACACACACACATTGCAATAAGTAGAAAATTCATATAAAATATTATTGGGATTCAAAGGATATGCTAGCACGTTGAAAATAAAATTTGTATAAGTAAAGACTGCAGGTTTGGACATTGTATATTATTTGATAAGAGACATGTGCAAATTTTTAGTTTTAAGTATTTTTAGACAGTAAAAAAATACTGTTATAATAGTGTTGTAATATGGTGTGAAAAGATGTAGAGTCGTGTGGTGAGTACGCGTGTGCGAGAATAGTTAATTATTTTACGGAGTAAGGATACAAAAAAAATTAAATTGAATAACTTTTGTTCTATATGGAATTTTTAGCTGAAGCTTGGACCAGAATGCGTCTAAAGAAGAGACATATTAGACATCAGTAATTGTTAGTTAATTAAAGAACCGAATATATGAATTTTTTAACAAAGAAAGTTTTATGGTCGATTAAATAGGTCGTAAAATTTTACGGGTTTTTTGGAAAATCAGAAGATTGCTTTCAAACATTCTAATACAAGTGTAGTGTTATCGTGGCCACAGAAGCCGGGTGGGATACAAATTAACCAATAAGTGTATGAGCATTAGGGTAAATTTTCCTTTGAATTCTAATTCCTCGTTAAACAGTTAATCTGTCTGTGAACTCGGAAACGTGTGGACGTGTTATACTAGTTCAAACGTTTGGTCTCTAGGCATTACGAACACATGTTAAAACATTTTGCTAGCTACTCCTAAATCGTAAATTAAAAAGAGTGCTAATTCGGGAAAGTAGATTTCCGCATAGGTATTAAAGACTCTTTAAGTTGGTTGGATTTATATGTAAGCCCAATACACAAGTTGCAGTAAAAAAAAAAAAACAGTAGCGGTGAAATTTAATTAACTGTGATTTGTAGGAGTGCTGTAACCCGAGAACGACCCTGAACACCTGACACAAGGAAGAACTCGCATCGGTATCCACATGGAATCAACACATCTGTATCCAGAGTGAAGCAACCCACACCTGTCTCCAGATTGAACGATCCCCATCAGTATGCACACTGGGTCATCAGTATTATGAGTCAACTGCATTAGGCTTATCAAAATTAAAGAACTTAATTGTCAGAATCAACAGAGACAATTGATATTAAAGTAATTTAAGCCCAACAAATAGGAATGTCTAATAAGCATTGCACTAAATTAGAGAAATACTCCAAAAAACCGGATCTCTAGATTGAAATAAGAAAATAAGATATGTCCCTTTAGATTTTAAATCTCAGAGGTATATACTGAAACATTTTAAGATGTTCAGCTATCATAATAGAGAATTTTCAAGTCAACACTATGTGCGTCTACGCAAGGCAAATATCCGAAGATCAAGAAATTCCAGGAAAGAAACAAAATGAGTCAGGTATATTAAGTGAGTAGTAGAAAAGATATAAGGTTCTCAAAAATAGAAATATAGCTGAAGTTTACGGCATTGCATATTACAGACGAGATGTTTAGGACTATAGGGTATTACCGCTCTACTTATTACATTATGGGTAATGCAAATTGGATTAATTCATAGTATTAAACGTTCATTATTACGTGTAAAAGGAACACCTTTAGACTGAAAGAATAACTGATAGCAAAATCAAAATTATTATAACTACTAATAGAATTAAACAATTATTAACCTTAAATATCAAATTAATAAAGAAGCAACAAATTGTATAAAAACAAAGAAGTAAATGGCAGAATGCCTTCAGTAATTAAGAATTACAGTATATCCATCTTTATATATTGTTTGGGATTTATAAAAGCCATTGGACTCCTGGAAACGGCCGCAGCTTTAGTAAGTGTATAGAGAAAACCATCGTACGCAGTTATTGAGAATATGTGTGTGCGTGTGTGTGTGTGTGTGTGTGTGTGTGTGTGTGTGTGTGTGTGTGTGTGTGTGTGTGTGTGTGTGTGTGTGTAGAACAGGGATAGGATGTGCGCCGGAAATATAGATTTTGAGAGGATGAAATGTTGGTGGAGTAAATACGCAATGCAGGATAACAGGCTGGTAGAAAAGTAAATAGGCCTATTGAAAAGGTGCTGAAAAGAATGAAAGAGGATAGAACAATTGTAACTGTTAAAAAGAAGGGGTAGAGAAAATGTTTGTATTCTAGGGTGAATGAAAATGGATTAGCAACTGCCTCTGAGAGAACATTTGGGGGAGAGAAGAAGAGAAGGAGAAGAAGATTGAACGCTTTGGATGACGTACACTACGGTAGGACATATAAAGGCACGAAGGTTGAAGACAGGAACATAGACGAATGAAGATGGTGGAGAAGGTGGTATCTGGGATTGCCACGCGGCAGAATACCATGTCACAATGATGAAGCTCATATGTGGCATAAAGCTAGAGCGGAAAGAACACTACCCAAGACATTCATAACGGGCTTTTGTATAACAGAAAAGCATATTTTCATAGCTCCTCTGTATATGTAGTAAATATTTAATCAGTCAAGTCCTTGATGTTTCGGAAAGGATTGGCTTAAATTGCTGCCGGTATTAAAATAATTTTAGAGATAAGAAACTTTTAATCTAGGACAGGTTTATAATTCTACAGATAACAATTTGTTCACCGATGCGGAACTAACAAAATTTGTTATGAGTCACACATCTACCAAACAGTTTATACTGTAAATATAAATATAAATTATACAATTAATCCAGTTAAATTAGACTTCACCTGTGGAAAAAAACGTGTGAGGCGTATTGCGGACATCACATTAAAAAAACCTGCCTTGTGTCTTCATCTCCGTGATGGTGTGGTAAAAAGTGAATTTTTAAGGAAGGGTACATATTTTAATCAATTTTTCTTAAATATGGTTAACTGTACAAAGAACATTATTAAAAAGGTTTTGTAGCAAATTTTAAGATCTATAAATTTCATAGAAACTATTTTTTCATGAAACTAATAGTGCTTCAGATATTCGTGAAAACTGTTTTTGTGACCTATGACCCCCCCACAAAATATTTACCAGAGGGGGTATCAGTGGGGACTTTTCAGGTCCAGACGAAAATTGAGCTGTGTGGAAATTTTTCTGCAGATTGGCCATTTTTTTTTGTCTCATTTGACTGCACTAAATGTAATAATAGTTGATTATCTACTATGGCACTGAGATAGGCGGAAATTAACTTGACGTTTCCAAATTTTGAATTGATAGGCTTTTTAAGCGCCATGGACGAAGTGCATTTCACCACAGACGATGAACTGAAAGACGCAGTGAGGTCGTGGATCAAGGAAAGACCTCGGGCACTCTTCATTGACGGGGTGAGTGAGAAAACTGGTTTACGGTTGGGAGAAATAAGGACTACGTGGAAAAATAAATGTAAATTTTTGTAGTAAATAAAATGTACTTTATTCCATATTTTGTTCACTGGACTACCCCTTTTCATTTACGAGTTACATGCGAATGTGCTTTACTTATCAGCCGGTCCTCGTATATAGGGTGATTTAAAATTGCACGGCAATCTCTCGGAAGCTGATTCTATAGCTAAAAGTAAGAAAAAAGAACGTATAAATATAGGTCCGAAAACGCAAACGCAAACAAATGCAAATTTCTAACTAACCTTGTAGCGAATTTAATTATGAAGAAATTGATATGTATAATGTTTATAAAAATAAGTAAAATTTGACTTTAATTAAAAACAAAACAGACCAAAATGCGCCAGCAAAGTGTTACAATTTACAACAAATGGCATTGTAAACTTTCGGAACACCGAAACTTGGGCAGTGAAAACCCACTTGAGACTGCTGCAAGACATGACCAACATACTTTTTTATTTAATGTGTGGTGCGGTTTTCTTGGTGATAATGTCTTAGGCCAAGAGATTTCATTTTAGGTCAACAATGTTTAGCCTATATTTTTTGGAAACGAAACTGATGGAACTCTTGGCAAATATTCCACTTGCAGGTAGAGTGCAGATGGGTTTTTTGAATGACGAATCATCTGCTCAGTACTGTCGTGATGTGATGAACCCTTTAAATAATACATTCGGTAAGCGATGGATTGGTCGAAACGGACCAGTAAAATGGCCACTTCGATCTCCCGATCTCACGCCAGCAGACTTTTTCCTTTGGGGTTGGATGAAGTCTTTAGTTTATTCCGTTCGTATTGGCACACAAGAAGAATTGACACGTCGCATAATAGAAGCTGGAGTTACTATCAACAATAATTCTGATGCTATAAGACGTGGACGGTTTGACTGGATTCGCCGAGCTGAATTCAGCATTCAACAAAATAGCGGCCACATTGAACAACTGATTTGAATGAATGTTTGCAGCTTTATTATCAATTTAAAAATATTGATATTTAATTATTTGAAGAAAAATCAATACTGTAAGTTTTTAATTTGTTTTCAATTATATTTGTTGTGAACACGTTTACGAAAATCTTTCTTTTGTTTAAAATGTAACATTTTTCGGGCGCATTTTAGTCTGTTTTGTTTTTAATTAAAGTCAAATATCTCAAATTTGTACTTATTTTGAATAGACATTATACACATCAATTTCTTTACAATTAAATTTTCTACAAGGTTAGTTAGAAATTTGTATTTATTTATTAGCAAATAAACGAAGTTATTGTATCCCAAATCTAAAAATGTGTGTTTTTCGACTCCAATGTTTTGGGTTTATCATAGTTTTCTTAGAAACTAATTGAGATAGAGCTATGGAACCCCTTTTATTCAATTGTTCAGATCAAAAACCATAAGAAACCACCAAAGATATCATTAACTTTATACCCCAAGAATTTCAGTATGGCGTCATTTTACCGTGGGAGCAGAAATCAGGCCGATCTGGTACGCGACCCGTAACTCACTAACGAACCGTTTTCGGACCTATGTTTATATGATATTTTTTGTTCTTATTTTTAGCTGTAGAAGCAGGTTCCGAGAGATTGCCGTGCAATTTTGAATCACCCTGTATATTAAGTCACTGACTGTCAGTCTGCGTGAGACTGAATTCCTACTCGAGTTCAAATGCAAATTAGTTAGAATTACAAAATCTCTATTTCAATGTTGTTTGTATCATAACGTTTCGTTAACACGGAACAATGTACTGTACTGTGTACTCGTCATGAAAATTATAAGCCTGAATCACGAAGGCCGACACAATAGCCAATCTCTACCATACTGTATTTAAATGTGTTTTTTTACGAATCATGAAAATTCTGCATTAACTTCATTAAAATGCTATGTAAGTGTGTCATACCCTATTCATATGGTGTGTGTGTGTGTGTGTGTGTGTGTGTGTTTGTGTGAGTGCTGAATTTCGAACAAGGAAAATAGCACATCAACTGTATCTTCACAGTTTACAGGGGTTAGTATTTTGGAAATATTGTTAAAGTGTTTAACCTTTACCAGACACAATAATCAATACCTTCCCTAGGATATATCAATGACAGATGACTTAATAGATGACTCATGATCGTAATACGTTTGTAAAAGCATCATGAAAGAGATTAATTGATTATACACTCTGGTCTTCTAGGTAAAGATATTTGTATTGCTCTTGCTTAAACAATCAGTTTACCACTCATTCAATCAGAAATTTGTACCTGTACTGATATCGAACTGAATGCTTCCTACTAGTAGGGTAATTTGCTGTGGAGGCAATATTATGTTCCACCCATAGTTGTGATAAAACATGCCCCATAAATCTTTGGAATACAATATTGCAATGTTGGATATTACTTGTAGGAATGCAGATTTCAACCAGCATAGATGGAAAGCTTTTAATATAGATATTAGAGAATGCAAAGGTACAATGGAAGAAAAATGAAGATACTGTACTTCAGATTACCGTATCAACAGAGACATTATATTTTTAATTTGAATGCTACGTTTCAATGTGGAAGTAGTTTATTGAAGCATAACTAAAACTCTGTAATGACATCCAACAAAATCAGACCTGCTGACTTACACCACACTGTAAATACCACGGACAATTTGGGCAAGTAAGAGACACTGCGGTAATAACGAGGGTGTGACTAAGTCTCTCTGATTATCTGCATATGATTAGCAGCGCCATAGAAGCGCCAGAATCTTCTTTACTATCATCATTTAGGAAGAAACACACCCACACACGCGCGCGCGCAACGAAACTTTCCCACGGTAACATCAAAATTTTAAACCGGTTGAAAACTAAACATTTGTTCAATATAAACAGGCAGTAAATAAATAGAGCCATGACATAAATAAAAGAAAAAAGAATACCTATGTAATTATATAAAGTGTAAATGCAAATTTTTAAGTAACCGTGCAATAACATATACTTTTAACGTTTATTTTTTAATGATTTTCCTGTTTCATGAAGAATGGGTGCAAAATAATTAATGTTTACTGAAGTAAATTAAATATGATTTTAATCAAATTAGTAGAAATAAACGTTTGCCTTTTGTGTAATAAATATCTAAATGGTAATTTACAAGTAATTTGCAATCTTTAAAATAATTATTTAATTTAAATATTTTATACCAGACACCGAAGTAGATGACACATTTTTTATATTTGTGTTCCTGTATGTGTACATGGTTTTTTGTTTTTTGTATTACTAATGTGTGATTTAATAGGTGTGTAATTTAATATTTCTTGGTTATTTGCAAACAGGTTTTTATAAAAGATTATATTGAAATTTATTTCTTTTTCAGTATTAATGTTTTAATAATACAATAATTCTCTCTTTATGTATTTAGGTAGTTATTTCATGTCACTAAAACCTTCGTCCTCTCAGCTAATAATAGGCCTACGATTTATTTTTACAACGGGTAATATTGTACTTAATGCACATAAAATCCTACAACCTAGCCGGTAATAAAAATACTAAAGTTGCGTTCACTATTCACACTGGAACGTCATTAAAAATGTAATTTTACATTTATAAATATATATATATAGTCTGTGTGTGTGTGTGTGTGTGTGTGTGTGTGTGTGTGTGTGTGTGTGTGTGTGTGTGTGTGTGTGTGTGTGTGCGCGTGTGTGTGTGTGTCCTCATGCAAAGGCTTTCACGGTGAATATCTGTTGTAGCAGGTTTTTGGGTACATTCGTGTATGTGATGCTTATATTGCCAACGTTTCGTTCCGTAATTCCGGAACATTTTCAAGGCATGCTGATGTTGATTTAACTACCTCGCACGTTTTATATCTTGCTTCCCTTGTAATTTTTGCAGTGGGAGGGTTAGAACGTGGGGGTGAGTTTGTTGTCACATCGTATTTGACGTCTTATTAGAGAAAGTTTCCTCCGTGCACAATTATGCATTATGTTATCTCTGCGGAACGATAAGTGAAACCAATTTTCTAGAAACAAGTGATTGTTTACAGAAGGCATGGTGCATATTTTTAACAACTGTAAAAATATCAACGTCTTGTAAATAAACATGTGCTCAGGAGTAGATAAATATTATTTAAACGACTGGTATATGCTGGCATAAGAATATGAGATCTTAAATCTGGATTAAATAAAGTTTACTGTTTCAACTAGTATTAAGTGAGATTATCATATTTCCGTTTACATTTAATTTAAGCAGTAATTTTTGAATCCTTGTAGTTACTCGTCCTTGAGAAACATATACACGTAAATGTGTCTCCTGATATGTGGGTGGAAAAAATGAGATAAATCAATAAAGACTGACGGCGAAGACTTAAGAAATAAACAAAATGCTAGAATGGAATTAGTAAGATAAAACTTAAAACGTGTAGTGTTTTGTAGATCTTTTTAGAAAATTCTAAATCAGAATGAAGTGGAGAGTTCCATTAAGATTGTAAAAATTGTGTTTTGGAACTAGAAAGGTATATACTGCTTTTTCATATACCTTCCGTATTTGTATAAGCACACACACACACACACACACACACACACACACACACACACACACACACACACACACACACACACACACACACACACACACACACACACACACAATTATATTCAAACTCAACACATCCAACTTTCATGCGGCTGAATATGTACAATACTTAAATGCAGAACACTTTAATATTGTAAATCCAGACTCGTAAATATTCATGTACAAGTAATTCTCACAGTCGTGGATTAAATTGCTTGCGGTACGGCGTTTTGCCGGGAACTGCTAATAATAATGTGACTTATTTACAATTTGAGTTTCAACGCAAACTTGACAGTTGTAATTTACGTAACTTATATTATGGCAGATGTTCTGTCTGTAAAAGTTAATCTACTTTTT
Organism: Magicicada septendecula; assembly: GCA_034769895.1. Taxonomy (NCBI): domain Eukaryota; kingdom Metazoa; phylum Arthropoda; class Insecta; order Hemiptera; family Cicadidae; genus Magicicada; species Magicicada septendecula. Next base: position 589,851,930 of record CM068368.1, on the reverse strand, counting down.
AACAAGTATTTATAATAAATCTACTGGCATTGTTGTTACTTTAAAAAAATAATTTCTCTTAAAATTACCAGTTTTTAATAAAAATATCCCATTGGAGTCGGTGCTTTTTATAGAATGGTAGAATGTGCGTACTCTTATTCCTACAAATACAGTTCACGAATTTTGTCGTGTTATCACACTAATGTATAATCTATCTGTCTATATATCCCGATATTCAATAGAAACAGACTAACTGACACCAATCAAAACACTAATCATTACGAATTTTAATTTGAAACAAACGAAGTTGGAAAATAAAAAAGCACTCTTATTCAATAATTCAAGATAAATAGTCCAATATTAACAATAAATATCAGCTCCTACAGGTTTGCACTAATTTACACAATAATGATTTTCCACTAATCCGCAACAATCACTTGAACCACACTGAATAAATCTCTAAGCCTTCTTTCGATTCTGTTATTCACTACTTTTAAAATTTTGTAGTCTTTTAAAGGGTTAACAAACTTATGGTTTTCTTCTATGAAATGTCTTGCATATAACGAATTTATTGTTCTATTACCTTAGAGAGGAGTTAGAAATATTGAAAGAAAGAGAGAAAGGGTTAGGTAATTGAATAAATACTAAAACTAAATTTGAAAATGAAGAAATATTTTAAAATATAATTAAGAAGTAAAAGGTAGAGTGGGATAGACACCATTAAACAAGAAATTAATTTGCATGTATGGATGTTTTTTAAATAAGGGTGAGTGACTGCGCCCATAGGCGGTGATAGGAAGGGACGAAAAGAGCGTTAACGTAAGTTGTTGTTTCAGTTGAATATAGAAAGAAAATGGGAAGGTTTTGACAATATAACGCATTAAAAAACTGTAGCGAAATGAAAACTGCAGTTAAACGTGTGAACGAGAAAGGTTTTACAACAGTAGGTATTAAAAATAATGTACACACACACACACACACACACACAGAATGTACTAGAAAGAGGATGTAACAATACAGACATGGGTGACTGAACTCAATAGTTCATAATAGCTAGCCAGAAAAGACATTTAACTTATAGATTGTTTCCGAAAATGTGTACGGACCGTGGGTAAGTGGGGGTATGAAGAAGTTGCTTGTCCTATTATTGTTATTTCCGATCTGACGATGAGCTGTGAAGCTTGAAAGCGCTACTCGCAACAATTTTTTTATAGTGTTCTGCAACAGTGATTATTCTATTTATTTTCAGAATTTGTAAATGTAAAATTATTAGATAAATGTTTAATTGTTAATTGTTAGTAATTCCTTAATGCTTATTAGGCACCCAGGTTTAAAATAAATAATATTTTTTTTGTACACTATACTAGTGTGTGGTTTATAATAAGTATAAGTTTTTTAAATGTTTATTACTACATACTGTGATTATAATATATGCACCCTTATAAGAAGGGGTATACCTTTTTTCAGATTTTTTTCAATAAAACGCAATTTTAATGTTTTTAAATCCATCTTAATTATTTCACCTTACGATACTCTCTCCTCTCTACAAATTTAATGTTTATATGTGACGTGGTGTTTGAACGCAGCTCAAATAAGCTCAAATCCCATTGCATGGTTGGGTATGTAAGGGTATTACAGATCCATTCAACACAAGAACACGCACACAAGGACATAACGTCACAATATGTAGACCTATGAATACATCGCGAATAAAACTGAATACTCGGTGTTTCCACATTAAATTTGTTTATTGCATAATTACGTATACCGTATGACTTCTGATAGGCGTACAGCTTAATAAAAGACGCATGGCTTAATTAATTTGAATATATTTTATTTCTGCATAATGAATATCCTACATAATTTAAGGACGGAGGAAATAATATTTACTGTGATAATATGTCAAGATAATCAAGACAATTAGGATCATCACGCGATATTTAACTGTTATTTGTAGTGAACAAGTCAAGAAATGTTAAAGTCGCTTGCCTTTCCTTGACTGAGACGTACTGCGTCCGATGTGTTTACGTCTCATCAAGTAATCGTAAATGCGGGGTAGCTCAGTTGTACATAGCGCCTCAGTTGTACGTTGGCATGGCGTTCCGACGTTGCTGTGGTTTTTTAACTGACGGTAAAGTATATTCAACCCTGACTAACTATGTCGGAGCAATACTGTTGTCTGTCTAATTAGTAATAATGATAATAAATTAATGTCTAATAAATTAGGAATTGTATTCAACAACGACACGACATCTAGGAGCCAACACAGAAAACAATGACACTCGCCACTGTGATACTCGTCACTGTACGTGGTTAAATGCACGAGCTTCTAGATTGTTTCCTCTGAAATTGCCTCTGATTGTTTCTAGAGGTGCTGTGATCTCACTTTTACGATGGCTAGAGGGAAAAGAGGCCATGGGCTTAGTGCTTGAAGGAAGATGATGTAAAGTAATTATGCGTGGGATGCTGCGTATATTATTAATGGTCGGGAACAATGGGATTGAGTAGCGTACCCTATATGTTGCTTGTGGTGAAGTTATGTGTATAGGCCCACTTATGGTTTACAGGAGTCTCCTCCGGCTAATATTTTAACTAGTACGTTGGTTTGCTTTGATTGGGATTCTGCATGATATTAATTGGTGTAGTGTTCACCATTTGACTAAAAAAAGGTAAAGGTAACAAGAGTTCATAATAGTGCACTTTTCGATGTTTTATTAGTCAATCAATTATTGTCTGGGCCTTAGCGTCGCGTACTGGAACTGTAGATATTTAGTCACTTACCTATGGCTTCCTTAACTTTTGTAAATAGAATTTTTAATGTATGTCTTTAAAATGGTAACTGCAGCAGTATTTTTACTCTACTTTCTAATTTTGGTAATTTAATTTTCATTGTCTTCTTAAACATTATTGTTTTGTATATTATCATTATTTACTTTACAAAGAGTTTTAATATCTATTCTTAACATTTTTATTTCCTTGATTTCTTGGTTTGTAATGTCAACGTTACTTATTTCTTTGTGTTATTGTTTTTTCTTTTTTTTTTAGAATATACCTAAACCTTTTGCGTTTACTTTCTACTTCAAGTCATTTCCGAGTAAAGTAATTTTGTTTTATTGTTAACCAGAAGATTTAAGAGGTCTCATGCAAATGTGAAAGTTCTGATTAGTATATTTCATATGTTTACTAGTTTTGTGATTTTACTTCGTGAGACAGGAAACACCACATCTCGATTTGTTATCATTGCACTGACTACTCGTACCAACTATTTTTAAAACAGTCGTTTTAGTCATCGCTCCTTAGTCATCACTGTACCAGAGCATACTGAGGCATATTTTCTTCCTTCATATGCATACACTTTTTTCAGCATCTCTCATATTTCCTTTTCGTCAACTATAGTGGTACTTGTGTTTTGAGACTATCGTGTCTAACAATTTTCCGAATGGCTAAGAATCTTCTGTTTTAGTCTATTAAAACTGTAGAATGTTTTCAAATTCTACTCTCAAACTGTCTTACGTACAGGGAAGAAAGAATTCCAAAGGATACGTAAAGGAAGAATTCAATGATGAATGAATTTTACACGGCTCTAGGCAGTGGCTAAAAGTAGTCAAAGAAATTAGCGTTCATTTGTACTTGAGTACACTAATCACTCACAGGTAAGCAGCTGTAAATTGTTTCACGACTCCCTTACAAATGTACTCGCTTTAGTTATTTATAAACGAGTTCTCTCTTGAAATTGCAAGAGTGTAAACGGCTGTCGATACTTATTTAAAAAAAAGGATTAACAGCGAAAAACAGAATTTTTAATTTCTTCTCTATAATTTGGGATTAGGATTTGTTTATTGATTTTAGTAAGGAGTAGACATCTGACATTACTAAGATAATGACAATTAAATTGTTTATGACTAAAACAAAATGTTTTAAACCAAGTAACCTTTTAGATTTTGTCAAAGAAACACACAAAATAATATTATGCATTTAAAGATTCATTACCACATAATTGTACTGCAAATACTAAATTATAAGCTAAGCTTTTTGTCACACCAACGATCTGGTGCGTGACTGGTTATTGGATGTTTTATCGTTCAACACGTTATTGAAAATTATGTTATCGAGGAAGCTAATTTAAAATAACCATCAACGGCTTGGCCACATACACGTAACGTTCGGCCTAATAATTGGTTGCCATGACACATCAACCCTTCCGGCCTATTATTACTCTATTCATAAGTTTACATAATTAAAAAACATTTTAATACTTTTGTTTTAATACTACACATTTTATAGCACATACTAATGGATTGTTTTTCACTGTAAGAGCAATATGTTTTATATTCTCAATGTACGATACGTGTGAGAATATTAATAATATATATTGCACATTTGTGAATGCGGAACACCAATTTTTAGATACAAATGTTTGTTAAAAACTTTATCGTCACCTAAACCAGCCTTCCCTCATTGCAAGCTTGCTCAGAGACAGCCTCTAGGAGCACTGTTAGTTCCGGATCTGAATGTAACGCCGTTATCTGTAGTAGTTTTTAGATAATTGGTTTCTGTGTGAGTGTTCAAACAGTTTGGTCCTCTTAAACACACACACACACACACACACACACACACACACACACACACACACACACACACACACACACACACTCTCTCTCTGCAAGTAAGCTACTTCCCCGACTTTCATCACCGTAAACTCTAATGTAGAAGACATTGTTTCGTTCATTCAGATGAGTGGTTGTCTTTAAGTGTAAAGTACCAAAAACTATTTATTTAAACTATTTATTTTATTTTGTTGTCCATAACGTTTTTGTGTATTGAACAAGTACATAATGTACTATTTTCTGTCACATAACAATAAGCTTTAGCTAAATCTTTACTTTGCCTATCCCCTGTCAAAGCTGTCTTTAGAATCAACGCCACTTTCGGTACTGGAGATTGTGCCGTTGTTTGAAATAGTTATCAGGTCTTTTTGTGTGTTCCAGATTGTGTAATGTGGTATGTGACACATATTGTATCTGTTCATTTAGAGTGCCGTTTGCATGTTCTTTACTAAATTTCTGTATTCCTAGATCTTCACATGCGTCAAGTTTACGGCTATTTGTTTTTATGTGTAGAATTTTCATGTTGTTGTTTTTTGAGACTGAATAATTAGCAAACGTGGATCCAGCTGTGGAGTGCAATTCCTTTATGTGTTTACTGTGTGGCTGTTGAAAGCTGCGTCCTGTATGGCCTATGTAGAATTTGTTGCACTGTGAACAGTTTTGCACTGTTACTGTTACTGTCACGGTTAAATCAAATTTGATCAATTTTGTATGTCTGTGTTTAGTAGAATATGGTATGTTTAATTTGTGGTTCTGAATGAAATGTTGTTGCTTGCTTTCCTTTTTTGTTGTTGTTACTATAGATAAGTGTTATGGATTATTTTGTCTTCTGTCTTTCTGTTGTTTGTCACGGATTTTGAATACAAGTTTGTCCATTAGTGTTCTGTGATGTTCACTAGCTTCGGCTAAACATTTAATTTTGTTTAGTTGTTTAGTTCATCTTGTCAGTGTTTGTGACTGGTGGAATCTTGTTTAATTTGTGTAACGTGAATCTGAAAGCTCATTATTTGTGTTGAGTGGGATGATTTGATGAATGTGTTGTAGCTTTCGTAGTGGGGTATCTGTATGCACTAAATGTCTTATGTATAGTACAGCAGTGAGTTGTATGAGGGTGTCAGTTCTGTTAAAGTTGGGAATAAGGTGTCCCAGTAGTTTGGAGTAACAAAAGAGTTAAGGCAAGAGGACTTCATAGTACCTACTTTACTCAAAATATTTATTAACGCCGGCTTAAATAGGTGAAAAAGACACTGTTGGATAATGAGGATCTTAATAATGACAATTTTCTACACGTGCTTCTGTTTGCGGATGATCAATTTGTGATTACAGTACTCAAACAGGACTGCAGTTAGGCCTACATGATTCAAAACTCCATAAAGAATACAGATCTTAGGGACTCGATATAACTTTTTTTTTTGAGAAATCGAAAATAGAACTATTTTAGATATCTTGGGGTAACATTATCAGAAAATGGCAGGCGTGACAAAAAGACTAACTGTCCTAAAATAAAATGGCAATTGTTATTGAAAAATGCAGTCATAATGAAGACTGGTGAAAGTAAAACGTTGTCGGTTGCACGACTTTAAAATTTAAGGACTTTTTGGGGGTTGAATTGATAGTGTGCGTGTAGCCCACTACTACTACTATTACTACTAGCAATAATAATAAATAATATACTTTTTCTGGTACCATTTAGTTGGCTTAAGACAGGCAAGTTTAGGCTTAGTTGAATGCGTTAAATCGTAAAATCTCCTTTACAATTTTGTATGTTCTAGCAGAATCTCTTTTCTCAGTTTAGTGAAAAGTGTAGTCAAAAATGTATTCACTAACGAATTTTGTATTCACAGTTATAACGGTCTTAATATGACTAGAAAAATAGATATGACTAGATGAATCACAAAAGTTCCAAGTGTGAAAAGAGAGTAGCAGCCAAACAACAATAGAAAGTTCCGTTAATTCTTGTTAAAGGTAAAGAACGGTATTGCACTTACAAAGAATCCTTCTACATCTGTCACCATTATACACATTTATTACCCATGAATAATTCTGATTTTATTGTTTGGTATCAAATAATAAAGATTGGTGAAAGTGAAACGTGGTCGGTTGCAATACCTTAAAGTTTAAGGGCTTTTGGTGGTTGAAGTAATTTCATGGGTCTGTAAAAAACCATTGTGTCGTGTTCATGCAAACGTAACGGTGACTACGTAAGAGACCAAGCCACTATACTTATAGGCTTATTTGTAACGTAAACTAATCAAGACTTATAAGTAAATCTCTGTTGACATACCCAAACTCCCGCCAATGAAAGTGCCTCCCTCCTCTCCCGCCATTAAATTGATTTTGTGCGAATTATTTACCGATTTCCGATTATCAGATAACGCCATCATCTCTGTTTTGAAGGTAGGTAATGTTAATTTATCTTTATTATCCGTTAAAGAAACTCGACTTTTATTGCAATTTCTGTTAAAAAAATTGGCAAACGGTAATAAGTTTAAGAAATAATAAATCTACTTGTTTGTTTCATATACAATATATTTTATTCATTCCACTACTACTACTACTACTACTACTACTACTACTACTACTACTACTACTACTACTACTACTACTACTACTACTACTACTACTACTACTACTGGTTAAAATAACAAATAATAGAATTCTTTGGTACCATTTAATTGTCTTAAGACAGGCAAGTTGAGACTTAGCTGAATGCGTGAAAACATAAAAATATCGTTTACAATATTTCATGTGCTATGAGAATTTCTTTTCTCAGATTAGACGAAAGTCTAATGAAAACTTAACTTGTTAAAAATATATTCACTAACCAATTCTGTATTCACAATTATAACGGTTTTAATATGGCTAAAAATGTACGTCTTGTAAACAAATTTGTATACAAACATTTTGCAAAGAATTGTTCGTTATTAAGCAATTCACAAGTGGATAATAGTAAAACAAACCCCATGCCATATAGAAGAAGTTTAATTACTTTAATAATTTTTTGGTAAGTAGTCACTAAGGTGACTGGTAAACGTAGAATTATCTTACTTTATTTTATTCGTTATTTACATAATTTTATTTTAGGCTATTTCCTTCTTTTTCTTTTTATTTGTGTTCCATATCTAAGTGAATTATGATCTTCTCGCCGTCGGATTCCGCCGTACTGTACCTCTGTTTGTGTACTTTCTGATAGTGGACTGTTCAAAGTTATCTTTCTTTAGAAGCTAAAATAACATAATATTTCGTAGATTTACAGGTCGGATAATTAATAGTATATTATAAATCATATAATGTTGACTGTTTATGCGTAAACCATTGTTGCAAGAATCACCTACTAACCATCTCAAGATCCAAGATCGTCTTTTAAAGTATTTACTTACTCTCATCCCTTTTTGCTATCAACCAGATCTTGCAGTCTGAATAGGGCTTACCTGGCTTTTATAAATCAAATGTTTAGTCTGATTTTTGGAATTTTCCGCTTTTAATAAAATAAGTATTCTATGATTATAAAAACCCAACCTTACAACAAGTGCATTTCATTTCATTTTATTACTAATTATATGGACACCATGGTAAACGTAAATGTTTGTGTAATTAATCTGCTTGGCACTGTTTCTAAATGTTTTAAAGTATACAGTTAACAAGCACTAACTAATTGTGTTCTGAAATATCAAACTCTAGACTATGTATTATTATATACTGTATAATACAGTAATATAATATAGTAATAAATAATATACAGTATCATAATACTGCAGTATTGTAATAAAAAATACAAATTTTTACTATTGTATTTCTAATAGTATATTTTCGCCATAAGGGTTGATGTAGTGAGTTAAGAATTCACCTCATTTATCAGCCTGCACAGAAAAAAATTAGTTATAATGTGAATTGAAGACGGAGTTTCTGCCGGCATTTCCTCGAATTAGATCGAAAGTAATATTGTTTGCTAAAAACAATAGACAGCGCATTACTCCATTGAGTCTCTGTACTTACTTCAACTAGTATAAGTATTTCTGAGTGCCATGATCTTGAAAAATAAATATTTCTTTTCATCGTGTGAAACAATGAGTGTGTATTTTGGTCTGCTAGGAGCTGGATAAACTGTTATTAGTAGACAATACTTGTTTTAGCGGTGATCACGTTTTAGCTACGTATGTGGTCGGCAAAATTTTGCCCTTTCCAATTATACCAATTTCCTCTTATTTTTGCCGACCTTTTTAATAATAACTAACATCAGTCTTCAGAAAGAAATGCATTTTAAACAGACTTGTCTATATTAGAAACATTAATTTATTCATTTTGGATTTCCGTTTATTGCATCATTAGGTTTTTGTTACCTTTAGCAGTAAGGCCAAATTTCTACATTTTTACCAATTTCTACATTTTTACAAGTCCATTTTAATGATTGTCTACAAGTTTTCAATTAAAAAATGATACTAAGAAAATATAATTTTTTACCTGCTAAGTGCGATATGTTTTCACAGTGTATAATCTAAAGCAATATACATTAAATTTTTAAAAATATACTGTAGTAAACACGTTTTAAAATGAAATATTAATTGATTACAGAAAATTTTGACTACACATATTAACTAAAAATAAAATATTTAATATTAAGTAGTTCATTGTTAGTTTTTTTAAGTTAAAAAAGGTTACTAAGGAGGTAGACTTATGTTGACAATTGACCGAAATATCAAATAAGGAAAAAATACATAAGAAGTAAACACATATGATTATCATTAACCCTTTTTGGAATATGTTCAATATTTGAAAATATATTTTAAATATCGGTATGGAGAACCATACATGACTTCCATGTTCTAAGATTTATATTTAAAATTATATTCGAAATGAAATATTTCCATAGAAACTACTTCTTTCTACTTATTGCTTCAGCCTTAACCACAGTACTGTGGTCACTAACGTATACAACCTCACGTTTTCGCACTCGATTTTCACTGATGATGGCAGTCGATGGCACTGCCGAAAAGTCTGGTTTTGCAGAAAACACTCGACTACGGGCTGTTTAGCCCGGGAAGGAATTTTAACAAAGAACTACTTCTTTGTTGCAGATAACGTAGTACACATATAAAAAATTCTCCCCTCCCCCTTCAAGTATAATTTTTATTAATAGATAATTACCCCCACCCCGTTCACCTAACCTCTTCATTTATAGATATTTCATCTACGTTTCTACAGTGGATTATTACGAGCTTCTTATCAGGATACTTTATTTATCAAAATTAAGTATCTTACTCTTGTTAAACCATAAAACGTTGCAGGTAAACTACCCCTTCCTCTTAACTGATCTTCACCAAAATCAACAGGCCTTGAGTTCTCTACAATTCAGGAACGTATGCAAAAAATATTTGATTCTCTTTGAATTTACGGCAGTTATCTTTCGTCATAAAGAAATTACTCTTGTTAAAACATAAAACGTTGCTGGTAAACTACCCCTTTCCCTTAACCGATCTTCAACAAAATCAACAGACCTTGAGTTCTCTATAATTCAAAAAGTTATTCAAAAACGTAGTTGATTCTGTTTGAATTTACGGCAGTTATCGTTCGTCATATAAAAAATTACCCTTGTTAAAACATAAAATGTTGCAGGTAAACTACTCCTTTCCCTTAACCGATCTTTACCAACACCAACATATCTTGAGAACTCTACAATACAGGGCTGTATGCAAAACATTATTTGATTCTGTTTGAATTTCCAGCTGTTATCGTTTGCCATAGAAAAAAATTACCCTTGATAAAAAAAACGTTGCCGGTAAACTACCCCTTTTTTCCTAAAACGATCTTCACCAAAAACAACAGATCTTGAGAACTCTACCATTTAGGGCTGTATGCAAATAATCATTTGATTCTGTTTCAATTTGCGGCTGTTATCGTTTGCCATAGAAAATACCCTTGTTAAAACATAAAACGTTGCAGGTAAACTACCCCTTTCCCTTACCCGATCTTAACCGAAAACAATAGATCTTGAGAACTCTACAATTCAAGGCTGTATCCAAAACATTATTTGATTCTGTTTGAATTTGCGGCTGTTATCGTTTGCCATAGAAAAAAATTATCCTTGATTAAAAAAAAACCATTGCTGGTAAACTACCCCTTTCCCTTAACCGATCTTCACCAAAAACAAAAAGTCTTGAGTACTCTACAAATAAGGACTGTATGCAAAAAAATATTTGATTCTGTTTGAATTTGCGACTGTTATCCTTTGCCATATAAAAAATCTACAGACACACACACACACACACACACACACACACACCCTTTTCGAAAAATGACTTTTTTTCATGTTTTGAGTGTAGTACAATCAGAATCTGCAATAATCTCGAACACGATTTTTTTTGCCATCACCTTACTTCCATTTCCTTAAGGAACATGGAAGTAAAAAATGAGAGTTATAAAGTGAGTTATAAAATAATTATACTTTTCTTAAAATGAGTATAATAAAAAATAACGCACTAAAAACAAAGAAGAAAATAATTAAATGGGGAATATTTTCGGTAAAATTATTGAATGCTTTAAAATTTTAAAATATAATACATACAACGGACAAACATTATGTTCCACATAATTGAAAGGGCTAAGAGAACAAACACATTATATCAATTAATCATATGTTTGTTATCCAAATCAAATATTACGTGTTTTTAATTCATTAACTCGTACTGAAAGAGAAAATCGGAGATGTTATGTGAAGATGATTAATATTATATTATCAAATTAACAGCATTATTACACTACATTAATATCAAATATTACATGCTTGCATTAATTTATATTTTCAAATGATTAAAATAACAAAATATTTTAATAACTTAAATATTACAATTAAATTTTTAGAAAAAAATGGGAAGGTTTTCTTTATATTCAAGTAAACATCGTAATGCAAAGAATTACTTTAGATCAAAATTATTAGAGGTAAAAGAGGTAGACTGTCCAGTTTAAACAGCGCAGGGAGTAGTTGAGACTGCTAGAGGTAATGTTTATGCAAAAATAATTAGCATAACTTGGATGTGTTACCAGTGTATTGCATATAAACTTAAACAGTAGATGGTTAATATCGTAGGTTGAATGACGGGATGGAGCAGGGTCGGCTCACGACTACATGCAAACATATGAAAGATAAATATACTGGTTCCAACCTGACGGTAAAAGAGAAGTTAGAAAATGCTAACTTAGAAAGAAAAGTTATTAGAAGTACATCGTATACTTTCTTATAATTTCATAAATCGACAACTATCACTTTATTATTTTAATTTTAAAATTAAAATTAAAATACATTAAAAATAGCTTATGCTGTACTACTTCATTGATAGAGGTTCGCGTTTAGTTTTATGTGACATTTTTTAAACAATTCGATATTTAAAGAAAGCCATTAAATTATTGTAATTTAAAAAATACTGTGTAATTTTGTTTTTTACAAAATACGATTAAAAGTCTATCGTTTATAAAGTAATTAATTACATTCAAGAATCCCATAAGGGAAAGTATAGGAATTATACGATAAGAGATAGAGTACGTTGATCAAATGTACATCAGTCTGACAACCTCTGACCAACTCATGTGTAAACCAAATGGCTTATGGCCATCATCAAGTAATTCATAGGTAATAATGCAGTATGAAAGACATTTTTTTACCTCAATCTTTATTTTTGCATACTATGTTCAGTGCATGAGAACTTCGATTCATTTTTCCCTTACCAATTAGAGTGAATGCTGTACACTAATAACGATGAAGAGCCAAACAAAAACATAAAAGCGCAAATTTAGTTGAATAATTAGTAATAAATAACTTTTCTTTGTAAGACTTGGTGTTTCTACTTTCGTGCAGTATTTATATGTTATTATCATACAATAAATTACATTTGCAAGTGTATTGTCTCATTTATTACTATATACACACATACATTTTACTTTCATAATCCGTATCTTCAGCAATTTCAACGTAAATTGATTTGGTGCTAGAACAGCGAGTAAATCTTAAAAAATACACTTGTAAAAGTAATTTATTGCTGTGTGTGTGTAATTATGTATTATATTATACTAATTTATCTTTGTAATATTAATATTATATCACATATAACACGTTATATATATATATATTGTTATTATAAGTTTCAAGTACTTCAAGATTAAATATTATTAACTTTTGATGCATTTGTATGCATGAATACACCTTCCTTATAATTAAAATTCTCTCTCAGCTTATGAGGTTTATGATTCTTGCTGTGTTTCCCTTTTCCAGTAATTGCAGTTGCTTTACATTCAACGGGAGTGCAATTATTATGTTATATTATATTTTAGTTAATACAATTATTTTTAAATTCTGAATGTTAGTTTTGACTATCTTGCCATCACTTAGTTGTAACTGTTTCTGGTAATACACTTCGTAATAAATTGTGTAAACGTAGAAAACGTAATGTTGAACGTCCTAAAGATTTTTAACAACTACAAACTTATCAACATTTATTTAACAGCAGTAATAAAAACGAAGTTCTACTTTAATATGTTTATTCTTATGAATGTGCACAAACATGTATATACTGAAAGACAGATAATAGTGATTTAAAATCCTTTTCTGGAGGCATAATCATTAAATAAAACTAACTGTAATGTTATAGTTACTTATTATTATTAACTGACAGAATGAAAGGAAGCAGACGTGCATGTTAACCTCCTAATCAAGCCTTGCATGATACGATCATGAAATCCAATACAAATGTTAATTCTTAAAAGAAACGTAATGTGTCATTATATGTTTTGGTTATAAACGTTTGTTTAAAATATTACGCTTATTATCTATTGATTCATTAACTACGGTTCATTATCAATAAAGAAATTACCTTTATTTGTCCAAACCGAATACTGACTATCGTAACCTGCACGGGAGCACAGTCACAATACTTATATCCTTTCTTACACTGACATCAGACGTGCATGCACATAGTACGTTTCCATTTCTCAGTTGTAAAAGCATACGCGATACTAAACTATCAGGTTAACGCATAACGCTTAAGCGTATATCCAAATAGTTAACGTTCTTCAATGTACAAACTTAATAGAGAACCGAATTAATATATTAGCTGATAGTACGATAACAACTTTTAACAGTAAACCAAAAGAATATACTGTATAGGTACGTTTGGGTGGATAAAATGTCGCAATAATAAGTGGAACAACCCTTCTTAGCACCATATGTGTCCTTAGATTAATGTTAAAATTCCGCAATAATAAGTGGAACAACCCTTCTTAGCACCGTATGTGACCTCAGATTAATGTTAAATTGCCGCAATAATAAGTGGAACAACCCTCCTCAGCAGCGTATGTGTCCTCAGATTAATGTTAAAATGCCACAATAATAAGTGGAACAACCCTTCTTAGCACCGTATGTGTCCTCAGATTAATGTTAAAATGCCGCAATAATAAGTGGAACAACCCTTCTTAGCACCGTATGTGTCCTCACAATAATGTTAAAATCCCGCAATAATAAGTGGAACAACCCTTCTTAGCACCGTATGTGTCCTCAGATTAATGTTAAAATGCCGCAATAATAAGTGGAACAACCCTTCTTAGCACCGTATGTTACCTCACAATAATGTTAAAATCCCGCAATAATAAGTGGAACAACCCTTCTTAGCACCGTATGTGTCCTTAGATTAATGTTAAAATGCCGCAATAATAAGTGGAACAACCCTTCTTAGCACCATATGTGTCGTCAGATTAATGTTAAAATGCCGCAATAATAAGTGGAACAACCCTTCTTAGCACCGTATGTGTCCTCAGATTAATGTTAAGATGCCGCAATAATAAGTGGAACAACCCTTCTTAGCACCGTATGTGCCCTCAGAATAATGTTAAAATGCCGCAATAATAAGTGGAACAACCCTTCTTAGCACCGTATGTGTCCTCAGATTAATGTTAAAATGCTGCAATAATAAGTGGAACAACCCTTCTTAGCACCGTATGTGTCCTCAGATTAATGTTAAAATGCCGCAATAATAAGTGGAACAACCCTTCTTAGCACCGTATGTGTCCTCAGATTAATGTTAAAATGCCGCAATAATAAGTGGAACAACCCTTCTTAGCACCATATGTGTCCTCAGATTAATGTTAACATGCTGCATTATTAAGTGGAACAACCCTTTTTAGCACCATATGTGTCCTCACAATAATGTTAAAATGCCGCATTAATAAGTGGAACAACCCATCTTAGCACCATATGTGTGCTCAGATTAATGTTAAAATTTAATTTTACTCACACATACACACACACACACACACAATTTAACATTGAGATAATAAATCTCCTTAGATGGATATTCATTGCAGTAAACGTCTACTGCTTACAGGTAAATAGTACGAAAACGATGTTTTAGGAGGCACTGTTTTTGTTAAACATTTATATTTTATATGTGTGAGCGAATGCAGACTGTAAAGTTCAGAGGTGAAATATAAATAATTGGCAACCTTTATAATATAAAATGAACATGATTCATTACTTTGCGCATTCTTTCAAAGGTTATCCGTCAGGTAAATAGATATTGGGGTACAGATTTGTTCAAATTGGTGCGTCATATGTTTTCAGGAATCCAAAGCAAACTCAGGCAGTTAGGGTTCTCATATAAGGGAGAGTGAGGCTACGGGTTGCTCTTTTTACTTGATAAGTCATTAAATGTTTGTGTCATTGCATGTATTTGAATTAACTACTGATTTTTTTACCATTAATTGACGCTTTAAAATCAGCATTTTGAAGTAATTACCGTAGTAGTGTGTAGTCAGCCAACAACGTAGGGAAATTCCTAATTTTCAACGTCTCCTATCTTGTTCTGTTATATTTAAGAATTAAAAATCTTATTATCACGGTCGCTGATTGTTGAACAGCTCAAGTTTCGTGCTTGCCAATTACTATTTGGTGTCACACCGTAAAGTAGGCTAAATTTGCATGACTGATATCTATCTATTAAAATAAAATAATATATAATTTTGTTTTTCTTCTAATTTATAGCATTAAGATTTCATAATTTACTATGTTTTGACTTGGACAGATGAAGCACCACGTGATGAATTTTCCATGCATTCGTCAGCTTAGTAGGAATTAGGAGTTTGTTTACTCAGTTTCAGTCGACTGAAATTATTACATTTTATTTACCTTTAACTCATAAAAGTTACACACTTACTTTTAGATCAGTGCCGTAAAAGACGACTCTTTAAATCGGCATTCTTCTTTCACTTCCTGATATAATAACATTTTCCCCCGAAGTATCAACATGTCGTCGATTATAAAGTCTGTGTTTCAAGAATTACTTTCTTCAAAAATTACATGGTTGTCTATATTCTTATATTTGGGTCATCGGCAGGCTAGCAATCAGGGGATAAGATGGATATAAGTTATATACTTAGGAAGCTTGCAGAAGAATATATGAAATGGTGCCTCGAAGTAAATGCATCCAGAATAGAGTACTTGGTAGAAGGAATTGACGGTTAAGACCTACAGTTAAGGTCAAAAGCTACAAGTAACTTCAAGTATTAATGATTAATAATAACATCTGAAGTGAAATTAATAATGAAATATAACCACGAATGGGGCATGCAAATCAGCTATAAGGCAATTGAATAATGTACTGTAAAGTCACCGAATTACAAAGCTTATAAAGTTAAGATGCTGACCTACAGGAACATACTAGTAGAGAGCATAAGGACAGAATTGTGTGCATTAAATAAAAGACATAAAGAATCAGAATCAGAGCCATGAGATGTTTATCGGATAAGGTGCTGTAGAGAAACTAGATTGGATAGTATTATAAATGCAGATGTAAGAGCGGAAATGAGGATTGGAATATAGACATAACGGTAGAGGTGAAAATGTTAAACCGGCTCGGACACAGAATGTGTATTTCAGAAGAGACATAACCAAATACGGTATGGGAAACCACCCAATAAAAGAAAAAAATAAGGCCTACACATTACATTCTTGAAGAAAATATGCTACAATTACGTAACGCGTAAATTATGCTGCTGGCACGCCGCCAAAAGGATGGAAAATTATTATGGAACCTCTTCGGGACCTATTTAAACAACAGCTTAAATACAACGGCTGGCTTAGTTACAGTTGGCGATTCATTCAGTGCAAAACAACTGATTAGTATAATGTGATTTTTGTGTTATAATTAGTGCGGAACTCCAATACTTGACATTATTGTTTCATGTGAACAGATTTAACTTCATGTATTGTACAAGAGTACCTTGTTCCTTACAAATTGTTATTTGTGATTAATTAGAGAGTTATACATTAATAAATTACCTTAGATCCGTCGTGAGACTTCGTTTTATATTTGAAATGATGCGTTTCGGTACATATGTTCCATCTTCAGATTAATTCACTCAGTTGAGGTTGTTAAATGTAAAAATTACATCACTTTGTACTTACACACGTCTGTATGGGTGCGCACCGTTTGAAGGCAATAATTGAAAATGGTAATTAGTGACTTCATTGGTGTATGTATTTTGTTTCCAATGTAAAATACGAAGATCAGTGAGACCGTCGTAACAATATGTTGAAGACGGCGTGAGTACAAGGGGCTTCAAGCAAGAGGACTGTTGAACCGGCGACCATGAAAGTCGCAAAAACAACCGGAAAAACGTTAAATAATGATGATTTTGGAGGCTCGTCGGCAGACTTACTGAACTTTTAGAACGTTTGCAAATCTGAGTAACAAGTCAAAAGTTAATGTTACATTTTTATAAAATGTATGGTTCTTAGGCTACATGGCTCATGGATTCTCTGTCCGACTCAAGGGGAACCACCTGATGCTATAGTTGCACTATTGTAGTATTTTATTTAGTCGTTACATTGTATAAATGTGAGGTATAAAACTAATAAGTATAAAACCTGTGTAAAGTAACTGATTCATAGTTTATAGTTAAGGTATCAAATGTAATGTAGCCCTCAACATACTTTCCGTTAAATTCAGTCAAACAAATTCCGGTAATACTTTTCTCACACAAATTCATTCATTTAATTATGATTTTCTACATTCTAAAAGTGAGGTTGGATTTACTGTAGATTTCAACTGTGGGTGGATTGTACTGTGCTACAATGCATTCTTTGTAACAAAAATAATTGTCTGATACAATTAGGTACAGTTTTTATGTCGCAAATTATTTTAATGAATTTTATGCATAGTGTTTCGTTAGACTTAGTACAAAAACTGTAACGTAGTCTAGTAATTTAACGAATAAGTTTTTTCAAAAATGGCTTTATTCAATTTTTCTTTAAATTAAGAATTATTGTTGTTTGAAATTAGTTATATCACATTTTGTTCCTTTAGATATAATGTCTTGACTATTTTTTAATGTTTATTTACTTTTTTTTAAGTAGCGCACTTATATTACTACGATTTGTTCTAATGTAAAAGATAGAAATAAATAAAACATGGTTGAAAGAGACTATGGATCTAAACACGTTGTGCTAATGGGTAATTACGTAAATGAGTAAAAATGAGGAAGTACATGCAGAACTCTGTAGGAGTACTAATGTCGCAACTAATTGTAATGTACAAAACAAGTAAACAGAAACAAGATTGTACAGATTATTCTTTAACTTTCTACAGAAACGTTTTTCTTATTGACACGTTTTCAAATAATTTGTCTTAAACGCCAGTTGTTCCAATAAATTCACGAGCATTTTTCTAGATGTTACAGTTTACCTTGGTCTCCGTTATGTTCTACGAACATAAAAGTCTCACGAATGACTTTAACATCCCTTAAACCTGTAGCAACTTAAAATTTGAAAATACGAATAATGCATGTAGACGTTATACAATGAAAATTACTTACTTTGCAGCTTCTCTGATGTGTCAAATTGTTCTAATAAATTGTAGTGACTGAAAACCAGAGTGCTTATGTAATTCCTGTCCTTAAACAAAGTTTTACATGAATTAGTTTAATATGTTCTCGGTGGTGAACAATAATTCGTTACACTATCTTAACCAAATATACAGTACATAAAATCCTGCAATATATAGAAATTGTATTTATCTTTTCCTTGCATTTTTATTTGAGTAAATAATGAAAATCATTTAACTATGTGCAGAGCGTTTAATAAAGCAGTTAATTTGCAAATGAATTTAATATACAGTTGGCGTTGCAATTGTGCTGAACAAACCATCTGGCAACGAGATAAAGCTTATCACTGTTTATATTGTGATTTATAATAGATACGTTGCACGCTAATTTGTTCAAATAAAAAACTAATGTACCGGTAAATAAATATTAGATCAGTGTAATACCAAATAAAAGTTTTTGAACCAGGTGAGTAGCTGAAAAAGTGTAAATATTTCATTTTATAAGCTTTATCTCCTTTCCATTACTGAACTAACAAAATGTTAACGGCAAACTTCACATCGTTCTTTATGCCAGTGTTATATGTTTATTACATTCCTTGTCTTTCATTTATTCCTAGTAGTTAGAAGAGATTCTAACTATGATAAATACGTATTGCAGACGGGTGTTAATATGAATGAGGTCTTGCAGGTGTCTTAGCGTTCGTTTATAGGGTGGAAATGGTAGGAAGCTATATTTACAGGCACAAGAACAAAACTACGCTTATACAATATCGTATCAGATCGTGAATGACTGACACGAGAATCATGATCAGATTTTAGTGAAATATTACAAATGGTAAAATCCTAATTGTAATTTACTAAGAATCTGATGATATTTTATGCGTAAATAGAGGAACTGAATTCTCGTTTACACATAAGAAATAACAAAATAATACCAAATTCAATTAGTTTTAGGTTACGAATAGCTTTCAGTTAGATGTATTAAGTTTTATTGAAAACTTAAAATATATAAAAATTATGTAATCCTATACTTTTAACAGATTGTAGAAAATTATAACAAATAAAATAAAGAAATAACACAATATGTACTGAAATTTATTAGAGGCAATATTTTTAGGTCTAATTTAAAATGCGTAGTCCTGAAAATACGGTAATGCCTGTTCTCACTGACTTATTGAAGCAACAAATTTATGGGTAGGCCTATATTTTGTATTACATTTGACTTTTAGCTATCTTGAAACTTTTATATTTTTATAGGCTAAACAATAAATTCACATATGGTATACAAGAGATTTTGATGTTAGGTATTACAAGAGATTTACCTGTTATATTAGTGAAACGCATTGTTTCAGATCTGTGCATATTATCACATTTTATCTTTTTGTATGTAGGATCACTATGTAAAATTTTACATACGTTGTATATAAACTCGTACACATACCTGTATATCTTGCATTCGTATTTAAAAAAAATATTATTAATGTCAAATACTTGAGTACTTGACTGTTTTCTATCTAGAAAGGCCTGTAAATGTTACCCTACAATTTAATTTTGTGAAATAAATATTGGTAAAGAATTATAGAAAGATCTTTTACTCTTAGTAATTAACACTTAACGTTTCAGAAGAAATACCCTAATGTTTATTTATATTTACAAAGTGTTACATTAATATGTTTCTGTACTACAGTTTACCAACGCACCTAACTCAGCCATGAAGAAGAAAAACGTGACAACAAAAAGACATTACAGCAAAGTATGTTTTAATTATTCGTGTAACATTTCTGTTGAACGCTACCCTGTGCAACCTTACCAGTTGTTGATTTTCTTTAGTTTTAATACAATACATGTCTATAACGATATATTTTACATTGTAAATCATGCCGTGGTGGACTCCAATTTTTTAAGGCGAAATTGGACTTCGCGGGTTTCTGAAGCGTTGATGCATATGTGATTCTTAAAAAAAGAAAAAATGATGTCACCATACTAAACACAGTATGTTGCCGATAACACTCAAAGCTACAAAACTCGGCGCTTTTTACAAATCATTGCTAAAGCATTGCTAAAGTGTGTGTGTGTGTGTGTGTGTGTGTGTGTGTGTGTGTGTGTGTGTGTGTGTGTTGTGTGTGTGTGTGTGTGTACAGTGCCTCTTGGATGTCTACCGAACCTGAATATTAGTGTAACGGGTAACTTTGACTATAGTAGTAACCAATTACACTTGTCAAGTTACAGTTCTTGTGTAATGTGAAATAGTGATCAAAGGTTAATAATAACCAGACACGTGTTTCAATTTACTTCAACTTGGATATGGAGTATCTTAAAGATGTAGCTATTAAGCAGAGGAAAATCTGGAAACGTAAAGAAAAATGTATTAGTTTCTTCCAAAGCAGATAATAAATTTAAAAATTACATTTCTTTATTTAAAAGGGCTTTAATATATTTATTATTCAAAGGTAAAGCACAATGTAGTGCCGCCATATATAACTAATTTTAAAATGGATTCATAAAAAATTTGGTTGTTGTCTTACACTGTAAATAAGATACAATACAATACAGTACAATAACTGAAACAAATTTTTCATGTTTGTAACGCATTTTGGTTTTTATTTTCAATCTTTCCTACCACAACGCTCTTACAGTTACGTGATTGGTTTTGCGATGTTCAAAATGTATTCAGAATTGTGAAAAGGATCGTAAGAATACATTAGGCGTATTTCCTTACTACACGCTTAAATATAAATATATTAGATTCCAATGTATTGTTATAAACGATTTATTATTATTAACCTGAAGTGTTAAACATACTTTCATATATAACTAGGCCTATATTACGTTGACATTTACAATTCTATAGACCGAAACTCGTAGTACGACAGTGACACCTTGTCAGTACAAGAGTAATGACACTCAGCAATCATATTGTATACTTTTGGAAATAAAATTCCAAAAAGGGTTAAAAGCCAGTAAGTGTGAAATTTTTAAATAACGTCTGTTATTCAATAGCCATTAAATTATCAGTGGCAACGATAGTATTAACATAATAGTACTGACAACGTTGGACCCCGTTTTAATGGACGGGTTCTCGTCAGCAAAGTCAAAGAAACGTTTATTTGGAATTGCAAACAAGAAAGTAGTGCTGCGTTCTGTAATTCTGGACGAATGGTACTGTCAGATACAGATATATATATAGTGAACGGAAAGACATCTGTCATACTTAGTCACGCGATGTGGAATGCTTGTAGGTTGCGTGTTACTTTGTACTTCTGAATACACAGACAGAGTAAACTAAAGGAACTGAGCCATTTCTATCTTGCAAAGACTGTGCACAAATGTTCATCCACTGTGTGGTCATAAAGGACAGTTAACAAAATATACAAGTGTAGTATAATTTACTTAAATACAGAATTAAACATTCATTTTGTATATCATTAGAGCAATTAGATAGGCCTACACTTTTAACTTAGTCCACTATGTTCGCGAGAAGCTAACTCTATTGTAAATATCAGAGGAAAATCAGTAAAATTTTCAGTAAAATTTAAAACTGCATTTTATTGTTCTCATGCACTACCGTGTATTTGTGCCTACAAAATTTGCGTTAGCCTCTAAAAATTGTCATATAATTTTATTTTTCAAATAAAACCATTCACATAGGATTAATGTATTAACATAATAACAGTAATTACATTTGTCCTATAATTAAAGTAACACTGACAAGAACACCAAACTAACCTATCGCTTGTCCATTTTCTCTTGTATTCTCACAATCAGTTAAATTTCTTTTCTAAATTAGTAAGTTCCAAATATTACAATTATTATAATGGTGAATACAGGTAGGAGCTAAATTTGTATAAATAAGTGTGTACGCGCCCACACACACACACACACACACACACACACACACACACACAACACAGATCTAATTTTAAATGAAGTAATTAAAGTTTTTATTTAGTATAAGTACAGCCTTTATTTAACAATTTAATATAAGTTTAATATACAAGTTGTATTTGAAAATAAAATTACCTTTTTGTAACGGAAAATCTCTTCAATTGTTTTGTAAGGTGAAACTCGTTTATCAATTTTATGTAAAAGACTGATTTATAAGCTGTAATTTATTAGCCATGTCTCACAGTAAAACGATGTTATTCAGAAGTAAAGTATGAGATTTTATCTCTTAGAGATACCTTTAGTAATTTACGCAAAGCGAAATAAAATGAATTCTTAATACACATGAATAAAATATTTACGTTCCAGTGTGTCAGTTTATCCTGTGAAGGCTAATTCTCAAAGGGAGAATAACTGACGCGACTTTATTATCATTGAATGCATGCTTACCGCTTGATGCAAAGTAGCTTTATATATTATTAATATAAATAGACCATCTCCCTCTGTCGTCAGTTCTTTGACATATATTCGCAAACAAGTTTCGCAAAGTAATTTACTGTAATAGTCTGCGTTAGCTATGTTTACGTTTGCATATTCTTTAACGCTCATGTGTCATATTTGTAACAGAGAAACGAGTGATTAATGTTGTTACATTTAAAAAATCTCAGTCCGTCAGAAAAAATAGTTTCTTTCTGAAACAATAATTTATGTTTACAGCTGTAACAGCAAGGTAAGAAACAATGCATAAGGTGACTATCAAACCCAAATAATGTAAGGATATGCATAGTTGCATAATAAGTCTATTATACTATTTAGTTTGCGTAGAACTGGATCAGAACTTTTTCCTAATATTTCTTACAAATTCTATAAATAGCTAATAGCCTTTGCAACAAAAATAACTAATACGGCCCTGTTTGTTAACAAAAGAAAACGTATAAATAGTGCAAGTGCAAAGTCGGAAATTAACGTTAAAAAGTAGGAACTGATCAAAGTGACATTAAACCTTCTTATGAGATAGTTAAAATTCATGAGCGGGACAACTAAATTATGAAGTTATGGAAAACATTGTGTTTTGCAAAACTGAAAAATATCCAAACTTCGGTTGCGTATGTGTCGGGGTAACGTTAAAGTCTCAGAGAAGAAATATAACTGAATTGATAAAAAAGTTATATGAACTGTATTTTGGATGTACATTAGGCGCTCAGGACATATCTTGGGCTCCTCATATTTGCTGTGCTTCATATGTAACGCTGTTGACTGGTTGGCTAAATGGATCTAGTCACGTGCCATTTGCAATTCTAATGACTTGGAGAGAACCGAAAGATCACATCACGGACTGTTATTTTTGTATAACAAAAATATCTGGGATAACAGCTAAAACTAGACGTAATGTTAAATAAAACGATATACCCTATGCTATAAGGACAGAGCCACACAGTCCAGAGCTTCCAATTCCACTACCACCAGAAACATGGAACTTACACAAAGATGAAATTGTTACTAATGTTAAATCTTGTGCAGACTTATCAAGCGATGAAGAAAGAAGGGACACAGGTTTTTAGATTTAGTTTTTTTAGAGACACAGACACTGATCCTTACTTTATTAATCAGTCAGAATTAAATAAACTTGTTCGTGATATAAATTCATCAAAGAGTCAAGCAGAAATACTGGCATCAAAGTTAAAAGGATGAAATCTTTTACAGAAGAATACTAAAATAAATATTTTCCGTGACTGTCAGACTCAATTTGAACATTTATTTTCCTAGTACGAAGACTTAGTGTACTGCAAATGACGGGGATTCTTTACTGGAAGCTTATTTTGAAAGCAGTCCTACTTCACACCGAAAATAAATACCCATCAAGCCCTTTAGCTTATGCTGCTCACATGAAGGAGTCGTACAAAAACATGAAATTTGTATTGAGCAGGATTCGGTATGAGAAATATTTATGACATATTTGTAGAGATCTGAAAGTACTTGGATTACAACTTGGATTACACTAAATTCTGTTGCTTCTTGTGTGAATAAGACAGCAGGGATAAGAAGAATCATTAAATAAGAAAACAGTGGCTAATAAGAGAGGCATTGACTGTAGCAGAGAAGAATACTTTAAGTCGAGCACTAGCAAACCCTGAAAAGTTTATCTTCCGCCACTACATATTAAACTGTTTAATGAAGAAATTGTTAAAGCAATGGATCGTAATGGTGCAAGATTTCAGTTTCTATAAACAAGTTCTCTAATAAGTAATGCTAAGATTAAGGAAAGTTATATTTATTGGATCAAACATAAGAAAACTAATGAATGATGCTGCATTTGAAATAAGCTTGAATTACTTTGAGGTTGTAGCATAGAAATCATTTCAAAATGTGGTTAACAGCTTCCTGAGAAACCGTAAGGCCGACAAATACAGAAAACTTGTAACTGGGCTTCTTCAAAACTACAGAGAACTTGGATGTAATATGTTACTCAAAATTCATTTCTTAGATTCTCATTTGGATTTTTCCCTAACAATCTTGGCACTGTGAGTGACGAACATGGTGAACGCTTTCACCAGGAAATATCCACCATGTAAACATGCTCCAGGGAAAATAGACCTCAAAATGATAGCTGACTACTGCTAGAATCTAAAGAAGCCTCTACCTGTTCCAAATTATAGCAGCAAATTTAAATTAAGTAGCTCTTAGATAAGTACAAAGTGCGTGTCATGTAACACATTGTTACATTACCGTCACATAATGTTAATTACTAAAAAAACTATGCCCGATAGAAAAGTACTGTTATCATATTTAAAATGAACGCTAAAAATACCATCATAATCAGTTATTCACTTCCATTTACCAAACAAGAAATTAAATTTTGTTGACCAATGTAATTAGTACTGGCATGTGATGAACCGATAATGACCCCTAAGCTTTTGTGCTCTGCAACGAAAAAATCGAATTAACAATGTTTTACATTGTTTAGTAACAAAATCAATAATATTAAGTATTTCAAATTGTACTTATTATGCATTATAATATTAGACGTTGTTGTAATATGACAAAAAGTACAGATTTTTCGTGTATAAATTATTATGTTATATATTCTTCGTGTATTCACTCCGTACAAGGTAAGTATGAATTTTCCCAATCAAGAACTTGCACGGAACATGTGCCAGAATACAATTTATGTCTACTTCTAAAATCCGTTAGTAAATTCGTTTGATACTAAGTGTCAAAAATATTGATAGGCTACATAAAGTTGATAGTGATGTGATCAAGGTTTACAGTTTGCATGCAGACTGTAGCTGATAACGTTTTCTGGATTAGTTTAGTAAGTGTGATTGTTGTGTTTATGTTTGTGCTTGTACTGTTTTTTAAAGTAATGATAATAAGCGTTTTGTGATAGCATAAATCATAGTTCACAATAATACAATTAAAGAAAAGTACACATCGTGTTTTGACGATATGACATAGGACTGAATTGCCTGTTAAACAAATTACGTAGCAAATCAAGTACGTGCGGAGAAGAGCTCACATAGAATACAGATTACATGTGCTAGCGGAAAAATATGATTTCCTGTGCCAGTATGTGTAAATTTAGTTACCTACTTGCCGTGCTGTGTAGTGAATGCGGTTTTCTAGCATATATAACTGAAATCAATAACTAGTGCAAGCGGTGACGTCTCCATCACGGCGTGTCACTGTACAACAAACTACATTTTTTTAAATTGCATTTGCAATTTTTTTACACCGACGTTAAATGTTCAGCACGGGCGTTCAGCACAAGTCTATAGCATTTAACCTTTTAGTTTAGTTATAATTTCCATTATACGCAATGCTATAACGTGATTGCTTTTGTCGAATCTACTTATAATATCCAGCTAAATAAAAAAACAATGGAAACATGTTTATACAAAAAAATTAGTAACTCACACCCTGATCTGTCTGTTGATGCGCACTAACAGATGTAACAGCCCTAATATCTTTAAGACTAAAAACTGTTATGTTATATCCTAATAAAGATGTTAAAAGAGGAAGAGAAAACATTATCATATTTAAGACTTTTATAGGCGTTTATAATACCAGAATAAACTGTGAAGGCCTGACCGGAAAACTACTGACAACATTTAAGAACCTGATTTGTCAGCTAGCAAAGAAACTATAAAACAAATCAGTGTTTCTTTAACAGAAGCAACAAACAAATATTAGAGTCAGTTATCATACTAACAAAATTCTAAAAAACAGTTTTATTACCTAACGATATAATCACATATATAAAGGAATTTTTACATCCGTAATGTTTTTCCGTATCATGTAGCTTTTAAAATATTAACTCATTTTTGTTTTAACAAACGTTTAGACAGTGTGGTTGCGTAACTGCTGACATCTATTTATTAAATGCATATTGTAGTTAACAAATAGTTTTAAAATTAACGGTGGGTGTAATTTTAGGGTGTAAAGTTTTAAATCCACAATTGCTACTATTTATGTAGCTATTTTTTATTTGTGAGTTTTTAAGAATAATACCTTGAAGAAACATTTAGCATCTGGTACCTATCTGTATGCATGCAATTTTACTCTATGCCAGCCTAGCATGGCACGTTGTATACTGTATTACATCCACAAAATATCCATATACATTTGGATACGTTACGTTACCAAATAAGTCTACCTGTCATGTAATAATATTTGCATATTAACGTGGCTTCATATTTTCCTCTTGTACAGTTTAAATTCTTTCAAGCAATACATAATTTTTGTAGGCCCAAATTTTTTTTGTCCATCTAAAAGTTTAGATTAAGATTATTATAAATAAAATACAATACTCAAAGATATACTTTTAAAATTGCATACAATTACAGTAGTTGTTAGTTTAAGAAAGCAGCTTTCATTGATTATTCTACCCTTGTTATAATTCAAAATTAGTTGCGGTCACATAGCACAATCCGTTGGTGTAAGCTCAGTCTTCTTAGTAACCAAAGCATAACAAATCACACTATGGAGTACTATGAAATCCTTCGTTATCGTGCCAGGTACATATTTTTTACTCATATTTATGTTAAGTACATGTTCAGAGTACAACTTATTGCTTAATGTTTATTGATGTTTACATGCATGGGTTTTTCAGTTCCCTTATTTTTGTGTCTCTTTAAATAAAAAATGATTCATGTAAAACATGTTTGTACTAAAAAATTAGAATTCATTACACTTACATCAGTTTTATGAATATTGTATTGCATATACAAACAACAATATATTTATCTAAAAACGTAAAGTTTCATTTCTGGCCTTACGTTTTCTTTAAACTTAACATCATGTGGTTTTTTGTATTGCAATGGTTAGTACAAGTCTGCGCTATCTTGTGTGCAAAAGATTTATGCAAATTTAGGAAATCTAGTTACGTACTAAAAATTGTTCTTCTTATCACAGCTACAGGCGTTATAGCTTTTGACGTCTTTAATGAAAATTGCATCACCACATGTCACACATAGACGTTTATTTTCTAAAAGATACCCATTACAACACGACTGATAGGTTTTAGCTATAGGCAGTTCTCCTTCCATATAATGCTACTCCTTCTCTCAAGAAGGGAAGTTTTGTCTGTTTTTCGTTCGTACGTTTCGTAAGTTCGTTGACGGATGTTTTCATATTTTCCAGTCTTATTCCGGAGAGTGATCAGATTTTGGATTCCAAATACGAAATATATCTACCAGCTTAAGACTTTAAATCTTACAAAGCAGTCGTTTTGCCGTATACTGTAAGGCAGGAGCCGAAGATTTTTTTTTTTAACAAGAAAACAGAAAATTAAAACGACCGTATAAATATTTGTTTTAACAATATATAAACGACCCTACAAACACTAGTGACCCTAAAGCTTTTCATAAAGCTCTGTCTAAAGCATTTTCGTTGATTTATTAAGTGGGTTTTAGGTTTTAGAATACAAAGCTCTAAAAAAACTTAGGAAATGATCACAAACTCTTATACTTAAACAAGTAAATAACATAGGCTCGTCAAATTACAGTGTGATTCGTTTGTATTTGTCTCATATTCGTACAAACGTTTTGCGAAAGCATTAGTAAAGCTAGTAAATTAAAGCTCAACCTGTACAAGTAATGAGAACGAAATGGATTTGTTTCTTCGTTGAGAACAAACACCCATTCAGTAGTGTTAATACTCCAAATGAAAAACGTGTAGAATAAAATAAACCGTTTGTACAGACATAAATTGGTCATAAGAAAACATCAACTTGGTGATTCAACTAAACATTTCCTAAGCTCTGGTACGCGGTTACAGATACAAAAACATACACACGCGCGCGCGCGCACACAGTCACACACTGTTACCTCTATTTTTCTGTGAAGTTACATGAAAATAGACTTAGTATAAAGGAAGATATAAAGAAAGATTAGGAAGATATAAAAAAATCTGTAAATGCTGTTTAAGAAACGTACAAAAACCTAGAATAACAATATTCTGGTATTAAAGTTGAGAAGCAAATACGCGTATTAATTCACTTACTGTATATGGTTACCTTTAATACTGTCATATGTTGGGTACAATACTTTTTGGGTATTATTTTGATACCAATTACTTTGGGTATGTCTTCATCTGCTACGTATGTTTGCGTTAATTATGAATCAAATATATTTTAACCAATCGTAATCATAAATAATCTGGTAACAGACTTGAAAGCAACTTTGAATAACGCTAACTGTTTGAAACAATATATACCCCGTAGTTAGGGTCAAATGAAATAACTTCGATGAATTAGCAGTTCGCATGTACTCATAAACACTTATACGAATGAAGTGGCCTCTAGAAATTATTACATTAGCGGTCTACGGTAGAATACGTATAAAACGTCGCCCCAAGCAAACATGAACTTCCGTATAAATTTGTATTACTTTGTGGAGTGTAATGGCGCTTTGGAGACCGTATTAACTTCTTTATTATATAACTTTATGTATATGACTGTAATCTACACAAATTCTGCTAGTATCTTTCATTTTTAGTTAGTAATGTTTGACTTAAGTGGGTCTACGTTATTTCAAAGTTTGCTGTTAAAGTTTGATGAGCAATAGCTCTAATACTAATATAATTACGACACATAAATTAATGTTTAAAAGCTTCGGAAAGTAATTCGAAATATTTGTGATTCACGCTCTCTGAGCAGTTTTTAGAGTAGCAAAATAAAATTCAGTTAAGGAAATTTAAAAATTCAATTATTAGAATGACCTCTTTAAAAAATGTTTTTGTACTTTTTGTTATTTCTTCGGTAGGTGCAGTAAGTGTTTGATTGTTATTGCAAAATTGTTAATGTATTAAAATTGGGTTATCAATGTCAATGTGATTTACTATTCTCGGACTATTGTCACGAGTATATGAAACTGCACCGAATGTAACCACAATGGTTTTTAATCTTATAGGCTATATTTAATCTTATACCTTATAGTTTCAAAATTATTTCTAGTCTTTTAATGTCACTTTACATTTTTTGTATGACTGCAGTATTGGCTATATAACTTTTAAGATACAATTAATATTTACAATTTCTTTACTTCAAGATGTTTTTCCCATATTTGGAACATGTTTCGGCAATCCTGCTGTTCCCATCCTCAGCCATCTTGATTTTGTGTCTTGTCGAGTACTTGTGTTTTGGTTGGTTAAATATTATTAAATATTTCGTTTTGGAAGTGTATGAAGTCAAACAATTATTTAAATAATTAAATATTATTAAGCAATCGTATATTATCGATATCAAATTTTGCTAAATTCTGTTACTGTAATTTAAAATATTTTATAAATGGAAAATATTATTTACTACTTACCGTCTTAGAATCAATAAAATTACTGGTGTTGACTCAATAAAATAAAATGAGTGGCAATACTTACTTTTAGTAATATGTATAATTCTAATTAAAATCTTATCCTTAATATCTCCTTATTATAAACTACTAAAACTGATATTGTAAGCTTGCGATAAATTTCCATATCGTACTTTATAGCATTCTTACTAACACATGATTCAGAACAGTTTTGAAAGACAAAAACCAAATGTACCCTAAGTAAAAAACAAAGTGGTAAATAAAGAGGTTATTTTAATTATATGCTACATCAAATAACAAATTCACATAATCTACAAAATATATCTACATTACAACAAAACGTGCAGTGTTAGCTCTGCAGCAAGCATTGTGTTTCACAGAAAAATTTAACAACATATAATTGCTAAAACTTTATTTATTTTAAAATATATTTAAGGCTGATGTCTTAATTTTAACGCCTATATCATATTTCATCAATACAAATAATATCAGTAGATTACTTCGTAGGCTTGCATGGTCGGAGTCAATGTTGTTAAATTGAGTTCCCGGGCTCTTTGGCCATGGTCCAGTGCTAAAATCCATAGCAAACGTTTCGCCCGTGTCATCAGCGGTCATATTCAGTGCAAAACGTGAGTTACTGTTTCTGTACTGTGGTCTCTAACGTAAACACCCTACGTTAGAGCAAAAACAAATTTTGCAATGAAGATGGCCGTGGATAGCACGGCCGAAACGTTTGCTATGGATTTTAGCACTGGACCACTGCCATACAGCCCGGGAACTCAATTTAACAACAAATAAGAGCAATATTTTTACAAAATATTGTTTTTTGTTTTGTTTTGCAAATGTCTATTTCACAGATACAAATATGTACTCCCGTATCTGATAATATTCTTTACTTTATTTACATAAATTAGCCTAGAGTGTATATTTCATTTATTAGTATCAAATTATAATAGACTTATTATTTACTTTCTGTGGAAGTAGCTTAGGAAAAGCAGGGTCGGTTGTCTTTGTAAGCCCTACGGGAGTCAAGGAAGTCATATGACTAACTCTGCTCTTCCAATCGCGTAATTTATCTTAGGTGTTAGCTTATAATAAGTCACTGTTTACAACCACATACTAAGCTGACCTGGGGTCTGAAAAACACACTTATATTTATCGTCCGGCCTGGGATCAAAAATGTCTAAGTTAGTAGCTATGTAAGGTACCACTAGTGTATTACGCCACTAAATATTTTGTAAAATATGTAAATTTCTAACTACTTAGTTTTATAGTAACAAATATTTAGTGTTAGTACTCTGTTGACTTTAGAATCGTTTAAACAGAGAAGCAAGGATAACAGTAGACCTACCATCCGTCATTCCAGCCTTGTACTTTAACAGATCTGTAAAATATAAATTGTAAATAATTCATAATAAGAAGTTTTTGTATAATACGTATAGCCTACTTTTTGTATTATAGTATACAAATTTTGTTTACATATAAAAACCATCACAAGATATTGTTATTCTAATAATTACGCAATAAACGATCTGAACCTAAAGCAATCCAAGTAATAAGTACAAATCGAAATTCAAAATAGGTTTATCAACACTTGACTGTGAGTTACTAAACTTAAATTGTAAACGTCAAAAAACCCATACAAGACAGACGTTGTAACGCATTGTACTGGTCAAGTAATACTTCTAGTAAGGGTTTTTTATAACACTTATCACTTAAAACCGTAGCATGTAACGTTAAAATCTAAATGGCATCGGTACAATAAAATGTAAATAACAGCAGAACAAAAGGTTTCCAAAATAAAAGTTTAAAATTTTTAACAAGTAAATGTTAACAAAAAATAATATTACCTTAAGGCGGGAAAAAACAATTTGATATTTATATGAACAAAGAAGAGTGAAATATATTAAGGATCATTCCCACAAGTTAATAAGTTAATAACAAAAATGGTTTAAGTAATACTCATAATATATTTTTACACTGATAGTAAAAATCAGTATATGAGTAAGTACTCATAGTAGTAATGAATAATTGTTTGGTAGGACTCCAAAATTAACTAAAGCTACGTGTTACGGTTTGACGTGCAAAAGAAGAAAGTAAACTAAACACATAATATAAATGAATAATTTATGAATATAATAGTATCACGCGCTGAATTTATAAAAAATTTGTTCAGAAATGATGCGTTAGATGTTGTATTAAATATTTCTTATCACTTAGGGGTCTATGAAATGAGAATATGAAAACTGTTTTCGGAACGAGGGCTACTGTAGAATTGATTTCAAATCACATTAGTTTATCATCTTTCTTAACTGAAATTCGTCTCCCTATGACCCCAATGTAGAAATTAAGAAAAGAGGCGGCAAATTACTATTGTGTACTTCTACAGATTTATAAGCGTTTGTGAATAGTTCACGGAGAATGTTTAAGGCATATGTAATTCGTTCGTGGGCTAATGAGCCTAATAAAGTGTCAAAAAAATATCAGACAGATACGAACTAAATCCGTACTATTAATAATAGTACGCTATTCCTTTTTGGCGTGTGAGACATCAAAAATGGTGTGCGGAAAAAAGGGCGGATTACATATGTCAGCTGTCTAAAAACATAAGCTTAGCTTACTATTATTATTCTAACTGTATGGCTAGAACTCAGTACAGCCTGTGTCAATCCACGGACAGAAAAGGTAGCTTGGTTTTTATAATGCTATCGGAATGCGAATGAAATCCCTAGGTTAGCGCTAGGAGCCAAGAAGATAGGCATTACGACAAAAATGACTAAGTTGTTAACACGGAGTACAATTTTTTGAAACTATTAGTCAAGTAGAGTTACATGTTCAAGGTTACAGTGATACATTAATGTAAGTGAACTCTGATTCCTCTGCTCTGGTGAGAGATTCCATACCACTTCACAAACAGCAAAAATGTATTATATTTGCGTAATGCTATTATAAGAAGTATAAGAATAATAGTGCATATTAATATTAAAACTGGAATAATTTATTTTATGAATTAATTCGTTCGTAACCAAGGCAGTATGTAGGTACCTAAGGTACAGAGTACTAAATACAATAAATACAATACATGTAATCAATTTTTGAATTAATTTTAGAATGTAAAAAATGAAGTTCTCTGTAATAATGCCACTTACTGTTTCTCTTTTTGCTGAATATGCACTTAGGAATTTTAGCCCTTGAAGCCATTGTACCGCTACAAAGTCGGAGAAATGGGACAACGAAAATTACATTAAATATTAATGTACAAAATTTAAAGCATGACAGTATACGTGTATGTATAATGACGACTACCATTTAGCTGTATGTACATTCGCAGGTAATATAGTTAAATAATTATTATTTTGAAAAAATTATTATAGTTATATTAATTTATGTTATTTTAATTTTTTAAATGTAATTAATTGTTTTAAATTTTATACAATTACATAGAATGAAAATTGTTTAAAATCTTCACATTCTGGTCGTATTACGACCACATTGTAGTAACAATCTCAATACTTAATACATTAGTGGAAATTTTAACAAAGCCGTGCACTACAAGTTTTAAGTTCTACCGATACATCTTAGAATCAACCTTACATTCTACTGACACAGTAAGCGCATGTAAGAAAGAAGAGATAAGGTTACACATATTTACGTCACAAAACGTATAACTGAGTAAATAGTACAAAATGTACTTTTATCAGTTTCGGATTTTGATTATGCCATATGATAATGTACCGTGATAATGTAATGTTAATGAACATAGTTTTACATTATATAAGGCTTCTAATATTTTAGTTTGTGCTATTTACATACGGAACTGTAATATCGCAACTTACCTTTCATACACAATTGACTCCGACAGGAATTAAAAACATCTAATTCTCGTCTCCTTGTATTGGTATTATTTAGTACACAAGTTTTGTGACAAAGTTTTCTACAAATTACCGAGTTTGAGGAATGTTGCACTTCCGGTATTTTACCTTTACCGGAGAAGTTCGTTAATTTTTATATTTTGGATTATAATATTTTTAAAAACGGTGTATGAAGTTATATGAAACTGAAAAAGAATACTGGGAAAGTAATATATGTAATTATAGTGGTAAGGTGTTCACGTAGCGTAACCCTCACAGTCTGACTACCCTCGTTTGACTGTCTCACACTACTCCCGGCAACAAACCCTACACAAGTCACCCCACCATCTGCTTCACGCGCTCCTTCAATTGACGAGTCACTGGCACTTCCATATTACGTACTGATCTCAAACAAGTATTTTCCTCTCGCACATAATTTGATCATATACACTAAAATATTTTACAGCCTTATCACTTTTAGAGCTAAAACGCGCAACCGTTATGTCTTCCTTTACATCGCGAATCAGTTACACTTTACGATTATTAAATAATCCAATGTCAAATACGAAGTGGCGATAAACACGCTTAAGTAATACACACATTATTATATTATACATATCAAAAAATGTATAATAATTTATTCATTTGAACCCTTGTGTTCAAGTATATTACAAGGCGTTTTCGATACATACTTTACATTTATGTAAATTTCGTTAGGTTATTATTGGGACCTGAATGCTTTTGCTAAATTCAATTTACAAATCATATTCTCTTATAACCTGCTAAATCAATATGTTATATTCTGCTTATAACATATTATCATCTTCATTATTATTCTTATTACTTGTTATTAGCAGCATCAGCATCAGCAGCAGCAGCAGTACCAGCAGCAGCAGCAGCAGCAGCAGCAGCAGCAGCAGCAGCAGCAGCGGCAGCAGCAGCAGCAGCAGTAGTAGTAGTAGTAGTAGTAGTAGTAGTAGTAGTAGTAGTAGTAGTAGTAGTAGCAGCAGCAGCAGCAGCAGCAGCAGCAGCAGCAGCAGCAGTAGTAGTAGTAGTAATAGTAGTAGTAGTAGTAGTAGTAGTAGTAGTAGTAGTAGTAGTAGTAGTAGTAGTAGTAGTAGTAGTAGTAGTAGTAGTAGTGTCTCCTGAGGATTACATCTTGTGAGTGCGGGTGTGGCAACTCTTTCTTTCACCTATCCTGTCGTTCGTTCTTGACACCAACGTTTGTTTTCTTCCCACTCTGACGCTATTAGAGTATTTGACGGCAAGGGGTTTTTAGTTTATGGCTCTTACTTTCTTTTCTTCTTTTGGCTGGTGTGCCAAAAACACCCGGGGAAAGAAACCCCATATAATAATAAATGTGGTGTTGAAAGACAAGTGATATAGTCATTATGTTGCAGGAACTCGAATCCGCAGACCGAGTCTCTGTCAGGGATGAGAGAGGAGGCCTCGGGACGTCTTTATCAGGCGACCGCAATGCCTTAGGGGTGGACCACTTCTTTCTTTTGGCTAATATTGTTCCAAGTAATACAAAAAGAACTAACTGTCTCTTAGGTGAAGACGAGGAATCGTCTGACCCATTTCATAGGAGCGCAAAGATACTGAGGACTCCATCTCGACACGGAGTGAATCCATGTGAATACATAGTAAAGATGAGGAATGTGAAGGTAGAACAGCTGCAGAAATTCAGATCAGTGATCAGAGAAAGTTTGCGATCAGCAGGCAGAGAAATCACCTGGCCTGAAAGAGCTGGAGGAAGCCATAGATAAAATTTCTCAATGCAGATCTAACGGGATCGAAATAGAAGAAAAGGTCCAGAAGTTGGCAACAGGTAAGGGGAATACCGAGTGGTAGTTGGTCAGTGGTAAGCTCATCTCTGCTGGCAGCCTTACATTTAAAAAGACTAGGCACCTTTGGAAGGGAATGAATCTGGGGATTACCAGCCAACTTGTGTACAAAGGGGAGCTTCAAGCCCAGCAGCGGCAAAGATGGAAAACAATAAACCCTCAGAAATCTAGACCGAAACCTCAAAAGCCTTGATCGAGGTTTGGAACACAAAAAAAAGAGTAATACAAGAAATCTGAAACAGAGAATAGAGAACTTGAAACAGAGAACAGAAAACAATCCGAGATCTCAAAGAAGCAAACGACTGACTCTAATTCACGTCGCTGAAAAAAGAGGATACAACCAAAACCAACCAAAACTGTTAGAGACTCTGTTGGTTGAGCCTTCAGAAGGCAAAACGTATCCCGAAGTATTTGGCCTAATCAGAAGTAAGGCAAATTCGGGAACTTCTCAGATCGAAGTCAGATCAATCAAACAGATTTGGCACGGTTGGTCCGGGAGAGTCCTTTTAGAGCTGGGCAAGAAGTTGCAGGACACTGCATTATAGTAGCATCATTCTGTGACACTATAATGTTAGGGTCAAGTGTTACTGTCCAGAAGCTGGAACCGAAGGTGACTCTCGGAATAGGCAATGTCGATACCCTCACCACCCCAGAAGAAGAGCGAGAATTGGAAAGCTTGTAGGGGACCTAAAGGTAATAGCCACAGTTGCAAACAGGAGGTAATGAAAGGCGCAGAAGAGCTGCTGAAGTCCAGCACATCAAAAATTGGTGAATTCGACGTAGCGGAAGGTTCTTACCTTTTACACATGCTTTGACTGTGGTCACTGGCAGGCCAACTGCGAGGGACCAGACAGAAGTCAGTTGGGGCTATGTAACCAGTGCAGAAAACCAGGGGACAAGAAGAGAGACAGCAGAAAGCGACAAAGTGTTTCCTGTCTATTGAAAATAGTGTAGTTCTTGATCAGACAGGCCATGTTCAAGGAACAACAATTGCCTTCTGTTTAAGAAAGTACTGGATGAGGCAAAAAAGAATGAAAGAATATGAACTTTCTGCACAGCAATCTACTTAGAAGCAGGGTCGCTGATGACTTTCTCGTGCCGACTCAGCAGTTCCGATATTATGTTCATTAGCGAACAGTGCAACGACAAAAATGTACAAGGATGGTACTCCGATATATTAGGTACAGTGGTTATTTGGATATAAGACAGGGGAAGAGGCCTTGTAGTCAGTCACGGTTCTTGTAGGGGATTCGTTTGGGTTAGAAATAGAGAGGTTGCATTTGTAAGCTGCTACTTTACCCCAAACGAGAGTATAGATGAGTTTTAGAAAACACTGGACAGACTAGAAGACACTCTACAGAAATGGGAAGAAGCCATCGTTATTCCTGGAGTCTACAACGGCAGGGGTGTAGAGTTGGTTATGCCGAACTCAATGGGAAGGCGTGTGTTTGAGTTGGCCGCTAGTTTGTCTCTTAGCATGATCAACATTGGAAAGATTCGGCTGTCAATGAAGCTGATATGCTAAGCTGCGGTGTTTCAATACCTCTGCAAAGAAAGTCCTCTGGGAGAAGAAACGCGGTCTACTGGTGGAATGAGAAGATCGCTATCCTGAGGAAGAGGCTCCTTTCTCTAAGGCGGACAATTACCGAGAGGAGAAAAAAGAATGACGAAAGAGCAAAACAAGAAACGGAAAAATAGAGAGCAGCAAAACATGACCTCTAAAAGGTTATTATCAGCAGTAAACTTGGAAAGTGAGATGAACTAAAACTTGAGATGAATAGTGACCCCTGTGGGCCGGGTTACAGGGTCGTCATTTGCAAGCTTGGGACATTTGCAAGATGGATTGTAAATGACGACCACCCGGATTGCACTCTTTCCGATCCACCTAGTTGTGAGGTGCATCCCGTTGCAGCTGAAGTGCTGCTATTTGATAATGACGAACTGAAGGATGCCGTAGGGTTAGGGACGAGTGGCAAATCTCCAGGACCGAACAATGTTCCTTCAGAAGTTCTGAAGGTGATTGCTTGTTCCTCCCCACGGATACCCCTTAATATGTATAACAGCTGGCTAAGGGAGGGTATCTTTTCCAAACGGTGAAAATATTAGAGGCTAGTGAGTATAAGCAAATGAAAGGGTGACAGTTGCATGCCATGAGCGTACAGGCTTTAGTCCATGCTGGCTACAGCTGGAAAATGTCTGGAAAGGTTACTGAAGCCACGTGTGTTAGTAACTACTCAAAGCGCAGGGCCAACCGACAAGTGTTCTACAGAGTTCCGGAAAGTCCGGCAACTGTTGGGTCAGAGAACCTTCCATGTAATCCAGCAGGGAAATCATTATTCTAGAAGGGTAGTCCTGTTAACAACGCTGGCCATTAAGAGAGCTTTTGATTCTGCCTGTTAGAGAGCGACATGTTTAGGGCTCTGGAACACTTTGTTTCGAAAGAAAAAGATCAACACCAGTGCTGCCCAGGGCTGAATTTTGGGCCCTGACCCCTGGAACGTATCCTACGATGGAATTTTACGGATGAAGATGCCGCTAGAGACTTTTCTTGTAAGTTATATAGATGATATCGCGGCAGTGATTGTAACACAAAACGCTGACAATGCACAAAGTCAGGTAATGCGGCGATCTTGGCTCTTGGTCAAGAGCTCTTGGCTCTTGAAGAACATTGCCTGGATCTAGCCACTGAAAAGACAGAAATATTATTGTTCACCCAGCGACAGGTCATGCAGGTGCAAATGGAGTTGAAACTATCTTTACAAAGAAGGGAGTTGCTGGCTGCAAATCAAGTATGCAGCTGATAAGGCGGCTTACATCATGACACAGCTAAGTAGGCTTATGGCTAATGTAGGAGGTAGCACTGCAAGCAACAGGCGATTGTCGATGGCTGTTACGGAACCCATCCTTCTGTATTTTTGCAAAATCTGGGCCAATGCACTAAAGTTGGAGGTATACAGGAAACGTATTGCATCGTTGAAGAAAAGAAGACCCCTCTTATCGGACAGTACCAGAGCCAGTAGTCATGGTGATAGTGGGAGTGGTTCCCATAGACGTTTTGGGTCTAGAGCGAAAGCATTGACCTCATCGGTCTCATCGGAAGAAGAGATAAAACTAGAAGAGATGCAACAGAGTATGACGTCTAGGAACACGATCTCCGGCATTGGCAATATCGATGTAATAGGGAGATGTGTCAGCTAGCCTACACAGGAAGATGGACCGCAAGGCTCATACCGAACTTGAGGAAATGGATAGATCGCCAACACAGTGAGGTTAAATACTATCTGACACAGTGGTTATGGCAATGCCTAATCCCTATCTCCACAGAATGGGAATGGAGCAAAGCCCAGTATGCCAATACCGTGACTCTTCCCATGAAGATGCCTTGCACACCTTTTTCAAGTGCCGTAGATTTATAGGAGAGAGAATGGCACTGGAGATGGAGCTCAGGAACACCCGAGAGCGTATTTGAGATCATGCTTTGAGGCAAGGAAGAATGGGACTGATTTATTCAATGAGTCCTACTATAAAAGAAAAGAACCAAACGCGCAGTAAAAAAATAGGTATAATTGTAAGGAACCCGATAAGGTCATAATAGGCTCCACCCCGAAGTAATACGCTAAGTGGCTAAGTGGCTCTAGAATGGATATCAGTGCCTGATTTAGAGGTGGGTTTCTTTTTTTAATTGGTGGGAGTTGCACACACCAGGGGAGAGACGGTTTCCCATGACGGTGCATAAAGCATCTCGCCCTTAAACAAAGGTAATAGGATGGTATTACTATTATTATTATTAAATTTATCATTATATTATTAAATTTATTATTATTATTATTATTATTATTATTATTATTATTATTATTATTATTATTATTATTGGTCATGCGCAGGGTTCGCATTTGGATGGAAGAACACGGTCTGAGCCTTGCGACGGAGAAGACAGAGATTGTGGTGTTCACTTGACGACGTATACCCACAATCACACAGTTCGTGGTGGGGGAAAAGGCGATAATATCAAAGCACGCGGTGAAGTATCTAGAGGTGCACCTGGATACTAAGCTTTCCTACTGGGAGCAAATTCGATGTTCCTCGGAGATAGCCGCTAAGGTCGTTGCTGCGCTGAGCAGGCTAATAGCAAATGTCGGAGGCCCAGCTGCAGGAAGACGGCGACTGCTGATGTCGGTGACCAACTCGATTCTCCTCTACGGATGCGAGGTCTGGGCCGACGCACTGAAGCAAGAAAAATACCGCAAGCAGATGGCCGCGGCACAACGAAGAGGAGCACTTCGGATTGCAAGCTCCTACAGAACGGTGTCGGAACCAGCAGTGTGGGTCGTCGCTGGAGTAATGCCAATAGATCTGATGGCTGAGGAGAGGAGGAGGGTCTACACGACCAAGGAAGACTTGGGGTTTGTAGAAGCAAGAGCAGTGGCCAGGGCACACTCCATGCGGAGCTGGCAACTACGATGGGAGCAGGAGAGTCGAGCTAGGTGGACGGCGAGGCTGATTGGGAACCTCCCTGAATGGGTGGACAGAACGCACGGCGAGGTAGATTATTACCTTACTCAATTCCTGACAGGGCATGGTTATTTCTGTGCATACCTGGGAAGGATGGGTAAGATGGAGGATCCGTCGTGCGTGTATGGCGATTCAGACTCTGATGACGCTCATCATACTTTTTCGAGTGTCAACGGTGGGTGGTGGAGAGGCGAGGACTGGAATCGGAGATTGGCCCCATGACGCCTGATAACATCATAGGCGTCATGCTCAACAGCAAAGAAAACTGGACATGGTTGTGACCTTCGTGAGGATGGTCCTGCGGCAGAAGAAGCCTGAACTGGTCCGTCTCACAGGTCGATGATATAGATAAAGCTGTAGAAGCCTAGTAGGCGCAATACGAGGTGCCACCCTGAAGCCATACGAATAGTTGTTCCAGGGGGGGTTCCCTGCCTGTAAAGTGGAGGTTTTATAGTGGGTGCGAATCCTACACACCGGGAGACCAGTCGGGTGTCTCCTGATGTGCGTAATGCATTTTTCCTCCCCCGCAAAAAAAAAAAAAAAAATTATTAATATTATTTTTTTAAAGATTGATTACTATATTTATATTTTATTATATAAATATAGCAAGCTAACTAAATAATTAAACACAAAACTCTATACATGAGGAATCTAGTTTATACAACATGTTTATACTTGTACAACAAATGTATTCGAGTTTGAAAAGCACTTCCGTCTGGAGTAAGTTACGAGTTTCTCAGTAAACTTTCATTAATTCCCAGAGGTACCATAATTAAAAGTTAAATTTCTCTTGTAGCGTGTAAATGTGTCGCACTGACAGTTTCATTTGCAGACGGCTGTAGTAAAGTGGAAAGGTGTTATAAAGTAACGATATTCGTTGTTAATACAAGTTGGAAAGTAAATTGTCACTTCTTAATGACATACACACCTTAAGTACATGAAGAGTATTCAGCTTTACATTATTTTAATGTACGTTTGATGTTTTTGGCAGGAGTCTGCAAAATTATGTTAATGTTTTGGTAGAGACAAACTTCGATCGTTATCGGCTTATCTATTTCTGAAATAGTACGTAATACACCAAATGATAGTTTCTTTTCTGAGTCTCATCAAAGGACAAGAACAGCCTACTACACTTGTTAATAGTATTTACTAGTATTCAAATATTTTTATGGTTTATTTACACCGTATCTTTATGGTTTTGTGTGAATTTTCTGGTCCAAGACACTGTTTGATATACTTCGTTATTACATTGCATTGCATGATCTCTTCGTAGTATTATTAAACGTAAGATATTTATAAACTTAAGTTCGAAATTTTCAACTTTTTCAATAGTTATAGTAAGCAGTTATTCAAGTTTTTTTATAAGATATAACAGTAGTGTTAAAACAATTTCTGATTTGCTGTGTTATGACTTGATTTTATCTTAAAGCTAATATGTATCAACTGCACGAATATAATGAATTTAATTACATTCGACAACGCAAATGTGACTAATAACTAATACTGTTTCAACGAGTGCAAGGTTCGTGATCTCAAAACATTGAAATAAATTATTAAACACTAGAGAATAAATTCTTGTTAATACTTTTATATAATACTCACACTCGTATTAAAATAGTTTTCCTACTTACCAATAAGCCAGCACTCATTGTACATAGACAATTTCAAACAAATCACAATCACAAAGTTAAAAAAAATTACAGAAGTCCGTAACAGAAATAAGAAGTTAACGTGAAACTAATCACTAACAGCCCACCAAAATAAGGTCCTATGGCAATAAACAAACACATAGTTTGCAGAATACTACAGCCTGGACTACATAGTGTTTATACGCACTTTCACAATGTCATCTGTGGCGTTTATTTTTTCTTGGCATTTTCTGCTGACTACAGTTTATATTGTTGACGTTAAAATGTATTCTTCTGTAATACATGTACAATAAGTGAATAATAATAACAAATAATAATTTCTGGAACGAATCTGAAGGGTCAGATTGATTATTTAATTTCTCGATTGTAAAAGATTTAATTTTAGTTAAGATTACATTAAATTTTACTATTAATGCGATACTGTATACTTGAATCTAATATTAGTTTTACACAGACACATACTTACATATAAGGAATTATGTCACTCTAGTACGTCACGTCTAACCTGCTGAATTAAGTGTGGACGAATTACGTGCATTCTAAGATTATGATGCTTTAAAAAAAATTGTTAAATTTAATAAAGGAGGAACGTTTAAGACTACGTAACAGATAAACAGCTATACGAGTTTTATGCTCGGAAGTATAGCGTGTGAGAGCACGGACGTCCACAGACTGAACTGGTAACACGTGTATACTTTCCCACACAAAGGGTTTATTAACGGTAATACAAAATTACTGTAGTATCGCTTCTAGGATTCTCGAACTCCTAGATTTTAAATTTATTACAATATATTTCAATAACAACATTCAAAGTATTCCAGTTTGAGTAAAGATAAATTAAAAGATATTTACTTAACAAAAAAGTGACAAGTAATTATCAAATTTCGACAGAGTTGTAATTTAATATAGTGAAATAAAGGGTTCCTTCATTAAATATAATATTTAGTATAGTGTTTGTACTGGTAACTATCATGGCTGAGAATAAATCAACATAAATAAATACAATACTTGAAAGAAAATTTTATATTAAAATTGTTTTCAAGTGTAATAAAATATGATACATGCTTATACTGAAAAACAATCTGTACTGTTGTTACTTAACAACTTTATCTATTCCAGTTAAAACTTTAAAAAAATTTGTTAGTTACGTCATACTAAACTACATAATCTGTATTAACTACACATTTACAAACTTATAATTGTTCTTCCAATATACTTTGTCTCTCAGAAAGCTTAAAATGTTATCTGATTTTTACTTTCCAATGACGGTAGCGTCATCTGTATGCATTTAATTTCTTCGCCCATTGAATATTGTACCTTTACGTGAAGGTGATAAATAACATACGGTTTTGCATGGCACTTTGCACGCGTTGTGATTACGCAACTTTCTCAACTACTCTAGACGTCTGTCACCGTCACCCAGGTCATTATACCACACAGACGATGCACAAAACACCGCTTCCGGAGCAGAGAGTTTAGTTTGGGACCTGCTGTTTAAATTTCTATTGTCAGCATTGTTTTGATCATTTTCTGTTTAGTATAAAGTGATTATTGAGTATTACTTGATGCGACTGTTATTAAATTGACAATTACTGTTTGTTACATTGCTTTGTGTTGCACAATTGCACAATTCTTTAGTCTGAAGAATTGATTATGAGTGTCTTTATTTATTCCTGAAATCCGCGTGATAGCTGCTGTAACATTGCTGTCAGAACTATGTGTAAGTCATTTATTAAGAAAAATCAGAGGAGAGAGAGAGTGTATAAGAACTCGGTGTGCGTATACGAGCTCAGTGATGAGAAAATAATGGATACCAGTCAAATGATAAAAACTCTCCAAGCGATACTACTGCAAAAATGTACAATGTCGGCGTTAAGTAAAAGTGGCAAAAAAACGACAGATTGAGGAATTACGACAGTAAATAGCAGAACCAAAATGAACGACAGATGGGAAACGGAGACATGAACGAGAAGAATCAGAGCAGCGAAAAAAGCGCTAATGCTGAAAACAGAAGAGCAACAAAAAGCACTTTTGCAGAAAACACACGAACAGCAGAAAACACTTTTGTTGATGTCAAAAAATGACGAATGAAGAAAGTAAGTCTAAAATAGAAGACATCGAAGCACACATACAAGAGCATTACAAGAGAATTGAACTGCAGAGCTTGTTCTCTACTGGAAACTTGGTTACTTAGTAAATTACGCGGTGATGTCAACGATTAAGAAGTAATATCATATACAGTAGAGAAATCTATCTCAAATATGATAGTTGTTTGTTACATTCC
Organism: Magicicada septendecula; assembly: GCA_034769895.1. NCBI lineage: Eukaryota > Metazoa > Arthropoda > Insecta > Hemiptera > Cicadidae > Magicicada > Magicicada septendecula. The sequence goes on along the minus strand of CM068368.1, from coordinate 589,807,649 downwards.
AGTGTAATGAACAATTTTTACCTTAAAGGATTCTATATGAGTGTTCTTTGTTTGTTTTAACTTTAACTGAAGTTTAATTAACGACTTCATCCGGTGTCACTTAATCTGTTTCCACTGTGCAAAACGATCCACGCGACCGTCGTAACATTATTCTACTTATTTTTTCTACACAATGTTAATTGAATTATGAGTGATTTTAAACTTATCTATAACGTTTTGCTGCAAGAAGTTTGCTACCACTTATTCCATTAATAGAAAATTTCAAATAAAATAAAACTGTGATAATACAGATTGTACCCTGAACTCATAGTCTACTGTAAACCTCAAAGAACCAAACTTTACTGCTACCTTGCATCTACCCACCCTATCATAATGCATGGTGCCATTTGAAATGTAACACAAGTATCTCAGAACAAGAATCAGTGTTGCAAGAACTTCTGTCGTTAATATTTTATGAACAGCTCCGATCCATGTTACGTTGGCCGCGTTTCCAGGACAAAACTTAGCTTTTAGCCAAAGATCGTATTTGAAATACAACACATATAAAAAATCAGTACATTTGAGAACAACTTATATTACAGTGTTTTACGTTAAAATAATTAAATTTTATTGCTATTTGATTATTATATACAGTTTTAATTAGCACTGCTAATAAACAAAGTTAAATAACTTATTTTCTATATTATTGATGTATGAAATTCTATGTTTTTAGAATGGGGTATAATATTGTATGCAATTTATTTTTTTTATAACTTTAAAGAATGAATATACAGTATATGTGAACGTTAGCACATACGTCAGTATCTACGCCGTTATTAACTATTCTGTGGATGTATGAGTTCTAAAAGAACAATTTTCAAAACGTTAGCTCAAAATATCAATATAGAAAAGTATATACATTTTACTATTCGTAGAAATATGTCACAATGAACTAAATTAGTAATTCGCATATTAAATTCAAAAATTCACAAAATTAAATTAGCGCAAATGTTAAAGTTAAGAAAACAATTTATTCCTAAATGTTGTTTAATTGTTTTAAAACAAAATGGCATTTCTGTCGCAACAACTTGTACTTATATTAATGACTGATTCTGTTAATATATTAATTTGCTATTACGATGTTAGGAATGTGGTATCATTAAGATCTCAGAACTTTGATAGTTTGTCTGTCAAAGTTTGTCTTTTATATTTTGACAGAAGTTTGATAAGACTGTCTTACCGTAAATTACAAGTAACTCTCAATATGATTACACAGAAGTGATTATGTAATAGAATATTTTAAGTTGTATTAAAATTTAAGAGAATAAAATTATTTATTTAAGTTTAATACGTAGTACTTGTACTACATAATGTTACGACAACAACGGAACACTCTCATAAAGGCGAGATTGTCGTTCTGCACGTTCCTCGAATAGCCCAGCGTGCTTGGTCTGTGTCGTCCACTCACGTAGCACGTAGTAACTTCCAGACTGTTCGAGAACAGTTGTAAGTACAAACGTTAACTGGCACGCCACCAAATGAATGGAAAATTATTCTGGGACACCTGCAGGCTATATATAAGCAACAGAGGCTGGCTTAAAGTTAGTTACACCATGGGGAGGTTGCAGAGCGCGGATCAAATGATTGTTGTGGAAAGTGATTACTGTTTTATAATTAGTGCGGAACTCTTAATAGTTGACATTATTATTGCGTGTGGAATTTAACTTGAATTATTCTATGAAAGTATCTTGTTGATTTCAAATTGTTATTTGTGACTTCTTAAAGTTGGTTATTAGTGATTTTATTGGTGTCTGAAGTATATTTTCCTGTACTATACGACGATCTGTGAAACCGTCGTAACAATAAGATCCATCTGTATAAAATATCTGTATCTGTATAAAGCATATTGGGAAACCTTACGGGATGGAGCCTATTTGTATAAAGGAGCATAGTTGACTCCAAAATCCAATAGGACATAAATTTAATAGCCTTACGACTTACCAAATTTATTTGATAAGATTTATGTATATCTAAGTTGTTAGAAAATTTATTTTATTAGTTATTTTATTTATTACTTGTAGCCTAGATATTCATTCGTAACATCGATTATTTATCTAAATAAGTGAAAAGGACAGACCGGTAGATTTTCCATTAAGCTGAAAGCAATCTACTCGTTCCGCGTCATGAAAAACACATTGACACGAGGCTTTTGGACTGAGTTAGTGACAGGACTATACAGATTCCTGATGAACGTTCACATTTTCGTAACGTATACACTGTATATAATCCCACAGGGTTTAGTAGCAGGGTTGTCTAAATCTTTCCCAACCACTGAGACACCAATATACAACTACACAGTCAGACATGGATAGTTGGAAACAGTGTCACGAGAATAGCTTGCATGGAGACCTTGTAACAATACAAATATAAGTAAATACAGAAGAAATCAACACTCAACAAGTCTTATTAATATTTCTGTAAAAATGCACACTGCTATTTTAGTAATTCCCCTCTATAGAGGTTTCCATTGTCTATTAGACCCAACAGCTAAGTTACTGGCGGCATTATGTTAATTCAGAAGTCCGTAATTGTAAGAAAGGAACACTTAGTAACAGTCGTTAAGAGAAATAAGTGATAATGTGATAATGGTATTAAACTCACTTTTCGGATTGCAGGATAAAAAAAATATACTGGCAATTGAAACAGTAACGACATAGTCAAAACAACTTCAGGACTTTTAGTTGGTTTTGCAAAGAACTTGCTTATAATTCTGGGTGGCACAACGCTGAAGAGTTACAATTCCTCATATTGTAGCCTACTACAGGCCGCTTAAAGTAAAATATTACGTATGCAGCATTATGTAAAAACAGTTGTAAAAGAACAGTTGATAGGGAAAATTAGTAATAATAGTAACACATAACTACAATTTATCTATTTATAATTCCAAAGTATTAGTGTGACAGTATTGGTAAGAGGATTATACTACGCTTATCAGACAAGGAACGTTTTCAGGATAACATTGTTTACATATTGTGCACACAGTAGTATTCAAGCCTAGTCGTATTTATAAACATTGTACACGCTGTGGCACGTTTGCGGTTATCCTTCAGATGCAATAAATTTTGTATTAAGCTGTACACAAAGAATCAGGCCTTGCCATTGGGGGATATTAATCTCTTCTGCAAACGTCATATCTTCTTCATCATGTCATCTATTCACATCCACATCCACACAACCTGTAACTTTATGTTGTTTCAACGATTTGACTGAGAACAAATATGAAATTAGTACTGTAGATAGACATTCCTATTATAATTTGATAATGTTAATTGTTTGGCCACTTATAATGATCGCTGCAACTGCGCTCATACGAACGTTACTTGGTGCTACGACTTCTCATGAAGATAAAAGTTAGAAAATTTTAATAAAATGCATTTCCTACTAGGACTATACTGATAAGGAAAAAGGATAAAGTTTGTGTTTAGGTGACAGCAAGATATTACAAATAAATTATTTTTCTCTGTTGATAGCTTTCTGTATATACTTTTTAACAGGTTCAATTGTAGTTATACATTTGTTCTACATTTGTATATTTCATAGGGTATATATTTGTATATTTCACATTAGTTATTCATTATGCCTATTCAAAATTTATTTCGAGAAGACAATAAAATGTTTAATGCGTAAAATTAACAAGAATTTGATTGGGTATAGTTACACAATAGTATGTTTAATTGAAATTTTATCCTCATATTGGTTCTGTAAAGCCATGTGAAATGTGCGAGGTTGAAAAGGGCGTACATAGTAAACCGAAAGTTAATAGATTGTTCTGAAAGTCTCCTTATAATATGTCTCGCTGTTGCTAACGTACAGTATTATATAATGTTAATCAGACAAGTTGAATGTCTAAAATGTATTAAATTCATACTCAGCATATTATGTCGGAGAATCGAGTTGCAAGTCTGCATACTGAGTAGCGTGTACGTAACCACTACACTGCAGTAATACGTGATGTCTACACATGTTAATCTAACAACACAGCTTTAGTAACATCCATTGTGTGTCACATTGTTCACACAATGTCTTCTGTTATTGTCTAAGTAAACTTAACATTTAATTGTAGCACAAGTTTCTCTTGCCATGAAAGCATTTTGCATTGTCAAAAACCTTAATACAGAACTCTTTAGCAAAAATCATATTTATTCTACAAGAAATCCATAAAGAGAGAGAGAGAGAGAGAGAGAGAGATGCGAGTTTTTGCTATTTCTATTTAACCATTTTTAAATATTGTAATTAAAACTTATGAAGCAATCAATTTTATAAAACGGGAAATCTTTTAACAAATTTAATTTAATTCATTTTCAATCTCTAACTCAAATTAAAATCCTGGATTTGGTTGTTCATGACGTATCCGTTGACTAACTAATTATAAATAGGTTATAATACTAGTGACTCGGAACACTTTTTATTGGTAAAATTTCATCTTGTATATCAGTCCCTTACGCTACAATTTATCAAACGCTTGGGTCACATCTTAGAATACTGGGGAGTATATTTTCGTTTCTTCTAGTGATCGCTCAAAACTTCCAATCAAATCACATTAGTTGGGTAACGATTGTAAAAAGAAGAAAAGTAGGCCTAATGCTTGTGTACGAAATGTGTTCAAAAATTGACCGAACTTTTAGAATACCGGTAACACATCAATCAACCCATAAGCGTTGCCACTTTGGGCTCACCTAGCAACAGTTTTTAACAACAAAGTGCCATTTGTTATGCTATTAGCATTAGTTTTGATCTATATCGGATTGAGTGGGGACGTACGAACGCTGTCCGTCGGATTAGTGACAAAGTGATTAAAAAAGACTTCGAAGAACAACGTCTGCTGAAGAAACTTTGCGGCAAAACTAGGTTAAAACTTTAGAGAGACAGTCTGGTTATTCAATTAAGCATACACGCAGGCCTCCATAAGCCAAATTATTATTTTAAGCATTTTTACAAATGGCGAAAACATAGATCGGTGAAGATCAAAGCGATGTCAAACACAATGGCTAGAGACAATGTGGTAATTGTAAATCATCAACTAACTGTCGTTCAACGTCCTAAAAGAATGCGCATCCATATAAGATCGTAAAATTAGACCGTTCTTACATAAAATATTGTGCAACAAAAGGGACTTAACGTAAAGAACAGTAATCACACGACCTACCTGGTAAGTTATTTGACAGTTACGTTGAGTACTTCAGATACACAAAATATATAAATTGTAATTTTGCACACCACAAACACACATATGTGTGTGTGTATATATATATAGCATAATCAAATATAAATAGCTCGGTTAAAATACTGTACTACTGACTGACGACTGTGATGTTTGTTATATGACATATGACATCTGCTTCTTTCATAGTACATATACGCATTTTTACGCGTCCTACACAGACGTTATATCGGTAGCCAACGATGATAAGATTGCGTTTTACTAGCTTGGTTTCTGTACTGCGGACTGCCTGCGTCGCAAATGTTAATTTATGTTAGGTTGGAATACTGCTGTCGGCTGTTGTGTTTTGAAGAGAGATATTGTTGAGTTAGTGTGAATAAGAATAGATGTTAAAACTTATTACAAATTTCAGTGTTAGCAGAATATTATGGAGGTCAGTATTCCAGGACTATGGTGTTTTCTACATATCTAGTGGCTGCTGGATCAACTCCCGGGTATTACCACATAACGAACATACGTTTTTAACCCAAAATGGTCTCTTTACTCGATGTATATATAGCCCGTTATATTTAATTGTTATACGCAATATAAAATTACAAACTTCCACATATCCCACATTATAAATTATGGTCCACTTTAGATTTACAAAAGAAAATTTAAATATTTTTGTTATTTGGACCATATACAAACTGCCCGTTAACAAGTACAATTGTAGTTGAATTGTTATCCTTAATTAACTAATGTTTTAATTAGTTGCACTACATTACAACTCAGGGCTCTTTATGTATTTTATAATAGACTTTTCTTAAAGACAGGACACATTGGGACTGGTATGACATTAACTACTTAGGAGTGGACGATTGTTTGTTTTCAAGTTACATATATATATATATATATATATATATATATAACTTTTTTATTCTTGCTAGCATAACTAAGTGTTGCTAGCGACAAGTTTTGACGCCGGAATGCCGTTTTCTCCATCCCATCATGATAATCAGTCTTCAATCTACACACGCTCTAGTGGGCACGAGCACACACTGTTCGTCCGATTTATACAAAGTGAGAATGAAGAACTTAACACAATGTTTGTCTATAAACTTTTGCTGCTAGCTTTGTAAAATATTTACAGAGCAATTTCCATTGCATTCCAAACTTGTCATTACTATTTGCATTGGTACGCAGTTGCTGACCGATTTGAAAACGGGTCTCTTTATGATCTTACGATCAGAATATTCTTACAACATATAGACACCAAAATACAAAATATTATAAAATCCTTTGATCCAAATGGCATTTGGATAAGATATGTAGATGATGGACTATATAGCCTATATCAAGTAACAAAATACAAATCCAGATAACATATTAAAACAACTCAATAACATACTGTAACGTGTCGTTTCACCAAACATAAAACTAATAACATACTAACTAAAAGATAATTTACTGACTGTGACAAACTATGGCTTACAATGACCAAAATACCAAGAGGTTAAAGATCCCAGGACAAAAGATGTAAATAAATAATTAATTAATCGCACTATTGAGTACATTTATATATGTTTTTATTTGTATTAAACTAATTCATTCTAATAAGACAATTTATATTATTATTAAAAACTTCATTACTAGTTAAAATGTAAATAAATCTAATTTAACTATGGGGAGGTCTGCGCACCTCAGACCGTTATTTTATTTATCAAGAAAAAAAATAAAATAAAGTGAATTATTTAAGTTTTAAAAATATAATAGGATCAAACTATAATTATAAAAGTGGTATGGTATGACAGTGCTAGAAAGTGAGAATAACAGTGAAATACGGTAAAAAGGAAAAATTGTGTATAATGAAAGTGATTGAACATAATTATAATGAGCATTGAAGAAATATATAATCTATATGAAACAGGTATATAACACATATAGTGAAACAAAACAAATTAACTATTTGAAAAGGATAAAATTTTACATTAAAAACTTCTAATAAAATAGTGTAAGGAAGAAAAGATAAAGTTCAGCTGAATATTATTAATTAGAAATGGTACACCGAACCTGTGACCCATAAAATATATAGCCATGGCCTTTAACTAAAGAAATTAATGTTTTCAGTGGAAGAAAATTGTTTGTTGAAAATTGTGAATTGCAAGCCAGAACGTAAAAGATAAATTAGTGCTGAGTTTGATGGAAATTGAAGATCAATAAAAGCTGAGATGACCAGGAAAACCAACCCAAGACCTAGAGGAATGACGTTTTGACAGAGAGAGACCAAAAAAACCAGGTGTCCAGGAGCAGAATCAACCAATAAATCCGTTGGGAAAACTGCAAGATTGATGAGATCACTCCAAAACAATAACTGAAATATTCGAGCTAACTTTGTGACAGTAAAAATATGAATTACCACAAAAACAATAAGTGAAAAAACAATTTAAAAAAATTAATAATTGTGAATTATTTTAGTGCACTATTATAAAATAGTCGTTAATCGTAAGAGTATTTTGTTAGAGTTTCTAGTTGTTTAAAAGAACCCACAAACATTCAACAGACATTTACAACACAATATTACCAAGTCTCATGTATTAATTATATTGTCTGTTCTATATGTAAACTGTACCCGACTTAATGATACTAGTATGTTAACCCTGAGATTCATGAGATTCAGATAAATAATCATCAATTTAAAAGTAAAACACAGGTTTTTTTATTTAGTTACAAATCAACGTCAGAGATACTAATTATTAATATTACTAATTGGTGATCCCAACACAGGGCTGAACAATATAAAAGTAACAACGACGATAAAGGAAGATATTTAATGAATATTACATATTAACGCTCAAACGTGGGGCCTTCCACATTCGCAGAATAGATTTGGTACTTTATTTACTGAATATTACAATACATCCAAAAATACAATTCACAGAGAAAAAAGAAAGTCACAACGAAATCAACTATTTAGACATAACCATCACAAGATACAATAACCACCTACAATATGCAATATACAGAAAACCATCTTCCACTAACATCATTATACCTAACCATTCTGACCACAAACCGCGACATAAAATGGCAGCATTCTATTTACTATTTAACAGAATGTACTGTAACCCCTCTTTCCTTTTATGTCTTTTTATGAGTATAAAACAAACTTCTTTTATTTTAATTTTTTTTTTTTTTTTGAAAGAGAGGCCACAAGTCAATTAGGACTAGGCCGGAGCCTAGAGAAGCCAAAATTGTGCTGGGTCCAGTATGACGGGACTTGCAATGAAACTCGGCTGTAATATAACAATAACGGTTTTTATTGTATTCCATCATTTGCTACATGTAGATGAAACTCTATCACATAATTATCACCCATGAATCACAAATATATCATAAATAAATAATCCCCATGTTTTAACAGTGTAGAAAGACAAGATCTGTATATCGTAACAAGTATTTATAGATATATATATATATATATATATATATATATAGAATAATGTCCAGTAAATATATAATTCTCCCCCATTTTGTGACTAGCTTAACATAGACAAAACATAACAACACGTACAGAAACATAAGGCACATATACTCACAATTATACACCCATATTCTAAACACGAATGCCCCTGGAATGCACCTGCCTAGCAGGCAGTGTTACTACCATGCCCAGAAATCAGCAGTGATAAATGTTTGCCCATCAGCAACCCGTTTCTATTGAACTACATAAAAGCGAAAACCCCAGAAAGGATGATAATTACTCATAACCCATAAGCATGACCTATATGTATAGAATTCCACTGAGAAATGACCCAACATGAGCATATGAAACTTTAAGTTCCTTCAACAGCATTAAATAAAAATTTTAAAGAACTACATCACCTGATTTCAAACAATTGTTATACAATTCTAAAATGTTAATTTGTTTTACACATTCAGAAGGATTCAATAAATCAGTATATACTTTACCAGTAGGAAAATTAATCAGTCGATGCTTTACAGATTTAAAAAAAATTAACAGTATATGTTTTACAAAAAAATTAATCAGTATGCGTTTTACAAGTAAACAAATTAATCAGGAGATGCTTTACAAGTGAAAAAATTAATCAATATGTGTTTTACAAGTAAAAAAAAACAATCAGTATAGACCTTTGTAAGATACAAAATTAATTACCCAGGAAAAATGTGCAAATTCTTTTCTATTAAAACCCGAATGGCTATATAAATAAATATAAAATGAAATTACAATAAGAACGGTTGTGCCCTAGCAGCTGTGGGAGCGCGCCCGCATGTGGTTGACAAAGTTTGACCGGAATCTAACCTGCCTCAGGCTGCACCAACATGTGCCAGGCAAAAACTATGTCCCTTTTTATACCCCAGAAAACAGCCAAAAGAAAACACAAAAAAACCCCAGCACTTAAATTTTAAACTCAAGGTGAATTTACTATTTACTCAATTCTGTTCCCGCCGGAACAGAGTTCCTAACATGTCATATAAATTTAAAAAAAAGAGTAAGATGATGAATATATGCAAACTGTAAAATGTCTAAGTGTACAAATATCTCTGGCACGCTACCCAGTGCAGCACACAATTACAAGCATTGCACTTAGTGTTAGGTAATTCAGTTATTAAAGTGTTCTTTGCAATTAACTCATAATGTTCAGAATGATGATCAGCTCACCCCCTTTATAGCAGACTGTCTGAACACGTGGGCACATGGATTCAAAAGATTTTTACAGTAAAACAGGTGCACTGCCGGCCCGGCCCCAAAAGGAATATAAAAGAGTGCATATCACCTTAATTGTGCTGACTCAGTGTTACATCTCGATCAGGTCACCGACTCCTTCTCCGAACAGGATCGTGTCTAATGGTCCATGGCTGATGCAGATGGAAGGCAATCAGCAAAGCCAAATCTCCGTCTTAATCGAGAACCCGGGAGTCGCTTAAGTTTCAGCCAGCCATAATAGTTGAAGAGAAACTACGCAGTAACTGTTCGGAAGCCGGGGTCGGTTGATTCTCTGAGCCTGGCGGTGAGTAGAATACCGCTGATACCGGCTGCACAAGCCGACCCTTACTACGCGTTGCGCGCGCAGCCTTAACGGATGGTACAAGGTTCAGTACACCCGCCCCTTTGCTCTCGCGTTATATTATCATTAAATATTCCACAATTCAATTCTCGACGGCCCGAATCGGGCCGGCACAGTACAAAATACCCCTAAACAAACAAGAAACAGACAAAGAAATAAATATACGGTACTTTACCAAATTGGTTATGAAAATGGATATAATAAAAATAATGTAACCAAAATAGAAAATAAAATATAATAGAAAATAAAAACTGAACAATTAAGAGTTAATAAAAATGAACAAAACAAAAATAATAACAACAACAAAATGGGCCATATTCACATACATAAATAATAAAATGACAAAACTAACAAAACTGTTTAAAAATACAGACATTATAATAGCATACAAAACTAATAAAAATTATCTACAAAAACTAAATAACCCACACAACAAAGATAATACAACAACCAATGGTATACACAAAATTGAATGCCAAGATTGCAATAAATGTTACATAGGACAAACAAAATAACAACTGAAAAAACGTTATTTTGAACCCCTAAACGCATACAAAAACCAGAAATATACAAATCTAATTTGGCCACACATGCAATAAACACTTGACTTGAATTCCCAGACATAACCAACATGACACTAATTAAACACATACCACACAAAGGCACCATAATGAACATTTGGAAAAATTTACAAATATACAAACATAAAACACAAAACAAACTAATACCTGAACAAATACAAATCAATACCAAACATGACACAATTTTCAAAGCACTCAACATCGAAAATACACAAAATACTAATAATACATACACCTCAATCAAACACAATAATACCACTTTAAAATACCAGAGACCAACAAGAAACCAAAATAGCGTCCAGCCAACACACAAATACTTCACCAGACGTAAAATCACGAAGGCTGAGGATGAGAACACAGGGGTTCTCGATACATGTTCCTAATAAGGAAAGAAATATCTTAAGGTAAATTCATTATAAAAATTAAATATTATATATATATATATTTAATATTTATACAGGCTTTACCTCAAGATATTTCTTCTTATTTGGAACATATTCGGGAAGCCTTGTGTTGCCATCCTCAGCCTTCCTGATATTGAGCCTTGTGAGGTATTTGTGTGTTGGTTGGGTTTTGCTGTGGTTTCCTATTAGCTTTTGGTCCTTTAAATTTGTAATATTGTGTATGATTGTGGTGTCTATATTAGTAATTGTGTATTTTCTATGTTGAGTGCTTTGAAAATTGTGTCGTGTTTTGTATTGATTTGTATTTGTTCAGGTATTAGTTTGGTCTGGGTTTTATGTTTATAAATTTGTAGTATAAATTTAGAAGTCGTAGTACAAACATATAAAATGTATACCGCTATGTTGCCAGTTATAAATAGTACTGTGTATGCTGCCAATGCGAACTGCAGAAGTATAAAGAGTATTTGCTGTCGCTGAAACCACTTTTGGTTACCGTTCTGAACGGCATCATCGGCACACTCCTGTACGACTTTATTAATTTCCGATCATTGCATATTTTCCGTACCTCTCTTCGACATCTGTAGTTAATTGCGATGTGAAGTTGTTTACAAATAACTCTTACTTTCATAGGTTTGCATGTTTTGATGTAATTTGATCGTTCATAATTCCTCACACAAACGTACAATTTTGCTAAATTTTATTGTTTGTGAAACAGGTCATTAGTCATGTACCATATATCCACAATTTCTCACTCTTGTCTTACGTTACATTCATCGTAAATTAAAATAAATCAGATCTTGCTAGTAAAATATTGAAGTGCATATATTATTATTAATAAAATATATCTTTCAGTTAACATTTGTTATATTTTTAATGATAATACTAATGATATCAAATACAAAAATTATGTGTACACAAGTGTACATAATATATATTATATAAATATTGTAATATTATTAACTACGTAATGTTTAATTTTAAATGTTTCTACAGATATCAAAGTAGAGAAATAATTTAAAAAATATATAATTAACAAGTTTGTAATCTCTGACGTAACATCTGTAGAAGCTTCAATTTATCTAACAACCTAGAAAACTATTATTAATATTTAATGAAGTTTTAGCTTCACACGACCAAACATCTGAAAAAGTAACGTTAGATTATTGTAATTATAAAACTTACATTTTTATACTTGTATGAATTTTCTTGCTTCTAAGTTCGCTGTAGCAATGTAAGAGATATCTGTTATTTTAGTTTGTTACTGTATAATAAAACATAATTTTGCTTCTGCCGATGCGAGGTGCATCTTAATAAAATACGTAAGGTGAAGGGGTGACAAATGTTATTAATAGGTTTTACATCTACTTTTTTTTAATTTTGTTTATTTTAAAATAGATATAAAATATCATACGTAAAATAACTATCATTAATATTTATATAGTTTAATATGAATTACACATGAATTAATTATACTTGAAATAACTTATGTGCGACCGGATTTGTTATCGGTGTGTAGAGAGAAAAGAAATTACTTTTTGTAATAAGTGTGACGAAGAAAAGTAATATTAGTAAACGGTTATAATGGAAAACGTTATAATACCTACATAACTTACAAAATTTAAAATGAAAGGTACGTAACTTAGGAAAATGTATAGAATATATGGGGATTAGCCGCCCTTAAAACGATCAAGTAAAAACGTGAAAAACCTTTTTATAGAAAACCGGACCCTCGAGGCTGTTGTCCTGTTGCGTCATCAGTCTCTGTCAAACTGTTCCACTTCTCTTGTATGTCTGTCTCACTCGTACAAAATTTGCCGATTTCAATATACGCAGTAGTATATTGCAGAAACAATTTTATTTACACATGCGTAATCAATAATAATGTCCCTCAGATGTAATTATAAATTTTCAAATAATTAAACATTTCTCACATTCAGTTGAAATGGAACGAACTTTTCCTAAAGGTTTCAAAAACTTCTGACTAATAATTTTTTATAATACAAAATATTTCCCACATTTTATACAAATCATTATAAATGTTCTTCCAAACACATAAATCACAGCTATAAACTACTTGGAATTCAGTATTTTGAATAGTTCGTAAGTAAGAAATGTAATGTAATTATTTCCGTGGTGTTAAAAGACGGTTGAAAGTAATTAGCAGCTAGAACCGTACTCACACATTTCCTCACACACACACACACACACACACACACACACACACACACACACACACACACACGTCATTTGCAATGAAGTGGATTTATTAACGATGCTATTATTTTCTGACAATTTAGTGAGCTTTTAATACAGTTTATAAAAAATAATTAATTTCTCTCTGTTGACTTTTGTAACACAACTAAAATTTTACTTTCTATACAATGAAATAAATTAATATTTAGAAGTCCTTTTTGTACAAAAAGAAACTTGTAGTAAATAAACAATTTTACTGTATTGTTTAAATAGTTTTTTCAAGTGAATATAAATAAATAATAAGGTTCATTTGCCTAATATGTGGACTGCAGATACTTCAGACGACGGGTTGTTCCTGGATGATTCAGGATCTGGATGTAGATTGATATACCCTGTTGGTTGATGTACTCTGTCCGGCTTTCGGCCGTGTAGATATTTCTCACCGGTACAGATATATACTTTTGCACCGCGATCCGACATTGTTACTGCTACTGGTGTGTACTGCCTACACCTTTTACCAGTCACCTTCAGGTATAAATCCCTATTCGGAATATCTTGAACGTTCGCGGATTATAATAGACACACCGGTCGTCATGTAACAAGCGGCGTTTACACGTTATCGATGCCGAAGAGAAACTAAATAATCCGTTCAGAGTTATATTAGTTCACTGACTTTGCCGTAATCTAATTGGTTCTTCGGTAACCCCTACTCATTATTTTCAACAGATAATAAATATTCTTGTTCAAGAAGGTTTGGGAACAGACCAATTCTTGTTTAAAAGCCTGATTGTTTTTACGACTAAATTTTTGGCATAAATTCTTTTTATTTAAAAATGCATATATTTAGTGTCACAGCGGCTCAGTAGACCCGTGGGTATGGTATCTGGCTACTAATCTAGAGGTCCAGGATTCGATTCCCGGGCCCGCACCATAAAATCAAGGTGCGTTTTCCAGCCCCCAGGTTGACTCAACCTGTTGAAAATGAGTACCTGGGATAACATCCTGGGGATAATAATGGGCGGCTGAAGCGTGGTGTTGACCACACTGCCTTCCTTGTATGCCGTACGGCTCACGTAAGGCAGCCTACCCTGCCTAACTCCTAAGCTACTTCGGTGATACACATGGGAGCCATTATTATCATTATTATTATTATATTTAGTGTCACATTTCAAAATAACAGTTGTCCTCTGTTAGGTCTTTATATTACGAACATTGTGGCATAAGTCCCATCTCAAAATTTCCTATATCACGAAAATTAATTAAATGAGCGTGTTGTTTATAAACATCCTGTAAAATAATTTAATGTTTAGTAATAGCGCTCACTACACACGCTGCTAAGCGTCCTTAAGAACTATTTCACAGCACTTAAAGTTGTTTTGTAAGCCTAAAATACTTAAAACTAACATTTTTCGCATTGTCCCTAATGTATAAACCTTCAATGATGTTCAAATCTGCAATCTCCACTTCTTCATACATTGTCTTTATATATTATCATATGCTTTACTCTCTGCTACATTCCATTTGCAATTATATTACCCATTGTAGTGTGTGTGTGTGTGTGTGTGTGTGTGTGTGTGTGTGTGTGTGTGTGTGTGTGTGTGTGTGTGTGTGTGTGCGTATACCATTTGGGTGCACACAAATGTACACAATTTGTGCGTACAAATACAATTTATCGTGTCTGTATCACTTAGACTAAGCTCTTGATTTCGTATTTCACCGAGATGATGGTTTGGCACAATGCACCATACATTACACAAGGTTATACTCTTACACGTTCTGTAGACCTACTGCATACACAATTTATTTTATTCTATTTTATTCGCGCATTTTGTACTTATGGTATCGGTGCAAAGTTATCTACAAATAACTCAGAGATATAGAGAATATTTATCTACATTCCACAAAAATATAGAGAAAATACAGAAGCAGTAGAACGTCAGGATCATTTCGAATAATTTCATATGGCAAAGAGAAGAAGTTATTTTTCCAGTTTATTGTATAATATAAATTAGATTATCAAATTTGAAACATTGCATAAAAAGGTTTATTGTAAATAATAGTACTGAAACCTGAAGTGAATTGTTTCCTAAAAAAAATTGAACCATGGCACTTAGCAACAAATCACAAAGTATTAAGGAAGTTAGAAATTAGCTAACTGTAAACACCGCCAGATATTATGGTATAACATCTTTAAACCGATGACCAATATGTAAATGAACGTTTCTAAACTATAGATCTTAGATATATTCTAATTCTCCCCTACTGTCAAATTGCAATTATAGGACTATACCGTTGCCAATTATATTTTTCATTTACCTGTCACTTGTTACACAATGACGATGTTTATTTAGCAAGATTTAATTATTTATCATTTATATTATGCTTATTCTGCAAATAAATTGATAAATATCTGTCATGTAATAATAAAATAAGTATATAATCATAATGCGGGCATGCACACGCACGCGCACCCACACACACACAAACACAAATAAAACGGGAGTACATCTAAAGTATACAGTATGTTAGAAAAGAGAGACTTGTTTCAAGAGCTAAATCATCGGCGACTGAGAAAACTAAAAATAGGCTATATTATTTGAAGGCTTTCACGGCCGGTGTCATTTGAATTGAAATTAACTGCTGGGCTGTCCAAGGTTTTTAATTAAACCAAACGTTTGAGCAGCACCACTGGCTACCATTTTCAGTGGATGTAACGAATCAAACATAACGCCGGTGTCGTATGTTAGGTTTAACCACAGCCTTAACCACAGTACTGTGATCCTAACGTACGACACCCGCGTTATGTTTGACTCGTTTCATCCACTGAAGATTGCAACCAATGGTGCTGCTGAAACGTTTGGTTTACTTGAAAACCTTAGACCACGGCCAAACAGCCCGGCAGTTAATTTCAATTCAATAGGCTATGTTACTTTTTTCCGATAGAAAGAAATGGAGCTTGAATTCACTATTTATATGCCGGTACTATTTGTAGATCTTGCTTTAATGCGTGCAAGAGAGTGCACAATTTTTCTAAAAACCTAACCAACCTGAACTGAAACGTCTGAGGCTTAATACGAGCGCGTATATCATTACAGAACACACAAAAGTAATGTGTCTTATACACTAACTACGTTATTAGTCTAATTTAATTTAATACCATATTGATAAAATGATAACCATTAATGAGTTAGCTCAGTGTACGTACAGCCTTTCACGTATGTGAATTACATTGTAGGCCTATCTCATGTCGTGTAGATTGTAATTTTTATCTTTGGGACTTGAATAAGTAACTGAAAACAAACTGAAAAATTATTTGCTTACAATCCAATGCTTATAAACTGAAGATTCTTCTTGCTTCCAATTATGGTAATATAGACAATAAAAAATAAAACATACTATTTATCGGTGCTAACTAACACCCTTCCTCTGAGGACTACTTACAATGTTAATCCATGGGATAGTTATGTAAATTCCCCTTGTTACCTCAGTATACTCCATTTAATAAAAATACATTCAGAGGTAGAAAGAGGTAGTCGTAAGGTCATAAGATCCTGAAATAAATAATTTAACTCATCAGTTACTACTTTTTGAGTAATTCGAGTGTAATTTTTTTCTGCTGTGTTTATCATAATGATGGGTTTCATTTATATGATCTGCAAATTATATTTTAAAATTTTTATTTTGCATTATATTATATTATATTATTATATTTATTTATATTATAAAATTCTATGCACTCACTCATAACAATTCGTTGTTTTAACCCAGTGGAGCGTTTCTAGTTTCTCTTCAACGTAGTAATAACTTTTGAATAATAAATATTTTATATTTAAATTACATCATGACAGTATTTTATTTGACACATCAATGTTTTGTAGTACCAGAAATTAAAAAAATTGTTTGATAAAAATAATGTTTATATGTTTAAATATGCGGCTATCATTTATTAAAAATGATTTTTATCGCTCTAGCTGGTCTCTAAGATTTTAGAGTTCTGTAGTAGTAAAGGCATCAGTTTTAGAGTATCATAAAGGTGAATTATGCTTGTAAGACATTACGAAAACAGGAGTAAAAGCAGAGAAGGCAATAAAATTTAGTGCTCTTTCTCTTTAGTGTTATTTAGTTCCATAATACAAAATGGTCTTTCATTCAGTACGTACGTAAGACGTTCCCATTTCAACGGAAACAACGTGCCTTTAAACTTTATTTCGACTGAGATGTTAATCCGATTTACCGTCGCTTTCCTTTGTTCATTCTCAAGCTTTGCGACAGATTTATCTTTGTACTTCGTTTCTTTTGTTCTATGTCATGCCTCTTGTTGTTCACCAGCTGGTACACAGCTGAATAACACTTTGTGTCTGTTTACCTCCCGTTGCGCAAGCAACTTAAAATCAGAAAAACACTTTTATAGTTTTCTGTAAATGCCTAATTGGTCAGTAAAAATAATTATGTTTTATGTTTCTACAAATTTTTGAGTGTACAGACAAATGGAAATTAACCTTAGCCTTTCATTTACTATTAAGTAGCGGCTCATTATAGAAAGACTTGGCTGTTCTTACATTGTGTATATTGTGTACCTTACACAGTAGTGAGAGCGCAATAATAAGATTTATAAAACACAATAGTAAGTCTTACATAATCTAAGATTTACAAAACATTGACTTTCCAGTGATTTCTGTATTCGGGTGACGTTTTAATCCGACTTCAACAATGATTTCTAGTATCATAAAACAGCAAGTACTTGGGAATATGATAACGAATCTACTTGAATTGCTATATGTTTCAACCTAACAAAGCTAGTTCAATACAGCAATTTAAAAGACATACAGAGTCATTAATGACACTCCGCGCTTCCTTGCTTTCTAACTTAAACGTTTTATGCCCGTAAAGCCTACAATGACCATGTTTTGTCCGTTTCCTCTCAATAAAAATAAGGCACGAAAAACAAAAACACATGGCTAACGTAGAAAATTTTAAATTCCATTTTACATTATTGCAAATTTTCCTAAAAATACCGAGTAACACTATCTTATTTTGATGGTTTAAATGTAGCATAAGTGTAACATAGGTCTTCTTACTTTCTTAATTTTTAATTTTTCTTCTAAAGGAAGAATCTAAAAATTAGTTTTTAGATTATTGTTTCTATTATTATTCTCTGCCATCTTCGGTACAATAATGAAAGTAAATACAGATTAAAATTGTAAACAATAACGGTTTGACATTTTAACAGTACGTGTTGAAGCACACCGCCAACGAGCGAAGAGAAATCGTAAATGAGCCTTCTTGTCGCATTTGTAACGCACGTAAGCCATTTGGTCAGGTTTCCTTTCATTAATGCAAATTAAATGGCACATGTGGGCTCATCTATTGTGAGTCTCCATCGACATTCCCCGCTCAGTAGACGGTATTAAATGTCGAAGGAGCATCCTGTTATTAGAATAGTTGTACGCCTAATAACATACCTAATAACACCTTACAATATGTAGAGTTACATATTTGTACGATATAATACTATAAAAGCTTTAAGAACTTTATGACTAAATTATTATTATTTTCTAATGAAATTACTGGGAGTTTCGAACCCTTGACCCTCTAGGTAGCAGCCACCACTGGTAGTAGCATACGAGTATACCAGTATTACTAACACAATTACTGTATAACTACAACTGTTACTACCACTACCATTATTGTTGTTTTCTAGGTTTACAATTTAGGGTGACTACCATAGCTTGGCCTTTTAGCTCAACAACGACGTCTAGGAGCAATGCTCAGCTACCTACTGGCTTATCAATAAAAATAATACGTGTGGGAGCGACCCAGTCCTCCTGGAGCCGAAAAAGTAAATTTGTTGCTTTTAAGAAGGGATGAATTGTGTCTGTCGCCAACCGTTCATTTCCAAGATCTTCTTTCTAGTTACCTTTTACTCACTATCTCCGTGTTAGTTCGACAAGAGCACTGCAGTCCTAAATGATACTTGTTGTTTTTGGTAATAATAATATTAATATTGACATATATCTTATGATCTTCTGATAATAATAATAATAATAATAATAATAATAATGTTCCCATTGGCTCAACAAGGGAAGAAGTATAGATAACCACGGTGGCAGTATAAAGAAGAGGATCATAGAGCTCGTACCTCGAGCTCTCCTGAACTGTCTCAAAGAACCGATCTGGTGGTAGCGAGAGTGACAGGAGAGGATCTCTTGGGAAAAGAAAAGAAATGGATTTTTATTAGAAAAAACAGAAGAAGGCAAGGAGTTGACAACGGTGCATGCCAAGCAGCTCGCAATACGTCATGGCAGGAACGCTGGCTGGCGGAAACACGAGGCAAATTCACTGTGAACCTTATTAGCAACATGATTGATTGGTTGAAGCGGAAGAAAGGGTAAGTATATTTTGTCTCACTCACTGCCTCACCAGGAATGGCCGATTTAACGCCTGCCTCCACAAGATGGGAAGACGCGGCATGTCACTGTAGAGACTAAATAAAGGACGGTGCCAAACATACGTCCCTTCAATGCAGAAAACGGCCGGTGAAAAGATGAAAATTATAGACGGAGATGGATTCCGGAGTATAGTAAGAACGATGGTTTGAGAGAAGATAACTGGAACGGCATTAGGACTCGTGTCGAGGAGGCTTCTCAGACATAAGATAAGTAAGCAGGAGTGACATCCTACAATAAAGTAACGTAGAAAAATAAAAGGGTATCTCCACACAGAGATACCATCTTGAAGTAATAGTGTAGCGGCGCCAGAAGAGGAAGTTATTAGAGCTTAGAATCTGGCACACCGGTAGTGGTGAGAAAGGCACACAGCAAACCTTAGAGGTAAGCACACCCTTACGGTCATAGGGCACTTTTCTCCACCGTAAAAATATTTAGTGCTTATACAAAAACAACAGCAACAACAACTAATACTACTTCCACCACTACTAGTATGTTGTAGTAGTAGTAGTAGTAGGAGACGTAAATGGAATGTTGGCAGACTCGACGTAGAAACCGTTGTATCAGAAATAGAGATGAGAGGGGACTGCGTGCTGGAGAGGTCTAGACCCGCAGAGCGTATAGTTGAGACCATAATGAAGCTGATACGCGAGACCTGCGACGTTTCAATGCCTCGGCAAAGAAAGACATCTGCGAGAAGAAAGCCGTCTATTGGTGGACTGATGAGATCTCTACTCTGAGGAGGAGATGTTTTTCTCTCAGGCGAATTGTTACCAGGAAGACAAAAAGGAATGGCAAAAGTGCAGAAGAAGAAACAGCAGAATACGGAGCAGCAAGACAAGACCTTAAAAAGGCTATTATGAGTACGAAACGACGAAAGTGGGAGGAACTAAAGGCTGAGATGAATAGTGACCCCTGGGAGTAGGTTACAGGGTCGTCTGCGCAAGCTTGGGGCAAAGTCGACTAGCCCAATCATGGATGCAATGCATATGGATGCCATCGTGGATGCGCTCTTTCCGACCCACACAGTAAATGTCCGTGAGCAGCGTCCCGTTGCAGAAGATGAAGTCCCACTGTTTAGCGATGAAGAACTGAAGGAGGCCGCAGGGTTGATGAAGAGTGGCAAAGCCCCAAGACCGGATGGTGTTCCGTCAGAAGTTCTGAAGGTGATTGCTAGTTCATGTCCACGGATACCCCTTAATATGTATAACAACTGCCTCAGGGAGGGATACTTCCCTAAGCGGTAGAAAGTGTAGAGGTAGAGGTAGAGGCTGGTGCTTGTCAGCAAAGGTAAGAGTGGCCCGGATTAGCGTACAGACCTTTGTGCATGCTGGATACTGCTGTAAAGTGTCTGAAAAGGTTACTAAAGCCACGTCTGTTACCAGCCATTCAAAGCGCGGGAGACCAGCCATTTAAACAGACAGTACGGCTTTTAGAAAGGGCGACCAACTCTTGGAGCAGTGGAAGAGGTAGCAAGAACTTTCCACGCGGCCCAACAAGGGAATCATTACTCAATAAGTATAGTCTTGTTGGTGACACTGAATATTAAGAATGCTTTCACTTCTGCCAGCTGTAATGACATGCTTAGGGCTATGGAACACATCTTCCTGATCCCACAGTATCTCCTGCGGATAATAGAATATCTGAGTGACAGGGAACTTACTGTATATATGATACGACCAACGGACCTCATAGGAAGAAGATCACCGCCGAGCAGCCGAGGGCTCAATTTTAGGCTCTCCCTTTGGAACGTATCCTCCCGCCAAACACTTTCCTGGTAGGTTGCGCAAACGATATTGCGGCAGTGATTGTAACACGCAACGCCGAGGGTGCGCAAAGAAGCCTTGAATCAGGTAATGAGGCGAGTGGGCTCCTGGCTCGAAGAACACTGGCTGGATTTAGGCACCGATAAGACCGAAATAGCACTGTTCACCAGGCGACTAGTTCACACTACCATACCGCTGCAAGTGGGAGCTGAGACGGTATGTACAAAGAACGCTGTGAAATATCTAGGGGTGAGACTAGATTCAAAGCTCTCCTATTGCAGCTGATGCAGCTGATAAAACGGCTAATGTTACAATCAAGCTCAGCAGACTTATGGCCAACGTAGGAGGTCCCACTACAAGAAAGAGGCGATTGTTGATGGCGGTCACAGAATCCATCCTTCTCTACGGTTCCGAAATCTGGGCCGAAGCAGTAAAGATGGAGAAGTACAGAAAACGTATGACATCGGTGCAGAGGAGAGGAGCCCTCAGAGTAGTATCCTCTTACCGGACAGTCCCAGAGCCAGTAGTCCTGCTGATAGCGGGAGTGATTTCTATAGACCTGTTGGCTCTAGAGCGGAAGCATTTATAAGACAATAACTGGAATGGCTGAAGCAAAGCATGAAGCCAGGGAACTCATTCTCCGGCACTGGCAAGATCGTTGGGATAGAGAGGATAGGGAAGATGGTCCGCAGGGCTCATACCAAACTTGAAGGAATGGATCGACCGCCAACACGGTGATGTCAACTAATATCTGACCCAGTTGCTCAGTGGCCACGGCAATTTTAATGCCTACCTCCATAGAATTGGGAAAGGTGCAAAGCCCAGCATGCGACTACGGAGACTCTCTCCATGAAATACCTCGCACACGTTTTTCAAGTGCTGCGGATTCGCAAAGCAGAGGATGGTACTGGAAGTAGAGCTAGGGAAGTTCACACCCGAGAGAGTAGTTGCGCTTATGCTTCGTGGTAAGGCGGAATGGGTCCCATCAATGTATTTACGGGTCCTACAAGAGAAAAAAATACAGGCCCAAATTGCACCCAACGGGCAGTAGAGGATGAGGAACAAATAGAAGGAACCCGATAAGGGCGCAATAGGCTCCATCCTGAAGTAATATGCTAAGTGGTTCCAGGATGGATATGAATGCCTGAATTAGAGGTGGGATTTTTAATGGGTGAGAGTCCCACACACCAGAGGTCTCCTCTGACGGTGCATAAAGCATTTCCCCCTCTATAAAAGAAACAAAAAGTAGTAGTAGTAGTAGTAGTAGTAGTAGTAGTAGTAGTAGTAGTATAGTAGTAGTAGTGGTAGTACTACTAGTAGTAGTAGTAATATTAGTAGTAGTAGTATTTCTGTGGCTCCACTAGCCATTTTTGTAAACATTTATTACAATGAATACATATTAGTAAACCATTTTTGAATATTTATATGGTTAAACAACTAATTGACACACACATCACAATAATATCACCATTTTAATATATAGGCCTAATTAATTCCCTTTTCTCAATACAAAAGGAAACAAATGGAATATGTTATTTCAGAAATCCCACATGTCAGATTTTTTGCGGAAGTGACAAAAATTGTATATTTCATTTCAGCTCATTTAGATGATTTGTAAAAATCACAGACTTCCTTACAAATAGTATACAGGTTACAACCATGTGATATTGTGTTTACTTGAGAAACAACATATTTCCTGTGATGGCCACAGTATTTTTTAAAAACTTCATTGTGACTAGAATCTAGTGCACCTGAAATATTTAGAAACAAAACAGTACATTTTCACATTAGTCAGTTCCAACAGGTTACATATTGTAACTACAATATTTGTATATGTATATAAAAATCAGAAGATTTATAGATGGGGTTATAAAAGCACATATTCCGTTTGAAAACTTCTTGATGAGCATTCCATATGACCGTATATAAAAATTTGTTTTAGAAAATGAATATAACAATATTGGTAATATAAAAAAAATAAACAAACATGTCCTACAAGAAGACGAGGTTAAGCAATTGTGAAACGAAATTGTTATTCGAACTACGTAGATACGAAAGAGCCAGTACTAGCAGAGTTACTAATCATAGGAAAAACATGCCTGAATGTTTTTATGACATTTGTTTTTATTTATAAAAAAATGTAATTTTATGTGACTGAAAATTTTTCAATAATTTGAATAAAATATGTTTAAAATGAAAACAGTAAATGTTCATTAACACGCTTGTATCAGAAACACCTCAAATCTACAGAATGAAAATATAAATTTATGGTACAGGAAGCACGGTAAAATTCATTATAGCACAATCATAAATTACACACAACGCTGTTGTAGTTATAAAAACGAAATAAGATTAAAAAATTGAAAAATTTGTAGTAAATAAATAAAGAATTATAAAATAATAATAATAATAAATGTAATAATTAAATCAGAATTTGTAATTTCTGATGATAATAGTTTATGCTATCCAGACAATGTAATATTAAAAAAAAATACAAAAACCTACAATTGTGTAAGAAAAGTTGATTTTAATAATAAAAATAATAATAATAATAATAACAATAAATACACATACAAAATTAATGTGAACAATTATTAAAGAATAAATTGAAAATGTAGGAAAAGAATTAGTTTTTGTGTGTCCTCAAAATTTAATCTAGTCTCACATAACCGATTCAAATGGAACTTACTAAATATACGTAAGCAGGAATTAGTAAATGAGTAATTCTTGCGGAATGCACGTTTATGTGCGTAACACAAAAATACGTACATTTTAAATATTGGAAACTTGTAGGTACTGCACCCTTGCCAGATGACATGCTACTACACTCCACTTCCACCATGCAACTTTAGTGTCATGTGACACTTTGGTGTTCTGTTCTATGGCTTTATTATACTCTTCCCTTTGATGATTAATTCACAGATCCTGTTGTTACTGTGAATGGCCTCCTCTCGATATCTGATGCAATCACAACTTCCGTCTTAGTTCTTCATGTAGGAGTCACCTTAATTTCCAGTACCCGCTTTTCCATCTGTTCTGTAACTCAATCATTCAGCGAATTTTTTGCTACAGTAAATTACATATTTCCGAAAAATATTTGTTAACTTGCAGAGCTATGTGCATCGGAATGTCGCAAGATTTAAACGTAGTAACATAACATATCTCTTCATTGTAAGCTCTTCGACAACACCATACATTTATGAAATATACTTCTCTCACTTTTAATTCTTTGTAACAGGTAATATGAGCATCGGATGTTTCCGAGTTTGGAACACGTCAACTATGCTGAATGTCTCCATGCCTTCCAGCAATTATTGAAGTGAATCTACTCCCATGCATATAGTCTGAGAAATGACGTTTCTGAAATTACGTAGCACTGTATGTATCTGTCAAAGCCTGAATTCAAAGCCAAGTGTATGTATTATAGTCACACGCACGCGCGCATATTCACATGTTTATTATTTGTAATTTACGTATTGTTTAAATGATAGACACGTTTTGTGAAGTGTAACACCTTGTTCGAAAAAATGTACAGGTGTCAAAATTGGGCAGGAACCTAAATTTTAATAGCAAAGATTAATCGGTATTATTGCCACCTTACGAAGAACAGAATTACGACAAGCATATATAAAAAATTGTCTTCGTGTACCGTCGTATTTTGATAGCGATAAAATTCATAATAGCAAAAATAGAAATAGTTTACAAGAGCTTCTTTAATTCACGTGTTTGCGTGCCCATGCAGTGTGTGTGTGTGTGTGTGTATTGTTATAAATCAAAGTTAATGTGCTGTATGGTTTTATATTTTGTTTGTTATCTATTGTTATATAATCTGTAGTATGTCTTAATTTTGGATGAAAGCTGTCGCTGATTATGACGATCGCGTACGCTCTAATAACTCGTACCGGATCTTGTTGTTGTCTGTACGTCCTTACCTGTCCTTACTCACTTGTATTTTCTTCCTGATAGGTGCCAAATTGTTTTTCAAACAAAACAATTAAAAAATTTAATCTCAGTTTGTTTGTTTACGGTACTGCAGTGAGTGATTCGAATTACTCGCCGGCTGGCGGGAACTCTAATATCGCTAGTCTGGGGGGAACGTGTTGCCAACATAAACTTTGGTCAAAATTTCTATTCACTGCTACAGAACACAACATACATAATACATGTGAAATAATTACAGGACAGTCGATACAGATTCATACTTGTTTTTAATACAGATTCATGGGCGTGATAGCTCATGAAATGTCAATAATAGTAATTGAGTTTATTATAATAATTTTTTAGCCTCGGCAAATATTTAATTCTTTACTCAGCAGAGAGCAGTGTGGCGGCGAAAGTTAGTTGACGACGCAAAATGTCGCCGTGTTTCGTATTTACGCAATTTAAATTGCCACTGGATCCTTTTGAGTGCGACAAAAATGTTAGAACAAGATATTTAAATAAAGTACACCACCTTACAATTGTGGTTATTAATTATGAAAGAAGTTTTACATTGAATTCAACTCTGTGATGTTTAAAAGTGTATGTGTCTGTGCTATCGTTTTATACAGAGGTTATCTTATAGTTAATACTGGTATTCATAAATATTTTTTATTAATCTTTGATAGAAATAATATCATCAGTTATAGTGAGAGTTTTTCTATTGTGAGAAATAATTTAGAAGGGATTTTATTTATAAATTTTAGGTAATTCCGTAATACTTAACAATCAGTAGACCTATGGTGTGGTGTTATACAGTTGAAATGGGTTGTGTCATCGTTTTGATCCTCAATCTTCTATCGTCTTCGGATTTGGTCATGCCTGGCGTCTTCTTCGTCTTTGATTGAAGTTCCTTAATTTTGAACGAATTAATCTGGTCAGTTGCATCACTTGAGTGCATTAGTCCTTCATCAGATGGTCTGATTCCTTATTTTAGTACATTTTAGTCACTTTTGTTTGTTTTAAGTTAAAAGTTTAGCCATCTACGGCTTGACGTCTCTTCGTCTCAAGCGTCACTTATGGAATCCTAATTTCTAACCGAAAATTCGTCAATAACGTTACGTTGTCATGGTTACTGATTGCTCCTGATTGGCTGATCATGACAAGACCATTGTTAGAATATTTGAATTTTTATTCAAAATGATTAAATGTTTTCTGATTGCTATTAATCTTTGGTATTCTTATTTAAGTATGAGATATTATCACCACTGTTTGTATTTTGTTTCAAAGATTAATTTAACATCCCATAAGGTTGGGTTGGCTTATGTATTATGTTTAGACAGTTATGTCGGTATTAATTAATTACATTTCTTTTTTATTTTATGTCCTAAATTTAACATTTATCTTTTAATATGATTCACTAATTATTATTTACTATTTACTTGCCTTGGCTTTGCTAATATCATAGTACAATTCTTACAATTTGTTGTTATTGGTTTTATACAGTTAGGCATTGCATAGGCCTAAGCAGGAATTGTCTATTTTTCCATATATTATACTAATTACACATTATTTTACTTTCATACATCTTTTGTTTGTGTTACAAATGATTTGTTTGCTTGCTGAATTGTTTTGGATCTGTTTTATAACATTTGCTTGTTTTCTTTAGTTTACATATCATGGTTGTCTATTATGTTCTAATTGCTTTCCTAGTATTACTAGATTGATGTGAATTTACCTTTTTTCTTATTTATATTGCTATGGTTTATAATTGGTCTATGATTCACTATTCTCTATAAAAATATAATATAACATTTAGGCTTATGGACTGCATAACTCTTCCAGCCATATTCCTACTTATAAACTTAATCAAACAATTCTTTAACAGTTATTATGTTACTCTTGTTTACAATTTGTTACTTCTTATTTATTTTTATGTGTGTTAAACATCATCACACCATTTACTTTATTTACCTAATTAACTATCCCCTTGAACATAGGGTATTTATTGATGTTCCATTTCTATTATTTACTCTATTTCTCTATTCTAATATAAACTTTATTCTCTATCCATGGTAACACTAACATTTAACTCTTCCTGGGATTTTTTCCTGAATATCCTTATATTCCTTATCTACAATCAATCTTAATCCTAATATTAATGATATCCTTTATTACTAACACTGCACCTTTAATCTTTAGTGTTTCTCACTGATTTTTTGGTGTTTATTCCTATCAAAAGGGTTTCTATTTATTCTGTAGGGTTTACACTATCACTTTTGCATTTTTTTATAGTTTTATTTACGTGTTATTGGTGGGTATTCCCTAACATTAATTCTTTCTCACTAATATCATGTTCATCATCTAATTATCTCTCACTTTACCTTGGTTATTTATTCTGTTAACAAGTATATTTCATGATAGAGTATTTGTAACATTTACTCTCTATTTAATTGGTTAGTGTACTTTTAGTTAGTTATTACTTTATCGGATTTTACTACTCTTTATTTACATTGATTAATTAGTTGATACTAATAATTATCATTGACATTTATTATTTATATGATATTAATAATTATCATTTACACTTATCATTTATTGGCTTATTTTTCATCACCTTATTCGAGTGTAAAATTTCTCCTTTTCTGTTCTACATTATTCGTATTTGTCTTTCTATCTATTATCAGTTTATTTCACTTTGTTTCATTTATATTTTGGCTTTCACATTCTCATTTGGTTTCATTTTATTTCACTTTATTTGTGGTCTGTTTCCTTTTCATTTGATTTCATTTTATTTGGTCAACCACTTGGGTTGTAGCTGGTTCTATGTAATCACTTATTTTCTTTTGTTTTTATATATCATCTCACTGGTATTGGTGCTGGTTCTATCTGCTCACTTATCTATATTGTTCGTATATATCATCTCACTGGCATTGGTGCTAGTTCTACCTACTCACTTACTTATATTGTTCGTATATATCATCTCACTGGTATTGGTGCTAGTTCTACCTGCTCACTTATTTATATTGAGTTAAATAAATACTATTGGGTTATATTGGTTAAATCGTATTATACTATCATCGTTTAAAGTTTTGTTTTGTTGCTGGCTACTTTTCTCTTATCAGAGGTTACTTCTATTATTACCTTTAGCTGTATGATCGTATCATTATGTTAATTACCCATTCTTTTATCTCTGATCCATCCCTTTTTATTTATAGTGTTAATCATTTAATAATTTATTCTTATCATGTGGCTTCAAAAGTGTGTGTTGAAGATATGTACCCTTACAGTATGTATGTGTTTTATGTGAGTACAGGGAAGTAGGCATATATGCATAATTTAGTACTTTTTTTTGCTTTTAACAATCGTCATATGTAACCACGTCAAACGCGTTAAGGAAATTATAGAGAAGCATTAATTTTAATGATTCTTTTTATGCTTTCATTATAACAATTGCGTTTGATTACGCGTTCTGTAACATATACGCTTGTACGGTTCATATACGGCACTTTCTTCCTACCACTAATTTCATCACACGATGGTAGTACTACATCAATACTAAAGAGATATTCCTTTCATATCAAACTTATAAGACAGTGTACATCCTGATACTTTAATACTTTGTGAACACCAGTAGGTATATACGCCGGGAAGAGCTTACCAAAGCACTTTGAATATTAAGATTATGAAAACGTATTGATCCAAGGAATAGCTGATTTGAGAGTGTTGTGTGGTGAAAGGCCTTAAGCAAGAAACTTTGTCTGTGTAATGGCAACGCTGAAACCGCACTGCTTGCCTAACGCCATAATACTGTTTGACGTTGCTAATAAGGTTAAATAACGCGCTTCAGATACTGCACAAGATTTACACTGAAAGACCCGTTCGTTGCATTACGAACGAAGAACATTTCCATGCGTATTCGAATAAAAAACAAATTCCCCTTAATTTTTTTCACTATCCCTCAATACTAAAATTCATTTTTGTATAAAATCTAAATTCTTAAGAATAATTATGTAGCTCTCTAATTTTCTTATATTAAAAAAATAAATAATATCTCTTTATAGTAAATATTCTCATTGCAGTATATAACCGCTGTCAGCAAATACCTTATTCTTAACTACAGTGAATAGATTGCATCAATTAGTACAATATTTAATCATTTTCAGTAAATGTTTCTATAATTAAGACTTCAAAACATTACGCCCTTTATTTTAAAGTATCTAGACCAATGTTAATTTATCAACGTACTGTGGATTTAAATATTCAAGACGTAACGACGCCTGTCGTGAATGTTTCATTGTTGCAGCCTCCCAGTTTCATTGTATTGCCCTGTTTCATATTCGTTGGTCGTATGTCAACAGTTCACATTTTCAATTAACGACAGGTTTTTTAATTTTACTTCTAACAACATACTTTTAAAAAAAGTACTTTTAATAGTGATTTATTCTTTCTACCGATTTGAACACAATTTTATGTGAATGCAAAACTTTGTTCCTACGTCAGCTTATATCCTTTTTTTCTTTGAGAATAACATGAATTGTATAACATTGTCAAATTAGTATGTAGAAATTGGTAGTACACTTAGTAGTACCTACAATAAGGAACTGGAAATGTATATTGTGTATATTGTGGAATATAAAATTAACTAAAAGATTAGTTTTTTAGTCTGATCATAATAATTAGTAAACGTTGACAAACCTCACGTTGTTTTAGGAGCCAAATCTCTAATATGAATTAATAATTGCGGTTTTAACTGCAATTAAGATTTATTTTAGTATATGTTGTTTTTAAAACATTGAATAGAGTTCGTGATTTGTACATACTTTAATTAATTATTTTTTTTTAATTTATTTCATAAAGTCTGTACTAGGTGTCGCCTCAATTATCTTCACAAAGTCAGGCTTTACGTGGTTATGTACGTAATTCGTTGACAGTCGAAATAAGTACACAATTCTCTTTCAAAGTTAAATAATAAATCTTCTTAATTAATTTCTTTTTGTATTTTTTACTATAATATAATTTAATAACTATAATTAATAAATACCTCGGCTCTACAAATTTACTCAGTAGGAATATTGATAACACAAATTCTATCTCCGAATCCAGTTTAGAATTATACAAGTTCAATAAATTTACGCGAGTCCTTTTGACTACAATTAAATCTACGATAATGCCTTTAGGAAGTACAAAATAATTACAAAACTTTTAATACATTAATTTACAACGCCGACAAATTTTCAACTCTATGACGTAATGGAACTTAATGCGCATGCGCAATCTGTAGGCACGCTTCTGAACTAAACAAGATGGTTATGTCAGACAAAATGATAAAATCTTTACGCAATTCTTGCGCTTCATTTGTTAACTGAACTACGGGAAACAAAGCTGATGATACGATTTCTGGATCGTGGGTAAATATTTGTGCTATATAGGAGGCATGTTGTACAAAGGATACTTTTCAACAAAATGTTTTACAGTATGGTGACAAATCTGGCGGAACTAGTGGAGTTCGTGCTCTCGAGATACAACTATCATTATTACATTTATCTTTCTGATCAACTCTATTACATCCAAACTAATGATATCATCTGACAGCTCTGGATGTTTAGAAAAACGTCTAGCTGTGTTTCCGTAGTGGGTACTGCCGAATACTCGTTTGGACTTATCCACACTTAACCCATGTCGCTCTCTGAATTCTCTCGGTGTTTACGTTTTATTTTCTGCAACAATTTTTAGTTGTTCCTACAAATTTGCCATTGCTTGATTGTTAGTTTGTATGATGTCTGTAGGAGGCATTCGAAAATACGTATCCTATCGTGTAAAAAGACAACAGATTATTCTAAATTCTCTGCTTTTACTTTCCGCTATATCATTATATGAACATTTTTAAATGGTTTAATTATGTGGCACATATATAAAATGTTTGTGTTGATGACTTATCCCTGAAGTATTAGAAACGTTACCATTGATCACAGCAAAACTCAACCTGTGGCTCACTGTACGGGATATCTCTTGAATTATAAGTGTAGAACATTGTAGTTTGTTTATATGGGCGTCTGTTTTTTCTGCTACGGAAATTTCTGTAGACTTTTATAAATTCAATTTCTATTGGCCTACAGTATTTCGTAAAAGCGGGACGCGGGTTCTGCCATATAAACTTGTCAGCACAAAAACAAATAGTGGAACAATATTAATAATAAATACAGCCTGTTCACTATCTTCGTGTCCATGAAAAAATCTTTCATCAGAGATGCAATCTAAGCACCAATTGTTGTAGAAATAAGAATACATATTGACCATCACAGGTTTCATTGTTATAAACAATGGGCCTTCAGTATAATCTAGCAAGGCTTGTAAAGTCACCTCGGTGGACGTACAGGTAATTTTTATGTCACTGGTTTGGGATAACACCTTTTCTGGTTCCTTGACGGCTTAATATGATGGACATTTTTCTGGAGCGTTCATTCTCATTGTACTGTATTGATACCTAGATAACTTGGCATCCACTAAGACTGCAAGGACACTTTTACCTTTATCTGTTCTTATATAATCGACTTTTTGTAAGCTTTTCTTGATTTTTTAAGCGTTCTGAGCTTAAACTCGTTATTTTCTTGTAACATTTGTGATTCTTGCTATGCACCTCAAAGACATAGTCTACTAAAAAATATGGAAATATGAGAGTTTTGAACATTTGTACATTTGTTAAGAGGTTTCTAGTTAAGATTATTTCAAAAGCCCTGATTAATCAGATATTAACTCTAACCGCAATATTAAAAAAATAGGCTCTTCTTTCGATTGTTCGTGAATATTTTGAAAACAGAAGTCTGTAGCTCAAAACTAATTATGTACTAAAATAAATCTGGCAAACGTTACGACAAGAAAGTTCTTATGCACTTGTTGTATCTCTATTAATTTCCGAGATAATCTTTGTAAATTTTGTTCTTAAATAATTTATTTGCTACTTTAACAAGTGCAAATGACTTTATAACTTCAGAACCGTTGGTTTTTTTTTTGAGAACATACTCATAAACAAAGTGTAGAATACTACATTCTCATTAAAATGGGCATCTTATGTAATATTTTATCTCCATCAGGTCAATAGCTGTTAAGCGAATCCGTCTGAATATTAGATAATACTGTACCATACCACATGTAATTCTTTAATGATATATAATGGTATACGTATGGTATGAATGATATATATATATATATATATATGTATGTGTTTTTTACGTATCTTACAGCATACTCTATTACAGTTATGTAATACTACATGCTAAGTTTTTCCTTATTTAGATTACAAAGTGTTTATACATATTTACATCAAGTAATAACAAATTCGTATTGCGTAACAAAGCTTACAATGCTTATATGTCAATATTTCGTGTTTACAATAAAATAACTTGGTAATTGTTTCTACTGCACTGATAAATCTTTTAAATTGTTTTAGAGTTTCTTTCAGAAGATCTGCTTTTGTAGGTGGCCAAGTTCCTGTTTTTTTACACTACTGATTAAATTTTGTCTCTGATTTTTTAACATCTCACACTCATATATGATGATCCACTGCTTGTTCTTTTGAATTGATAATTTACTAGCACATTGGGTCGCTTATTATCTTTAAGCGTTGGAGGTAAAATTGTGTATTTTTCTTGTCCAGTCACTATTGCCGTGAAGTTCGTAGTCATTTTGAGTTTTGTTTGTAGTCTATCTTTTACATTAGAGAAGAACATTTTAGTTTACCCTTCGTTGTTTCTTTCCATTCCTTTTCCCACTTATGTGTTGCTTCTTTGGTTAATTCTTTAAGTACTGCACTATTGGGTATTTTGTCAAAAGAGATTGCTAATTCATTATTTAGTGTCAGTGCTGGTGCTTTTGCTAGACAATCTGCCATTTCGTTACCATAAACTCCTAAATAAGCTATGATACAGTCTGTAGTTATTGCTTTTTAGCTGAGTGCTGGTTGCGTATACCGCAACTAGTGGCTGGTGCCACGTTTTACTTAATACATTTTAGGTTAGTTGTCTCCAAGTCGCTTATATTAATATAATAGATATTTACCATATATCCGTCGTGCGACTTCGTTTTTCTCGTCTTATTTTGACGCGTTTCGGCAACGAATTGCCATCTTCAGAATCTTAATCACTCATATGAGATCGTTAAAAAATTAAAAACACTAAAATCATTACGGTAAAAGTGCACTTTTACGATATTGGAAACTCACAGACGCGAACATGAAAGTTTATGTTTCTCGCGTGGACTATATCGATCGACTGCTTTCGCGTGGACAATATCGATCAACTGATTCACTGTTTATATAGCCACTGATAAACCTGTTTTGCTTATTATAGCCCATATGTACTGTGACATTTCATTTACTGGCGCCCGTGTGCAAGTATTGCCGTGTCGTACAACATGTTATGTGAAAATGTAAGTTTATCATTCAAGACATAATCACTGTTGATTTTGACGGCTTTATATATTTCGTATTCCTCAAGCGCGTCCATGTATTTTCCTTTCCTGCAGCAATGCAAAGGCTGGAAATTTGTCTCAAAATCACTGTAGTTATGATTACATAGTATCAGGTGCCTGGCAAAATTAGATGTTGTTTTATGTAATTCCCTTCTGGGAAGATGTTCGTTATATCTTTCTTCAAATGGTCTGCCTGTTTGACCTATGTAGAACATGTCGCATGAGCTGCAATTCATCTTGTATACGCCGGTTCTTTTTCTTTCTGGTATACTGTTTTTTCGGCTAAGAAGTCTCTGAATGTTGTTATTTGTACGAAAGGTTACAATTACATGGTGTTTCTTGAGTTCGTTAACTAGAATATTTGGTAAAATGTTTGTGTAATCTGCAGATATGTATTTATTAACCGGAAGTGTGTTATCATTGTTCGACTTTTTTAATTTCTTCTCTTTGTGTTTACTTATTAACTTATCCACTAATGAACTTTTATATCCGTTAGCCGCTGCTATGTGCTTGATGGTATTAACCTCTTCAATGTAGTCTTTTTCACTTAACGGTATAGTTAGCAATCTATGCACAAAACTATTGTAAGCTGCCATTTTATGCGAGGTGGGATGATATGAATCGGCATGAATTGTGACGTCCGTTGTTGTGGCCTTTCTATAGATTTTAAATTGAAGTTTTCCTTCGTTTTTTAAAATGGTTAAATCTAAGAAATTTAATTGATTTTCTTCTTCTATTTCAGATGTGAATTTAATCTTATGGTGTATGCTGTTTATGTGACTATTTAAGTTTTGTATTTGCCTTTTTGTTCCATTAAATATCATAAACGTATCGTCGACGTATCTACAATAAAAAATGATTTTATTCTTGTATAATTTATTCGATATTATGTTCATATTCTCATAATAATTTAAATATATATCAGCTAATAGTCCTGACAGAATGAAGCAAGGGTTTTTATCAACAACAAACTCAATAACGCAATTAATAGTAATAAATGTAAAAGTCAAAACAATTTTTTAAAAAGTAAATATAAGCAGGATATCATGAATCTTAAAACCATAAAAAGTAAACTTGAGAAAAATGATGCAATTATAAGTAAGGCAGATAAGGGTGACACATTGGTGGTCATGCAGAAAAGAGAGTATACTCAAAAGGTATTTGATTTCATAAATAATAATAATATTAAGAAAATAGACCGGGATCCCACAAAGGCTTATGTAAAAACTTTGAATAACACCATTAATCAATGTAATTTTTTGTTAGATGAGAAAACACGCAGATATTTAAAACCCGGCACCAAAATTCACAGGACTACCTAAAATCCACAAGGAAAGTACACCAATCAGACCAGTAATAAACTACACCACAGCTCCCGGATACAAAGCTGCTAAATTGTTAGTGACTTTAATTAAGAATAATATCAGGATAGCAAATAATTACAGTATAAAGAACAGTTATGAGTTTGTTGAAAAACTTAAAAAGATAGAAATACTACCACAATATAAATTAGTATCGTTAGACGTAACTAATTTGTACACTAATATCCTCGTAAGGGAAACTATAGAAATTGTAAATAACAATTTAAAGGAAGTAGCTCAACTTAGCATGCAAAAAATCAATGAACTTATAAAACTACTTACAGTCGTCTTGAACAAAATTACTTTACATTTGACAACGGGTTTTTTACACAAGATGACGGTCTGGCTACGGGTTCGCCACTGTCAGGACTATTAGCTGATATATATTTAAATTATTATGAGAATATGAACATAATATCGAATAAATTATACAAGAATAAAATCATTTTTTATTGTAGATACGTCGACGATACGTTTATGATATTTAATGGAACAAAAAGGCAAATACAAAACTTAAATAGTCACATAAACAGCATACACCATAAGATTAAATTCACATCTGAAATAGAAGAAGAAAATCAATTAAATTTCTTAGATTTAACCATTTTAAAAAACGAAGGAAAACTTCAATTTAAAATCTATAGAAAGGCCACAACAACGGACGTCACAATTCATGCCGATTCATATCATCCCACCTCGCATAAAATGGCAGCTTACAATAGTTTTGTGCATAGATTGCTAACTATACCGTTAAGTGAAAAAGACTACATTGAAGAGGTTAATACCATCAAGCACATAGCAGCGGCTAACGGATATAAAAGTTCATTAGTGGATAAGTTAATAAGTAAACACAAAGAGAAGAAATTAAAAAAGTCGAACAATGATAACACACTTCCGGTTAATAAATACATATCTGCAGATTACACAAACATTTTACCAAATATTCTAGTTAACGAACTCAAGAAACACCATGTAATTGTAACCTTTCGTACAAATAACAACATTCAGAGACTTCTTAGCCGAAAAAACAGTATACCAGAAAGAAAAAGAACCGGCGTATACAAGATGAATTGCAGCTCATGCGACATGTTCTACATAGGTCAAACAGGCAGACCATTTGAAGAAAGATATAACGAACATCTTCCCAGAAGGGAATTACATAAAACAACATCTAATTTTGCCAGGCACCTGATACTATGTAATCATAACTACAGTGATTTTGAGACAAATTTCCAGCCTTTGCATTGCTGCAGGAAAGGAAAATACATGGACGCGCTTGAGGAATACGAAATATATAAAGCCGTCAAAATCAACAGTGATTATGTCTTGAATGATAAACTTACATTTTCACATAACATGTTGTACGACACGGCAATACTTGCACACGGGCGCCAGTAAATGAAATGTCACAGTACATATGGGCTATAATAAGCAAAACAGGTTTATCAGTGGCTATATAAACAGTGAATCAGTTGATCGATATTGTCCACGCGAAAGCAGTCGATCGATATAGTCCACGCGAGAAACATAAACTTTCATGTTCGCGTCTGTGAGTTTCCAATATCGTAAAAGTGCACTTTTACCGTAATGATTTTAGTGTTTTTAATTTTTTAACGATCTCATATGAGTGATTAAGATTCTGAAGATGGCAATTCGTTGCCGAAACGCGTCAAAATAAGACGAGAAAAACGAAGTCGCACGACGGATATATGGTAAATATCTACTGTTTTACTTAACACAAAAGCCGGGCGGTGTGCTTCGGTCCTGAACGGACTGTTTAGCAGAGGTATTTTTTTTATTACTTTTTAGCGTTGTTGCAGCTTTCCTTATTTCTTCTGTAAGGTAGTTATAGTTGTCTTCTAAGGTAGTTAAGGCATCTTTTCTAATTGCTTCAGAATTGCATGTTGTTCTAGATTGAGCGTCTGTTGTCGAGTTTGAGCATTAGTTTTCCAATTAATTAATTTCCATTGAATATTGCAACATCTGCACCTACTCCGTGATCATTTTTACTGAGTGAAAATTTGAAGTTTATCATCGTTCTCCTCTTTGATATTTTGTATTATGTTTATATTAGCCGGATGAGGCCAACATTTGAGCTCTATTTTGTAATCGAACTATGTTCGCTTTCCCTTTCCTTTTGATATTTGGTACAGTTTTCCTGTTTCTTCTGTCTTTAGTATGACGAATGTCAAACCAGTGAGTGTGCATAAGGCTTCGATTGACGTTGTGCGAAAAGCTCTTGCAATTTTAATGTTTAACAGCCTCTGATGTAAGATTACTTTATTCTGTTGGCTTTGTATTTAAAGGCGTTAATACATACGTGATCTCCATCCAGCGTGAGAGGTAAAACTGCACTCTTGTAAATTACTTTATGTGCTTTGGAGTTAAGTCCCCAATTAAGTTTAGCTGATTTAGATAGTGTATGGATTAATTTTATAAATCTTTCTGCTACGTACGTTATGTGACCATTGTATTTAAATTTGTTGTTGATGGATATCTAGATATTTTATGATCATACTTGTTCCAACGCCCTATCGTTAAGGTACGTATATTGATTTTTCCTTTCTTTCCCTTCTCTTCCTTCTGGAAATGAGCATAACTTTTTATTTCTCTTCTTTGAAGCCTATCTTGTTATGTTTGGCCCATGATGCTACTTCAGATATGTCCAAGTTGGTCGAACTTTAAGCTTTGCTGCTGGTTTCCTCACTCACTGCCAAAATAAGGTCATCGGCAAATACTATTACTTTTGTCTTCTTGTAAAAGTTTAGATTTAATTGGAAGTTTATCAGATATTCCAAAACCCTAATCCGCAGCATGGCCTTTGTGGGCATCCTTTTATCATTTCGCTCTCCAAAGTTGCAGTTCTTCCGCTGAAGTAGCTTTGAGCTGTTGTATACAGAGTTTTAGGACATTTTAAGTTCTTTAATCCGAAAAGAATTTTGGACCACCAGACAGCGTCAGAATCACCTTCCACATCTAGGCTAACAAGCGAAAAATTTAACCTTTTTCTACTCCATTCTCTACGTACTCTTTTAGCAACATAATTGCGTCTGTTGTGCTATTCTGTGGTGTGAATCCATATTGATTCTGATTTAGTTGCTAGTTGAAAAAGATATGGTGCATTATTATATTAATTAGGACTTTCTCGACTACTCTTCCTCTACATTTTACAAGTATATTTGCTGAATTTAGATATTTTAACGTTGTTTTCTTTGCCAAGCTTTGGATGGGACAAGTTTTGCTTTTTTCCATATTTTAGAAAAGTTGCCAGTTCGTCAGCATCCGTTGTACAATGGAATGACAAGTCGTGGAAATAATTTGAATGCGCGCAGATTAATTGTGGTGGTTATGCTGTCTATACCTGGAGCTTTCTTATGGTCCATATTTTCTATAGCGTTTTGAATTTCTGCTTATACAAATTCTCGGTCGTCCTGTGTTTTTGGTGGCTGCTCTGTGGTTCTTCTGATTTGTCTGTGGTAGTCTGTTTCATTCCCGTTATCTTCCGTAGGTATGAGATATTGAAGCACGCACTGTGCCGTTGGTTGGTTGTTAGTGACCTATCAAGTTTCTTCAGTTTTGACATTGTTGTTTTTAAGTTTCCCAGAGCTAGTTTTTATACACCGTTCCATGAATTTGTAGAAGTTGTCATGTTGCAATATTTTTTTCAAGACTACTTAGTTTATTCTTATTAAGGTCAGATATTTTGCGTTTTCGTCAAAGTATTGCATTAGTTCGTCAAAGGTTTTCCCTTAGTTTATCGCTGTTTTTTATCTGTCCCTGAAGATTTCTTCTGAAGACGTTTTTGATTTCGTCTGAAGAAATCTTTTGAAGATTTCTGCTGTTCCAACAGGATTGTTTATGGTCCTCAGATGGAATACAACAGATTGCTTCATGATGGTCCGTTTGTGAAAACTGCTCTATGTAGTTTAATTTATTGGTTGATTTATCTGTAAAAGATATATTCTGAAATCAAATGCGGTCTTTTTATGTGTCTCATATGTTAATGATTATTTTTTTAGCGTCATCAACGGTTCAAATTTAAGTTGGTTCACTGTAGGCCTATGTACGAGTGTAATGTAGGTATATCGTCTTCTGTTTTCGTTTTCTGTTTGGTTTCGTTTCCTTTTCTGAAGAAAAGTATCGTTTTCTGTTTCAGAAGATTTTGTCTAAAGACGTATTTTCTTCTGAAGACGTTTACTCTCTTCCTAGCTATTGTGAGTTCTCCTCTCTACCACTGAACTTAATTTCTTTGTGACTGCATTATCTGAAGCACGTTTTTTTTTTTTTTTTTTTTTTTAAATGAGTTGTTGCAAGCGTTTGTCAATGCTTTTTGGGATTTTTCCATCCTTGCTTCTATGTTGGTATGTCATCACAGTGTTGATGATGTAAGCTTGTCGAGCCTTTCTGTGCTATCGTCCAGTTGTATTTAGGAAATTCTGCTGCTATCAATTGGGATAGTTTTGTGTCGATCTTCTTTAGGTTGTTTTCTTTTGCTATGTATTATTCCATTAAAGTTAGATACATTTCTACAGATATTTTATTCACTAATACTGTACTTAATTATGTTGTGATCTGTGCATCTCTCCTCTTTGTTATTTCCCACTCATTAATGGCGGTTATTAGCTTGTGGTTGACTAGAGTAAGGTCTTCATTGCTGGCTTCTCTTCGACTTTGAAAAGTGGGCTGTCACTTTCTTCATTTATGTATACAAATTTCTGCTAAGAATAAATACCTCTAAATTCCTTCTTGAATTACTGATTTTATCATGCCACAGTGTGGATCGAGAATTCTATCCGTAGCAATTGTTACTCCTGCTCCCCTTGTAAATCTTAATACACTTTCAATATTTTTGCAGTCCCTTTCTATTTGCTCGTTTGTGTCGAGGTACGTGCTGACTACGAAATATCTAGAGCACCCGGTTATGAGTTCTACAGTTACTGTATTTTTGTCTGGTACTTGTTTTATTAACATGGTATCAATAACTATCCATTTACAATATTGCCATTTACAATAACCGAAGCTGCTCTGCGTCTTCCCTGGCCGCAGTTGTACATTGTAAATCTTTTGTTGATTCCTGCGACTCTATTGTGGGCAGTATATGGTTCGTAAATTAGTACGATACCTATATTTTCTTCATGAACTAATTTCAGTAGATTGTCGGTCGCCGACATTGAGAGTTGTTGGCTTGAGTTGAAAGCGCCTAGTCTGTTAACCTATTTTTCATTGTTTTGCTAATTAAGGAGCTTAGCTGCTGATACCATTTTAATAGACTATATTTTTCTAATACAGCTTGAAGGCTAGGGCACTGTTTGTCTAATGAAGAGTGTTAAGTGCATATCTTGTTGTTTTGATGCTACTTATTATATGTAATGCAGTTCACATATTTATACTCTTCTTTAGGTGGGTCGCATTCTTTTAGTTTGTGGTTACCTGCACACTTGGGGCACGTTTTGTCCCCATTACAGACATCCAGTCTGTGTTGTATCTGCTGCATTTGAAGCATCTAGTTGCAATATCCGCTTTGCATCATTAACCATCCTAATTTTACCTTGTTTCCAATAATGTTTGGTTATTTGTGAACCCACTTCCATCATCAAATTTGTTGCTCCTTTCTTGATTTTAAAACAGACTTCTGTTTTCATATCTCCTTTTCCGAGATGAAGCATTTGAGTTTGTGCTTTTATCATTTCCTCTGTGTTTTCTGCTGTCATTTTATCCGAAACATTAAGAATTATCATTCTTGGTTTCCGTAGTTTTTGGGTTTTGATCTCTACTTTGTCTCCACACTTTGCACTTATGTTTTCGCTCAGTGCAGTTAATTCTTCTTTGCTTCCTACAACTACCAGAATCCTCCCATGTTTGAGTGATTTTAAAGTGCTTACTCCTAATCTTATTTTATTTGGATTTGCTCTGGTTTTAATTAATTTCCTGGTAGTTCATTGAGTTGGTTTCCTTTCGGTTTAACAGATAGTTTTTGTATCTTTTCTTTCCTTCTTGCTGTTACGTCGGAGAATAGTTTCTTTCTTCTATCTGGCGATGACGCCACATCTTCCGCATGGCAGTTGTGGCAAAGTGGCAAATAGTGATGCAATTCATTGCAGCTTTTCTGCTCCCATACTTGTCCGAACCTCGGTCAGTAGTGCATTTGCAGAAAATTAGGTCAAAATTTTCTGTAGGTGTGATAAGGTCTTTTGTTGTCACTGGGATGGGCTGATGATTGTGCTTGCGCTCCCACCTCCAGAGTTCAGGAGATATTTCATTCCAAATTTTTTAAATAAAATTGAAAAGAGTACATAATTTACACTCAATTATCTTGGAAATTATTAAAGATTCAAAAAACGTTAATAAGCCCTTTTTTGTAGGATATGTTGTCACCTTCAATTTGGTATATAATTACATAGCACTACAACCAGTTGTTTTTTAGATATCACGAAAAACAAAAAACGGATCTGTTTTTGAAGATGGCTGCTAGAGCTCACCTCTGATTCATTAGGATTTTTCTATAATCTTTACTAGTCACTAGTAAACAAGTGTGTAATTTCAAAACTATCATATTTATTCCGTAGCAAGGCCCATTTGAGCATTCATAGACTACACTATAATTAGAGTGGCGTAATTTAAAAAAGCGACAAGTATATTCCTTTATTTTATTCGATTTTACGCCCTTTCGTCCAGTCGTAGCTTGCTTCAAAAGAAATTTCCGAACTTGTTTTAGGTAAACAAGAAAATGAAATTAATATTTCGAGCAAGTTTGATTATTTTTAAGGAATCTTGCCTATCTTCTCCATGCCTTTCCCCAACGAGATTTAAAATGTGATTTTAAATAACCAGTGTGTTAAAATTCGTCATTACATCTTTGCGTCTGTTAGATTCCCTTAATAAAAAAAAAACAAATTTTTTTCAATTTCACTATGTCCAGAACTTTCATTACATTAAAAATTTCTTTACCTGTTAACACAGAGTGTTAGAAGACATCTCTGAAACCAAAAACACTAAATAGATAAGTAAACAACAAATTTTTTACTTTGACTTTGCTGGGAATTAATAAACAAAAACTCTTTCTTGAATAACCCTCGTCTTCCAGGACCATACATTCTATTGAGGTATTGTCTCACTTTTGTAGGATTTCATAATAACATTCGGTTACTGTTAACTTTTATTAGTTTTAAAACGTTTACTTTTTAGTGACATTTACTAACAAAAATATCTGTTGTGACAATAATGTTTGACTTTTGTATTACGCTACTGTTCCCGAATATCGACTTTTCTTAATATAATTTGAATGGTAAGAAAGGGAGCAAATATAACAAAGAAATAAAGACGATTGTAAAATCTGGAATAAATATGTATTATAAAACACTAAAAATATAAATACGATCGAGATTGAACCATAACCAATTTCTAACAGAATTATCACTGTTGTACACCAGT
This sequence comes from Magicicada septendecula, assembly GCA_034769895.1. Taxonomy (NCBI): domain Eukaryota; kingdom Metazoa; phylum Arthropoda; class Insecta; order Hemiptera; family Cicadidae; genus Magicicada; species Magicicada septendecula. The sequence continues at coordinate 589,764,811 of CM068368.1, read as the reverse complement.
ATAGAAAAATTATTCCGATTAGCGCTTTCAAGCTCCACAGTTCATCGTCATATGGGAAATGGGTATTCCGAGCTGTGAAGCTTAAAAGCGCTAATCGGAATAATTTTTCTGTAGTGGTGTGCAACATTGATAATTCTGTTTGTGATTATAACCACTAACACAACTTTATTAATTAAATACCTAATTTCTAACATATTTCTGACAATAAATTAAGAAAGTAAAGATTTAACCACATTACGATGGCGTGTTACGATTTTACAACCATTACTTGAAATAGATAATACTTTTTTTAAAATATGAATTACTTAATGTCTAATACGTACTTGTGTTTGAAAGTTTAGACCAAAATATTAAAATGATATGGAGCTTACGGCAAAAACTGCGCACAAAAGCAGATAGATGCTGGGTCTTGCCAGATGGATGGCTTCGACGGGGGTGCCCCTCCTAGAGCGAGGTAGAGTTACGTTGATACATATTTGGTTTCTTATAGGCAGTACACCATAATATACGAAAATAATAAGGACAAAAGTGGAAGAAAATTTAACTCTTTGATTTTCTCTCATATTTGGAAGTCCGCGCCCCAGAGTATAGTGCCTGTATTTTGACTTCTACGTCTCATTTTGCCACTGCTTGATAAAAATGTTCGAGTTTCAAGTATAATCTATTATCTTCGGCGCAGGTAGTAATAATTATGACAACTCTGTCAAACGTTTCCACGTCAGATAAGCCTGGAAGTGGTTTGCCAACCCACTGTAACTGCAAGGCGAAGCCGATAGAGTAAACTTTCCTTACTTCCTGCTGGAATATATATAGTGAAGTTTTTCCTTTGACGTTTAGCAATATCTTTAACTAAATAAAGTTTTCAATATTTTAGTTACAAGCTTCTTTAGTAACCACTAAAAGATGAACCGTACTAAGGCTGATGATTTTACACATGTCTAACGCTTTAGAAATACGTAAGGTGAAAAATTTAGTGTACCTCTCCTACAGTCACTTTTGGTTCATTTGTTTTTATTGTATCGTTTAAGATTAAGCGATTGTTTTAATCTTAACCTTGATTATTAAAACCCTTACTGCCTTCTTCTTATTTACTAACAATGTTTGGCAACGTAGGTAGCTGAAACTTGACAATTTACTCATTTACTCGTTCCATTTACTCATACGCTCTTTTCTTCTACCTTTTCCCATTCTATGCGTTCCTGTTTTCTTCATTCACGTACTTTAAACTTGCTATCAAAGTCAGCTATAAACCGTAGTCATCCTTTTAATTCTTTAATAATAAAAATTTCTTATCCTCTTAGTTCTTACAATATTTGACACATCAAAAAAATCATCTCAATAGTAACGAATTTCAACTCTTCGTCTTTTAGAACAATTGTAAAGTAAATTACCTGTATAAATTATTTTACATATATATTTTTAAAAAACTGTGACGGTTATAAAAGCAAGTTTATGTGAAAAACACCGGCATTGTTAAAATCTAAAAATTTATAGGCTTTGAGGCCATTGAGCTGAAATTTCAGGTGAAACTTTTTTATGAAGGTTGAAACAATTTTCAGGTTAGGAGATGAAATACATTGTTTCGAAAAATCTCAAATAACTAATGGTTACCGTGTTATATATTCATGTTAAAAACATGAATTATCTTATTTGAGGCCTGTTCTGAACATTTTGATTTCTCTTTACCTTCACTTAAGCTGATCCTTCTCTGTTCTTTTTTTATAATATTCAATCATATTTAAATTTTGCATGAGTACGCGCGCGCGCGTGTGTGTGTGTGTAGGCGGAGGGGGCGTGCGCGTAATTCTGAAAATTGAGAAATAATATAACCGTAATAAGTAATCTTGAGAAGCATAAAGCAAATATAAAATACAGTTAAAGAGAAGTAACCCTGTCCAATAACTGTTAACATCGAACAGAACACAGTGAATGGGCTATTACAATTACAAAAAAAGACATCAGTGCCTCGCCGGATGTACATTAGCATCCCCTTTGCTACCACTACCTGTTGAACTAATCAATACTGTGCTCTCAGCTGCGAGGTGGATGCTGTGCCAAACGTACAGCACGTGCACTAAACGTTTATACTATCGAAGTAAGTGTTTCATAAGATTAATAGAATCTGATAAAAGTTTGTATGAATAATAAATTTCGTAATAAATAGGTTTTGTATGAAAATGTTTGGGTTACATTTGAATAATACCCAATGGCAATAAAACAATGAGATTGTCTGCCACTTGCAGTAATCACATATTTACAGCAGTTTCGTTAAATGTAAATATTATGTTTTAATTTTACACACATATAGAAACATACACCACCTTATCTACCGGTCTGAGTTTTATATTATATTGATTACAATGTGTCTTGTATACTTTCGTGTGTGGTGAGTGTATGTGTGTTTGTGTGGGATGATCAATGTGCACTGAATCATATGTTAATAATATTATTCACATTTTCCTTGTAATAATAGAGTTATCTAAGACAATATTTACTGCATATACGTTTTGCGGCAAGAGTCGCGTTTATGGTACACTCTTTACTCTTTATGCTACACGCATTAACAAAGACCAATGTGAATATATGCACCAGAACATAGTTTATGTACATTTATTTCAATAAGATTACACATTTAGAAACGGTAACAATTTTGCTGTTACTGATTGCTTTAGAATGTAGGTCAGAGATTGCTCAGTAAGCTGAAAAGTAAATGCACCAAAATTGGAAGCAATAGTTAATGAAAAATCTGCTTGTAATCCTCGGTGACTTTTGTTTTTCCTTACTTCACTGGCTGTATATAATACTGACAGGAACTAAAGTACTGCATAAAAATGTCATATGTTACCTATTTTCAACATTCAGATTACTGCGGAGAAATACGAGAAGCGTAGATAATACCTAATGAAAACATTTTTGTTCTGATCAATGCAAAGTGGAATACAATGTCACATTGTAAGCGCAGTGAGAAAGTCAAGGGTTTAAGAGATTACAAAAGCCGCTTACACAACTGCAAGTATAAGCGTACTGAGATTCGATTAGAACAGCGGTTTTACCGTAATCAGTATTGTCACATAGGAAGAAAGCTAATTCTTTTAGACATAAGAAGCTAGTGTATTTTATTTTCAATGTAGGCCCACTCACATTGATGTTTGACTATAAACAACTTCTACCAACTTACATCTGACCGCGTTGTGTACATATCAAAATTTAAAATATGAAACATATTATCTTTAAAAGGCATTTTTAAGAATTAAATATATTTAAATTCAAATAAAATATATTTTCCGGTCATTATTAATAGTAATCGAGGACATGCAATAATTCATTTATGTACGTAAAATATGATAGCTCTCCGGACGTTGTGTGCCCAATAAAGAGGCATGGCCGGTTCAAGAATATTGGAAAGCATCGTTGCGTCTATAGTATTATACTCCTTTTGTCAATGAGACCTCTATTTGTCTTCATTTATGTCTTTGTCACAAAGTGTATAACATTCTACTTTCTACAGTTAATAATACGCTCAGAACAGATTTAGTATTTCTCAGAGCAAACAAAAGTATAGTTTAGTATGGGAAAACATATGAAAGAATATACGGTACATGGAAAATACTCTATATATACTAGATAACGTAAACACCGCTAGAAAGTATAATATTTATGCACAGTTACAGGTGTAGCCAAAACTAGGTAAAGATAAGAAATTATTTGAATTGATGAGCCGACAAAAGGAATTCATTAAAATGCATCTGGAAGGGTTTCAAAGAAGTTATTAATTTATACTCTGTGACCCCAGTGAATGTCATCTGCTCCCCATCCCAGCCAAGAGTAATCGCAGGGACCTTATCAACTTCGAGATTCATGTGATAGGTTCACCGCAAACACCTGACGGGAAACGAGTGTGATCACACCGAGCCAATCAAGAGCCAGCAGTTCTATGATAGGCAAGTTCTGTTGTCAAATTTGAAGGACAAAAAGAGCGCTGCTAAGCTGCAAAACTGATTGTTGCGTCACCTCTCGAGGATATCTTTGACGATTTGCGCGACCTAGGCTACCATTAAGATCGATTTTTCGAGTCTATACTCTTTCGATCCTCAGGCTTCCGCTTCCTCTAATCCGTCTCCTGGTAGAGAACGGCGAGGCTGGCGAAAACCTTCTCTCTTTAACTCTGGTATTTGGGTTCCGCGTCAAAGCGGAACGTAGCAGTGATTCTGGGGCATTGCTTCAGTGCCACAGATATCACACCCATGCTTGTAACAACGCCCCAGGTTGTGTTACGTGTCCTCTTGGTCACTTTACTCAGGATTGCAACACTCCTGTTATTAAGCATTGCATCAATAGCGGCGGCAAGCTCACCGCCAACAACCGGTCTTGCCCGGTTTACAAGCAGGAGTTCTACCGGTGAAAACCACAAGGGCTTTTGTCGCCACCGGGGCACCTGAGCGTTGGTTCTCAACCTGCGCCTCCTGCTACAGCTGCCACCTCAAAACCGGTACCAGCTAAACAAACCAAGCTGCCTAAACAACCGCCTGTGGACAAGGTAACTCCACCTAAGACTCCGACTCCAGCTCCCGCCCGCAAGGCCAAAAAAAGCTCAGAATAACGGCGTCTTCTGATAAATGAGTCGTCCCAACCAGCCAGTACCATCTCGGTTGTAGAGTCTGAGTCCGCGGACCACCAGACCTTGCACCGGATACAGTTTTGTCACCCTGGTCTTCCGCGAGACACCCTTTAGTCCCGGGCAAAGTTAATGGTAAAGCTTACTATATCCCGTAGCGCTCAATTACGAGCTCTGCAGTGCAGACAACCTGCGTGGCGCGTCGTTTCTGCTGCGGCTTCTGTGGCCTCTGCCAAAGCCTATGTCCACTGGCATGGTTTCCACCAACTCATAATTCACGAAGGCTTTGCACTCTTATGAGCAGGCAGTCACCGTTTTTGCCTCGAAGTCTGCTTCCGACGACGCAAACCTCGTCAATGACATCCTTGCGGCCTATGATCTTCGCCGAGTCTTCCAGACCTTCAGGTCAATCGGATCCCGCTTGGAGGCTGCCGACGTTGCCGAGAGATTCGTGCTCTTGGCGGAAGCTTCTATTTGTATTAGTCTTCTATAAGTCAGGTCTTCAAAACCTGTGCTATTCACAAAGCGCCAGAAAGACCGCAAGGTCAAGTGAATCGGAAGAGGTATCTCGGTGTCCTCCACCTTAAACGTCGGTTCACCTGACGTAACCATGCCCAGACAGCCATCACTAAAGCGTCAGTTCTCTGATTCCGAGACTTGCCAACAAGGCTATGACCCGTAAGCCAGGTAAGTTTATCATCAGCGCGTATTTTTTGCCGATCATCACATACGCTGTCTGGGGATACTTGACAGGGGGCTTCGGCTAGAGGATAAAGTCCCATTTCTCGCTTGTTTAGAAGTGGACTCGGTGTCCATTTCTTGCATGACATCGTGTGGGAACTTGCACGTAAATTTTATATACTAGCGGCAAGGGCTCAAGACAACTCTCTCGTAGCCGGCCTTGGCAGATATCGTGTACGTCCGGGTGATTTTAGGAAACGGCAACGGCAAATACTGAACTAGCGCAATCTAATAAGAGCATATCGTTATGACTGTCCCAACAGTAAATATTCAGTTTCTTCTCCAGAGCACATGGGAGGAGCTCCTCCTGAGAGCTCGGAACACATAAACCTTGAGAATGTCTCAAAAATGCGCATCCTCAGAACCCTGATGGAAGCAAAATTCATTCCGTCGGACGGCATGAAGAAAGCAGGAATGAACAAGAGCGAAATGGAAGAGAAAAAAGATGAAGTGAAGCCGATAGAGGGGAACAGCAGCGGGTTCTACATCCTCCTGTCGAACGAAGGAGACTGCGACGGAGAAACAGGTTCGACGGCTGGAGCCGAACGTCACCCGCGGCCGGAGCGTTTCACTCGCCGCATTTGCAACTAGGGCCCTCTCCGAACCAGCGGTGGCTCACCAGAAGAGACAAGGGAGGCTAAGCCTCCTCAGTGAAATTTAGAAAAACGTTAAAAATAAACAACTAGTAATATGCTTTATTTTGTATGTAACTGAACCTGTAATCAATCTGTAATCACAATTTGGTGTTAAATTATCTGATTACTTCCAAAAAAACTTTTTAATAGCGCATTATAGCGCATTATTTTTGATAGCGCAGAATAATAGCAGCCAGAGACAGTTATCTCAGCAGCCGCCGTAGAACTCTTACAGTTACGTGAGAATTATGCCCTGTAGCGGCGGGGGGGGGGGACGCTAGTGCATCTGTAACCGTGCCTGGGAGGCAACGAGTGAGTTAGCCTCTCGGCACGGTTTAATGTGGTTTGTGTTAGTTATTCCTTTGTAAGTAACTCGTTGAGTTTCCTGCAATAAACATTAAATAAATATATAATAAACAACTACTACATAAACATTAAAACACTCGATAATAGAATAGAAGTTAATTCGATTATCCGTTAGCTGTATTGTAAGCGAAACAATCAATTACAATTGATACAAACCTCTGAAGATACAGAATAATTTCTGTGAAACGTACGTCAGGTGGAAACAAACCTACTTGCAGTGTAATTATTTGAAGATATTACATTTGTGTTAGTTATACGAAAGCCTTACGTTCTCGCACTCCTTGTGCTTGTGTATATATATTATTTATTTCTTCTTGGCGTCAATTTGTAATCTATAGTACGAGAATAAAATGAATTTTGCAGAAGAAAATAAATATGATATTGCAGTATCGAACAAAGGCATTATTACAACACTACTGGATAAACCAATTTCCCCTTTTGAGAGACTTTGATGGAAATTAAATACTGAAAAGTGGTCGACTTATCCCAAAATTTTACTTCTTAAAAGGCACAAAAACCAATCTAGAATTTCCCTGTCGGCATGGTACGATCAATATAAATGGCTATGCAGTAGTGCAGTAGATTCGAAGATATTCTGCTGGCACTGCTTTCTATTAAGCTCAAACATGACTATAGGGTTTGCTGAAGGCTTACAAGTATATTCATCATAGCTTACAAACGCTGTAAAAAGCAGACTGTCGGGGGACGGGATGCTATGACTGAGCGCGGCTTAGGGTATTGTCTTGTAGCCACCCCATCCTCAGGCACACAGGCCGCCACTGCTTCCAACGGCCAATTTAAGGGTTCCAAGTGTGACAAAATGTGTACTGTTGGCCCCATTTGTCCTGTGACAATACCTGTACAATTTTACAGTTAAGAATATTTATATTTACTTACGTTATTCTCGTTATTTATGTTAATAGTAACACTTTATACTTAAAAAAAAAAAAACAGGAATATGTTTTTGTTGTTTTTGCAATGTTTCGACAGTTTTAATTTAATTTACTGTTGTCATCAAAATAATATCAACATCATCTGACGATATTCTTGTATATATATTGTAACGTCTCCCTCTCTGAGGTCTCTCGACCGTCCGCTTTTCGCGTCTTTCTTCGTTACAAAAATTTGTTATCTTTGATGTTATATGCCTTCAAAATCGAATGTGTGTGATTATGAAATAATATTGAATGATGTTTTTAAATTTGTTTGTATTAAATCAATACCGTTGTTTGAAAGTAGGTAGGAGAGAGAGTAAAGGGAGTCAAAGAGAATTACTCTCTTTGTATACAATCGAGTATTTCAAATTTTTTCCGCTCGTGGCATCAGCTGTTTTCTCCTTTTACGAACCCATTTGAGGTTAAATGACTTCAAATAGTAAGTAATAATTTCTTGATGTCCGGACTGATTCCCTTTCTCTTCTCGGTTTTCTTATTACCTGTAACCAACTACCATCTACTAGAAATAATACACAGTTTATTATTTAAACGCAAGGCATTCCTTGAATTTATTTAATATTTACAGGACATTATAGTCTCCCAAAACGTGAATTGAAAATCGATTACTTCATAAATCACAGAGTTGCTTCGATCTTAAGTTTACGAACATATATCACATAACAAATATTTTTTATTACAGTTTTAATAAAGAGAAAGAAATAAGTAATTAATTTCCCAGGGTTATTTAAGTTTCTTTGAACTTTGAGGAAGTCAGAAATGCATATGGGTCTGTATCAAACTTTACATAAAATTATTTTAAAATTTGTATAATCTGTATCATTCAGTTGATTTTTGACCGCTAGAGCGCAGGCTACGTTTCTTCACTGACAAAACGAACACTAAGAATAATGGCTGCCGGAACGTTATTAACAAGACCACGTTTTGCTGTTTTTTGGTTAATTAAAATAAAGTTTATGTTCACCTTGTTTTCAGATGAATTTAAAAAGATGGTGCTGTTTCTAGTGCTCTAGATTTATAGTTGAGGTGTAATTTAGTTAAATTTTAAAAGGAAGCGATCCCGATGTTGAATTTCTGTAGACTAGGCTCGAAAGTGGATAGCTGACTTTACAATTTCCATCAATTTGCTGGCGTGAATTATTCTGTTCCAAGGATGTCTAGGATGTAGTGGATATCACTCATTAAATTTATTAATTTTGTAATGGTTAGTTCCGAATAGTAGTTATACTTTTCTTAATTTGTACAGGACATTACATTTGTTTCAACTTCTCACATTGAATACCATTTTAACAATCAATCAATTTCTTGTTAGCTAGTTACTCATAGTAACCAATAAATTGATGGTTTTTATTGGCTACCCTAGGTACCGTTTTAGGTAAATAGGCTAGTATATAATACTATTATTTCTTTTCTTGCTTTTAAAAATGATTATGATTAATTTTAATTTATATAAGATTTTTCTTCATGGATTTATTTAAGCTTGGCTCTTGGCATTTTATAATTTAATGATTTCTTAATTGAGTTTATTTATTACTTATACTGTGGTCCATGTATTCTTACTCTATACTACTTTATTTTCCCTTTCATCTTTTTAGTATAGTTTTAATTGGCGTTTATCAGTTTAGTATAACCCTGGATTATTTTACATCTAAACAAAATAATTATAGTAAACAAAAATATTAATTCTAGTTATAATGCCTTTGTGGCCTACACAATACAAAACTACAACTTGTCAATAGTATCATAGTCTATTGCTATAATACTGCTTTTTTCATCTTCAGCACAAATTTGTGAGATGCTCTTTTTAAATGTTTGACACTTTCACCTACCATAGTATGTTTCACTTTGTACACTGCACTTTTATGATTACACTTAGTATTGTTTTCAATGGTTACAGTGTTTTAGAGTACAAAGGTTCTCATAGTTTGATACATAATCCCCATTTCTGACTTTTAAAATGGGTGATTACTGATTTTTTACTCTGATGGTTATATTAATCCTCCTTTATTTATTTATCATATTTGGGCAGGGGTTATGTAACGTTACAATATATATATGTATATATATATTCTTATATTTAAAAAATATATTGTATTATTTACTATCAATTTTTTAATGAAGAAATTTGTGTTAGTGGTTGAAATCACAATCAGGTGGCAGACAAACACAACATTTCTGGTGGAAAAAAAACTTTTAAGCTGCTTCGTCTTTTTACTCTAGACAACTCAGCACAACTCAGTAACCATTAACCTTGTTCCATTGCATAGTCCTTCGGAGACATCCAAGTTTTGCAAGAGCATTATTATTGTATTTTTTTTTAAGTTTCAGTTCATGTGGTTGTAGATCAGCCATTTCGACGGAATTCAGGAATTCAGAAGTAAATTCGAAACCTCCTTCTGGTTGATTTTTGACAGAATCATAACTTTTGTAAACCTTGTACCCTCCAGGAAGCTTTTCAATAATTTCTGCATTAATTTTATTAACATCTTCATTTAATGGTGCTAGTATAGCCCTGTCCGTCATATCTTCATATCTGTTATTAGCCAGTCTCCGAATACTTCTTCAATAAGATTGCCGTTTGAAAGAATATCCTCTGGTACTTCAATCTCATCCATAGCATTTACTGGCAAATCTCCAGTGCCAACTTTTAATAAATATTCAGCAAAGTCTCTTTCCTTTAGATCCACACGCATATTTTCTCTCAGTGAAAAGAAGTTAAAATGGCGCCAACGACTGCTTTTCTTAATCGAAAGGTCTACCAACTCACTGTGGTTAGCACGATGTTGAACGGGCAAACATTGCCGAAAATCTCCTCCAAAGACAACAATCTTTCCACCAAAGGGTGTACTAGGATTTCCTATAGAACGAAGTAGTTGATCGATATTGTGTAATCCATATTTAGGTAACATGGGTGCTTCTTCCATCAGGAAGACATTAATTTTTGCTAGCTCTTTTGCCTTAGAAGATCCAGGTTCTAGATTTGAAAGTGACTCAGAATTTAATGGCACCTACAACAAAAACTAAAATTTTATTCATTTATTATTTAAATAATTTAAAAGAAAAGTTCGATAGAATTCAGTAAAAATACAACCTAACTCCAAAAGTCTTGTGAGAAATTTGCCCATTAGGAAGAAGAATAGACGCTATCCCGGTAAACGCCATGCACTTGACATTATACTTTCTTCCAGTTAATATGTAATACAGGAATTTACAAAACAAATGTTTTGCCGGTACCACCAAGACCATCAATAAAGTAACATCTGGGGCAAGGGAGTTCATTAGTACATGATAATTTCAATTTGTCTTCCTCTAAGAAATTGGTAAATCTCTTCTCCGATAGTATCATTTTCATTGATGTTTAAAAGCTCTTGGTTTTGTTGGTTTCCATAGCCCTCAGTATCATCCGTGTTGTACCATTGCACCCAGAACGAAAGTTCCTACCTTCTGTGGCTTCAGTATTTAACTTATAAGCAATTATTCGATAAGCTCGTTTACCAACCCCAGCGTTTTACTCTGTAATAAAACGTACCTTTCTGTTCTAAGTCACAAAGAAGCAAAAGCAACAGTTTCAAAAAACTCATAAATTATTATTAACTTACTAAAACCCTTTTTCGAACGTTTCAATACAAATCCTTGAATTTTTTTGTCCATAACGTGTCCGTATATTAATACTTACCTCAGAGAACACAGAAAACGCAACAGCATACAGGGAACACGTTATAAATTAAATACGTAAAACTTTATTGCTCGCTTAATGTTATTAAATAGGGTATACAATTATTGCTCGTCTCAACTCTTATTTTGTTTACTTACATTTATTGCAAACAGCTATTTATTCTTCTTCATATATAATGTTGTGATGTTATACAAATTGTTTCTTCTGCAAGTACTGTACACTACTTGGACACTACTTTCAGAAGAAACAAATTGTATAACATCAAAACATTATATAATTGCTGCAAGAAACTTCGAGTTAACTATATAGAAAATGATAATTCTTCATATACAAACATATCGATACTGCGCCTTTTGAATTTATCGACGGTTCTGTAATTTATTTGTCTTTACGGTAAGAAAGCTGGTTAGAAATTACAGTTGCCTAGCAATAATTAATTGTTTAAAGAAAATGTTTTCAATTGTTGTATCGGTAATTATAATTGTCCCGCGATAATTTAAAATAACGACCCTCTGATACGGCCCTTAGATGAATTTTGCGAAAAATGAGACCGAGTCCAATCGATTTCTGGTGTCAAAATACCCTTTAGTACCAACATTCGAGAAAATCGTTAGAGCCGTTTTCGAGAAATAAAACATAGCTACAATTATTGCTCGCTTAATAGTATAGGATAAAACATTGATAGTATTGTTATTACATAATTAATTAGAAAACTGTAGTGTAATACAAATAAATCTTTAAAGTGATTAGGTTTACAATTTTAGTAACTTTTGTTAGTTTCCGGAATTTATTTCGTATATACAGGTTAATGTATATTTTTCAAGCTTATAATAAGGTAAGGTACTAAAGAACATTCAAATACTGCATAACTAACAGTAAGATTTTCTTTGTTTTATTCTTTATAATCCTATAAATAATTTTGTCCTTCAAGCACTGAAATTCCGATATATTCAACCGCGATAGAGCACTCGAGGATTTATTTGATTGTGAAGTGCACTTTAAAAGTTGCAGTTCCATTCAGCCCATTAAATTGCAACCTTCTCGTTTAAAGTTTCCTACTGTACAAAGACCATTGTATTTAAAAAGTATTAATGTAAAATTGATTAACTTTTCTAAACGTTACACGATCAGTGTAAAGGTTTTCCCCTTTCGTGGTGACCAAAAATCACGAATTAAAAGTTTATTGTGACACTTATTACGTTACGTATATACACGTACTTTTTCAATCCCATGTAATTCAAATGGCAGTTTTAGCTACACTTAAGTACCGTTTGTTTTAAAACTATTACTGCAGGGCTTTGAAATTTTTACACAATCACATTGAAACAATTGATAATCAGGTTTGCTAGAATTATCCTGGCAACAAAACATTACTATAAAAAACAAGTTTGTTTAATAAACAAGTTTACTCCATGACAGATAAAACGAAATTTTTATTCAAATATGCAATTTAGGGTGAATTTCAATCATTTTGGTACACTTTATAGACATAATTGTATTACATATTGAAACACTCGCTTTCTCTGTTTTATTGTTTAGTATGTTATCTCTGCCGTATTATTTTTATTCGTTTCAAATTTTACTGACTTTATATAATGAAACTTGGGATTATCTGGTTAAAATCATTGATGTCTTGGGCGCCAATTTGTAATAATGATTACAAATATATTTATTGTGTTGTAACTGCCTTTACTTACTAGTAATGGTTTGGTTAATTAATGGTTTACTTATTAAATGATTTTCTGGTTACTTCTTCTCTGGTTGGGTAATAGGATTCACTAAGATGAATTTTAAATTAAATAGGTTGGTCAGTTTATTAAAACAATTAGAATTACGCCATGTGCTGACTGGTATGTATCTAGGATGTTCTAAATTTCTTTTATTTTATTTTTTTAATTACATGAGATATTAAAAGTTTGTATTAATGAGTATTTGTGAGTTTCATCTAATCTATTCTCTTTATCTGATTTGAGTTCGCTGCCCTAGTTAACTCGTTTAAATAGCACGGTTTGTGCCAACATATGTGCTGCCAACTTATTCTTCTGGAGTTGAAGTAAACACTAATGTTCAAAGTTGATTATAAAATGTTAATTATTATAAAATAATACGTCATACACCATTAATTCTTTTCATCTTTTCTTTTATTTTATTTTTAAAATTTTATTCTTCTACCATTAACATGAAGAACATATCTCATAATATGAATTAACCAGGCTTTTTGTATTGATAGCTCGACAGTTGGTAACATGAGTTCAAAAATCTCAGAGATGTAAGCTGTGTTTACGGTTTGGAAATATAATCCTTTTGACCACAATAATTAACAAAAAATGCCTATTTTGAAGAACAAAATATTACAATATAAAATTAAATATGATATTATAAAACACTAAAGTAAAATCTAAAGCGACGAACAGTTCGTATTTTCGTAGTGTCCGGTGTCGGTGTTAACCTAGTTTTGTTAAGTTATTTAGTTAAACATTGAATACATAAACAAAATACAATAGTTAAACATGAAATAATATTAATAATGTTAGTGTTTATCTACAGAGATAATATAAACTTAAGTTCCCAAGTGTCTATTACAAGGTACTATGGGATCGTGATCATTAATTATTAAGTTCGTTATAAATTCTCAAAATAAACACTATACTTTCCTTTTCTTTATATTTTCTTTATAATTCACTGTTATTGATTATTCACTGTAATGTCCTTTAATGATTAAGACCACTTCACTACGCTTGACGTTCACTGTTGGGTTACATTCCCATTTGGAGGTTAGACTGGGGTTTGTTTACACTCCACATAACCTCAATCATGATCAAGACATTGGTGACAAGACTATTTACATTTTTTTTATCACAGAGGAGTCCTTCTTTACTGTATGATGACCGGCGAAAGACTGATGCGTTGCCGTGCATTATGGGTTAATTCCCCTGACCGGTGAAGGGTTCTGATTGGTTGAATTATTAAACATTTTCGTTTTTAATGAAAAAAATTCCGTTTTCTGGTTGATGCTCATTAACAGACGCCAAGTTAAGCGTCCCTTTTTTGATCGAATATATTACAAAATATTAAAACTGACATATTTTCCTTATGCTACTCACAATTAAAATATATTACTACCATTAATCAGCATTTTTATACTGATAATTTTGAGACCTTTTAACGCATGGTTCTGTTATAGACATCAATTTATTATAAAAACTTAGTATTGGCATCTAGGCCTAATCATGTCCATGCTCATTGGGACCTTAATTCCTTTCTCAAACTAAAATTACTTAATTCAACTAGAAAGTAACAACTCTTAATTATCACTTATGATCTACTTGAACTTTTACAATATATTTTATACTTCACTACAAGCTTTTACTTCCATATTCCTTAAGGAATGGAAGTATGGTGATGGCAAAAAAAATCGTGTTCGAGATTATTGCAGATTCTGATTCTACTACACTCAAAACATGAAAAAAAGTCGTTTTCCGAAAAGTGTGTGTGTGTGTGTGTGTGTGTGTGTGTGTGTGTGTGTGTGTAGATTTTTTTTCTATGGCAAACGATAACTGCCGCAAATTCAAACAGAATCAAATAATTTTTTGCATACAGCCCTGATTTGTAGAGTACTCACGACCTATTGTTTTTGGTGAAGATCGGTTGAGGGAAAGGGGTAGTTTACCGGCAACGGTTTTTTTTTATCAAGGGAAATGTTTTTTTTGGCAAACGATAACAGCCGCAAATTCAAAGAGAATCAAATAATGTTTCGTATACAGCCCTGAATTGTAGAGTTCTCAAGACCTATGGTTTTTGGTGAAGATCGGTTAAGGGAAAGGGGTAGTTTACCTGTAACGTTTTATGTTTTAACAAGGGTATTTCCTATGGCAAACGATAACAGCCGCAAATTCAAACAGAATCAAAAGATTATTTGTATACAGCCCTAAATTGCAGAGTTCTCAATATCTGTTGTTTTTGGTGAAGATCGGTTAAGGGAAAGGGGTAGTTTACCTACAACATTTTTTAACAAGGGTATTTTCTATGGCAAACGATAACAGCTGCAAATTCAAACAGAATCAAATAATGTTTTGCATACAGCCCTGATTTGTGGAGTACTCAAGATTTGTTGTTTTTGGTGAAGATCGGTTAAGGGGAAGGGGTAGTTTACCTTCAACGTTTTTTTATCAAGCGTATTTTCTATGACGAACGGTAACAGCCGCAAATTCAAACAGAATCAAATAATGTTTTGCATACGTCCCTAAATTGTAGAGGTCTCAATGACTTTCGATTTTGGTGAAGATCGGTTAAGGGGAAGGGGTAGTTTACCTGCAACCTTTTACGTTTTAACAAGAGTAACGTACTTGAAAATTTATTTAAACTTTTTGAAACAATGGTAATTGTTAAAAATAAAATAATTTTGTTGCCAGGCAATAAAATTTTAATTTTTTTTTAATGTAATATAATATTTTTCATTTAATACAGCAATAAAAAGGCAGGTAAGACACAGCCTGGCTGTTTGGCTGAAAATGATTTTAAATATAAATCTTAGAATATGGAAGTCATGTATGGTTTTCCATACCGATATTTTTCCTTGTACTGTCCATTATAAAGTTCCACATTAGATGTATGAAGTGTTTGTCAAAGCTGAGAACTTATTATTCACATTATGCCTGGTAAATTCTTGACATTTCTCATTATTACCTTCTTACTCTACTAACATACATTCTTTTATAATGTATAATATATATCATTTAACAGGTTTTATTTACATAAATTCTTATAATTTTTCCTACCCATTACCTGTAGGCTTTTGTCTCATCAGTTTCTTACTATTTACATTATTACTTAGTTCCTAAACATCCATAGTTAATTATAATTGTCTTATTTATTATTTTGTTTGTTGTTCATACTTTTTATCATGAAACAATTTATCTTACTTTCTTCTTTATTTCTTTGTCTTGCTTTAACATAGACATATGGTGCGTAACCTAACTTTCATTATAACACTTGTATATACAATTAAAACTGTTATTTTTCACTTATTTTATACTAATCATTCTCTGAATGGTTTTAATTTACACAGTTTTTAATCTAATTTAATCTAAATTTACGCAGTTTAATTTTCAGCTCTTTCTAGAAAATTTGTTTTGGCTATAGAGATTTCATTCAAGCATATAACAGCATCTGTAACTTTTATTCGGATTTTGTGTCTTTCCTTACAGACATCGCTTCAGCTATTGCTCTTTTGACAATTCCTAATATATTGCGACAACACAAATTACTAAACTATTGGCGCATAAGATATGATAGTATGTGTATTTCAAATTACAAGTCTATATTGGAGGGTTTAAGATTATTTATTGTACAAACACAAGTTATAGTTTATATGGTATATTTGAAATGTACAGAATGTAATGTTTGATATAGAGTCTTTCTTTTAAAATGTTAAATAATGTTCATACGCAAGACGTGATACGTTACATAAGAAGACTCCCACGATGATGTTGTTGAAGAGAAAGGCCGGTCTTTGCGGTATAGTTGGTTCGTCAGGTGTGGCTTACAAATGACAGACGTTTCACCAGAAACGTTTACAGCTGGGCTGGCGTCCTGTAACAGCTGGGCTGGTCCTATAACAGCTGGGCTGATGTCCTATAACAGCTGGGCTGATGTCCTATAACAGCTGGGCTGATGTCCTATAACAGCTGGGCTGATGTCTTATAACAGCTGGGCTGATGTCCTGTAACAGCTGGGTTGATGTCCTGCAATTCCCACGATGAATCCGACACTTCGCACACACAACGGTACTACGGATTTTATTACTCGCAAAACTTATATGGAGTTTATGACCAAGTAGTATCTCAGGTGACAGTGAGTTTAATCTAATAACGGTATATTGAGCTTATACCTCTCCGGCTTCTTCAAGTGTTCTCGCGAATACCAAGGTCTACCGCGATCAGCAGACCACCCTATGAGGAAATCTTGCACTAGCACGGAAACGTCTTGATGGAACTATTGCGTAACAATTAATGATACTGTCACTGCGGAAAATCTCGCACAGTGATACAGTTACACTCACTTCTTACACACGTAATACTACAATATTAATATCGTGTGTAAAGATATAAAATCAATTGTTATGCATCACACGCGTTACTATCCCCGAAAAGTCTTAACAGATCCTTGCAAGCGGTAGAGTCTTGTACAAGGATTGTATGTACCGTTCGCGGTAGCAGCAGTGAAGAACTGCTTGTAAATTTTCGCACAATGCGTTTAAGCACTGATGTGTGCAAATGTACTACACACACAGTTCTGAGTCTTCCCGTTTCACTATCGACGAATAGTTTTTACAACACCTTGCAAGCGGTAGAATCTTGTACAAGGAGTGCACGTTCCGTTCGCGGTAGATGGCGTAGAAGAACTGCCTGTGTAACGACAGGCTTAAGAAAATTTCCAACCACCAGTCAGCATTCTATTGGTGGATGGAAGTCACATGGTTAGTAAAGTGACCATGCACTTTTCATGCAGTAGAGTGCATTTACTTTGTAACAGCATGCATAGCGGTAATCAGACTACTCGTATCTCATGCATGACTGCCTACATACTAATAATATACATGAACGTAAACAATAGTCCGACAGGTATAGGGATTGTAGCGATACACATGTCTCAGTTCAGCTAATGTCAAACAACGATAATACTTCACGCACCGCACGGGAAACGTTTCCCACTCGCGCACGCGCGCACATTTCCACAACACAGTACATGAATAACCATAAATAATAATGCACAGTTTTTCTAAACTAAACCCTTAACCTTACTAAATACAATTGATAACAACCAAACTTAACCATCTACCAATATAATATGAATGTCCATTGTCTGTGTAATATATGAACTTGCCCCGCCTATCATGATCCTGTGATTCGTTGCAATATAGACCTTATAGCTTTTATCACTGGTTCTGGTAAAACGTTCTTATGTGTATAATGTGTGTTTGCAGATTGTGTTTTATTATATTTGCACCAGGTATCTTTACCGTTTGGTCATAGGAAATGCTGTGGATTGTCATCCGTTGAAAGTTTGTGTATAGCTTGTTTCATATCCTTCACACAAGCTAAATTTCTCCTTATTGGCACACCGTAATATCTTTGTAACCAGTTGACTTCAGAATCTGTTAACCTTTTTCTTTCACCAATTCCCTTCCTATCACTTAATTTTACTTCTTTATGTTTATTTTTTAGTTTTCAAACACGTGTGCCGAATCGCTTCTGGACACGCCCTACACATTCCAGTTTTGTAGTTTTCACATCACTGCCGTAACGTTTAGTTTTCAAACACGTGTGCCGAGTCGCTTCTGGACACGCCCTACACATTCCAGTTTTGTAGTTTTCACAACACTGCCGTTACGTTTAGTTTTCAAACACGTGTGCCGAGTCGCTTCTGAACACGCCCTACACATTCCAGTTTTGTAGTTTTCACATCACTGCCGTAACGTTTAGTTTTCAAACACGTGTGCCGAGTCGCTTCTGGACACGCCCTACACATTCCAGTTTTGTAGTTTTCACATCGCTGCCGTAACGTTTAGTTTTAAAACACGTGTCCCGAGTCGCTTCTGGACACGCCCTACACATTCCAGTTTTGTAGTTTTCACATCACTGCCGTAACGTTTAGTTTTCAAACACGTGTGCCGAGTCGCTTCTGGACACGCCCTACACATTCCAGTTTTGTAGTTTTCACATCACTGCCGTAACGTTTAGTTTTCAAACACGTGTGCCGAGTCGCTTCTGGCCCTACACATTCCAGTTTTGTGGTTTCCACACCACTGCCGTAACGTTTAGTTTTTAAAACAGCAGAAAACCCCTTGGAGTTACTATCTCCTTGGTATCTACAAATAACTGTTCTCCTTCATCCTCCATCTCACCACTCGGACAACTAAACCACAAAATCTTCTTCTTCCTCCTGATTTATAATTTTATAACGCAAACGTCTATAAACTTATATATTTTTCTAACAAAAAAATTTATGATATTTATTATGATAAAAAAAAAATAATTATTTTGACCAAAAAAGTGACACTCTTCCCGTGAAAATAGTTTTTTCAAAGGCAAGAGTTTTTTCGGAATACTATTAACTACGCTACCTTTTAACAGTACTTGCAATCTACACTATATGTAGTAACATTTTGTAACACTATTTACAGTTTAGTAATATAGTATCTAAACTTAATATATAACTAAATTCTCAAAAAGTGTACATAATTTTCCTTAATCATATTTACATACACTTTTAAGTATAAACGTTGTCTACAAAGATATGTACTAAGCACAAAGAAAGTAAAGTAAATGTAGTAACACACACACACACACACACACACACACACACACACAAAGAGCGGTTTACATCAACTTACTATAATTCTTTCATTGTTCCTACCTGTTTTGTTTATTGCTTTTTTCTGAAACATTTGTTATCTTACGGTTTCCAGACAACGTAAGCAGACAGCCTGAACCGCACGGAATGCAGTGAAAATAATGTGGCCAGCACTACACTTCCGTCGCTTAACAATATCCCAATATATTTTCCTAGGTGCACAGTTCTACAGTTCAAACCTGGGGCATGATTTGATATTGCTGTACGGGAATGAACCCGAGACAGAGATAATCTGTCTAGAGGTTATTATTAAAGATTCTGTCTAGAAGCCGTATAGATATAGTAGTAGTAAGGCGCCATTTCCACTGATCTTCATATCATTCCTGAAATTAATTTCACAATGTATCTGTACTTTTCTACTGGAATATTAGGCCTGTTAGTCCAGAAATTCGATTGAAAATTATGTTACAAAACAAATTGTGCTTTCAGATTACTAAAGGATAGAAAATACAACTTTCATATTCATTCAAATTAAACAATTTTATAGTTAATTAAAATTAATTAAGTTGATTAAAACTTAATTAACCATAGTTTTAATTTAAATATTGAAATACCCGTTGCTTTAAAAACACTTCGAAATAATGTTACATCTTTTTGACTCAATTTGTTTATTCGTATTCATTATTTTAATCTGTAATCGATATTGTGTTACACATTGTTCTGTACTAGTGACGACAGTGATACATATCATACGCCTGTCATATCTGAACACGTCTGGTAGACACTTAATTGACAATATCACTCTCGTAACACAAAGTGTCTCTGACATATTGAGTACACATCAGTTGGCTAATGATTGCTGTGTCACATGCCTGTAATATAGTTCCCTCCCATATCTGTACAGGTATACATGTAGCCGATATCGTCATTTTCATAATTCAGTGTTTATGATACGCGGATTCGGATGCATAAAGGAAGTTACATCAAGTCATGTTCTTATACAAGACTAGTCTATACTTTTCACATTCTAGCCCACGAATATGCGGTTACAGTCTTGCACAATTTTTCCCTTTTCACGGTTTACGTAATTTAGTTTAAACATTATATATAATGATTTTATATACACTACACTTATACTAATTAACAACTATGAGAATGTTTTATTGGTGTAATATTCCGCGTCATTGATGGATATTTCTCTAAAAGATGTGAACCCTTCTAGACGTAATACTGCGTTATTCTTCTACGCCCGTCTCTGTAAGTGTAGGGTGTTGTAGTGCTTTGTTGATATTCGTGTTAATACAGTCGTTGTAGACGAGGATGTTGCTATAACAAATTGCTTAGTTATTTGTGCGTCGATTGTAATTGTAAAGATGGTACAGTCCTGTACAGCCAAATACGTACATTTCTCAGTTAATTCCTTGCACTATATAGCTGTAAGCATTCATTGTAAGGAACCTCTGTACTTATTTAATACAAATATGTGTAATAATTCACTAATAGGAATAAGTAATGTATTACAATGTTACATATTATTATTAATGTTCTCCCATGACAGTAAGGTCATGTAGTTCAAAACACCTTTGCTCCAGTCGTAAAGTTAAACAAACCCTGACCGAACGGCGTCTCAGGGAATAAGGACCTCTACTATAATAACGAGAGGAGACTAAATTAAATACAAACGGCATTATTGTAACATTTTTTATTGACATTAGACTAAGCCCACTTATCAATTTACATCCCATAAATAATCGTGCTCATCCTATAGCATGTGATTATAGTAATTTTCATGTGATAAATAATTGTTTAACAATATTTAAGAATTAAACCAAACATGGTTTGCTTCTTAGGATCTAAACATTTTCGATTTAATCCTTGTTTAAGATGACGATGATGATGACAATGATGATAATGATGATAAGTAATCACATGCTGTAGGATGTTCTACAGCGCATTCCTCTAAAAACTACAACTTTGTTCTTGTTACGCCTGTCACTTGATACACTACACTAAGTCAAATGTCTTCATTCTGTTTAGCCCTTTCACGAGTTCAGTATTGTAGAGAAATTGCAGCACCTCGCCCTTCTAGTGTTCATGCAGACGTTTCTCATGCTTCTTGGCAAATCGCTGAACTCCATCTTCGACTGAAGCAATTTTCAAATCCCCCTTTGGATGTCCTCCTTTCGTATGTACTTTGGAGCATTCAAAATCCAGCTTATTACTTTGTTTTTAAGGAACTGGCTAATTTTTCTGTTACTTTTCTTTGTGCATCGCTAGTGTCGTACGCCATATCTAGACGGGTTTAAGGACTTTCTTCACGAATACAAGTATCAATTAGCAGTGTGTTTAGTACAAAAAAATAATGAATAAAACACATGTTTAAGTTTCCTGAATTAAAGTTGGCTTACTAAATTCGTAAAGTAATAAATTTAAATTAGTAGAAATATAACTTAACAGACACTTCCTGTAGTGCGTACCGACACGTACCGACACAACACGAACGGCTGTAAAAGCAACACTACAGACGTCTAAGGTCCTTGAGGACGTAAAAAATAATATGAGCACGACTATTTCCTGATAGTTTATAATAGTTTAAGTTAACCTTATTAGCTTTTATAATAACGTCTAGGAAGATGCTATTTATGGCTTATTCGGTAAAGTTCTTAACTTTACAAGTTAGTTCGAAACAGTTCTTTTTGTATGATTTCATTATTTTGCTTTAATTAGATTTTTGCGTCAGCTTGATACTACTACAATTTATATTTAGTTATTTGCCAATAAAAGAATGTTCTACTTAAACGGTTTTATTTTAATAAAGTGTAAGAAATTAAAAGTTACTAGGCTTAGAGAAGTCTGGACCAAAGAGAAAAATATTTAATTTACAACAGAATGGATCTAGTCTGTATGCATTGCAGTAGTAAGTAAAATGTTTCATCTGTAATAGGGCATAATTTATTTACCTACTACACAAACATGTTATAATAAAAACATTCCTTAAAAGAATAGATCACGTATACGTATATTAGATTTAATTACGCCAAACCTTATTTCTGTTCTATTCTTTGCTTTGTGTTTTATGCAAATTTATAAAATAAATATTTGATGACGGCAAAATATTAGTCAACAAATAAATTACTTATATAAAAAGCAATACACAATGTCTATTACAACAAAATGTATACGTCCCGTAGATATATTTTTAAGGAATATGAGAAAATAAATAATTGTATATTAGATCATAGGGTTAAACAATGTGGAAGAGTTAAGTGTTAGCGAGAATTAAATACTAACATAAAAAAAATTGTTGTGATAAATACCGATTAATGGGAATAAGTAAATATGATGTATTTGAGGCCTCAATATACACCTCATGAAGCTTTGAAATTGGCCTGAAAACTGTTAATTTATGAACCAGTAATTTATTGTTAATAAGATTTCAACTAACCTATTTGATAGCATATGGCATATGTGTTTTAGTAATAACCGTATCATATATCCGTTAAAAGTTTATAACTTACTAATGCTTAATCGGCTATTAGAACAACAGTTTTAATCATTTAAAAAAACAGAGTAATACATTATGTGACATGATAGGAAGAAAAAACCGTATGATAAGACAGATAAAATATATGGTGATTTAAAAGTGAAGGCTATGCATTTCATATAAATATTAACGTTTCTGTTACAGAAGCGTGCCACTGTTATATAGAGTTCAAAAATGTACATAAAATACTCTGGCCATGAGTTATACAAAAAAAAAGAATAATTCATTATGTTATAAATATTTGCAACATAAGGCAATAGTTCAATTCAGTCACCTAACAGTTATCGGGATATAAATATTGTTAGCGAAATGTTAGGTAAACCATTATATATAGATGTTAAAACACATTAAGTATTATCATCGAAATAAAAGAACATGTTGTTGGGAAATGTGTTTGTTAAGTTTCTGAAAGCAATAAATTTGGTATTAAACGCCACAGGAGGAATCACGTCTCTTCCCGCTGGCGGATATTGATCCCCTTCTTACAAGCACCATTAGCTGTTTTTCAAGACCCTCTATTGTGCGGTATCCCAGAAAATATTACATTGTCAGTGTGATGTAATGGAGCAAATACGGTCAAATAATCAACTTATTTTAAAAAGTAAATACGTTTGGAACAATTTATCAATTCTTTAATTAAGTTGTTACAGTATACCAAAAAATAAACGCATACAATTATGCAGTTTGACAATGACAATAAAAACCTATCGTGTTATTTGTCAATATCGTTTATATTCGAGTTCAAACTTAATGTTATTAATTTAATTAACAATTTTTACAGTTTTGATCCCAAATCAAAACAATTTATTAGCGAAAGTAAAATATGCTCAGTATTAAGTTGATATCCTTTTCATTAGTATTTTAAGAAATATTTTACGAAGCTACAATTTAAACAGTCACAATTTTAAAAATATTTCAACAAATATTTGTAGAGGTGTCTACCAAACTTTCCTAGTTACAACAATTTAATTATTCTTTTCAAAACATGATCTACGATTTTTGTTTTATGTGAACAATTCAGTATTTAGCATTAAAATTATTAATTTAGCAATTATATTTATGATAACAAAAATAAACACTTAAAATAAAAACATAAAAATTTAAATGTGAGAACTTGATCATAAACAATAAAAAGTAAAGAGCAAATGTCTGGATCAGCAGCAGGCATCACTATATACTAATTATGGTACATCTACATTTTCCTTCCCTTTCATTTAGACGAGTATATTCGAAACTTAGACGTATTATTAAAAGAAAAAATGTAACTAAAGTTTTATACACTTAGAATTTAATAACGAAATAAGTTTAAGGAATGTTGTAACGAAATAAAATTGTAAAAATGTTCGTGTAAAATCTATTTAATCCAAATACTTAATACAAAGTAAATACGCAAAACATTACAACAACGAAATATTAAAATACTGTGTGGTATAAATTTTCTAACATTTTTTTTCTTTAAAATTTTAAACACTTTCATCTGCTAAAAATATTAATAAACATATTTTGTATATACGTTAAGAGATGATAAATGTAAACTTTTTTGAAAGTTACCAACAGTCAAAATAAATAGGAAAACAGTAAAATGTGAAGAAGTGTTTCTTTAGCTGTATAACACTGTAAGTAGCCATATGATGTTGTTACGACGGTAACACTTATAGTCTTGTTGTTCTCAGGAAACAGTATAACTGACACCAATGAAGTCACCAATTAAAACTTTAATTAGACACAGAGAGCAGTTCAACGTGCCACTTGGTTCAGAGTGTGTGTGTGTGTGTGTGTGTGTGTGTCAAATTAAGTAGGTATTGCTTAGGACTTGAAAATGAATTAGACATAGAAACGCCTTGTTCCATATGAAAAAAGTAGCAGTTCAGCAACAAATTATGATAAAGTTAGAAACTTTAGTAATCCTTTACATATTTAAAGCTAAAGTACATTCTGAGACGTCGTTCATTAGTCACTCAAGTAATAAAACGTGATGCGATACGTAAAAAAGGTACGTTTCAACTCCTGCAGCAGCAGACGAGTGAGTTACTCTCCTTTATAGAGCCCGACAATTTACCAGTTTAGTTTAGTATTTTCAAATTACAGCTAAATTGCCCTATATATTGTTAACTATTATTTGATTACATTTTCAAAATAAGATCAGTGTTATGCAAATGTACAGAAAATGCACAGTAATCATTATTTTCTGATATGAAAAGCATTTTTGTGATAATTTAAATGATATTTAGAATCGGGTGCACCTAAATTAAATAAACTTTAAAATATTTCTTACAGAGTACTGAATTTTACTGACGGAGATTGTTGCACAGTCGTATTGAATAGACTCATCACTCGTGTATTAGAAATAATGCAATGGCAAATAATTCTAGATACAAGTTTTAAACCCAAATAAGTATTGCTAGGAAGTAGATAGTACAGCACTGCACTGCAAGACAACCCAGGAAATTGTTCCAGCCGTTTGTTACGTAGGCCTACATGCAGAATGTATAGGCATAAATATCGCGCGCACGTGCGTGTGTGTGTGTGTGTGTGTGTGTGTACACATCGGAAATAAGTATTGCTAGGAAGTAGATAGTACAGCACTGCACTGCAAGACAACACAGGAAGTTGTTCCAGCCGTTTGTTACGTAGGCCGACATGCAGAATGTATAGGCATAAACATCGCGCGCGCGCGTGTTTGTGTGTGTACACATCGGAAATAAGTATTTTGATATATGTATACGTAAATGTATAAGAACTTCTATGATAAGGATTTGGACTCAATGTAATCCTAAGGTGTTAATGATAAACTAGAAAGAGCAGCAAAATTCTATCCACACCTATATTTTGCCAACTAATCATTTTAGTGTTTTCAAATGGTAAAGCGTATAATAAAGAATAATCTAAACATCTATAAAGTAATATATTATTAATCCCAATTTGTTGATTCAAATGATACAATGCACTAGGTATAACGGAATTATGCATATGTAATAACGGATGTACCTTAATTCAAGTAAAGTCATATTGACTGTTCTCGATACCGGTAGACATTTGTAGCGAGCGGTTCGAGATAATTACGTGTATGATAGTTGCCAATCAGATTGCAATATTAATTTTTCTTTAATGTGGCATGACGTCATGATATCATACAATATATATCATGCCTAATGAGATTAATGCGGTATCATAGGCAGATTCGATTCAGAGGTCGGGGCATAACCTCGTAAAGTTCGTCAAGCTACTGTTCTACGTTTTACAGTTCCGGCACAACTGTAAGTACGCACAATTGTTGGCTGCAAATATAACCTACTAGAGTGGCGACGTCGACAAAGGGCATAGGCCTACCATTAACACCCCGGAAGAATGTAAGTGACAAGAATGTAATAGAATCGCTGAGATCGTCAAACGATGGAGTCAGTTCATCGTAAATCGCCATAAATCTTCGACACCAGCCAACTGAAAAACTAATTATATGTATTAATATATTATAACAAACCAATAGTAGAACATTTAAAGATGTTCCATGAACTTTTGAAAACATTTTTATAATACAAAAACTCGTATTCACGAACATTATTAAAAGACTCCAGTTTCAACGTTAATCGTATTAGTTTGTGTAAATACATTGAAAGCTAAACTTTCAATTAAAAAAAACTGTTGACAGTATCTGATAACGAATGTCACATTATTTATATTTTTATAAATTTTGTTTTATCAGAGAACCTTTATATATTTATAGAGATGAATTATATTTAATTTAAAATTAAAAGCATAAACGAGTTTTGTTTATTTCAATTTTTTCAATAAGCAATTAATAATTTCTGTGTATATAAAGTTTGGAATTACCAATAAATATATTAATCACTCGCTCTAATAACATTTACATTATATACTACAGATCTCAACCTGTAGTATTACAACAAATACGCACACACACACACACACACACACACACACATTTAAATTGATATATTTCTAGATATAGTATAAAAGTTTGGATAACAATTACAAGAAATGTTCAAATAATATTCAGGATTTTACTAAGTAAGCAACGTCTGAGTATTTTTAGTTTAAAAGATTATTACACATTTCTGTAATATTACCATCAAAAACGGTTTGCTAAAGATATAAAAATTGTGGAAAAATACTTCCATGAAACTTGCATAAACAAAAATTTTTTTGCATTTACTAAAAAGGATTATATCGAGTGGTATTGCAAACAAACATTAAAGTATCTAAATTATGAATATACTAATTTATTATTGCGGCCACCTTTTAACTTTATCGCTCAAAATTATAGTAAACACTGACTATAGTAACATGTATATGGTACACTTTGCGTCATAGAATTACATAACAAGAAATCCGAACTCTACGAGTATGTCCCGTACGATGCATATTAATTTTTTTATGATGTTCTCCATTTTCTATGCGGCTGAATTCTAAAGAAGAATTTATTGTAGGGTAGTTTTCATCCACTAAAACACGTAATACATTGCATTCGAGGTACACTGTACGGGTGTAACGTTCAGTTGCGCTATAAATTCGGTATTTCGTATTAAAGCAGGAAGAAAGGCATGTAGCTGAGGGGAAATTAATGTTTCCTAAAAAAGCCATAACATGGTATATCCTCAATGTATGAACACCGTTAAAGATACAATATTTTATTGGTTACTTGCGTACAGACATGATTGCATTTTATATTTACTTGGAAAAAGATATAAGTTAACTCTTTGTGTTGCTAAATTTTTAGTGGATAAAACAAACTTTCTTTTAATTAGGCTATATACTTCTATTAAATGCGTAATGTTGATTCATAAAAGTAAAATATTTTACCATATTACAAACTACAAGCCACATTATTTGACGCCTACAATCTATACACTTGCAAAATTTCAAAATCATAATCCTTTGTTCACTATGTTAATTTTAATGCTAATAAAATTCATAAATATCAATTAAAGGATATATTAAAATATTCAATAACATTTCTTAATATGGAAGTAACTGAAAAGGCCGTGTTAGCAAGATATGAGTTTATTAGTTTCATTTAAAAAATATCCCCCCCCAAATTTTAATGTTTCTATTTCCGCATTAAAATATTTATTAAGATTAGTTTTTTAAGTTGATTTGTGTATTGAAATTTTTCTAATTAACTGCATTTGATTGCTCTAGATTATACTAAGTCGAATCGAAAGAGTAGGCCTACTAAACAAAATTTATATATTCTAACACAAACTTTAGTTTTTAAATGGAGGATAGTGCCTTTTCGGTAGTGTGGCTACTTAAAGAAATTATAAAATGTAAGGAAATATATTATAGAAGTGCGTGTGTGTTACAAAAGGGGTATAAGCGAAATCAAATGGTTAGTTTCTGGGTTTCATCAGGTTACGATTTCCGGTAACGGTAAGAATTATGACAGGGTGATGAACAATTCTAAAGCTTTTCAAGAACTATAACCCGTTCTTGATATCCGTTTTGAATAAGGTGAGATATTTCCGATCATGCATCTAGTTTGAGTGTCTTGTAAGACATTCGAAATGTCATGAACCTGTGGTTGAATTAGGCTAAATACTGTTGTAAGAGAAAGTGTGTTTCTACAAATTATTAAGCGTGTTTCTATTGAATATAATGTTCAGACGTTAAAAATTTGTAAATGTCTTCTGCGTAATTAATGCTACTAGAACAATATCACAGTATTTGATGAAGACGTGAAACATTATGACAAAAAAAAATAATTATTCATAAAATACTTCAGATATTAATAAAAATTATGCTTCTAGTTAGGCTACATACAAAATAATATAAGTAATAAAACATAATGTAAACCAAATTTATTAATGTCTACTTTAAGCGAAATTTTGGATTATGGAACGTTGCGATTAATTAATTAAAAAACGCAGCATATATGAAAGTGGGAAATTTCTATTATTTCTGCTTTCAGTGTATTGAATCTTATAGTGCCATTTTTGTTATAGGCATTAATTATATAAAACATATATCTGTCATATTTAAAAATAAATCACACAGAAACTAGCACTTACTGTTCTCAATTTGATCAGATCAGACCAGAGAAAATAAGATTCTCTCTTAGGAAACAAGTAAACAAAGCTCGTGTCTACGTTCATCAGAACTCGTTCACAGAAGGACGGTGAGCGACGAAACAGATGGTTCATCGTACAACCAATGTAAAGAAAAACGAGACAAAGAAAACCAATAGCCTGACAATATTCCGCAGTAGTCGCATTAAATTAATTTCCTGCCAGTGCTTCTAGCTTTCTGCATCTGCGTTCCACTAAAAGATTAATGTAATTTCACGCCCTCGTAAGTTATATTTTCCTAACTACGGCATCAGTTCATAATTGAAAATTTTATTTGTATTCAAATATTAAAGAGATGCCCTAAAATGAAATTAACATCATTATATAACAAAATACCCAGTTTATTATATTTTATATAATTTAATATTCAAAGCAGAAGACAGAATTCAAAGAATATTAAAATAAAATATTGGAATATCAATACTAATAGAATTGTCAAGCTTTTTAAAACTGGAAAATCTGAACTTGTACCGTTAGTGAAAGTTTCATTAAAAACAATTTCACATAAATAGAGCCATATATATTTTCAGCTATTACGCCTTTCGTTACGTTTAACTTTAGACAATACTTTATTTTTAATGACATCAAATTATCTCAAAAACAGATTCTGCAACCCACTAGAACCATTTACACGTTTACGTCAATATTCAGTCAGAGGTTACTCCATTTAGTTATTATCTCTCCTTAACTAGACGAATAAAATTTACAATTTAAGAACATAATTTTTAAGAATATATGCACGTAATTCATATAAGTATAAATTATTGAATAATAAGTATGTACAGAATTTATGAAATGAACTATTCAGAGAACTACCATTCACATAAAAACGCATACAAGCGCACGTACGCACACGCGCGCACAGACACACACACACACACACACTTACTCACTCATAAACATACATACATATATCTTTATATAAGAAAAAAATCATTAAAACATATTATTAATGAATACTGTGTGTGTGTGTGTGTGTGTGTGTGTGTGTGTGTGTGTGTGCGTGTGTGTGTGCGTGTGAAACGAGGGAGAAAAAGGAAGATATTTTATTCATAGGTAATCGCTTTTTTCCTTGTAAAGTAGTGTATTACATTAAAAACATTATTACATTATGGAAATATTGTAGCATAACAAAATTATCACATTAAAATTTTAACTTAACGCAACATAAATAAAGAAGAAAAGGTCCATAGTGAGTGAGAAGAATGAATTGGTTGAAGATTAAACTAAAGAAACTGTACATTAAGTCAATAAAATGTTAATAAAAATAAATAATAACAAAGAAAACTATTGGTCAAAATACCTTACTATGTAAAAACCCAATAAACCAGCAGTTTACCCAGTAGATTGGGGAAGCAGTAAAAAGGAAGGAAAATAAAAAGGAGATAAAAAGGTGAAAACAATATTAATAAGGGAAATTTATAAGGTCAAGAAACAGAGAAACCACAAGACAAGAAATTTACTAATATAATAATGAAGAAAGGACAAAATATGTCAAGATTCCTACAAAGAGCCTAGAAATAAGAAGAGCTATTCCAAAAATGTTAATAAAGGAATACATACCTTTGAACTAAATTTAAAACCAACATATTTAGACCCCGTAACTCAAGTTACAAGATACAATCCAATGAAAACCGAGTTGTAAACTAGATATAAGTATTATATGTAACAACCAAAAGACTACCAATAGTGTAGAAACAAACCAAAAACTACCATAGTGTAAAAACAAAAGACTACCCATGGTGTAGAAACAAACCAAAACTTACCATAGCGTAAAAACAAACAACTACCATTAGTGTAAGAAATATAAGGTGAAATACCATAATAAATACGATAAAAGTCAGAGACTACAGTGAGTGTAGAGAATAACCAGTGACACACTATAATAAAAAATAGTGTAGGAAATAAAAATTATTTAAAAGGGCTGACAACATTATTAGTGATAAGAGTTTTTTAAATTAGATATAAGAAATAATATTACCCATAAAATGCTTTTTTTAATTACAGTTAAGTAAATTGTGAGAAGGACAATAAATACCAAAGGACAGTTCATAACTGAGGGTATAACTAATGATAAGATGTTTGTTATTTATTGTTAATCAGATAATATGTTAGATATAAGGTGATAATAGATATAAGATATTTTTAATCACAGTTAAGTTAATACCAATAGAGACATAAATACAAAAGACAGTTAATGACTGAAAGTATTATTATTTGTAATAAGATGTTTTAGTATAATTAAATTTGTTACAAAAAGAACATAAAAACAAAGGACAGTTAATGACTGAAGGTATTGTTAGTAATGAGATGTTTCTATTATAGTTAAATGATATATAAAAAATAATAGGCATGAGATATTTTGTTATCATTGAATGATACAGTCAAAAATAATAGATATAAGATGTTTTTGTTAAAATTAGGTGATATATGAAAAATAGTAGATAATAAGATGTTTTGTTGTATTTAAAATCATGTTAACTAATTTTCAAGTTTGTAAGGCAGAGAGGCAAGTAGGAAATAGGAATGTTATAATTTTATTTAAAACTGTAAACCATATGAAAGGTACAAAGCAGATTAGCTAATACACCACTCTAGAAAAACAGACCAGTAATGTAAACCAAAACTATCTATCAGAGAATCAAACTACATAATATAGGGAATAGAATTCAGTCCATACAACACAGAAATAAAAATGCAATTAGTACAGATACAATTAATAACGAATGGAATGACAAAGGAAAGAAAATTAATTTCTTTTGGAAATAAATAATACTAGGCCTATAATGGTAATCAACTCAGACTAAAAAGTAAATAATTCAATATTAAAGTGTTATAACAACAAAATTATGAACAACAAAATAATCACGGAGTGATTAATATTATTCCAAGAAATATTATCAGAAAAACACTTTTAAACCATTTAAACACTAAATTTGTACAAAATATGAGGCCTACAATAATTATCAAAAATTGTAAATTTTAGGCTTATATGAACTTAAAATAAACCCGTCTATATATCCAATTATGTAAAATTAATTTAAGAACTTTGCTGAATAGTTAGATTTTTGTAAAATTAAGAAATAATTGAATTACAGCAATAAATAGGAAAACTTGTTAGGTATATTTAGAGGATGAACCAAATCTGAGACATGTACTTTTATAAATAAACAATGGAAAGAGGAAAAAGACATTTCATAAATTACCCCAAAACGACGACGTTCAGAGTTTAGTCTATTGTGAATCGTTAATATGACCAGTTGAGAAATTACTAACAGAAGACCGAAAAAGTATAATTTTGTGCAAAACCGTGAGTGTAGCCTCGAAAGGTGTAACAGAGGTTAACTAAATAAAAATAACATTAACAGATAATAATTAACACCTAACTAATTCAGAACAACAGCAATAACACTATCTAACACGAGCACAAGAAATCAACGGCCATTTTGAGAAGATTTTAAACCGTATTAGCAGAACACGAATACACACATTTGAACACCGGACACTTCACCAGTAAACCATCACGAAACAACATCGCAGGAGAAGGTAGAACACTCTACACTATATTCCAGGACAACTACAACTACGCAGAGAAGGGAATACTCATTTATTTCTGTGGGAGAAGCTCAACCAGTATCAGCAGTGCATAGCAGAGAAGTCGAGGTGACGGCGGCCATACTTTATTTCCGAACCAGCACAAGACACAGCCTGCTTGAAGCCAGTGACATCATTTCGACGAATGGTTCGATATTACCTTTCATAATTGACAATGTAACGTATTGCCGCGTTACAAATCCAGGGAACCCATCTTAACTAAGCTCCGTCAATTAGATGGGCTGCCTACGTTGTAACAAAATGTATCCACAAATAACTAACTTAACAAATTACTTACTAACTGTGTAAGGAAACAAGGGAGGGTATAGTATTGATGTACGCACTCATTATATGTGTGTAACAAGACGACTTCTCTTTATTTAACATTTAAAACATTTACTGACAGATCCCATGACATTACTAATTAAATTATTAAAGTTATTTGAATGCTTTCTTTAATCTTTGGGATCAAAATTGATTTTATTTAGCTATACCTCGGATCCGGGTAACCTTCGATATTTAGTCATTTACAACTTCTAGTTATAATCAATTCATGATATTAGCTTGCAAGACCTTTTGTTTTTTTGTTTATTATTATTCCATTTGAAGAATGGTATTATTACTTGAATTATACTACGATACATTAACATATAAACTGTTGCAACGTATGATGTTTGAATGGTTACATTAAAACTCTTAGATTTAATCTTTTAATCTTTACAAAGCTAATAGTCTCTGGAAAGTCTCTTTTAAAGTGTGTTGTGTAACAAATATTATTAACTCTCGATAGACAGGCTATCGAGTCACCTTTAAATTGGTATGTAGAAATCTCGTCCTGGGGTGTCCGTCTTGGGAATCCTTAAAATGCCGTCATCATCTCGGTCTGGTCTTCGTCAGTAGAGGGCTCGAAAGTCCGTAGGGTAGATTGAAGCTTCTACGATGGTACTTGTAGATTCTCGGATGTCCTGATCTGCATATTCTCTCGGGTCTACTAGAGTTTGTAAGTTCTGGTAGTTCACATCTCCAGGTATGATGTTGAAAGTGTTGTTAGTTCTTGAAGTTAGCAGTCATCTTGTATTACACCATTTTTATATTTCTTGTTATAAGTTAAGTCTTTTGTTTTCACATAACTATACTGATTAATACATAACATATGCTTTCAGCAGCAATTTCTCGGATACAATATTAAAATAAAACAAAGGTAACGGCAACATAGTGTTAGAGCTTTTGCTCGTACGTGTGCACTGCATGGAGTCAACATAGCGAGAGAGCGATATTTCGCTCGCTTCGACTGGTACTGGACAAGAGGTAGAGGGGCAATTATTGCGCGAGAATATAGTCCCTGTCTCTCTTTAAGTAAACCTTTTTAATTACACAAACTATACCTAAATAAATATACATAATTTAAATAAGTTGTTTTAGCGACTATCTGTGTCTTCAGATTTTTTAATTATTAACCTTATGTTTTTTTTTTTATCTTAATCTAAATTCCAAAAGACTCGGGAAACATGTCGAGTCCGGAACTAACAGGTCATCGCCTGATAACACCAAAGGGTTAAATACGACAATAATAACTATTTACAATTTGTCTTTTTATTAAAGTTTCTTTGGTTTTACTAATTACTTCTTCCTCTCATACTGAGTACATACAGGTTTTTTATGTTATTATAGTGAGATTTAAATGTTAAACCTTAATGTGTAACCTTAATTTTTAAAATTTTTTATTTTTTTGATTATTGTTACAATTTAAATCGTCACATACTCCACCGCTTAATTTGCACGTTACGGTTTAGTTTTTTTTTTTTTTTATTATTATTATTGGGGGCTTGGAGTATGAATGGGGTCAGTGTGTGTAATTTCTTTCACATAGTTGTTGGACACTTTACAACGTTGTCCACATAGTTATTTCATATAGTTACAATACAGTATACTTTATATGTTCTTATTAACTACCCTTTTTTTTTATACATACTATTTACACTTAATATTTACACAATTAAAACACAACACTCTTTCTTATCTCTATCACGTAAATCTACTACCGGTTTTTTTGTTTCTGGTGGTCTTACTCTCTCTCTCTGTAGAGTAACTTTCTAAATGTTTACTATTTAGAATTCTACCTTGTCTTCTGTGAGTCCTAGATAATTCATGTAGTTAATGAGTGTTAGTTCCCATTTAGTTAATGAGTATTCATTAATGTATGCTTCGCAGAATTGGAACTCAGGTTGATCAGGCCTCGTCTCTAAACTCTACGTTTTACATTTTTCCACGTGGATTCAGAAATATAATTTTCTTTACTGCCTAGTATTCCCTTTTCTATTTCGGGTTATACTATTCCGTCTCTTCTTCTTATACAACTTTAGTTGCGAAATATGCGTTCTCCGCACATATTTCTGAGTTGCAGGTTCGCACAGGGCTACTGTAACGGGAGTTAGGTACTTCTGGATTTGGTAAGGGCCACACCATCTGAATGATAGTTTAGAGGTGGTCTTATCAATCGCACTACTAGTGTTGTGAGTCTTGTACATTACTAAGTCACCTACTTGGTACCTGACTGAATTGCTATGATTACCTTTCTCGTGGTATCTTCTGGATTTTTCTAAGCTTGCTCTTAAGTTAGAGCGGGCTTTGTTCCATATTCGCTTTATCTGCTTATCCGTTATTTGCGGAGGCAGCAGATCGTGTATATTCCATCTTGTGGACAAAGGGTGGTTTGGTCGGTACTTGTATAGTAACTCGAACGGGGTCGACTTGTGACCTTCGTGGTAAGCTGAATTAAAGGCGTATTGAATCCAGGATAGGTTTTGGTCCCACGACGTGTGATCGTTCGCATGATAGGCGATTAGCGCAGATTTGAGGTTTCGTAGATACCTTTCAGCAATATTGCCTTGCGGTCGATACTCTGTAGTGGTTATATGGTCTATCCCTAACTTGAAACACATATTCTTAAATTCTTTGGCTTTAAACAGTGGACCGTTATCAGATACTATACGTACTGGAGTACCGTAGTCTTTAAATAGTCTTTCCTGTAGTATTTTTACAGTTGTCGACGCTAATGCTCGTCGCATGGGATACATCCAAACAAATTTGGTGAACGAATCTACACAGATCAGTAACATGGTATTTGCTGATTTGGATTGTGGATACGGACCTGATAAATCTAGATAAAGTTTCGAAAAAGGGGTCTTTGGGATTTCTGAAATCAGCTGGCTTACTTGAGTATTTCTGGCGGGTTTACTGAGGGCGCACAATGAACATTTTTTACGAAGTTGGCTATTTCGCAGTTCATATTGTTCCAATGATATTCCTTTCGAACTCGATGTATTGCCTTATTGATACCCATGTGGGCTCCAATGGTAGATGAATGGAAGTATTCCATCAGCATGGGCTTAATTACATCAGGGGCTATTATTCTTAATTCCTTCCCGTTTCTTATCTTGTGACACAATACAATTTTACTCAATACGTACTTCTCGGATTTAATACCTTGCATAAGTTGTTCTATAATAGGCTTCAGTAAGGGGTCTTGTTGTTGATACAGGGCAATGTTTGTAAAGGCAAGGGGGAATTCAGTAATTACGGCGTTAGCACGTGGTATTTCCGGTTTCACTATGTTTTCGGAAGTTTTAGTGGGTGACTGGAACATACGGGACAGGGTATCAGCGACTACATTTTGAGTACCTTTAATATGCTGCACTCTGAATTTGTAGCAGTTTAATTTCAATATCCATCTGCCAATTCGTCCTAACTGTTTAGGGTGATTCAATAACCACGATAACGCCTGATTGTCGGTTTCCAAAAGGAATTCTTTATGTTCTAGGAAGGGTTTAAACTTCTCGAACGCAAAAACAATTGCTAAACATTCCAATTCATATGCGGAATACTTTCTTTCCTGATCGCTCAGTGTTCGTGATGCATAACTAATTGGTAGTCTACAGTTATCTATCTCTTGATATATCACTGCACCTAACGCTACACTGGAACTGTCGGTTTGCACGACGAATGGTTTTGTGAAATCCGCTAGTTGCAAAACTGGAGGAGATATAATACTTTCTTTAAGTTGCTCAAACGCGTGTTGATGTATTGAGCTCCATTCGAACTTCGTTCCATTCTTTCGTAAGGAGTTTAGGGGTGCTGCTATTTCGGCAAGGTGGGGGATATATTTGTGGAAATAATTCACCATACCCAAAAATCGGGCTATACCTTTTGCATCTCGTGGGGGTGAAAATTCTCTAATAGCGCGGGTTCGTTCGGGGTCAATGCTTACTTTTCCATTCGCTTTCACGATGTGACCTAAGAAAGAAAACTGAGGGACGGCAAAACTTACCTTACTTGGGTTCAACGTTAATCCTGCTCTTAGTAACCGAGATAACACTTCGTGCAAATGTTTGAGATGTTGTTCCATTGATTCACTGTATATAACGATGTCGTCCAAATAGTGGTACACATATTTAAATTTAATGTCGTGAAATATATTTTCTAATAGTCTACTACATACGGAACTTCCTTGAGATATTCCAAAGGGTACCCTAGTAAATTGGTACAAGTTAAAAGGAACTGCAAACGCGGTTAGACGTTTTGATTCTTCTGAAAGAGGTATTTGCTGAAAAGCTTGATTCAGATCCATTACCGTAAAGACCATAGTTTTAGTGAAGTAATGAAAGGCACTATGGATGTCTGGAAGAGGGATTGATTCAAATTCTATTCTTTTATTTAATTGCCTACAGTCTACAACTAGTCTGTGTTTATCTTGTCCTTTTGGTACTAAAAAGGAGGGTGAAGAATATGGGGAGGTAGAGGGTTCTATAACTCCTTGGTCCAACAACTTGTTGATATGTTTTCGCATGACTTCCATCTTGGGAGGCGACAACTTGTACGGAGGTAGTCGTATTACTTTCTGATCACTCAGATTAATTTTATACTCTATTAGGTCCGTAAGTCCTAGTTTAGGTGTAAGAACCGAGGAAAATTCTTTTATTAGTTTTAATATTCTTATTCTATCTCTTCTTTCTAGGTGAGATAAGTCTGAGTCTTGGTGTATTACATGTGCAGTAGATGAACAATATTTTTCTTGATTACTATCAAATTTATGTTTCCGTGTACGGTCAAATCTGAAATAATATACTTGCTCATAGATGTCAAGAATCATTCCTGTCTTACTGATGAAGTCTGCACCTAATATT
This sequence comes from Magicicada septendecula, assembly GCA_034769895.1. Lineage (NCBI taxonomy): Eukaryota > Metazoa > Arthropoda > Insecta > Hemiptera > Cicadidae > Magicicada > Magicicada septendecula. The sequence continues at coordinate 589,727,063 of CM068368.1, read as the reverse complement.
AAATCAGGTCCTAATTCTTTACATACTAACATTGTAAACATCCAAGTTAGGTTTTTTATTTTAACCTTAACGGTAATACTCAGGTTTATGTTTATTTTACGTTTATCAGCGGTAGCCCACTTTATATCCACTGGTTGGTTCCGTTTTACTAGATGGTATTTAGCTAACATGTCCGCTAATTCTTGGCTGATTAAAGTTCTACTAGATTCCGAATCAATTAAGGCGATGGTGGATGTAACGCCTAAGTCAACTCGTATTAATGGTAATAGATTTTTACTCCATTTACATTTATTAATCGCGTTACATTTTTCACGAAATTCTCTCACATAGGGATCGATTTCTTTCGAACCTTTTTTTTTTTTTTTGGTTACAAAATATTTCATTATTATTATTATTAATTTCCTTTTGTTCACCCATTTTCGAGTAGCTGCGGAAGACACAGGATTTCGGGTCTCCCTGCCTTACATGTTTTTTGAATTGGGGTTATTCCGTTCCAATGGCTTACTTTTGCACTCTTTTCTTATGTGCCCATATTTGCCACAATTATAACAGGTTGGTTTTTTGCGAGGTGGGTACTTGGTTTCCGCTTTATATGGGTTTACACTTAACTTACCAGGTTTGCGCACATGGTGAGGTCTACTAGAAACTTGTCTTTCATACGAGGTTGTTACATCAGGCACTAGTGCTTGCAATTGATGTCTATTAGTTCCAGCGGTTTTCATTGCTTCTCTATTTTGATCGGAGTACCAAACATTTGAAGAATGGATACTGCACTGTTCTAGATCAGCTATTGTATTGGGTCTATTCATCAATGATAGACGAGACCTTTCTTCAGGTGACACTCCTATTAAAATGGTGTCCACCAGTTGTGTTTCATTCCAGTCTAGACGTAGTAGTCGAGATGACTCCCTAATGTCGGAGATGTAGTGAGCTAATCTCTCCTGATGTCCTTGTACTCGGAGTACTGTCTTTCTTTTTATTTCCTCATAGATGCCGGTGGGAATAAAGTATTTTATTATAGAGCTATGTAGCTCTTCTACTGGGAATGTAGAGGTTAGGGCTTCTAGGACACGATTTTTCAACGGGGGTTTACACTTTGGTAACAGAACTTGCAAAATTTGCCAGTCATTCAGCTGCTGTAGATCTTTTATCTGAAGAAGATAACTAATGAATGTTAATAGTTTGGAAACATTTAAACCATCTGTATAAGGGATTTCGGTTAAGATTTTCTCCACAGGGTGAGTCATTTTACCGTATAGGTCCGCGTTATAGTTCATAGGTGTAATTCCTCGATGAGGGCGATTGGATTCATTGAAGGTGGTGGTCAATTCATTATTTCCGGGACGAAACTGAAAATGCTCGGGAGGAGGGGCATTTACATCTTTATCAGTATTTTGTTCTTGGTTCGCTTGCACTTGCGATACGATGGGTGAGTTCCGATCCGTGTTAGGCGGAGGTAAACCAGTGGTGGGGGATTGTACTGGAGAGATGTGTAATTTCATTAATGACTTCTCTATTTCGTCCATCCTGAATGAGTCGGATTTTCGTCTTAAATCGTTAATAATTGAAGGTAAACGGCTTAGAGCTTCGTCTGCTAGATTTTGTACATCTATGGGTATTTCTGTGAGATTCGGCCAGATCGACAAATTCTTTATTCGCCTGGTTAAATGCTCTATTCTTTGGGTAGTCCGCAAAATTATTGCCGGAGATTTCTCGTCTTGGAGGGTTTGAGACAATAAGTATAGTTCACTATACTTGGCATTACAAATTTCTTTCTCGTTTTCATAATCGAGTTGGCTTAGATAGTTTAATTGCACGGGGGCATCAAATCCACATTCGCGAATAGACCTACGTAATTCCGCGACTATTACATTCGCATGGGGTAGTCCACGCAAAAGAGCTTCGTAAGACAGCTCGTCTTTTAATAACAAATCCGGGTTGAATTGGGCCATTTTTGTTCTAACACATTAGCACGTACTTAAAATTAATACTACAACACTACACATATATTACACATATATAGGATAAATTCTTAAGTAATTAATTTACACAAATTAGAAAAGAACAATTTCTCTTCTAAGGGAGAGACAGAAATTCCACACACATATTTATCAAGTTAAATAGCCGATCAGCTGTTTACTGGAATGTAGGTCACCCTCTGTATTTAGTTAACAAAGGAAGGTTGAGCGTGTGTGAGAATGGGGTTTGCTTTTACTTATTATTGTCTACACAATGCGATTGAATAACACCAACGACCGGTATAAACAAGAGAAGGGGAGCGCAGACGCTAGGGTGAATCTTATTCAACTACTCTATTATTATTACGCTTGGCAACACTTTGACTCCGTTCATTCATATATTTTCCCAATTAAATAAATTAATATTTTGTTCACAATTACAAATTACGAACTTCTACTTAATTACCTGGGTCTACATTACACACGAGCATTATTATTAACAAACTTATTTTCACTTTTCTTTTTATTTAATTTATCTACGACACATACTATGCATGTCCAACATATACTGTGCAGAATGATTCAGGAAACAACAGGTCATGGATTGCCATAAACAAACCTGTTACAGATTGTCAACTGAGCAAAATTGTAATGTTTACTCACAATTCTTGTATGCAAGTAGGTACCTGCATATAGCATTTGCATTGTATGAAGCTAATGATATCTCAACTTATACATACTATCATTTACGTAACTTAGTAAAATATTAAATATGTTTTGAAAATTAAAGTTACTAAGGTAACTTTCTGAGTGCATAGATCAATAACTGAATATACAAATTCTCCAAGCATAGTGATGCAATTTTGTTTACATGTCACAAGTGGCGCAATTTTGTTTGTGACACTCTGTACACGAATAAAACTCTCTCCTTTGTTTCCTTTTTAAAATAGCAGAGTGGCGCAATTTTGTAACGTATTGCCGCGTTACAAATCCAGGGAACCCATCTTAACTAAGCTCCGTCAATTAGATGGGCTGCCTACGTTGTAACAAAATGTATCCACAAATAACTAACTTAACAAATTACTTACTAACTGTGTAAGGAAACAAGGGAAGGTATAGTATTGATGTACGCACTCATTATATGTGTGTAACAAGACGACTTCTCTTTATTTAACATTTAAAACATTTACTGACAGATCCCATGACATTACTAATTAAATTATTAAAGTTATTTGAATGCTTTCTTTAATCTTTGGGATCAAAATTGATTTTATTTAGCTATACCTCGGATCCGGGTAACCTTCGATATTTAGTCATTTACAACTTCTAGTTATAATCAATTCATGATATTAGCTTGCAAGACCTTTTGTTTTTTTGTTTATTATTATTCCATTTGAAGAATGGTATTATTACTTGAATTATACTACGATACATTAACATATAAACTGTTACAACGTATGATGTTTGAATGGTTACATTAAAACTCTTAGATTTAATCTTTTAATCTTTACAAAGCTAATAGTCTCTGGAAAGTCTCTTTTAAAGTGTGTTGTGTAACAAATATTATTAACTCTCGATAGACAGGCTATCGAGTCACCTTTAAATTGGTATGTAGAAATCTCGTCCTGGGGTGTCCGTCTTGGGAATCCTTAAAATGCCGTCATCATCTCGGTCTGGTCTTCGTCAGTAGAGGGCTCGAAAGTCCGTAGGGTAGATTGAAGCTTCTACGATGGTACTTGTAGATTCTCGGATGTCCTGATCTGCATATTCTCTCGGGTCTACTAGAGTTTGTAAGTTCTGGTAGTTCACATCTCCAGGTATGATGTTGAAAGTGTTGTTAGTTCTTGAAGTTAGCAGTCATCTTGTATTACACCATTTTTATATTTCTTGTTATAAGTTAAGTCTTTTGTTTTCACATAACTATACTGATTAATACATAACATATGCTTTCAGCAGCAATTTCTCGGATACAATATTAAAATAAAACAAAGGTAACGGCAACATAGTGTTAGAGCTTTTGCTCGTACGTGTGCACTGCATGGAGTCAACATAGCGAGAGAGCGATATTTCGCTCGCTTCGACTGGTACTGGACAAGAGGTAGAGGGGCAATTATTGCGCGAGAATATAGTCCCTGTCTCTCTTTAAGTAAACCTTTTTAATTACACAAACTATACCTAAATAAATATACATAATTTAAATAAGTTGTTTTAGCGACTATCTGTGTCTTCAGATTTTTTAATTATTAACCTTATGTTTTTTTTTTATCCTAATCTAAATTCCAAAAGACTCGGGAAACATGTCGAGTCCGGAACTAACAGGTCAGCGCCTGATAACACCAAAGGGTTAAATACGACAATAATAACTATTTACAATTTGTCTTTTTATTAAAGTTTCTTTGGTTTTACTAATTACTTCTTCCTCTCATACTGAGTACATACAGGTTTTTTATGTTATTATAGTGAGATTTAAATGTCTTAATAGCTCGCAAACTTAATTTTTAAAATTTTTTATTTTTTTGATTATTGTTACAATTTAAATCGTCACAACAATTTACATAATAATATCGTTTTTTCAGCCATAATGATTTATTTTAATAATTAGTGTAAGAATTGTATCTTGTTCCTTGCCCTCTGACCATTTCGACTCGCTAAAAGAATCCTAATTAATTAATCTTGTAAAAATATATTTTGTCAATCTTGTTCGCTACCGACTTGAGCAGATATCAACCAATGACTGGGTCATGCGCAACCTGAATGGCGCATAATTTTAAATGTCAATAAATGAACATCATTATTCAGTTATAAGAGTTTGTATTTATTTGTATAGTGAATGTTAGCTAATCTTTCTTCTAAAAAAATAATTTACAGTGATAAAATGAATATTTGAGAGGAAGAAGAAGAGAAAAGTCAGCAGAGAGAATCAACAGATCTAACTACACAATTAAATTATTAATAGAAACAAATAGTTTCGAACTACAAATTCATACCTATTTAATTGGAAGTAATTAAAGCACACACACAATTAATTAATTATTTATTTATTAATTGAATTAATTAATTAAACAAAAAAAAATATGTGTAAAATTTTATAACTTACAAAGTTTTTTTATTATCAACAAATCACACTTTATTATCATACATTATTTATATTTAATTTATTCTTTGTAAATTTGAAATTATATTACCAATTGGCGAGATCACTAGTGGGATTTCAGTTATTATAAAATCAACTTAATAATTATAAAATCTACTAATAAATCTACTAATCATATTATTTAAAGCCATGGTGAAAAAAGATATATTACAATATGTAAAATTACTACAGTGCGAAATTTTAAGTTTTTCAGTGCTAAACATGTTTACAAATTTAGATGTCTTTTCTTAGTTTCAAATTTATGTAATTTAACTTAAATTTTAATTTTAATTATGTTTTTGTAAATTCAATCTACATCGTGTTTATTAAAAATGTATATAAATAAATATATATTATCAAATTGTACTTTCTTCTGCAAGCGGATTGTGCTATTTTGTATTGTTTTAATAAACCCTCAAAGGATTAGAAACTTCTGAAGACACAGATACATTGCGTGAAAATGCCTCAGACTAATCAACACGATAAAAAAATAGTAGGCTACCAGCTACTTCAGAAGTAATTACAATTTAAAAACATAAGAATCCTGCAAGAAACTCAAGGAGTTTCTTATAAAGAACTGATAAAAAATTGAAATTTTCAAAAATATATTAGGGTTCATAAATATTTATAAGAGATATTTATAAATAAATTTTTATTTTACTTAAGCTGATAATTTTACGCTGTTTAGAGTCATGATAACCTGTTTGGAACAACTATTTGGCAAAACGTTAATCTAAATGAAGCAAATACTACTGTGATTATCTGAGTGCGTTAGAGTTTTAATTGCTTTTAGTATTTTAGTATACTAATGAATTCGTAGCCTAGAGACGACGAAAAGTTAGACTCTTGATTAAAACCGTCAATGCTTATTGGATTCCAAAAGCCTTTAAAATTCTGATTATACCCATCATTAACTACTTTTAGAAAATGTTTCATGATAATGTATATAAAATTTACTGTTACAGGTAACTGAGTAAGACAAAGTAGCTCACAATAAAAGGTTTTTTGTGATAATAAAACGTGAATGGGGAATGAAGCGTGTTGTTGGTTATGACGAGTTGTAACGAATTGGAACATTCCGTCTGTTTAAAAGAATCGTTACCTCATCTTTACTGTCTCCCCCTGAGGTAAAACACTTTGCTCGAGTTGCTCATACCCGTTTATGAGTTCTCAAGATCCTTTAGTGCCTTTTAAGTAACTAGTAAAAGTTCGGCACACTTCATCATATACTCATAAATACACACACACACACACACACACACAGCTAAATGTTTGCTCTGTATGAAGAATATTTTAAATTTTCATTATTAAGGTGAAGTTGTTTCTTCAGGAAACGGTTTACAAAGCAATTATTTACATATCATTTATTTTAAGTGAAAGTTATTTCTTCTGTAATTTCTTTTTCTTTGAAGTATCTCTTGACGTTTCTTGTAATAATATGTACTGTATTGTAACACAGGAAATGTAACTTGTAAAAGAAATATGTTATTACTGTATCGTAGTAATAACACACACACACACAAGTAGTATAATATTTTCAATTAACACATAATATTTTAGTGCCGTTCATCATTTAATTAAGTATTAATAATTAATAGTGTTTTCAAAATATACGGCATAATTTAATTATCTATATTCAATTTAAAAAAATATAAACAACAATAAAGAAATGTCTTTGTGTGTGTGTGTGTGTGTGTGTGTGTGTGTGTATCCTTTCATTTTTACAACCATGTAATAAATTGTTCTTAAGTCACTTAATTCACGCTTCAAAAAAAGATAAAATTTTGTATTAGCAAAACAACAAAAATAAATCCATTAAAAAAAGCAACAGAACAGTGGACAATACATTCACAAAAATCTACGTACGTCTCTGTGAATTTGTGAAATGTCTATGTACATGTTTGTTATTAAAAAGAGTATAATTGTTTACTATTACAATACTCTTAAAAAAAGCTCTGTATCGTATCCTTCTACATCAAATTGTACTTCTGTAAATTCTTTCAAACTAAACATTCTTATACGTCTATACGGTATTTGTTTAATTTTTTTTAACATTCTTAAAGTTAAAAAGTATTGAAAACTGTGTTCTCAATATATATTATTTTATTTCAGTTCATTATTGATATATCATTTATATCATTTTTTAATAATACTTAAGTCTATTGAGCTTAACAGGTTTTTATTTACTTAGTTTTCAGTCAGTATTTTTTAGAATACTACATTAATTTTAATTAGTTCGAGATAAATTAAGGCCGATTAACGTGAACCGCCAATAAGTAGCTGTTGCGTGATGCTGTATTTCCACGTTTTGTCGAATGCTAGCCTATGTCAAAATCAAATAATACTGCATTCATGTGATTGTCATCAATGAGTCTGTTTTAATCCGCGTTCTCCAGATATATCAGTTGATCAGTGGTAGAATGGTCTTCCGGCACCCACACCAGTGTATGATCAGAGGGCCGTGTTTACAAGAAAAAGGTGAGCCGGTTGTTTACCATGCTCTCACACAATTTCCCTAAATAACACGTCAACGATACTAGACGATAGTTTCCTGCTTTGAGGGGATCCTTTTTGGCCTTCAACAGCGGGATGACGATTGTCTCTTTCAATCGTGTAGGGTAATCCCCTTTGTCCATATGGCGTTATGAAGTGCCAGTAGTGTAGTCATACAGCTGCATTCGGCAGTTGACGTATAATGCTGTAAGAGATATTGTCCGATCCTGCCACAGTGTCGGAGCAGCGCAGATAGACGACTGCATTTCCCTCATCATGAAAAGCACGTTGTATTTCTGTACTTTAGCTTTGAAGGTTAGGTCGGGTTCGACTCCAATTTTTCGTGCCAAGAAACCCGAGAGGATGTCTTTCTATACCTTTGACCTCGCCATATCGGTGTCAGCAATTTCGTCAGGGTTTCAAATCAGTTGACCATCGTGTTCTATAGGTGGGATAGCCTTATATAGTTCTGTCCTATAGGCCTCTTGCATACTTCTGTCCCAGGGGTTAACCGTGTTATGGTTGATACGTAGTTTTCCCAGGTTGATCTTTTTGCAGCGAATATTGATCTGCGAGCAGCAGCTCCAAGTCGCTTAAAAGAGATGCGATTATCTTCTGTCGGCGCTCGTTTATACCTGTTTAAGACTTGTCACCTCTCTCCTTTTTGCGTCCACCACGGTGCTTGTGTTCTAGAAGAACGATTACTGTCTGCGGGATATGATCCGTTGCTTCTGATCAGTTGTAGAACTGCGCACGTCATCTTTTACATTTTCACTGACGTCTGCAGATGTGTAAGCAGCCTTGATGCCTTTCCTATCATCATGGTCCACGCGCATCTTTTTGGCGTGTGGATAACGCTGTTTAACGTTTACGTTGTTATCAGCACTGGGAAGTGGTCGCTCCCGTAAAGGTCTCAGAGCATTATCCACGACAGACTTGGGGCAAGGCTCGGACTACAGATAGTAACACCGATAGCCGAAAAAATTACCACTTCTAACATTGTAATGTTTAATCCTGCCTGTGTATAAAATGACAAGCTCGTTGGTAACCAATAGATTTTCAGTTCTTAATCCAACGCTGTTCGTCCTATGACAACCCCAAGTATGCTTTGAAGTCTTCAACAAAGAGTAATGGGGATGGTAGCTGCTCGACCAGATCCTGCAGATCTTCTGCTTCCCAATCATAATCTGGTTAGTATTCGCAGCAGATCGTCATCTTTAGTTGCTGTAATAAACTGGCAGCCTGTATAAGCGTAGCGAGCGGGATACGTCTGGCGTGATATGTGCTGCCAAGAAATATAGCAACGCCTACCATAGCTCTGATGTTTGGTGTCATATAACAGCGGGAGGACTCATATCCCCTCATATTAAAAAATTATTGTGCCTTCAAATGTGTTTCCTGCAGGCACACACACACACATCGAATATACCTGGCCAGTAGCATTTTTAGTTCGTAATAATGCGAAGTGCAGCCATTGATATTCCACTGAAGGAGGTTCTTGATGGATGTTGAAGAATCAGACGTTACGGGCCGTGCTTACTTCTTTGGATTCCCTTTGCTGCCAGCCTTTTCCCCCCTTTTTCTGCATATTGCCGAGTTCCGCCAGGTCACCTTGAGGTGACTGGAATGGTAATGGAGCTGAACTTCGATCCGGAGCCCATTTCGTAATGTTCGGGGACGTTTCTTTCCCCGCTTTCAGTTTTAAAAAATCCTCCATGGCATATTTCGTAGGACGGGGCGATGAACGGCGATACGCCCTTGCCGTCTCACAACCACTGGTTGTGGCCACAATCGTAGCCACTAGGTTTGAGCCCCCTCTTCTCGGCCGACAATGTATGGGTCTCTGGCAGAGGTGTTCTCATTACCTCTGTTCATCGTCTGTCCGTCTGTCTCAGCCTCATTTTCTTTTACAACTTCTGATTCTCTATTCTACAACTTCTTTTACATGTTCTATGTACTTCACAAAAGTACCGCTCAAGTTACTGGGTTCCGCAGGTAATATTTCTTTTACAGTAGGAGATGGTGTTATTTTAATTTCACTGCCTGTGCGTAACTTATTTTGCTGTTATGAAGTGGCCATATACGTTTCTTAGCATCAAAGTAGCTGCGTTTATTCAGGATACGTACTTCCTTAATAGCTACATTCTTCTTATAAACGGAACTATTGCGTGATCTACATGAATGTTGTCTACCGCGGTTGACACATTTCATAGGTATAGCACCAAGGATTGTCACCATAGGCTGACCTCTGACAGAAGCATGTCTTAACCCGAGCACATTTTGATGCAGTGTGCCCAAAACGCAATCACTGAAAACATTTTATTGGCTGAGGGATGAATGTTCTCACACTCAGCCTATGAATGCTTGCTCGGAACATTTCTGACAAAGTTGTCCTGTTGAAGGTTAGGGCATGGGACGCAGATGGGAGTGTATGTCCAACCCTTCGCGTCGTTAACCTTCGACATACAATAACAACTTGTGAGGAAAGGTCAGTCGTAATTTCTTCCTCAGTGTACTTCAGTAGGTCCCGACACACTACCATCCCGTTGTATGACATACGACATCTACATCTATGTCTCCTATCTTCTCCCTTTTAAGTAGGGTTGAACATAGTTGATCTTTTAGGGTCTCAACCTGCGGCTTTTCTTTTATCCTGTACAACTGACACAACGCAACTATGATAGCCTTTCCGATGAGGAAGGGACTCACTTTTGCGAAGTCACCTTCTATTCGCTGGGCTACGAGATAGTTTGGAACCGCCAGCACAGTGGAAGACGCTGTCACAAATGTTTCTGGATCGACTATGGAGAAATGCCTCCTCATCATCTTCCTTCCGAGGATGGGTTTTTACTGGTCGAAGCGTCCTGGTACCCTGAGGCCATTATTCGCGACATACTAGTGTAGAGCCATCCACCCATGGGCACGATCGGTCCTACTATTGGTTACGACGTGTTTTCAAGACGTACACGCAACCTTGTCGAACTCACCATTGCCTTGTTAGCCAGCTAAAGAGTAATGGCTGTTGCCGGCTCCGTAGGAGAAAATGACTTTGTACGCTAGGGCGTAGGTTTTGATTTCTGGGATGGGGGATTATTCTTGTTAATATAGGTATTAATTTTAAACCATATTTTGTATTTTTATATGTAAATATGTTATTTTGTCTATGTAAAGAAACAATTCTTTTACAACTTAAACTTATTTTTTACAAATCTACATGTTAATTTCTGTCCTGGCCACTTCAACCAAGACGGCGCCTCTAGTATCTAGAACGTATAGATCTATGAGTGCCATTTAACAAAATAAAAATTGCTGACCTCATCTCAGATACGTATATACCTTTTACACGTAGACTATACATTTATACACGTTAAAGTATTTTTTTGTTCTAGCTAAATAATATGAAATTTTTGCGTTGCATTATACTGTTCAAATTGAACAAACGTAAATATTGTTTTGTTATGTTAGCAATGTGTTTTGTTTATTTTCGTTGTTATAAATCCAGTACAAAGTAGATTAAGTTTTCAAATTGAATATTATAATTTACTACTCACGTTTTCTTAATCCAATTTTTATTTAATAAGCGATAATTTATAACTGGTTTTATACTATTGCGCATTCCGTAAATTCTTTTTTTTTATTCCGTCAATGATTCTGTATTCTACACTGCCTTTCATATAATATTAACAATTATGATTGTAAGTCTGCATTTACTATTAAATGTATTTCTTTAATATAATGTATTTAGAAATTTTTACTAGATTAGCGTTTCTGGTAAATTAGCATATGAAAGTTTTTAAAACTATTTGTTACTTTCCTGTTTATAATTTGTTTACATTCTAGTAATTTCTATTTTAAATTATGTTATATTAGTTAGTTAAATATTTTTTAACATAATTCACATAATTTGTACGATTTTTACAACTATTATTTGCTTTAAAAATTTATTAAATAATGCAGTTTTGTATTATACTTAAGACGCTTCAGACATCATTACTATATAGTACAATAATGTTCCTTTCCTTATAATTATTTCTATAAAATAATTAATTTATTTTGATTCAATTTTAATTGTTTATTATTTACAGTAACAAATACATATTTCAGATTATTTGATTAGTATTTTTTTTTACATTAAAACTTTATTCCATGTAAATTTACAAATACTATTTTAAAGTATTACTGATATGTTGACGACATTGTAAAAACCTGATTTGGCGTAACAGTAACGGTGTAGTAAAGGTTATTGCATAGTAAAAGTATATACTGCTTATTTGCATAAAATGTATTAGAAACAGTTAACAACGCTACTTTGAACATTCGAATGATAACACATTTACAAATCTAAATTAGCAATACATGTAATAAATACACGACATGAATCCCCAGCCAATTGAACATAAAATTAATAAAACATGACTTACGCTATGCAAATGCATTGAAATAGACATTTGAGTAGACCTGTAGGTCTACACATATAAAAATAAAAAAGAAAATAGATTCTTAGATTAACTATGTTTATCATACATAAGCATGTCAGAACTCTTAGGAAATTAAATGTAGAAAACGGTCATAAAACAAAATCATTCAACAAAAAAACGTATCATCAAAACAAAAAAACTTATCTGTCCTATTAACAAACGGTAATTAAAGGAAATGCCAGCCTCTAGTATTAATCAACCAATACATAAGTAATCCGTCAATCAACGGTAACACGGCTGACCATGAGCCTATGAGCCTAATACTTAATGCTCCAAACACGCCTCAAGGAAGAAAAAAACATTTTGATCGAATATCAATATAATATAAAATCTTATATCTCCACATACGCGCGCACGCACCAGTATTAACATTCTCCAAAAGTTTCTAATATCCAATCTGCATACGGTATCTTCTAGTTACTTTGCTTGTAATCCCTTTTCTCTGAGTTTCGCATCTATACCCCCTCCCTGTGCTTGTTCCCATTTTAGTATCCGTTTTGGAATTCCTTGTTTAGCCACCACTCATTGAACATGTTCGGACCAGTTTGACGGTACGTTTCTTATGACTTATGTAATATTATACATAACATGCATATATTCTTTCTCGTTCGTTGGGTGTAATTATTGTCTCTTCTGTTTCTTCCGGCTGGTCGTAGCCAAAAATCTATTTTCGTCATTCTCAGTGTCGCTTTCCTTCGAGTTATACTTCAGAACCGTATTGTCGATACTATATGAAAACAATATTATACAAGCGTTTTTTATTTTTCTATCTAAAAGTTTGATCCGAAAGAATACTTTTTAGCAGGGCAACCGCCATAGGCAGTTTCAGTCTTTAATTTTGACGTCTAGTGTTCCATCCTGTGTAAATTTTATATTCAAAATATACATAATAACATTTGGATGTAATAACATAATAAGGATGTAGCAAACATCCTGTTTCAACATGGTTACCTACAATTCCCATTTTCTATACCCTTTAATGAGTTTTTGAAATGAGTTCATCCGGTTAAAATCGTCGTAGGGTTATCAATACCTGGCAACTGCAAGGCACATATTTGTATAAGATAGTGTTACTGAGCAGCAGACACACAATTTTGTAACTTTCGTTCAGATTTCCTTCAGACTATTTGGTAAGACGTGATGACTAACAGCACCAGTGTTTTTTTTTGCCTTTTGTCCCATTGAACCATGACGTTACTTGTTTTACCACGTCAGTCTTCAATAGCGTATTCGTTGTATTCTTTCTAACGGGCTTCAATGGTTTAAATATTGAAATAATTAATACTGGACAAATTAGTAATTAATATTCCAATTTTTGTTTACAAAATCAAGAAACTATTATAACGTCTTACCTACGTTATAACATCGGGAACCTGTGCTTAATTGCTTCGGATCAATTGCATAGGCTGCCACAGTCGTAACGAACTTCTAATTATTATAGTTACAGCTGTAGTAGCATTAAAGGAAATTTTACATAGGTGTCTGATGATTTATTCACTCAGCATTATGTGTTATGTAATGACATCTCTTTATTAAATGATTTCTTTAACAATTCTACATGAGATTTTCACCATAACGTTTTCTTAATAAATAGTTTACAAAATATTTTCTGAAAGGGGCCCACAACAAAAGGATTGTTATGTGCTAGCTTTTTCCACGGATCCGGGATATTAAACTGGTTTGTAAGTTAAGCTCACTTACACATATACTATCAAACTATTTGGGGGCCATTTGAAGAATGGACTTAATTTAACTTTTAGTATCTGTGAAGCTTTATAATATAAGCACTACTTGCTACTACAAATATTTTTAGTCGTATGACATACTACATTTTACAAAGTGACTATTGTTAAAGTCTTTTATATACTGTAGTTATTTAAACTGTCTTTTACAAATCATCTTTTTTGAATGGTAATTAACCACGGAAGACTAGTCTCCGTGTCACCTGTGATATCCTGAAGTTTACTCCGTGTCCTGGTCCTTGGTCCTTGGGGTGTCCACAGGTGGTTGATCTTTATTGTAGTTTACTTTCCTGCTGAAGTTCCTGAAGTGATTCGGTAATTATGAACCTATTCGGTATGCTGTTCGCAGAAGTCTGGTAGCTAAGCATCTTTAGTAGTATACTTGAGTAAATGTTTTTGTTTGCCACAGAAATGCACGTCACATCGTCATCGTTATATATAAAAGGTTCTCACTTTTGGTACCTCGTACCTTTTTAATTTAAACAAACATTGAGATCTTACACTTAGTCAATAGAGATGTCATTCCTCACACTTATTTATTCCTTTTTGTTTTAAATGATTACATGTTTACTTTATAACACACTAATTTACCGCTACATTCCTCTGCACATTGTTAAATCTGCACACTAAAATAAACAGATATTGTCGTACTTTGGGGCATAGTTCAGGTCTGTAGTGTTTACTACGAGAACGCTCCATCTCGACTGATTTACTATGTTAGGACAGGTAAGTTAACTGCGCGGAGTTTACGCATCACCATAAAATAGTTCCACATTTATTTGATATTTACGGTATTAATGTTTGACCTTTTAATTATCCAAAGATATGCTTTACTTCAGAATTAATTATAGTATACTACTGTGTTGTTTATTTATTTATTTAACTTCAAATTTACAAGTATTATTAGTTTAGTTTATGGGTCGGTATGCAAGTTGGTTCCGGTTATCGCATGTCGATGCATGGTAAATTATTAAAGGGTTTCTTTACTTTTACACTCGCATTCCTTTTTGTCTTTTTAAATTTCTTTATTAAATATTATTTTGAGTTACTTAAGGGATTTAAAATTAGTTTAAATGTGCGATTTAAAAAACAATTTAAATTTCTCTCCTTTTTACATTTCCTATTTTAAAATCGTCACACTATGTAAGGTTATGTATTAATGGTAATTTTATTGTACCCTTGCCTATTTAATAGAACATATAAATGTAACGTACTTAAACAAATTTAATGAATCTTAATGATAAATGATCTTCTGAGTCGGTTACGCACGTCATTTAGCAAACATGACAGTAGAATTGATAAAAATTTACGCGTGCGGGAGCGTGAAATTCACATAGATAAAGGAGTTAATCAGCTCCGAGTCAAACGCTGCAAAGACTGCTGACTGATCTGAGAGAGTTCACCAGAACAAATCAGTCTGACCTAGAAACTACGTCTGAGGGATATTTAGTAACGGGATCTGGATCACGTTCTCCTGGGAGGTCGAGGGTCAGACATCACCGAGTGTATTAATACAAATTGTGAATTGTCTGTAAGTATAATTAATGATTTTGCGATAGTATAAACTGTATAATAGTTTATATTCCTGTCCAGTAGACATATTATGTAATTTTATTGGTATATAGATAAAATATATAGGCCTATGTACGTAATGAGTAATAGCTCTCTTCTGAGTTGCTAACCTACGTCAATTGAAAAGAGTTCACCAATTTTATGAACAAGTTTGGAAAGTTATTATTTGTTTTCTGGCAAAAATATTTTCCAGTTTCCAGATTTCTGAGATACCTTAATTTTTATATTTATAAGTTTAGTAATGTTCTGACTTTTGTATCTACCTTGGTATTAGTTATAATTTGATTGATAATCTTCTAAATAATTGAAAGTAAAGTTTAACCTAACATTATACTATTATCAGAATATTTGTAATTCTAGAGTATTAATAAAGATTTGACCAAAATTATGGGTTTTGAAATCTACAAAGTTTGAAATCTACAAAACTTGAAACCGTTTTGTACGCTCATTATTTTTTTGCTAAAAATATGTCAAAGGTTAAACAAAATTTTTGTTACGATAGATCTTTTGAAATATAACATTTTTAAGAGTAACCTTCACATAATTTTTGTAATGCATGGCAACGTTATTTACTAATATTTCGTAAATGTAGCACAATATCTTATAAAAAAGTATAAAACATATAAGCACTAAAAACTACAGGCACAATCGTAGTAAGCCGGAAGACATGTTGATACCTATTACAGTTACAGCCAAATAATTTGTAATTCAATTTTTGTAATAATCTCTTGTTTTAGAAGTCATGGCATTTGCTTTGGTCCGTTATAATAATTTACTTGAGCATGTGATTTCACATACTGCATATTTTTATATAGAAAAGGCACATGATTTTTATGTAAGTCATTTGTAACGTTTGGTTTTAAGACTGAAGTCAATAGTAGGTCTAATATTTATATTGTTAATACAAATACGATAAGGTTACACACAATATTAATAAAAATAGAATTACTTTTAATTTATGTACTAATACAAATATATTAATGTTGTTGTCGTTAATGCAAGTATTATTTAGCAGTAATACAAGTTTAAATTTATTTTTGAATGAAATTTTAAGTTCCGAGTTATATGCGGCTTACAGGTTTAATTGCGTGTTGCTTGTGATTAATAGTGTGTTTACAGGTAATAAGGCTTCCTGGTTTTATGAGGATTATAAACCATATGTACGTTGAACATTTATATAAAGTTATGAAAGCATAGTAGGTTTTATAAACGACATACTCGTGTCGAGAACTACGTGTGGTAAGCCCCTGAAAGCAATAAATTTTGTATTAAGCGGCTACACAAGGAATCAAGCTTTGCCGCTGGCGGATATTAATCTTTCTTGCGAGCACCATTAGCTCTTTTTCATCACGCTCGATATTACGGTTAACCATAAAACACGTTAAATTCGTTAACCATTCTTTAACTATAAACACAGTTAACCATTTTACGTTTTAAAATCGAAGTCATTGGTAAACATGCTTAAATAGTCTATACCTAACGAAAATTGCATGATAAATTAATTTTATTAATAAAACCAGTGTCTTATGGAACGAAGTAGAAAATATATAACGTATTTACCAGTTCCATACTACCCTCGATATAACGCTTTTGAAGAGAAAATATTCCTTGTTTACGCCATGATATTAAAAAAAATTATTTTTTAATCTAACTGTATATTTTACATGTTGTTTCTGTCTATGCATAATTGTTTACGTTCACGTCACTTTGTGATAACTGACGATCAGCAGGCTTCTATAAAGAAATTATGTTTAGTACATTTAGAAATTCTATTTAGAATTTCTATTTAGTTCTATTTAGTATATTTAGTACCAAATTTACTTTGTATCCATTGCCGTTAAAATATACACGGTATTGTTTATACTTGTAGCCCCCCTAAGCTGCAGAATTCGTTCATTAGGCCTCTATCTAATACTTTTTACAAACATACATAACTGACAGTGATGTGTAAAGCATTTTCCAAGTATAAGTTACAATGTTTATTAAGCTGGTGTGCGTCCTTTATAAAACAAACAAATGGTATTGACAGACATCAATTTTAGTATTAAATTATTTATTAATAATTAATAACGTCACGTTATTTAACATAACGAATTCGTGTACCGAATAAAATTTCTCCAGATTTATATCTCACTTAGATTATTACAATTGTTTCAAAATTTTGTCTTGTACTTTTGGCCCGTGGTGCCCCCAATGCTAAAAGTGTTCGCGGCAGGCGCTATACTCGTAAATC
This sequence comes from Magicicada septendecula, assembly GCA_034769895.1. NCBI lineage: Eukaryota > Metazoa > Arthropoda > Insecta > Hemiptera > Cicadidae > Magicicada > Magicicada septendecula. The sequence goes on along the minus strand of CM068368.1, from coordinate 589,709,454 downwards.
TTTCAAAGTAAATGTTTCGTACACTTGCTTGTTTTAATAAGTATTCAAATTGACATGTAGCCTACTTGACTCAATAACAATACTATATAACAAATGTGTAATAAACATACATCAGTTTACAATACTTGGATTAGTTTTCACATAAAAAACGGTTATCATGAGTTAGCTTAAGACTAATAAAATATACTATATTTAGTCTAATAGAACATTAACTTTTTTATATTAAATTCTATTTTCTGATCTTTCATTTTGTGTTGTTACCTGACAATAGTATACCGGAATGCAACAAAATACAATTAAACTTTATAATGCGTTCGTCAACCTTGGAATTTCTTACTATTTATAAAACTGTAGTACCTTGTCATTGATTTATCTAAAAGCTAATTTTTTTTTTATCAAGACGAGTTTCTCCACAGCTTTGAAATATATACATTTTAAGTACTATTTATAATTACTTGTGTTTGATGCAAACGTAATTGTCAAGAACAGCTGCGATGGTTAATCTGTATTCAGCATTTTAAAACGTTATGTATAGTGTAGTAGAAAAACAGGGTCTGTCTTCTTATGTTTCGTCCAAATTAAATGTTATGTTTGTGTAACAATATGTTTATTCCCCCCTGTTTTAGTTTATTCAGATGCGACGAAGAAGTCACAATTATATATTCTTTCATTACAAAGCATTGTGTAATATTTTATTATAATGATAAAACTTTTCAAGATTAACGAGATTGATTTTATGCTATCCTACTTACCATAGACTTATCTATTTATCTAGTATATCTTGTCAGGAATATTGTGGTTTTCTTATTGCTAGTAGCTCGTTGCAAGTGGTCAACAGTATTAGGAATTTTTATTGAAATACCAACGAACTTAAATTACGTTTTATAAATGTAACAAATTATTACATAAAGTTTTGTTTAACTTGTGCACCCCGTGACGACGTTGTGTAACGGTGACAAATAGGAAGACGTAAATGCCAAGGAAAGATAAGAGGAACTAGAATAAGTAAAATCCGTCTAAATAAATAGAATTGCGTTAAGTGAAGAATAAAATGGTGCAGAATGAACTTAAAAATAAATTTCTTATTTTCTTACCTTTGTTAGGTCCGTCTTGTGACTTTTATCTTTAGAATAAAATTAGTGTGACGCGTTTCGGGTCATCTGACCCATCCTCAGACACTTGCTCGAAAAGAGGTCGTCATATATTAAAATTCAATTAAAATAAAAATAAAAACACACATATGTAAATTCATTGTCAATAATTAAACGATCAAAAACATGAATAACACTGTTGTCGTTGTGCTGAGTCAAATGATTCAGCGCGAGTTTATTGGCATTTTTGGACGGTAAGGGCAGTACGAAATTTAAGGTAATAAGGAGTGCTGCTCTCTACCCGCTGATAGGAGAGGCTACCGTTTTCGAGTTTTCACCGTTTGATTGGTGTTTCCATCTGCTGAGTTTTTCCAGCAGTTTTAAACAACAGTGCCGCAGCCTGGTGAGATTTTCGTTACCCAAACGAGGGAGGCGTTCCGTTTTAGTTTGTCTCAACATGGAAGCCTAACTCACGACCTCGTAGAAATCTCTTCGGTGGAGAGTTTAGTGTGAAAATCTAGCGTTGACTACTTTTAAATATGAGATAAGTTTCTTAATGACTGCGGGTTCACTGAACAGAGACAAGTCCTGCTAACACTGAACGAAATGACATCTTAAAAGCTCCACACTCGACACCGAAGAGAACAACGTCCGCAACAACATGCCAATCATGAGATCGCCACGCTATAAATAAAAGATCATCCTTCTGGGCACATATAAGCAGGTGAAAAATATCCATTTATATTCACACGTAGAATCAACATGGCACCAGTTATACATTCATTTGGATCCCCAATTGATGGGACAGTTTAGTGTGAACACTAAGTATTAATTGTAAATTTCAATACATGTATAGTACATTGTCAGTTCAGAGACTGACATGTGTACCACACAGCATCCAACTTAGATTTCCACTCATTTCTTTATAGTACTTTCGCTACAGATTTAAAGTCAGTTTTGTTATTACCCATTTTCTCAAGTTTAATTTACTATGCATTAAAACATATATTTTCTCTTATTTTTTAAAATCAGGTTAGGTCATTTGTATAAAAAGATTACTGGGGAGGTAGGTGTTATTTTAAATTAGTTTCAACCAAGCTGTGCCTGTCGAAACACTTTTCAACTTGTTTGTCGAAACAAGGTTGTTGAAACAAGGTTGTTGAGACTGGTTATAAATTGAAGAAACATGTCCGTCTCTGACACACAATGTATTTTTTTTATATAAGGTGCTAATATTGTGCAATTTTTCCCTTTCATTAATTGGCCCTATTTTAGTCTATATAAATTCTTTATATTAATCATGGTAACTGGGGGGCGTTAATTATTTTAAATAATTTTATTTCTCACCTTAATTAAGTATTTTAGCACTTAGCCACTTAGGCACTTCTTTTAAATTTTTAATGTCCTGTGGACATTTGTATGCTATACTTTATGATACACATGACGTGCAATTAACCCACACCATGGGGGTACATTTATAGAAATAAATCTTTAATCCTAATTAGGATTCCTATAAAGAAGAAGTTTAGAATTTATATACACCAGAAGGGTAATATAAAGAAGGGCGTGGCAAGAGACCTTTATGTATTTGTATACTATTGTATATGTAATTTGTCTTGTGGAACGTGTTATGTCTGTATATTTCTGTGTACATTTTGGGGGATATATATATATATATAAATATTATGCATTGCTGCACTTTTGGTGGGATATAGGGATTTTATTATTATTAGAATTTATATACACCAGTAGACGAGTATTCTATCTCAATAATCGTGGCTGATCATTTCTTTATGAAAATTAATTATTTTATTTAACAAGTATAGTAAGTGTCACCTTTAAAGTTCATTTAAATTGGATGAATAATTATTTTAATTATTAATAGTAACTGTGAATGAAATTATTTACCTTCATCAATTTATATACTGCATTTTAAAAGAAACATATGATATAAATTTTATATTTTAAGAAATAGTTTAATGGGAGTTTTATTTTGAGGTTAATGATTATTTTACATTTTCAAGTCATTGATGGTGACATAGCAATTATTTTCTTGGATTCAGTTAATATTTTTCAGGTGGCCTTGTTGAGAGGGTATACTTCTTTAGTTAACCATTTAAAAGGGGAATTCTAAATCACTGTTGTTTTTTGTTATTAATATTATGAGATAGAATAATAAAACCATTGTTAATTATTTAATTCTTGAGTTTTTATTGCAAGTCCCGTCTTACTGGATCCAGCGCAATTTTTAGCTTCTCTAGGCCTTAGCCTAGTTTTAATTAACTTGTAACCCCTCTTTACAAAAAGAAATATTCTTTTTGTTTTAACTACTCAAAATGAAGTAGGGGTTTCATTTGGTAGCAGAGCGCGCTTACGACAAGGGTCCTGTGGGTGTGACGGGGCTTGCAAACTAAGTTTTGTTGTTAAGAATAAGTTTTAAAGTTTTTGTTGAGTGTGCCGACCGCGAAGCGAGGATGACTTCGATAAATCCTGAGTTGTTTGTTAGGGAGGAAATTGAGTTCGAGCTCCGGGACCGGGGTAAAGAAACCCAAGGCAATGTCCAAACCTTACGGCGGCTGCTCCGTGAAGCGCTGACCGCGGGAGATGCGCTCTCCAGGGTCACTGTCACTGACCCCGAGAGTGAGTGGGAACGGTGCACGGAAAAGTGGGGTGAGCTGAAGGAGTTGGCTCAATCCGTCGAAAGTTTGGAGGAGAGACCGGGATGCTCTCTCGTTGTCCGGCGGATCCGGCAACGTATGCAGCACTTGATTCATCGGCTGCAGAATTTACTGGCACAAGTCAGTGAACCGCCATATATAATACCGCCACCATATAATATAACAGAAATTATCCAGGAGATTACCTCGACCCTCCAAGGGTCACCACCGGTAAGAGCATCCACCCCAATTCCGGTTGTTGAGGAGTCCGTGATCTCAGCGCTGAACACTTCTTCATACAGAGAAGTAGAGCCTGTACGGACTGGTTCGGGGGCGGCAACGTACAACCACCTGCCCAACCCACTTGCCGATATTATTAAACAACTGCCAGTCGTGGACGGACTGGAAGCAGATAAACTACTCCCGTTTTTTAAGATAGTCTTTGAATTAAAGGACTATCCGGGTATGCTGGAGCGAACGGTGCTCGAACTCATCTTCCCCTACTGTCGCGGTACCATGGCTGACAGGGTGGCGGAGGTAATGCGACGTAAGGAAGGTGTGGATGAGTTCCGCCGGGTGGTGCTGAGGGCGTTCGTACCCAGTAGAATGATGGAGCAATTGCGCCATCGGCATTTTTATAAAGTACAGGCACGGGGCGAAACATTGGCCCAGTATGTGCTGCGAATGCGCCAGGTAGCGCGTATTCTGGGAATGGGCATGTCGGAGGAAGAGGTAGTCCAACACATCCTCGACGGCGTCTCTGCCGACGACCGTCTGCGACTAGTTTTTGCACAGCGGCCGCAGTGGTTTACCGACCTGGAGCGACTCTGCGTTATGACGGAGACCATGCAGATGACCGACCAGGCGAGCGGAAACAGTAGACGAGCCGAACCAAGACCTCAGACATCGGAAGGGGCCAGAGAGCCTACCTTCCCCCGACAGGCCCAGCCAGCTCGAAATCGTCAGCAAACAAATCCAAATACTGTGATTTGTTATAATTGTAACCGCCCGGGACACGTGGCGAGAAATTGTATGCGAAGGCGCGCGCGACCAGCACCACCTATGTCTAGACCAGCGCCAAAAAACTAAGTAGACAGGGGAAGATATTTCGGAGGATGTCTTCCCCCCGCTTCAATTCTGTTCAACTTCCGTCGACCTCCAGGCAGCCGTTAAAAGCCCCATCTTCAAATATCAAGGTCCAGTCCGCTACCTCGCAACAACTTTCTGTATGCCCCTTTCTGTCGCTCGAGGTAAAGGGGGGTCAGCTCAGAGCCTTAGTTGACTCCGGTTCAGCCCGATCCATCATTTCATCTCGGATACATGCGGACCTTGAACAACAGGGTTTAATTATAAGGTCAGAAAAGTCATCTGCTATATGCTGGACGGCATCCCGTGAAATCTTGCCTATCTCCCGGGTTACTTCCTTTAAGATCAAAATTGATGGGTTTTCTTGGGTGTGGTCTTTTCTGGTTTCTCCTGCTCTGGGAGTGGATTGTATCATTGGTGCCGATTTTATCGCAAAAAGTGGTCTCGTGCTGGACATCCAAGCGCACCAATGTTTTTTTAAATTTAATCGGGAGGTTTTAATTCCGTTCCTTGGGTACCAGGGCGCTAAGCCGGGTATCCAAGAAGTAGCTTGTCCCGATTCTGCACGAGACCATCTCACTCCATCCCAGCAGACGGCCTTAGATCATTTGTGTGAGGAATTTCCCGAGGTGTTAACTCCTACTTTGGGACTCACACACCTGCTGGAATATAAAATCAGTCTAACAGATACGAAAATAGTGAGGTCACACCCTTACAAGTTTGCCCCTCCTAAGATGACCATTCTGCGAGAGAAGGTTCAAGAATTATTGGACCAAGGGGTGATTGAACCTTCTCATTCCAGCTATGCCAGTCCAGCATTTTTAGTGCCAAAGCCTGGTGGCAAACAAAGAATGGTTATAGATTACAGGAAGTTGAACGCCAATATCGAGGTGGATTCTGTTCCCCTCCCGGATTTACATTCGGCCTTTGATTGGTTCAGTGGGGCCAGATTTTATACCATTATCGATCTGAACGCGGCCTATCATCAGATACCTCTTGCCAAAGAAAGTAAACCATACACAGCTTTTTGTGTACCCTGGAATTTGTACCAGTACACAAGGGTTCCCATGGGTTTGGCTGTGGGGGCCCAGACACTTACTCGCCTTCTTGACACTGTCTTTCACGACGTCAAATTCCGTTTCATCTATAATTATCTTGACGATCTGTTGGTGTATAGTGAGACTTTCGAGGATCATCTGCGGCATTTAAGAGAGGTGTTGGGTCGTTTAAGAGAGGCTGGCCTCACTGTCAATCCCGAAAAGGTTCGTTTCGCCCAAGAGAGTATTTCTTTCTTGGGCCATTTAATTTCATACAAGGGCGTGACGGTAGACCCAGAGAGGACACAAGGCATCCGTGACTTTCCTCCGCCAAGGGATGCGAAAGGCATAGCGAGATTCGTCGGTATGATAAATTTTTATCGGCGTTTCATACCGAATATCGCTGAAATTGCCGCTCCCTTGAATGAACTGAGGAAGAAGGGGGGGAATTTGCCCACAAATTCAAAATAGCAGGATACAGAATCGCTTACAAAACTACTAACAAAACAGAACACACACTATCAAAACGCATGCCCAAAGCACAAAACAAATTCGATCTACCCGGTGTATATAAACTAAATTGTTCAAATTGCAGTAAATTCTACATAGGCCAGACAGGACGTAGCTTCAAACAGAGATACATTGAACACACAAAAGCACTCCACACCACTACAGAATCTACCTTCGCAAACCACCTCATTGAAGCAAACCACACATATAAAAACATCGACAATAACATGAACATACTACACGTACACACAAAAGGCCGAAAACTAGACACTCTAGAACAATTAGAAATATACAAACACACAAAAACAAATAAAAACGACATCCTAAACGAACAGACACAATTCAAATCGCACGCATTATTCGAACACATCTCACCACACACACACAGCTTCAATCTTTCGAAACACTTTCTCGTCGCCAACAACAAGACGAGCAGCGCTACTAAGGACAGCCTCTGATGAAGCCTTCTATAGGTGAAAGCCGGTTTAGGCTGTAAGGTAAAACTTTACGTTTTTACTTATAAAAAACTTTGTGTTCCGAGTCGTCAATATTATAGTGATATATATTTTCTCTTATTTTTTAAAATCAGGTTAGGTCATTTGTATAAAAAGATTACTGGGGAGGTAGGTGTTATTTTAAATTAGTTTCAACCAAGCTGTGCCTGTCGAAACACTTTTCAACTTGTTTGTCGAAACAAGGTTGTTGAAACAAGGTTGTTGAGACTGGTTATAAATTGAAGAAACATGTCCGTCTCTGACACACAATGTATTTTTTTTATATAAGGTGCTAATATTGTGCAATTTTTCCCTTTCATTAATTGGCCCTATTTTAGTCTATATAAATTCTTTATATTAATCATGGTAACTGGGGGGCGTTAATTATTTTAAATAATTTTATTTCTCACCTTAATTAAGTATTTTAGCACTTAGCCACTTAGGCACTTCTTTTAAATTTTTAATGTCCTGTGGACATTTGTATGCTATACTTTATGATACACATGACGTGCAATTAACCCACACCATGGGGGTACATTTATAGAAATAAATCTTTAATCCTAATTGGGATTCCTATAAAGAAGAAGTTTAGAATTTATATACACCAGAAGGGTAATATAAAGAAGGGCGTGGCAAGAGACCTTTATGTATTTGTATACTATTGTATATGTAATTTGTCTTGTGGAACGTGTTATGTCTGTATATTTCTGTGTACATTTTGGGGGATATATATATATATATAAATATTATGCATTGCTGCACTTTTGGTGGGATATAGGGATTTTATTATTATTAGAATTTATATACACCAGTAGACGAGTATTCTATCTCAATAATCGTGGCTGATCATTTCTTTATGAAAATTAATTATTTTATTTAACAAGTATAGTAAGTGTCACCTTTAAAGTTCATTTAAATTGGATGAATAATTATTTTAATTATTAATAGTAACTGTGAATGAAATTATTTACCTTCATCAATTTATATACTGCATTTTAAAAGAAACATATGATATAAATTTTATATTTTAAGAAATAGTTTAATGGGAGTTTTATTTTGAGGTTAATGATTATTTTACATTTTCAAGTCATTGATGGTGACATAGCAATTATTTTCTTGGATTCAGTTAATATTTTTCAGGTGGCCTTGTTGAGAGGGTATACTTCTTTAGTTAACCATTTAAAAGGGGAATTCTAAATCACTGTTGTTTTTTGTTATTAATATTATGAGATAGAATAATAAAACCATTGTTAATTATTTAATTCTTGAGTTTTTATTGCAAGTCCCGTCTTACTGGATCCAGCGCAATTTTTAGCTTCTCTAGGCCTTAGCCTAGTTTTAATTAACTTGTAACCCCTCTTTACAAAAAGAAATATTCTTTTTGTTTTAACTACTCAAAATGAAGTAGGGGTTTCATCGTGGTGCACCACGCGATTACCGATCGATACTTTAAATATTAAAATATTTAAATACTTACTTTATTTAAATAAGAAATTAAAACACGTGACTTGGACAGTTAACAAACAAAAATGTTTAAAAATAAAGGTTTAATATCGTAATTTACTTTCTTGAACTTATCTATTTTAAGATTTTAATGAAGACAGAAATTTTGTTTTCAGCTGTACTATTGTAATAAGCCGAGTGATGTAGTCGTCTATATTTTACTCACTACGTTTTTATGCCCAAAATTATTTCTGGTTCAGAAGCGTTGTACTGTGCTACAATTATTTATTTACAGTTTAGAATATTCAACAACTTAAGTATACACTGATATTTGAAATATTGAAATGTATTTCTGTAGTCACATCTGATTTTATTTATGATAATAATGAAAATATATTTGTAATAATAATTAACGTAAACATAAACATTTTTAATTTATTAAAATTTTATATATCTTTCACAAATAATATGCTAGAATTTTTGTGTGAACAGTGTACGTAGTAACCTTAGGTACTATTTGTATAATTATAGGAAACAAAATTATTTGATTTAATCTGACTGTATAGTCAGAAAGATATGCAAAAACAACACAAAATATGCAAACTTTTTTTCAGTAATATTAAATTTTCTTTTTAAGCTTTACTATGCTGAAAATTGTAAATAGTTGAAAAAGCAAATGTTTCCGTATTATTTTATGTCTTATGTATTCAGCAGTATTACGTCATAATGGTTTTAAGAGAATTTTATCATGATACGTAGTACTAACAACAGTAAATTAAAAAAAAAATAAATACAATCACAAAATATAAAAGTGTCCTGTGTTACTTGTAAGCCCTATAATTGAATGAGGATAAGTACGTAATTAATTGCATCTTATAGTAACCCTTGTGTTTATTCAGATGTGTATGACCATCACAATAAATATTCAGCTTGTTTATACGAAACAAGCATACTTACTGAAAGCATATACGGTTATAGTAAGTACTACAGGATAATTCACTGGCTTAAGCTACTATTACAATAAAAAGTAACTCATGATAAGTTAATAGTATAATTACCAATGTTTTTACATATCAATTTTATTTATTCGTTTACCAAGAACAAAAACGTAATACTGTATAACATCTAATTCTCATCAGACTTGACTCGATTTACCACTGGCACAAAGAAATAAGTTATAAAGTTGTAGCAACCTCTCTCTCTCTCTCTCTCTCTCTCTCTCTCTCTCTCTCTCTCTCTCTCTCTCTCTCTCTCTCTCTCTCTCTCTCTCTCTCTCTCTCTCTCTCTCTCTCTCTCTCTCACTCTCTCTCCCTCTCTGAGATATATAACAAAATCTTTTACGTTTATCAAATTATAACATCTTCATAAATATCTTAATTTATGTTATGGTAACGTATTAAATTCAAACTTAATATACGGGAAAATTCTGCTGAAAAATAAATGAAACCTTATGTAAAGTAAAACATTTTTGTTAAATACGTCTAGGATGATATTGTATCTACATGCCACTGGTGTTGCATAAAATGATTTGACGAGGAAGAATGTTTTCGTACAGACAAAACTATGTCCGACGTACTTAAATTGACACATATTTTTCTAATATTTGTAAAAAAAAAGCAGCAGAACCCTAAGATTAATATATTGTTGTATAGTTAATGAATCTATGCGTTACTAAATTTTTATAATTGCAACAGAAATGTCCCTCATACAGCAGAAGCTGATTGTCTTGTTTTTTTCTAATACAGTCAAAAGCAAATAAGTATTTAAATAAAACTCTTTTTCTTTTTACAAAATTCGTAAAATAGTCTAATAGGAATAGGCATCGTTTACTCTTACCACTCTTAAGTAGTTTAGTTATGCGTCTGAAGACGTTTTTCTTTTACGTTTAACTGATAGTATCCAAATAATTACGGATCCTTTGTTCCCTCAGAATCTCAATGCAAAGATAAGCCTTATCAAATGCTTTCAATACTTAACTACATACGGTGTTGTTCTACGATTGTCTTCTTTGCGATTATATTGTTTGCGAATTTAATCACTCAGAACCCGTAAATATTGTTACGTGATGCGGAAAAAATGTTACTTAATACGGAATGTTCTATACGTATTTGGAATATTTTATCTGTAATGTGTGTGTGCGTACATAATGCTGCTACTTTGCGGTGAAAGACAATTACCCGTCAACTGTCGGGTCTATACCAGACCATACCGGTCAGCGCAGTGTGTTCAAGGACACTGTTTATAGTGGATACTCGAGAGCGCCTGTTTGTTTAACAAGTCACCCAAAGTGACAGATCACCGGGAAATCACCGGGGATAAATACAGCCATTCAGCGACGGTCAGTTCAGTTATTGTGAAGCGATTACACAGTGCGTTTGAGTGGCGATTTACACAGTGTGGTTCGAAGTAATGTGGCGAAGTGTTATGTGTTTTATAATCGTGCGGGACAATTTTAATACAATTTGTATTTTATATTAGCTGACATTTTTATTGCATGTGCACAATTTTTATTTGATTTGTTCTAAGAGATTATCTTGTTTATTACAAACTATTTAATTGTGAACAATTAAAGCTGGTGATTAATGACTTAATTGGTGTCTCGTGTTTTGTTTTCCACTGTACCATACGATGATCAGTTAGACCGTCGTAACAATATATAAATGAGATCTTTTGTTTATCCCTATAGACTAAAGTTTTAATCATCTTATATCAGTGAGACAACAAGGATCGTAATTGTGTCAAGCTGCATAGAATTGTCTGGAATACAAAGATAATGAAAAATGGAATGGACTAAACGGACATTATCAGACCCATATGAACACTACTTGTCTCACGTCAAAGAGTAGCACAAAAGACGATGACGACATATTTTTTGCGTGAGGTCTAATTGTCTAATTTCCCTTTTCATTTGTATGATGATACGTCAAACATTTACTTGACAATTGGATAACGTGTACATGAGTTTCGTTAACTTATATGTGATGTTTTAAAACTCGTGTTACATTTATAATATATATTTAAAATTAAAACAATAATGCCTACCGTCACTCTGACAGTGGTTAAAATTTAACCACAACTATTCCAGCACTGTTAACTTTCAAAGTTGCAGTTGTACATAGGTGTACAGTGTATGTTCCGTTCTACCTTATGATTTGCTGCAACGTTTTGAGATGAATGGGTTTCGTTAGCTGCTATTAAGTACTCATTTACGAGTTGCACGATAGGCTACTTCTCTTATGTGTGTTAAAAGTCAAAGATGTTAGCTCAATATATACAAATTCTCTGTACCTTTCTCTATTTAGTCCCACATAATAAATAGTGTAAGTACTCTTTAATTATTACGCAGTTAATGGAAAATTTCCATGATAGGTAATGATTTTATTTTTATGAAGTGTGTCGCTTTTCAGTCATAGACAGGTTTACTAGAAAGATTTGAGAGTTGTATATTTCCATTTAAGAATATACAATCACTTAGCTGTTGATATAGAAATCTCTATAAACAATGAAATGTACTTAAACTCTAACTGCTCTTAATTTACCTAATAATTCCACTATTAAAAATAGTCTGCAGCTTTGAGTTTCAGAAATTAAAACACGTCGCACAGAGGAACGAAATATTATTAAATAGGTAGTCTACTAGCTATCTACTGCAGTTGATAGATAAGCCTAACTAAAAGTGACTTCAAAATTTTTATGACCATTTTTTTTTTGTCACAATAAACATCTATTTTTGTGTGTGTTGGCATTTTCAAAAAAAGTACAAATGTTACATCTTTTTGAATTGTAAATTACAACTTGTGTGTGTGTGTGTGTGTGTGTGTGTGTGTGTGTGTGTGTGTGTGTGTGTGTGTGTGTGTGTGTGTGTGTGTGTGTGTGTGTGTGTGTGTGAACATATATTTTTCCAACAGAAGTACATTTAGACAACAACTCAGATAATTATTGCACTAAATTCACATATTACTGAGGTTTTGGGAAACAAATTTCATGTTTAGAGAAACTGTATTCAGAATCTCTTGTGTAAAAATATTATTGAAATAATAATAGCTTATAATGTAGCATTATTAAAATTAATTCTTTTTACAAGAGAAAAATGTTAATTTATATATGGTTCGAATTTTTTCAAGGAAATTTGTAATAGTAAAACGTGAAGTTACGCGTGTGCGTTAACACACACACACACACACACACACACACACACAGCAGTGACTCCAGGCAGTATTCACGACTGCAGAAAACACTGGTCCTGCCTGGTTTTCCGTCTAGCCGTAATTTTTGTGTTTTTAAGAAAGAATTTATAGGTCTAACTTAAGTAGAAATTGAAATATATTAATTAAATTTGGAACATGTTTGTAAATAATTAAACGTCAGTTTTATTAGTAAAAACGTATTTATAATTTTGTGAAGTTTTTAAAAATGTTGTTTTGTAAAATATTATTGAAGTAACTAGTTCTTTTTTTACTTTCTTGGTATTGAAGACTCAGGGTGAAGCACGACGATCACGTCTGCGCTGTCTCCTTTTCTCCTCGGTTCGTGTCGCTTCTGATATGTAACTTGTATGACCAGCTAGGTGTCAGTCACCCTTTTACTTTAATTAAACAGCCAACAATTTCTGTTGTGGATTTGACACAATTATGGTTGATACCGCAAGCTTATTAAATTACCTTGGCGAACTTCGTGAGGTTGCATAACGCGATTTTGCCACTTTCTTGATCCACGTATAAATCGAAACTAAACTAAGCACTTCTTAAACCATCATTGTTGTTGCATTATTTTATAACGTTATATCTCATTACAGCAAAAATTGAAAAGGCCTACTGCAGTCCCATTGGTAAATAAGTTACTGCAATAAGCAACAGTTCTCAGAACGTCTTTAATTGTTTTCAAAACAATTTTAACACACATGTGTTAAAATGTCTAACTTCCGGTAGATATTTGTGTTCGATACCACATGCCTTGAATTATGAATTTCATTATTTTATTTTGTTAAAGTTTAAGTTATTTGCCCACATTCTCATCAGTATTCTAAACATTAAAATAACGTAGTAGCCTGTCCACGATCGGGTAGAAACTTGTTACTCTTAAACACGTTTTATATTCTAATGTGAGCTCATCTATTCACTACATGACTGACTACTTCACGTTTTTTAACAACACACACTGTAGTTCATGTCATTAATTATTAAATACTATGTTAGAAATAAGTACGTAACTTGTTGAGTGTAAATTAAATTCTTTATCAGTCTCAATTTAGTCAAAGATAACCGTTTTCGGATCATAATGTATAAGATGTCTTATTAGACACTTGGCGAAAGAATGTACAGTCACTTAATGTAATGTCACTTAGCTCGGTCTTCCCCTTTTTCTCCTTCCTAATGGACTCCATTCCGTCACTTTGTTGATCCACCTATTTTAGGCTCTCCGGACATGACCGTACCACACCAATCTTTTTTCTTCGATGTAGTCAATTACACTTCTTTCCGTTTCCATTCTTCTTTTGATCTCCTCGTTTGTTATTCGGTCTGCTCTCGTTATTCCACAGCACCTCCTCCAATATTACATCTCTGCTGCAAGAATCTTTCTTTCATTCTTTTTGTTAATAACCCATACTTTCGCTGCACACGTCATAATGCTTTGGACTATGGTCTGATATATCATTTTGGTGCTTTTTTTAATATTTTTGCCCCATATAACACTGGGTAATTGTCTAATCCCTGTTCTAGTCTGCTCTAATCTACTTTTTATTTCCTCTTCCGTTGTGCCTTGTTTACTCAGTGTAAATCCTAGGCACTTGAATGTGTCTGTTCCTCTAATTTTAACATCATTTTAACGTCTACTTCTAAATGTGTTGTTTCTTCATCTCTAATTGCCAAGTATTCAGTCTTTTTTATGTTTATTTCCAATCCCATCTTTGTGTATTCTTCATTCAGCTTTCTGACCATGTAGCTTAGATCTTCTTCATCCTGGGCTATAACTACATGGTCATCGGCGAAGCATAGTGTGTACAGGTGTTCATTTCGTATCGGTATTCCCATTCCATGGCATTTCTGTTTCCACATGGTTAATGCATACTCTAAAAATATCTTAAACAGCGTGGGTGATGTTGGGCAGCCTTGCAGTAACCCTTTGGATGTTTTAAACCTACAGACAATTTTGTTACCTACTTTAATTTGTACGTTGTTGTTTTGATATAGATTTTTACCGCTTGCGTCAGGAATTTCGGTATTTCCAATTGTGATAATGTTTAAAGCTCTTGTCTGGTTACTGTATCATATGCTTTTCTAAGTCGATAAACGCTAGATGTACTTCCCTTTTCTTCGCTTTTTTCTTTTCTGTTATCTGTTGGATTGTATATATCTGGTCTACGCATGATCTCCCGGCTGTAAAACCTGTTTGTTCTTCTCCAATCTTTCCCTCTATCTTTTCCTCGATTTTATTTCTTAACACCCTACCATACAGCCTTCCCATTGTTGCTATGACACTTATGCCTCTATAGTTTTCGCAGTCTTGTCTATTGCCCTTTTTAAATATCGATGTAATGTGTGCCTCTTTCCATTCCGCAGGTAAATCTTCTTCATTTATAACCTTCCCAAACATTCTTCCTATCATTCCCATAAGTTTTTCCGTTCCGTACTTTATTAATTCCGCTACTAACCCTCCTGGGCCTGATGCTTTGTTGTTTTTCATTGAGTTTACTGCTTTCCTTATTTCTGCTGCCGTTATAGTAATTCTATTTTCTGTTTCTGTCTCTATTTCTTCTCCATCGTTATTCAGGAATTCTTGTCTACGCTCCGTAAGTAGGTTTCTATAGTGTGCCTCCCACTCATAGTTTGTATGTATTGAATATAGATTTTATCCTTCCTATTCGTTCGTAATGATTTAATTACATTCCATGCTTCTGAATTCCTAGCTCCTCCTATGTATTGGTCTACATCTCTACACCTGTTTTCCAGTGCTTCATTTTTCTCTTTGCTGACCATTTCCTTCACTTCCTTGTTCTTCCCTCTGTAGTTTCTGTAATCTTCTTCTTTTTTCGTGTACATCCATTTTTTATATACTTTTTTCTTTGCTTTTATCTCTTCTATCGTCTCTTCTCTCATGTCCCATTTGTATGTATTATTTCCCTGTTCAGTCTCTCCTAGGGCTTCTAGTGCTGCTTGCAGCATGGCTTCTTTTATGTGTTCATATGCGATGTTTACTTCTTCATCATACCTAAGTTCTATTAACTTTTGATCTAGTCGTTGCTTTTATAGGTTCCTTATCGATTCGTCCTGTAATAATTGAATTTTGAATTTTTTTTCCTTACTTATTTGTGTTGCTGGA
Organism: Magicicada septendecula; assembly: GCA_034769895.1. Lineage (NCBI taxonomy): Eukaryota > Metazoa > Arthropoda > Insecta > Hemiptera > Cicadidae > Magicicada > Magicicada septendecula. The sequence continues at coordinate 589,693,816 of CM068368.1, read as the reverse complement.
ATTCTCTCTTCTGTCTTTGTTGGCATTTTGGTTCCTGTCCATAGGAATTTCATTTTTGCTATCAGTAGTTTATGGTCTGTTCCACACTCCGCTCCTCTCTGAACTCTGACGTCTTTTATTATAATTGTTGTTCTAGCTGAAAGACAAAAGCAGGAGCTGGTCTACTTACGAAAGATAATTCTCCGGTTCTTCTAATTCAGTCTCGTGTGACCCGAACATCAAGTTCCCAGGAATATTAGTCTTCCGGTCAACTACTAGTTTTGCGGGAATCACTCCCGTTGCGTTATCTACTTATGACCTATAAGCCATCACCTGGCCCAAGTCCGATTAGTTCTCGTCAACAAACTTTTCTGTGACTTCGTCTTCAGTAATGTTTTCCCCGGGTTCTTCCATTAACTCGGGAACAAGCAACAGGCTTGTCTCGACACCCATAGTTGGCTTTCCAATCGCTTCTTATGTTGTTACACTTATTTGTACTTTCTCTGCTAGTTCTTATTCCATTTCCACTTGCAATAGGAAAGGTTCCTCTTGACCAGACCTGTTGACTTTTTCTTCGCCCAATGCCACTTGCTTAATCGAATGTTTGGTAGACCCTGTCATTTTAGCCATGCAAAGCATTATCTTCTCTTGGCCAACCCTCAGAACATTCTCTTTTATTCTACAACGAATTCGTAGGCATTCATAATGTCCGTGCCAAGAATCACTTCATCAATAAATGTCTCCCACGAACATTTGGTGGCTAAACTCGAGAAGACCCAGGCGTACACGTACGTCTACCTTTCCTAGCACCTTGACGGGGCTTCCAGTCACAGTCTGTATTGTACAAGAGCTAATTAGAGGCTGGCGGTTGCTGACTAAGTTAGGGCACAATGGACACTGTTGCGCCCGTGTCAACTGTAAATGATGTTGGTTTACCTTCCACAAATCCATTAACGATCAAGTTTCCACTGGTCTTATGTAGCGTGGAAACTGTGTGTTGTTCTGGGGCTTTACTTCTCCAATTGGTGAGATCATTCTCTTCTCTCGGTATTTTCTTCTCCCAACAGTCTAGCTGTAGATGACCACGTTTTCCACAGTTGTAACACTTCGGTCTTCTGGCTTTTACCCATCGTTCAAATCGTTGCGACGCTCTTGAACTTCGGAATTGTTTGTCCGACAACATTGTTTTTCTGCACCCATCGTAACGGCAATTTGATACAGGGATCTTCTGACTACAATGTGATGGCATAAACCCATTAATGTAGCGGGTCGCTGACTTGGCATCATCAAAATCTAGAGCGTGAACAAGAGCTTCTGAGCTATTTCAGTGTCTGGCCATTCGTAACACTTGCTAAAGTTCATTATCTCGGACACCATCAGTAAATGTCTGCATAGCAAACTACGTTCGGAAATTTTCTGGCGCTTCAGGATAGGCCAGTCTCATTAGCCTGTCTGTACGTGCCTCAAACTCTTGTAGACTCTCCCCGGATGTTGTCGCCTTGCTCTCAACTGAGTGCAGTACACATATCGCAAATGTTTATCTCCATACCGTAATTCTAGAGCTTTTATCAATTCGGCATAGGTTTTCTGGCTGTCAGGTAGCACTTTCTGTAGTAATTCTGCCTCAGGTCCTTTTAATGTGTGAATGAGTGAAACTGCCTTGTCTTTCTCAGTTCATCTATTTTTGCGCATGCAGCAGCTTCAATTTGGCGGAGGTACGTTGCCCAGTGACTGCTTCCGTCAAAGGTTGGAGTTTTGACATAAACTGTCCTTACTGCAAGCAAAGCGACTTTCTCTATAGTCTTATTTTCTATGTCTTTATCAGTCTTTATAATTAATACAGTCTGTTCAGAAATTATTTTTGATTGTGTCTTCATGAACTGCTTGACTTTATTTTTAATCTGCTGTTTTATATTTGTAATCGAGTCTTCTATTTTTGTTGACATAGCTTTCTCCACACTCGTGACACATTTTTCTACTTCAGCTATTTCATTTGTCATGGATTCTTGTGCGACAGATATTCTTGTAATTTGATTATTAAGCTCACCTCGTAATAGACCCAACTCGCAGCGGTTTGTTCTTGCATCTGCTTTTGGTCCTGTATTAACACTTTGATGTCTTGAGTTTCGCGATTCCGTTCCTCTGCCTGTCGTACTTCCAACTCAAGCCACAGTGCTCTTTGTCTTTATTCTGTTTCTAGCAGTAGAGTTTTAGTCTCTCTTCCGCTTTCTCTGCATCCTGTCGTCGTCGTTCCTCTGTCTGCAAAAACAGCGCCTGGAAATTTTCCATCATCTGACTGGCATCCATTGTTTTCCGATTAATTACGAATTACACACGTCTTGTACAAAGTGTCCACTGTTTCCACTGTTAACGGTTCTGTCACACTTCTGACCTACTGCTACGACGCTCTTACTGATCGTCGTATGGTACAGTGGAAAACAAAATACAAGACACAAATTATGTCACTAATCACCAGCTTCAATTATCACAATTAAACAGTTTGTATTTAACAAGACAGTCTCTTACGACAAATCAAATAAAAATTGTTCACACGCAATAAAATTGTCTACTAATATAAAACACAATTGGATTACAATTGTCCACTACAATTATAAAAACCCGTAACACTCCGACACAATACGTCGAACCGCAGTGTAATAATTCGCAACTCAACTCACTGTGTACGCGCCTGATAATGACTGAACTAAAATACTACAAACCACATTCCAATACATCGCAACTCAAAACTGACTAAACGCTCCTGACTACTTGTATTTATACTCCGCCGAAGTACCGGAATATTCCATACTGCGCGGTAAGAATATACCACCAGAACATAATTGGTTGCGGCTTTGCACACAGCACGTGAGTCCGGAACAATCTCGCAACGCATGTCGAGAAACACGTACGCACACATTACAGCCGGATTCCACTGGATCCCTCGAGAAACACTTAGATTGTTCTGTAATATCGTAACAATATACTTATGAACATAGGTAAGGATACGCCTGGTTCCCATCTTGCCGTCATTTTTTATATTTTTAAGAAAGACTTTATATCTTCAGGAAGAACTGAACTGTCCTAATGAATTTTGGTATGCATGTTTATGTTAATGTTCTTTAATGAATAAGATGTTACGGATGTGTTGTTATCTCAGATTATAAAATGGCGGCTACTTTCTTTGATCACTGATATCTCAGTAAATTTTAATTTTATTAATTGTGGTTTTGACAAACTTAAATACTTGTTTTGTAATAAATACTTACCAATTTCCAATACTTAATTTCGTCAATACATTACAGTATTGCAGTACTTTCATATTAGCAGATATTAAGTTCTCATTAAAACTTAAGTTGTTATTTTTAACTTCTAGTGCATTATTTTTGTATTCTCAGTGTGCAATAAACTTGTTGATTTGCGTTAGACTTTAGTAGAGGTTTTTATAAGTCTTCCAAGAAAAACGTGGATACTATTTTATTTAGCGACTTTAACCAAGCAAGATAAACATATTAGTTACTTTTTAGATACATGAAAATCATTATTTTGATTATCCTACCATTACAACAAAACCGCCATCCAGGAGTGATTTATTTCTAACATAATTACTTTTTGCATTATTTATTTCTAGCTGGACCATGGTGTTCATTAGCTTTAAATATAACGTTCTTCCTATTGAATTTTATTTTATTCCTCCAAAGTTTTCTTTCCTCTACTGACTGCTATTTAAGCTTGTTTTTGTTTGCCGTAAAAATTAACACTTTGCGGTTATTCTATATAAGCTCCCTTTAGTTAGAAATATTTGAGAATCTAGATTTTTCAGTTTACATTTATGATAGTGTATGGAATCATTTGATGTTGAAACAATTTACTTAAATTAATTTTATATGCAAACAGATATTAGATAATTTTTTGTTTAGAAAATTTTTGGAAGTTGTAATTTTAAATTGAACTGTAATTGGCTAGCTCAATTTCTGTACTAAGTCAAATCGATGAGTATATATTAAAAGAATTTGAGAAGTCAGTAAGCTTAAAAACAAGAGAAACATAAGTTTGAGATACCTGAAAAGTCAAATAAAATTCTGCCCATCAATATATCGTGTATAAGAGTATATTTTTTATTTGCTTAATACATACTGTTCAAAATTATTAATAATTTAAACAAATATCACAATTCACTTCTAATATGTAAAAGGCTAAAAAATGAGATTGTTAATGTTTAGAACTTAACTTTTTTACCATCTTAAAAAAAATTGGTTACACAAAAATTACATTTAATTATAGTTGTTATCTACATAAGCTCCCAAATTATTTACAACCTTATTATGTATGGTACGATTAAGGTAATTCCCTATATATCTTTTCCCAATTTCTGCCAGGCCTAGTCCCCCAGAGGTCCGGTAGGACGCTACTCCATATTCATATCTACCCAAACACATATTTACGGAGACGCATTCTTCCGATATTGCTTTTGATGATGCACTTACCAGGTTAAGTTGTGTGTAACCTAGTATCTTGTTGTAAAACAAAGTATCTTGTTTAGTTTAAAAACGAGACTAAATTACACTGAATGATTCCAGAAATGTTACACTATAAGTCTAAAGCTACGTTTACACTGGCGAGAAATCGCGGAATTTTTCTGTCCGACAGACCAAGTTCCTAATGTAAACATTCCCGCGAGCTGTGTTGGGAGTAATGTCGCGAGTAGCTGGGAAGCACTCTCCGACAGTTCAACTTGCAGGTGTAAACATGTTACTGGGCTCTCGAGCTCAGCTCACGCTTGCATTGTCGCGATATCAAACAGTGGGAGATATTATTGCGACAGTTCAGTGCGAACTGAGTGTCTGGTTAATAGTACTGAATTAAATCTATCATGTTGGAGGTGAATAAAGTGAACACGTTAAATGAATCTGATACGTTAAATGAAGAGCCGAGTGACAATGCTAAAAATGGTCATATATTAAAACTCGTAAGTTACTTTCACTGTATGCAGCAAATGAAATATTGTGGAACGTGAAGGCAAAAGATTACTGAATCCGTGTTCAAAATAACACGAAATAATCCGGATGATAAGTGAGAAACTGAATGTTGACCCATGTGAACTAACAAGGAAGCTGAATAATTTAAGAAGCCAATATTAATTTAAGAAGCTGTAACTAATTTAGGCCAATATTAGCAGACAATTAGGTTATTCTTGTATCAGATTTACTCTAATCAACCCTAAATTACGTTACCCGATCTAAAATTTTTAACGCTGGACATTTTCATAGAAAGATTGGAATGTTAGTATACCATTATTGCCAGACATTAGGTAAAAGCTTAACGAATACTTTAAAATTATTAAACGCAATGGTTACCTTAATTAGTCCTTTGAATAATCCAGTGTATTAATTAACTGTATGTCGTATAATTTGTTTACTAATACGTATTGGTTACGTCTTTATTACACGTAGTATTACTTAAATTTATCTAATACAGTTATTTTAACCTCAGTATAGTGTTTTAAATTCTTAATTACAAAATAAAAATAATTTAGAGTAACATAAAAATATTACCATATCAAAAAAGTAAAAATTATAACCGTGTCGCCAGTTGTAAAAATTTCGAAATGCCTGGTTTATCTTACTTGTACTTATCAGCTAAGTTGTGCAGTAATCCAGAAATGTTAACCTTAAGGTATTTGTGAAATGATTCACAGTGACTAAAACGTGAGATATGTTTCACCATTACCAACCAGTCAACACATTTGGGCACGAGGTTCTTTCTTTCATTGTTGAACATAAAATTTATTAATAAAAAGACGTATGTATTGCTACTTTAAAGTGTGAATACGGTATATTTTTCGTAGAAGCAGGACAGTCGTCATACATATTTATGATTGTTATAACTTGTATTTGTATTAACATTATATACCTTATATAAATTGTATCATACGTTAATGCTAATTCTATCATCTCTTCATGGCCTGCAAGGGTGTTGTGACTATCCTGCTGAAAAGCCGGACATTTCCCATTTTTGTGAAGCCTGCCAGACGCCGGACTTACTTGAAGTCTAACGACGTATCCGGAGGTATGATAACCCTAACCCAAAACGAACGGAGCGAAAAATATCTTACAACCTCATTTTTTTAAACCTTCATTTCAGTAAAGTCTTCATTTTTTTAATAAAGTCCACCCGACACCGGACCCAAAGCCAAATTCTAGATACGTCACTGTGTGATCAGCAAGTTTTTAGGACAAAAATCTCGTAAGCAATAGACTTTTTACAAGAATGTATACAACTTTTTCTTCAGGTTACAAATATAAACTTTCCATGAGAGATTACTGTGCCTATTATAAAACCATGATATTTCATTTGTTTAGTTTGTTCAATCACCAAGAGCGTTTAGTCAAATGCTTTTTGACATTATGATTTATAACAGACGACATGAAAATTCAACCTTGTCTCTCAAAAAGAAAATCATAGACCTATATTTTTTTCTCTTAAAACCATACAGTTTTTACTAAATCATTATTTTAATTTATGTAATTTCAAAATCATTTAACATGACATCAATTTTAATGTTTTCTGAGGAACTGGTAAATACAAAAAACATACAATCGTTATTTATTGTTGATTTAATGTTTTAATAAACAACGTGCATGGCTGACAACTCACTGAAGAGTGCTCGGCGGGAAAAGTTGCAACAGCACTACTTGCCCAAACTTACTGTCTAGTGTAAACGGATTTTCATACACCTGTCGGGATAAATTGTGACATCAGCTCGCGCAAGCACTTGCTGAACACTTGCACTTCCTCTCGCGGTAAAAATTGCGTTTCAGTCTAAACACCTACTTGTCACTGCTTGCGCATTTACTATCGCAATTTTCTCGCCAGTGTAAACGTAGCGTTATACTAAAAGCTTACAAAATTGGCCTATTCTGTATGTCAGAAATGTGCGTTGACATCGTAACATAACTTATGCATTTGTAGCAGTTTTTGCTTGCTAATTTTATTGATAGTTGTGTGTTTTTTTGTATATTTACAATTGGCAGTAGATTTTCTGGAATTACAACCCAGCGCTCAATGACTTTCTTCCATTCCGCCATCACATTACACATCCGTCTTCATCCCCTCACGTTCATACACATCAAATCATCCTCCACGTCATTCAACCATCTCTTTCTGGGTCTGCATCTAATTCTTCCTCCTACTGGTTACCAATTTGCAATTCTCTTAGCCATTCTTCTGTCATCCATTGCCCAGCCACGTTAATAAACCGGACTATGTCGGCATCCTAAATCAGTTGGTCCAGTCCATGGTTCATTCAAATCCTCCAATAGTTTTTACAGGTCCAAAGATTTTTCGTTCAAATTTATCTGTTACAGTAAATGAAAAGATTTGTAAGTTGTATATTAAACAACATGAAACTTGACACAATATTAAAAACAAATTTTAAGTTATTTTTTTATTTAGTTAAATTATTGATAAGTTCTTTAACAGCAACAGAATTAATAATTTTGATACTTATAGTTTAATCTAAAAAATGTTTAAATGTGTTCAAAGATTTAAAATGTATTTAAAAAATTTTATATATCTCGAGTCTCTAAAACTCAGACTTTTTGTGTTTTAACTTCAAAAGATTTTTTTTGTACTCTGCCTAAGAGTCCACAGTTGCAAACGTATAAGGATTTAAACACTAAAATTGGTCAAATCATGTATACGAATTTCTCTAAAATTAGATAAAAACGAACGAAATCAAGAAAGTAAAATCAATTTATTTACTTTCTTGTGCATTAAAAACAACAAAAGCCATTATATTTGTTTATCAACAGTTAAATCTAAGTGGTGCGCTGATTTATCAAACTTCCATAGACGTTATTGATAGCAAGGCGTTTTCTCAAATCTTCTTAGCTGTGTTATAAACAAATTTCTGTATAGGATAGAAAGTATTAAATACTTTTCTACATAGTAAAGAAGACAATATTCATTTGTGTTTGTACAATTATATTATGTTTTCAAGTTATGTCCGAAACATAAAAGAGCTATGTGTCTACAGCCTTCAGTCGGTCAATTTCGCCATTTAGAAACTTTTCTTCTTTGTGGGTCTGTAACGCTACAGAACCATCATTTGGTTTGCACTGAAGTAAAGATTCAGTTCACTCACTGACTAAAGCTTCCTTAAAGACACAAGAGATATCTTCCTTTAACATTATATCTACATACATGTCAAAACGTGTCAGGGTTGTTTTCAAGTAACTAGCATTAGCGTTGGCAATTCGAGTTGCTTTTGTAATTACATTCGTTTTGATGTTTTTAACTTACTACTACAAACATTTGGCAAGTGCAAACATTTCACATGTTTTAAAGTCACCAGAGGAGCTATATACTACTTCTAAAGCGACATATTTTTTGTTAGCATAAAGCCATAAAATAAGTATTTTTTCAAACACTGCACGTCATAGGAATATTAATTTATATTTTTAAAACATTATGCCTGCATTGGTAAATTAGTTGATAATATGAAATCACATATGAGTGCAGACAAGGCAAAACTTTGCTGAACTTTGCTGAAAATATTTGATTACACTACGAAATCACAAAACTTAAAAAATTAATAAAATTGAGGTTTGTAAAATTTTCATGTACATCTGTAAAACCAAAATTGTTTCTAAAAGAGCTTGTAAACAGACTGGATTATGGAAGTGTGGTTCGTTGCGCGGAACAAAATATAATTCAACGGTGTCAAATTAACAATCTGGATTAATCAGACTAAGTAACTCAGACATCAAAAATTAATTCATCGTCAACATTCAGTATCTTGGGTGCTATAACACAACTTTTTTCAGCCAGTTTGCTGGTACACTACAGGCAGTGGAGTGACATTGGATAAGTTAATAAAATAAACGTGAGACTGTTTTCAACACAAATTACAGTACATTTGTAATGTTTGTAACGTTGATTGTCGACAGACTCGTTTATAACAAACTGAATCTGTTATGGCGAATTACTGACTGTTTACTACGTAAAGTATTGAAAATCGTTTATCTGAAATTATAGTTGTTGCTTACTGTGATATTTGTAAACCTACTATTATATTCTATTTTCATTTTTATAAATTTGAATGCAATATCATACCATAAGCCGACAATAGTAGTGGTAATAGCTGGTTTTATTTTTAAGATCAAAAACCCTAAAAAAATAAATAATTTGATCTATATCTGGTAGCAATTATTTGTACATAAAATTTATAATTAGTTGCAACTTATCATATTTTATGTACTTGGAAAGTTATATTTTTTTTTTGCTTCAATGATTCTTTCTAAAATTGCACCATCATTGGCCACCATTGTAAATTTGTAGGAGAGACGGAATTAACAAATTTAGAGATTTAAAAATATAGTAAACCTATTATTTTCGTTCACCTTTTGGTATACTTTGTAAAACAGATTATACGTGAAAAGGGATTAGCTTAATTGAATCATATTTTAAATATTTAACTTGTTAAATTTATATAAAATTGTTTAGTCAACTTTGGTCTTAGCATTTCTATCGTGTGCTGTAGCGTAAAAAAATTGTTTAAAACGGGCGAGCAAACTGTGAATACAATAATTTAAATATTTTACATTAAAATGCATGCAATGATATTAATTTCTATATTTACTTTAAAAGAGGAAAATCCTTACTCAATTATTGTTATTATTGAATGTGTCCTACGTTTGGGTAGGTACGTTTTGTTACACAGGTTCAGAAATTCTTTAAATTATCTAACAACGAACAGCAACCCTTTCTCATAAATGTCCATTACATATGTACGTATTTATTCACTTTCGCTTTTATGACTTTAAAAGCACACTCACACTGATCAATACAGAGAAAATATTTATGCTATGGATTACACATAGAAACGTGTGTTTTCCAAATACAGAGGTCATCTAAATTACAACAATTTAATGTATCTAGATATTAAAAAACAAAAATTTTAAGTCAGTTAGTTAAAAAAATTGAGTAATACCGTAATTTTGTACCTGTACCCTGAAAACAGCGCATACCGCAACAATGGTATCAACTTCACACCACATGACGACAAGATTAATGAAGTTTAAAATTTGTTCACTGACGTCTACCACATTACGTTAGCGAAACTCGATTTTATCGCGATGATTGCAGTCGATAGAACTGCCGAAACGTGTGCTTTTGTTGAAAACAATGAACCACGGCTAAACAGCCCGGGAATGAATTTTAACATTGACTCCAGCCGTGTAAACCTACGAAAGATATTACGAAAGAAACCATGTTTTCTAATATGACAATAATATCGCTCACAAAAGACGTGGCAACGCTGTAAAATTCAAATACGTCCAGAATAAAACCAAGTAGCTCAGGGGCAAGTTGCTGTTGTATATCATGTGTTACGTATTTCTATACTGAGCAAGATCACTCGACTGTTAGAATTGCCACAGTCATCTTTGTTTAATTAATAAACTATATACTTAGATATGACTATTTTTGTGGTCTTATTTTGTAATGAGTCATCTGCTAAATCATTATAAAATATAAAAACACTTTAATATCCAACTTTTTGATTATTGTTGTTATTAGTACCGAGTACTATAATATAAAATAAATTATGAAAACAATTTTCCCATTATTATGCATTTAATAATATCCGTATAACGAGTTGATAGAATCGGAATTGGTAGCAAGTTTATTTTGTTATAAACTGTAAAGCAGTGTTAAAAAGACCCTAAGCAGAGTTTTAATTTACATTTCAAATACTATTAAATGACAACATTTATATTACATTGAATGCATTGATAGATTATAAAGTCTCTCCTATTGTACGTCCAGTATATGAGTTTTCGTAATTTAATATCATAAACTATTTCAAGCAATATTGTATGTTCAGTTTATATCCAAATCAAATTTATTTGAAAACTAAAACAACGTAACTTAAATTTAAATCGAATTAAATTTTCAATCAACCCAGTTTATTTAATGTTATTATTTTCTACGATAAATTTATTGTATCTTGATATATTACATATTCATATTTATCATAACAGTGAAATCAGATATTCTCTCCTGTATTCAAACGGTTGTCTCAGTCATAATGACGTCATGGAGCCCTTCGAAAAAGCGTCCGGTATCTAGAAATTAACAGGGGAAACAGCGGTACAAGGATTCGTATAACGGGAATTATGCAGTTCGTTAGAAACCTCTTCACAAGAGCAGACTATATAACAGCGAAAACTGAAGCACTAACCACATGCAGTATTCCTAACCTCATTTCTCAACCATCATTTCAACCAACACATCCTGACCTAAGTCAGAACGTAGGACAGCACACATAAGGCAATAAAGTCAGCTGCAGAAAGTCAGTCACCAGCAAGCAATGTGGACTACTCTCTCAGACTAGTTCGTTAAAGATCGTCAGTCCTTTCCACATTTCTGCAAAGGGTGGAAAATACTTTTAGGGTTTTTATGCAAATAAAGGTAGCTTAAAAACAAAGTACAGGTTATACCTAAAAAAATAACCTGCTAGGAGTTTAGATTCAGAAGCTCGAATACTGAACTCAAACATACGTATGACTGATAATGAGTTGGTGTTGTCTGTTGAGATGGGAGAGCCTGAGTATGAAGATACAACATGAATTTTCATTGAAAGTAAATTTTCAGACCTCATAAACTGAAAACCTAACGTGACGTGAATGTTGGGTGCAATGCATCATGTGCTCGATGGAAGCACATATTGACTGTTTAAAAAGATATTTATGTACGCAACTTTGTCAAGGTTAGGTTATGTAACGAATAAAATCGTGAGTTCCCTTAGTGTTCTTGGTCTTTGGTAATTTCTTGTAATTCTTGAAGATTGACAAAAAAATATGAAGAGATAAACTGAAACAAGTTTAGAAAGTGGATTCATGAATTTTACACTAAGGTACTTGTAATTTTTGATAATAAAAAACATATCTAATTACTTTAAATTAATAATATTTTTGTATCAAATGTTATTTTAAATCACGTTTTGGTAGGTACCCAATATTTGGACCACAACTTTGAACCCATTAGTTCTGCATACTTTCAGAAAACAATTAATTTATACTGGAATTAGCTTTTCGTACTTCTTTACATACGTTTTATAGAAAACGTAGCCGAATTTCTTACTGCAAAATGACAATTGTTGATTTAAGTTTAAACACTAATATTAAGAAAATATGTTAACTCATAATTGCACCATTTCCTCTATTTGAAACAACCAAAACGGTTAAAATAATTTAGTTTTCATTATACGAATCAGCGCTATCTAGCGACTTCAGTATCAATTAACAAATATAGTGCCACCTTGTGTTGAACACTGGATTGTTTAGAGACTTGTCTGATGAAATAATATATCACTATATGTAATTTTTTTACATATTAATAAAAAATATCAAATTAATGTTTAATGTTACATTAATGTTGTCCTTTTTGTGTAGTAAATAAAGTTGATAATAAAATATATGTTTTCATTTATATACTAAATATACTTGTATCACACTTTGAACACTAATAAAGCAATGTAAGAATTTTGTTTAAGAATAAAGTGTGTTGATGGAGGTGTGTCTACATGTTGTGTGCGTTTTCGCCCGTTCAGTGACATATACATTCTAACATGTAAAAATATTTTTTGTTTGAACGAGAAATGTGAGAGTGTACACACACGCGCGCGCGCGCACTCACACACACACACAGACGACTTTTTTGTGTTTGAAAAATAGTGTAAACCTTTATCCGAACATCAAATTTTAAATGTTAATTAAAATCTTAACTATTTGAACTTCCTTGATTGTTAAGCTTGTTATTCACATTCAAATAAATTTTATCTTATAATTAATTAAAATATTTTATTTTTTCAATGTTTATTTACTATCTTTTCTTATTTAATTTATCTAAATGTAACTTTAATTTTAAAGCTCGGAAATGAAATTTGGCTTTGGGAATGGAATAGTTTTAGATGAAGTCAATGTGCATTAACACCAGTGATTACGATAGATAAAAAGTGATAATTTTTCATCCCGTATGCCAACTCATAAATGTGTATTTCACGTTATATAAAATGCGTGAATCCGTCTCTGTGTTGGACAAGCTAACCAAGCTCAAGTCATCAGTACTGTACACGTGACAACAGATATTGTGTCTGTTACAAAAGGGTTAATTAAATCCAGCCTTGCTGTTAGTTACAAATAACGTTATAACGTCACGTACTCATACACACTGTAATTAATTAACAACTGACATTGAACAAACCCGACAAAGAGATATTAAAATCACAAGCTTGTAATTCTAGTTATACAAACACACCACTAACTCACGGCCTTCATTTATTTTTGTCACAATCCTTCAAATCTTCACAACGGCATACTTGTCACAGATTAGTCAAACCCAGCTTTAAGCCACCAAACTGTAAATGTTACTATCGTGCTAATGAGAATTTTTAATTAAGTATGTGGAGTTGAATATTTATATACTTTATGCAGATTGATCGACAATTAATGGATACATATTGTTAATTTTGCATTATAGAATAGATTAAATATGGTTAATACATTGGAAATTTTCTTTTCAGAAAACATAATTGAAATTGTCTTTGTAGAATAACTATCCCTCGTCATTGTTTACATTTTCACATTGTGAAAAGTATTAGTTTTTTTACATTTTTAACCTTTATCGGTGAAACTGAATCAAAAACCAAAGACTAAGTGTAAACTAGTATTAAATTGGTACAGCTTGATGCATTCTAATCAAATTCAATTTAATCAAGCTTTCTGCACAATTAAACATACTGTTGCCCACTACTTACAATATACGTCAGACACATCTAATGCTTAAATTGTAAAATCCACAACAACCACGACTTTTCTACATTATATGCTTCATTTTCCATAAGATAAACGTAATTATAGTAAACTCATGTCAATTGTTTGACTCACTAGTTGAAAAGAAATATTTCACACTACATGTTCACGAAGACACTTTAAATTATTAAATTAATTTTTTATATCCTGGACTACAAAATGATTCTTTATGTATTAAGAATCTATGCAGCTATTGTTTCTTTGCATAATATGAAAAATTTCAACTGTAGATCTTATAGTGCTAACTCGCGTTTCTCAAGATTTCCGCTTAGGGACAGTTGTATTCATCGGGATACACCTGTATGAACGCTTGGACACATTAAAATTGCCGGAAGGTGTATGCTAAATACAGCGCATTAAATAATAACTAAAAAACGCACTTATCGAACCTGAGATTTATAAATAAAAACCATATCGGGCAGATAAACGGCGTGCGTGAGTGAATCGCGAGGACAGCGCGTCAGCGAAGCCAACGGTCAACGTAGCAGCTTACAACCGTACGACAAGAAGGAATTCTTCAACCAAGTAAAATAGACAGTCGTTCAAAATAAACATTCATTAATAATTAAAGACAATATATTTTAATAAATAATTTGTGTAAAGAATTTGTATGCAAGATTTAAATTTGTTTTAGTTAATAAATGCCTACCTCCAGATAAGAGAAAATGTTATATATTATTAGTTCTAATACACGTCTATGCATCCTCTATTTGTTTCGCTGCAATATAGATATATATATATATATATATATATATATATATATATATTGTAGCATGACAGATAATCCACACAAATGCATTACTCAATGATCATTAATAAAGCTCTAATATATGGAATATCCAGATGAGAATCAATTAAAATGCACTATTTAATAATATATTCACAAGAAAGGTTGAATAAAGAAGATTTCTGCAAATAATATAATATAATACAAATTTAAAAACCCAGAAGACTAAAAATGATAATAACAAAATTACCCAGGTAAGATAGAAGCAGGCAATTAATATACCCCGTCAAAGAAACCAGACCAGAAAAAACAAAGATACAGAAGACAGAAGAAGGAAGAATAATTAAAACTACTACTACTGAAGAAGAAAGAAGGAAGAAGAATAATCAAAGCTACTGAAGACAGAAGAAACAAAACTAATTAAAACTCAAAGAAGAAAGAAGAACAAACTAAATCTACTGAAGAAAGAAGAAGGAAGAACAATCAAAGCTACTGAAGACAGAAGAACAAGACTAATTAAAACTCAAAGAAGAAAGAAGAACAAACTAAATCTACTGAAGAAAGAAGAAGGAAGAATAATTAAAACTAGAGAAGAAAGAAGAATAATCATAAATACAGAAGAAAGAAGAAAGAAGAACTAATTAAAACTACTACTACTGAAGAGAGAAGAAAGAAGAATAATTAAAATCAAGGAAGAAAGAAGACTAATTAAAACTAAAGAAGAGAGAAGACTAACTAAATCTACTGAAGAAAGAAGAAGGAAGACTAATTAAAACTATTGCTACAGAAGAAAGAAGAAAGAAGACTAATTAAAACTAAAGAAGAGAGAAGACTAACTAAATCTACTGAAGAAAGAAGAAGGAAGACTAATTAAAACTATTACTACAGAAGAAAGAAGAAAGAAGACTAATTAAAACTAAAGAAGAGAGAAGACTAACTAAATCTACTGAAGAAAGAAGAAGGAAGACTAATTAACACTATTACTACAGAAGAAAGAAGAAAGAAGACTAATTAAAACTAAAGAAGAGAGAAGACTAACTAAATCTACTGAGGAAAGAAGAAGGAAGACTAATTAAAACTATTACTACAGAAGAAAGAAGAAAGAAGACTAATTAAGACTACCAATACTGAAGAATGAAGAAAGAAGAACAATCAAAGCTACTGAAGACAGAAGAAAGAAGAACAATCAAAGCTACTGAAGAAAGAAGAAAGAAGAACAATCAAAGCTAAAGAAGAAAGAAGAACAATTAAAACTCAAAGAAGAAAGAAGAACAAACTAAATCTAATGAAGAAAGAAGAACTAATTAAAACTACTACTACTGAAGAATGAAGAAAGAAGAACAATCAAAGATACAGAAGACAGAAGAAGGAAGAATAATTAAAATTAGAGAAGAAAGAAGAATAACCAAAACTACCACTACTGAAGAGAGAAGAAAGAAGAATAATTAAGATCAAGGAAGAAAGAAGACTAATTAAAACTACAGAAGAAGGAAGAAAGAAGAACAATCAAAACTCAAAGAAGAAAGAAGAATAATCCCAAACTAAATCTACTGAAGAAAGAAGAAGGAAGACTAATTAAAACTACTACTACTGAAGAAGGAAGAAGGAAGAATAAAGAAGAACCAAACTCAAAGAAGAAAGAAGAATAATAAAAATAAGAACTACAGAAGAAAGAAGAAGGAAGGATAATCCAAAACTACAGAAGAAGGAAGAATAACCAAACTCAAAGAAGAAAGAAGAATAATTAAGACGACCCATATAAAACAAAAACCCCATAGGGAAAGAACCCCCCAAAAAACCCCAAAATCAATGAATGCCCAAAGAGAAAGTATAACACATTAAAAAACCATATCACTGTAAAACTGACAAAAAACTAAAAGTGTTAGCTGTAGTAAATATTAGTGCATTCAAAAAGTTATTGTGTAATGTGTATAAACAAATCTTCACAGTTCCCCCATGGTTGAATATTTCATATTAAAAACTAGAAAAAGACTAGTAAATATAGTAATAATTCACCATGGAAAAGTGTAAGTGATCAAATTATAACTAATAAACTTTAAGAAAGGTGCATGAGTAGCAGTACAAAGTAACAAACTTTAAGTTTTGTGAACAGTGCCTACTTTGACAATGAAGTAGTAATTTTACTAATAAAACGCTACTAAAACTGTATGAACATTCCATAGAATGGAATATAACTTAGATAGCCAGGGTTATACTTTAAGAGGGGGCATAAATCTTATAAAATGGGGAATTACAGAACTAACTGTTTATGATGAAGTTGTAGAAGGTATTAACAATTATATATGGATCCAAATGTTGGGTTCCAATTAAATATAGCATTTAGATAAGTAAGGGTTAGTCATAAGAAATATTAGTATTATAATTGTTATTTTATTGTTCATGTTAATTTAGGAATGCATTATCTAAAATTAGATATCATTCCAATGTTGTAGAAGCACTTTTTATTATGTTATTAGGTGATATACCAAAACAATGTTATTAAGAACACCAGTTTTATATATCTGGGTGTTATATTTTAATTGTATAATCTATAATTACTGTTATGCCAGATCAGAGAACTGATAAATTTTTAATCAAATATATCAGAGTCAGAAGTCAGAGAAGGAAATAAAATAATTACATTAGTAAAACATTCTGCAAATAGCCACAATTCAAATCTAGGCAATATAATAAAGTTAAAATGCAGAATAATTAATAAACCTAATCTTATAAACCAGTCAAACTGACAATATTTAGGCAAGATACATCCAACATATTAAATACTATGTAAATAGGCTTTCTAAAGATATGGTCATTCTATGAGTAAAATTATTTATTTGTATAATGAAATACCATTTGAAACTGAAATAGATTCACTAACATGATCATAAGGGGAGTCATATACAATTGAATTATATTAAAAAACCATCATTAGTATACTAAATTGCAATAAAATAAGTGAGAATTGATAATTATACAAATTTCAGATTTCGTAGAATAATAATTATATTAGTTAAAATGGCTATTATTTACATAGAAGACAGGGAAGTATAATTTTAGGCCTACCTCCCAAAAAATTATAAGAAATATAATTTTCAGATAAAACTTTGTAATCCTAACTTAATTACTATCAAAATAAGTAGAATAGAATAGTGAAAACGAATATGTATTTTATATTTCAAACAGTTAAGGAATAACGAATTTATTTTTTGAACATAAAGTATATTTTTAAAGTGTATCGGAAGTTATGGCAATTTTAAACAATGTCTTTTTAATATTAAATTGGCTAAGACGTTTCGGATGAAGAAGAAAATAGGACAGTTCATTATTATACCTCGAAGAGAGCACTTCTTGTGAATATTTGATTGAACCAACCTTTAATGGACGTTATGCTACAACGGAGTTCTGAATCATTTTATGTAAACTAAATTTTTAACTATTTTAATGAAAGTGAAGTGGTGAAGTTGACCCACGAACTACATAACACCTATAAACGAAATCACATATAACCAATTACATTGAAATAACACTGAAATCGCATCAAACACCAAGTGAAAATTCGAGGTTAACTGACACACATAAACACCAGTTGATATACTTATTTAACAACATTTTTACACCAAGTGAACGTTTCCATCTAACACCAGTGACAATAAACTATACCCCAGAAGATCATATACCGTAGCGAAGAACATTTAACCGAAGAAGGGACATATTATCTTAACAAGTACGTTGTTTACATTAGAAGCTTTCAACGCGCATGCGTCAGGCGGCCATTCTGATCCAGTTCCGTCACGTCAATTAGAGACGACTAGGCTGCTTTCTGGTTTGAACAAAATTATATATAAACTTTTATTATTAATAATTACCAGTATATTGTTTAAATTTAAGACCTTTTTTGAATTGTAAGTGTTATACTTTCATGTCCCTGACCTTCTCTGGCTTTTTATATAAATAACCGTTCAAAGAACCTGTTTAAATAATACAATTGTAAAACTTCTAATATCGACCGACCCTGAGCAAGAACTCGATATGGCTTGTAACTTCGATTAATTAATCGACCAACCTTATTATTGTATTTAATAAACGTATTTGTCTGTTTTTTGGTAAATTGGAGTTGATTTCTCTTATAAAAGGACATAATCATTAATTAACCAAGAAAAATAGATAATCTTTAAAGGCAGTATATGCGAAACTACAACATTTCAAGAGTAAGAAGAAGAGAGCCGTTTTCGCCTAACTTGAAGTTAATTGGATTATCTTTTTAACAAATTTACCGAACAGAAATTTATTACCAAATTAAACACCTTACTATTATAATTATAATTACGATCCACAACCTCAATTTATTCCTATTATTAAGCACATAAATACCTCGAAAATATTTGTTCCGAAATTATTTTTTTTTATAAATATAAATTTTAAATTTATATTTTATTTCAATTTGCTACACAGCAAAATACACTTTATTTAATTGATGGTAATAACATCCCAATTACCAATAACAAAGACCAGGAACTTTACCAAATCGACGATTCCCAGAGCGGAACGTCACTACTGAACATACACACCATAAAAATTATCCTGGGTAATATTATACCAGAACACTATACAATTACAATTATAGTAGGGTTGTATTACAAAACGAAGGTCAACAGTGAGAGCTTAGAAGACAAGAAGATATTAGCTACGTACTACACATATTATAAATTAAGCTATATTTTGCAATATCGTTTTATTACAAAATCAGCTAGCACAACCAGTGGGACTTACAGGAGAGCACAATCTACATACATCAACCTTTTATTTATTTTATTATTATACCCACTCAATCATCGTAATATTACATAATTTGGCGAGTCCAACTTGTGGGGCTCGATTACCGCAGAATACCAGAACAAGCAACACTTTATAAATTAATTATAATTTGTAATAAATAAGTTATATTACAATATATATATATATATATATATATATATATATTATAAAAAGACTTCTAGTACCACGCTTCTTAAAATCTTGTTAAGTACCTCTTTTTAATTTACTATTTTTATTTATAGTGTTTTAGAAAAGTGTTTAATAATGTAATCTTTGGTTATCATCTGTTAATTGCAATCGATTTAATTTATGTTGAACACTGTAAAATAATATTGACGTTCTGTCGCAATTCTGTCGATCGTATGGTAGTTGTAATTTAGTAATGTTGTTTTAAATAGTTTATAACACGCTCACAATTTGTACGTACCTTTGGTGTAGAGCTGGTCGCGTCTATCTGTCTAAAAGGGTTACACAATTTGTCGATGTATGTAGTAAAACAATAAATCATTCAAAACAGGCGATCTGCACTGTTTAAAGTTAAGTGAGATTAATTGAAATTTATTTGGGCGCCATATGGAATCTATGTTACTATTCCATAAAACTATTTTTTAATGAATAACAGAAATAATTTATGTTAATGATTCTATATTATTCACTTGAATGTAATACCAATATTATTTAATCTAATAATTATTCTCTTTTTGTCTATTTTAAAATTTAAATAGAGTTGGCGCTTCTCACGTCCTTGCTGCCGACGTAACTGTTTGAATGGCTTGAAAATTCAACTGTCTTAAACAAGAAAAATTATTTAAAATGACATCAATAAGGTTTTACACTGGTTTTGAACTGGTATATAATGCTTTTATTTCTCACTTTATGCTTTTCTGTTTCTCTGAACACAACTAAACAATTATTAATTTGATTTCAATAGACCTGGCTTATTTATCTGTTAACCCAGCAGGTTGGCAATATTGACACTGTTAAAAATATTTACTTTAAATTTCTCAAATCTCAAGGGTGAATCCTTTGGATCTACAAAATAAAACTAACCTGCCTCGAATTACGATGCTTTACAAGTAATTTATTATTAGGTTAGACACCATTAAAAACTTAGAATTAATAACAAATGTTCATTCGACATTTCCGAATTTTGAGGTTATTTACGGTTAACTATTATTACCATTCCTTGAATGGAATTTAATTAATTACTTCTTAAAAAAGTATTCACAATTATTATTTGCTATTGTGTTATTGTATGGTGAAGCAGTACATAGATGTATACAATAGAAATTAGATTTAACAATACAATAATAATCGAACTATGTTCAATTATGTTTTACACTTTACTCCCTGTTTAATAATCTTTATTGATTATTTTTATTTTTCACTTTCAATCTTATTTAACTGATCGTAAAACTTTCACTGTGATGAAGAACGACTAATATATTTCAAGTTATCGACTTTGTTTACAAGCCCACCTAACCTTGTTCTGACGGTTCGCACTTCTTGTTTAAAATAGTGTTATTTTAGGAATTCACTGGTTATCGTGGTAAATTCAACGATATTACTATTTCCTATATACTTTAGGTAAGTTTCACTGCTGCTGTTATAAAATAATTTCTTTATTTTTGGTTAAATTTTGATATGGAGTAGCGTGGATCTTCCTTCTGAATCGGCCGAGATAAAATTAAAAAGTGTGTGTCGCTGCCTTATATAGTCGCTCTAGGTTCAGCGCGGCCATCATTCTTTTCGTCTGCAATTAATTTTCTGATTAGTGCAAAATTACGTTATTATGCAGTCATTCTAAAAATAACTTTTACATAATCGCTTTGGCGTGGGTGTATAGCTGTTGTTAGTATTACCCCTCGATTTCCAAAATTCACAAATTTTGTCTTATTTACATAAGTTTCTCTTTTATTCTAATTACAAAGTTTAATATATTATTAGCATCGTATTGCTTGTTTCCTGCTGGTTATTTTGAGACTAACAGCGGCCAGTTTTGATACATTTTAATGATCCATCTTAATGATGGCCTATGCTAAGACATAGGTTTTATAATGAATGTTTTCTACTACAATTTATTATAATACTTAATTTAACAAACAATTCTAAAATGCTGTATTCAGCTGAACCTTGATAATTCTTATAACATATTTACATTATTACCATTAAATGACCTGGTTATTCTACCTTTAAACATTCAAAATTAAACTTAATTCATCTAATACTCCTTAATCACCTATTTGGTGATATTACATCTTTTAATTGGTGTTATTTATTATATTTTCTATACTTAGTATAGTATGAACTCTCTATTACATCTGATTCTCAGATTCATAAACTTTTTTGTTATTATCTACTTATCTGTTTATTCATTATTATTCACTATAATTACAACAGTTCTTTCTGTGTGCATTGTGCATAGTTTGTCATGGGTCATATTATTTATTAGGTCTTTTCTTCTTTATTTAACATAGACATTTTGCTATTTGTCATGATTTTCTGATAAATCATGTACTTGTTATTCCACAATAATATTATGAATTGGCATATTGGTCCTAGTCATTATTCTGATCTTTTACTACATTATTCACCACACATTGAGTTACTTTAATTCATCTTAGGTAACTCTATTACTCTTCACAAGTCACAATAAAGTTTTGTTCACCTTACATTCTAATACATGTTTTTACAAATTTAATAGGTTTATAGTATTCTAAGTACATAAGGTTATTTAAATAACTTGTTTCATTAGACATCAATATCCTTAGGAACTATACAATTTATACTTTCAGTATTTTTCCTTTAATCATTACTTATTATGCCTTAGCATACCTCTCTTTCAAGGTTAAGTTATTACATTGTTGACTATACTTGGTTAACCTCATTCTATTTGTTCCCTTATCATATCTTATCAATTAATTAATTTATTATTTAATATTATAAACTTGATACTTCAATTTATTTATTATGATAGCTATTTTTTTCCATTGCCAGCTATTATTCTGGTCACTTTAAGTTATTTTTAAGTATAATCATTCAATTTTCTTTTTCTTTATGGTGTTTTACTTGGTCTATCTCTTATTTATTTTCACGCAACTAATCTATTGGGGAACTGGTATGTGTCAACGTCTCAGTCTATTTGTCAGTTTATTTCATGTGTTGTCATAGAATGTTGTTTGTAGATTTACTACTGTACATGATTTTCTTCTCTTCATTGCTTATACGTGTTATTTGTGTCATTTTTCCTTTTTTGTTAACTATTTGTTATCATCAATTCTTTCATACTCCTCCGCTAATTTATTTTTTCTCTTGGGGTTTATTTGTATGTAACATTTTGTACTGTTACAATATATATATATATATATATGTGTGTGTGTCTGTGTGTGTGCGTGCGCGTGTGTGTGTATGCGTGTGTGTGTGTGTGTGTGTTGTAGGTTTTTGGGTACATCCGTGTGTGTGATGTTTATAATGCCGAGGTTTCGGTCCGTAATCCTGGAACATTTTCAAGGCGTACTGATGTTGATTTAACTACGGTGTGCGTTTTGTATCTTGCTTCCCTTGTGATTTTTGCCGTAGGAGGGTTAGATCGTGGGGTGAATGTGTTGTGGCCGTATGTTGCTCCTTAATTATACATATATCACACAACTGACTCGGATCACAACTTTTTTGTGTAAAAATGGTAAACTTTTACTTGAGAGTCTGAACTAGTTTTCGCTAGTTAGAGCTGTGTCAGACAACAAATTCCAGGAATTTAACACAGAAAGACGAGCTAGCGTCCAAACCTACAGGAGCACTATACTGAAGGATAGAAATATTGTCTCTGACGAAGTTCTAACGGAGCGAAAACTAGTTTTGGCAGTCAGGTAAAAGTTTATCAATTTTACCAATAAAAGTTTGTGATCCAATTCAGTACAGTTATTTATATATATTGTAACGTACCCTTGTTACAAAATAAATTTTATGAAATATAATAATAATACAAAATTTTAAAAAAATTTTTTTTTCGCGTTTTTTACTGTAGGTATTTAATAAATAAATTTTGTAATTATATTATGTAAAAATGTTAATTCTTTTATGGTTGTTTCTGGTGTTGTATCACTTTTTTGGAATAACTCCTGCGTTAATATAGTTATCTCCAGCACTAGTCGATAGACGGTTCTGCTTCTTCCTTCAGTATTCTACTTATTTCTTGGTAAATACCGCCTTTCGGATAGTCCGTGATTTTGAATTATCTTATTTTTTATTATATTTATTAAATTGATAAATACAATTCAACCAATTTGCAGAATTATATGATTTATTAACAATTATCTGAAAGATCGATGGTTAATCGATTATTAACAACAGTATCGACTCGTTTCTCAGGGCCGGTCGATAAAAATTTTACATGAATATTGTATATAAATTATTTGGTTCTTTTAACGGTTATTTTATAAATAGCCAGAGAAGGGTAATGCCATGAAAGTATAACACTTACAGTTAAAAGTCTTAAAATTAAAAATTACAAGGTTATTATACAATATTTAATGTTTATATATTATAAAATTCGAACCAGTGATGTCTAGATGTTCATTTGGTCAAACTCGCATAGGATGCTGGGAAGACAAAGATGGCCGCCTGCCGACTGCGTAGGTTAACGTTAGTCGCCTCGACAAATATTTCTTGCAGTAAGTGATGCCTTCTCACCGATTCCTCGTCTCCGCAATTGTGGATATTCGTTCTGGTGTTAATTGAGTGTTCCTGGTTCAGTGTTTCGTAGTTCACTTTGTTTAAATGTGTGTGGTAATGTCTAACTTCACTTTGGTTAAATAGGTCGTAACTAACACCTTTTGTTTTGTTAGTAATAATTATTGGTTATTGTGTTAATTTAATAATTTAGTCATATATTGTTCGGTATTACTGTAGTTTAATAGTGTTATGGTTTGTGGTCACTGATTCTAAGGTTTAAAGTCAAAAATTATGAATTTACAAATTTTCACTGTTAACTAGGTTTATATACCGCACGCCATTTCTGCTTCTTATATAGGTTAATAGGAGCAAAACCTCGTTCAAGTGTTCTCTACAACGGATAATAATTAACTGTTTCCTTCGTCTCCTGAAATTCTTAGCCAATTTAATATGCATAATACATTGTTTCAATTTCCTTTGGCTTCGGCTACATCTTTAAAAAGTACATTATATCACTGAATATATTTTCGCTATTATTTAATTTTATGAAATACTAAATACATCATTGGTTTCTTTAATTCATTTTGCTCAATTTGATACCAAATAATATCGTTTTACAAAGTTTTTTATTAAAAATGCTATATTTCTTTCATTTTGGAAAAGTAGGCTTAAAGTTTTATTTCCTTTTCTCCTCCAAATATTAGCCATTTTATCTGTTATAATTATTATTATACTGTATCTCAGATTCATATAATTGTTTATCTTTCTTTAATTTCTTGCAATTTTGTCCATTGATTATTGTTTTTAAATATAATTCATTAATCTATGACTCCCCCTCTGAAATGTTAGTTAATACATTTGCATTTTTATTCATACTTTTACCTATCTTCTGAAAATATCTTTTTAAAGTATAAATAACATTATATTACTATGTGATGGGCTTATCTTGCATAAATTTCATCAGTTTAGTTGGTTTATTGGACTGGATTTATCAATTATAATGTAGTTTAGATTTACCCTTTGGCCTATTTTTATCTGATGTTACATACAAAGTTTTTAATAATACAGTTTGTTTATACCCTTTTCTGACCTTCTATTCTAATATAACATTCATTAATAATTCCTTATTTTACTACAATAACATTTAGTATTGACATTAAACAATTAATACATAACAATTTTTTGACATTAAACATGGTACTTAAATTCATACCTTTTAGTACTGATTATTTATAGTAACTCATAGAAACATTTTATCATTTAAGAATGGTATCCACATTCAGACATTGCATTCCTGATTCAAACTATTAAACATAATAACAGTTTATAATTATAAGAACTACTCTCTATTTCCAAACCTTAGGCATAGAGTTCATTTACTGTAATTTGAACCTAACATCTCAGTTCCTTTATTTTTAAAACTTACTTAAAATTATTTGGGTGCAGTCTTATCTGTTTTTCTTTAATTTTAGGGATGTATCCCTTGTCACTTTATGGATTAACTCCCAGCTCTCTATTTATCTTATTCACTCCATGGAATGTTATTACATAAATAGTGGCACTTTATTAGAAATATTAGTCCTTGCTCTTTCATCATACTATTTTATTAAATAGCACTCATGATACTAAATTAAAACTTTTAAAGTTATTTAAAGGTACAGTATTTAATGTACTTTCTCAAAGTTTATTTATTACAATATAATAACTCGCACTTGTCCCCAGTTATTTCTTGATACTATCATTAGTCAGTTTTATAGTTTTATATTACCAAGATGTTTAATCATGGGGGGACTGTTAAGATTTGTCTTTATTAATTATACAATAACTTTCTTGGGTGCACTTTTACTTAGCACTTTAAACACTTTTGTTTTCATTTATTTTTACATGAGTTTCTGGTCTTTTGGGGTGTTATACTTTCAATAGTGACTTTTAATTTTTTTGGGGGTTTTTGTTTTCTCCCTACTGGGTTTCCTTAGGGTATTGGTCGTATTCTTCTCCCTCAACTATCTATTATCTTCAAACTTGTCCCTGTCCATTAGGTATGTTGGTTTGTTCTGGATATCTTCCTTCTTCATTCTTGGTTTCTTCAGTACCATTTCGTTATTATTATTTTTCTTTGTTCTGGGTATCTTCCTTTTTCGTTCTCGGTTTCTTCATTATTATATCGTTTTTTGTCCGTTGATTTGTTCTGGGTATCTTCAATACCTACTCCTATCCTACCTGGGTATTATTCTTATTTTATTTTAGTTTTTTGGGGTTTTATTTTGATGTACATTTATTTTTGTTGCAGAGATTTTTCTTTATATTTACTTTTTCAAGGTATGGTGGTATTTCATTTTGATATTTATTTGGTTCTCATTTGGATTTTTCTGGATATTCCATGTAATTGATTTTTACTTATGATCATATGGTAATCTTTATTAAGTGGATTATCTGTCATGCTACAATATATATATATATATATATATATATATTGTAATGGTACATATCTTCACCTAACAATAAGGAAGAAAACATGACAAGATAAATTATTTAATCATTAACACTAGAATAAAAAGGGATGAATCAGAGATTAAAGAATGGGTGACTCAAAATAATAACACGATCAGACATATCAAGGTAGTCAGAACAGTAACCTCTAATAATAATTAAGAAGTAACAAACAAACAAACCAAAAGGTTAAATACAGTAAAATATGGCGATTAAACCTGAATAGCCCAATAGATAAGTGAGAGAGTAGAACCAGCCCCATAAACCAAGAATAACATAAATAATGACAACTGTAAGTGAACTAAAAATAGCCACCACACTACCACAAGAGTGTAGAAATAAAAAGAATAATAATGAACAAAGAATTAGCATGGAAGTGTGAAGATATAATCACAACAACACCAAGGAAGTGACATGTAAACTATGGCAAAATAAAGTGAACCAAGAAAGAATACAAAACTAAGGTTAAACAAATGAAAAAGACTAACTAATGAAAATTGTATATGATAATAATAATTGTAAGGACAGACAAGTTAAAAATATTAATTGTTAAGGACTTAAGATATAGAAGGGTACACTAACCCAAACAAATAGTGTAATTTAGGACAAATCACATTAGCACGACACAAATATATCATGTATAGTCAAACTACACAGAGTGAGAGATAATAAATTGTAAGGAAGATGAACCTTTTAAAATAAATGTAAGAAAGAGAATTTTGATTAAGCAATACACTAATCTTTACCCACCAGTAACATTAAAACAAGATTGAGTGCAAGGTGTTAGTGTTAATACCCCAAAGTGAGAATAAACCCCATTAAAAAGTGATAAACACTGATAAAACAGTAATCAAAGTTTATAAGTGCATAAACTAAGTTATAAGTTATAAGTGAGTGAGACCTAATAATGGCCAAACACAGGAAAGACTGTGATAGTTGAAAGGCCAATATGAGTGGACACCCAAAATGTAACTAAATAAACTAATAGTATTAAAATTAAGTTAGCATTAGTGATAACTGATTATCATGGTTTTAAAGGTGTGTCAATTAATGTAATAAGTAACAATTAAGATTATTAGGAAAGTAAGAAAGATAGACTATCAGTGTGTCAATTCACCATATAGAAAATGTCTGTAATATTGAGGGATAAAAACAATGAATAATCATTATAAGATTTAGTAAGACATAGTGAAATGGTATTAGGTACCATTAGTTAATAACACAGTGTCAGATAAGTTTAGTAATAAGGATTTTCTATAATAATCAAAATAATTAATCAATGTTTATATGTTTGTTTTCCTTTGATAATATTATAAAATAATTATTACTCACTGAAGAGTATGAGTGGATAATAAAAAGTAAATAAGTATGTTTAAATGAATAAGAATTATGCCTCAAATAATTGTGTTTTAATGAATAAGAATTATATCTATGGGAATTGTTAAAACCATAAGATGCTATGTTATATGATGTAATAAATAAGATTTTAAAACCAACAAAAACCAGTAAACAAGAAACAAAATAAGTACATTCAGATACAATGACACTAAAAGGCAGTTACGACAGTAGACAAATTAATATATGAAAACAATAAAATCACACACAATTACAAGAACAGACATAAACATTGAGTAAATAAACAGAATCATATATTAAAACAATCAGGACCCATGCAAGGGGAAAATAAAATGTAATCTCAGTAATTAAAGAAAAATAGTCAATTGCTGTTTAAGCCTAGGCAAATTCCCAACTGTCAAACTACAAAAGACTTCAATTTTTAGAATTAAACACTGACATTAGTAAGACTAAGCCACATAAACTATGAAATACAATTAGACAATCATGTTAAGGCAGAAATATTATGATAATAGTGTAAATTAAGAAACCAGTATAATTAAATAAAATCCACAAAACTGTCAAAATGTTGATACCTAAGTAAATACTATAGTATTGGATGTCAAATTTATCCTTGAGCCAAAATATGAACAGTGGTAATAATATTTACTACTAAAAAGGGAGTACTGAAGATTAATTACATTTAGAAGACCTGTGACCATTTTAAATAAAAATTCAAATATCCTAACAATGATCTCAAGCCAATTTCAGCCAATCAATTTTGAGTTACCATGACAACAACCGAATATTGACTAATTTTCAGTTAGGAACAAAAAATCAGTAGTGGCGCTTAACAGGAGAGACGCCACGCCGTGAAGGGCCCAAATTTTTAATTCTAAAACAGTATAAGTGCCCATAATTTGATGGAGAAGGACCAGAACAACTGACGAGAGGACATTCCAAACAAACTACACCAAGGACCAGCTCGGAATTAATCCAGATGACCAACAAATATATGGAATTCGACCAGAAGAATATGCCAACCATCCCCGAAGCCCAAGACTGAAGAAAGAAGAATCGACATCAACCCATTACACCACTTGGACGACTGACAATACATCTCTTATCTACTAACGTTGAGTATTGATGAATTTATTGATTTATAAAAAAAAAAATTCTCTTTCAAAAATTATAACTAAATGATAAAACTCTCACTATCACTGAAAGTATTTTCAAGGATTGATAAAATAAAGAAGTAATTTTGTAAACACTGAATGACCAAATGATAACCTATGTAATACACCAACGACACTGTCACACTTCAACACAACAATTATTAATTTATAGTAAACCTTGTTTAATTTTAATGATCACGAACTTTAAATGATATGTTCTAATTTTGTTATCTTGTTATATAAACTTCTGTTTCGTACTCAAAAGAACTCTATAGGCAGATTTATTTTGTAAAACAAATACCACACTGTCTTTCAGCTAATATAAACATTGTACTGCAAACCTAGCGATCCGCTGAGTGAACGAAATATTGCCGAGGCTAAAATCATTGTAAAATTATTAATTGTATGAAGCGTTAACAAAAACTAACCAGTCAAAAGGCTAATAAAAAAGTGTGTACCGATAACAAACTGTCCAGTATTTATTTGTAAAGAATATTATGTATGTTTTGTTTACTAGCAGTGGGTCAACATAACCAACATTATCTCAAGTTGGCAACACGTTTCCCCCACTCAAACGAGAATCAGTAACAAGCCAGACGGAGAACGATTCGAATTTACAGTAGTGCGATATCAAACTATACAGATAAGAACTTTTAATTGTTTTCACGGAAAACAATTTGGCGCCTATCCGGAATTACGAAAGAGTGAGAAGGGACAGGTAAGGCACACAGGCTACCAGACGCTTCCGAACGACACCATTTACGTTCGCAAAACACTTTACTAAAACTTCCAATTCTAAAAATAATAGACCGACACACCCGCTTTCAACAATATATATATATATATTGCAACGTAACAAATTGCAAATTTAATATAATTTAAATTTGTGGAGCCCCACGATCTTGGAGCGCCAAATTTATGCAACGTTACATATACATAAAATAGGCGTGACCGGTCTCACGTTCAAGATTGACAAATTATTTAACAATATAACATTTAAATTGGGTGTCAGGTGTATCTGCAATAAGAACTCTATGTAACTTGAAACGGTAATTAAAATTTATTTGATACTATTAAAAAATGTGCACATGGCACTGACTTCGATTTAAAACATTCGTTATTATTTGTTATTATGCCGTAAGGCTTAAGCTATATACATCCTTACTGACTAAATATTCTATTCTACTAATTATTGTATAAAAGAAAAATCTCATTTTCAGAATACTGTGTCAATTAATGTGTTTCAAAATATCAATATTTAAATCTCTATTTCTATATTGTAATGCACTTAATATATTAATAGTTATTGAATTTATCTTTTGTTTCTCAGTACTGTTTTCTCAAATACTAATTGTTTTCATTTACATGCTTTGTAATCTTTTATATCATATTAATTTGAGCTCTTGTTATGTTAATCGTATTTCTAAAACATCTATGATTTTAATTCTACTTTACAAGAAACATTGCTCTTACTTTTAAATAAAATAGAAATGTCTTTAATAGTCTTTTGAGTTCTTTGTATGATTAAGATATAAATAAGTTGTTTATCACCTTACCGTCGTCAATCATACCCGATCATTTTTGATCGATCGGTGTTCGTCCTCGTCTCGCCACCAGCGTGGCCTGTCTCTCTTCTCCTCTTGTCCAGCGTCGTATCACTCTCTCTCTCTGGAACTCTCCTCTTCTCCAGCGTCGTATCACTCTCTGGAACTCTCCTCTTGTCCAGCGTCGTATCACTCTCTTGTCTAGTGTCGAATCATTCTCTGGAACTCACCTCGTGCTGTTTCTGACGTTAATGGACCTTCTTATGTAGTTCTTCTTATGCACTGCTGTTATTAATTAAAATGATTGTCTTTACAACTTAGTTACATAGTTGTACGTAACTGGAAAATTTAAACTGTTTACAAAAAAAAAGAAATACGCCGTGCTGACGGGCATAAGCTCCCGCTGCACCGTGGATGATTTAAGAAAGAGAACCACTGTAGCTTGCGTGTCCTATTTATACCCATGTCTTGGTCGACACCTGCAGTGGTACGAAATCGACATGTTAGAAACTGTCTCTGGATTCAGTTCCCCCACTCCTTGTCAAATTCGCTATTTTTTATATTTCTGCGAATTGCAGACTCCTGTAAGTATACTCTTATACTTATCTCATAACTATTTTTACAACACATGTTCACTGTAATTTTGGACATTGCAACTTAACCCTTTCGATTTGTACACAGTTATTTCACTATTACACTCGTACGGTGTGTCACTTTCGCGTGGTTTTCGTACGCAGTATTTTGTAAATTTTATTACATTTTATTGTGCTTTTGAATTTTAATTCTTAATTAAAGTTTATGAATAATTACGGAAAAACAGTAATTGTGCAATTATTCATCTTGGGGTGGCAAACTCGCTTGCAGAGACCTGCGTTCACACACACTAGCAAAATACTGGTGTACACACTTTCAGTTACATTTGTGTGTGTGTGCACGTCGATTCAGGTCGAAACACCTGTTCATATTTTTGTCTGAGCCAAGCTTGCAATCCCTGACATGCTTATTTCTAATATATTATTAATTATTTACAGTTTATTAGGTAAATTAAAATTTTTATATTCCATCCTCAGTACATCACTTATTTGTACTGTCGCATTATTCCTCTGCCTGGTAACAAAAGAAATTTAATAAATTTATTTATTATAATTTTTTTTTATTTATTTATTATTATTATTTGCAAAAAAAAATGTAACAAATAATAAAGAATAATATTCGTCATTTCACCCTTCCTTACCTCCCCTCTTCGTACGCTCACTGCTCGTGACCTTGTAGTAAGGTGGCTTCAACAAACAGCTGATCTGACTGGTTTCATTGACCTCGTTGTTTTCATGTGTAGAACTTCCTAAATGACGTTGCGTGGAATTTACCAATTTCTTTCTTCTGTATCTCATCATATACGATGAAAGTGTTCTGTCCTACTCGTTGTCTTAACGTATACGGTCCATTATAAAGTCTGAAGAATTCCTTCGCCGTATTATCACTCCGTTTTCCCACTGGATTTGCTTTAAGTATCTTTAGAACAACTTTGGTTGTGGGTCGCATAATTGGGTACAGTCGGACTGCCTTGGAAAACACATCGATACATACCAATATGTGCTTCACACCTCGACTTGATCGTGGTATTGGTCCCAGAAAATCCACTGCAATTAGCTCTCCCTCTGTATGCTCTGCATTCCTACATATGTGTGTAAATTCGGTCCTTAATTTTACATTATCTTACTCATACATTCTTACCTTCGCTTCTAATCTTCCTTAAGAGCAACCATTTAGCTACATAAAAAATTTTAATAGTTAAATGATGGGGATCGGGCCATACGTTCATGGGCTACAATTTATGTAACAAATTTTTGTACCTAAATTTAGGCATGTCGTGCCCCACGTGCAGGGCGACATTATATGCAACATTACAACATTGCAAAAGTTGCATAATATTATATTGTATGTGTACAAATTTACATGTAATTTATGTTTGTGATGCCCCACGTTGGAAGCGACATATTTATGATCCCGATAACAAATTGCAAATTTAATATAATTTAAATTTGTGGAGCCCCAAGATCTTGGAGCGCCAATTTTATGCAACGTTACATATACATAAAACAGGCGTGACCGGTCTCACATTCAAGATTGACAAATTATTTAACAATATAACATTTAAATTGGGTGTCAGGTGTATCTGCAATAAGAACTCTATGTAACTTGAAACGGTAATTAAAATTTATTTGATACTATTAAAAAATGTGCACAAGGCACTGACTTCGATTTAAAACATTCGTTATTATTTGTTATTATGCCGTAAGGCTTAACCTATATACATCCTTACTGACTAATTTTCTATTCTACTAATTATTGTATAAAAGAAAAATCTCATTTTCAGACTACTCAGTCAATTAATGTGTTTCAAAATATCAATATTTAAATCTCTTTTTCTATATTGTAATGCACTCAAAATATTAACAGTTATTGAATTTATCTTTGTTTCTCAGTACTGTTTTCTCAAATACTAATTGTTTTCATTTAAATGCTTTGTAATCATTTTATATCATATTAATTTGAGCTCTTGTTATGTTAATCGTATTTCTAAAACATCTATGATTTTAATTCTACTTTACAAGAAACATTGCTCTTACTTTTAAATAAAATAGAAATGTCTTTAATAGTCTTTTGAGTTCTTTCTATGATTAAGATATAAATAAGTTGTTTATCACCTTATTGTCGTCAATCATACTCGATCATTTTTGATCCATCGGTGTTCGTCCTCGTCTCGCCTCCAGCGTCGGCTGGCTCTCTTCTCCTCTTGTCCAGCGTCGGCTGTCTCTCTTCTCCTCTTGTCCAGCGTCGTATCACTCTCTCTCTCTGGAACTCTCCTCTTGTCCAGCGTCGTATCACTCTCTGGAACTCTCCTCTTGTCCAACGTCGTATCACTCTCTTGTCTAGTGTCGAATCATTCTCTGGAACTCACCTCGTGCTGTTTCTGACGTTAATGGATCTTCTTTTGTAGTTCTTCTTATGTACTGCTGTTATTAATTAAAATGATTGGCTTTACAACTTAGTTACATAGTTGTACGTAACTGGAAAATTTAAACTGTTTACAAAAAAAAAAAAGAAATACGCCGTGCTGACGGGCATAAGCTCCCGCTGCACCGTGGATGATTTAAGAAAGAGAACCACTGTAGCTTGCGTGTCCTATTTATACCCATGTTTTGGTCGACACCTGCAGTGGTACGAAATCGACATGTTAGAAACTGTCTCTGGATTCAGTTCCCCCACTCCTTGTCAAATTCGCTATTTTTTATATTTCTGCGAATTGCAGAGTCCTGTAAGTATACTCTTATACTTATCTCATAACTATTTTTACAACACATGTTCACTGTAATTTTGGACATTGCAACTTAACCCTTTCGATTTGTACACAGTTATTTCACTATTACACTCGTACGGTGTGTCACTTTCGCGTGGTTTTCGTACACAGTATTTAGTAAATTTTATTACATTTTATTGTGCTTTTGAATTTTAATTCTTAATTATAGTTTATGAATAATTACGGAAAAACAGTAATTGTGCAATTATTCATCTTGCGGTGGCAAACTCGCTTGCAGAGACCTGCGTTCACACACACTAGCAAAATACTGGTGTACACACTTTCAGTTACATTTGTGTGTGTGTGCACGTCGATTCAGGTCGAAACACCTGTTCATATTTTTGTCTGAGCCAAGCTTGCAATCCCTGACATGCTTATTTCTAATATATTATTAATTATTTACAGTTTATTAGGTAAATTAAAATTTTTATATTCCATCCTCAGTACATCACTTATTTGTACTGTCGCATTATTCCTCTGCCTGGTAACAAAAGAAATTTAATAAATTTATTTATTATAATTTTTTTTTATTTATTTATTATTATTTTTTTTTATTTTTTTATTATTATTATTTGCAAAAAAATGTAACAAATAATAAAGAATAATATTCGTCATTTCACCCTTCCTTACCTCCCCTCTTCGTACGCTCACTGCTCGTGACCTTGTAGTAAGGTGGCTTCAACAAACAGCTGATCTGACTGGTTTCATTGACCTCGTTGTTTTCATGTGTAGAACTTCCTAAATGACGTTGCGTGGAATTTACCTATTTCTTTCTTCTGTATCTCATCATATACGATGAAAGTGTTCTGTCCTACTCGCTGTCTTAACGTATACGGTCCATTATAAAGTCTGAAGAATTTCTTCGCCGTATTATCACTCCGTTTTCCCACTGGATTTGCTTTGAGTATCTTTAGAACAACTTTGGTTGTAAGTCGCATAATTGGGTACAGTCGGACTGCCTTGGAAAACACATCGATACATACCAATATGTGCTTCACACCTCGACTTGATCGTGGTATTGGTCCCAGAAAATCCACTGCAATTAGCTCTCCCTCTGTATGCTCTGCAATCCTACATATGTGTGTAAATTCGGTCCTTAATTTTACATTATCTTACTCATACATTCTTACCTTCGCTTCTAATCTTCCTTAACTCTTTTCTTAACATGACATTACTTTATCTAATACATTACTTATACACTACATTATAATTTATTACCTTTTACTACATTTCTTTAACATTACCTTTCTGATCGCTACTACTTTCTTGAAATACACTTCCGTAACAGAATACTCTTTTAGCTTGTAGTGTGTCGCATGATCGGTTACAGAGGAACTGTCTTGGAAAACAACGATATTTTTCTCGAAGTCCTTAATCCTAAGTAGTCTCTGCCCTTTTGACATTTCACTCTCGCTTTCTTCTGTGTCCTTGTATCTCCATTAAGTGTTCGCTTGATCAGCCGTTCTAATAATTATGGCAATTATTTCCATTCCTAACCCTTTCTTCATATTAATAACAACAATAACATCTTTTACCATTACTCTCTTAAATATTTCTCTACAATAGCATTCCTTACCATCACTAATACATTTCTTAATTAGCCTTTCAAATAATATTCCTTATTTCTTTTTATTTGCCATCATATCCTTAATAAATAACATTTCTTAATTATACTCTCTTATATTATTACACATATTATTTCTTAATATTAATAATTAATAGTTATATTATTTTTCTCATTTAAAAATAATTATTTATTTTCGGGTATTGAGTTCGGTTCGGTGTGTCGTTTGAACTGACACCCCTCATTATAACAATTGGTTGTTGTACACAGGAAATTCATTGTGTTCACCCTCGCGACAAATTTCCATTGTATTACCCCCTCGTTACCTTTCCGTTGCATTGCTGCGACGTTTGTGTGCGTACTTACCTTGTGAACGTTTGTTTTGATCGTATAAGTCACCTGTTTATAGTGCAACGTTTTCATTTTGCCTCTCTTTCTCTCGTAACGGTCGCATTCCATAATTCTCTCATCATCAATGCATTGCGTATGTTCAGTCTGCTTGAGGCCCATATAAACAGCTGTCGACGGTTTTTTCATACGTCGTTTATGATAACCTCTGTAGTTTTCATACTTACAGTTATAATTATCGTTATTATAATTATCGTGCGTATATCTAACATCATATTTACCACAATTTTGCGTAGTGTTTCGTCTAGATAACTTACTACGTTTCTTGTTATACCTACAGTGATATTTATCTCCGTAAGTGTAGTGCCTTAAGTGTTTCACCTTATGTGATTTACTTGTGTGTGTGTGTGTGTGTGTGTGTGTGTGTCTCACAATAGGGATATCGCTATTAATAAGGTATGTTTTATTAACCTTTATTTGCTTCTCCTCCTTAATGTTAATTACTTTTTTATAATTATCATTAGTAATTACACATGTATTTTCAATTTGTATGAATTCTTCACATACTATCTTTTCACATATTAGCTCCGTTTGTTTATTAATTATTCCACAGACATTTTCTGCGATCGTGTCAATACGTCTGTTTGTATTAACAATTTTTTCGGTTAACTGCGCATTACTGTCAATTATACTTTGTTTTATTTCAAGATTATCAATTTTTAACTCTTCTACACTCTTTGTAATTTTTATGATGTCCTGTCTAAAATTTTCGGACTGTAGCTCTAATTTATTTTCTAAACTTTCTGTTTGTTTTGTATTTATTTCATCTATTTTTCTTATTTGTTTGACATTCTCCTCTTTCAACTCCTCTTTAAATTTTTCGGCTTGTTCTATGACTAATTCGTCCATCAAGGCGAGTATCGAATTTTTAAATGCTTCTAAATTCAACCCTCCTGGTTCTGCCTTGTTGAATAATTATTAAAATATTTATTTAGTAGTAATTCTTTAACAATTATTATTGATAACCGTTCCCTACTTATTTATTTATTTCTTTATTTTTTATTAATAGTTATTATTAATACTCATTACAGTTACACCTGTTACATAGACAAATAATATTATTCGTGGGCGCCAGCTGTGTGATTACACAACAATTAACATTACATTCAATTACTGTTTAATATGAATAATAATTACATATAATACATTTTTCATTTAACATACTCTTTATATTTTAGAGCAACCATTTGGCTACATAAAAAATTTTAATAGTTAAATAATGGGGATCGGGCCATACGTTCATCGGCTACAATTTATGTAACACATTGTTGTACATAAATTTAGGCATGTCGTGCCCCACGTGCAGGGCGACATTATATGCAACATTACAACATTGCAAAAGTTGCATAATATTATATTGTATGTGTACAAATTTACATGTAATTTATGTTTGTGATGCCCCACGTTGGAAGCGACATATTTATGATCCCGATAACAAATTGCAAATTTAATATAATTTAAATTTGTGGAGCCCCACGATCTTGGAGCGCCAAATTTATGTAACGTTACATATACATAAAACAGGCGTGACCGGTCTCACGTTCAAGATTGACAAATTATTTAACAATATAACATTTAAATTGGGTGTCAGGTGTATCTGCAATAAGAACTCTATGTAACTTGAAACGGTAATTAAAATTTACTTGATACTATTAAAAAATGTGCACATGGCACTGACTTCGATTTAAAACATTCGTTATTATTTGTTATTATGCCGTAAGGCTTAACCTATATACATCCTTACTGACTAAATATTCTATTCTATTAATTATTGTATAAAAGAAAAATCTCATTTTCAGACTACTCAGTCAATTAATGTGTTTCAAAATATCAATATTTAAATCTCTTTTTCTATATTGTAATGCACTCAAAATATTAACAGTTATTGAATTTATCTTTGTTTCTCAGTACTGTTTTCTCAAATACTAATTGTTATCATTTAAATGCTTTGTAATCATTTTATATCATATTAATTTGAGCTCTTGTTATGTTAATCGTATTTCTAAAACATCTATGATTTTAATTCTACTTTACAAGAAACATTGCTCTTACTTTTAAATAAAATAGAAATGTCTTTAATTGTCTTTTGAGTTCTTTCTATGATTAAGATATAAATAAGTTGTTTATCACCTTATTGTCGTCAATCATACTCGATCATTTTTTATCCATCGGTGTTCGTCCTCGTCTCGCCTCCAGCGTCGGCTGTCTCTCTTCTCCTCTTGTCCAGCGTCGGCTGTCTCTATTCTCCTCTTGTCCAGCGTCGGCTGTCTCTATTCTCCTCTTGTCCAGCGTCGGCTGTCTCTCTTCTCCTCTTGTCCAGCGTCGTATCACTCTCTCTCTCTGGAACTCTCCTCTTGTCCAGCGTCGTATCACTCTCTGGAACTCTCCTCTTGTCCAGCGTCGTATCACTCTCTTGTCTAGTGCACCGTAGATGATTTAAGAAAGAGAACCACTGTAGCTTGCGTGTCCTATTTATACCCATGTCTTGGTCGACACCTGCAGTGGTACGAAATCGACATGTTAGAAACTGTCTCTGGATTCAGTTCCCCCAATCCTTGTCAAATTCGCTATTTTTTATATTTCTGCGAATTGCAGAGTCCTGTAAGTATACTCTTATACTTATCTCATAACTATTTTTACAACACATGTTCACTGTAATTTTGGACATTGCAACTTAACCCTTTCGATTTGTACACAGTTATTTCACTATTACACTCGTACGGTGTGTCACTTTCGCGTGGTTTTCGTACACAGTATTTAGTAAATTTTATTACATTTTATTGTGCTTTTGAATTTTAATTCTTAATTATAGTTTATGAATAATTACGGAAAAACTGTAATTGTGCAATTATTCATCTTGGGGTGGCAAACTCGCTTGCAGAGACCTGCGTCCACACACACTAGCAAAATACTGGTGTACACACTTTCAGTTACATTTGTGTGTGTGTGCACGTCGATTCAGGTCGAAACACCTGTTCATATTTTTGTCTGAGCCAAGCTTGCAATCCCTGACATGCTTATTTCTAATATATTATTAATTATTTACAGTTTATTAGGTAAATTAAAATTTTTATATTCCATGCTCAGTACATCACTTATTTGTACTGTCGCATTATTCCTCTGCCTGGTAACAAAAGAAATTTAATAAATTTATTTATTATAATTTTTTTTATTTATTTATTATTATTATTTGCAAAAAAAAATGTAACAAATAATAAAGAATAATATTCGTCATTTCACCCTTCCTTACCTCCCCTCTTCGTACGCTCACTGCTCGTGACCTTGTAGTAAGGTGGCTTCAACAAACAGCTGATCTGACTGGTTTCATTGACCTCGTTGTTTTCATGTGTAGAACTTCCTAAATGACGTTGCGTGGAATTTACCAATTTCTTTCTTCTGTATCTCATCATATACGATGAAAGTGTTCTGTCCTACTCGCTGTCTTAACGTATACGGTCCATTATAAAGTCTGAAGAATTTCTTCGCCGTATTATCACTCCGTTTTCCCACTGGATTTGCTTTGAGTATCTTTAGAACAACTTTGGTTGTAAGTCGCATAATTGGGTACAGTCGGACTGCCTTGGAAAACACATCGATACATACCAATATGTGCTTCACACCTCGACTTGATCGTGGTATTGGTCCCAGAAAATCCACTGCAATTAGCTCTCCCTCTGTATGCTCTGCATTCCTACATATGTGTGTAAATTCGGTCCTTAATTTTACATTATCTTACTCATACATTCTTACCTTCGCTTCTAATCTTCCTTAAGAGCAACCATTTAGCTACATAAAAAATTTTAATAGTTAAATGATGGGGATCGGGCCATACGTTCATGGGCTACAATTTATGTAACAAATTTTTGTACCTAAATTTAGGCATGTCGTGCCCCACGTGCAGGGCGACATTATATGCAACATTACAACATTGCAAAAGTTGCATAATATTATATTGTATGTGTACAAATTTACATGTAATTTATGTTTGTGATGCCCCACGTTGGAAGCGACATATTTATGATCCCGATAACAAATTGCAAATTTAATATAATTTAAATTTGTGGAGCCCCAAGATCTTGGAGCGCCAATTTTATGCAACGTTACATATACATAAAACAGGCGTGACCGGTCTCACATTCAAGATTGACAAATTATTTAACAATATAACATTTAAATTGGGTGTCAGGTGTATCTGCAATAAGAACTCTATGTAACTTGAAACGGTAATTAAAATTTATTTGATACTATTAAAAAATGTGCACAAGGCACTGACTTCGATTTAAAACATTCGTTATTATTTGTTATTATGCCGTAAGGCTTAACCTATATACATCCTTACTGACTAATTTTCTATTCTACTAATTATTGTATAAAAGAAAAATCTCATTTTCAGACTACTCAGTCAATTAATGTGTTTCAAAATATCAATATTTAAATCTCTTTTTCTATATTGTAATGCACTCAAAATATTAACAGTTATTGAATTTATCTTTGTTTCTCAGTACTGTTTTCTCAAATACTAATTGTTTTCATTTAAATGCTTTGTAATCATTTTATATCATATTAATTTGAGCTCTTGTTATGTTAATCGTATTTCTAAAACATCTATGATTTTAATTCTACTTTACAAGAAACATTGCTCTTACTTTTAAATAAAATAGAAATGTCTTTAATAGTCTTTTGAGTTCTTTCTATGATTAAGATATAAATAAGTTGTTTATCACCTTATTGTCGTCAATCATACTCGATCATTTTTGATCCATCGGTGTTCGTCCTCGTCTCGCCTCCAGCGTCGGCTGGCTCTCTTCTCCTCTTGTCCAGCGTCGGCTGTCTCTCTTCTCCTCTTGTCCAGCGTCGTATCACTCTCTCTCTCTGGAACTCTCCTCTTGTCCAGCGTCGTATCACTCTCTGGAACTCTCCTCTTGTCCAACGTCGTATCACTCTCTTGTCTAGTGTCGAATCATTCTCTGGAACTCACCTCGTGCTGTTTCTGACGTTAATGGATCTTCTTTTGTAGTTCTTCTTATGTACTGCTGTTATTAATTAAAATGATTGGCTTTACAACTTAGTTACATAGTTGTACGTAACTGGAAAATTTAAACTGTTTACAAAAAAAAAAAAGAAATACGCCGTGCTGACGGGCATAAGCTCCCGCTGCACCGTGGATGATTTAAGAAAGAGAACCACTGTAGCTTGCGTGTCCTATTTATACCCATGTTTTGGTCGACACCTGCAGTGGTACGAAATCGACATGTTAGAAACTGTCTCTGGATTCAGTTCCCCCAATCCTTGTCAAATTCGCTATTTTTTATATTTCTGCGAATTGCAGAGTCCTGTAAGTATACTCTTATACTTATCTCATAACTATTTTTACAACACATGTTCACTGTAATTTTGGACATTGCAACTAAACCCTTTCGATTTGTACACAGTTATTTCACTATTACACTCGTACGGTGTGTCACTTTCGCGTGGTTTTCGTACACAGTATTTAGTAAATTTTATTACATTTTATTGTGCTTTTGAATTTTAATTCTTAATTATAGTTTATGAATAATTACGGAAAAACAGTAATTGTGCAATTATTCATCTTGCGGTGGCAAACTCGCTTGCAGAGACCTGCGTTCACACACACTAGCAAAATACTGGTGTACACACTTTCAGTTACATTTGTGTGTGTGTGCACTTCGATTCAGGTCGAAACACCTGTTCATATTTTTGTCTGAGCCAAGCTTGCAATCCCTGACATGCTTATTTCTAATATATTATTAATTATTTACAGTTTATTAGGTAAATTAAAATTTTTATATTCCATGCTCAGTACATCACTTATTTGTACTGTCGCATTATTCCTCTGCCTGGTAACAAAAGAAATTTAATAAATTCATTTATTATAATTTTTTTTATTTATTTATTATTATTATTTGCAAAAAAAAATGTAACAAATAATAAAGAATAATATTCGTCATTTCACCCTTCCTTACCTCCCCTCTTCGTACGCTCACTGCTCGTGACCTTGTAGTAAGGTGGCTTCAACAAACAGCTGATCTGACTGGTTTCATTGACCTCGTTGTTTTCATGTGTAGAACTTCCTAAATGACGTTGCGTGGAATTTACCAATTTCTTTCTTCTGTATCTCATCATATACGATGAAAGTGTTCTGTCCTACTCGCTGTCTTAACGTATACGGTCCATTATAAAGTCTGAAGAATTTCTTCGCCGTATTATCACTCCGTTTTCCCACTGGATTTGCTTTGAGTATCTTTAGAACAACTTTGGTTGTGGGTCGCATAATTGGGTACAGTCGGACTGCCTTGGAAAACACATCGATACATACCAATATGTGCTTCACACCTCGACTTGATCGTGGTATTGGTCCCAGAAAATCCACTGCAATTAGCTCTCCCTCTGTATGCTCTGCAATCCTACATATGTGTGTAAATTCGGTCCTCAATTTTACATTATCTTACTCATACATTCTTACCTTCGCTTCTAATCTTCCTTAACTCTTTTCTTAACATGACATTACTTTATCTAATACATTACTTATACACTACATTATAATTTATTACCTTTTACTACATTTCTTTAACATTACCTTTCTGATCGCTACTACTTTCTTGAAATACACTTCCGTAACAGAATACTCTTTTAGCTTGTAGTGTGTCGCATGATCGGTTACAGAGGAACTGTCTTGGAAAACAACGATATTTTTCTCGAAGTCCTTAATCCTAAGTAGTCTCTGCCCTTTTGACATTTCACTCTCGCTTTCTTCTGTGTCCTTGTATCTCCATTAAGTGTTCGCTTGATCAGCCGTTCTAATAATTATGGCAATTATTTCCATTCCTAACCCTTTCTTCATATTAATAACAACAATAACATCTTTTACCATTACTCTCTTAAATATTTCTCTACAATAGCATTCCTTACCATCACTAATACATTTCTTAATTAGCCTTTCAAATAATATTCCTTATTTCTTTTTATTTGCCATCATATCCTTAATAAATAACATTTCTTAATTATACTCTCTTATATTATTACACATATTATTTCTTAATATTAATAATTAATAGTTATATTATTTTTCTCATTTAAAAATAATTATTTATTTTCGGGTATTGAGTTCGGTTCGGTGTGTCGTTTGAACTGACACCCCTCATTATAACAATTGGTTGTTGTACACAGGAAATTCATTGTGTTCACCCTCGCGACAAATTTCCATTGTATTACCCCCTCGTTACCTTTCCGTTGCATTGCTGCGACGTTTGTGTGCGTACTTACCTTGTGAACGTTTGTTTTGATCGTATAAGTCACCTGTTTATAGTGCAACGTTTTCATTTTGCCTCTCTTTCTCTCGTAACGGTCGCATTCCATAATTCTCTCATCATCAATGCATTGCGTATGTTCAGTCTGCTTGAGGCCCATATAAACAGCTGTCGACGGTTTTTTCATACGTCGTTTATGATAACCTCTGTAGTTTTCATACTTACAGTTATAATTATCGTTATTATAATTATCGTGCGTATATCTAACATCATATTTACCACAATTTTGCGTAGTGTTTCGTCTAGATAACTTACTACGTTTCTTGTTATACCTACAGTGATATTTATCTCCGTAAGTGTAGTGCCTTAAGTGTTTCACCTTATGTGATTTACTTGTGTGTGTGTGTGTGTGTGTGTGTCTCACAATAGGGATATCGCTATTAATAAGGTATGTTTTATTAACCTTTATTTGCTTCTCCTCCTTAATGTTAATTACTTTTTTATAATTATCATTAGTAATTACACATGTATTTTCAATTTGTATGAATTCTTCACATACTATCTTTTCACATATTAGCTCCGTTTGTTTATTAATTATTCCACAGACATTTTCTGCGATCGTGTCAATACGTCTGTTTGTATTAACAATTTTTTCGGTTAACTGCGCATTACTGTCAATTATACTTTGTTTTATTTCAAGATTATCAATTTTTAACTCTTCTAGACTCTTTGTAATTTTTATGATGTCCTGTCTAAAATTTTCGGACTGTAGCTCTAATTTATTTTCTAAACTTTCTGTTTGTTTTGTATTTATTTCATCTATTTTTCTTATTTGTTTGACATTCTCCTCTTTCAACTCCTCTTTAAATTTTTCGGCTTGTTTTATGACTAATTCGTCCATCAAGGCGAGTATCGAATTTTTAAATGCTTCTAAATTCAACCCTCCTGGTTCTGCCTTGTTGAATAATTATTAAAATATTTATTTGGTAGTAATTCTTTAACAATTATTATTGATAACCGTTCCCTACTTATTTATTTATTTCTTTATTTTTTATTAATAGTTATTATTAATACTCATTACAGTTACACCTGTTACATAGACAAATAATATTATTCGTGGGCGCCAGCTGTGTGATTACACAACAATTAACATTACATTCAATTACTGTTTAATATGAATAATAATTACATATAATACAAGTAGTGAGGGAGGGGGGATACTGAAACACAATGACGTCATCATGTTCCAGTACCCCCCCTACATCCGGGGGGGATTCTAAAACAGCTAGCTCTGACGTCATCGTGACGTCACTGGCCTATGTCAGGTATCTCTGGTGTCATCGTGACGTCACTGGCTACGTTCGCGGTTTGCAGTTCACCGTTCGCGGTTCGCAGTTCACCGTTCG
This sequence comes from Magicicada septendecula, assembly GCA_034769895.1. Lineage (NCBI taxonomy): Eukaryota > Metazoa > Arthropoda > Insecta > Hemiptera > Cicadidae > Magicicada > Magicicada septendecula. The sequence goes on along the minus strand of CM068368.1, from coordinate 589,649,196 downwards.
CGGTTTGCAGTTCACCGTTCGCGGTTCGCAGTTCACCGTTCGCGTTTCGCAGTTCACCGTTCGCGGTTCGCTGTTCGCGGTTCGCCGTTCGCCGTTCGCCGTTGACGTCGTCGTTGACGTCGTCATCGTCGCTGGGCGGCGGCCTGGTCGCCGTCCGGCGGCAGCCAGGTCACCGCCAGGGCCGCCGCCTGGACGTAGATTGGTCGGTGTATTTGTGCATGTTGTCGGGGCGGTCTATCATCGGTATGAATAGCCTGAGTGACGTGTATTGCATTGTTGTCAACTTGTGAACTGTATTAAAATTTGAACGCCGTTCGCCGTTCGCCGTCCGGCGGCGGCCTGGTCGTGGCTTGATGCCCGCCAGGAGTGGTCGTCGTCCATGTTGTCGGCGGCGGGTATCGGCTCCCACTGTGATTTTCACATGTGGAGTTATTTTTTTTTTTGCTGACAGACCATCCTTATAATCATGCAATTATTGTTTAATAAAATTGACTTTTTAAATTAGTTCTATGTAACACGTTCTAGCTTGTATATTGAGTTATGAATATGTATATAAGTTATGTTCAAAGGAATTTTGAAATTAAAAACAATAAAAATGTTAAAGCAATACTGTTTAATTACAAATAAATAAAATACATGTAATTAAAATACAAAATATGTAAACGCACACAGTAGTGAAAATTACAAAATGTAAATATGTGCAATATGACAATTGTATACGAATTACATCTAAGTAAAACTAATTACAAGTGCACTATGACATGACAAATATGTAAAAAAAAATTAAATAAACACACACAGTAGTGTCAATTAAAAAAAAGCAATACTGTTTAATTACAAATAATTAAAATATATGTAATCAAAATATATTACAATTTAAAATACATAATATGTAAACCGCACAATAGTGAAAATTTCAAAATGTAAACATGTGCAATATGTCAATTGTATACGAAATACAACTAAGTAAAACTAATTACAAGTGCATTATGACATGACAAATTTGTACAAAAAAAAATGAAATAAACACACACAGTAGTGAAAATTTAAAAAAATACAATTGTATACAATTATATCAAATGAATTATGTGTAAGCACATTATATTATAACATTATGTAAACGCATACAAATTGTGTAGAATTACAATAAAATCAAATGAAATATGTGTAAATCACATTATAATATATAAGTTAAAATATATTATTTATAATTGAATGAAATACAACTAAATACATGTTAATATATATATATATACAATATATGTAATCGTACGCGACAAATGAAGATGACCATTCGGTCCTACTGTACAATTTCTACTATGTAAGCAAGCTCTATCCTTTTCTCCACGATAAATTAGTTGCAGCGAACACGGTACTAAATTTTTTAATTTCTCATCTTCGAAAACGCCTGCGTATCTCTTTGGTAGATATACACGATATTTTAGTTTAGGGTCTCTGTAATCTTGGAGAGTGACGAGTACAACTTTCCCGTACTTTGCGTCTATATTCTGCATTTCTTCTATTGGATATTTTACGACGATTATCAATTCCTTTATTTTTTTTATACTCAATTGCGCTAATAGTTGCAAACTTTTCAGTGAATGATACCATTTTAAAATAAAAGAATTTATAATTTCTCGCGCGTCTCTCAACGAATGAACGAATAACGCTCGTGCACAGCGAATAAATAGGGAGGTAGTTGTGGAGGTGGAAAATCCGGAGAGGGGGAACCACTCAACGCACAGTAAGCGTTTATTTTTAACCGTGTGAACAGGATACGAGCTGATTTCTCACGGTTCGATGGGTAGGTGGGGAAGAGGGGAGTCGGTTATTTTTTATACGTCTAGACAGCACTCGTGCTTGTTCGAACATGTCGTCGACGCTAATTTATTTTTAGACAGGTGATGTATTTAACTGTGTGAACAGGATACGACTTGATTTCTCACGGTTCGATGGGTAGGTGGGGAAGAGGGGTGTCGGTTATTTTTATACGACTAGACAGCACATGTGCTTGTTTGAAATGTCGTCGATGCTAATTTATTTTTATACAGATGATGTGATCGATTGAAAGGCGACGACTGTTATTTTTACGTAAGCGCTAAACAATAATGTTATCATTTTTTTTTTTATTAAAAAATGTAATCAATTTTCACGTATTTTATTTTCTTAATACCCGTAACCTTGGAGGGGAAACGTCTTATTATTATCCCCTCCCCGTTCTTCGGAACGTTTACTTTGTATCTTGTCTCCCCCTCACGGATCAGTGCAACAAATTTTTGTGTCAAAACGTTGTATACAAAACGTTTTACAGGGTACAGTACTACGTGCTTTAAGTCACTACAACGTCTGTACTCGTACGAAGTTAATAGCTCCATGCGTCCGTTCTCGACGCGTACTGTCGAAACACTGAGGTATACGAGATTGTGGGAGAGGTAGTAGTGAGATATCTATTAATTATAAATACTTCCGTCACAGCAGCAGCATAGATTTTTAAACAATTTTTTACTGGTTTATTTCGTGCATTAGTCGAAACGTTCTTGTCCTTTTATTAACAGCTGGTAAGCGCGACTATGTATTTGCTGTGAAATCAGTTCTTCCGGCACTAGACTTTGTAAACGGAGTACACGTTCCCTGTTATTGTGTGCTGCCATGACGGATGCCTAATACATACTAATACGTTCGCACCAACCTGTTGGTCTAGGGCGCACAATGTCGAGCCCTACAAGGTCATTCTGCCCAACCGCCGCCACGCCTCCGCCTATCAACGCACAATTATGTATGCATTGCACAATATACCCATAACCGCAATGACAACCTGCCTATCGTTTCCGAAACGATTGCCACGTTCATTGAAAGCTGTCAGACCTAGGTACTGCATGCCATAACCGATCGTAACGATATACCCATAACCGCAATATTAACCTGCCTATCGTAAACGAAACCATTGCCACGTTGATTGAAAGCTGTCAGACCAAGGTACTGCACGCCATAACCGATCGTAACGATATACCCATAACCGCAATGTCATCTTGCCTATCGTTAACGAAACCATTGCCAAGTTCATTGAAAGCCGCCAGACTAAGGTACTGCATGCCATAACCGATCGTAACGTTATACCCATAACCACAATGTCAACCTGTCTATCGTTAACGAAACCATTGCCAAGTTCATTGAAAGCTGTCAGACCAAAGTACTGCATGCCATAACCGATCGTAATCATATACACATAACCGCAATGTCAACCTGCCTATCATTAACGAAACCATTGCCAAGTTCATTGAAAGCCACCAGACCAAGGTACTGCATGTCATAACCGATCGTAATGATATACCCATAACCGCAATATCAACCTGCCTATCATTAAAGAAACCATTGCCAAGTTCATTGAAAGCTGTGAGACCAAGGTACTGCATGGCATAACCGATCGTAACGATATACCCATAACCACAATGTCAACCTGCATATCGTTAACGAAACCATTGTCAAGTTCATTGGAAGCCGACAGACCAAGGTACAGCATGCCATAACCGATCGTAACGATATACCCATAACCGCAATGTCAACCTGCCTATCGTTAACGAAACCACTGACAAGTTCATTGAAAGCTGTCAGACCAAGGTACTGCATGCCATAACCGATCGTAACGATATACCCATAACCACAATGCCAACCTGCCTATCGTTAACGAAACTATTGCAAAGTTTATTGAAAGCTGACAGACCAAGGTACTGCATGTCATAACCGATCGTAACGATATACCCATAACCGCAATGTCAAATTGCCTATCGTTAACGAAACCATTGCCAAGTTCATTGAAAGCCGCCAGACCAAGGTACCGCATGCCATAACCGATCGTAACGATATACCCATAACCGCAATGTCAACCTGACTATCGTTAACGAAACCACTGCCAAGTTCATTGAAAGCTGTCAGACCAAGGTACTGCATGACATAACCGATCGCAATGATATAAACATAACCGCAATGTCAACCTGTCTATCGTTAACGAAACCACTGCCAAGTTCATTGAAAGCTGTCAGACCAAGGTACTGCACGACATAACAGATCGCAATGATAATAAACATAACCGCAATGTCAACCTGCCTATCGTTAACGAAACTATTGCCAAGTTCATTGAAAGCCGTCAGACCAAGGTACTGCATGTCATAACCGATCGTAACGATATACCCATAACCGCAATATCAACCTGCCTATCGTTAACGAAACCATTACCAAGTTCATTGAAAGCTGTGAGACCAAGGTACTGCATGCCATAACCGATCGTAACGATATACCCATAACCGCAATGTCAACCTGCATATCGTTAACGAAACCATTGCCAAGTTCATTGGAAGCCGCCAGACCAAGGTACAGCATGCCATAACCGATCGCAACGATATACCCATAACCGCAATGTCAACCTGCCTATCGTTAACGAAACCACTGCCAAGTTCATTGAAAGATGTCAGACCAAGGTACTGCATGCCATAACAGATCGCAATGATATAAACATAACCGCAATGTCAACCTGCCTATCGTTAACGAAACCATTGCCAAGTTCATTGAAAGGTGTCAGACCAAGGTACTGCATGTCATAACCGATCGCAACGATATACCCATAACCGCAATGTCAACCTGTCTATCGTTAACGAAACCACTGCCAAGTTCATTGAAAGATGTCAGACCAAGGTACTGCATGCCATAACAGATCGCAATGATATAAACATAACCGCAATGTCAACCTGCCTATCGTTAACGAAACCATTGCCAAGTTCATTGAAAGCCGTCAGACCAAGGCACTGCATGTCATAACCGATCGTAACGATATACCCATAACCGCAATATCAACCTGCCTATCGTTAACGAAACCATTGCCAAGTTCATTGAAAGCTGTGAGACCAAGGTACTGCATGCCATAACCGATCGTAACGATATACCCATAACCGCAATGTCAACCTGCATATCGTTAACGAAACCATTGCCAAGTTCATTGGAAGCCGGCAGACCAAGGTACAGCATGCCATAACCGATCGTAACGATATACCCATAACCGCAATGTCAACTTGCCTATCATTAACAAAACCATTGCCAAGTTCATTGAAAGCTGTCAGACCAAGATACTGCATGCCATAACCGATCGTAACGATATACCCATAACCGCAATGTCAACCTGTCTATCGTTAACGGAACCACTGCCAAGTTCATTGAAAGCTGTCAGACCAAGGTACTGCATGCCATAACAGATCGCAATGATATAAACATAACCGCAATGTCAACCTGCCTATCGTTAACGAAACCATTGCCAAGTTCATTGGAAGCCGCCAGACCAAGATACTGCATGGCATAACCGATCGTAATGATATACCCATAACCGCAATGTCAACCTGCATATCGTTAACGAAACCATTGCCATGTTCATTGAAAACTGACAGACGAAGGTACTGCATGCCATAACCGATCGTAACGATATACTCATAACCGCAATGTCACATAATAATAAGTTCGCACCAACCTGTTGGTCTAGCGCCCGCTATGTCGAGCCCTACTAGGTCATTCTGTCCAACAGGTTGGAGCGAACGTATTAGTATGTATTAGACATCCGTCATGGTAGCACACAATAACAGGGAACTCGTACTCCGTGTACAAAGTCTAGCGCCGGAAGAACTGATTTCACGTAATGTAGGTAAATTGTTGGTGTATCAGGTCTGTTTGCATTTCGGTATCGATGTTGAAAACGATACGAAAAATAGATTTTTTTAGAGTACGTATGAAGTGTTGGTAACGTGTCCCGGAGATAATGTACCAAATGCAGTCATTGTGCTTTGTTGTTCACCAACTCGAACGCACTTTCCAGTTTGTTAACGACAACGATGGACAGTCTGTGACAAAACTACTGATTGATTACTGATGCAGTCCGTTTACGGATCAGTTGTTTGTTGTTATTTCCGAAGTATGCCGAATTACGCTTTCGCGACGCGCGAACCGAATAACACTGGTACGTTGAACATTCTCTGCTTCCTCCACATCCATCTCGGAGTCGTGAATTCTATAATGCCCATACGCTAGCGTTCTCTGTCCGTCTTCCAGGATATATCGTTTATCATCGTACGGCGATAGCGAGAGTTTGACGATCTTGCGCGTGTACAGTTGGTGGTTTTCACTGCGGATAATCTGCGCCGACGTATATGTTTGACAGTTACTTGATTCCGATGACGAAAGCAAACACCGTTTGTAATCAGCGTGCGTTAAACGGTTTTGTATTGCCACTCGCGGTACCCCTTTTGCTACACGCTTCTCATTTTTATCCCCGTCGTCTTGTAACACTAACAGTGAGTACGATTTTGCGCGCAACCCGACGAATTCTACAATAGGTTTTGCATGCGTCTCGTCCTTAAAAGTACCCAACCGTTTTTTATTTAGCACACTATAACACGGATGCGTCACGGGATATTCTGATGTATCGAAAAGATGAAGGTTTTCCTTAATGTCTGCGTAAACGTCATCAGTCCGTATATCATACAATAAAGAGTCCGTGTCTGTCATACACAATCGAACACGAGATCCATATTTCGCGATTATGTAATCGTAATGAAAACTGTACATCACATATTTACTAATGTCCAACACTGTGAACCCCACGTACAGCGGACGGTTGAGGTATACGGTTCTCTTTTTCATCATCACACCGACCAAGTCTTCGTTGTACACCTTTACGCGCACAAATCTTGGGCTTGCAGTCAGCTTTATCAGATCGCGTTCGTTGGACACCAAACGAAAATCTATCCGTTTTCGAACGTTTTCCAATGACTTTCCGTAAACAGCGTTAATCATCAGTTTAAAAAAATCCTTTTCAAAATCGTTCGCTGCGGCTTTCCGTTTTTCCGTATTGAAAACTATAAACGGCTTCATCCAAGCGCTCTGACGGAACGCCAACACGCGATTAACGGCTTTCAGTTCCATCCCGAGTTTTAGGTAAAGCTGCAACGTTCTGTAATGCACGATATAATTCTCCTTATCTTTCAGACTGGTGATGAGTTTTTCAACTGTACCGGTGGCAGACATTTTAAATTTCTTCAAGTAATTGAACCGTTTGCTGTAAGGCGACAATTCGTGTTCGTTGACTTTCCTGCGTTCCGGTGCCAGTGGATAGTCCGAATGCATATCATGTAAATTACGAGGATAACCAAGATCAACATCAAGAATATATCCGATTTCGTCTTCCACTCCAACTGTAGTCAAATCTAAAGCATCGATTTCTTTGCGTTGCATCCAACGGAATCCGGAATGAGGTAGCGGTTGTTCCATCGCTGTTCCGTACAGATTTGTACAGTCCAAGTAAAGAAGATAATTATTTTCGCGTTCCCGATTGTAGTCCGACACGTAAGGATTGTTGGCCTTGGCGTATCTATTAGATATCATCGCTATTCCGCCACGAACTCCGGTTTCTACGAACAGATGCATGTCGATATCCTTCAACAGTTCGAGTTGAATTCCAGTCATTTTCATCATAGCGTTCCAAGCTAGTCCCGGCGCGGAGTACACGTTACACGGATCTATCCCGTAGTACTGCAGACTTGTGTTGCGAAAATTTTCGAACACGTCAGCCAAAAGCAATACATCAGTTTTCAAATAGAGGTTATGGTAGTCCCCTAACGTTTGTATTCCAAAACTTGTCCAAATGTTTTGCGCATGAGTGTAGTCTTCGTCGGATAAGTATGTCTCGGCTAATTCGTTGTAAAAGTGTTCCTGTGCGGGCAGAGACGTGTCCTCGAACTTACTTTCGTCTGTCACATACGCATACGGGTAGACCCCCTTTCTAAGTAATAAATCGATACTATTTTCATTTCCACTGGTTTGCATGCACTGGTGTAAAATTTTAAAATTTTCTTTCCGCAAATTTTTTACCAGCTTCTCTAACGACGTGTTCATGAACTGCACGGAATCGAGAAACCGCAAGGGGCCGAGTGACACGGACACGTAACGCTCGCTGGTCGTAGCGATACATTTAATGTCTTCACGCTTGAATTTTCCGAAAGCCTGCACCAGATGGTGACAATCGTAGCCTCGCAAGTTGTGAAAGAACACGGGAACGTGTTGCGGTACCTTGTAGTTCAAATTACAAGTGTTATGCGCGGCTCCCAAGTACTCGCCCGTCACATGATCATGGTTTCGCACTTTGTCCCCTTCGTGCTCGAGACACTTCTTACATAGATGACATATGGTAGCGTTTTGAAACTCGCGCTCGGCTTCTTCAGTCATGCGAATGGGTTTGTTAAAATCACGTTCGAGCTGACTAATGTCTTCCAACAGAGTTTGAAGAAACGTCTCCACAACGTCTTTACCGCGATACAAAACCGGTTCTTTAACAGTTTTTCCGGTCCAATCAACGATTACATAACAAAAACTACATGACACGTGATGCGCGTTGTCGAGCGAGTGCGATCTATCGTTTTTGTGCTCACAACCATGCACGGGAAGAAGGAAGGATTCAAAATCTGCATACACCGTGTAAGGTACTCTGTGGCACTTTGTGTAATCCTTAAAATACATATTACTATATTTTCCACTCGGTAATTTGACTTTTTGCGCTCCGTACGGTGTGCAGAGTACCTCGTGATCCTCAAGTCGTTTTTGTGAATTTTTAGGATCTGTATTATCTCGGAAACGTTGTAAGCAATAGTTGCAGTAGAACGAAGTGGTCTTACTTTTAGTTAAAGTATACAACAAGCGTGACATGTTTCTAATAAGACAATAATGTTTAACACCTTCATTGCTGACTAGCAGTAGAAGATTCACGTGCGTTCTACCTTTGTTCTTGGTTATCCGTATGGGGTACACTTCGTCTTTTCTGTAATCGAACTCATTAATTTCTCTTTCGTAACCGAACACGTTCACAGAAATATTCACATTTAATTTTTCAAATTTGTTAATTTGATTCACCGGTACCGGATAAACTATCCCTTCCATATTCAACTCGTTTTCATACTGTCTGTAATGATCCAAACGGTGCGGGTTAGAAGCGATCGGATGTAAACCGGCTAGAACGGACCAGAGGAAGCATTTCTCATCCAATAGATTCTGCACGTTTACTAATGCTTTCTTAAGTAATAATTTTTTCGGAGTGGGTACGAAACTTGATCCTGCCAAAGGACGATACTTTACCAAATGTACTTCAACGGCTACGATACCGTTTACGACCCATCCGCTACCTTCACGAGTAAACTTTGATACCGAATCCAGCACTTTTTCGATACACTCCCTATATTGTTCGTACACGTCTTCCGCGTCCGAAGGTAAAACGAGCTGCGTACGCGAACGAAACACTCCCGTCTGCTCCAGCTCACGTTCTGCTATTAATTTTTTGAACAAGACGCGCACGACCAAGTACCACTTGTAACTTTCCCCCATATCGCGTGATTCCGCGAGAACGTCTTCTGGAATAACCTCCACCATTCTCTTCAATAACACGGATACCGTGTCTACTCCGTCTTGAAAATCATCGTACTTTATTGTTTTTACACTCCCATTGAGAGCAATGGTACGAGTGGCGTATACTGTCATGATTTTACGATCACTTTAACACTTTATATCACACAAAGTAAATTAGAATAACAATTTGTAACACACAATTTGTAGCGCACCAGTGTTCAGCAACATGAACGACTTGTAACTGAGACGCTGTTGCGAAGTTCACAGGTTATATAGTGCGAGCGTCGATGCGCGCGCAACTGTACTAAAAAGCCGTTATGCGCATGCGCAAATAATTCTAATGCGTATGCGCAGATGACTGAAAAAAGAGATGACTTACATAATAAAGGTACGCTTAGGCCAACGATATGATCTTTAACGTATCCTTGTTTCTTGATTATGAAAGAACATTCGTCTATCTCCCCATAATACATATCGTTATACATCAGAAGAGTACGACCTGTGTAGGTGTGTATCGCTGCGTTTATTTTCGTTAGCGTGCGAACGTCGAGCGTTGTGATCGGTGTGTGGATATCCTTTCACCGGCTGCAGACTGTGTATATCCAACATGTAAATGTATTTGACTATAAACAGCGTTATTTCTTCGGTCCGCGTTCTCTAGTACATTGTCGTAACGTTAACGGAAAGAACGTAAGCCAAACCGTTAATAAAAGTGGACACCCGCCGCCGTCCGAACGCTTCGACTCGAGTTCCAGTGTCCACGAAAAGTTATCGTGCACCATATACACATGTCTGTTAATTATTAAAAATTGATTAACTCTCATTAGTCGACATAAATCCGTCGTCGTCCGGATGGTGACTTTTGTCGTTCGTCGTCGTCGTCGTCGTCATAGTTGATGATGAGGTTATACCGCTGCTCGGTTTTCCTTCATGTGGTGAGGTTAAACTGAATTTTATCGGTGACATCGGTTAGGTTTGTTAGGTTCATCCAGTATTTTTTTCACCGTTGTCGGTGAGGTTAAGCTGTGGTGAAGTCGGTTAGGTTATCACCGACGACGTCTGGGCGGCGGCCGGGCGGCGGCTAAAGCCAGATCACATATTTTTTTTTGCCGCCGCCGCCCGGCCGCCGCCCAGACGTCGTCGATGATAACCTAACCGACTTCACCACAGCTTAACCTCACCGACAACGGTGAAAAAAATACTGGATGAACCTAACAAACCTAACCGATGTCACCGATAAAATTCAGTTTAACCTCACCACATGAAGGAAAACCGAGCAGCGGTATAACCTCATCATCAACTATGACGACGACGACGACGACGAACGACAAAAGTCACCATCCGGACGACGACGGATTTATGTCGACTAATGAGAGTTAATCAATTTTTAATAATTAACAGACATGTGTATATGGTGCACGATAACTTTTCGTGGACACTGGAACTCGAGTCGAAGCGTTCGGACGGCGGCGGGTGTCCACTTTTATTAACGGTTTGGCTTACGTTCTTTCCGTTAACGTTACGACAATGTACTAGAGAACGCGGACCGAAGAAATAACGCTGTTTATAGTCAAATACATTTACATGTTGGATATACACAGTCTGCAGCCGGTGAAAGGATATCCACACACCGATCACAACGCTCGACGTTCGCACGCTAACGAAAATAAACGCAGCGATACACACCTACACAGGTCGTACTCTTCTGATGTATAACGATATGTATTATGGGGAGATAGACGAATGTTCTTTCATAATCAAGAAACAAGGATACGTTAAAGATCATATCGTTGGCCTAAGCGTACCTTTATTATGTAAGTCATCTCTTTTTTCAGTCATCTGCGCATACGCATTAGAATTATTTGCGCATGCGCATAACGGCTTTTTAGTACAGTTGCGCGCGCATCGACGCTCGCACTATATAACCTGTGAACTTCGCAACAGCGTCTCAGTTACAAGTCGTTCATGTTGCTGAACACTGGTGCGCTACAAATTGTGTGTTACAAATTGTTATTCTAATTTACTTTGTGTGATATAAAGTGTTAAAGTGATCGTAAAATCATGACAGTATACGCCACTCGTACCATTGCTCTCAATGGGAGTGTAAAAACAATAAAGTACGATGATTTTCAAGACGGAGTAGACACGGTATCCGTGTTATTGAAGAGAATGGTGGAGGTTATTCCAGAAGACGTTCTCGCGGAATCACGCGATATGGGGGAAAGTTACAAGTGGTACTTGGTCGTGCGCGTCTTGTTCAAAAAATTAATAGCAGAACGTGAGCTGGAGCAGACGGGAGTGTTTCGTTCGCGTACGCAGCTCGTTTTACCTTCGGACGCGGAAGACGTGTACGAACAATATAGGGAGTGTATCGAAAAAGTGCTGGATTCGGTATCAAAGTTTACTCGTGAAGGTAGCGGATGGGTCGTAAACGGTATCGTAGCCGTTGAAGTACATTTGGTAAAGTATCGTCCTTTGGCAGGATCAAGTTTCGTACCCACTCCGAAAAAATTATTACTTAAGAAAGCATTAGTAAACGTGCAGAATCTATTGGATGAGAAATGCTTCCTCTGGTCCGTTCTAGCCGGTTTACATCCGATCGCTTCTAACCCGCACCGTTTGGATCATTACAGACAGTATGAAAACGAGTTGAATATGGAAGGGATAGTTTATCCGGTACCGGTGAATCAAATTAACAAATTTGAAAAATTAAATGTGAATATTTCTGTGAACGTGTTCGGTTACGAAAGAGAAATTAATGAGTTCGATTACAGAAAAGACGAAGTGTACCCCATACGGATAACCAAGAACAAAGGTAGAACGCACGTGAATCTTCTACTGCTAGTCAGCAATGAAGGTGTTAAACATTATTGTCTTATTAGAAACATGTCACGCTTGTTGTATACTTTAACTAAAAGTAAGACCACTTCGTTCTACTGCAACTATTGCTTACAACGTTTCCGAGATAATACAGATCCTAAAAATTCACAAAAACGACTTGAGGATCACGAGGTACTCTGCACACCGTACGGAGCGCAAAAAGTCAAATTACCGAGTGGAAAATATAGTAATATGTATTTTAAGGATTACACAAAGTGCCACAGAGTACCTTACACGGTGTATGCAGATTTTGAATCCTTCCTTCTTCCCGTGCATGGTTGTGAGCACAAAAACGATAGATCGCACTCGCTCGACAACGCGCATCACGTGTCATGTAGTTTTTGTTATGTAATCGTTGATTGGACCGGAAAAACTGTTAAAGAACCGGTTTTGTATCGCGGTAAAGACGTTGTGGAGACGTTTCTTCAAACTCTGTTGGAAGACATTAGTCAGCTCGAACGTGATTTTAACAAACCCATTCGCATGACTGAAGAAGCCGAGCGCGAGTTTCAAAACGCTACCATATGTCATCTATGTAAGAAGTGTCTCGAGCACGAAGGGGACAAAGTGCGAAACCATGATCATGTGACGGGCGAGTACTTGGGAGCCGCGCATAACACTTGTAATTTGAACTACAAGGTACCGCAACACGTTCCCGTGTTCTTTCACAACTTGCGAGGCTACGATTGTCACCATCTGGTGCAGGCTTTCGGAAAATTCAAGCGTGAAGACATTAAATGTATCGCTACGACCAGCGAGCGTTACGTGTCCGTGTCACTCGGCCCCTTGCGGTTTCTCGATTCCGTGCAGTTCATGAACACGTCGTTAGAGAAGCTGGTAAAAAATTTGCGGAAAGAAAATTTTAAAATTTTACACCAGTGCATGCAAACCAGTGGAAATGAAAATAGTATCGATTTATTACTTAGAAAGGGGGTCTACCCGTATGCGTATGTGACAGACGAAAGTAAGTTCGAGGACACGTCTCTGCCCGCACAGGAACACTTTTACAACGAATTAGCCGAGACATACTTATCCGACGAAGACTACACTCATGCGCAAAACATTTGGACAAGTTTTGGAATACAAACGTTAGGGGACTACCATAACCTCTATTTGAAAACTGATGTATTGCTTTTGGCTGACGTGTTCGAAAATTTTCGCAACACAAGTCTGCAGTACTACGGGATAGATCCGTGTAACGTGTACTCCGCGCCGGGACTAGCTTGGAACGCTATGATGAAAATGACTGGAATTCAACTCGAACTGTTGAAGGATATCGACATGCATCTGTTCGTAGAAACCGGAGTTCGTGGCGGAATAGCGATGATATCTAATAGATACGCCAAGGCCAACAATCCTTACGTGTCGGACTACAATCGGGAACGCGAAAATAATTATCTTCTTTACTTGGACTGTACAAATCTGTACGGAACAGCGATGGAACAACCGCTACCTCATTCCGGATTCCGTTGGATGCAACGCAAAGAAATCGATGCTTTAGATTTGACTACAGTTGGAGTGGAAGACGAAATCGGATATATTCTTGATGTTGATCTTGGTTATCCTCGTAATTTACATGATATGCATTCGGACTATCCACTGGCACCGGAACGCAGGAAAGTCAACGAACACGAATTGTCGCCTTACAGCAAACGGTTCAATTACTTGAAGAAATTTAAAATGTCTGCCACCGGTACAGTTGAAAAACTCATCACCAGTCTGAAAGATAAGGAGAATTATATCGTGCATTACAGAACGTTGCAGCTTTACCTAAAACTCGGGATGGAACTGAAAGCCGTTAATCGCGTGTTGGCGTTCCGTCAGAGCGCTTGGATGAAGCCGTTTATAGTTTTCAATACGGAAAAACGGAAAGCCGCAGCGAACGATTTTGAAAAGGATTTTTTTAAACTGATGATTAACGCTGTTTACGGAAAGTCATTGGAAAACGTTCGAAAACGGATAGATTTTCGTTTGGTGTCCAACGAACGCGATCTGATAAAGCTGACTGCAAGCCCAAGATTTGTGCGCGTAAAGGTGTACAACGAAGACTTGGTCGGTGTGATGATGAAAAAGAGAACCGTATACCTCAACCGTCCGCTGTACGTGGGGTTCACAGTGTTGGACATTAGTAAATATGTGATGTACAGTTTTCATTACGATTACATAATCGCGAAATATGGATCTCGTGTTCGATTGTGTATGACAGACACGGACTCTTTATTGTATGATATACGGACTGATGACGTTTACGCAGACATTAAGGAAAACCTTCATTTTTTCGATACATCAGAATATCCCGTGACGCATCCGTGTTATAGTGTGCTAAATAAAAAACGGTTGGGTACTTTTAAGGACGAGACGCATGCAAAACCTATTGTAGAATTCGTCGGGTTGCGCGCAAAATCGTACTCACTGTTAGTGTTACAAGACGACGGGGATAAAAATGAGAAGCGTGTAGCAAAAGGGGTACCGCGGGTGGCAATACAAAACCGTTTAACGCACGCTGATTACAAACGGTGTTTGCTTTCGTCATCGGAATCAAGTAACTGTCAAACATATACGTCGGCGCAGATTATCCGCAGTGAAAACCACCAACTGTACACGCGCAAGATCGTCAAACTCTCGCTATCGCCGTACGATGATAAACGATATATCCTGGAAGACGGACAGAGAACGCTAGCGTATGGGCATTATAGAATTCACGACTCCGAGATGGATGTGGAGGAAGCAGAGAATGTTCAACGTACCAGTGTTATTCGGTTCGCGCGTCGCGAAAGCGTAATTCGGCATACTTCGGAAATAACAACAAACAACTGATCCGTAAACGGACTGCATCAGTAATCAATCAGTAGTTTTGTCACAGACTGTCCATCGTTGTCGTTAACAAACTGGAAAGTGCGTTCGAGTTGGTGAACAACAAAGCACAATGACTGCATTTGGTACATTATCTCCGGGACACGTTACCAACACTTCATACGTACTCTAAAAAAATCTATTTTTCGTATCGTTTTCAACATCGATACCGAAATGCAAACAGACCTGATACACCAACAATTTACCTACATTACGTGAAATCAGTTCTTCCGGCGCTAGACTTTGTACACGGAGTACGAGTTCCCTGTTATTGTGTGCTACCATGACGGATGTCTAATACATACTAATACGTTCGCTCCAACCTGTTGGACAGAATGACCTAGTAGGGCTCGACATAGCGGGCGCTAGACCAACAGGTTGGTGCGAACTTATTATTATGTGACATTGCGGTTATGAGTATATCGTTACGATCGGTTATGGCATGCAGTACCTTCGTCTGTCAGTTTTCAATGAACATGGCAATGGTTTCGTTAACGATATGCAGGTTGACATTGCGGTTATGGGTATATCATTACGATCGGTTATGCCATGCAGTATCTTGGTCTGGCGGCTTCCAATGAACTTGGCAATGGTTTCGTTAACGATAGGCAGGTTGACATTGCGGTTATGTTTATATCATTGCGATCTGTTATGGCATGCAGTACCTTGGTCTGACAGCTTTCAATGAACTTGGCAGTGGTTCCGTTAACGATAGACAGGTTGACATTGCGGTTATGGGTATATCGTTACGATCGGTTATGGCATGCAGTATCTTGGTCTGACAGCTTTCAATGAACTTGGCAATGGTTTTGTTAATGATAGGCAAGTTGACATTGCGGTTATGGGTATATCGTTACGATCGGTTATGGCATGCTGTACCTTGGTCTGCCGGCTTCCAATGAACTTGGCAATGGTTTCGTTAACGATATGCAGGTTGACATTGCGGTTATGGGTATATCGTTACGATCGGTTATGGCATGCAGTACCTTGGTCTCACAGCTTTCAATGAACTTGGCAATGGTTTCGTTAACGATAGGCAGGTTGATATTGCGGTTATGGGTATATCGTTACGATCGGTTATGACATGCAGTGCCTTGGTCTGACGGCTTTCAATGAACTTGGCAATGGTTTCGTTAACGATAGGCAGGTTGACATTGCGGTTATGTTTATATCATTGCGATCTGTTATGGCATGCAGTACCTTGGTCTGACATCTTTCAATGAACTTGGCAGTGGTTTCGTTAACGATAGACAGGTTGACATTGCGGTTATGGGTATATCGTTGCGATCGGTTATGACATGCAGTACCTTGGTCTGACACCTTTCAATGAACTTGGCAATGGTTTCGTTAACGATAGGCAGGTTGACATTGCGGTTATGTTTATATCATTGCGATCTGTTATGGCATGCAGTACCTTGGTCTGACATCTTTCAATGAACTTGGCAGTGGTTTCGTTAACGATAGGCAGGTTGACATTGCGGTTATGGGTATATCGTTGCGATCGGTTATGGCATGCTGTACCTTGGTCTGGCGGCTTCCAATGAACTTGGCAATGGTTTCGTTAACGATATGCAGGTTGACATTGCGGTTATGGGTATATCGTTACGATCGGTTATGGCATGCAGTACCTTGGTCTCACAGCTTTCAATGAACTTGGTAATGGTTTCGTTAACGATAGGCAGGTTGATATTGCGGTTATGGGTATATCGTTACGATCGGTTATGACATGCAGTACCTTGGTCTGACGGCTTTCAATGAACTTGGCAATAGTTTCGTTAACGATAGGCAGGTTGACATTGCGGTTATGTTTATTATCATTGCGATCTGTTATGTCGTGCAGTACCTTGGTCTGACAGCTTTCAATGAACTTGGCAGTGGTTTCGTTAACGATAGACAGGTTGACATTGCGGTTATGTTTATATCATTGCGATCGGTTATGTCATGCAGTACCTTGGTCTGACAGCTTTCAATGAACTTGGCAGTGGTTTCGTTAACGATAGTCAGGTTGACATTGCGGTTATGGGTATATCGTTACGATCGGTTATGGCATGCGGTACCTTGGTCTGGCGGCTTTCAATGAACTTGGCAATGGTTTCGTTAACGATAGGCAATTTGACATTGCGGTTATGGGTATATCGTTACGATCGGTTATGACATGCAGTACCTTGGTCTGTCAGCTTTCAATAAACTTTGCAATAGTTTCGTTAACGATAGGCAGGTTGGCATTGTGGTTATGGGTATATCGTTACGATCGGTTATGGCATGCAGTACCTTGGTCTGACAGCTTTCAATGAACTTGTCAGTGGTTTCGTTAACGATAGGCAGGTTGACATTGCGGTTATGGGTATATCGTTACGATCGGTTATGGCATGCTGTACCTTGGTCTGTCGGCTTCCAATGAACTTGACAATGGTTTCGTTAACGATATGCAGGTTGACATTGTGGTTATGGGTATATCGTTACGATCGGTTATGCCATGCAGTACCTTGGTCTCACAGCTTTCAATGAACTTGGCAATGGTTTCTTTAATGATAGGCAGGTTGATATTGCGGTTATGGGTATATCATTACGATCGGTTATGACATGCAGTACCTTGGTCTGGTGGCTTTCAATGAACTTGGCAATGGTTTCGTTAATGATAGGCAGGTTGACATTGCGGTTATGTGTATATGATTACGATCGGTTATGGCATGCAGTACTTTGGTCTGACAGCTTTCAATGAACTTGGCAATGGTTTCGTTAACGATAGACAGGTTGACATTGTGGTTATGGGTATAACGTTACGATCGGTTATGGCATGCAGTACCTTAGTCTGGCGGCTTTCAATGAACTTGGCAATGGTTTCGTTAACGATAGGCAAGATGACATTGCGGTTATGGGTATATCGTTACGATCGGTTATGGCGTGCAGTACCTTGGTCTGACAGCTTTCAATCAACGTGGCAATGGTTTCGTTTACGATAGGCAGGTTAATATTGCGGTTATGGGTATATCGTTACGATCGGTTATGGCATGCAGTACCTAGGTCTGACAGCTTTCAATGAACGTGGCAATCGTTTCGGAAACGATAGGCAGGTTGTCATTGCGGTTATGGGTATATTGTGCAATGCATACATAATTGTGCGTTGATAGGCGGAGGCGTGGCGGCGGTTGGGCAGAATGACCTTGTAGGGCTCGACATTGTGCGCCCTAGACCAACAGGTTGGTGCGAACGTATTAGTATGTATTAGGCATCCGTCATGGCAGCACACAATAACAGGGAACGTGTACTCCGTTTACAAAGTCTAGTGCCGGAAGAACTGATTTCACAGCAAATACATAGTCGCGCTTACCAGCTGTTAATAAAAGGACAAGAACGTTTCGACTAATGCACGAAATAAACCAGTAAAAAATTGTTTAAAAATCTATGCTGCTGCTGTGACGGAAGTATTTATAATTAATAGATATCTCACTACTACCTCTCCCACAATCTCGTATACCTCAGTGTTTCGACAGTACGCGTCGAGAACGGACGCATGGAGCTATTAACTTCGTACGAGTACAGACGTTGTAGTGACTTAAAGCACGTAGTACTGTACCCTGTAAAACGTTTTGTATACAACGTTTTGACACAAAAATTTGTTGCACTGATCCGTGAGGGGGAGACAAGATACAAAGTAAACGTTCCGAAGAACGGGGAGGGGATAATAATAAGACGTTTCCCCTCCAAGGTTACGGGTATTAAGAAAATAAAATACGTGAAAATTGATTACATTTTTTAATAAAAAAAAAAATGATAACATTATTGTTTAGCGCTTACGTAAAAATAACAGTCGTCGCCTTTCAATCGATCACATCATCTGTATAAAAATAAATTAGCATCGACGACATTTCAAACAAGCACATGTGCTGTCTAGTCGTATAAAAATAACCGACACCCCTCTTCCCCACCTACCCATCGAACCGTGAGAAATCAAGTCGTATCCTGTTCACACAGTTAAATACATCACCTGTCTAAAAATAAATTAGCGTCGACGACATGTTCGAACAAGCACGAGTGCTGTCTAGACGTATAAAAAATAACCGACTCCCCTCTTCCCCACCTACCCATCGAACCGTGAGAAATCAGCTCGTATCCTGTTCACACGGTTAAAAATAAACGCTTACTGTGCGTTGAGTGGTTCCCCCTCTCCGGATTTTCCACCTCCACAACTACCTCCCTATTTATTCGCTGTGCACGAGCGTTATTCGTTCATTCGTTGAGAGACGCGCGAGAAATTATAAATTCTTTTATTTTAAAATGGTATCATTCACTGAAAAGTTTGCAACTATTAGCGCAATTGAGTATAAAAAAAATAAAGGAATTGATAATCGTCGTAAAATATCCAATAGAAGAAATGCAGAATATAGACGCAAAGTACGGGAAAGTTGTACTCGTCACTCTCCAAGATTACAGAGACCCTAAACTAAAATATCGTGTATATCTACCAAAGAGATACGCAGGCGTTTTCGAAGATGAGAAATTAAAAAATTTAGTACCGTGTTCGCTGCAACTAATTTATCGTGGAGAAAAGGATAGAGCTTGCTTACATAGTAGAAATTGTACAGTAGGACCGAATGGTCATCTTCATTTGTCGCGTACGATTACATATATTGTATATATATATATATATTAACATGTATTTAGTTGTATTTCATTCAATTATAAATAATATATTTTAACTTATATATTATAATGTGATTTACACATATTTCATTTGATTTTATTGTAATTCTACACAATTTGTATGCGTTTACATAATGTTATAATATAATGTGCTTACACATAATTCATTTGATATAATTGTATACAATTGTATTTTTTTAAATTTTCACTACTGTGTGTGTTTATTTCATTTTTTTTTGTACAAATTTGTCATGTCATAATGCACTTGTAATTAGTTTTACTTAGTTGTATTTCGTATACAATTGACATATTGCACATGTTTACATTTTGAAATTTTCACTATTGTGCGGTTTACATATTATGTATTTTAAATTGTAATATATTTTGATTACATATATTTTAATTATTTGTAATTAAACAGTATTGCTTTTTTTTAATTGACACTACTGTGTGTGTTTATTTAATTTTTTTTTACATATTTGTCATGTCATAGTGCACTTGTAATTAGTTTTACTTAGATGTAATTCGTATACAATTGTCATATTGCACATATTTACATTTTGTAATTTTCACTACTGTGTGCGTTTACATATTTTGTATTTTAATTACATGTATTTTATTTATTTGTAATTAAACAGTATTGCTTTAACATTTTTATTGTTTTTAATTTCAAAATTCCTTTGAACATAACTTATATACATATTCATAACTCAATATACAAGCTAGAACGTGTTACATAGAACTAATTTAAAAAGTCAATTTTATTAAACAATAATTGCATGATTATAAGGATGGTCTGTCAGCAAAAAAAAAAATAACTCCACATGTGAAAATCACAGTGGGAGCCGATACCCGCCGCCGACAACATGGACGACGACCACTCCTGGCGGGCATCAAGCCACGACCAGGCCGCCGCCGGACGGCGAACGGCGAACGGCGTTCAAATTTTAATACAGTTCACAAGTTGACAACAATGCAATACACGTCACTCAGGCTATTCATACCGATGATAGACCGCCCCGACAACATGCACAAATACACCGACCAATCTACGTCCAGGCGGCGGCCCTGGCGGTGACCTGGCTGCCGCCGGACGGCGACCAGGCCGCCGCCCAGCGACGATGACGACGTCAACGACGACGTCAACGGCGAACGGCGAACGGCGAACCGCGAACAGCGAACCGCGAACGGTGAACTGCGAAACGCGAACGGTGAACTGCGAACCGCGAACGGTGAACTGCAAACCGCGAACGGTGAACTGCGAACCGCGAACGGTGAACTGCAAACCGCGAACGTAGCCAGTGACGTCACGATGACACCAGAGATACCTGACATAGGCCAGTGACGTCACGATGACGTCAGAGCTAGCTGTTTTAGAATCCCCCCCGGATGTAGGGGGGGTACTGGAACATGATGACGTCATTGTGTTTCAGTATCCCCCCTCCCTCACTACTAATACATTTTTCATTTAACACACTCTTTATATTTTAGAGCAACCATTTAGCTACATAAAAAATTTTAATAGTTAAATAATGGGGATCGGGCCATACGTTCATCGGCTACAATTTATGTAACAAATTGTTGTACATAAATTTAGGCATGTCGTGCCCCACGTGCAGGGCGACATTATATGCAACATTACAACATTGCAAAAGTTGCATAATATTATATTGTATGTGTACAAATTTACATGTAATTTATGTTTGTGATGCCCCACGTTGGAAGCGACATATTTATGATCCCGATAACAAATTGCAAATTTAATATAATTTAAATTTGTGGAGCCCCACGATCTTGGAGCGCCAAATTTATGTAAAGTTACATATACATAAAACAGGCGTGACCGGTCTCACGTTCAAGATTGACAAATTATTTAACAATATAACATTTAAATTGGGTGTCAGGTGTATCTGCAATAAGAACTCTATGTAACTTGAAACGGTAATTAAAATTTATTTGATACTATTAAAAAATGTGCACATGGCACTGACTTCGATTTAAAACATTCGTTATTATTTGTTATTATGCCGTAAGGCTTAACCTATATACATCCTTACTGACTAAATATTCTATTCTATTAATTATTGTATAAAAGAAAAATCTCATTTTCAGACTACTCAGTCAATTAATGTGTTTCAAAATATCAATATTTAAATCTCTTTTTCTATATTGTAATGCACTCAAAATATTAACAGTTATTGAATTTATCTTTGTTTCTCAGTGCTGTTTTCTCAAATACTAATTGTTATCATTTAAATGCTTTGTAATCATTTTATATCATATTAATTTGAGCTCTTGTTATGTTAATCGTATTTCTAAAACATCTATGATTTTAATTCTACTTTACAAGAAACATTGCTCTTACTTTTAAATAAAATAGAAATGTCTTTAATTGTCTTTTGAGTTCTTTCTATGATTAAGATATAAGTAAGTTGTTTATCACCTTATTGTCGTCAATCATACTCGATCATTTTTTATCCATCGGTGTTCGTCCTCGTCTCGCCTCCAGCGTCGGCTGTCTCTCTTCTCCTCTTGTCCAGCGTAGTATCACTCTCTCTCTCTCTGGAACTCTCCTGTTGTCCAGCGTCGTATCACACTCTTGTCTAGTGTCGAATCATTCTCTGGAAATCACCTCGTGCTGTTTCTGACGTTAATGGATCTTCTTATGTAGTTCTTCTTATTTACTGCTGTTATTAATTAAAATGATTGTCTTTACAACTTAGTTACATAGTTGTACGTAACTGGAAAATTTAAACTGTTTACAAAAAAAAAATAAATACGCCGTGCTGACGGGCATAAGCTCCCGCTGCACCGTGGATGATTTAAGAAAGAGAACCACTGTAGCTTGCGTGTCCTATTTATATCCATGTCTTGGTCGACACCTGCAGTGGTACGAAATCGACATGTTAGAAACTGTCTCTGGATTCAGTTCCCCCACTCCTTGTCAAATTCGCTATTTTTTATATTTCTGCGAATTGCAGAGTCCTGTAAGTATACTCTTATACTTATCTCATAACTATTTTTACAACACATGTTCACTGTAATTTTGGACATTGCAACTTAACCCTTTCGATTTGTACACAGTTATTTCACTATTACACTCGTACGGTGTGTCACTTTCGCGTGGTTTTCGTACACAGTATTTAGTAAATTTTATTACATTTTATTGAGCTTTTGGATTTTAATTCTTAATTACAGTTTATGAATAATTACGGAAAAACAGTAATTGTGCAATTATTCATCTTGGGGTGGCAAACTCGCTTGCAGAGACCTGCGTTCCCACACACTAGCAAAATACTGGTGTACACACTTTCAGTTACATTTGTGTGTGTGTGCACGTCGATTCAGGTCGAAACACCTGTTCATATTTTTGTCTGAGCCAAGCTTGCAATCCCTGACATGCTTATTTCTAATATATTATTAATTATTTACAGTTTATTAGGTAAATTAAAATTTTTATATTCCATACTCAGTACACCACTTATTTTTACTGTCGCATTATTCCTCTGCCTGGTAACAAAAGAAATTTAATAAATTTTTTTATTATAATTTTTTTTATTTATTTATTATTATTATTTGCAAAAAAAATGTAACAAATAATAAAGAATAATATTCGTCATTTCACCCTTCCTTACCTCCCCTCTTCGTACGCTCACTGCTCGTGACCTTGTAGTAAGGTGGCTTCAACAAACAGCTGATCTGACTGGTTTCATTGACCTCGTTGTTTTCATGTGTAGAACTTCCTAAATGACGTTGCGTGGAATTTACCTATTTCTTTCTTCTGTATCTCATCATATACGATGAAAGTGTTCTGTCCTACTCGCTGTCTTAACGTATACGGTCCATTATAAAGTCTGAAGAATTTCTTCGCCGTATTATCACTCCGTTTTCCCACTGGATTTGCTTTGAGTATCTTTAGAACAACTTTGGTTGTGGGTCGCATAATTGGGTACAGTCGGACTGCCTTGGAAAACACATCGATACATACCAATATGTGCTTCACACCTCGACTTGATCGTGGTATTAGTCCCAGAAAATCCACTGCAATTAGCTCTCCCTCTGTATGCTCTGCATTCCTACATATGTGTGTAAATTCGGTCCTTAATTTTACATTATCTTACTCATACATTCTTACCTTCGCTTCTAATCTTCCTTAACTCTTTTCTTAACATGACATTACTTTATCTAATACATTACTTATACACTACATTATCATTTATTACCTTTTATTACATTTCTTTAACATTACCATTCTGATCGCTACTACTTTCTTGAAATACACTTCCGTAACAGAATACTCTTTTAGCTTGTAGTGTGTCGCATGATCGGTTACAGAGGAACTGTCTTGGAAAACAACGATATTTTTCTCGAAGTCCTTAATCCTAAGTAGTCTCTGCCCTTTTGACATTTCACTCTCGCTTTCTTCTGTGTCCTTGTATCTCCATTAAGTGTTCGCTTGATCAGCCGTTCTAATAATTATGGCAATTATTTCCATTCCTAACCCTTCCTTCATATTAATAACAACAATAACATCTTTTACCATTACTCTCTTAAATATTTCTCTACAATAGCATTCCTTACCATCACTAATACATTTCTTAATTAGCCTTTCAAATAATATTCCTTATTTCTTTTTATTTGCCATCATATCCTTAATAAATAACATTTCTTAATTATACTCTCTTATATTATTACACATATTATTTCTTAATATTAATAATTAATAGTTATATTATTTTTCTCATTTAAAAATAATTATTTATTTTCGGGTATTGAGTTCGGTTCGGTGTGTCGTTTGAACTGACTCCCCTCATTATAACAATTGATTGTTGTACACAGGAACTTCATTGTGTTCACCCTCGCGACAAATTTCCATTGTATTACCCCCTCGTTACCTTTCCGTTGCATTGCTGCGACGTTTGTGTGCGTACTTACCTTGTGAACGTTTGTTTTGATCGTATAAGTCACCTGTTTATAGTGCAACGTTTTCATTTTGCCTCTCTTTCTCTCGTAACGGTCGCATTCCATAATTCTCTCATCATCAATGCATTGCGTATGTTCAGTCTGCTTGAGGCCCATATAAACAGCTGTCGACGGTTTTTTCATACGTCGTTTATGATAACCTCTGTAGTTTTCATACTTACAGTTATAATTATCGTTATTATAATTATCGTGCGTATATCTAACATCATATTTACCACAATTTTGCGTAGTGTTTCGTCTAGATAACTTACTACGTTTCTTGTTATACCTACAGTGATATTTATCTCCGTAAGTGTAGTGCCTTAAGTGTTTCACCTTATGTGATTTACTTGTGTGTGTGTGTGTGTGTGTGTGTGTGTGTCTCACAATAGGGATATCGCTATTAATAAGGTATGTTTTATTAACCTTTATTTGCTTCTCCTCCTTAATGTTAATTACTTTTTTATAATTATCATTAGTAATTACACATGTATTTTCAATTTGTATGAATTCTTCACATACTATCTTTTCACATATTAGCTCCGTTTGTTTATTAATTATTCCACAGACATTTTCTGCGATCGTGTCAATACGTCTGTTTGTATTAACAATTTTTTCGGTTAACTGCGCATTACTGTCAATTATACTTTGTTTTATTTCAAGATTATCAATTTTTAACTCTTCTAGACTCTTTGTAATTTTTATGATGTCCTGTTTAAATTTTCTGACGGTAGCTCTAATTTATTTTCTAAACTTTCTGTTTGTTTTGTATTTATTTCATCTATTTTTCTTATTTGTTTGACATTCTCCTCTTTCAATTCCTCTTTAAATTTTTCGGCTTGTTTTATGATTAATTCGTCCATCATGGCGAGTATCGAATTTTTAAATGCTTCTAAATTCAACCCTCCTGGTTCTGCCTTGTTGAATAATTATTAAAATATTTATTTAGTAGTAATTCTTTAACAATTATTATTGATAACCTTTCCCTACTTATTTATTTATTTCTTTATTTTTTATTAATAGTTATTAATAATACTCATTACAGTTACACCTGTTACATAGACAAATAATATTATTCGTGGGCGCCAGGTGTGTGATTACACAACAATTAACATTACATTCAATTACTGTTTAATATGAATAATAATTACATATAATACATTTTTCATTTAACACACTCTTTATATTTTAGAGCAACCATTTAGCTACATAAAAAATTTTAATAGTTAAATGATGGGGATCGGGCCATACGTTCATGGGCTACAATTTATGTAACAAATTTTTGTACCTAAATTTAGGCATGTCGTGCCCCACGTGCAGGGCGACATTATATGCAACATTACAACATTGCAAAAGTTGCATAATATTATATTGTATGTGTACAAATTTACGTGTAATTTATGTTTGTGATGCCCCACGTTGGAAGCGACATATTTATGATCCCGATAACAAATAGCAAATTTAATATAATTTAAATTTGTGGAGCCCCACGATCTTGGAGCGCCAAATTTATGCAACGTTACATATACATAAAATAGGCGTCACCGGTCTCACGTTCAAGATTGACATATTATTTAACAATATAACATTTAAATTGGGTGTCAGGTGTATCTGCAATAAGAACTCTATGTAACTTGAAACGGTAATTAAAATTTATTTGATACTATTAAAAAATGTGCACATGGCACTGACTTCGATTTAAAACATTCGTTATTATTTGTTATTATGCCGTAAGGCTTAACCTATATACATCCTTACTAACTAAATATTCTATTCTACTAATTATTGTATAAAAGAAAAATCTCATTTTCAGACTACTCAGTCAATTAATGTGTTCCAAAATATCAATATTTAAATCTCTTTTTCTATATTGTAATGCACTCAAAATATTAATAGTTATTGAATTCATCTTTTGTTTCTCAGTACTGTTTTCTCAAATACTAATTGTTTTCATTTAAATGCTTTGTAATCATTTTATATCATATTAATTTGAGCTCTTGTTACGTTAATCGTATTTCTAAAACATCTATGATTTTAATTCTACTTTACAAGAAACATTGCTCTTACTTTTAAATAAAATAGAAATGTCTTTAATTGTCTTTTGAGTTCTTTGTATGATTAAGATATAAATAAGTTGTTTATCACCTTATTGTCGTCAAACATACTCGATCATTTTTGATCCATCGGTGTTCGTCCTCGTCTCGCCTCCAGCGTCGGCTGTCTCTCTTCTCCTCTTGTCCAGCGTAGTATCACTCTCTCTCTCTGGAACTCTCCTGTTGTCCAGCGTCGTATCACACTCTTGTCTAGTGTCGAATCATTCTCTGGAAATCACCTCGTGCTGTTTCTGACGTTAATGGACCTTCTTATGTAGTTCTTCTTATTTACTGCTGTTATTAATTAAAATGATTGTCTTTACAACTTAGTTACATAGTTGTACGTAACTGGAAAATTTAAACTGTTTACAAAAAAAAAATAAATACGCCGTGCTGACGGGCATAAGCTCCCGCTGCACCGTGGATGATTTAAGAAAGAGAACCACTGTAGCTTGCGTGTCCTATTTATACCCATGTCTTGGTCGACACCTGCAGTGGTACGAAATCGACATGTTAGAAACTGTCTCTGGATTCAGTTCCCCCACTCCTTGTCAAATTCGCTATTTTTTATATTTCTGCGAATTGCAGAGTCCTGTAAGTATACTCTTATACTTATCTCATAACTATTTTTACAACACATGTTCACTGTAATTTTGGACATTGCAACTTAACCCTTTCGATTTGTACACAGTTATTTCACTATTATACTCGTACGGTGTGTCACTTTCGCGTGGTTTTCGTACACAGTATTTAGTAAATTTTATTACATTTTATTGTGCTTTTGAATTTTAATTCTTAATTATAGTTTATGAATAATTACGGAAAAACAGTAATTGTGCAATTATTCATCTTGGGGTGGCAAACTCGCTTGCAGAGACCTGCGTTCACACACACTAGCAAAATACTGGTGTACACACTGTCAGTTACATTTGTGTGTGTGTGCACGTCGATTCAGGTCGAAACACCTGTTCATATTTTTGTCTGAGCCAAGCTTGCAATCCCTGACATGCTTGTTTCTAATATATTATTAATTATTTACAGTTTATTAGGTAAATTAAAATTTTTATATTCCATGCTCAGTACATCACTTATTTGTACTGTCGCATTATTCCTCTGCCTGGTAACAAAAGAAATTTAATAAATTTATTTATTATAATTTTTTTTATTTATTTATTATTATTATTTGCAAAAAAAAATGTAACAAATAATAAAGAATAATATTCGTCATTTCACCCTTCCTTACCTCCCCTCTTCGTACGCTCACTGCTCGTGACCTTGTAGTAAGGTGGCTTCAACAAACAGCTGATCTGACTGGTTTCATTGACCTCGTTGTTTTCATGTGTAGAACTTCCTAAATGACGTTGCGTGGAATTTACCAATTTCTTTCTTCTGTATCTCATCATATACGATGAAAGTGTTCTGTCCTACTCGCTGTCTTAACATATACGGTCTATTATAAAGTCTGAAGAATTTCTTCGCCGTATTATCACTCCGTTTTCCCACTGGATTTGCTTTGAGTATCTTTAGAACAACTTTGGTTGTAAGTCGCATAATTGGGTACAGTCGGACTGCCTTGGAAAACACATCGATACATACCAATATGTGCTTCACACCTCGACTTGATCGTGGTATTGGTCCCAGAAAATCCACTGCAATTAGCTCTCCCTCTGTATGCTCTGCATTCCTACATATGTGTGTAAATTCGGTCCTTAATTTTACATTATCTTACTCATACATTCTTACCTTCGCTTCTAATCTTCCTTAACTCTTTTCTTAACATGACATTACTTTATCTAATACATTACTTATACACTACATTATCATTTATTATCTTTTACTACATTTCTTTAACATTACCTTTCTGATCGCTACTACTTTCTTGAATTACACTTCCGTAACAGAATACTCTTTTAGCTTGTAGTGTGTCGCATGATCGGTTACAGAGGAACTGTCTTGGAAAACAACGATATTTTTCTCGAAGTCCTTAATCCTAAGTAGTCTCTGCCCTTTTGACATTTCACTCTCGCTTTCTTCTGTGTCCTTGTATCTCCATTAAGTGTTCGCTTGATCAGCCGTTCTAATAATTATGGCAATTATTTCCATTCCTAACCCTTTCTTCATATTAATAACAACAATAACATCTTTTACCATTACTTTCTTAAATATTTCTCTACAATAGCATTCCTTACCATCACTAATACATTTCTTAATTAACCCTTTCAAATAATATTCCTTATTTCTTTTTATTTGCCATCATATACTTAATAAATAACATTTCTTAATTATACTCTCTTATATTATTACACATATTATTTCTTAATATTAATAATTAATAGTTATATTATTTTTCTCATTTAAAAATAATTATTTATTTTCGGGTATTGAGTTCGGTTCGGTGTGTCGTTTGAACTGACACCCCTCATTATAACAATTGGTTGTTGTACACAGGAAATTCATTGTGTTCACCCTCGCGACAAATTTCCATTGTATTACCCCCTCGTTACCTTTCCGTTGCATTGCTGCGACGTTTGTGTGCGTACTTACCTTGTGAACGTTTGTTTTGATCGTATAAGTCACCTGTTTATAGTGCAACGTTTTCATTTTGCCTCTCTTTCTCTCGTAACGGTCGCATTCCATAATTCTCTCATCATCAATGCATTGCGTATGTTCAGTCTGCTTGAGGCCCATATAAACAGCTGTCGACGGTTTTTTCATACGTCGTTTATGATAACCTCTGTAGTTTTCATACTTACAGTTATAATTATCGTTATTATAATTATCGTGCGTATATCTAACATCATATTTACCACAACTTTGCGTAGTGTTTGGTCTAGATAACTTACTACGTTTCTTGTTATACCTACAGTGATATTTATCTCCGTAAGTGTAGTGCCTTAAGTGTTTCACCTTATGTGATTTACTTGTGTGTGTGTGTGTGTGTGTGTGTGTGTCTCACAATAGGGATATCGCTATTAATAAGGTATGTTTTATTAACCTTTATTTGCTTCTCCTCCTTAATGTTAATTACTTTTTTATAATTATCATTAGTAATTACACATGTATTTTCAATTTGTATGAATTCTTCACATACTATCTTTTCACATATTAGCTCCGTTTGTTTATTAATTATTCCACAGACATTTTCTGCGATCGTGTCAATACGTCTGTTTGTATTAACAATTTTTTCGGTTAACTGCGCATTACTGTCAATTATACTTTGTTTTATTTCAAGATTATCAATTTTTAACTCTTCTACACTCTTTGTAATTTTTATGATGTCCTGTCTAAAATTTTCGGACTGTAGCTCTAATTTATTTTCTAAACTTTCTGTTTGTTTTGTATTTATTTCATCTATTTTTCTTATTTGTTTGACATTCTCCTCTTTCAACTCCTCTTTAAATTTTTCGGCTTGTTTTATGACTAATTCGTCCATCAAGGCGAGTATCGAATTTTTAAATGCTTCTAAATTCAACCCTCCTGGTTCTGCCTTGTTGAATAATTATTAAAATATTTATTTAGTAGTAATTCTTTAACAATTATTATTGATAACCGTTCCCTACTTATTTATTTATTTCTTTATTTTTTATTAATAGTTATTATTAATACTCATTACAGTTACACCTGTTACATAGACAAATAATATTATTCGTGGGCGCCAGCTGTGTGATTACACAACAATTAACATTACATTCAATTACTGTTTAATATGAATAATAATTACATATAATACATTTTTCATTTAACACACTCTTTATATTTTAGAGCAACCATTTAGCTACATAAAAAATTTTAATAGTTAAATAATGGGGATCGGGCCATACGTTCATCGGCTACAATTTATGTAACAAATTTTTGTACCTAAATTTAGGCATGTCGTGCCCCACGTGCAGGGCGACATTATATGCAACATTACAACATTGCAAAAGTTGCATAATATTATATTGTATGTGTACAAATTTACATGTAATTTATGTTTGTGATGCCCCACGTTGGGAGCGACATATTTATGATCCCGATAACAAATTGCAAATTTAATATAATTTAAATTTGTGGAGCCCCACGATCTTGGAGCGCCAAATTTATGCAACGTTACATATACATAAAACAGGCGTGACCGGTCTCACGTTCAAGATTGACAAATTATTTAACAATATAACATTTAAATTGGGTGTCAGGTGTATCTGCAATAAGAACTCTATGTAACTTGAAACGGTAATTAAAATTTATTTGATACTATTAAAAAATGTGCACATGGCACTGACTTCGATTTAAAACATTCGTTATTATTTGTTATTATGCCGTAAGGCTTAACCTATATACATCCTTACTGACTAAATATTCTATTCTACTAGTTATTGTATAAAAGAAAAATCTCATTTTCAGACTACTCAGTCAATTAATGTGTTCCAAAATATCAATATTAAATCTCTTTTTCTATATTGTAATGCACTCAAAATATTAATAGTTATTGAATTCATCTTTTGTTTCTCAGTACTGTTTTCTCAAATACTAATTGTTTTCATTTAAATGCTTTGTAATCATTTTATATCATATTAATTTGAGCTCTTGTTACGTTAATCGTATTTCTAAAACATCTATGATTTTAATTCTACTTTACAAGAAACATTGCTCTTACTTTTAAATAAAATAGAAATGTCTTTAATTGTCTTTTGAGTTCTTTGTATGATTAAGATATAAATAAGTTGTTTATCACCTTATTGTCGTCAATCATACTCGATCATTTTTGATCCATCGGTGTTCGTCCTCGTCTCGCCTCCAGCGTCGGCTGTCTCTCTTCTCCTCTTGTCCAGCGTCGGCTGTCTCTCTTCTCCTCTTGTCCAGCGTCGTATCACTCTCTGGAACTCTCCTCTTGTCCAGCGTCCTATCACTCTCTTGTCTAGTGCC
This sequence comes from Magicicada septendecula, assembly GCA_034769895.1. Classification (NCBI taxonomy): domain Eukaryota; kingdom Metazoa; phylum Arthropoda; class Insecta; order Hemiptera; family Cicadidae; genus Magicicada; species Magicicada septendecula. The sequence goes on along the minus strand of CM068368.1, from coordinate 589,617,430 downwards.
GAATCATTCTCTGGAACTCTCCTCGTGTTGTTTCTGACGTTAATGGATCTTCTTATGTACTGCTGTTATTAATTAAAATGATTGTCTTTACAACTTAGTTACATAGTTGTACGTAACTGGAAAATTTAAACTGTTTACAAAAAAAAAATAAATACGCCGTGCTGACGGGCATAAGCTCCCGCTGCACCGTGGATGATTTAAGAAAGAGAACCACTGTAGCTTGCGTGTCCTATTTATACCCATGTCTTGGTCGACACCTGCAGTGGTACGAAATCGACATGTTAGAAACTGTCTCTGGATTCAGTTCCCCACTACTTGTCAAATTCGCTATTTTTTATATATTTCTGCGAATTGCAGAGTCCTGTAAGTATACTCTTATACTTATCTCATAACTATTTTTACAACACATGTTTACTGTAATTTTGGACATTGCAACTTAACCCTTCCGATTTGTACACAGTTATTTCACTATTACACTCGTACGGTGTGTCACTTTCGCGTGGTTTTCGTACATAGTATTTAGTCAATTTTATTACATTGTATTGTGCTTTTGAATTTTAATTCTTAATTATAATTTATGAATAATTACGGAAAAACAGTAATTGTGCAAACTCAAAACAGTAATCTTGGGGTGGCAAACTCGCCTGCAGAGACCTGCGTTCACTCACACTAGCAAAATACTGGTGTACACACTTTCAGTTACATTTGTGTGTGTGTGCACGTCGATTCAGGTCGAAACACCTGTTCATATTTTTGTCTGAGCCAAGCTTGCAATCCCTGACATGCTTATTTCTAATATATTATTAATTATTTACAGTTTATTAGGTAAATTAAAATTTTTATATTCCATGCTCAGTACATCACTTATTTGTACTGTCGCAATATATATATATATATACACATATTGTAACAATACAACGATATAAGATAATATGTAAGATAATGTGTAAGTGTTATTGTATTGATTGTAGATACGCTCCGGTATCCACAACAATATTTTATAGTAAAATTTCCAAAAATGTAATTATTATTAGCGGTTTGATTGTTATTAATAATTGTGTGGGTATTGCCGTTTAAATCCTTTAATTTAAAAAGTATTTTCGCACTCCGCTGATCACCTCCCCACTTACCATATGTGGATATTACTGTTCTGTTGGGTGACTGCTTCAGCTGTAACATACACTCTACACATACAAGGGGATATTCTATTTGAATATCATACGTGATAAGCATGCACAATAAAATAAAATAAAAACTGAATTATGATTTGAATTATAAGGAATATTCAAATTCTGCCGCCACCTTTTGATAGAACTAGCTATGAAAACTAAACTATTTTAATTTTGAAATTAAACTCTTTTTCCACTGGTAAAAAAAATTGAGGTTTATTAACAGTTTTGGAATGTTATTAAATCTTTTAAAATCAACAATCAATCACTAATAGTTTTACAGAAAAATAATTATTATGAACAATTTTAAAAAGAAACTCTTCTTAACCTCAAGGCTGGTAACACTGTAGGTTAATACAATAATTTTTATTTAGAGAGGTTATGTCCCCTTTACATAGTTGAATTACCAAGTTCATGTGATCTTTGAAGTAACATGATGCCAGATACAAGATGTTGTGTTTTATAACAATATTTAATAAAGAAATAATCGAAAACAAACAAACAAATATTAAAATTGAAAGTCGGTACCATATAATCGATAACTATCGTATTATCGTACGCGGGATTCAGTACACAGTAGTTACTTTAATAAACACGTGCGTTGATTTGCACTGCTAAAAATTACTAATATTATTTAATAGTTGGCTATAGAAATTATTTACTGACAAGAGAAAAAGTTTATAATAAAAAAAACTCTTGTGATAGCTTCCATTTGGTTTGTATTACTTGAGAACAGACTTATGAAAAAAAAAGGTGACAAGTTGTTGTTATTATTTCTAGGTTAGCTAATACCGTAAGTAGTTATTAGGGTTAAATATATTATTTATTGATTTCTTATTAATCTAAACATATATATACTGTTCATAATAATTCTGATGCGTAACTATCAGTTAATTTGAATGATTTTTTCGCAAAAAATAAAAATACTTATTTTCATTAGTCAAATCAAAAACGACATGAGTCAATTGAGCGACTATTGCGACAATCATATTTTGTAATATTTAAATTAATCTTGACTCCTTTAATTATGATAAATAGTAAAAACATTTATTTCTTAAGTTAATAAATGCGAAATAATTCCTTCATTAATTCTGATAACTTTCATCAGAATTGCTACACTTCGATACTACTGATTAGAGTAGTATCCAAACAATCATTTACAGAAATTATTATTTCTGTTTTATTTTTTAAATAATGAAAATATAGTACTCCCTGGTTTTTTGTCAACACAAAACTCGAAAATACGACCGATATTATACACTGGTCGTATTTTATTATTATATTCACTCCGCACTGTACACTCGTTAATTGTTTGTTATGTGTAGGTTAGGCGTGTGTAGTATGACTCATGTATATGTGTCGCGCACAATTCAAATACAACTTCTTCATCGATTTTGTCCGTCGAATTAGGCGTGTTGACTCCTTGATGATTGAAAGATGACTGTGACGCTTCTCCTGAGCGTCTCTGGTTTGTCTGCCGGTTTTCATTCATTTGATTGGTTCAATTCTTCGAACTCTCCGACCCAAAACACCTTGATTTAGTAAAACTTTTAATTTATTACCAATTTCGTATATGGGTTGGAGACTAAAGTGACGTAAACGCCGATGCACAAAATGATTAAAAAGTTTATAATCGTTATAACTTTCTTATTAGTTGTCATATCGTTGAATGGTTGGTGTCAATAAATCGCGGACATCCTGGGCTTTAAATAAAGTCCAAACAAGAATGAAATCCGTCCATTATTAACTTACTACAACGATTTCACAAATGTTTATAGTGAATCTTAAAATTAATAAGTTTATTTCACCAAATCTTATCTAATTACACAATAACACTTTTGATTAAACGTTTTGAGTCCATTTCTCAATTGCTTAATACAAAAATTTGGGAGTAATTATTATTCAAACAATGTTTGATAATGGCGTCTCAAGCGTCCATATTCGATTATTTATAATCGCCCTTAATACTATTATTCCTTATTTAATAACATTTGTTTTGTATTCTAGTAATAATGAAAACGTTTATTTACATTGGTTTACACTTTAGTATATGCACAATGTTGTGTTTCATATACTAGTAGTCTTATCTAACTACCTTCCGATCTCTTGTCTTTAAATTGTCACTTTGTTTGTGTTTTACTACATAAGGTATCTAATGTTGAAAATGCAAATAGTGTACAACTATAGTACCTAGTTCATTTAATATATTTGTTAGTTTTTCGCTATCTGAAAACCCTTCAATTCCTAGTATTGGGTTTGTTTACATCAGGTCATGACATGGCAGTCAGTTATTTTTTAATAAATCAATAACTAAATTGTTATTATTATATTTGACATAGATTCTCAAAGTAGTATCAGATATCCTTCTGATTACTGATAACATTTTTATTTACCTTTGAACAAGTTTGGATGGTGCATTTTGCTTAAATAACTTGCTACATAGTGTTTGTTTACATTCGGATTCCACCATCATGGTCATTTAGTTTTCAATAATTTGTCTATAAAATTACTATTCTTATGCTTATGATCTGTTCTCATAGTAGTATTAGATGTTCTTCTAACTACTGGTAACACTTTCTTCACTCTCTGTGTAAGTTTTAATAAGGTATTTTGCTTAATTAATTTGTTACATTGCCTTTGCTTACATCTGGCTATTCATTCATAGTCAGTTAGTTTACAATATTTTGATCATAAAACTATTATTATTACACTTATAATCTGTTCCCATAGTAGTACCAGATATTTTTCTAACTACTGGTAACACTTTTATTGATCTTTGTACAAGTTTTAATAATGTATTTTGCTTAACTAATTTGTTACATTGGGTTCCCTTTCATCTAGCTTTGTGCTATCATATTTAATCTGCTTTATGTGCAGTGTATTTCAATATAAGATATTATTTATTACCGTGCATCATTATTTATAATGAATCTTTGATTGACACAATTGTTGATGGTTGTTTGGTTTAATTAACATATGTGATTTTTTGTTTTATAGGTGCATTTCCTATGGGGTTATGTATCAATGTACAACATATTCTTATGCAGCATTTGCTACTACTATTATGACTTCATTATGGTATTCTATTACAATGGTTTAATTGTTGATTATTACACATGTTTACACTATTTCTTCTAAACAATAATACAAATATTCTTGAACTAATGATAATACATTTCTTGTTATGGTTTGTACCTAATTTCTGTTACATTGTTGTTTGATACTTAACAAACTAGTTTGTTTGTTATTATTTTTTCTGGCCTTTCTTTGTATTGTATTCTGTTTTGCCGTGGCATTCAGTTACATTTCTTTTAAAATTTACAAAGGTTTTTATTATCAGGTTCTATTAACATTGATATTACTGTTCTATCTTACATTTCTTGGTGGTCTTATGATTATCTATTTGGGATTACAATCTTCATTAAATTAGTCACACTAACTGTCTGTGTATTTTTGACTATTTAATCTTTGATGTTTCCACTATGAAGGTAACACATTTTCTTCTGTTATAAACCTTATCACTTGAATTGTCTGTGGGGTTTATTAGGTTAAAATTGGTTAACTGGTCACAGGTTCTCACACTTACATTAAGTATTCACTATTACTGTTTGTGATTTCTTAAATATGTTAAACACTGTTTCTTCATAGTTGACAATCGCTATTCTTTTTCCGGATACTAGTATTGTCTCTAGTATACTTGGTGAATGGTGATTTCTTGTATTGTCTATCCATTTTCTTCTCTCTTCATGTCATGTTTCCTTGTCCTTCTTCTTCCTTTCTTCTTTAGGTTTAAACGTCTTCTTCAATATTTCCATTGTAGTAGTCGTCGTTTCATAATATTTATATTTGTAAATATATTGGTTTGTCTGCCATCATTGTTGTTGCTCTTGAGTTGTCTCTTCTTTTTATTTTACATAGTCATTGTTTTGTTGGTTCCCCTCACTGTCGGAATCCTGTTGTCTTCTTCTTCACTTTATTGTTTTGTTGGTTCCCCTCACTGTTGGAATCTATTGGGCCTGGTTTCTAACATTTTATTTTGGCTCATGGTCATTTCTTTTCTCTATTTTGTGTACGATGCTGCTATGTTACACTTCCTTCCTCTTTGTTGGAATTTTACACTAATATATCTGTAGATACACACTTTTTGTTTACATAATTTTACTTACTTAGAAATATTTTCATGCTTTCCCGTCACTTGACGTAATAATTGCTTACTTTATGTAACTACCAAATTTGGTAACGTTACATATGCCTTCCTATAAGAATTGATTAATTCTGAATCAGTATACTTATTTTTCATTGAAGAATTCATCAATTGTTGTACGTTTCCATGTCGATTCATATGCTTTTTTATATATATCCCTTCACTTTCTTCTATTTGAATCATAATTATTTCTCTTCTATGTGATTATCTCCGTTGTTTATTTAGTTCCCTAATTCCCTAACATAAGCTTAGCTGGGGGCAGTTCAGAGCGGCTCACTTTGGCATACAACTCCACTGGCCATACTAATATCAATAAATACGGAGGCACATCATCTCCATCAATAATAATAAATGATTGCTGGCATTATTTATCAGTCAATTCATCTCAAATAATCAAAATATATAAAGTGGTCGTTCTTCCGACAAATAATAAATATCCTTGGGATTATCTCACGCATCTGCGGTTTATACATTGTTATACTCTCTTCTTCTTGATTCAACTCAACTAAATTCTTCACATATTACAGGGATAATTTGTTTTACATTTCATCACTGGTATACTCTCGTGATCATCTTCGTTAATATATTATTTTTTATTCTTCTTCGTCATCGATTAATCTCTTCTCTTTGTATCACATTAAACGTCATCTCATAATATTCTTTATTTCGGGGTTTACTTCTCTGGATATAATTCATGAATATATTTTCTCATGGCTTCAATTGAGATATAGTCCATGTGGTATTGGCTTTCTTCTAGTAAAAGACACTAGAAAACATTGTGGTTGTGTGTTGTTTCTTATCTACATTAATGATACTTATTTGGTTTCGTTCCTCCAACTTCTTATTTTCTCCTTCTTTCATTGGTAGTACGGGTGTGATGGTAAATTTACTTGTTGACTTGGCTCTTGGAATTTATATACTTTTATTTAGTCATGCCATAGATCTTGGGTGTCCGTCTCGTATAGTACTTTTTTCTTTCATTGGTAGTACGGGTAGGATGGTGATTTACTTGTTGACGTGGCTCTTGGAAATATGGTGCCGTAGATGTTGTGCGTCAGTCTCGTATAGTACTTCTTCCTTTCATTGGTAGTAGTACTATTATTTGAAAATACAATTTTCTTGATCCTTTACATAACTTCTTTGGAATATATTTTTCACATTACAAAATTACAATATCGTCAACGTTCATTTTTTAGTTATATATTCACTTCTTATTTAATATAAACACACAATAATCTTCATAGCAATATTCCATCCTTTCTTCATATAGTCAACATTTATTTTCATAATTATATTTTCATTTTTCACTTATTAATAAACAATAATCTTCATCGCCACATTTCACTTTTATCTTCATATAGTCAATATTTATATTCACAAGTACATTTTCATCTTTCACTTAATATCAGTAACAAATATTTTCATCGCTATATTTCACTTTTATTTTATAATTTAATCTTCGATATATCGTTTCATTGAAGCTTGGTTGTATGTGCCCTTTATCTCCTTTGTTATTGGGTCTTGTAACTCATAAGTGTTATTGAGGTTGTTTTTGGTTACAGTATATGGGCCTGTGAATATCAGTAGCAGTTTTTTCGCAATACCTTCAATTGTACTTGGGAGTTCTCGGTTTTTTATGAGTACTCTGTCTCCCACTTCGTACTTTATGACTTTAGGTTGCGATTTCTGGTATTTGAGCCTAAGTTTGTCAGCTCGTTCAACTGCGTTATTGTAAAATTTTGTTTTATTGATTTGAATTCATTTTCTATTGGAAAGTTTATGATTTCTGTAATTTTCCGGGGTGGTCTTCGCTCATACATAGCCATATAAGGTGTCTCATCTGTTGATTGATGATAAGCTAAGTTCAGGAAGTCTTCAGCCGGGGATAGATATTCCTCCCATTTCCTCTGCTGGCTGTGACAGTAGGTTCTTAAGATCCTTCCTACTTCTCTCAACACTCTCTCAGCAGGGTTGCTGTTGGGGTGATACACAGACGTTTTGTAAGTTTTTATGCCCTGATGGATTAGTGTTTCCCTCCACTTTCGTCCTCGGAATTGTGTTCCATGATCTGTAATTACTGATAGTGGTCTTCCCACTTCGGGTATATACTTGGAGATCACAATGTCTAGTATTTTGTTAGTTGTAGCTCGATTTATTGGATAAAGTTTTGTGAATTTTGTGTAGTGGTCGAATATGATTACTACATATTTGTATTGATGCCTTCCACCACTTCGTGGAAATGGTCCACAAATATCTAAAAATACTTTTTCCAACTTTGCTGTTGATGTTATGGGTATCATTACCCCTTCTCGTTTTTCATTACTACACTTTACCAATTGGCATACATGACAATTTTGAATATACCTTCTCACTTTGCGGTTCATGTCTTTAAAGTGTACATGTTCTTGTAGCGCTTTGACTACTTTGACTGCGCCCATGTGACCGTAGCGCACATGGTAATCAATTGCTAGTTCTTTTTCAATGGTTTTCGGTATAACAACCTTCCATTGTTCACTATCTTTTTTAGTTTTAGTGAATAGTAATCGGTTGTGATTACAGTAATATGGTGTTATTTTTTCATCATCGTTTGCCAATCTTTGTATGATTTGTGAGATTTTGGGATCCTTGTTCTGATGATTGTCTATGTCGGATAGGATGTTGGTTAATTCAGATTTATTCTTTAATATGTGGTAGACTTTGGCGATGGTTTCTTTTTCTCCCTCGAATGTCTGGGCTATGATGTTCACTCGGGACAACACGTCGGCCGCTATGTTGCTTTTCCCTGGTATGTATTCCCATTGGATGTTATATTCCTGGAGTGTCAGTGTCCACCTTGTTAATCTACCATGTTTCAGTCTGCAATTCTTGAGAAAAGATATGGACTTGTGGTCTGCTCTTACCGTAATAGGATATCCTAATATGAATGTTCTGAATTTCTCACAGGCAAACACTATACTCAGTAACTCTTTCTCTGTCGTGTGATAGTTTGGCTCACATTTATTTAGAGTTCTACTAGCGAAACTAATTACTTGGTGATTACCTTCTTGGTCCTCCTGATATAACACTGAACCAAGGCTAATATCACTAGCATCACAGTTCATAAAAAATTGTCTTTCAAAATTAGGATGGTGTAGCATGACTGTATCGAGAAATTTTTTCTTTATTAACTCAAAGGTAGTGTCTTGGTCAGACCCCCACTTCCACTTTTCCTTTGATGATAATTGTGATGAAAATCGAGCCGTTAATTCAGAATAGTTGCTCTGGAATTTTCTGTAGTAATTACAAATTCCGAGGAACGACTGTAACTGTTTTTTGTTTTTCGGTATTGGGAAACGCTGTATGGCTTCCATCTTTTCTTGGGATGCTGTGATTCCAAACTCTGATAAGTCGAACCCCAAAAATTGTACTTCCTTGGCTATCAACTTTGATTTGTCCAGTTTGAGCGTGATATTGTTGTCTTCTAATTTCTTTAACACTTGTGCCACCCGGTTATAGTGTTCTTCCCAATTATCTGATGCTATTAATAGGTCATCGACATACACTGTCGTAAATTGTAAAGTATTATGTCCTAATATTTCATCCATGCATTTAACAAAAATGGCCACAGAGTTCACAAGGCCGAAGGGTAACCTTTTAAAATGATAGTTACGGCCTTCGAAAATAAATGCTGTGAATTTCCTGCTATTGGGGTGTAACTCAACCTGCCAATAACCACAGACAGTATCCCATATACTGTAATACCTTGTGCCATAAAATCTCTTTAGTATCTCGTCGATTTCGCCAGGCGACGTCCTGTCATTAATTATGGACTTATTAATTTCCCGTGCATCCAAGCAAATCCTCACTGCGCCGTTTTTCTTGGGTACAGCCACAATGGGATTAGTGTACGGGGAATTGCTAACTTCAATGATATCGTTCTCAATTAATCTTTGTATTTCTTCACGAACGGCTTCCTTAAGTGAAAAAGCGATTGGATAGGACTTTCTCTTGAATTCAGTTTGGTCCTTAAATTTCAGTTCACATTGAAAATTTTTTATCTTGCCAGGTGTATCGGAGAATACATGACGGTATCGATGGTAGATTTGTATTAGTTTGTCACGCTGTTCATAAGTCAACTCATGGTTAATGTTGTTTGTCTGGAATGCTCTAATTTCGTTAATCTTTTCTACCCATAATACATCTTCCGGATTGCTGCGAATTTCTTGGTTGATAGACATCTTCTTATGTTCATGGCCTTCCCGTATATAATATATGACATGTTCTGGGGGTGCCTTCCTATGTTCTATAAGATTTGCAGTCCATTCAATTTCATCTGCCTTCAATAACACAGTATCTTTGTCCATACTGATTATGGCTGTATACTTCCGCAGTATGTCGCATCCGATAAGTAGTGTAAATGGCAGTCCACTTGCTACGAGGAAAACCATTGGAATTGTCTTTCCATTACTCGACACTTCCAACTGTACTTGGTGTCGAATGGTTTTATTTTGTCGCCCAGTGGCTCCAATGAGTATTATATTATTGATGGGTAGTGTTGGTATTGTTGTCTGATTTTCTGATTGTATTCGGTTTAATTCTAACTTATCGATTAACGAGACATTAGCTCCTGTATCTACCATAGCGGTGGTAATTATTCCGTTGACTCTTACGGATATATATGCGATTTCGCTGTTAGTTGTGTCTCCGATACTGTCTTCTTTTTCCTCCATTAGGTCCTGCCTAATGTTCTTTAGATAATTATTGTGGTACATTTTATCATAAGCCAATTTTGTTGCCAAAATGTTAGACCCAATAGTCCGGTTCAATGAGGGTGTTGTTATTCTTTTCACTGCCGGTTCCCATTTAAAGGCAGGTCACCGTTTGTGTGCCTGTCTTGCGAAGTAGATGCTATTGGTTCCTGGGCTCCTTGTCCGTGTTCGTTTTTATAGGTTTCGGTTGTTCGTGTGACTGTTCTGTTACCTTCACTACTGTCGCTCCTGTTTGACCTATAACCCGACTCTCGGTCTTCTCGGTCGCTGTGGTTGGAATTACTATGGTGATTCGGAAAACTTCTCCGTCCTTGATAGTAATTCCGTCTATCTCCACCTCTGCTAGCGTGGGCGTAGTTCACTCTCCGGAACTGATTATTGTTGTGGTTCCCATTGCCCTGTCGCTGTTGGTTGTTTGGGGATTGGTTGTTGTAGGGTCTATAATAATTTTTACCCCGTTGGTAATGTCCGTCCCTTTGATATCCACTTGGTCGGGGGTTATTGAAATTTCCTCTGTCCACATGATCACCATGATTGCCATCTCCATTTTGACGTGGTCCTTGCTGGTTCTGGAAACGTGGAGGACTGTTGAAAGTCCTTCCAGAATTGTTTCTGTCATTGTTATTTGTAGGGTTGACATTTCCGGGTCCTCCCCGATCATACACTTGTCCAGGACCCTGGCGGTTCCGCTGGTAGTATCTTTCTTGCTCATGACTCTCCAGTAGAGCACACATTCCCTGGATAGACTTGATTTGTCAGTTTAGCCTACCTTATGAGATTCCTTGGTTGAAGTGATATGCTAACTTGGTGACTAAGCATTCTTCCGGGATGGCTGGCTCTAAGTTTCTGGCCAGACAGATCTTGCCTAGAAAATAAGTGGTCATTGATTGTCTGCCGTTTATGACAAATTTCCCGTTAGTAATATCATCTCTAATTATGTTTTGAGTCGTCTCGGACCAGTATTTCTGTTTGAAGGCTATTTTGAATGCGTCGTAACTCTCTACTTCATGTCGAGTCGCCGTCCACCAGTTATCGAAAGTATTCCTGAATGACTCGTCCAGCATTCCTTTGATAATGGACCATCTGTTTTCTCTATTCGGGTTTATAACTTCTTCCACTCTCTCCAGAAATTCCAACGGATTATTCACATATGCACGGAAGTCTATTTGCTCTCTACCTTCCAGATGCGTTAGTCCTGACAGAATGTTTGGGAGTGTTCGTAATCGGTGCATTTCGTCCCTAATATCATTAAATTCCCTCTGCTGGCGTTCTGTCAACTGGTCTTTGTCATTACTTACTTGGTGTTTGATGGCATCCACCTTCACGGAAACCTCCTCACATTTCTCACTCAGTGTAGACTGTGCTATCTTCATCTCGGCTTGCTCCCGCTCTACAACTCCTATCTGGGCGCTGTGTATCTTCTCAAGATCACTGATTCGGCGGTTGACATCTAATTCTGTCTGTATCAACTTTTGATTATTGTTTTCTCCCTTCTTCCGTAATTCTGATATCTCTCCATGAATCTCGGCTGTTAATATGGCCATCCGCTCCTCTGTTGCCTCTAAATTTTCTTCTAATTTTCTTTCGACCAACTCGATTGTATTTTTAGCAACTTCTTCCGCCTTGTCACTATTATTGGCCATTGGTTGCCACATTCTCTCGTTATCGTTTTGCATCAATTCAATATCCCGACTAATCTTCGCATTTATCTCGTCTATTTTCTTGTTAGTTTGGTCGATTTTAATCCCCAACTCTACAGACAAATCCTCCTTCATGATTGCCATCTTCTTCTCCAATAGCTCTTCAGTCTTTTTCTGTCCGTCTTCCATCCTCCTGTTGGTTTCACTTATTTTGTCATTTAACTCCTCCTTCAACAATTCCACATTTTTCTGGCTCTCCTTCTGGCCTTCTTCTATTTTCTGGTTAGTGGACTGGCTGGTTTCCTCTATTTTGCTGTTCAATTCTTCCTTCAATGTCTCGAGACTTTGCTTTGTGAATTCCTGGACTTCCTTCAAAAATCGATTGTCCTCCTTCGATGACTTCTGGCCATCCTCTATTCTCCTGTCCATCGACCGGTAATCTTCTTCCATTCTCTTCAACATTTTATACATTTCCTGTATGATATCTGTGCTTCCTGGTTGTTCCGGTTTTTGAGGTCGTCTTATTTCTGGTTGAACTTCTTGAGGTATGACTTCCGGTTCCTCATCGTCCGGTTGTTGAACCTCCTCCGCCGGTTCCAGTTGTTTATCCTCGATTTCTAATAGAATCTCTTCAACATCTTCTGTTGATGTTGCCTCCTTCTCTTCTAGTCTGGCCTTCCTCTCAGCCTCTGCTGCTCTCTTTTTTTAGGTTGATCTTCTAGTATACATCTTGTCGCTCTGGCAATGCACTTGCTGTCTCTCGACGGATTGGGTTCGGAAATTATTGGTTAATTTGTCAATTCTTTTCTCCCTAATCCGCGCCCAGACGTTGGGCGCCACGTTGTAACAGTACAACGATATAAGATAATATGTAAGATAATAGTGTAACTGTTATTGTATTGATTGTAGATACGCTCCGGTATCCACAACAATATTGTATAGTAAAATTTCCAAAAATGTAATTATTATTAGCGGTTTGATTGTTATTAATAACTGTGTGGGTATTGCCGTTTAAATCCTTTAATTTAAAAAGTATTTTCGCACTCCGCTGATCACCTCCCCACTTACCATATGTGGATATTACTGTTCTGTTGGGTGACTGCTTCAGCTGTAACATACACTCTACACATACAAGGGGATATTCTATTTGAATATCATACGTGATAAGCATGCACAATAAAATAAAATAAAAACTGAATTATGATTTGAATTATAAGGAATATTCAAATTCTGCCGCCACCTTTTGATAGAACTAGCTATGAAAACTAAATATTTTAATTTTGAAATTAAACACTTTTTCCACTGGTAAAAAAATTGAGGTTTATTAACAGTTTTGGAATGTTATTAAATCTTTTAAAATCAACAATCAATCACTAATAGTTGTACAGAAAAATAATTATAATGAACAATTTTAAAAAGAAACTTTTCTTAACCTCAAGGCTGGTAACACTGTAGGTTAATACAATAATTTTTATTTAGAGAGGTTATGTCCTCTTTACATAGTTGAATTACCAAGTTCGTGTGATCTTTGAAGTGACATGATGCCAGATACAAGATGTTGTGTTTTATAACAATATTTAATAAAGAATTAATCGAAAACAAACAAACAAATATTAAAATTGAAAGTCGGTACCATATAATCGATAACTATCGTATTATCGTACGCGGGATTCAGTACACAGTAGTTACTTTAATAAACACGTGCGTTGATTTGCACTGCTAAAAATTACTATTATTATTTAATAGTTGGCTATAGAAATTATTTACTGACAAGAGAAAACGTTTATAATAAAAAAAATCTCTTGTGATAGCTTCCATTTGGTTTGTATTACTTGAGAACAGACTTATGAAAAAAAAGGTGACAAGTTGTTGTTATTATTTCTAGGTTAGCTAATAACGTAAGTAGTTATTAGGGTTAAATATATTATTTATTGATTTCTTATTAATCTAAACATATATATACTGTTCATAATACTTCTGATGCGTAACTATTAGTTAACTTGAATGATTTTTTCGCAAAAAATAAAAATATTTATTTTCATTAGCCAAATCAAAAACGACATGAGTCAATTGAGCGACTATTGCGACACTCATATTTTGTAATGTTTAAATTAATCTTGACTCCTTTAATTATGATAAATAGTAAAAACATTTATTTCTTAAGTTAATAAATGCGAAATAATTCCTTCATTAATTCTGATAACTTTCATCAGAATTGCTACACTTCGATACTACTGATTAGAGTAGTATCCAAACAATCATTTACAGAAATTATTATTTCTGTTTTATTTTTTAAATAATGAAAATATAGTACTCCCTGGTTTTTTGTCAACACAAAACTCGAAAATACGACCGGTATTATACACTGGTCGTATTTTATTATTATATTCACTCCGCACTGTACACTCGTTAATTGTTTGTTGTGTAGGTTAGGCGTGTGTAGTATGACTCATGTATATGTGTCGCCCTCAATTCAAATAAAACTTCTTCATCGATTTTGTCCGTCGAATTAGGCGTGTTGACTCCTTGATGATTGAAAGATGACTGTGACGCTTCTCCTGAGCGTCTCTGGCTTGTCTGCCGGTTTTCATTCATTTGATTGGTTCAATTCTTCGAACTCTCCGACCCAAAACACCTTGATTTAGTAAAACTTTTAATTTATTACCAATTTCGTTTATGGGTTGGAGACTAAAGTGACGTAAACGCCGATGCACAAAATGATTAAAAAGTTCATAATCGTTATAACTTTCTTATTAGTTGTCATATCGTTGAATGGTTGGTGTCAATAAATCGCGGACATCCTGGGCTTTAAATAAAGTCCAAACAAGAATGAAATCCGTCCATTATTAACTTACTACAACGATTTCACAAATTTTTATGGTGAATCTTAAAATTAATAAGTTTATTTCACCAAATCTTATTTAATTACACAATAACACTTCTGATTAAACGTTTTGAGTCCATTTCTCAATTGCTTAATACAAAAATTTGGGAGTAATTATTATTCAAACAATGTTTGATAATGGCGTCTCAAGCGTCCATATTCGATTATTTATAATCGCCCTTAATACTATTATTCCTTATCTAATAACATTTGTTTTGTATTCTAGTAATAATAAAAACGTTTATTTACATTGGTTTACACTTTAGTATATGCACAATGTTGTGTTTCATATACTAGTAGTCTTATCTAACTACCTTCCGATCTCTTTCCTTTAAAATGTCACTTTGTTTGTGTTTTAATACATAAGGTATCTAATGTTGAAAATGCAAATAGTGTACAACTATAGTACCTAGTTCATTTAATATATTTGTTAGTTTTTCGCTATCTGAAAACCCTTCAATTCCTAGTATTGGGTTTGTTTACATCAGGTCATGACATGGCAGTCAGTTATTTTTTAATAAATCAATAACTAAATTGTTATTATTATATTTGACATAGATTCTCAAAGTAGTATCAGATATCCTTCTGATTACTGATAACATTCTTATTTACCTTTGAACAACTTTGGATGGTGCATTTTGCTTAAATAACTTGCTACATAGTGTTTGTTTATATTCGGATTCCACCATCATGGTCATTTGGTTTTCAATAATTTGTCTATAAAATTACTGTTCTTATGCTTATGATCTGTTCTCATAGTAGTATTAGATGTTCTCCTAACTACTGGTAACACTTTCATCACTCTCTGTGTAAGTTTTAATAAGGTATTTTGCTTAATTAGTTTGTTACATTGCCTTTGCTTACATCTGGCTATTCATTCATAGTCAGTTAGTTTACAATATTTTGATCATAAAACTATTATTATTACACTTATAATCTGTTCCCATAGTAGTACCAGATGTTTTTCTAACTACTGGTAACACTTTCATTGATCTTTGTACAAGTTTTAATAATGTATTTTGCTTAACTAATTTGTTACATTGGGTTCCCTTTCATCTAGCTTTGTGCTATCATATTTAATCTGCTTTATGTGCAGTGTATTTCAATATAAGACATTATTTATTAGCGTGCACCATTATTTATAATGAATCTTTGATTGACACAATTGTTGATGGTTGTTCGGTTTAATTAACATATGTGATTTTTTGTTTTATAGGTGCATTTCCTATGGGGTTATGTATCAATGTACAACATATTCTTATGCAGCATTTGCTACTACTATTATGACTTCATTATGGTATTCTATTACAATGGTTTAATTGTTGATTATTACACATGTTTACACTATTTCTTCTAAACAATAATACAAATATTCTTGAACTAATGATAATACATTTCTTGTTATGGTTTGTACCTAATTTCTGTTACATTGTTGTTTGATACTTAACAAACTAGTTTGTTTGTTATTATTTTTTCTGGCCTTTCTTTGTATTGTATTCTGTTTTGCCGTGGCATTCAGTTACATTTCTTTTAAAATTTACAAAGGTTTTTATTATCAGGTTCTATTAACAATGATATTACTGTTCTATCTTACATTTCTTGGTGGTCTTATGATTATCTATTTGGGATTACAATCTTCATTAAATTAGTCACACTAACTGTCTGTGTATTTTTGACTATTTAATCTTTGATGTTTCCACTATGAAGGTAACACATTTTCTTCTGTTATAAACCTTATCACTTGAATTGTCTGTGGGGTTTATTAGGTTAAAATTGGTTAACTGGTCACAGGTTCTCACACTTACATTAAGTATTCACTATTACTGTTTGTGATTTCTTAAATATGTTAAACACTGTTTCTTCATAGTTGACAATCGCTATTCTTTTTCCGGATACTAGTATTGTCTCTAGTATACTTGGTGAATGGTGATTTCTTGTATTGTCTATCCATTTTCTTCTCTCTTCATGTCATGTTTCCTTGTCCTTCTTCTTCCTTTCTTCTTTAGGTTTAAACGTCTTCTTCAATATTTCCATTGTAGTAGTCGTCGTTTCATAATATTTATATTTGTAAATATATTGGTTTGTCTGCCATCATTGTTGTTGCTCTTGAGTTGTCTCTTCTTTTTATTTTACATAGTCATTGTTTTGTTGGTTCCCCTCACTGTCGGAATCCTGTTGTCTTCTTCTTCACTTTATTGTTTTGTTGGTTCCCCTCACTGTTGGAATCTATTGGGCCTGGTTTCTAACATTTTATTTTGGCTCATGGTCATTTCTTTTCTCTATTTTGTGTACGATGCTGCTATGTTACACTTCCTTCCTCTTTGTTGGAATTTTACACTAATATATCTGTAGATACACACTTTTTGTTTACATAATTTTACTTACTTAGAAATATTTTCATGCTTTCCCGTCACTTGACGTAATAATTGCTTACTTTATGTAACTACCAAATTTGGTAACGTTACATATGCCTTCCTATAAGAATTGATTAATTCTGAATCAGTATACTTATTTTTCATTGAAGAATTCATCAATTGTTGTACGTTTCCATGTCGATTCATATGCTTTTTTATATATATCCCTTCACTTTCTTCTATTTGAATCATAATTATTTCTCTTCTATGTGATTATCTCCGTTGTTTATTTAGTTCCCTAATTCCCTAACATAAGCTTAGCTGGGGGCAGTTCAGAGCGGCTCACTTTGGCATACAACTCCACTGGCCATACTAATATCAATAAATACGGAGGCACATCATCTCCATCAATAATAATAAATGATTGCTGGCATTATTTATCAGTCAATTCATCTCAAATAATCAAAATATATAAAGTGGTCGTTCTTCCGACAAATAATAAATATCCTTGGGATTATCTCACGCATCTGCGGTTTATACATTGTTATACTCTCTTCTTCTTGATTCAACTCAACTAAATTCTTCACATATTACAGGGATAATTTGTTTTACATTTCATCACTGGTATACTCTCGTGATCATCTTCGTTAATATATTATTTTTTATTCTTCTTCGTCATCGATTAATCTCTTCTCTTTGTATCACATTAAACGTCATCTCATAATATTCTTTATTTCGGGGTTTACTTCTCTGGATATAATTCATGAATATATTTTCTCATGGCTTCAATTGAGATATAGTCCATGTGGTATTGGCTTTCTTCTAGTAAAAGACACTAGAAAACATTGTGGTTGTGTGTTGTTTCTTATCTACATTAATGATACTTATTTGGTTTCGTTCCTCCAACTTCTTATTTTCTCCTTCTTTCATTGGTAGTACGGGTGTGATGGTAAATTTACTTGTTGACTTGGCTCTTGGAATTTATATACTTTTATTTAGTCATGCCATAGATCTTGGGTGTCCGTCTCGTATAGTACTTTTTTCTTTCATTGGTAGTACGGGTAGGATGGTGATTTACTTGTTGACGTGGCTCTTGGAAATATGGTGCCGTAGATGTTGTGCGTCAGTCTCGTATAGTACTTCTTCCTTTCATTGGTAGTAGTACTATTATTTGAAAATACAATTTTCTTGATCCTTTACATAACTTCTTTGGAATATATTTTTCACATTACAAAATTACAATATCGTCAACGTTCATTTTTTAGTTATATATTCACTTCTTATTTAATATAAACACACAATAATCTTCATAGCAATATTCCATCCTTTCTTCATATAGTCAACATTTATTTTCATAATTATATTTTCATTTTTCACTTATTAATAAACAATAATCTTCATCGCCACATTTCACTTTTATCTTCATATAGTCAATATTTATATTCACAAGTACATTTTCATCTTTCACTTAATATCAGTAACAAATATTTTCATCGCTATATTTCACTTTTATTTTATAATTTAATCTTCGATATATCGTTTCATTGAAGCTTGGTTGTATGTGCCCTTTATCTCCTTTGTTATTGGGTCTTGTAACTCATAAGTGTTATTGAGGTTGTTTTTGGTTACAGTATATGGGCCTGTGAATATCAGTAGCAGTTTTTTCGCAATACCTTCAATTGTACTTGGGAGTTCTCGGTTTTTTATGAGTACTCTGTCTCCCACTTCGTACTTTATGACTTTAGGTTGCGATTTCTGGTATTTGAGCCTAAGTTTGTCAGCTCGTTCAACTGCGTTATTGTAAAATTTTGTTTTATTGATTTGAATTCATTTTCTATTGGAAAGTTTATGATTTCTGTAATTTTCCGGGGTGGTCTTCGCTCATACATAGCCATATAAGGTGTCTCATCTGTTGATTGATGATAAGCTAAGTTCAGGAAGTCTTCAGCCGGGGATAGATATTCCTCCCATTTCCTCTGCTGGCTGTGACAGTAGGTTCTTAAGATCCTTCCTACTTCTCTCAACACTCTCTCAGCAGGGTTGCTGTTGGGGTGATACACAGACGTTTTGTAAGTTTTTATGCCCTGATGGATTAGTGTTTCCCTCCACTTTCGTCCTCGGAATTGTGTTCCATGATCTGTAATTACTGATAGTGGTCTTCCCACTTCGGGTATATACTTGGAGATCACAATGTCTAGTATTTTGTTAGTTGTAGCTCGATTTATTGGATAAAGTTTTGTGAATTTTGTGTAGTGGTCGAATATGATTACTACATATTTGTATTGATGCCTTCCACCACTTCGTGGAAATGGTCCACAAATATCTAAAAATACTTTTTCCAACTTTGCTGTTGATGTTATGGGTATCATTACCCCTTCTCGTTTTTCATTACTACACTTTACCAATTGGCATACATGACAATTTTGAATATACCTTCTCACTTTGCGGTTCATGTCTTTAAAGTGTACATGTTCTTGTAGCGCTTTGACTACTTTGACTGCGCCCATGTGACCGTAGCGCACATGGTAATCAATTGCTAGTTCTTTTTCAATGGTTTTCGGTATAACAACCTTCCATTGTTCACTATCTTTTTTAGTTTTAGTGAATAGTAATCGGTTGTGATTACAGTAATATGGTGTTATTTTTTCATCATCGTTTGCCAATCTTTGTATGATTTGTGAGATTTTGGGATCCTTGTTCTGATGATTGTCTATGTCGGATAGGATGTTGGTTAATTCAGATTTATTCTTTAATATGTGGTAGACTTTGGCGATGGTTTCTTTTTCTCCCTCGAATGTCTGGGCTATGATGTTCACTCGGGACAACACGTCGGCCGCTATGTTGCTTTTCCCTGGTATGTATTCCCATTGGATGTTATATTCCTGGAGTGTCAGTGTCCACCTTGTTAATCTACCATGTTTCAGTCTGCAATTCTTGAGAAAAGATATGGACTTGTGGTCTGCTCTTACCGTAATAGGATATCCTAATATGAATGTTCTGAATTTCTCACAGGCAAACACTATACTCAGTAACTCTTTCTCTGTCGTGTGATAGTTTGGCTCACATTTATTTAGAGTTCTACTAGCGAAACTAATTACTTGGTGATTACCTTCTTGGTCCTCCTGATATAACACTGAACCAAGGCTAATATCACTAGCATCACAGTTCATAAAAAATTGTCTTTCAAAATTAGGATGGTGTAGCATGACTGTATCGAGAAATTTTTTCTTTATTAACTCAAAGGTAGTGTCTTGGTCAGACCCCCACTTCCACTTTTCCTTTGATGATAATTGTGATGAAAATCGAGCCGTTAATTCAGAATAGTTGCTCTGGAATTTTCTGTAGTAATTACAAATTCCGAGGAACGACTGTAACTGTTTTTTGTTTTTCGGTATTGGGAAACGCTGTATGGCTTCCATCTTTTCTTGGGATGCTGTGATTCCAAACTCTGATAAGTCGAACCCCAAAAATTGTACTTCCTTGGCTATCAACTTTGATTTGTCCAGTTTGAGCGTGATATTGTTGTCTTCTAATTTCTTTAACACTTGTGCCACCCGGTTATAGTGTTCTTCCCAATTATCTGATGCTATTAATAGGTCATCGACATACACTGTCGTAAATTGTAAAGTATTATGTCCTAATATTTCATCCATGCATTTAACAAAAATGGCCACAGAGTTCACAAGGCCGAAGGGTAACCTTTTAAAATGATAGTTACGGCCTTCGAAAATAAATGCTGTGAATTTCCTGCTATTGGGGTGTAACTCAACCTGCCAATAACCACAGACAGTATCCCATATACTGTAATACCTTGTGCCATAAAATCTCTTTAGTATCTCGTCGATTTCGCCAGGCGACGTCCTGTCATTAATTATGGACTTATTAATTTCCCGTGCATCCAAGCAAATCCTCACTGCGCCGTTTTTCTTGGGTACAGCCACAATGGGATTAGTGTACGGGGAATTGCTAACTTCAATGATATCGTTCTCAATTAATCTTTGTATTTCTTCACGAACGGCTTCCTTAAGTGAAAAAGCGATTGGATAGGACTTTCTCTTGAATTCAGTTTGGTCCTTAAATTTCAGTTCACATTGAAAATTTTTTATCTTGCCAGGTGTATCGGAGAATACATGACGGTATCGATGGTAGATTTGTATTAGTTTGTCACGCTGTTCATAAGTCAACTCATGGTTAATGTTGTTTGTCTGGAATGCTCTAATTTCGTTAATCTTTTCTACCCATAATACATCTTCCGGATTGCTGCGAATTTCTTGGTTGATAGACATCTTCTTATGTTCATGGCCTTCCCGTATATAATATATGACATGTTCTGGGGGTGCCTTCCTATGTTCTATAAGATTTGCAGTCCATTCAATTTCATCTGCCTTCAATAACACAGTATCTTTGTCCATACTGATTATGGCTGTATACTTCCGCAGTATGTCGCATCCGATAAGTAGTGTAAATGGCAGTCCACTTGCTACGAGGAAAACCATTGGAATTGTCTTTCCATTACTCGACACTTCCAACTGTACTTGGTGTCGAATGGTTTTATTTTGTCGCCCAGTGGCTCCAATGAGTATTATATTATTGATGGGTAGTGTTGGTATTGTTGTCTGATTTTCTGATTGTATTCGGTTTAATTCTAACTTATCGATTAACGAGACATTAGCTCCTGTATCTACCATAGCGGTGGTAATTATTCCGTTGACTCTTACGGATATATATGCGATTTCGCTGTTAGTTGTGTCTCCGATACTGTCTTCTTTTTCCTCCATTAGGTCCTGCCTAATGTTCTTTAGATAATTATTGTGGTACATTTTATCATAAGCCAATTTTGTTGCCAAAATGTTAGACCCAATAGTCCGGTTCAATGAGGGTGTTGTTATTCTTTTCACTGCCGGTTCCCATTTAAAGGCAGGTCACCGTTTGTGTGCCTGTCTTGCGAAGTAGATGCTATTGGTTCCTGGGCTCCTTGTCCGTGTTCGTTTTTATAGGTTTCGGTTGTTCGTGTGACTGTTCTGTTACCTTCACTACTGTCGCTCCTGTTTGACCTATAACCCGACTCTCGGTCTTCTCGGTCGCTGTGGTTGGAATTACTATGGTGATTCGGAAAACTTCTCCGTCCTTGATAGTAATTCCGTCTATCTCCACCTCTGCTAGCGTGGGCGTAGTTCACTCTCCGGAACTGATTATTGTTGTGGTTCCCATTGCCCTGTCGCTGTTGGTTGTTTGGGGATTGGTTGTTGTAGGGTCTATAATAATTTTTACCCCGTTGGTAATGTCCGTCCCTTTGATATCCACTTGGTCGGGGGTTATTGAAATTTCCTCTGTCCACATGATCACCATGATTGCCATCTCCATTTTGACGTGGTCCTTGCTGGTTCTGGAAACGTGGAGGACTGTTGAAAGTCCTTCCAGAATTGTTTCTGTCATTGTTATTTGTAGGGTTGACATTTCCGGGTCCTCCCCGATCATACACTTGTCCAGGACCCTGGCGGTTCCGCTGGTAGTATCTTTCTTGCTCATGACTCTCCAGTAGAGCACACATTCCCTGGATAGACTTGATTTGTCAGTTTAGCCTACCTTATGAGATTCCTTGGTTGAAGTGATATGCTAACTTGGTGACTAAGCATTCTTCCGGGATGGCTGGCTCTAAGTTTCTGGCCAGACAGATCTTGCCTAGAAAATAAGTGGTCATTGATTGTCTGCCGTTTATGACAAATTTCCCGTTAGTAATATCATCTCTAATTATGTTTTGAGTCGTCTCGGACCAGTATTTCTGTTTGAAGGCTATTTTGAATGCGTCGTAACTCTCTACTTCATGTCGAGTCGCCGTCCACCAGTTATCGAAAGTATTCCTGAATGACTCGTCCAGCATTCCTTTGATAATGGACCATCTGTTTTCTCTATTCGGGTTTATAACTTCTTCCACTCTCTCCAGAAATTCCAACGGATTATTCACATATGCACGGAAGTCTATTTGCTCTCTACCTTCCAGATGCGTTAGTCCTGACAGAATGTTTGGGAGTGTTCGTAATCGGTGCATTTCGTCCCTAATATCATTAAATTCCCTCTGCTGGCGTTCTGTCAACTGGTCTTTGTCATTACTTACTTGGTGTTTGATGGCATCCACCTTCACGGAAACCTCCTCACATTTCTCACTCAGTGTAGACTGTGCTATCTTCATCTCGGCTTGCTCCCGCTCTACAACTCCTATCTGGGCGCTGTGTATCTTCTCAAGATCACTGATTCGGCGGTTGACATCTAATTCTGTCTGTATCAACTTTTGATTATTGTTTTCTCCCTTCTTCCGTAATTCTGATATCTCTCCATGAATCTCGGCTGTTAATATGGCCATCCGCTCCTCTGTTGCCTCTAAATTTTCTTCTAATTTTCTTTCGACCAACTCGATTGTATTTTTAGCAACTTCTTCCGCCTTGTCACTATTATTGGCCATTGGTTGCCACATTCTCTCGTTATCGTTTTGCATCAATTCAATATCCCGACTAATCTTCGCATTTATCTCGTCTATTTTCTTGTTAGTTTGGTCGATTTTAATCCCCAACTCTGCAGACAAATCCTCCTTCATGATTGCCATCTTCTTCTCCAATAGCTCTTCAGTCTTTTTCTGTCCGTCTTCCATCCTCCTGTTGGTTTCACTTATTTTGTCATTTAACTCCTCCTTCAACAATTCCACATTTTTCTGGCTCTCCTTCTGGCCTTCTTCTATTTTCTGGTTAGTGGACTGGCTGGTTTCCTCTATTTTGCTGTTCAATTCTTCCTTCAATGTCTCGAGACTTTGCTTTGTGAATTCCTGGACTTCCTTCAAAAATCGATTGTCCTCCTTCGATGACTTCTGGCCATCCTCTATTCTCCTGTCCATCGACCGGTAATCTTCTTCCATTCTCTTCAACATTTTATACATTTCCTGTATGATATCTGTGCTTCCTGGTTGTTCCGGTTTTTGAGGTCGTCTTATTTCTGGTTGAACTTCTTGAGGTATGACTTCCGGTTCCTCATCGTCCGGTTGTTGAACCTCCTCCGCCGGTTCCAGTTGTTTATCCTCGATTTCTAATAGAATCTCTTCAACATCTTCTGTTGATGTTGCCTCCTTCTCTTCTAGTCTGGCCTTCCTCTCAGCCTCTGCTGCTCTCTTTTTTTAGGTTGATCTTCTAGTATACATCTTGTCGCTCTGGCAATGCACTTGCTGTCTCTCGACGGATTGGGTTCGGAAATTATTGGTTAATTTGTCAATTCTTTTCTCCCTAATCCGCGCCCAGACGTTGGGCGCCACGTTGTAACAGTACAACGATATAAGATAATATGTAAGATAATAGTGTAACTGTTATTGTATTGATTGTAGATACGCTCCGGTATCCACAACAATATTGTATAGTAAAATTTCCAAAAATGTAATTATTATTAGCGGTTTGATTGTTATTAATAACTGTGTGGGTATTGCCGTTTAAATCCTTTAATTTAAAAAGTATTTTCGCACTCCGCTGATCACCTCCCCACTTACCATATGTGGATATTACTGTTCTGTTGGGTGACTGCTTCAGCTGTAACATACACTCTACACATACAAGGGGATATTCTATTTGAATATCATACGTGATAAGCATGCACAATAAAATAAAATAAAAACTGAATTATGATTTGAATTATAAGGAATATTCAAATTCTGCCGCCACCTTTTGATAGAACTAGCTATGAAAACTAAATATTTTAATTTTGAAATTAAACACTTTTTCCACTGGTAAAAAAATTGAGGTTTATTAACAGTTTTGGAATGTTATTAAATCTTTTAAAATCAACAATCAATCACTAATAGTTGTACAGAAAAATAATTATAATGAACAATTTTAAAAAGAAACTTTTCTTAACCTCAAGGCTGGTAACACTGTAGGTTAATACAATAATTTTTATTTAGAGAGGTTATGTCCTCTTTACATAGTTGAATTACCAAGTTCGTGTGATCTTTGAAGTGACATGATGCCAGATACAAGATGTTGTGTTTTATAACAATATTTAATAAAGAATTAATCGAAAACAAACAAACAAATATTAAAATTGAAAGTCGGTACCATATAATCGATAACTATCGTATTATCGTACGCGGGATTCAGTACACAGTAGTTACTTTAATAAACACGTGCGTTGATTTGCACTGCTAAAAATTACTATTATTATTTAATAGTTGGCTATAGAAATTATTTACTGACAAGAGAAAACGTTTATAATAAAAAAAATCTCTTGTGATAGCTTCCATTTGGTTTGTATTACTTGAGAACAGACTTATGAAAAAAAAGGTGACAAGTTGTTGTTATTATTTCTAGGTTAGCTAATAACGTAAGTAGTTATTAGGGTTAAATATATTATTTATTGATTTCTTATTAATCTAAACATATATATACTGTTCATAATACTTCTGATGCGTAACTATTAGTTAACTTGAATGATTTTTTCGCAAAAAATAAAAATATTTATTTTCATTAGCCAAATCAAAAACGACATGAGTCAATTGAGCGACTATTGCGACACTCATATTTTGTAATGTTTAAATTAATCTTGACTCCTTTAATTATGATAAATAGTAAAAACATTTATTTCTTAAGTTAATAAATGCGAAATAATTCCTTCATTAATTCTGATAACTTTCATCAGAATTGCTACACTTCGATACTACTGATTAGAGTAGTATCCAAACAATCATTTACAGAAATTATTATTTCTGTTTTATTTTTTAAATAATGAAAATATAGTACTCCCTGGTTTTTTGTCAACACAAAACTCGAAAATACGACCGGTATTATACACTGGTCGTATTTTATTATTATATTCACTCCGCACTGTACACTCGTTAATTGTTTGTTGTGTAGGTTAGGCGTGTGTAGTATGACTCATGTATATGTGTCGCCCTCAATTCAAATAAAACTTCTTCATCGATTTTGTCCGTCGAATTAGGCGTGTTGACTCCTTGATGATTGAAAGATGACTGTGACGCTTCTCCTGAGCGTCTCTGGCTTGTCTGCCGGTTTTCATTCATTTGATTGGTTCAATTCTTCGAACTCTCCGACCCAAAACACCTTGATTTAGTAAAACTTTTAATTTATTACCAATTTCGTTTATGGGTTGGAGACTAAAGTGACGTAAACGCCGATGCACAAAATGATTAAAAAGTTCATAATCGTTATAACTTTCTTATTAGTTGTCATATCGTTGAATGGTTGGTGTCAATAAATCGCGGACATCCTGGGCTTTAAATAAAGTCCAAACAAGAATGAAATCCGTCCATTATTAACTTACTACAACGATTTCACAAATTTTTATGGTGAATCTTAAAATTAATAAGTTTATTTCACCAAATCTTATTTAATTACACAATAACACTTCTGATTAAACGTTTTGAGTCCATTTCTCAATTGCTTAATACAAAAATTTGGGAGTAATTATTATTCAAACAATGTTTGATAATGGCGTCTCAAGCGTCCATATTCGATTATTTATAATCGCCCTTAATACTATTATTCCTTATCTAATAACATTTGTTTTGTATTCTAGTAATAATAAAAACGTTTATTTACATTGGTTTACACTTTAGTATATGCACAATGTTGTGTTTCATATACTAGTAGTCTTATCTAACTACCTTCCGATCTCTTTCCTTTAAAATGTCACTTTGTTTGTGTTTTAATACATAAGGTATCTAATGTTGAAAATGCAAATAGTGTACAACTATAGTACCTAGTTCATTTAATATATTTGTTAGTTTTTCGCTATCTGAAAACCCTTCAATTCCTAGTATTGGGTTTGTTTACATCAGGTCATGACATGGCAGTCAGTTATTTTTTAATAAATCAATAACTAAATTGTTATTATTATATTTGACATAGATTCTCAAAGTAGTATCAGATATCCTTCTGATTACTGATAACATTCTTATTTACCTTTGAACAACTTTGGATGGTGCATTTTGCTTAAATAACTTGCTACATAGTGTTTGTTTATATTCGGATTCCACCATCATGGTCATTTGGTTTTCAATAATTTGTCTATAAAATTACTGTTCTTATGCTTATGATCTGTTCTCATAGTAGTATTAGATGTTCTCCTAACTACTGGTAACACTTTCATCACTCTCTGTGTAAGTTTTAATAAGGTATTTTGCTTAATTAGTTTGTTACATTGCCTTTGCTTACATCTGGCTATTCATTCATAGTCAGTTAGTTTACAATATTTTGATCATAAAACTATTATTATTACACTTATAATCTGTTCCCATAGTAGTACCAGATGTTTTTCTAACTACTGGTAACACTTTCATTGATCTTTGTACAAGTTTTAATAATGTATTTTGCTTAACTAATTTGTTACATTGGGTTCCCTTTCATCTAGCTTTGTGCTATCATATTTAATCTGCTTTATGTGCAGTGTATTTCAATATAAGACATTATTTATTAGCGTGCACCATTATTTATAATGAATCTTTGATTGACACAATTGTTGATGGTTGTTCGGTTTAATTAACATATGTGATTTTTTGTTTTATAGGTGCATTTCCTATGGGGTTATGTATCAATGTACAACATATTCTTATGCAGCATTTGCTACTACTATTATGACTTCATTATGGTATTCTATTACAATGGTTTAATTGTTGATTATTACACATGTTTACACTATTTCTTCTAAACAATAATACAAATATTCTTGAACTAATGATAATACATTTCTTGTTATGGTTTGTACCTAATTTCTGTTACATTGTTGTTTGATACTTAACAAACTAGTTTGTTTGTTATTATTTTTTCTGGCCTTTCTTTGTATTGTATTCTGTTTTGCCGTGGCATTCAGTTACATTTCTTTTAAAATTTACAAAGGTTTTTATTATCAGGTTCTATTAACAATGATATTACTGTTCTATCTTACATTTCTTGGTGGTCTTATGATTATCTATTTGGGATTACAATCTTCATTAAATTAGTCACACTAACTGTCTGTGTATTTTTGACTATTTAATCTTTGATGTTTCCACTATGAAGGTAACACATTTTCTTCTGTTATAAACCTTATCACTTGAATTGTCTGTGGGGTTTATTAGGTTAAAATTGGTTAACTGGTCACAGGTTCTCACACTTACATTAAGTATTCACTATTACTGTTTGTGATTTCTTAAATATGTAAACACTGTTTCTTCATAGTTGACAATCGCTATTCTTCTTCCGGTTACTAGTATTGTCTCTAGTATACTTGGTGAATAGTGATTTCTTGTATTGTCTATCCATTTTCTTCTCTCTTCATGTCATGTTTCCTTGTCCTTCTTCTTCCTTTCTTCTTTAGGTTTAAACGTCTTCTTCAATATTTCCATTGTAATAGTCGTTGTTTCATAATATTTATATTTGTAAATATATTGGTTTGTCTGCCATCATTTTTGTTGCTCTTGAGTTGTCTCTTCTTTTTATTTTACATAGTCATTGTTTTGTTGGTTCCCCTCACTGTCGGAATCCTGTTGTCTTCTTCTTCACTTTATTGTTTTGTTGGTTCCCCTCACTGTTGGAATCTATTGGGCCTGGTTTCTAACATTTTATTTTGGCTCATGGTCATTTTCTTTCTCTATTTTGTGTACGATGCTGCTATGTTACACTTCCTTCCTCTTTGTTGGAATTTTACACTAATATATCTGTAGATACACACTTTTTGTTTACATAATTTTACTTACTTAGAAATATTTTCATGCTTTCCCGTCACTTGACGTAATAATTGCTTACTGTATGTAACTACCAAATTTGGTAACGTTACAATATATATATTGTAACGTGCCGTTTCACCAAACATAAAACTAATAACAGTACTAACTAAAAGATAATTTAGTGACTGTGACAAAAGATGTAAGTAAATAATTAATTAATCGCACCGTTGAGTACATTTACATATATTTTTATTTGTGTTAAGCTGATTAATTCTAATAAGACAATTTATATTATTTTTAAAACTTCATTACTAGTTAAAATGTAAATAAACCTATTTTAACTATGAGGAGATCTGCGCACCTCAGACCGTTATTTTATATATCAAGGAAGAAAAAATAACTATAGAAATTGAATTATTTAAGTGTTACAAATATAATCATGTCAAACTCTCTCTCTCTCCTATGGCACTACAGCCCATGTCGGGCCCTGGCCTCCACCAATCTCCGCCTCCAATCCACTCTATCCACTGCAACCCTCCTCCAGTTTCTTATCCCCATGTCTCTCGCGTCCTCTGCAACGCCATCTTCCCACCTCTTCCTCTTCCTCCACCTCTTTCTCGGAATCATGTCAAACTGTAATTCTAAAAGTTATATTGTGTGAAAGAGTAAGGAAGAAAAATAAAGTTCGACCGAGTATTATTAATTAGAAATTGGGAAACCAAACCCGTGACCCATAAAACATAGAGCGCAGGCCTTAACTAAAGAAATTAGTGTTTTTAGTAGAAGAAGGGAATTGTTAAAAATTTTCCATTGCAAGGCAGAACGTGTAAAAATTACGGCTGAATTTGATACGAATTGAAGAGCAATAACAGATGAGATGATCAGGAAAAACAACGCAAAACTTAGAAGAAGGATGTTTTAAACAAGAGACAAAAAAACCAGATGTCCAGGAGTAAAGAATCAACCAATAAGTCCGTTAAAAGAACTGCTAGATTGGTGAGATCACTCCAAGACTAAATCAAACATCCGAACTAACTTTACGACAGTAAAGATTGAATTACAACCAAAACAATAACTAAAAAACAATATAAAAACCTTATAATTGTGAATTATTGTTGTACACTAGTATACATTAGTCAGTAATAGTAAAAGTTTTTGTTATAGTTTCTAGTATGTTTAAAAGAACCCACAAACCTTCAACAGACACACACAACATTATATTACCCTGTCTCATGCATAAATATTATATTGTCTGTTCTATGTATAAATTGTACCAGACGTTAACGATACTTGTATGATAACTCTGAGATTCAGATAAATAGTTCTTTATTTAAAAATAAAACACAGGTTTTTTTTTATTTAGTTACAAATCAACTTCAGAGATACTAATTATTTTAATATTACATATTGGTGATTCCAACACAGGGCTGAACAAAATAAAAGTATAAAGAGTAGAAGGATTATACTTACTGATTATTACAATATATATATATATATATATATATATAATTACAATTTTAACGTATTTATTATCCAGCTTTAATAAACGCGGTAACAAAAATCAAAAATTTTAATGATGAAAGAAATGTCAAATTGTAATTTCGAGCCAAACACACATAGGTTTTCCTTTCTCAAATTTCTTAATATGCTGAATGAGTTGCCACAAAAAAGTACACGTTGGACAATAAAACGAATTTTAGACTTAGTTTGAAAATTATAGAATCATTGAAAAAACAACACCATTTTTCTATTTTATGAAAAATATAGAAACGATCTGTAGAAATATGGGACAGTTAACGTAATACCTTGTTAGCAACATAGATGCAGTTTTACAATGGAAATACTTTGCACGTATGGTAATTCAGTGTGTATTGTCGACAGATTAGTATAAGTGTTACTATGACGTCTATTTCGTTGGAGCGTA
Source organism: Magicicada septendecula (assembly GCA_034769895.1). Taxonomy (NCBI): domain Eukaryota; kingdom Metazoa; phylum Arthropoda; class Insecta; order Hemiptera; family Cicadidae; genus Magicicada; species Magicicada septendecula. The sequence continues at coordinate 589,586,812 of CM068368.1, read as the reverse complement.
GCGGCCGTTATGATGTAATATTATGTAAATTCAATTGCTAATTGTAATTTATTTAAGTTAAAAATTAAAGAAGAGTGTGCTTCAGATCCAAGTAATGTTTGCTACTTATTCTTTTCGTAGAATACAGTGTAAGTCACACATGGAATAAATATTATAATTATTAAAGTATATAATAATTAATATTAACGTTAGTGACGAATGTACGCGTAGATACGTGTAGACGTAATTAAATTTTAAAATAACTGACTTCGCTAGGCCATCCCATACACTGTGACAAATGGGAAATTTTTATGAAACTTTTCTTTTCCAGCTTGTAATACGACAAGAGAAATGATTTTGATACAGTATCATTCTGCTGCGTCCCACGTCACTGAATTCAATTTCGTGAGAGCTCAGATTTCTTGCAGACAAAAAGAAAACGCAATCGTTTCAGAAAATTCAATCGAAAGACAGACAACGTAATTTAATAAATAACACTGAGATAGCGAGATCGACAACGCTTGTCACAGGACCTTTCATATAACAATACTACTTGTGACTTAAACTAATAACAAACGACAAAAATAAATCAAAAGATTCACAAGGTGCAAACGAGTTAAATATATTGCTACACATAAGTTACAAGCAGAAAATTTATAATTTATTTAGTATCTTGCAAAATGTACCTTAATTCATTCTACAAAAAGTTTCATTGTATTAAGACATTGCTACAGTAGTTTATAACATAAGTTACAAGTTGTTTAGATAAAATATATTTTTTTCATGTTTTAAACTTGTTAGTTATTACAGAGTGGATATCAGATCTATTAAAGTAAATATGTTGAAATGTGAGTAGTTGTGCTTAATAATAAATTACGCAAAATAACTAGGTTTGATGAGTTTTTTTATTAATGACCTGTAGCGAGATTTGGTAACATCGCAATAAAAAAAAAATGAAATGCATAGAAATGACATTCATGTAAATTTATCTTCTATAAAAAATGAATCCTCGGAGAGTTAATATAAGGTCCCGTTAACTGAAATTACGGACACCCTTACTGTTACAGAACATGTTGCTATTAATGTGCCATGTTGCAGGAAATGTAATATCACGCCATGTAATAATCCTATGCTAATTAAAGGATTTCAGTTTATACAACGATAATATAGAGACACCGAAAGGTAACATTTTTCCATTAAAAGAAATACAGTAAAAGATGAAAAAGAAAAACATATCCTTAATAAACTTTATATTGGATGTCAACTTGTCGTATTTGCAACCGGGAAACATGAACAGTATTTGCAGCCTGAACCCGGTTAACACGAAGCACAGATTCATTTCGAGTCTTCATTCCTATCTTTCTGCAATGCCGTAACCGCAGAATGACTGTAGGCTAATGTAAAAATGTTTTGGGTTTTAACGTTACCTTACAAACGTGCCGTAAAGCGAATTTGATGTTATAAATAATCACTTACACCTCTACAGTACACTTGTTACAAAACTTTAACAACTTCAAATATTAAGATGCCACAACTACTTCATCACTAACAACGCTTTGACGTTTTAATTTAATGTAAGTTTATTGCTTATAGATGTAAAAATATATTTGTAAATTAGCTTAAACGAAATTCAACAAAAAGACTGTAACTTAAGGGTACTATAAAGTTTACTCTAACGGTAGTGTACGTTTACAGTCCTTTTAATTATAGACTAATCGGAAATTCATGTCATGTGGACGGCTAACAACATTATGCCAGAAGCGTAATAACAATTTTGGGAAACGTAGTAGCATTCTCATCTAAAATCTTAAATCTTTCAGGTTATACTTTCATAACTAGATAAGGAAACGACTACGTGTAGTGTATTTTATGTGTAATGTAATAAACAGAGTTCTGCAAAAGTCTCCTATAGGATACCGTCATTTTTTACACTCAGTTCAAAAACGACATATAATTATTTAATCTACATAAAACATTTCTTATTTCTGGAATTTTATAGATATTACAATGGTATGAGTCTTTTTGTGTTATAACATCCATCTAAGTAATATGCGTATAACAAATTCAGTAAATACAAATTGTTAATTTATTATTTTCTGTTCTTGATATGCAAAATATTTACTTCCTTGTTTTTTACTTTATTTTTAATTCAAAAATTCAATAAATATAATTGTAATTCTTTATTATTGGCTATTCACATAAGAAGTTTGAACTAATAAGATCTAAACTATAAAGAACTTTTTAAATCAATTACCAAAGTAAGGTAGAATGACAATTTACATAATCTCTGTAGCGGTCTAAGAGTCGCAGATGCTTCCACACATCTGGTTGTGCCAACACTATTAGATTAGTGACACGCTTGCTTCGGTAAATTATTATTAATAATTCCGTCACAATTACCAGGCATAGGCCTACACCCTACGTTTTGCGATACTGTCAGACTATTTAACGAGATTCGTCGATTCGTTCTGTAGTTATGTTTCAACAAACTTGAATTTTTCTAGAGATCATTCATTCACACGGTATGTTGTTCATAAAACATCGAGTGGTCAACGTCGATTATGATCTTATCAGTTACGTTCGTTTTACTACTCACTTAGTTTTAAATACACTAAAGAAAGACGTGTATTTTATAATTAGTGGACCTCAAAATGCTTAGTTATACATTATTCGACTTTTTGTTTCATATAATTGCTATATATATATATAGTGACGCTTACGTAATATGATGCAGGTAGGCAAAGTAGTATAAAATATAACGAAATCCGAGGCTAGTCGTATTCAAGGGCTGCAATAAGATTTCTCAGACATGTAGCAAAGTACACTCTCCAGGATCGTAGAGGAAATGCAGACATGTGATAGGATCTTGAATATTATGAATATACTTGATAGGATTTCCAATATAGGCTAAAGTGGTTCACTCTTGCATCTCCAGACAACTCTGAATTATATGCCGAATGAATGGAGAGTAGTGGCCCGAAAAAGCTCTCTGGTGACCAGCTCTAGATATTTGCTTAAGACCGGAACAAACTAGTTTTTGTTTAATCCTTGGAGAAGATGATTATGATGAAAAGTATTACAAATTAATATAGGCCTACTGTTAAATATGTTGCAGTTCTGACCCGCAATTTTGTTACACAAACGCAAGGTTAACTTGTATGTCAGTAAACGTAGCAGTACGACATCCCATTGTACGTAGGTGGTCACAGTATACCGATAGTTTTTATTCCTTTAAATAATGGATGCTTACAAAATTTTATACAACGAATTCATTATAATTGTCTATTCAGAACAAACTATTAAGCGGGCATATAATATCTGAATACTTATTACATATTAAATTAAAGTAATGGACTATTATTGTAGTCAGTATGAACATTTTTCATGAAACTGTATTGCGCCCTACCGACTGTGAAAGCAGAGTCACTGATGAATAACATAAACATGACTGTGTCCTTCTTTCACAAATTTCCTTCTCTTAGCCTCCTCGATTACTTCATTCTAGTTTTTCCTGTCGTTCATCCTCTCCTTCTATCTTGTAGTTTGTAAACATTGAATTCTACGTCACCTCAGTTTCCGTCTCCCTTTGGTTCTCCCAGGCTTCCATTGAGTGATCTTTTTCAGTATTTACTTCTGTTCATCAAATTTATGTGCACAAAAAAGGCATCTTATTCTTGCGGTTTACTTATGCACTTAAGTTTGTTATAACACTTAAGAATTCCTTTGGTCTCTGTTTTGAAATTTATAAATTTAGTTTTCAGTTGCCTGTGTACTTCTCGAGCTACCAGTAGTAGCATAGTTCTTATTGCCTATCACGAATATTCTCATCTTTCCTTTTTAACCGTATTACACAATCTCATTTGATACGTTTACTATTTTACTTCTGACCATTTCTTACATCTGTACACAGAGACCTGCTGTGTTTCCATACTTCTCATGTTTTCATTACTTATTTTAAAAGTAAAAGTAATGACATTACTTTAACAGTAATGACAAGTAAAAGACACTGACTTAAACGTTGAAATAGGCAGTAGCTTTTATATTATTGTTCTACGATAATCCTCATAAAACTTGAGAAGTACATTTTAATGTAGTGGAATGACATTACTTTAGTCATTGAAGGAAGTACATTAAGTTACGATAATGTTATATAAACAGAAACCTGACGATCAGCAAGTATTATTGTTACCTCCGTCATATTTAATATCAATTTGAATTACTTGTAACAAAATCATGAATTCTTGTCTCACACTACAATGTTTTAAGAGGTTCTTCGGGCGTACAGGAAATTAAAACACTGTTGTACGAACATACCTTTTTCGAATTCTTCCTTTAAAATTAAGCACCTCTGTTACCTTCGTCAACCTCGTAGTCCTAAATTGCTTACTACACATAAGCAAGTAGTACTTATGATCCTGCAAGTTTTTGTCATAATTATGTAGAACGTCCTTTTTGTCGTACCGTTTCTGTTGTTTTAACATGTGGAAAAAGATGTAGGACCTATCATTTTACAACAGTGTGGCTATTTTTCTAAACGTAATGATGAAAAGACTACTTAAAACATTATACTGTAACAGCTCATTCAGATTTAAAAAAAATAGATGCATGCATTCTATACTAATTTAAAAGGTAGGCTAGAATCAATTTCCAAAAGTTTAGATGCAAAAAAGATTATTAAATTTAATCAGAATAATGTATATTTATTGCAGTACAATAAATAGAATTTAAGGTTGTAAAGCTGTAAAAATTATTAACAAAACTTTTTATAATTACAAGAAATTGTATTTTTACGAGCATCTAATGAAAGGTAAATATCGAAACAAACTGTCACGACGGTCTCACTATGGTACAGTGAAAAAGAAAATACAACACACCAATGAAGTCACTAATAACCAGCTTTAATCATCACAATTAATTATTTGTAATCAACAAGTTAGTCTCTTACAACAATTCAAGTAGAAATTTTCCACAGGCACTAACAATGTCACCTATAAAGAATTCGGAACTAATTATATCACAACACTTCGCTACAATACTTCTGCAAACACTCTATCGGCGCTGAGGAATTCGCTCACGGTCATCTAACTGACAGTCGGCTGCTATGGCTTTTACAGGTAGCGCACATCGTCTAGAAATTGTTCATCCTTAATTCCACGCCACTTAACGCGTAATTCGAATGTTCTCCAGAGGACTATGGAACGTACTTGAGCGAGGCCTTGACTGAGATACACACCTACTCGGCTGGTAAAAGGACGGGTGGAAGACTAGGCCGTTCGACAGGGTTCCCGTTACAGGAAATTATTCCAGTATAGAAGGCAAATTAGTAAGTAATGCATTAATTATAACTTTAATAGCGCAGTTTTCATTCGTTATTCACTTGATTCATTTTGTAAATATATTAAATTTTGTAAATTTGTTTTTCATTGTGCTCATAAAATTTTCATTTAGTAAAATAATATTCCTTCTCCGTATTTAAGTACATCTTTACTCAATTATTTGATTAATTGGCGTAGCACTATGTTATCAGGTAACGATTTGGTTCTTTACCAGCATGACTTCTTATTTTCATGCACAGGCTACTGTATATAGGCCTAACTGAAGAAACTGTTTCGCTGATATCTGAAATTTTGCCAAAGTAAAAGAAAGTAAAAAATTACGTTTAAAAAATTACGTTTTTATTCTACGGAAAAGAGAAATCAAATGCTTTCTTAAGGAAAAGAATCAAAAATTTTCCAAAATTTTTAAAGCAACGAAAGCATTTTTACGGCTATACTGGAAGAGTTCGGAAATCTGCTTCTTACGTACATAGTAAGGTAAAGACTGGTCATTATTTGTTCCAGAGATCTAACTACCTTTGACACTCTGTGAACAAAGAATAAACAAAATTTTACATTTATCTCTTGTCTTATCATTTTGCCTTCCATTTCTTCCTTACCTGTAATTTGCCGTAAAACAAACACTGAAAGCTAGCACCCTCACACGTTATCATACTTTCAGTGCCATTCTCTAGTAAAGGATTGGTAAATATATGCAACTCTCATTCGTCTGCTGTTCAAGTATATTTCATTCTGCCCATAAGTATCCAATGTCTCATTGGATATTTAACTTTTCAATAAACTACTTTTTTATTGTGCAGTAAGTAAATTAATTAAATTTTGGATTAACTAAGTCTTTAATAACAAACATGTAACACGATTTAGTGTGCAAAAGTGCAAACAAAATCAAATTAAATCTGCTTGACTGTGAAATTTAAATAATTTTCATTTACGAAATAGTCCAACACACCATTCGTTATCACGTTTTTACTACACAAATAAACAATTAAATTTATTCTAATATTTTAGATATTCGAGTACGCAGTTAATAAATGAAAAATCTTGTTTACGTTTATTCATTTCGCTGTCAATAATTGGCAATTAAAAATGAAACAAAATATAGTGTGAAAGAGGTTTAGATTTGCCAAGCAGCGAAATTGTTTACTACAAATAGAGTAGCATTTTGATGAATATTAAATTTAATTGTGTTTTAGTTAAAATAAATACATATTCAACACTATATCACACGCGCATTGAAGTACGTTAACACAAAATATTAATATAAGTGTAACCTATACAAAAAAATATATATTACCACAGATTACTTCCTTATGAAAATGGTCAGAATTGTTTTATAATTTTATTATTTATTATTATCAATACTTGTATTGTTACTAATGTTAATATTGTGTGTGTGTATATATATATATATATATATATATATATATTGTAGCATGACAGATAATCCACTAAAAATTAATTCCATTAAGATCATAAAAACATTTAAATTACAAATAACTCAAAGAATTTCAAATGAAATTAATTTAAACTTCAAAGAAAAACACCACAATAAAAGGACAAAAGTAATTAATTAATAAAAGTGCAACACTAAAACGCAAGAAAATTTAAATCTAAAGAAACTCATATATAAATCAGGAGATTACACAGGACGTTTAGGAGCAGGTGATAACGAAGATACCCCGAAATCAAGAAGGAAGAGGAAGTTTAGGAGCAGGTGATAAAGAAGATACCCCGAACCAACCAACGGACAAAATAAAACCAAGTACCTTGGAAAACCCAAGAAGGAAGAAGAGAAAAAAAGAAGATATAGGATGGAAGAACTACAAGAAATACCCATTAATAAACCTATTATTATTAACGACAATGAACCCCAAACCAATTGTGAATACAACCAAAGAAAGTATAACACCCCAAAACCTCATAAAATTGTAAATTAATTATAGACAAAAGTTATTATATAGTAAAAATAAACAAATCTTCACTGTCCATTATGACTAAAGGTTTGGTCTGAGAATATAGTAAAACTCAAATATAAGTCAGAACCAACAGTGTATGTGTACCAGTGTAAGTGATTTTAAATATAATAAACTTCAAGTTAATGTGTAACTATTACTTAAACAAAGTGCTATAAAATAACTTTTATATTGTATATAATTACAGAATTAACAAGTGATGAAATATTGAAGTGAAAAATATTTCTAATGTTTCATAAAAGAGGTCACTTTTTATCTAAAAACATTCATAGAAATGCAAAGGATAAAGAGAGTATGTGGGGGAATAATTACACAAACAGGGGATTAATTTAAAATACAATATAAACAGAAAAGACTGTGATTGACTTAAGTTTAATAAAAATTAATAAATTTTAAATGGTTAATTATGTTTAGAGCATATGAACTCCACTTTTCAAAGAGTTGTAATAGAATAAGATTTATATTTAGTGTAAGAATGTTTAGTTACATAACAGTGTGCATACAGCTTAAAATTTTTATGTATGGATGCTGTACCAGTTGATAAAATGTTTATTATGTATGTTAAAAGTAATTCAAACTAACATGTCTAAATTTGGAGACTGCTAGTTAATGTTCAATATTATTTTTTTGTATTAGTAGCATGAATAATATGCTACAGGTATCAATAGTTATGTAAGCAATTTTATTTAATGTTATGTTAACTTTAAAAAGTCAGAGGAGGTGAAGAAATAACTTTAATTGAAAAAACAATATAAGTAAGATACTAAGATCTAGGCCAAATAATGAATTCCCAAAAAATAATATAATTGAGTAAATAAGTCTGATGAACCATGTAAACTAATAAGATTTATGTAAAGTGGATCGATCACCAACTATTATAACTGATCCTATATTTTAAAAGAGCAATATAAAAAAAAAAATTAAATTATTAAAAATTTTCAAAATGTAATAACTAACTATTTCAGAGGAGGAATAGTAAATTCATGAATTATAACTAAAAGCCAGATAAATTGACAATTTTATAGGAAATTAAGGAAATGTAGGGATTTATATCAATCTAGAAGTTATTATAATCATATTTAATAACACCAAACATGGCTATTATTTTGGACAAGAACAGGAAGCAGATTTTTCGGCCTATATTTCCAAAAAGACAGAAATATGGCAATTTTAACAAAAATCTTTATAAATATGGACTAGGACATATCAAATTAAACAGAATGAAGTAAATAAACCAATTGTGTTGTTAATAGTTCACTAAAGCAATCTATAAACTAAAAATATTCTGTATATAATGTATTTGAGATTTAAATGAATAGGAAGTGAAATATATTTAAACAATACTTTTTTCATATTAACTTGGCAAGATATTTCCTGAGACGAAGGAAGTTATAACAGTTCTTTATTAACATTCAACGTGAACGGTTGATATTCGATCGCGTTAAGAATTCGTATAACGTACCGAGTAATGGCGTATAAGGTTATGAATTGAAAACGAGAGTTACCGAATTATTTACTTTAAACATAAAATCAGTGTACTACACCAACACAAAAAGTGAAAACAACAATACCTATCAAAATAGCCTATAAGTGAATTCAACCAATAAAACTATACCACATTGATAATTCACTCTACAACGAAATTTAACATTTTTCAACATATACGCTATACAATTGAACACACCTAACACCAGACAATTAACACCAGTGAACACGGAACACTTGTTCAGGACACCTTTAACAACACCATAGACAATATACCATATTACGGAGACAATAAAACGGTAGTGAAGGCGTTTTAATTAATAGAATTTATAACCATCGTTTCTGAATTTTCTTCAACTACGAGACGTGCCGCCATCTTGAGCTCCCGTCATGCAAAGTGTATGTCAGCCGAAAGTCGTCGCCAACTGGATTGGTCTGAATCATTAACTATTATAAACATTATAAATTATTATCCATTGTCATTTATTAATTATTAAGAATTATTTGTACATGTTATACTTTCTATGCTTGCTCCCTTCTCTGACTATATAATTATAATCGCTAAAAGAACCATTTTAACATTTATATAATATAACCTGTAATTGTAAAATCGACCAAGCCCTGTGAAAGAGTCGAACATTTAAACAATATCGATTTTAAATCGATCTTTCAGAAATATTGTCAATAAATTAAATTAATTCAACTATCTGGATTTGGAATTATTTCACATATTAAAATAAGAGTTTGAGTTAACTACAGGACTTACTGGGAGACGACAAATATTAAAGGAAAGTGATATATTGGAGCAGAGCAGAAAATCGCAAATCGATTATTGTAGGAAGACAATCTGATTAACTCCAGATTCATTTAAGGTCAACCAGAAGTGCATATATTACCAAATCAACTCACCGAATTTTGAAATTTTAACTAAAACTCAGAACAAGAATTATTTATAAAATATTAGAACCATAAACAAACATAAAATTATTTTTTTTTGAAAAAATTTTTTTTAAATTAAAATTTTTTTTTGTACAACACAGATATATTTATTTGTAACAGCGTAATAAAAACACGTTTGGTTACAAATTGACGCTCACAATAGTGGGGCTTAACGAAGAATAAATGTTTAACGAACAAGTTTACGTTAATTTGTACGTGTTCGAGCAAAGGTATAATTGAACTTATTATCCTATTTATTTGTACTTGTTACAAATTGGCGTCCAACTAGAGGACTTCAATTAGCGATTGGAAGGCAGTAAATTAACCAATTACTAATTAAGCTTGGCAGCGGTTATACCGTCGAGATGGAGGCAAAATACAACGACGAGCGACTTCGAAGAAAAGGGCGGCAGAGGCCGAACAAGAAATCGATATGGGAGATAAGGAGGCAACACACGTAGAAGATGTGGAAACATTATTAACCCCAATGGAACCGAAACAAACCACACCACCTGAGGAACAACCTGAAGTACCAACACCAACAGGGGATGTTAATTTTCAGGAAGCCCTAATGAAAATGATAATGAAGTTGAATCAGGAATTGAAGGAAGACTTGCATAAGAAAATGGATTCTACAAAGGAAGATTTGAATAAGAAAATGGAATCTACAAACGAAGAGTCGAATAAGAAAATGGAAGGAGTAAATAAAAACATAGAATCCAAGATGGAGGAAAACAACAAGAAAGGAAAAAGGACAACCAATCCTTAAATAAGAAGATGGAAGATCTAAAGGAGGACAACCAGTCTTTGAAGGAAGAATTCAAATCAACCAAGGAAGAATTCAAATCAACCAAGGAAGAGTTGATTAACAAAATTTAAAACACCAATAAGAGAATACAGGAAACAACAAGAAAATGGAAGAGAAGATGGAGGAGAAGTGGGAAGAATTGCGGAAGGATAACCAACTACTGAGAGAAGAATTAAGGGAAGTCAACCAGGAGAAAATGAACAAGGTAGACGAGAGAATAGAATTGGCGAAAGAAGAGTTGAACGGAAAAATCGACGACAATAAAAAAGCTATAAATAAAAAAATAGAACAAGAAGCAATAATAGTAAATCAACAGATCAGGGAAGTGGACGAAAGATGTCGCCAAACGGAGAGTGAAGTACAGGAAGTCAGGGAGGTAATAAGTATGGAAATTACCCAGATCAAAGAACACCAGAAGACTAAATGGGAAGAAGGCCGAAAGGAAACACAGGAGGAAATAAATAAGGTGCGAAACCAAGTCACAGAAAGGTGCGACGGGATGGAAGCGGCAATGACCAATATCAATGGACAAGTGCGACAGCGTCAGGAAGAGATGGATTTAATCCGAAACCGGCCGACTAGCTTCACTAATTTCCCCATGAACGAGCATAGAGAATGGTTGAACTTCCGCCAATATAAACGAAAGCCCATGGAGTTCTTAGCCCGAATCGAGGAATACATGGCCAAACATAGGGGCAACAGGTGGGTCAATAATCGGGAGTTGTTAGACGAGTCGTTTCGAGAAATGAACGATCATTGGTGGATGGCCAACCGCAGTGAAATAGAAGGTTACCAGCAGTTTAAAAGCCTCTTCAAGGCGAAATATTGGTCTGAGACTACCCAAAATTTGATCCGTGACAACATCTTTCACGGCCATTACAAACCACAAGTGGGTAGCTCAATGACGGCGTACTTCCTCGGCAAAGTATGTATGGCCAAGCATTTGGAACCAGCCATACCTGAAGAATGCCTCATAAACAAGCTGTCATATCATTATGATGAGGAGGTGATTCGAGCGAGGAGAGGCAGCCAAATTAAGACCATACAGGCCGTGACAGAACTCCTCGAAAACTATGAAAATGAGGAGTACTACCGACAAAGCCGGAGAAGGAATGATCGGCCAGAACCTAGAAACTATCCAAATACCAACAACGGTACAAACAACAACAACACTGGATACCAGGGAAACCGAGCCAATCCACAGAGTAACAACAATAACAACCATAATAATAATAATAATAACAATAACCAGGTTCAAAATAATCCAAATAATAATCGAACAAATAATGGTTATCAGGGTAACAGAAACCCATACTACCCAAACCCTAATAGTCAGAGAAACCCCAATTATAATAACAACGAACGTTATTATAATAATAACCGTGGCAATCCACAAAATAGTAACACTAATAATAATAGGTTTTCTCGACCGAGAGTGAATTTCATACGAGCGGAAGACGGTCGCCAACGTAGGTACTACCACCAGAGACGCAACAGCTATCACGAATATGAAGATCGGCGAAGGAGCCGAGAACGTGACGAACCAAGGTACAATCCTGCTAGACGGAGTACCAGTCTAGATAACACAGAACGGCTGACAAACCGCGAACAACCGTTAGATCATCGAACAGAGCGGCAGGGACCCACTCAAGGTCTCCCGAATGATGCATCAACCAGTGCGACACATAACAACAATGATGTCGAACATTTAAACGGGAGGAGGCAGTAATAAATCACCGAGACCCGTTGCTGCTCCTAAATCCTGGGTATATAAATGAATTGCCAAGAGCAATTGAAACAAATCGTATCACAATTATTGGTTGTAATTATCTAAAGAACCTCCGACACGAATTATTGGAGGAGGACGATACTAGCCCCAACAATAACATATAAACGTAATAATACATATAAATGCGGAGGTAGAAGGAATCCCCGCCAAAATAATGATCGATACTGGTTCCATCGTCTCCATAATTAGTACTACAGAGTTGGAGAGAATACAAAGAGAATGCGGACGAATATTACCGACCTTGCCGTTAAATAATATTATTTTATTAGGCGCAACCGGCTGCCAAAATAAGACAATATGAAAACAAGTCTCCGCCAATGTGATGAGCTGTGGTATAGCTATTGAAATGGAATTCTTAGTGGCAAGCGGGCTGCCATTTAACATATTGGTGGGGTGCGATGTGCTCAGGCGGAACTCCGCCATAATTGATTTACGAACGGAGAAATTGTCACTATTTGCGAACGGACAAACTTGGACGGCTGACTTGGTTGGTAGCGACACAGTAATTCCCAACAATATCCACCAACAGATTCGTAAAATCAATTATATAAATCAAACTCCTATGATTGAGCGAATGATGGACGATAACGCTAATGAGGACTTATGGTCCCAAAAGATCCAGGAAATCAGGGATTTCCGGAGCGGTATAACAGGGGAAAGGTTGCAAAAACACCAAGCTGACAAATTAATAAACATTTACGAACAACACAGGTCAGTATTTTCTGACGAGCCCGGTAAAGTAAAAAACTTCAGTGTACTATACAATTTCGAGACACAGTGGACTTTAACCGGAAGCCATACCCCTTCGCGCAATCACGAAAGGAAGCGAGGATCAGTGTGCGCGTCAAGCCCTCGCAGAATTACAGACAAGGGCTTGACCCGCTTGGGAGAGAAGGTATGGTATTGAAGGTTGTGCGCCTGGAGGAAGGTGGAAGGCATCCGGAAGCTGGTTCTAGACCTGCTACCGAGCAGCCAGGCCCTTCGCCTCCTGCTACGGCTGCCGTGTCTTTCGCCGCAGTTGCTAACAGGCAACGGAAACGTAGCAAAGGCCCGAAGCAGACACCTGTGGTACAGGCATCTCCAACTCAGGCTCCTTCCCAGGCCCCTGTCCCGCCTCAGGCGAAAAAGCGCCGTAACCTCGCGGCTTCTAAACAAAGTGAGACAGACCACCCACTGCCAAACATCTCGGTTGTGGAGCCTGAGAATTCTCAACCCTCCCCAGCACCGGAGAATCCTGCCCCTGCTTTAGAAGCAGCCTCGCCTGACCTCCCGCCCCCGCGGTACCCTAATGCAGGCAAGAAGAAGCGGCAACGTAAGCCCCGTGGCGCTCGCTCCCGGGCTCCTGCCAACCCAGCCGCACAGTCCAGACAGCCTGCGCAGCGCGTGAAGACCGACGCTATCGCATCTGTCCCTCTTCCTAGCACCTCCGCTAGAGGCGCTACACCTGGCCCCAAGAAACCCCTGGCTTCCACCAATCCCCCGATTGACAAGCCTCGGCGCTCTTATGCGCAAACAGTCTCCGGGCACTCTGCCTCAAAAACCGTTCCAGACGACTATCAGGTCGTCAAAGACTTCCTTGCGGAATTCGACCTCCGCAAAGTTGCCCAGACCTTCAGGTCCATCCGCTCCCGCTTGGAGACTGCCGATACAACCGAGAGATTCCATGCTCTTGGTGGAAGCCGCCACTTGTGTAGGTTTTCTATGAGTCGGGTCCTCAAACGTGATCTCTCAATTCTTTCCTGGAACGCCAACGGGTTGTCCAACAAGATCCAGGAACTCCAAGAATTACTGGCCCGACTCAAACCCGACGTAGTCCTTCTCAATGAGACCCACTTGACACCTGCGAGTCGGCTATGACTGGCCAACTATGTGTGCTATCGAAACGACAGGCCGGGCACTGCTGGTGGCGGTACTGCTGTCGCGGTGAGGCTCACTCTCGAGCATCACCGAGTCGTCTTGCCTGCAATGACTCACCTCGAAGGCACCGCTGTGGAGTTGTTAAACACTCTAGGCGGCGTACAGATGGTCGCGGCGTATAAACCGCCGCAAAAAGAGCTCCTTCACCCCGATCTAGCTGTCGCGTTCGATGCACACAGGAGGGTCATCATGGCCGGCGACCTGAACTGCAAACATCGCGATTGGAACAGTCGCTTGACTGCCCCAAACGGGAAACGTTTGCGCAGGTTTGCCGATTCTCGCAGGATACAAGTGATTGGGCCTACCCAACCTACGTTCTACCCCTCACAACGCAACGCGGCTCCCGATGTCTTGGACATAGCGGTGATCCAAGGAATTGACTGTCCGGTCCAAGTGTCCGCGCTAACGGAACTATCGTCCGATCATCTCCCCATCTTGATACACGTCGCTACCCAGCACGTCGTACGCAGAGATGTCAGGAAGGTGGTAGAATGGGACTGCTATGGCCCGGCGTTAAGTCGCCGTTTGCCAGACGCGGGACCACTCGAAACCGTCCGCCAAGTCGACGAGGCAGTTGCCACGTTTGACGAGGCTGTCGTATCTGCGATCGACGCGTCTTCCAGGATGAAGCCTGGCGTCACGCCCCACTGGCAGCGGATCCCAGAGGAGACGAGTGCTCTCGATTGCGAGAGGAATCGCCTCCGGAGACGCTGGCAGCGGACCCGTGATCCGGCCGACAAGGCAGCGTACAACCGGGCGACCGGCATTTTACGTCGTGAAATGCAGGCCTACCGGAGACGCTGTTGGGAACTCGCCGTGGCCCAAGCAGGGGACGGATCGGACGAAAGTAGCCCTTACCGGATACCTTCGGCGTTGGTAGGGAAGAGGCGCCGGCCTCGCATCCCCGCCATTGCTGGACCTTTCGGTCAAATCCTGGCTCGCCCGGAGGCGAAGGCCGAGTACTTGGGCGCGTGTTTTGAGCGACAGTTCGCACCTAACCCGCCCATGGACTGGGACTTCGACGAAGAAGTCGAGAACGAAGTGGAAGACTTTCTGTCTCTTCCGATCACTTCGGAGCCCGAACCCATTACTAGGGAAGAGGTCACAGATCGGCTCGTTGAACTCGTGCCGAGAAAGGCTCCTGGCCCGGACGGCGTCTCGAACGCCGCTCTTACTCGACTCCCGGAGCGAGGAGTACTTTTCTTGGTCGCGCTGTTTAACGCGTGTCTTAGACTGGCCTAGTTTCCCCAGAAATGGCGTAAGGCGACGGTCATAGTGATCCGGAAGCAGGGAAAGGACGCTTCCCGTCCCGGCAACCTTCGGCCCATTAGTCTACTGTCAGCCACGTCAAAGGTCCTCGAACGTCTCGTACAACGGAGAGTACTAGATCATCTACGAAATTTCGATGTACTGGTCCCCGAACAGTTCGGCTTCCGTGTGGGGCATTCCACCACTCATCAGCTGATGACACTGGTGGAATACATCACGGACGCCGGGTGTCGGAAAAAGCAGACTGTCGCCTGTTTCCTAGATGTGGAAAAGGCCTTTGATAGTGTCTGGCATGACGGGCTCTTGTTCAAGCTCCGGGAAATCCAGCTCCCAGATTGCTACCTTCGCTTGATTGCTAGCTTTCTGACGGAGAGGACTTTCTGCGTGCGAATAGACGATCATGTCTCTTCCGAGAGACGCATTACAGCCGGGGTACCTCAAGGTAGCGTGCTAGGGCCTCTCCTGTTCTCCGTGTATGTCAACGACGCACCCAGAGAGCCTGGAGTCCAGATGGCTCTGTTTGCCGACGACACGGCGGTCTATACCGCCGATCAGAACGCAGACTTTGCTATCCCACGACTCCAGCGCGCACTCGATGCGTATTCGACGTGGACGGAAAAGCTGGAAAGTTGCCGTCAACGAAACCAAGAGCTCCGCGGTGCTAATCACAAAGCGCCGGAAAGAACCACGAGGCCGAGTGAGACTCAGTAGAACGTACCTGCCCTGGTCGAGAGAAGTTAAGTACCTCGGTGTCCACCTTGATCGTCGGCTCACCTGGCGTACCCACGCTGAGACGATGCGAAAGAAAGCGTCCGCTCGTCTCGCACAACTGTTTCCGATACTTGCCAACAAAGCTATGACCCACAAGCTGGGTAAGTTGATCGTCAACGCGTATCTGTTGCCGATCATTACCTACGCTCTTCCCGTCTGGGGTTACCTCGCAACCGTTCATAAAAGAAGGTTGCAAAGCGTTCTCGATAGAGGTCTTCGGCTAGCGGCCAAAGTCCCCTATCGGTTTTCTTCTCGTCTCCTGAGAAGAGGACTCGGTGTCCGCTCCTTGGATGACACCGCAAGGCGACTTGCACGTAAATTTTACGTCCGAGCTGCGAGGACCCAGACAAACCCACTCATAGCTGGCCTTGGCAAGTACCGAACACGTCCAGGTGATTCTTGGAAACGGCCTCGACAAATACTGTACTAGTCAACCTAGTACGAGCATGTCGTTGTAGCGACCAATAAAAATTAATTAATCAAAATTCCGTCTGGACAGGACCACTAGGCAGGAGCCCCTACCGGAGGCTCGGTACTAGGAACCTATTGGGTCGTCTCACGACGCACAACCCAACAGCTCTGACCTGGCGGTCCACCGGATCCACTTCTGCTCCAGCTTCGGACTGAACAGGACTGCTCTTCTTGGACCTGCTCTCTTCAGCTCTTCGCTGGACGATCTACGGCTTTGCTGCCTTCGCCCACCTCGCCTTCGGACGAGGAATATTTCTTCTTCTCTTCGTGGGAACAAAAAGGACCAAGGAGCCAGCTGCTGCCGGTGAACTAAGTAGCTGGAAGTGGCAGCTGGCAGAAGACCTTTTTAGGACCACCTTCGCCGGATCCCATCTGCTGGCGAAGAATAAAAGAGGATTGCTCTGGGCTCACCTGGTGAGTGCCGCATCAGTGCATAAACCCTAACTTGCTCACGACTGTTAGGTAGCGCTGCCCCGGACGATCCTTGCAAGCCCCCACCAGTGGTAAGCGAGCTAGGATATCGCCGGGGTAAAGGGGCCAGTGGACACCAGTCTTGGTAAGGACTGGTATTCAACGAAGCTGGTCGTTAGCCCAGCTCCTCCCGCATCGTCGTGAGCAGGGAAGACGCGCGGGTAATCCGGCTTCGGCCGGACCCGAGATCCCTGGCGTCTGGCAGTGACTGCCTAGCAGTCTCTGCCCGGCAGCCGCCGCACCTGGCCAGCATGCCTTCTACAGGCAACGGCTCAAGTGCCGAGTCGCTCGGCTCTGCCTTGCCCCATCTGGGCGACTCGCCTGAATCGCCTCGGGCGATGGAGACGGACGATCCTCTCCCGAACCCACTACCCCCTCTCCCGGCGGACGAGTCGGGCGAATTCGCGACCGTTGGTCGGCGTAATCGTCCAGCTAAGAAGCCGAAGAGGACCCACACACCCGGATCCACTTCCCCTCAGACCTCGGCCATGGACATCGGACCTTCTCAGGGCCGACAGGACGCGGCTCCGACTGCTTCGGCAGCAGCTCCGGCTGCTGTTGGTCGTGCGCCGCCCCTGTATGTCCATAGCGTGTCCAATGTCGCCGCCTTATACAGACGGCTGATCGCGGCCCACGGCCTGTCGGCCGACAAGCTTGACCTGAAGCTGCTTGGCGGTGATACAGTCAAGATTGTCGTCCGCCATCTCGAGGACCATCGCTTGGTCGAGGCCTTCCTCCAGGCGCACAACCTTCAATACCATACCTTCTCTCCCAAGCGGGTCAAGCCCTTGTCTGTAATTCTGCGAGGGCTTGACGCGCACACTGATCCTCAGGAGATCCTCTTGGAACTCCGAGACCTCGGGTACCCGGTGCAGGCAATTTTCCGCCTGTTCACCCACTCAGAAACCCGAGTACCTCTCCCGCTCGTCCGTCTCCAGCTCGAGAAGGGCGAGGCAGCTGACAAAATATTCCAACTGACGCGGCTGTTTGGCTTCCGCGTCAGGGTGGAATCCAGTCGTCCCCAGGGCAAGCTCGCGCAGTGCCACCGGTGCCAGAGGTTCGGCCATCACACCGACGTCTGCCGCAATGCCCCGGCATGTCTACGTTGTTCGTTCGGACATTCAAAACAGGCCTGCACTGTGGCAGACAAGTCAAAGTTCCGCTGCATTAATTGTGGCCTAGGCCACGCAGCCAGTAACGTAAACTGCCCGGTCTACAAGGCGGAGCTCCTGCGGAAGCAAAAGCCGCAGGGGCCCCTCCCGAAGCCAAGGCAGCCAGCTATGCAGCCCCAACCTCAGAGACAGCCTAAAACACAGGCAAGGCCTCAACCGAAGGCACAACCGGCACGGCGCGCACCCTCTCCGGCTCCACCTCCAGCCCCTGCAAAGGCAAACAAACGTACCGCGTCTCCTTCCGAAGCAGAGACAAGCCCAGTAGCCGTCATCTCGGTTATGGAGCCGGAGAATCAACCCTCCACCTCCGCGGAACCTCCAACTCCCGCCTCTGAACCAGAGGTAGCCTCGCCACCACTGCCACCTCCGCGATTTCCGCGAGCAGGCATCACAAAGCCCAGGAACAAAGGGATAACCACACCGGATGCTCGGCCCCGAGCTCCTGCCTGCCCACAGCCCAAGAAAAGTCCTGCTTCCCGGTATAAGTCCGACGAAGCGCAACAGCGTACTTTTCCTGCCGCTGATTCCAAACCGTCTGCCCCTGGTCCTGTGGCTTCCACCACGACCCGATCTGCCGTTAAACCTGGTCGCTCTTACGCGGCCTCAGTTTCCAGGCAAACCGCCCAGTCCGTCATTTCCGATGACGCACAGTTCGTCCGCGACTTTCTGTCTGGCTACGACCTCAAGAAAGTCGCATCCACCTTCAGGTCCATCCGAGACCGCCTGGAAACTGCCGACCCAACTGAGAGATTTATGCTCTTGGTGGAAGCCTGCGAAGTAATAGGTCTTCTATGAACCGAGCCCTTAGACGAGATCTCTCGCTCGTAGCCTGGAATGCTAACAACATCGGTTCCAAGCATTCCGACCTTCTTGAATTCCTGGCTCGGTTCAAACCCGACGTACTTCTCCTTTCTGAAACCCACCTGACCCCGGCGAACCGGTTTCGATTACCAAATTACGTGGTCTATCAGGATGACCGAGTTGGCCAACGAGGAGGCGGCACGGCCATCGCGGTGAGGACCTCCATAGGTCATCATCGTGTCGCTTTACCGCAGCTTACCAACCTAGAGGCCACCGCCATTGAGGTCCACGGAGCTCTTGGCGGCGTCCTCGTGGTTTCAGCATACAAGCCCCCACGAGCTGAACTCCTTGTTGGCGACCTGGACGTCATCTTCGATTCCCATCGAAGGGTAATTTTGGCCGGCGATCTGAATTGCAAGCATCGCGTTTGGAATAGTCGCCTGACTACTCCGAACGGGGGGCGCTTGCTCAGTTTTGTTGAATCGCGCCGGGCGATGGTGTTTGGTCCAGCGCAACCCACGTTCTTTCCGTTAAGGCCTAACGCGGCTCCCGATGTTCTGGATATCGCGGTGACCCAAGGAGTTGTCTGTCCGGTCGAGGTATTCTCACTTACGGAGCTGACATCCGACCACAACCCTATATTGGTCCACGTCGCTACCCAGCACGCCTATGCACGTTCTGACCAGAAGAAGGTTATCGATTGGGATCGATACGGCCCGGCCTTGTGCCGTAGATTGCCGCCAGCGGCCCCACTCGATTCCGTTCGCCTCCTAGACGAAGCAGTTGCGGGAATCGAAGAGGCAATCATCTCGGCTATAGGCGTGTCTTCACGTACGCGAGCTGGTTTCACGCCTGACTACCAACGCATCCCTGAGGAAGTCTCTCTTCTCGCTCGCGAGAGGAATTACTTCCGGAAACGTTGGCAGAGGACCCGTGATCCGGCCGATAAGGCAGCATACAATCGGCTCACCGGACGACTGCGTGGCAGTCTGAAGGCGTTCCGACGTAGCTGTTGGGAACTCGACGTGGCCCGAACGGGGGTGCGGACCCGCTAAGTCACCCGTACAGAATACCTACCGCATTGACGGGACGGAGGCGCCGACCTCCACTTCCCGCCATTGTTGGACCGTTAGGTCGACCCCTGGGTCGCCCGGAGGAGAAGGCCGAGTACTTGGGCTTGTGTTTCGAGCGACAGTTCGCTCCCAACCCGCCCATGGACTGGGACTTCGACGAACAAGTCGAGATGGCTGTGGAAGACTTTCTGTCACTTCCGATCACGGCGGAGCCCGAACCCATCTCTTTGGAAGAGGTCTCAGATCGGCTCGCTGAACTTCAGCCAAGAAAAGCTCCAGGCCCGGACGGTGTTACCAACACCGCTCTACGACTTCTTCCCGAGCCTGGAGTTCAATTCTTGACTGATTTGTTCAACGCGTGTCTTAGACTGGCCTACTTTCCCAAGAAATGGAGAAAGTCGACGGTTATCGTGATCCCGAAGCCGGGAAAGGATACCACCCGCTCGGAAAACCTCCGGCCTATCAGCCTACTCTCCGCTACGTCCAAGGTTTTTGAGCGCCTCGTACAGCGTCGTGTACGAGAACATCTAACCAACTTTGACATGCTGGTCCCTGAACAGTTCGGCTTTCGTGTGGGGCATTCGACCACTCATCAACTGATGAGACTGGTGGAAAGCATCACGGAAGCCGGGTGTCGGAGAGAACGGACCGTTGGCTGTTTCTTGGATGTTGAGAAAGCCTTCGACAGCGTATGGCATGATGGCCTGTTATTCAAACTTAGGGAAGTCCAGCTCCCAGACTGCTACCTCCATCTGGTTGCTAGCTTTCTGACGGAGAGGACCTTCTGCGTGAGAGTTGGCGATTCAGTCTCTTCCGTGAGACGAATCACAGCCGGCGTCCCTCAAGGTAGTGTTCTAGGCCCCCTTCTGTTCTCGATCTACGTCAACGACGTGCCGAGACAGCCTGGAGTCCAGATGGCTCTCTTCGCTGACGACACGGCCGTATTTACGGCCGATCGTCATGAGGAAAGGGCCGTCCTACCACTGCAGCGCCAGCTCGACACGCTCGTGGACTGGACTGAGAATTGGAGAGTGCTCCTCAACGCCACCAAGAGTGTAGCCGTCAAATTCTCTAAGCGACGGAAGAACCCCGTTAGGCAGCTACGTATCGGCAGGTACTTGTGCTGGTCCAACGAGGTCAAGTACCTCGGCTTACACCTTGACCGTCGGCTCACCTGGCGTACCCACGCACAGACAGTTCTTAAGCGAGCATCCACTCGCCTGTGCGCACTGTTTCCACTCCTGATCAGCTCAGCCGTGACCAGGAAATTGGGTAGGATGATCGTCGGCGCGTATCTGCTGCTGGTCATTACCTACGCCTGCCCGGTCTGGGGTTACCTCGCCGCAATGCATAAAAAGAAGTTGCAGAGCGTCCTCGACAGGGGGCTTCGGCTAGCGGCCAAAGTCCCCCGTCGCTTCTCATCTCGCCTTCTAAGGAGAGGACTTGGCGTCCGCTCCTTAGACGACACATTCAGGCGGCTTGCACGCAAATTTTATGCACGTGCGGCGAGGTTCCCAGACAATCCTCTAGTGACTGGGCTGGGAAGGTACCGTATACGCCCAGGTGATTCGTGGAAACGCCCTCGGTGTATATTGCGCTAGTGTAGGCTAGCACAACAGCCGAGAATCGGCCTGCTATAGAGCACACGCCCTACTTGGGCAGGGCCACGAGGCAGGAGCTCCAGAAGGTAGCTCGGAACTCAGTTCCCGTGCGGTTCGTCTCTGCGACGCACCCACAACCGCAAAGCCCAGAGCAAAAAAAAAAAAAAAAAAAAAAAAAAATGTATATATATAATATGTATATATGTATGTATGTATATATGTATGTGTATCTATAATATATATATATTATAACGTTGAGATTTTATTTGGGTGTATTTTATGAACTGCGGATAACGAAATAAGTTACCCTTCGAAACTTGGTTGTACTCGTTAATCGGTTCGTAAATGTCCTTATGTTGCGACTATTATTTGTGTTAGTTATTTTGTTATCGTTTACTGTGTTGTCGTTCAGAATTCGATGATTAGCAACGATTTTATAGGAACGAGAATTTAGTGTGTCACCGTTCGTTTGAAAACGGCGCGCGAATAATATTTGTTCAGTAATGGTCAAATAGATCGTGTATGCAGCCCACTGGATCTACTTTCGTGTCTAGATGTCCTTGCGCCCACTTCAGATTTTCTCTTCTGTTTCCTGTAATTAATATTCTTTATAATTACTTTACTGGAATAAAATAGGACTGATATGATTGACAAATTATATCTTTTATTCGTTATTTCTTTGAAACATTCGTCAAATTACCGTTCCATTAGTCGAGCATTTACAATTGGATGAGTTCATCCGCCGTGACAAATAGTCCGTAACAACAACAAAAATTCACAATATATATATTTTATGTTTCTCAGGTAATGGGTACTTGGAGTTGCTAGGAAAGTTAAGAAATATGCTTTCACTTAAAAATACAATGCATTACAAATATATATGTACTTTTTATTAACTAACAAAATGTATATAATAATGTTTTCCGAAATTGTTCGCGTTCAAAGGTTGCAACAGTGCTTTTAATATTACAACATGGCGGAATGCCTGATTCTCATCTCAGAAAAATATGTTATTTAAATCCCAATTAAAGTGTTTTAAATAAAGTCTTAGTTATAGTAGTTTATAGTAATATTTTGTACATAGCCTCCTTTATCTGGAACAGCTATGTTTTTTAGTGAAAATTGTGTTGTGATGTTATGTAGTATTCTCCTGGAATTAACCAAAATTTCTCACCGTTGGCTTCGTATATACGGAATGGACGCTATGAGTTGGGTATCTATTTTCTTAGATTCTCGTTAGTGTGTTGGTTTTCTTCGTTCTGGTGTCGTGTCATGTGTTATCGATCTTTTCGGTATTACTTTTATCGGAAGTGCCTCTCCTAGAGTAAGTTTTCACTCATTTAATATTAATCTTTTACTGCCAGCATTATGCTGTTGAAATTTATAGTTTTATGTCTAACAATCAACTGTCCCTCTAAAATATTTAAATCTCGTTGGTGACCTAGATTTTGGTGTTTGTGATTGGTCTAAGGTCCTGACCCCACGTCACGTTACTAAATTATTTTTGAAATTGGCGTTTTTAATTCTGTCACCTCAGATTACGTTTCATTTATTTTGATTTAAATTTATCTTTAACTAGTACCATTTTATTGTTCATTAAAATTAAATCGTTTTGATACTAATCTCGCCCCATTTTGGCCTCTTATCTACTGCGCACCATTTAGGAAGCAAGCGAATTACATAGTGGACAATTATGTGTAACATGTGTTTTTAACGTTTAACGACCTCAATAGAGCGATTTTATCTGATGATGGAACAGATGTTCCGAAACGCGTCATTTTAATCGACGTAACGAAGTCACACGACGGATATAAGGTGATTTATTTATAATAATTTACTGTTCATACGTGACTTGGATACCTAGAACTAATATGCATTTTAAATCTTATCTACTGTTTTGAGAGGTTTATACTTTTGTGTTTTGAGGCATTGACCTAATCTTGTTTGACATTTTTATTGTATGTCTTACAGATCTAATATTTTTTAACATTGTTATTCTTACTACTAAATATAATTCTGAGTATTCCTACTTACATACAATATCATTAATTTAAGTACGTATACCTATTTTTCTGACAATAACAATAATACTGAAGCCATGTCAGCTTAGTGGCTTACTAAACACTTTACAGTCATGTTCACTATCTATATTATGATAGCAATGGATGGTTTATACATCTCGCTCCATTAACATCTTTATATTTTATCAAAACCAAGCTTTTGTTTTTTGTTTTATTAAATTTAGTAGTGTTTATCTAAATATTTCAATGTTGCTTGAGTCTGGCTCAATTCCTTGGACCTATATGTCTAGCAGTTAGTTATTTCTGTACAATATGCTTTTTATAACATTAGATCTTTCCCAATTACCTGATTAACATTTTGAACAGTTTATGAACATTCTGTTCACTAAATAACTAACATTTTTTCAACAAAACTTTTATAACATATAAATTAATGGTGCACATAGGCTCCATACTAACTATTTCTAATATAAGTGAACATGGGTGTTTATTACCCTAACTCTTTTGTATGTCACTATATCTTATTATTTAAATTATAGCATAAGCCAATAACTGTGCATTATTTAAAAATGAATAGGTGTTCAATCCTTATGAATAAATAATTATATATGACATAGAACGTTGGATTTTATCAAAACACTTAATACTTAATACAAAAATACTTTGTCACTATATTTTGGTTCTTATTTCCATATATGTGGTTCATAAGACCTTTATCACTTCAATGATAACCCCCACTGGCTTTCACTTCCCCACTGGTTTATATTATGATCTTTTGATCATCATTTAATTATTTTGGGCTCTCACTATCTTCACTTGTTTGAACTCATAGATTTACACTGGTTTCTTAAATTATTACATATTTTGTTATTATTTACTCTACTGCATTGCATTCTTAATTTTATTGTATCTTTATTGGGTACTCCTATCAATTGTATTGTTTATTAAAAGAATGGGATTAGTATATTCATTAAATTGGGTCAATTTGTCATTTTTTTTGGTCCAAACTTCTGTTTCTCAGTTCTAATTCTAGTTCTTTGCCTCTTCTCATTTCTTCTATTCAATGTTGATTTTTTCTTGTGATATTCATTGTCGCCCGTTTCATTTTTCTTTTATTATCAGTCCATTTGTAGTTCATGTTATATTGTTCATATAGGATCTGTTCATGCCCCTCATCTACCATAACTATTGGGTTTTGTCACGTTATTAGAAATTTTTCTTTGTTTGTTCTTTTCTGAATTTCTTTTTATAACTATGGTTTCTTACAAAATATTTATTTAATCTTCTCTGCTTACTTTTGTTGGATGTTGGAATTGATAATTTAATGTTAATTACATACTTTTTAATAAGTTTTTTCCCCCTTCATGGCTTGCGTTAGTACTTGTTGTTTATATTTTATCGTTATAATATCTCTTATACATATGTGATGAAATGTACCATCACAATATATATAACTATATATATATATATATATATATATATATTGTAACGCAAAAGAAATGCTAGCATTCATGTTACATAAAAGACGGTTCACAGAATAATAAACAAATTGATATTTAAACCCATAATAGAACAGAGATCCAATAATTACAATTATAATCATAGACAAAATTAAATAAGGATGCAAGGTAGTGTTGACTAGAATAAACGAACCTGTAAGATAAATAATAGCTAATGATATATGTTTAATGAAAAGCAAAACAAAAAATGAAACAATGACTTAATTTATGGTAATAACAAATAAGAATTTTGTGTTAAGAAGTATTATTTTATGACAAAAATGTTATGATAAAGTTTATGTGATGTTATATCAAATATGTGTTGAGTTAATGAAAAATAATGAAACAAGTTGTATTATTCAATGACTGTCGTAGAATGAAGTGTGAGGCAGTTAATCAATGTTCATAAATTCGAATTTTGTTGTATGTGATCAAGAGATCAAGATAAAATTGTTATTAGATATAGAAAAATAATTGTTTATATAAGTGCTAATAATTAAGATTTGATTGTATGTATGAATTTATATAAAAGGGACTATAGATGCCTAACAGACATAACCACAGGTAGATCAGTTTACAATAAAAGGCCTAACAGGCAAAAGTACTATATAAACACTCATAACATAAAGATTAGGTGCATCAATTAATAATAATTAATAAATACGCTATGAAGAGCTAGAAAAAAAAACATTAAATTAATAATAATATTTAATAAAATTTATACAAATTATAATAATACCATAATGCCATAATATCGATTGGTAAAATATAATATCGAAGGTGGATTAAATATAATAAAAAAGAAAAAAAACGGACTTATATCAAAAAACCAGTAGAATATGTGTATAAAATAATAAACCAACTATCGGTAAAGTTACATTCCGATAGGACAGCAAATTGATAAAGAATAGATAAAAAATATATGAAAGAAACACTATATATTCAAAACATGTGGAAGGCAGAAATTATTATATGTTGCTAGGGACGACAAATAAGAAAAAGAAGTTGTTTATTTTAGACAAGACAAGAATTGCTTTGAATGAACTAAAAGTGATGAGATTAAAAACCCAAGAATAATCTATTTAATTGTAATATTCGAAATTACCAGATACGATTATAAAAATACAAAATTCTAATGACAATATTTACGTCTACTACCAATACAGATAAACAAAAATAACACTACAATATGAAATGATAATAGAGAGTAAATAATTGAAGTCTACAAGAAAGAACTTGAACTGTCCCATATCCGAAGGGAATTGATGAGATATTAATCAAATAGAAAGAATTAACAATAACACAATTAATAATATTCACTACACCAGAAATTATAACCTTGCAAATACACGGAACAACACTAATTGCTTCAACCGAAGGAAGAACTTATTTGGATCCTGGCGGTGCAGAAGAAACATCAATCGGACTGTAAATCAATCCACAAGCTGTATTCCGAAGTGGACAGGACAAGAATTACTCTTATTAAACCGAAGAAAGAAAAACCGTACTGCATAATCATCCAAACATTAAATTTAGCGATCAACCGCCTACACGATTTGCTTCGTTCGAGTCTGGTAAATTATATTATATTAATCATACTAAATACACAACACATAAATTTTGTAAATCTTGCATTCTTATCTATGTATTTTTAGTCTTCCCCACAGTTACAATAACCTTCACACCCTGAAATAAATTAAATACAAATCAAAACATAATATATAACCAAATATAAATAAAAGATTAAAATAATCAACAATCGATACCTGAAGTCTATAGTCCAAGCATATGTTAATTAGAACATATCTTATTTAATGTGAATTAAGTAAACAAATAAAGAACCTTTATATATTTGTCAAATCTTGTTATTTGGAGTATGGTTTAGTGAACTGGGAACAAAAAGTAACTGAATAAGTATAGAATAAATGGTTAATATAAACATCGAAATAACCTATAAGTTTCGTTGAGCCGATACTGCAGCGCTTATAGCGGAATTATCTGACACCAAAGAGGGAGCGTAAAATTACGAAATTAGACAGATCTCTCGTCAAGGTATAATAGGGTTGGATGAAATTGTAGAATAACGATTAAGTTGTTTAAGTTCTAGGCACACTAACACTGATAATTATTAAAGAGTTAAGTTAATATTAATTAATTGCATCCATATATTCCACAACTCCAAATATCTCCGAGATTTATATAATTAAAGTAATACAAAACAAATTGACAAATACAATAGTGGGGTTTTAAGGAGAGGAAACCCGTTTAAGTACAAATTGGCGCTCAACTTGTGTAGGGCTTAAGTTAAGTAACTATAATTATAATAACATTACTTAACCAGAGCAGGCAACTGTGGGAGAGTAAACATGCATACCAGAGGTAGATCAAGGATTAGGGCAGGAGAAACGGAGAAGGAAATAGATGAACAAGAACAGGAAATAGAACTAATAACAGACAGTGAAATGGAACAACAGACAGACGAAATAACGGAAACTGAAATAATTACGGACAAGGAAAAGGAAGTAATGGAAGAAGAAGCCCAAGGGGACCAAATAGATAAAGCGGGAGCCAGAGAAGGACTAAATTGGGAAAAATTAATGGAGTTAATGAGTAGTATTAAGGAAGATAACAGACTCACTAATGAGAATTTTAGGAAACAGGAGGAAAACTCCAGGAAAACAAATGAGGAAATTAAAGAAACCTCAAAACAAATGAACGAAAGATTAAACCAAATTCACGAAAGGTTAGATAGGAATGATGAGGGTTTAAAACAAAAGAAGGAAGACATCTTACAAATACATGAAGAGAATTTAAGGCAAATTAAAGAAAAAATTGAAAATCTTCATGTGTCAATTAACCAGAAGGTGGACCAAAATAATGAGGAAAGAAAATTAGAAATAGCCAAAACAAATGAAGGGTTAGAAAAAACTAACGAAACAATAGTACAGGTTCGTGTAGAATTACAGAATAAAATTAATGACACAAAAATTGAGAATAAAACATTGGTTGAAGAAATCCAGAAGGAAACTGTCGAAAAATATGAGCAAATTAAAAACGAAGTACATCAGGTACGGGAGGAGAATAAGGAAGGTATTACACAAATACAGACAGACATGGGCGAACGACTCGAAAGAGTCTATGTCAATTTAAATAGTATGGAAGGTCAAATCAATACCAATAAAAATAAAATAGAAGAAATTAGTAGACGTGAATTACAATTACAGGAAGAAGTAGATTCATGGCGGGATAGGACATGCCAAAATAGTCATACAAATAACCATGAGAACCGAGAATCGATTAATTTTCGTAATTACAAGCGCAATCCTATGGAATTTTTAAAGAGATTGGAAGAGGTGATCATAAGAAATAGAGAGAATCGCTGGAGTATTATACGAAGCATGATTGATGAAACGTTTAAAGATACTTATGATAATTGGTGGACAGCGGTGCGTCCGGATATACTGGACATGACTGAGTTCAAAAAACAATTTAAGGAGAAGTATTGGTCTGAATCGACCCAGAACATGATTAGGAATAATTTGAGTAACGGTCGATACGAAACAAATGTAGGACAGTCCCCTACTTCATACTTTTTAGGAAAAGTATGTATGGCGCGGAACTTAGAGCCCAGAATTCCCGAAGAATGTTTGGTGATACAACTATCCTATCATTACGAGGAAGGGATAAAAAATGCGCGTATGTGTAGTCAAATCAAAACGATTCCAGCCATGGCCAAATTCTTGGAGAATTATGAACACGAGAACCAATACCAATGAAATAGAATGCTAAATCATAAATATCAGAAGTATGATAATAACGCGCCACCAACCAATTCTCATAATAACGATCGCAATCGACCTGCGCAGAACGTTAATACTAATAGAACACAAAATGAAAACGCGAATAATAATTCCAGAAACTATAATTATCGCGGCAATAACAATTACAATTATCGTGATAGTCGCAATAATAGAGGAGATGGGGACAGACGACCCAATAATTATAGACATAACGTCAATTATATCTACTCCAGACCTCAAGGTAATCAGCGACGATACTACCCAAGGAGTCACCGATATGACAACCATTATGACCAATCTCGGCATGAAGTCAACTACCCACATGATGGAAATTATAGGATAGCAGAACATAATACGGAGGATCGCACTGAAACAGTACAAAATCAACACAGTAATCAAAATGAAAATAGAGAAGAGGGAGTAAGCCCTCATTTAAACTAATAGAGGCAGTGAAAATTAATGAATACCCGTCACTGAACCGTAATCTTGGGGAACAACGACTAATAAATAAAATTAAGTGTAATCGTAAAATAACCATAATTAATAACCACTATTTAAAGAATATCAGGGAAGATTTGTTGGAAGAGGATAAGAAACATGTAAACAGTAATAGTAATAACGAAATCATATATATATATCAGCAAAATTAAATGGGGTAAAATCTACCATAATGATAGACACTGGATCTAACATATCATTGATAGACAGTATTGAACTTGAAAAAATCCAGCGAGAAGTCCAGTTACCCATACCGACCTTACCTGTCAATAATGTGATAATTATCGGAGCCACTGGGAGACAAAATAAAACAGTCAAAAAACAAGTATCACTCGATCTTACCAATAACAATATGACCCTACCAATAGGATTCTTGGTCGCAACGGGATTACCGTTCAATGTATTGATTGGATGCGATGTGTTGCGCCAGCATTCCGCAATAATTGACCAGAAAGGTACAAAAATCTATACAGGCATGTCACATCTGCCAGATGGTTAAACATAATAATGAGAAGAAGGAGGGAGTCATGATCCCGATAACATCCAAATATAAGCTGGAGAAGGTATTCCTAGATATATGTGGGCCCTTCCCACACAGTGGAGGAAATCACAGATACAAATTCATAATAATTATTTTTGATCATTTTTCCAAATACACTAAACTTTATGCTATTAGCAGAGCCACTACCAAGAAAATTCTAGGAATAGTCATCGGGCGTTACATAGCAGAGGTTGGTAAACCGTCATCTATTATCACCGATCATGGTACGCAATTTAAGGGCTATAAATGGAGAAATAATCTGTTAAAACACAACATTAGAACATATAAGACTTCAGTATACCACCCCAGCAGTAATCCGGCAGAACGTGTACTGAGGGAAGTTGGCAGAATACTCCGAACTTACTGTCATGACCAACAGAGAAGATGGTACGAATACTTGTCACTAACCGAAGAGTTTTTAAATATATCTTACCATCAATCCATTGAAAATACCCCTTATACTGTTATGTTTGAAAGGCTTCCACCTAGAGAAATCCAGGATATTATAAACTTTCCAAATAATCCAGAATATCAATTTGAAACAGTTAAATTTTATAACCGAGTTATGGAAAAGACGGAAATGAAAAGAAGAAAATATGAAAAGAATAACCCAAAACCAATTATGTACCAAGTGGGTGAGAAGGTATTAATAAGAAACAGGGAGCTACCAAGCACTCTAGAGGGAATAACTAAAAAATTATTATTATTATATACTGGGCCATATGTAATAACAAAAAATAATAATAACAATACGAATGAAATAATGAACCCTATCACGAAAAGGATTAAAGGAACGTACAACCAAGAGTCCATAAAGAAATATAATGAATAAATTCTAAAAATAATAAGAACAACTTATTACCAGTCTTGAAGAAAATTACTTGGAATTTAAAAAGAATTTGAGTTGAATACTACCACTAAATTCTAAAAATAATAAGAACAACTTATTAAAGATTACAGAAAAAAGGGAGAATTATTATTAATGTTTATAAAGAAATAGTGTGAATAACAAACCCCAAGATTACCGAAGAAAGCGATAATTATTATTAATGTTTATAAAGAAATAGTGTGAATAATGAATAACAAACCCAAGATTACAGAAAAAGGCGAGAATTATTATTAAATGTTTATAAAGAAATATTGTGAATAATGAAGAATGGAACCCCAAGATAAAAGTTATTACCTCAAATCTACATATGCAAAATAAAGAAAGAAAAAAAATCATATGACCTAAAATATATACTACATTGCCACATGATGGAACAATTTCAGTAAACGATTGAATGTAACCAATATAATGTTAAAGAAGACAAGAAAGAAAGAGTATTTATGAACATAATTCATTGAAAAATAAACAGCCAAAATAGTGAAATACGATAAGAAGAAGAATAGTTGGGGCTAAGGAATGTATTTAGTCAAAAATACAATTATAATGACCATCACACAACAACTATTTAGAAAATATTGTGATCAGAAAAAAAAACGAAGAAGATACTTAACATTACAATCTCAACAAAAATGAAAACAAAAATGACTACAAATGATAACTGTCAAAGTCAATATCAACGAATGTTTAAGGAATTAAAATGGAATTACGAAATATGAAGAATAGTAATGAAGAAATATAAATGCAACAAAGAAAAATCTTTTCCCAAATATTTATTATTAAATGATTAAAGAGATTTTTAGGAGATTATTATTATATTTTATAGCTGACTGTAGATGAATTCCAGCAGTACTATATTAAAATGTGGTGTGGGCAGCAGAGTATGAAGCCAAACAGTGCCTCTCTGAACTGTACCAACGCATGTGTTAGGGATTGTTAGGGAAATTAAATATTTAAGGAATATTAGAACAGTTGCAAGAATAAATTCAGTTTCCAAAGGAATGTGACGAAGAAAACAGAAAGAAGTGAGTTGACAGAAGAATAATTGAAAAATACAGTAATTATAGTAATTATAAATAGAAGAGATGTAAAACTAATGTATCAGTGAATAGTGTAGCCAACTACCAACAAATAATATTTACAGAAATAAAAATGATCAAGAATGTTAATTAAAATGATGAAATGTTATTAAATAAAAAAAAGTATTAATACTAGTCTAATGAAGTTACATTGAGAATCTCATCGTCAACCATTAACAATGAAATGAAGAAAGGCATGTGAAAAAGACAAGTTTATTTGACCTAAACTTCATTCAGGTAAACTAAACTTTTTAGGAGGGGAAGCATATGTAACCCAACAGAAATGCTAGCATTCATGTTACATAAAAGACGGTTCACAGAATAATAAACAAATTGATATTTAAACCCATAATAGAACAGAGATCCAATAATTACAATTATAATCATAAACAAAATTAAATAAGGATGCAAGGTAGTGTTGACTAGAATAAACGAACCCGTAAGATAAATAATAGCTAATGATATATGTTTAATGAAAAGCAAAACAAAAAAATGAAACAATGACTTAATTTATGGTAATAACAAATAAGAATTTTGTGTTAAGAAGTATTATTTTATGACAAAAATGTTATGATAAAGTTTATGTGATGTTATATCAAATATGTGTTGAGTTAATGAAAAATAATGAAACAAGTTGTATTATTCAATGACTGTCGTAGAATGAAGTGTGAGGCAGT
Organism: Magicicada septendecula; assembly: GCA_034769895.1. NCBI lineage: Eukaryota > Metazoa > Arthropoda > Insecta > Hemiptera > Cicadidae > Magicicada > Magicicada septendecula. The sequence continues at coordinate 589,553,956 of CM068368.1, read as the reverse complement.
TAATCAATGTTCATAAATTCGAATTTTGTTGTATGTGATCAAGAGATCAAGATAAAATTGTTATTAGATATAGAAAAATAATTGTTTATATAAGTGCTAATAATTAAGATTTGATTGTATGTATGAATTTATATAAAAGGGACTATAGATGCCTAACAGACATAACCACAGGTAGATCAGTTTACAATAAAAGGCCTAACAGGCAAAAGTACTATATAAACACTCATAACATAAAGATTAGGTGCATCAATTAATAATAATTAATAAATACGCTATGAAGAGCTAGAAAAAAAAACATTAAATTAATAATAATATTTAATAAAATTTATACAAATTATAATAATACCATAATGCCATAATATCGATTGGTAAAATATAATATCGAAGGTGGATTAAATATAATAAAAAAGAAAAAAAACGGACTTATATCAAAAAACCAGTAGAATATGTGTATAAAATAATAAACCAACTATCGGTAAAGTTACATTCCGATAGGACAGCAAATTGATAAAGAATAGATAAAAAATATATGAAAGAAACACTATATATTCAAAACATGTGGAAGGCAGAAATTATTATATGTTGCTAGGGACGACAAATAAGAAAAAGAAGTTGTTTATTTTAGACAAGACAAGAATTGCTTTGAATGAACTAAAAGTGATGAGATTAAAAACCCAAGAATAATCTATTTAATTGTAATATTCGAAATTACCAGATACGATTATAAAAATACAAAATTCTAATGACAATATTTACGTCTACTACCAATACAGATAAACAAAAATAACACTACAATATGAAATGATAATAGAGAGTAAATAATTGAAGTCTACAAGAAAGAACTTGAACTGTCCCATATCCGAAGGGAATTGATGAGATATTAATCAAATAGAAAGAATTAACAATAACACAATTAATAATATTCACTACACCAGAAATTATAACCTTGCAAATACACGGAACAACACTAATTGCTTCAACCGAAGGAAGAACTTATTTGGATCCTGGCGGTGCAGAAGAAACATCAATCGGACTGTAAATCAATCCACAAGCTGTATTCCGAAGTGGACAGGACAAGAATTACTCTTATTAAACCGAAGAAAGAAAAACCGTACTGCATAATCATCCAAACATTAAATTTAGCGATCAACCGCCTACACGATTTGCTTCGTTCGAGTCTGGTAAATTATATTATATTAATCATACTAAATACACAACACATAAATTTTGTAAATCTTGCATTCTTATCTATGTATTTTTAGTCTTCCCCACAGTTACAATAACCTTCACACCCTGAAATAAATTAAATACAAATCAAAACATAATATATAACCAAATATAAATAAAAGATTAAAATAATCAACAATCGATACCTGAAGTCTATAGTCCAAGCATATGTTAATTAGAACATATCTTATTTAATGTGAATTAAGTAAACAAATAAAGAACCTTTATATATTTGTCAAATCTTGTTATTTGGAGTATGGTTTAGTGAACTGGGAACAAAAAGTAACTGAATAAGTATAGAATAAATGGTTAATATAAACATCGAAATAACCTATAAGTTTCGTTGAGCCGATACTGCAGCGCTTATAGCGGAATTATCTGACACCAAAGAGGGAGCGTAAAATTACGAAATTAGACAGATCTCTCGTCAAGGTATAATAGGGTTGGATGAAATTGTAGAATAACGATTAAGTTGTTTAAGTTCTAGGCACACTAACACTGATAATTATTAAAGAGTTAAGTTAATATTAATTAATTGCATCCATATATTCCACAACTCCAAATATCTCCGAGATTTATATAATTAAAGTAATACAAAACAAATTGACAAATACAATAGTGGGGTTTTAAGGAGAGGAAACCCGTTTAAGTACAAATTGGCGCTCAACTTGTGTAGGGCTTAAGTTAAGTAACTATAATTATAATAACATTACTTAACCAGAGCAGGCAACTGTGGGAGAGTAAACATGCATACCAGAGGTAGATCAAGGATTAGGGCAGGAGAAACGGAGAAGGAAATAGATGAACAAGAACAGGAAATAGAACTAATAACAGACAGTGAAATGGAACAACAGACAGACGAAATAACGGAAACTGAAATAATTACGGACAAGGAAAAGGAAGTAATGGAAGAAGAAGCCCAAGGGGACCAAATAGATAAAGCGGGAGCCAGAGAAGGACTAAATTGGGAAAAATTAATGGAGTTAATGAGTAGTATTAAGGAAGATAACAGACTCACTAATGAGAATTTTAGGAAACAGGAGGAAAACTCCAGGAAAACAAATGAGGAAATTAAAGAAACCTCAAAACAAATGAACGAAAGATTAAACCAAATTCACGAAAGGTTAGATAGGAATGATGAGGGTTTAAAACAAAAGAAGGAAGACATCTTACAAATACATGAAGAGAATTTAAGGCAAATTAAAGAAAAAATTGAAAATCTTCATGTGTCAATTAACCAGAAGGTGGACCAAAATAATGAGGAAAGAAAATTAGAAATAGCCAAAACAAATGAAGGGTTAGAAAAAACTAACGAAACAATAGTACAGGTTCGTGTAGAATTACAGAATAAAATTAATGACACAAAAATTGAGAATAAAACATTGGTTGAAGAAATCCAGAAGGAAACTGTCGAAAAATATGAGCAAATTAAAAACGAAGTACATCAGGTACGGGAGGAGAATAAGGAAGGTATTACACAAATACAGACAGACATGGGCGAACGACTCGAAAGAGTCTATGTCAATTTAAATAGTATGGAAGGTCAAATCAATACCAATAAAAATAAAATAGAAGAAATTAGTAGACGTGAATTACAATTACAGGAAGAAGTAGATTCATGGCGGGATAGGACATGCCAAAATAGTCATACAAATAACCATGAGAACCGAGAATCGATTAATTTTCGTAATTACAAGCGCAATCCTATGGAATTTTTAAAGAGATTGGAAGAGGTGATCATAAGAAATAGAGAGAATCGCTGGAGTATTATACGAAGCATGATTGATGAAACGTTTAAAGATACTTATGATAATTGGTGGACAGCGGTGCGTCCGGATATACTGGACATGACTGAGTTCAAAAAACAATTTAAGGAGAAGTATTGGTCTGAATCGACCCAGAACATGATTAGGAATAATTTGAGTAACGGTCGATACGAAACAAATGTAGGACAGTCCCCTACTTCATACTTTTTAGGAAAAGTATGTATGGCGCGGAACTTAGAGCCCAGAATTCCCGAAGAATGTTTGGTGATACAACTATCCTATCATTACGAGGAAGGGATAAAAAATGCGCGTATGTGTAGTCAAATCAAAACGATTCCAGCCATGGCCAAATTCTTGGAGAATTATGAACACGAGAACCAATACCAATGAAATAGAATGCTAAATCATAAATATCAGAAGTATGATAATAACGCGCCACCAACCAATTCTCATAATAACGATCGCAATCGACCTGCGCAGAACGTTAATACTAATAGAACACAAAATGAAAACGCGAATAATAATTCCAGAAACTATAATTATCGCGGCAATAACAATTACAATTATCGTGATAGTCGCAATAATAGAGGAGATGGGGACAGACGACCCAATAATTATAGACATAACGTCAATTATATCTACTCCAGACCTCAAGGTAATCAGCGACGATACTACCCAAGGAGTCACCGATATGACAACCATTATGACCAATCTCGGCATGAAGTCAACTACCCACATGATGGAAATTATAGGATAGCAGAACATAATACGGAGGATCGCACTGAAACAGTACAAAATCAACACAGTAATCAAAATGAAAATAGAGAAGAGGGAGTAAGCCCTCATTTAAACTAATAGAGGCAGTGAAAATTAATGAATACCCGTCACTGAACCGTAATCTTGGGGAACAACGACTAATAAATAAAATTAAGTGTAATCGTAAAATAACCATAATTAATAACCACTATTTAAAGAATATCAGGGAAGATTTGTTGGAAGAGGATAAGAAACATGTAAACAGTAATAGTAATAACGAAATCATATATATATATCAGCAAAATTAAATGGGGTAAAATCTACCATAATGATAGACACTGGATCTAACATATCATTGATAGACAGTATTGAACTTGAAAAAATCCAGCGAGAAGTCCAGTTACCCATACCGACCTTACCTGTCAATAATGTGATAATTATCGGAGCCACTGGGAGACAAAATAAAACAGTCAAAAAACAAGTATCACTCGATCTTACCAATAACAATATGACCCTACCAATAGGATTCTTGGTCGCAACGGGATTACCGTTCAATGTATTGATTGGATGCGATGTGTTGCGCCAGCATTCCGCAATAATTGACCAGAAAGGTACAAAAATCTATACAGGCATGTCACATCTGCCAGATGGTTAAACATAATAATGAGAAGAAGGAGGGAGTCATGATCCCGATAACATCCAAATATAAGCTGGAGAAGGTATTCCTAGATATATGTGGGCCCTTCCCACACAGTGGAGGAAATCACAGATACAAATTCATAATAATTATTTTTGATCATTTTTCCAAATACACTAAACTTTATGCTATTAGCAGAGCCACTACCAAGAAAATTCTAGGAATAGTCATCGGGCGTTACATAGCAGAGGTTGGTAAACCGTCATCTATTATCACCGATCATGGTACGCAATTTAAGGGCTATAAATGGAGAAATAATCTGTTAAAACACAACATTAGAACATATAAGACTTCAGTATACCACCCCAGCAGTAATCCGGCAGAACGTGTACTGAGGGAAGTTGGCAGAATACTCCGAACTTACTGTCATGACCAACAGAGAAGATGGTACGAATACTTGTCACTAACCGAAGAGTTTTTAAATATATCTTACCATCAATCCATTGAAAATACCCCTTATACTGTTATGTTTGAAAGGCTTCCACCTAGAGAAATCCAGGATATTATAAACTTTCCAAATAATCCAGAATATCAATTTGAAACAGTTAAATTTTATAACCGAGTTATGGAAAAGACGGAAATGAAAAGAAGAAAATATGAAAAGAATAACCCAAAACCAATTATGTACCAAGTGGGTGAGAAGGTATTAATAAGAAACAGGGAGCTACCAAGCACTCTAGAGGGAATAACTAAAAAATTATTATTATTATATACTGGGCCATATGTAATAACAAAAAATAATAATAACAATACGAATGAAATAATGAACCCTATCACGAAAAGGATTAAAGGAACGTACAACCAAGAGTCCATAAAGAAATATAATGAATAAATTCTAAAAATAATAAGAACAACTTATTACCAGTCTTGAAGAAAATTACTTGGAATTTAAAAAGAATTTGAGTTGAATACTACCACTAAATTCTAAAAATAATAAGAACAACTTATTAAAGATTACAGAAAAAAGGGAGAATTATTATTAATGTTTATAAAGAAATAGTGTGAATAACAAACCCCAAGATTACCGAAGAAAGCGATAATTATTATTAATGTTTATAAAGAAATAGTGTGAATAATGAATAACAAACCCAAGATTACAGAAAAAGGCGAGAATTATTATTAAATGTTTATAAAGAAATATTGTGAATAATGAAGAATGGAACCCCAAGATAAAAGTTATTACCTCAAATCTACATATGCAAAATAAAGAAAGAAAAAAAATCATATGACCTAAAATATATACTACATTGCCACATGATGGAACAATTTCAGTAAACGATTGAATGTAACCAATATAATGTTAAAGAAGACAAGAAAGAAAGAGTATTTATGAACATAATTCATTGAAAAATAAACAGCCAAAATAGTGAAATACGATAAGAAGAAGAATAGTTGGGGCTAAGGAATGTATTTAGTCAAAAATACAATTATAATGACCATCACACAACAACTATTTAGAAAATATTGTGATCAGAAAAAAAAACGAAGAAGATACTTAACATTACAATCTCAACAAAAATGAAAACAAAAATGACTACAAATGATAACTGTCAAAGTCAATATCAACGAATGTTTAAGGAATTAAAATGGAATTACGAAATATGAAGAATAGTAATGAAGAAATATAAATGCAACAAAGAAAAATCTTTTCCCAAATATTTATTATTAAATGATTAAAGAGATTTTTAGGAGATTATTATTATATTTTATAGCTGACTGTAGATGAATTCCAGCAGTACTATATTAAAATGTGGTGTGGGCAGCAGAGTATGAAGCCAAACAGTGCCTCTCTGAACTGTACCAACGCATGTGTTAGGGATTGTTAGGGAAATTAAATATTTAAGGAATATTAGAACAGTTGCAAGAATAAATTCAGTTTCCAAAGGAATGTGACGAAGAAAACAGAAAGAAGTGAGTTGACAGAAGAATAATTGAAAAATACAGTAATTATAGTAATTATAAATAGAAGAGATGTAAAACTAATGTATCAGTGAATAGTGTAGCCAACTACCAACAAATAATATTTACAGAAATAAAAATGATCAAGAATGTTAATTAAAATGATGAAATGTTATTAAATAAAAAAAAGTATTAATACTAGTCTAATGAAGTTACATTGAGAATCTCATCGTCAACCATTAACAATGAAATGAAGAAAGGCATGTGAAAAAGACAAGTTTATTTGACCTAAACTTCATTCAGGTAAACTAAACTTTTTTAGGAGGGGAAGCATATGTAACGCAACAGAAATGCTAGCATTCATGTTACATAAAAGACGGTTCACAGAATAATAAACAAATTGATATTTAAACCCATAATAGAACAGAGATCCAATAATTACAATTATAATCATAGACAAAATTAAATAAGGATGCAAGGTAGTGTTGACTAGAATAAACGAACCTGTAAGATAAATAATAGCTAATGATATATGTTTAATGAAAAGCAAAACAAAAAAATGAAACAATGACTTAATTTATGGTAATAACAAATAAGAATTTTGTGTTAAGAAGTATTATTTTATGACAAAAATGTTATGATAAAGTTTATGTGATGTTATATCAAATATGTGTTGAGTTAATGAAAAATAATGAAACAAGTTGTATTATTCAATGACTGTCGTAGAATGAAGTGTGAGGCAGTTAATCAATGTTCATAAATTCGAATTTTGTTGTATGTGATCAAGAGATCAAGATAAAATTGTTATTAGATATAGAAAAATAATTGTTTATATAAGTGCTAATAATTAAGATTTGATTGTATGTATGAATTTATATAAAAGGGACTATAGATGCCTAACAGACATAACCACAGGTAGATCAGTTTACAATAAAAGGCCTAACAGGCAAAAGTACTATATAAACACTCATAACATAAAGATTAGGTGCATCAATTAATAATAATTAATAAATACGCTATGAAGAGCTAGAAAAAAAACATTAAATTAATAATAATATTTAATAAAATTTATACAAATTATAATAATACCATAATGCCATAATATCGATTGGTAAAATATAATATCGAAGGTGGATTAAATATAATAAAAAAGAAAAAAAACGGACTTATATCAAAAAACCAGTAGAATATGTGTATAAAATAATAAACCAACTATCGGTAAAGTTACATTCCGATAGGACAGCAAATTGATAAAGAATAGATAAAAAATATATGAAAGAAACACTATATATTCAAAACATGTGGAAGGCAGAAATTATTATATGTTGCTAGGGACGACAAATAAGAAAAAGAAGTTGTTTATTTTAGACAAGACAAGAATTGCTTTGAATGAACTAAAAGTGATGAGATTAAAAACCCAAGAATAATCTATTTAATTGTAATATTCGAAATTACCAGATACGATTATAAAAATACAAAATTCTAATGACAATATTTACGTCTACTACCAATACAGATAAACAAAAATAACACTACAATATGAAATGATAATAGAGAGTAAATAATTGAAGTCTACAAGAAAGAACTTGAACTGTCCCATATCCGAAGGGAATTGATGAGATATTAATCAAATAGAAAGAATTAACAATAACACAATTAATAATATTCACTACACCAGAAATTATAACCTTGCAAATACACGGAACAACACTAATTGCTTCAACCGAAGGAAGAACTTATTTGGATCCTGGCGGTGCAGAAGAAACATCAATCGGACTGTAAATCAATCCACAAGCTGTATTCCGAAGTGGACAGGACAAGAATTACTCTTATTAAACCGAAGAAAGAAAAACCGTACTGCATAATCATCCAAACATTAAATTTAGCGACCAACCGCCTACACGATTTGCTTCGTTCGAGTCTGGTAAATTATATTATATTAATCATACTAAATACACAACACATAAATTTTGTAAATCTTGCATTCTTATCTATGTATTTTTAGTCTTCCCCACAGTTACAATAACCTTCACACCCTGAAATAAATTAAATACAAATCAAAACATAATATATAACCAAATATAAATAAAAGATTAAAATAATCAACAATCGATACCTGAAGTCTATAGTCCAAGCATATGTTAATTAGAACATATCTTATTTAATGTGAATTAAGTAAACAAATAAAGAACCTTTATATATTTGTCAAATCTTGTTATTTGGAGTATGGTTTAGTGAACTGGGAACAAAAAGTAACTGAATAAGTATAGAATAAATGGTTAATATAAACATCGAAATAACCTATAAGTTTCGTTGAGCCGATACTGCAGCGCTTATAGCGGAATTATCTGACACCAAAGAGGGAGCGTAAAATTACGAAATTAGACAGATCTCTCGTCAAGGTATAATAGGGTTGGATGAAATTGTAGAATAACGATTAAGTTGTTTAAGTTCTAGGCACACTAACACTGATAATTATTAAAGAGTTAAGTTAATATTAATTAATTGCATCCATATATTCCACAACTCCAAATATCTCCGAGATTTATATAATTAAAGTAATACAAAACAAATTGACAAATACAACAGTGGGGTTTTAAGGAGAGGAAACCCGTTTAAGTACAATATATATATACTGCAACAATACATATACTTGCATATTTACCCAGGGCAGTAATTTGTAAATGTTTAGTTTGAGGAGAATACGATGAACAGTTTTAAACAAATTTGTGCATGAAAGTACAGGCGATAGCCTGTTGAAAGTGCACACCTGCCCCGATAGTGCAAATACAGCGTTTGTGTGTCTGTGTGTGTATGGCAGTGCCGACATGCATGGTTCTACGAGTGGGAGACATAAATTGTTGGTGTTTATTGTAAAATCAGGTATTGGCAGGATTAAAATAAACTAATAAATATGTTTTACCTGTTACCAAAGACATATCATAATTCTAAAAATACCATTAGATTAGATTATGGACATTTTAACGCGTATGGTGATGTGCGCGCGGATCAACAATATTTAATGCAGAAAAGTGCAATAGTAAAGACGTCATATTAATAAATGTTAATTATTACCATAATTAACTAGTAATTGACGAGTTGTTATATGTAATATGAAGACAATGCAACCACTTGCCTAAAGATAAAGCTTACGTGATAGCGAAAAACGGACTAAAAGATATCAGTATAAAAAGAACGCTACACTAGAATTGACAAAATTTAACATGTCAAAAACAATATCTGACATGTCAATTTGCCGTCTACTATAAATAGCTCCGGCAATTTTGGGCAAGGTCAGACTCAACAAAGTTTCATACGACGTCACTCTGTTCGTCTACGGACCAACTTGATATCATCATCATTGCCATCATCTGCAATGTACCACGATTGATGGAGGAGCACTGGATCATCATCCACAACAGGCTACAGAGTACCGAGGACGCATCAGCATCATCATCATCGTCATTGTCATCATTCAGGAGACACACACACACACGCGTACATACGCAACGGTAGCTTCCACAATACGCAAGTGGCAGATGAAAAATACATTTTTGTGCAAAGAACTCATAAAGAACACAATATGAGATAGTAATGACTTAAAAACTGAAATGTAAATAATGTAAGTATTCAGAGTAAACGACGTAATTGTAAATTGTTGTTAAAAATAAAAATTTTATTGTGTTTAATTTTTAAAAATTGGGTTTGTCATTATAAATCATAAATATTTTTATAGTAAATATTATTTTTTATAAAAATATTAATAGCAACAATTCAATTTTTATTCAGTAAAATTTAATATTATTTTTATAAATTAGTTGCTATTTTAATAATGATTCAAAGTTAGACACCCATGCAATATAAAAGAATTTTCTAATTTGTTCATCACATATGTTTCGATATTTAAAATTATACGTTATTAATATGCGCTGAATATCAAAGACATGTTTTACAGAGTGTAACCTTATAAAAGAGAATATTTTGAATATTCTAATTTTAAAATTTAATAATCAAGTAATTTCTTTGCAATGTTTAACAAACCGTTGATTTTTTCTTTTTATATAATTATTTCATGTCATCAACGTCTCACTTTTCTTTGTAAATAATACGTTTATTGAGCAACCACATATACTTAACGCAACGAACATACAAAAAATCCTACGACCTAGCCGGTTTTTAACACAGTGTAGTTGCCTTGGGTACATGGTCAGAAATGTATTCATTTTATAATACTTGTAACGTTACAATATATAAATCATGACGGCATTGGCCACAACATTTATATTTTTGCATGGCGCGAGAGTGAAAGTGTGGAAAATTAAATATGACGTTGGAAAATTGTGTGGGAATTTTTATTTTCCTCACTACATACGGTCAACCGACATTGGTGGGGTTGGGTAGGGGTAGAGGGTATGGTCAACTGACATTGGTGGGGTGTGTAGGTTCGGTTCAACCGACATGAGTGGGGTTATGTTGGAGCCAACCGACATGGATGCGATTAGGTTCAACTGACATCGGCGGGGTTGGTTTCGGTTCAACCGACATGAGTGGGGTTCGGTTAGAGCCAACCGACATGGATGAGATTGGGTTCAACCTACATGTTTGGGTTGGGTTCGGTTCAACCGACATGCAGGGGGATAGGTTAGCGTGGGAGAGGGGTAGTCAACTGACACAGGTGGGGTGGGGAGGGGTGTATTAGGTGTGGATTGGGGTGGGGTGGGGGTATGGTCAATGGACATATGTGGGGTGAGGGTAGGTTCAAACGATATGGGTGGGATTAGGTTAGATTGTCACGTGACAAGTGAGTTGGAACTCTCCTTTCTCCCCTACTTACGTATAACAGTACCAAGAGAAAATTAATCTTGCCTGCTGTAAAAACTGAGTTATTAAAATTAGAATGGCCGACTAATTTTTATTTTACCTGCAATAACGTTAATTGTCCTTGTCAGTAAAGACGTTTAATATTGATCTCTTAGATTAATGGTTCTTTAAATCAAATTACAATAGATATTCTACTAAAAATATTAGTTTTAGTATTATGTGACTATTTTTTCACACGGGAAGAAACAGAATAAAAACTGTCCCCGAATTCGGTACGTCAACAATTTTGGATGCGTTTTGGCTTTTCTTTCAGATAAAGGATAGTTAAAGACAAATTAGTTGACAATAGTACGACAATGTACGGGTTAATAAAACAGCTAATCTGTCACTGTGCCACAGATGCCTGCGCAATTTGTGGTATGAATAAGATACAGTTGCGTTTATAGATCTTTCTGAATTGCCGGTGTTTTCTTTATAAGGTGAGTACCTTAACTCTCTTAATCAATGGCAAATAAATACACGCTATCATTTAAAGTTGTTGCGACATAGCAAAATATATGAGTTTTGTTACATGTATTACGTGGTCATAATTAAAAGTTCGATACATATTTAGCTTATAAACTTTGCTAAATCAGAAACTACAATGTTTCAATACGTTTACTGTACTATATATACTTGATGACTTCAATTTACAAATCAAATCCACTAGCAGGTGTCTTAACACTTGAGGACTGAGAACGGGACAAATGTAAGACGGAATATTCGGAAGATGTGTCCTCTACACATAGCCGAATAACGCTTGGCGACTACGCTTTAATCCATACCTAACTACGCCGTATTTGTAATAAACTTCCCGAACACAGTAGTCAAAATTTTGGCACAGTCGTTACTGTCAACGAATATGACCAGCTCAAGGCGTCAAGAAGAAGTAATTCCGGGCATGTGTTACGGTGTTTCCGCTATCGGTAAAATATAAACAACACCGTATTTTTTCTTGACGGAGTGATATCATTAGATGAATAACATAGATTACTTCTAGTCGCGTCCGTTTGCGTCGTATTTGGGAGATAGTAAAATCTCTTTCGGGAAAAAACAAAATTTTGTCCTTACAGGATTAATTATATTCTAAACTAACACAAAATTGCCTTTTTACCCCAACTTTTTAATTTTTTAAATTTTATTATTATTTTTTGTAGTTCACAGCCACCTTATAATTTGATAAAAACTCCAAACATAAGTTCAGCAAACTACATTATACCGATGCAGATCTATGACATTGGTTCCAATTTGCGAAGCTAAAAAATTCCTTTCCCATCTACAGAGACCAAAAACTTAAAAAAATTAAGATGGTATTGTTAAGCTGAGGAAATAAATATACCGCATCGCTGACTGATTACGTGACACTTGGCACGCCGCTGCGCGAGACTGTTCTAGAGTTTACAGATCATCCTGTGCTGCAGAATTACGTAATGTCCCTTCCAGACGTGATTCGACTATCTCACTGCAATAGAAAACGGCTCGGAGGAGGTATAAGTATTGTACTTCGAAGCTGCTTCAATGTTCAATATTGCTTACACCTGGCGATTTTCAATGCGCTTCACAGTGATTGTTGGGGTTTATTGGGAAGTGATTATTGTGTTAATTAGTGGAAAATTGTTATAAAGTAACAATGATTGTTGTTTGTTGGGCAATTTAGCTTGAATTATTGTACAAGAGTACCTTTTGTTAATTTATAACTGTTATTTGTGTCTAATTAAAGTTTGTAATTACTTAACTTCATTCATGTCCGTTATTCTGTTTCCAATCTACCCACGACGATCTGTTTAACCGTCGTAACAGTAGTGTCAAAAGTAAAATAGAACCTGTGAAAGTAAATGGAAACAGAAAACCCTTCACCCTTCGTAGAAGAGTAGTGTTAGTGACAATTGATTAAAAAACGATGTATCGAAAGAACGACAACACGGCTAACGTAAGCAAGCAGCTGAGGAGTGGAAGCGTTAAACGGATGACATAAAAGCAGCGATATAGTTCCAAAAGCAAATTCAAGAGCATACTACTGCAGTGTTTGGTCTCCTATGTAACTCTGATGAATTATGGTGTGATTGACTACAAGCCCCGTCAAAATATTAAGAATGGCAAAGGTACGTGTACACCTGGGTCTCCAAATTCTGGTTGCAGACAATATCGATGAAGTGATTCTTGCCACGGAAATTACCAATCCTTACAGGTTCTTTGTGAACTTAATAGAGTATGTCCTCAGAGCTGACCAAGAGAAGATTATAGAATTATAGAATCAACTAACCATTAGATTAAGCAAGTAACCGTGGCCGAAAAAATTCAACAGGGGAGGAAAAGAAGAATTTAATTTTCGATGCGGAAAGGGAAGAACTAGTAGATGAATGATCAATTTGTGTGCCGACAGAAGAGGTTATAGGAAATCCTACTACCGTCATGGCTTCCTTTTTCCTGAGTTAGAATAAGCACCCGGAGGCAAGGTCGCTGAAGAGGACGTTACGCAAAACCTGCATAATTATTTTTCGCAAGTAGAGAGCCAATTGCGTAGACCACTTATACTCCCTAGAAAAGTGTTACTGCAAAGACGGTTTGCTAGTTCTGAAAGAACAGGCTTAAGAAGGAGGCCTACATGACTATTGGCACGCCGCGGCGGGCGTTCTAGACATTTTGAGATCTCTCTACCCGGCAGTATTACGTAATAACGCTTCCAGATTTTACCCAATTACCCTAACGGAATTGAGGCCCGCTATCACATTACAATACAAGGCGGCAGAAGTATAAGTACTAAATTTCAAAGCTCTCTAGTTTAGTTACACCTGGCGATTTTACATTGAGGTTCACAGTGTTTATTGCGGTTGAGAATCAGTTATTGTGTTTATTAATTCAAAACTGTAATACGGTGACATTTATTGTCGTGTGTTCGACAAATTTAACTTGTATTATTGTATAAGAGTGGCTTTTATTGACTTCTGTTATTTCTGTTTAATTGACGTTTGTAATTATCGACTTCATTGGCGTTATTTAAACTATTTCCTCAGTACAACACGACGATATGCAACACCGTCGTAACAGTATCAACTTTACACAAAGGGAAAATGTGGTTGCGGCTATATGACTACATTATAGTAAAGTCGATAATTAATTTTTCAGAAGACGAGTTACAGGAAAATGACTGGGGAAGTAAGTGTGAAAAGATCATGATGAAGTACATGTTAAACGTTTCCCCGGCTGTGCGTGATATAATTATCGTATCGTTGTGACACTTGAACTGAACATAAACTACTGTATTAGCTACAGTTCCTGTGTATTTCCTATCTGTTAAATGACGTTAAAATACGATTTCATTAAAATAAAAAGTTGTTGTAAAACGCATTTCTGCGTGAGATTAAGGTATTCAGAGATTACCATCTATGCATGCTCTTGCAAAGTCGATGCACTTTACGGCATGAAAAATTGGCGAGTCAAGTTCAAAGTAACCATGTGACTTCCTTCCACCAATTAAATGCTGGAAGGCAGTTGTAAATTTTCTTAGCCTGTTGCTACACAGGCAGTTCTTCTCATCTATCTATCACGATCGGAACGTGCAATTCTTGTGCAAGATTTTCCGCTTGCAAGAATTTGTTAAGTCTTTTCGGCGGTAGTAACGAGTGCGAAGGCTCAGAACTGTTGGTGCAATTCATCGCTACACGCAGTATTTTATTTGAATACAGCGTGTGTAATAAGTGAACTTGAACTGTGTTACTGTGTGAGGTATTCTGCAGTACCAGTAATATTTCGTAATTACTTAGTAATAAAATTTTGTCATCATTAGTTTCCGCGTGAGTGGAAGATTTCCGCATAGGGAGGTCTGCTGATCGCGGTAGACCCAGTGGTACGCGTGAACACTTGAAGAGTCCGGATTGGTATAAGCCTAATATACCGTTTCTAAGTAAAACTCGCTGTGACCTGAGATACTGATAAATTATAAATTCTGTATGAAGTTTAACCCAGTAGTAGCAATAGAACCGTTCTGGTGTGCGAAGCGTCTGTGTCAACGTTGGAACTCCAGGACACCAGCCCAGCTGGAAGCGTCACCAAGGTGAACCATCTGTCATCGAACGCCACGCCTGACGACTCAACTACACAGCAAAGCCCCTCCCCCTTTTTCATCAACATCGGCGCGAGAAGGAATCATCGTCATCACATATGTAATGTACCACAGCACGTATATGAACAATAATTAACACTTTAAAAGACTATATCTGAAACACTATCATTATTATGCTTGTCAAATTTATCATATAAACAATTACATATGTCTTGTGTGCAATAAATAATCGTAAACCCTCCAATATAGACTTTTGCATTAAGATACACATACTACCATATCCTACGCGCCAATAGTTAAGTTATTTGTGTTGTCGCATGCATATATATTACCTAACCCATATTTGCTTTAGTACAAAGATTAATATGTTTCAAAATATTTCTATTGTAATAGTATTTAATAGTCTTAAAATATAACATTATAATATAGGTTTATTATATAATTATTACAATTAAATGTCTTCAATTTTTAGGTTATTACTTAGTTCAAATTTTTCAGTTTTCATGTATCTGGTACTAACATAGATGATTTTAAATATTTCAAAACGTGATGGCAGTGTCAAATATTTTAGATTAAAGTGATTAAGTGACACCCAAAATTGAATGTGTTGAGTCTGTCAGTTGTTTGTGACTGATTAGTCAATATAAAGGTAACCACAATTGGGAGATCAAAGTTCCCTTTTCGACAAGTAGCATTCATGTTTGCTTCACTGTGGTGTTAAAGCATTTTCTACTTGAAATTATAGTAGGCAAACGTTATGACATCGTAACGAATACAAGGGAAAAATAAGGAAAAACGACTTTTACGTTAAAACCCTAAATATTAAAGACAAATAAATATGAATGTGTTCAAATCGATTGAAAGTAATTCAGTAACTTGTAAAACTATTGTTAATTGCTGATCCGAACAACCATTAAAACAACAAACACAGTAATTACAGACTCTTTTGTTTTGACGTTTTTGTATTAAAAGTTACACTTTTATTTATGACTAATTGCAACTATAGTCAAATCGTTAGTGCAAATTTATGATTAATGACATTATTTATATTATATTATATTATTATATCAAAATCATCGTAGTAATATTATCATTTACAATAAATAGTTTCAAAGGGTATGTTTTAAAACTATTAAGAAATTTCCTTGTTATGATTATCTATTAGAAGATGGTAATCTTGTTATGGACAGACGATTATTAAACTTGTAAAATTTGCCTAGTGTAAAATGTAACAGCTCAGAAAAACAATGAGATTATATAAGTACAACAACCAGACTTATTCACTTTCATGTCTCTTGACATTTCTTAAGAAAATGTGAGTGTGTGAATTTCAAACTAAAACGGATTAACTTATTTCAGCTAAGTTTTTAATAGACTGACAATGCTGGGAAATTAATATTCAAATTGAGTACGCTTAAACCGTTACTGTCAGCACCTAAGTGATCTTTTACGCGATTCAAGTTTACATTAAATTACTGATAAAATTTATAGTCGTAAAACTAGTATATATAGTGAAATAAAAACTGTAATATAAAAATTATACAATTTTAATTAAAATTTTGAAAACGTATTTTCACCTTTCTGGCAGCAGAAAGGAAATATATGGGAGATACATAGCACTTGGACATGATAATGTTACGTGACATACATCTGCACTATCAAAGATTAATGTCTTATTACTTAGGTAGTTTCTAACCATCCGAAACAGGTACGTTGCTATTAAAAACCTACGCTCCAAAGCGTCAACCATATAAAGCGAATAAAGTTATAAACCGAATAGTAATATAGATAGAAATACAGAAATAGCAAGAACGATGGTCACAGGAAACCAAAAGTTGATAGACCTGGTTTAAATTTTTAGTTTGTTTTTTAAAGTACACTTCTTTCTCAGTAGCTTATACAATTTATTATTATACCTAGTTTAATATAAAGCCTGTGGCAACTTGCTTATGCTGTGTTGTTTCAATTCTACGTTTTATTAATTACTTTAAAAATAAATAATAGCTCTAATTTACAGAATTTTGAGTTTTACAATTTGTACACATAGTTTGAAAGTAGTAATCTACCGTTCTTTTTAATACGTACGTTACTCTTCAAATATTACCAATACTATAACTTTAAGTAATTTTACAAATTTCTAATTACATTGCAATTTGACACTTTTCAAAGTCCAATATAGATACCACTGTTGTTATTTCTGAGTTACAGACACTCAGACTAGCGTTGTGTTTGTGGTGTTTCTAAAATTGCTTAGCGCTATGGTCACAGATGCAGATTTCTCAGCCGCCCGCTTTGTTACTTGCCGTCTAGGTCACCTTAGTAGTCCAGCATTATCCCCAGGTACTTAACTGCACCTTATGTCTGCAGAATTTCTTCCCCGACATGCATTCGCAAGATGTGGGTAGATGCCACTTTGTAATAAAACGAATTCTGATTTTCGACTGCAAGTTTTAAGCAAGGAACTTTCTCGTTGCATAACTTGCTTTAGTCACATCAAAGCCAGCTCTACAACGTGTGCTATAATAACCGGTGCAATATCACAGCGTACCCCACTAATCTAAAAAGAATTTATTAGGCATGTCCAATCCAAAAATACAATGACAAGAAGCATTCCATAGGTCTGGCCCTAAAATCACTCCCTAAGGTGGCCACTCTGAAACCTGTTTAATTCGACATACATATGTGAAATATCATACAGTAATGTCTTATTACTTAGGTAGTCTCTAATCATCCGAAACAGGTACTTTGGTATCAGTAACGTACGAAAAAAGCATCAACCATAGCACTCCACCTTGCTGACTTAAACGCCTTTATGACTTCCAGGATAAACAGCAGCAGCAGCAGCAGTAGCAGCAAAGGTAGCAGCAGGAGCCGCAACAGCGACAGCACCGGCAAAAACAGCAGCAGTAGACGCAGCAGCGACAGCACCGGCAGAAACAGCAGCAGCAGAAGCAGCAGAAACAGTAGCAGCAGCAGCGACAGAAGAAAAAGCAGCAGTAGCAGCAGCGACAGCAGCGACAGCAGCGACAGAAGCACAAGCAGCAGAAGGAGTACAGCAGCAGCAATAGCAGCGGCAGATGCAGCAGCAGCAGCGACAGCAGCGACAGCCGCAGCAGCAGCAGCGACAGAAGCAGAAGCAGCAGAAGGAGTACAGCAGCAGCGAAAGCCGCAGCAGCGACATAAGCGATAGCAGAGACAGCAGCGACAGCCGCTGCAGCGACATAAGCGATAGCAACGACAGCCGCAGCACCAGCAGCAGCGACAGAAGCAGCAGCAGCAATAGCAGCGGCAGATGCAGCAGCAGCAGCGACAGCAGCGACAGCCGCAGCAGCAGCAGCGACAGAAGCAGAAGCAGCAGAAGGAGTACAGCAGCAGCGACATAAGCGATAGCAGAGACAGCAGCAACAGCCGCTGCAGCGACATAAGCGATAGCAACGACAGCCGCAGCACCAGCAGAAGGAGTACAGCAGCAGCAATAGCAGGGACAGAAGCGACAGCAGCGACAGTAGCGACAGCAGCGACAGCAGCAGAAGCAGCAGCAGTAGCAGCAGCGACAGCAGCGACAGCAGCGACAGAAGCAGAAGCAGCAGAAGGAGTACAGCAGCAGCGACAGAAGCAGCAGCAGCAGCAATAGCAGCGGCAGATGCAGCAGCAGCAGCGACAGCAGCGACAGCAGCGACAGCCGCAGCAGCAGCGACAGAAGCAGAAGCAGCAGAAGGAGTACAGCAGCAGCGACAGCCGCAGCAGCGACATAAGCGATAGCAGAGACAGCAGCGACAGCCGCTGCAGCGACATAAGCGATAGCAACGACAGCCGCAGCACCAGCAGAAGGAGTACAGCAGCAGAAATAGCAGGGACAGAAGCGACAGCAGCGACAGTAGCGACAGCAGCGACAGCAGGGACAGCAGCAGAAGCAGCAGCAGCAGCAGCAGTGACAGCAGCAGCGGCAGCTATAGCAGCGGCAGCGACAGTAGCGACAGCAGCGACAGCAGCGACAGCAGCGACAGCAGCGACAGCAGCGACAGAAGCAGAAGCAGCAGCAGCAGCAGCAGCGACAGCAGCAGCGGCAGCTATAGCAGCGGCAGCGACAGCAGCGACAGAAGCGAAAGCAGCAGAAGCAGCAGCAGCAGCGACAGCACCAGCAGCAGCGACAGCAGCAGCCTCGACAGAAACAGCAGCAGCAGCAGAAGCGGCAGCGACAGCAGTGAAAGCAGAAGCAGCGACAGCAGCGACAACAGCAGCAGCGGCAGCAGCAGCAGCGTCAGCAGCGACAGCAGCGTCAGCAGCGGCAACGATAGCAGCAGCAGCAGCAGCAGCGATAGAACCGACAGAAGCAGCAGCGATAGCAGCGATAGAAGGAACAGCAGCGACAGCAGCGACAGAAGCAGCAGCGTCATCAGCAACAGAAACAGCAGAAAAAGAAGCAGCAGTAGCAGCAGCAGCGACAGCAGAAGCAGCAGCTATAGCAGCGGCAGCGACAGTAGCGAACAGAAGTAGCAGCAGCAGTTACAGCAGCAGCAGCAGCAGCAGCAGTGGCAGCCATAGCAGCGGCAGGGACAGCAGCGAGAGAAGCAGCAGCAGCGGCAGCGACAGAAGCAGCAGCAGCGACAGCAACTACATAAGCAGCAGCAGCAGTGACAGCAGCGGCAGCGACAGCAGCAATAGAAGGAGCAGCAGAGACAGCAGCGACAGAGCAGCAGCGTCAGCAGCGACAGGTGCAGCAGCAACGACAGAAACAGCAGCGGCAGCAGCGGCAGCAGCGACAGCAGCGACAGCAGCGACAGCAGCGACAGCAGCGACAGCAGCGACAGCAGCGACAGCAGTGACAGAAGCAGCAGCAGCCATAGCAGCGGCAGCGACAGCAGGGACAGCAGCAGCAGCAGCAGCGGCAGGCATAGCAGCGGCAGCGACAGCAGGGACAGCAGCAGCAACGACAGATACAATAGCAGCAGCAGCAGCAGCGACAGCGGCGACAGAAGCAGCAGCGACAGCAGCGGCAACGACAGCAGGAGCAGCGACAGAACAGCAGCAGCAGCAGCAGCTCAAGCGGCAGCCATATCAGGGGCAGCGACAGCAGCGACAGAAGGTGCAGCAGCAGCAACAGTAGCAGCAGCAGCCGCCGCGGCAGCGACTGCAGCGGCAGCAGAGACAGCAGCGAAAGCAGCAGTAGCGACAGCAGCAGCAGCGACAGAAACAGCAGAAGCAGCAGCAGCAGCACCACCAGCAGCGGCAGCGACAGCAGCAGGAGCGACAGAAACAGCGGCAGCAGCAGCAGCGGCAGCGACAGCAGGGACAGCAGCAGCAGCAGCAGCGGCAGCCATAGCAGCGGCAGCGACAGCAGGGACAGCAGCAGCAACGACAGATACAATAGCAGCAGCAGCAGCAGCAGCGACAGCAGCGACAGAAGCAGCAGCGACAGCAGCGGCAACGACAGCAGGAGCAGCGACAGTACAGCAACAGCAGCAGCTCAAGCGGCAGCCATATCAGGGGCAGCGACAGCAGCGACAGAAGGTGCAGCAGCAGCAACAGTAGCAGCAGCAGCCGCGGCGGCAGCGACTGCAGCGGCAGCAGCGACAGCAGCGAAAGCAGCAGTAGCGACAGCAGCAGCAGCGACAGAAACAGCAGAAGCAGCAGCAGCAGCAGCAGCAGCAGCAGCAGCGGCAGCGACAGCAGCAGCAGCGACAGAAACAGCGGCAGCAGCAGCAGCGGCAGCGTCAGCAGCAGCAGCGGCAGCGACAGCAGCGGCAACGACAGCAGCAGCAGCGACAGAAACAGCAGCAGCAGCAGCGACAGCAGCGACAGAAGCAGCAGCAGCGGCAGCAGCGGCAGCAGCGGCAGCAGCGGCAACAGCGACAGCAGCGACAGCAGCGACAGAAGCAGCGGCAGCGACATTAGCGACAGAAGCAGCAGCAGCAGCTCAAGCGGCAGCCATAGCAAGGGCAGCTACAGAAGCTGCAGCAGTAGCAGCAGCAGCAGCAGAAGCAGTAACAGCAACATTAGCAGCAGCAGCAGCAACAGATTTGTATGTTGTTACACTAATACTAAAGAAATGTTTTTGCCATTTTCTTTTGTAAATTGTGGGTAATTTATAGATTTAAATCTGATAAATCTTAAAGTTGTAAATTGAGGATAATAAGTTTTATCTATATCACCTTTCAGAGCCTGCAATATTACCTTACTTTTAAAATATATTTGTAATAAATATTCTTGTAATTTCAGTATTGCATTTTAAGAATTATTTCACTATAGCTTTCTTCATGTGAAAAATTGGGATTTTACGAATACCGTGATTAGAGATGTAAAATCACATTACATAAACAAAATTGGGATATTATGATGCAAATTAAGCACACAATGCTTGCAATGTATATAATTTATCAAATGCTAGTTTAAGGGGCGTTTGTAAGCCCTATGTCGCCCATGTTAATTTACTAGATTTCATGACCCGTTTTCTCAAACACTAATTAACTGATCTGTTTCAATCTTTTACCAATGATTAATTGGTCCTTAGTAGAAACTTTAACACGGGGGTTTTAGAATATGCTTACGTTGAACCGTTTTAGAAATTTTAATCAAATGCAATATTTAACACTTCAAAAATGTGTATATTATTATTTGTTTCTCGTGACAGGCACATTATATCAAAAAATCCCTCTGTTAAAAGTTGTATCCTTTTGTTCTTCACATGTACAAAAAATATGAACTCTCTATCTTTTGCAGTTCCAAAGATAATGGGTCTTTTGTGTGAAAAATATAAATTTTCGGAAAACTGCAATTGAAGATTAATCATCAATATAATGAATTTGTGTGCTTTACCTAATCAAGTCCTGATGCATATGAAGGTTTATCTGGGTCTTCTGCAGCTTGAAATTCTTCTTTCAGCTTCCTTTTTGACATTGCTCTCTTCTGCCGGTCTTCTGTCTGTAGTTCTGCTGTTGCTTGTTCAGCTCTCCCCACTCGTCTCATATCAGTACCCAACATAATTTCAGCACAGTTCTTTCCTACTGACATTCCTAGTTGTTTCAACACTAAGCACCTGGTTAAGTAACCTCTATTAAAGCAGAAACTGCATCATAAACACCAAAATTCAATGTTTGCAGCGAAACAAAAACAGTTTTTGGAATGCGCGACCAAATTATGTTGTTTACCGACTCATTTGTTTTTTTGTCTTTTACCATGGAGACACTTTTTTAAAAGTTCTGCGTTAACCAGGTCTCTAAATATAGGTTTAAGCTCATCCATAACGGGGTGTGGAAGATGGGTATGTTTGGTATGATCATAATTTTCTTCATTGGCAATTGCGTTTTGATACTTGCACCAGCTGTTTTCACCTTTTGGGCAGATACCATGAGTAGGGCTTTCATTTGTTGAGCCTAAATGGAAGTACTCTGCCCACACAGCTTTTTTTCATTTCTACTAAATTACCTGAATTTCTCCTGATGGCCAGTCCATAATATTTTTGTATTGTTAAGATGTTGTCATCAGTCAATCTGTTTTTTCCTCCCAGTGTCTTACCATCTAAAAGTTCTTTTCTTTTTTAATTTAGCCTTCAGGGTGCGGAGTCTCGTTCCCATTTGCTTTTGTATGTGTCCGACACACTCAATTTTTTTAATAGTAAAATCATTTCCATAAGGATTATCTTCAACAACGGACATATATGCTTTAGAATCACCATCTCCGAGGTACGTCTTGTATCGCACGCCATACTGGATAAGAGATCGGTGAAATATTTCTCTAGATTCTGCTACCTCCATTCCGCCATTTGTTTTGAAGGACTAATGACTACGGTTAATTTTCTTTTACCTACATGCTTTCTTTTTTTAAACACACCTTTTGCTTTTGTCATGATTATACAATAACACTAATAACACAACACCAAACAAAACACAGCACTGTACGCGTATAACATCCAAAAACTAACAAACAGAAAGTTTAATATTATCTGGCTAACAATATGAGACAGAAGTACCAACTCTGAAAAGTTAAATATGTGTAGTATAAATACAAAGAGAAATAAGAACAAAAATCAATGGTTCTGTGTACTATAACAAACCGAAATATGCATAACCTCGAATGGGTGACATATTGGGCTGAGTTTATCTCTGACATCATCACTTTAAAAAAAATCGTAAAATATTTCCTAGTTGTCCGAGTAATTTAAAATTAATATCAAATGAAAGAAAATATTTCAAACAATATTTTGGAACAACAAAATAAAAATTGAATTTTTTGACCAAAATGCCTTACAGACATCTATTAAGTAGACGTGGATACATCATTTGATTTGAGTTTACGAAGCACGTAGTACAAGTTTTTTTACATGTGTTGTACGTAGCCATCACTTATGTGGTACGGTAAAATTTGTTTTGTAGCATACACAGATCATGGGATGTGTAACACAGCCCATCAACCGTATCTATGGTAACCAGTGCCATCCGGCTGAATTGTGAGTCAGTAAAATGAAAATGACACCTCCCAAGCAAGACAACACAAATTAAATTTCTTAACTGTCTTGCTCATTCAGTTGCTATAAATGGTAATGCAGCGTAAAATTAACCTTCTGAAAAAATGCTGTGCGGTAGGATACCAAAAACAAAATATTAATTGTAGCTTGAATAAGCATACACTGGCACACATTCAAAAAAACTTCCTACTGTACTGTTCATATAACATATGAATTATGTAAATATATTATGTAGAGATAGCTAACCAAAACTTTCTTTTTAAATCATAAAAAAGTCATTGAAAACACTCTTCGTTTTCCACCAATACTCTCACATATACACTTTGAAATCTGAAATTATCTAATGTAATATTAGCATATCTTCTCAATTCACTCAATTACTACAGAATTCACAAAAATTATTTTTTACAATATATTTACTTTATTGAATTAAAAAGTTCAATTTACATTGTCTTGCTTGGGAGATGTCAAACAAATACTAACAGAGAATTGATTATCTTTAAAATAAAAACTGATTTTTACGTAATTATAGGCTTCTATTGCTAAACTATAACTTAATAAATGGAAATGTGAAGGAATCAATAATTTAAGTTTGGTCTTCACAAAAACAGATTTAAATTATACTTCACAAGCAACCGACTGAATATGTTTATAAATATAAATGTAAATATAAACATGGTGAATGACGAGAACAAAGCAAAATGAGTTTGTATGAAAGGCCGCTATGTTGAAAACAATGCGCTAATTCAATCAAACGCAAAACTATCGGACGTCTGTTTTGCGTGTGCGCCAGAATATCGTGTAGTAAAGTTGAAAATTTAACATTTCATTACAAACCATAACATATTTATGTAACGTTTGTTTTATACACGTGTGTAAAATGTAAGTTATAATTCATCTGGACATTGTAAGTCTAGAGTAGACCCTTGTTTTCCCAACAATATGAAATTAAATCAATGTAAACAAGGTGTGCTTTGGAATACCCGTACGCCATAGAGGTTTTAAATGGAAATGTCATGTGCAAATAAATATAGTCCCGTTACGCCTGTACAAACAAGGGTGGCCACTCTGTTGTTTGCAAGAGTTTATTTACTTTCCACACTGTAGAGGTAAAACAGAATACTGCAACTGAATCCCGATACGATGATAAGTTTTCGATCCTCTCTGTGACCAAACGTAATTTCAGATTAACACTCTGTGCTGAGTATAATACATTAAATTGTTATAAGTAATGTTGATTGATAACAAAGTATGTTAAATGGAGTTGCAAAAATTCTATGGTACAAACAAGCGTTGATAACAATAATTGCCTACTTAGCATACGATTTCAAGATCATAATTAAACGGTTGTTTATTAATATAATAACTAAGTAGATTCAGTATCGGTAATAAGCAATCAATTAAATTAGGCAGAAACTATAAAATATAACGTATACAGTTATTCATAGTGTTTTGCCACTGCTACTACTACTACTACTACTACTACTACTACTACTACTACTACTACTACTGCTGCTGCTGCTGCTACTGCTTCTACTACTACTACTATTGTTTACGCTAGACGTCATTATTTGGTCCTTCAGTCTTTCGACTGGTTTGTACCCTCCCCGCATATACCCCGTACCTGTAACGGAGTCTCTCACAGGTATATGGAACATACAGTTTAACGCCGGATCCGAACGGCATATTTGGGGAGGGTTTATTTTAGGCTTGATACCTCTTGCTGGTTTCCCATCGCCTTGCTAGGGGGAACGGTCGTATCTAAATCAGATGGCCCCGGCGGGAATCAAACACGCGCCGACAGCGTAGCAGCGCCACACGGTAGCCACTACGCCACGACCGCTCCCTAGACGTCATGAAGGTGTTTAAGTCAGCAAAGTAGAGTGATATGCTTGACACTCACTTTGGAGATACGTTTCCGATACCAAAATACCTGTTTCGTATGATTAGAGACTACATAAGTGGTAGGAAATTACTGTAGGATATTGCAGAAGGATGTCGAATTATACAGGTTTCGTCTATAATGTTCGTTTATAAAGGTGTTGTTAAGCGGTGTTTAACGTATAAATGTTATTCACGTGTGATAGACAGGAAAAGAGATTGCCGTGGACATGTGAGTCTGCTTCATACAGAATGACTGCGTGACAGCTATCAGCACACGTCGCTTACTATTCGTTGTTTGTCCAGTATACCAACCTGCATAATGTGGTGATTATATTTGTCGCTTTGTTTGCTGTCTTTTTGATATATTACGACGGCTTCACGTATCTCTTCAAAAGACGTCAGTGATGGTTTATTGACGTTAGGCCTACTAGTGAGACGGGCTTCTTCACATCAGTGGTGGAATAAATAAAGAGGAAGAAGTCCGTCTCACTAGTAGGCCTAAGGTCTCACGTATAGACGTGCTGTATAGCGGAAACAGAATAACTGACACCAATAAAGTTAAAAATTACAAACTTAAATTTAACACAAACAGCATTTAAAAATCCACAACGGCACTCATATACAATAGTTCAAGTTAATTTTGTCCACAACAATGAAAGTCACTTTATTACAGTCCGCACTAATTAACACAGTAGTCACCGCAAAAATATCTTTGATCCGCACTCTAATATCACCAGGTCTAAATTGAAACTCGGAGCTACAAAACCCAGCACTTACTCTCCGCCTTGAATTATAGTAAAAGCGTGCCCGGGTGCCGGTAGAGTACTCGAGTACTGGAAGCGGCATCTCGCATGATCGGGACCGTTTCCCTTTCCACTGTACACCACGACGATACCTTAGACCGTCGTAACATTGGTGTCAATAGTGGCATAGATCCTTTAACAGTGGAAACAAAACGTAGAAGAATAATTGTGTAAATTGTAGCCTAATTGACAAAAAAAAAAACAATGAAGGATGCTAGTAAGATGATAGAAAGTTTTAAAGCGCCTCTACTGCAGATAAAGTAACAATGCCGAAAAAACAGAAGAAGCGGAAAAAAGATGAAACGAGAAACGCCGACGGAAAGTAGAGGAAACAGTAGAACGAAAGTGGAAAACCGTAAGCGTAAAAATGAAGCAACAGAGAAACGGCAAAAAGAAGAATTTAACCGTAAAGAAGAAAACGTTAAGGCATTCGTACAAGAGAATTCCATTGGAAAGTTCAGTCTGTTACAAGGTGAGATAAAAGAAAACAAAATATGTAATAAAATGTACAATAAAACGAAATTGATAAAATACCTTAAATAACAAAAACTGTGCCATCTTCTGTTTTTCATTCAGTCTCAATGACTGCTAAGGCACCAACACTTCACCCAAGATTAGCTGAAACTCGGTGTTTCAGTCTCCGTCCTCGAAGAGGTGTCATAAGTTCTTCTGCCAGTGGATTTGGATGTAGTCTCAGATTCGTGTTGTATCGCGCAGCCCACGCTTGTATTTCCTGCCAGATCGTAGGTACACCCAAGTCTTGGAGGATGTTCTCGTTCCTTAAGTACCACGACACCTCGATAATCAATCGTAGAACTTTTGATTGAAAACGCTGTATGATTTTTACGTTTGAATGAAAAGCGGTTCACCAGAGGCGGTTCACATGGAAGGAATTTATTATTAATGGAAAATAAGAAATTCGACTAGTCAGCCAGTACAGCTTGCCAAGTTTATGTTCGAGTTTGTTTCTCTTGGCGTGAATTTGTTTTCTCCAATTTAAATTGGGGTCCAAGTGTATTCCAAAATATTTGACTTCTTGAACTGACAGAATTATTTTGTCATTAATCATGACTAATGGGCACGTTTTCTTGCTGGTTTTAAAGTTATGTGTGTTGATTTATCTTCGTTCACTTTACTTTCCTCTTCTTCAGCCACTGTGTAAGGTTAGTCTGGATAATTTTTAGTCGTTCTGAAGCAATGGTGGGTCTTAATCAGAGGACAGTATAGCCGTGTTCTTGGTAAAAGTTGCTACAGTAGTATCAGGAGTTGTAGGTAAATCTGCCTACAAAAGATACAGTAGAGGCCATAGAACGCTTCTGGCGTTTCGTTAATCTGTCGGGTCCCATTTCCGCTGTATCCCGATATAATTATATAAGATTGGAAACCTCCTCAAACTCTTGCTAGTTTTCTTGAAGAACTGTTGCATATTTCCTTGAATATAATTAGATACGATTAATTTTAGTGGCGTGTTTGAGGTACAGGTCAGCAACCTGTATTGAATGTAATGTATTGTTGAGCGCTGACCGTGAAATATTTTATCACCTCCAAACTGTAGCTTATACGGAAAACGAGAAATCTAAGATGGTATCAGCTTATCCTGATTATCAAAATCTATTAGTTTTTCCTGTATTAAGGACTACCAGGCCAAGACATCATGACACTCTGAGCATTTATAATAATACTATCATTATACTGCACAAATAATAAGGTTTGTTTTACAAAATAATTAGTCCAACCTTAATTACAAATACGTTACAATAATGTTGCTGTGTGACAATAAACTCATTAGTTTGTAAATATATTTATTGAAATATAAGTTTTTAATGTAGTGCATCTAGATCCAATCAAATAAACCTTGTATACCATATTGTAATACCTTAATCTGTGTACTCAATTTTTGGAGAAAAATGAGTATACATCGTTTTTGAAACATGTTATTTCATGAGAGTTTTTAAACATATAATTTCCGAAATTCAAAAGCAAGCTTTATATTTCTGAATATCACAAAATTTTGCGTAGTTTAGGGAGTGCTTACTTGAATAGTTAAAACAAACTTTACAAGTCCAATTTAGTTTATCTAAATCAAGAATAAAAATAATATTTTATTACAAAAAAGTAATGTAATAAATGTAAAACGTAACATTACAGTAAGTTCCTTTGTTATTTAGTATTGAAAAATAAACTTTATAAAATAATTCTACAAGCATCTTCTTAAGTTTACTGTTAAATGTAATTAAACATATTCCAACTTTTATATAAAGAGATTAACAAAATTCAAGTTGCGTGCATTCGAACTCTAAAAAATTGTACAGCTTCATAATTTACAAACAGTTAATTAGTTGTTAACTGTCATTTCTTTGTCTTTGCTGCGTTATTGTGTTGTTAAGCGCTAAGGAGATGAATATGAATAAGCTAGACTGTTTACTTTGGGTGATAACTAATAACTTTGCGTTGCCAGTCTCATTAGCAGACTCCACTTACCAACAATTATTGTTTTTGAAACTAACGAAAGACTGATGAAATATTAAAAAGACTAATTACGGATGTATTGTCTTTAATTTGCATGCTTGTTAAAAAAAATGTTAATAATCTCGTATATAATGTGGACTATAAACAACTTGCACCTTATTAATAACACGAAAAAAATAGATAAAATGATGCGCGCGCGCGCGCGCGTGTGTGTGTGTGTGATACTTGATTTAAGCAAATATAAATGTGGTCAGTGAAATTAGAACTTTATTTTTCAAAACATAAGTACACGAACTTTTGGTCTCAGGACACATAGCCCAGAAAAATTATGTTTTGAAACAAACACATTGCCTTTTTTATTCAAATTAATACAGAAATTTCTGTTCTAGTATAAACTAAGTTGCTAGTAAATTACACTGTATTAGTTTTGAATTATGGCTAGTTACAGCTACTTATATTTCAATATGGGGCAACGCGGTGTACTCCTCCTTCAATCGCTTTCAACAAGATGGCCGACTCCGTAAATATGAGGCTAGATTTATGTTTTGGTTTACATTTATATCTGTTTCACAGTTTAAAATTGATTGTTCATTATTTTTAAGTGATATTCTTTGTATTGCATACTGATATTTGAATATGTTAGCTCAGTCACTTACTTTCACTAACGAACTGAATTATGTTTAGTTTCGTGGTTATAATTTTCTTAGTATATTTCCAAATTAGTGTATGTTTCAACATTGTATTACTTGTTACTTAGTACGTAGTTCATAAACCTTAGTTTATTTAATTTATTCTTAATTTCTCTTGTTCTATTGATTGTTATAATTACTTGTATACGTCTGTAGGTCTGTACTTTTACTTACTTATTTCTTTATTATTTACTTGGTTATGTTTGATATCCAAATATTATTTATTCTTTTATAAACTACTAATATATTAATTAATAAACACGTTAATTAATTAATTACTAGTTGTTTTATTAATTACTAAATTTTTCAAACACGCTTTTTTGCTTGTAGTAGAACCTATCAAGGTTCAAATAACTGTGAGTTTTATTCTTGAGATTGTTGTATTGTAGTCTTTTAATATTTCTTAGTTTTTGCTTATACATACATAGTGATAACCTAAAATAACTTTTAATTTTTGATCTGTCACAATTTTTTATATTCAAAACACAATTTAACTAAATCTGTTTTTGTATTAGTTTAATAATTTTTGACAATCATTAATCTTTTATTAACTTTATTACGTTAAATTACATAATGCCTGTAGC